>CP120497.1:72500-1272500 GCA_029489945.1 Nigrospora osmanthi
GGCTTTCCCCGCCCGTTCGAGGCCACCTTGAATGATCCAGTAATCCATCGTGCTTTACTCACCGTTAGCGGAGTCCAGCAGGACACCTAACCTCGCAGCCTCCCAGCACGAACTGGTCTAAGGCATGATCGAAGAAGCCAGTATGACTGATACACAGATCGCGAAAACGGTCGGCTATAGGACGCGATGCTTACGGGCGATTCGAGCGAACATACGAAACTTCGGATTGATAAAAGCACCCCGAACCACGGTCGGACGACCTCGACCTATCGTGCCGCCTATGCTCGACGTAGTACGCAATCGTCTGCTCACGAAACACGAGACGGCGGCGTTCCCGAAGCGCGAGTTCGATGTGATAGTGGCCAAGATGAGCATTAGTAGAGTCCTAGCCTCGGTTAGGTGGTCGAAGAAAACTACATGAAACATCGCGGAAGAGCGGAATGCTAAACTACGTGGTTCTAATAGCTATATACTCTTTGACTCCCGATCGCACCACCTGGACTATATCGATGAGCCGGGATGCGACCGGCGTATTAGCGTCCGATAGACAGGCTGAGCTCCTCTTGGGGCGACGCTAGCCCAGATCAGTCGGTTCTATCGCGATGAACGATACCTGATCATGCCTACGTACGCACAAGACGGGATTATACTTTCGCGCGCCTTGAATCGTACCTGCCTATACGGGTGTTAGTTGATGAAGGCCAATAACGGATAGGCTGGACGGTCGCATTCTAAAAGCTGGACGGCTCTGTCTGCGGGGAGAACCTTGTGCGCCACATAGTCCGCGGATCCGGCGGGTATGCAGTAGAGCCACTAAGCGATCCTGGCGATCTCCCGTTACACTAGGATCAACTAAAGCTCATGGTAAAACAAGTACATATGGATAGATCAGTGATGGATCAGGAATCAATAATGTTATCACAGAAAGAGTATACACGAAGCCGTGATAGCGTGAAGGGTCAAGTTGTTGTATGGCTGTAAGTACATGACACGTAGTTGTGCACATTAATTATCGCACGGGATGCCCATATTATAGCCGCGTACTCCAACAAGGCTTGCTCGTCAGATGATGTGCACACCCTTGCTTCGCTTTCTATGATCCTTCCACGCCAGGCCTGCCATCAATCTTCCGCCTGTTTCCGCCACTGCTGTGCCACGGCCCCAATCGTCCTCCGCATAGTGCGAGCAATCTTATCGGTAGCCCAACCGCTTTCTATCAGGGCTTTTAGCTGCCGCTTGCCCTTAGCAGTCCACTGCCGCCGGGGGGCGGCCCTTCGTCTCGCGGGGGATAGTATGTCTGACACGTAGGCATCGGGGTCTACGTCAAAGTCCAGCAGCTCATAATGGACATGTTTGGATCTTAGGGTCGATGTGGCTTCTGACGCCGGTTCTGACGACGCTAGCACCGGCGATACTGGTGCCGACGGTCCTGACCCCGGCACTCGTCTAAGTGACGACGCCCCCGACATGGGTCTTGCTGGGAGGCTCTGCAGGTCGCGCTGGGCCAAGCGGTCTAGGATCCGCGGGATAGCGATGATAGAGGCCTCTGTGGCGGCCTTCACCGCGGCCTTGGTGATGACATTGGTCAGTAGGGTCTCGAGCTCATCGCGCCATACCGGGAATGAAGAGGCAAGGCCGGAGCGGTCGGACCGCTGACAAGAGATATCGACGGTGCCTTCGGGCTCGTCCAGGTCAATGTCGTCCAGGTCAATGTCGTCCAGGTCCAAATGTTCGTCAAGGTCATCCTGGTCGACCTCGACGTCCAAATCAGCATCGTCGCCGTCGCGGCTATCGTGGCTGTCGTCGCCGCTCAGGTCCCGGAGGTCCACCTCAACGTCTACATCGACGAAGACGAGACCTGGGTCATCTCTATTAGCGCTGCCCTTGCCACCCTCCAGACCGTCCATATCAACCGTTTCCACAAGGCGGTGGTCTGGAAAGTGCAGAGAGCGACACTCCACGCAGAACCTCTCGTCGCAGTCCTGGCAATCGAACCGCCTGTCCGACAAGCTTTCCTCACAACCGGAGCAACATTATTCCACCGCGTCCGAGACGTGTGCGGTTGCATTGGCAGGGTCCTCGGCTTGGGGGCGCCTGACTCGTGAACGGGCGACGGTGCCTTTTGCGCATGGATTCCCTCGGCCCGTCGCTCCGCTTGTCCTGCCTGTCCCTCACGTAGGGCTCGGATGCTATGGTCGCGGTGCGTAACAACGGCATTGACGACGCAGTCTGCACAGAGGTATGATTAGCATTGGTGGCACTAGTGCGCGAGCTGCTTGCTCTGGCAAAACTCGCAGGCGTGCCTCCGCCTCGTCGATGGGGCGGCGGCGGCGGCCTGGCGCTTCGCACGCCTCGGATAGCTGATACGTTGATTCCTCCTCTGCAGCGCCGCCTCGATGGATGTCCTGTCATAGTTCCGCTGATCCGCGAACATGGCGTGGGGTTCGGTCTATGGATACGGCAAGCTCGCGAAGACGGCCCGTAAAGGGCATTTCGTGGTTAAGTAGATAATGTACCCACTGAGACGCGACCGCGTGGAATCTCGAGCCCCTGTGCATTGTGTGAGTCTGGCGCTGCGGTACTTTACCTACTTCCCGGGGTACATTCCAGAGTCTGGAATCGTGGCGTACTGCCGTAGGCGGGATCCACTGCACAAGGTCTGGAACTACTACTTCAGGAAGAAGACACGGCCGGGCGCGGCTTAAGGGCTATAAAGAAAAGATTCTTTAATTAAATTGACTTTTAGCGGGTTGCTTAACTTATATATTATATAACGTAGTGTTTAATCTTTAAAATACTTTACTTTAAAAACCCCTACTGCGCGATATATTTTACGTGCACGCTTCGCAAATGGCATATCGGACACCTCGCGCGTACGAAAAGGGGATTTGCTACGGACGTGGGAATTTCTAAATGTTCTTTGTGGATTGTACGCTCCCGGACGACCTCTACGTCTAGGTCGAAGGCTGGGCGGTAACTAGCTAGTTTATCGCCGTGGAAATATAAATATAGATCCACGCCTGCATAGACTCTATTGGGGGTAAAGATACCTCCTCGCGCGACAATATTTGTTCTGGTATCTCTTTCGCGTTATTGATCACCCGTCCCTTGAGCGGAGGTGAGATGGGTAGAGTGAATTAGCCAAGAAAAAAAAGGGGAGGACAACGGAACAGAAGGTGATTAGGAGAGGGCGCTGTAAGTACACGTGTGCCAGTGCTTGTGGATTTCGCGGGTGCTGGACCCAATTCTCTAACAGCATTACTCAAAGTGGATTTTGATTTGATTCGTTCTTTAATGCCCTAACGACCGCTGCTTTAAGATTCCGCGATAACAGCAGGGCTACGTGCACTACGTGGCCGCTCCGCTGTGCTGACAACCCCGCTTCGCTCACGGCATGTTTACATTTTGCCTATCCTCGATACCCCCCAGCCTCGTGAAATGTTCACCCGCTCAGTTCCCATCTTCACCGTCGTAGTCCTGCGCAGCAGACTCGACAAAGGGGCCACCTTACAATGGCCAACGGGAATCCAGAGCTCATCGATCCGGCTGCCTGTCCTTTTGATACGCCTTTGCCCCGTATCCAAACAATTTGGCCCTTTTGCGAACGATGCCGTTACGTGATCCCCTTCGCGTATCAACAGCAATTCATTGCCGAGAAAACCACCCACGATGTTTTTCAGTCGTACATCTTATATCGCACCACAGCTGATCTCGTAATGGGCATCGAGAGAAAATGCTGGATCTGTTTACGAGCAGCGGAAAAGCGGTATTACGACAAGTACGATATGCCCATCGTTTTCAACATCTACGTTCAGCCAAGCCTTTGTGGCGACGAATCCTTGCCTGCAATATCATTAACGATATTTCCGCACTATGTCGGATACCCAGACCTTGAATATGACGCACTTCGCTTAACATTAAACAAGGCTGACGACGACAGACTGCCCAGTCGGCTGTACAAGACATCAAAGCAGCTTCCCAGACCTAAACACGACCCCCAGGTTTGGAGTTACCTAAGGGGTCAGCTTGACAATTGCACGGCAAGCCACTCATTGTGCAGCACTGAATCATCGTGGCTACCGACCAGGCTGGTCGAAATAGCACGGCTGGGATAAACAACCCGACTTCGTGTGGTTTTAACCAATGAACTTACGGCGAAGAAACCCTACATCTCCCTCAGCCACCGATGGGGAGATAACCTCACTCTTCGGTTGACAAAAGATACGCACGACAAGTACAGCCGAGCGATCCCCCTGGAAGAGCTGCCCCAGAAGTACATTGACGCTGTCGTGGCCGCCTAAAATCTTGAGGTTGAATACCTATGGATCGACTCTTTGGTAATACTCACCATCTAACTTGGCTCCTGCTACGCTATGACTAACCGGGCATTTATCCAGTGCATTATCCAAGACGACCCAGCGGACTGGGATAAAGAGAGCGCCACGATGTACCAGGTGTATTGGAATGCGTTTTGCAATCTGTCAGCGGCCTCGGCTTCGGCGGAGGATGAAGGGCTCTTCTACAAGAGGAGCCGTACGTTACTTTTACCACAAGTGGTAACTATTGAAGTCCCATCTTCGACAAGCCGCCAGAACCTGCAACTTCTGCTTACAGAACACGGCCACGATAACAGTTGGTTCAAGAAGCTGGACGACGAGCCCCTCTACAGCAGGGCCTGGGTCTTCCAGGAGCGACTCTTAGCCAGAAGGAACATCAGCTTTACCCGGGATTTGGTATATTTCGAGTGTGCCGGGGCTATCACCACCGAAATCGACGAGGTGCTTCCCTTGCAGTCGGCAGGGTTCCGGGCCGTGCACTATTCATGGGACGGACGGACATTTCGCCCCTTCTCCATACGGAACTTGGCCGACGACCAGGACCCCAACCACTGCTGGAGGCATATCGTCTACTACTACAGCAGATGCAAGCTGACTAAGCCGGCCGACAAGCTTGTGGCTCTATCGGGTGTGGCCCGCGCATTTCATGCTCATATCAAGTCGGACTACATGGCCGGCATGTGGAAGAATACAATCAATCAGGACCTGGCCTGGGAGAGGGCCTACGATACGGATGAGGACGTTGCGCCCGAAGACGCTGGGTACTTTGCCCCGTCGTGGTCCTGGGCGTCGCTCTACCGCACGGAGGTATCCATCTCGAGATTCATCGGTACGAGAGGAGAGCTGCAACTTGCCACCTGTGAAGAAGTCACGACGACTCTGCACGGGACGGACCCCTTCGGCCGAGTCCGAGATGGAACTCTGCGCTTGCATTGTTTTGCCGTACCGCTTGAAACCCCAAAGCAGTCCGGGAATCTGCCTCTGTTTCCGATGTATGATCGGATGGCCATTACTGCCATGCGAGGATTTTTCAATCAGAGCTTCGCGGTCACTGACACGCTGGACCGTGTCATTCCGCTTGTGTCCGAGGGCGACCCCGAGCCGGCTTACTACGCCGTGCCTCTACTCACAACCAACGGGGGGACTCTAGTTTCTCTTTTTCTAGAAAAGCTATTGCCAGGCGAGGAGCGATACCGCAGGGTAGGACGTATTCAGGCGCAAGATTTGAACCCTGAAGACAAGGATGATGGCACGGGCTTGCCGACTATGTTTCAGAGCTATGTATCCCGTGGTGTCGGATGCTCGATCTGCCGCGGCTTGGCCAAAATGATGGAAGCTGTAAAGGGTTCCAAGGATGCTGACGGGAAACAGGTCATCACAATGGTTTAAACAGTGGGTTGATCAATCGAAGGGACCTGAAATCATACAATATATGGAATCAACAGTACATCAAAACAATTTAGGAGACTACACCGTAGACTCTCCCCATATGACCAAATCTGTATCCAGAATACCCTGCCCTCGGCCGTTGACAAGGAGAGAGACATATACCCACTCGTCTAACAATGCCCCTATACCTAAACGCACATCGTTACATCATCCCACATATCTCGGAAATACTTATTCGCGTACCCATTAAACTTGCTGCAAGCAATGTAGTTTTTTCCGTCGTAAAATTAGGAATCGTCCTCGAAAACGGCGGCAAAGGAAAGTAGGCGGTGGCAAGGCCAACAACGAGGGCGACAGTGATGACAGCATACCCCGATATTTTGTCCCAAAGACAACTCAAATATCCGAGAAAATGCGATTAAAGAGCCTAGCCCGGGCACTGTGAGAGATTTAGAGCCCGAGAATCTAGAATATCTTGACATATTTCAGTCAGATGCTGCCGCATATGATAGCAATACACGTTGCCCTGCAGTAGTCAAAGCTGACACGGGGACGGTGGAACCTTGTTCCCTCCAGGGATTCTCCTTAGCTCATATCGAAGACTACAGCCATGACGGTGACAAAGTATCCACCTCCGGATAGAATGCCGATCTAGAGAACATAGTTACCAGCCTAGGTATGGAATCAAGTCTAAGATATCGTTCTTCGGAATCCTTAGCTCAAAGAGTCCTAAAGCTACTAGGGGAACTTACGGATAATAATTAAGCGTGAATTATACTTTATAGCTACGTTCTCGGTTAGGAAAATAGTTTTATAACTATATAATATTAAAACTAAATCTGACTAATTACTTAGTTATAAGTAACGTCTCTTATTTCGTTACATGCTTAAATTTACATTAATAATCTAGTAAGTAAAAGGGTTAATATTATACGAAGCTTATTATAATAATATAAAAGTACTAGAAACGGATAAAAGTAATTTCCGTATATTAGTTTTATTACTCTAATAATTTATTTACGGAGGTCACTTCCGTAAACGAAAAGGAAGTAATCCTTATATAATATAAGGCTTTTCGTATATAACGGAAGTAAAGTCTTCTCGAAGTCTCTCGTACGGATATATAAAGAATAACTGTTATATTCTTATAAAAGAAGGATAATGAAGGGGATATTCAGTATAAGAGAGAGAGGATAAGGAGTGAAACCGTTGTATTATAGTTGCTTAGAGAAGAAAAGAAAAACTATTCTACTCGAACGGGGAAAAACACCCTTATTTGTAGTCGGATCGAAGAACCAACGTTCCTACAAAATTCTCCAGCCTGACTGGACCTTAAAGGTAGTCGCTAAGTGATCGTAACTTATAAATTGACTGAGATACGGGCGTGAGTAAGCGTTTCCTAGGCGTAAGTAACGGTACCCTGAAGAAGGTTTCAAACTCATCCGATCTTTATCTCTACGTAGGGAGGTCGTATAAGGAAACGGATTGTACCATAAGATCCGCGTGGTCCGGAAGTGTATGTAGACCATATAAAAAGTATAGGGTAAGTGGAAAACCCCATACTAAAAGTACGGATTTAAGAAAAGTAGTTCTCTTAAACGGAAAGTCGAATATCTTAATAACTAAGCGTTGTATGCAATATCGGAGATAAGTATACGAAAAAGCTCGATAAGCTCTACTTAGTGATGAGTTTTATTTAGTAAGTTATCTGGAATCCTTATATAAAAATCAGAGATTTTAAGGATTAAAGTTTCCGCCGTTACAGAAAACTCCGGAAAGGTAGGAATAAGGTACGTTACCTGTTACCTAAGTAATAGATACGTTATATAAGCTTATTACAAGGTATAAGATAAGATCCTAACCTCGAACACTTATATTACGTAGTACTTAGATATAGTATTCGTTACACTAATCCCTTAAAAGCCTTCGTAAATAAAACGCGTAGGTTACCCTTTCCTTTAGTTATCCTCTAAGCTATGCCTTCTTTAAAGACGCTCTTAATAGTTAGAAATATATTTATTTTCGTATCGTTACTAAGGCTTCTGCCTTTTATTCCCTTTTCTAAGCTCTTATTACTTAGCTTAAACGGGTTAAGTTTCTTATTCTTATCGGTGTCTACCGCGTTTATATAGGCTGTGGTACACGGCGTCTTTATAGTAGCGAAAACTCTTAACACGGAGATAGACTCTTAACACGGAGATAGATAAGGGCCCCGTCCTGTAAAGCTTTATTAAGACTTTTATTTATAGCCTTTATAGCTTATTATTCTCAGGGTGGATTTTTTAGATCGGCTGATTCGAGATTACATTCTAGGTGCGGAGCTTGTCTACTGCTAGGGTTTCGCTAGGTAGGACTAAGTTTTCGTAAGCAGACCTCGTTTCGGAAGCAAACTATAACTTGTAGGTCTTAGCTTAAGTGAAAAGATCTTAAAAGTCACGAACTCACTACCGACTAGCTACTTCACCTTACCTGGCCTCTCTTAGGAGAAACTTCGCAGTTTACGAGAAAACTAAAATCGAATTACTTCACCGTATTATTGCTCTTCTCTTTTATAACGAGATGGTGTGTACTTTGGGATGCTACGATTAGGGGCCTCGCCTTGACATTTATAGGATACGGTAGAGGGCTCAATTAAATAATACAATAAAACCGCCGCTTCGTTAGAGTATACCTACAGGCTTTAACTGAATATATGCCCGTACTCTCCCTCGGCTGAACCTACCACCTAGAATATAAGAACGTCATTAGTGTTAGGCGACACAGTACTTGGAGTGGATTCTACAGGACCTTAATACTGGGCTAACCACCGTACATGGGGTGACTACCACGGTACGTAACGTCGACCGCGGCATAATTATGTACCACTATTTTCTTGTTGGCTAACGCAATACTGTACGAAGTATTTTTACCTCATCCGATGCTGGTGAGTCCGACAGGGCCAGGACCAGTTTCGAGCGCCCTTCATTAAATGATACTACTGCAACTACAATGCCAAGCGACGATGATACGCGGTCTTGGGGGCAAGTTCATTCACCAGATAGTCAGTACCGCGAATTGAGGGCGAGGTACTACAGTAGTAGGAGCGCTCAGTCCCCAGGTGGTCACAGCTCCCTGCTATAGTACCTTCCTACCTTCTAGGCTACTGCTCCATTATTCCTGTCACCGCAGCTACCTACCAGGCAGCCATCCGTTATTGCCACCCAGGCTCCCGTTGCCGTAACACCAGCTCTCAAATCCTGTGCTTTACATTCTCCTCTTTCACGGTAAAGTACTGCCGCCGCTGCGAATGCTCCTGATACTCTGGAAACATGGTGGGATAGAATTCTGTCCATCCGCCCATGCGAACGCGCAAAAGGTTATATCTTTCGGCATCTTCAGATGCACGCTGGTACGTTTCAAGGTCGGCGCACGTGATAGTTAGGTAGTTTCCGCCGACGTCACCCCGCGCAAAGTCGGCGATGAATTTCTCCAGACGATCGAGCGGGAACGTTTCGGGGATATTCAGGTCCACAGGGGCGGCATTGGAAACGCCCAGCTCAATGCTTTCAATGGAATAGCTCTTCAGCGCCTTGTAAATGTCGCCCGGAACCGCCGTCGGTGGTAGATCTTGCGGCGACGGGCTAGCCGACATGTCGGACGCAACGGGCATGCGGTTCCGACGCCCGTCCGCCGACGCTCCGCACGTGAGGCCGTCGCCCACATAACCCTCGAAGGTGCCAACACCTGGCGTCACCACGAACTCGAAATCCGGGCCGTACGTTTGATAGATGCGGTCCAGGGCGGGGCGGAGGGCAGGTGGAGGGCAGCGCAACGTGTCCACGCCGATTTGCACCACGCTGTCCATAAGCCACTTCCCGAGCTCGCGGAGCTCACTGTCGTCGTGCTGACCTGACGCCCACTTAGGAAGCTTCAGAGCCTCCTGCCGTAGCTCTTGAAAACGGACCGCCCTTGCGGCGGCGTTAGCGGGGCCTAGGGTGGTATCTTGGTAAGGCTCCTTCATGTCGAAGCCCCAATCGCAGATGAGGCATTTTACAAGCTCGGACAGTGTGGCGCGAGCGGTAGCCCTATCGTAGCATAGCTTCTTGATGGCGTACAGCGAATCAATGGCATTCGAGACCCCGACAAACAAAGGGGCGACTATGTGGGCATGCATCAGCTTTCCGTCGGCAAATGCAAGGCGGCACGGGATGCCTCATTCGGGGTGACTTGGCGATTCCCGTGGATCATAGCATCCGGAATAAAAACTTGGAGACTTACTAATGTGGAACTTGGCACCACCGGCCGTTAGGTCGCGTCCGGTCTCTACGCAACCCTCCATGACTGAGGACAGCAACGGCGACGGACACACGTCGGCAAGATCTCCATAGGCGGACAGGATGTGATGGTAGCCCCCAATGGTGAGCCACTTGATCTGGCGGATGAAGATGTCTTGAAGATCAGCAAACGACTTGATGTCGGCGGCGTCGGGCGAGCGGAAGGTCTGCTTGAGCCCGCGCAGGTACATGGACCCGGCAGCACCATAGGTAGCGCCATGGTTAAGAGTCTGCTCCAGCGCCGGCAGCAGCGACACGTTGCAAAATGTAAACTCGGAGGCTCCGGCGAACATGGGTTCGTAGCAGCCGTCCGCGGCATAGTCGCGCGCCCGGGCTCGCGTGACGGTATCGCCTGACCGGGCTAGGCCCTCGCACATCCGGTCGTCCTGGTACAGGACTGGGTGCGCGCCGCCCGCCAGGATGGACTTGGCCGCTTCGTGCAGATACTCGTCGGGCATGCCACGGTACACGCGTAGCGACAGACTGGGCGCATTGACAGGGATGCGTCGCGCAGCCTTGAGGCACAGCAGCGTGACGGGGTTCGCGCCCCCCTCAGGTGTCTCGGCATCGTTCGCCTTATACCCGCCCACCGTGATCTGTTGCACCCACTGGTTAATCCCGGCGCCCTGGTGGAAGTTACTACCCCGTGCATCGATGGTTGTGGTGCCGTAGGAGCGGTAATCTTGAATGAATGCCCGATTCACGAAGGCGGGCTCCCCGATCTTGATCCACAGCGCGTCGACGATTTCCTGCGCCGCCTTCATCGCCTCCTCCGGGCTCGAACTCCCCTGTAGGTCACGCTCAAGGAAAGGCCAGAGCGTCTGGTCGATGCGGTTGAAGGCCGTCAGCTCCCCCACGAGGTGTAGGCAGCAGTGAAAAGAGAAGATTAGCTGCACGGCATCGTGGAAACTGGACGGCGCTTCAGTGACGAGGCGTTGCAGTCGACTCGCCACCTTCTGCATGTTGGCCTGATCCTCTCCCACCGTGGCGCGGTTGTGCGCCTCACGGGCTAGCGTGGCCCAGTTCTGGAGGTAGCCCTGCACGCCTCGAAGTGAGTGGCGGGCCGACAAAAAGAAGGACGCCTTGGCGTCGTCCCCTGTCACCCGGGCGGCTTGCTCGTGCTTTTGCAGCTCCTCGGTCATGCCGCCAAGTCCTTTGTCGCACAGCGTCTGAAAGTCAGGCACCACGTGACCCATGGCCGATGCCTCGTTGATCTTCCCTTTCAGCCAAGCTGCTAAGGTCTCGTCGTCGTCCAGGTAAGGCATGACCTCTTTTCCTCTCCCTAAAGTGAAGTCGGGGATCGCGCCGACGATGAGCTCGTTGGGCATGATGCGGAGCAGCCCGGCCTTGCGAGCGATCTCAGACTGAGTCGAGGACAGCAGATGGGATAACGTATTGTAGTCGGCGAGCCCCTTGCGCTCGGCCACAGACGTCGGGAGGGGGCCAGACTCCAGGTCCTTGAGGTGTGGCAGGCGCGGAAAGTTCTCGCACTGCATCCATCCGTCGATCCAGTGGCTAAAACTGCGCGACATGAGACTGAGAATGCGCGGACTGGGGGGGTCACCACCGAGATAACGGCCGCTGGCCATGTGATGCATGTAGTCTCGCGAGTTGTAGAAGAGATAGCCGTTCTGACTGTGCAGATGCCAGTGCGGGTCTTCAAAAACGTCGTCGCCGGGCTTGACGGCTGCAACCTTGAGCTCGTTGGCCGAGGGTACATACCAGTAGCTCCCGGCGACACCCTGGACAAGATCCATCAAACGGTCGAGGGGGCGCGCCGGCTCGTCGCCAATCATGTTGTGCAGGATGTCCTCGAACCGCTTCTGCTCGTTGCAAAAGGCTACAAACATGAGGCCCTTCTCACGGCTCGCGTAGCCCTCCGAGTCACCGAAGGGCAGACCCTGCCGCAGGAGTTTCCGCTGGCTCATGTTCTCATCCACAACGTGGGCGCGGTGGACGTGTGCGTTCGTCTCGTTTTGCGACAGCATCTCGCCATTGGGTCGGCGGCCGATGACGCCGTCCAGATCGTGCCCCGTGTACGTGGCGATGTCGCCCCAGTCGAAAACGAATTTCTGGGTGAAGCCGAACGTCGCGCCGCGTTGTGGCCCATCATCGTTGACCAGAATGTCCTCAATGAGGCTGATGGGATCGTTGGGGTTGGTGATGTGGTCGACGTACCGTCCGCCCAGCACTCGACCATCACTGCGCTTGCCGACCGCCATGTCCTCTATCTTCGATATGACAGATTCGAGGGCTGGTAACACCTTGGCCGCGAGCTTGGTTGCGGATTCAGCGTCGGGAGTTTTGATGTAAAAAAGGACATCACCGCCTGTGTCGTGCATATTTTGGCCGTTGTTGAGAACCTTGGCCGAGATGGGAATGCTGCGACCTGTCCAACGCTCCCAGAGAGCGGCCGAGAAGCCAACCACGAAGGCATATGTTTGGCGTTCACTGTTCTCAGCAGACGCGTTCAAGTCCTCAATCGTCTTGTCCAAGTCTCCGATTGCTTGGAAGACACAGTCTTGCGTTTTGGGGTCTTCGTTCTTTAGAAAGATGGTAAGAATTTGACCAAAAACTGGACGCTTGAGCAATCCCCGCTGGGACGCCTTCAGCGTCTTGTTCAACTCCTGATCAATCAGGACCATGATGAAGAAAGAAGTTTGGCGATTGATTCCGACCCCTAGCCTTACTGCGAAAATGCGTGGGTAGGAAGGATGGGGAACACCATCTTTCTGGGCCGGAAGCTCGGTTCATCTTATATATCAATGAAGTCGCCACACAAAACAACAAATGGCAGTGTTTAGTAATTTGGTGCACAGTAGCGCTCCAAACGGGCAGCTTTTCGCGGCACGACTAGGTCGCAACAGATACACCGTCGTACCGTTGTATATCCGAAAGAACCAGCCAAATCAAGATTTTTGTTCTAGAGCCACAAGGCGTACTCTCCGTTCAGGACCGCTTCACTGTAGGGTGTTTACGTCCAACAATCAAAGAGACACCACAACATAAACGGTCCACATGCCAAGAGCGATCTTCGGTTACCGTACATGCAACCCGGCCGTAGCAACCCTACGATAGCCACGGAAATGCACGTTGCGTGCTACCTGCAAATACCCGAGAACACGGGAACCCTTCGGGTAATACGATTTGCTAATAGCCTTCCAATTGAAATGCGCCACGTGAATAATTACAGTGCTTTTGAAGTTGAGGACTCGTTACACGTCATGAGCGGTCTACTGACAACCGTACGTTACGCGGAGGTTCATTTGAAACCAGACCGCCTTTCCACGCCAAACAGTGGAGTTTTGCCGGATCACTTTGGAGTTGCTTTTGCAAGTTCCTAAATGGGTATGATCGCCCGTTTTTCAGCTGTCTCGTGCAGAGGCAGACTGTTCGTATAAAACCAATAGTATGAGGGATGCCAAGTAATCTGATAGCCTATCACGCCGTGCATATCATGTAGCCTATTGACCGGTCTGCATGTCGGCGGTGTGTCTCTCGCTTGACCGGGGCGGCCTCTTTTGTGAGTCTACGTCCTGCCTCCAATGGTCTTCAGGTCACAGCAAAGCTACGCTAACCGACGCCCGTCACCCCCTGTAGCTTTAGGTCGACGTTCTTTCACTTGCTTATTTCTACGTCCTACTGGGTACGCTTCCCTGCTATAGCCGCACTAAGTGCGGGAGCCGTGCCGTTCCGCTGATTTCTTTTCCTCGGTGTCTTTTTTCGGCTTTAGTTTGAAACCCATCACCGAATCCGTTCCCGTGATGATTAATCCTTGTATGTGGCGCCGGACCAGCGGTTCCGGCTGCCAATTCTTTTCTACGCTGCGGAAGAAGCGACGCATTACTTGGACAAGACCAGTAATATTTAACTGCGAGATCTCTAATGATATCACACCGTGATCGGTACCATCTGTGTTACCACAAATGTTTTCACACTTGAAATGAATCCACGCCTCTACTAGCCTTACGTCGACGGCGTTTTCCTCTTTCTAGCAAAGGTGAAGGGACAACGATACAAAAAGTGCAGAGGTCCGTACTGGGCGTGTACCGCGCCGGCAAACGCCACGATCTATGCTGTGGCGATGTAAATCCTCGTCATTTAAAATAACGCGCGTGAATGTTTTCACGGGGAGTTTATGTAGTCCTCAGGGTCTAGATAAGTCCACATACTTTTGACTCCAAGGAATAGGACCTCCACGGCCCTAGGATACAGAGGGCTGCAGCAGGTCCTAGAGGGATACAGAAGACAGAGATTTGGCGGACAGGAAAATATGCTGTGTAGTGAGGTGTGGAAACACCCGTGGCAACACATCACAGCGAGCTAGGCGGGCGGCTACACACCGCTATGGGGTTTTGTGTGTGCGGGGGGGAGGGCTGGTTGTCCTATTCTATGGGGGAGAGGAACGTCTCGAATTTCCCCTCTGGATTTCCGGCCTTCGTCACTAGCTGCGATCGGCCGCTTCGTGAGGTCACACTCTTTTCCACGTGTTTCGCTGTTTCACACGTCCGCTGGCCTGGCGCCCCGTGGTGTTCTCCTCGTTCCGGTTGAAATTCAGAGGTGCGTCACACTACAGTGGTACAAGGAGCAGCTGGGCCGTGCCCAGCGTGCATCACGCCGGTTGATTTTGCGATTCTGGTCTTAGTGTTACAGATCCTTGCTATCTAAGGCAACGCGCTGCTGTTGGTCCACCGTGGAACTGTTGATTCCCCACGATTGTGTATTTCCACACTGCTGCAAGTGTTGATGCTGCTAGAACGTCTTAACACCCGAGGGGGACACGCGCCTGATACCAAAAACGTCATCTTGACAGGTACCTCATCTCTGGCCCCTAACAGTGACCATCCCATCGACAGGTTGAGTGTTGTTACGGAGATACAAAAGCAAGCGACGTTTTTGGTGTCAGGCGCGTGGGGGTCTCGGGGGTTACTATGCACTGGATATAGCGTATCCTAATTGTGGGCCTTCGCGTAGATAGATCTGATGGTGGCTCGAGGGGCCACTAAGCTCCACAATAGCCATCCCTCGGCTCAACATCCGAAGTGACGATCTCCCGCTCAACATCCGAAGTGGCGATCTCCCGACCGACTATCCGTTAGCTACCCGCTGGCCGTGCTGCCGACGACCGCGTGGATGCGTTTCAGAATCCGGAGCACGCTAGAAAGATCAAGAGTCAGCCACTTCTACCCGAACTTCACTTGAAAGGGGCATTCAAAATTCCAAACCCAATTATCCACACGGTATGGACACATAGTTGGGCGTCTCCTCCACCGTCCATGTTATGTTTCTCGGTTGATCCTTCGATGTACTGCTCTCTATTATCTCCCTGTAGGTCTATCAGAAGTTAACGCAATCTATGATGTTCCTTTAATAACTTGTGGTATTCTCATAAGTGCTATGTCTCATTGCGCTGCAGGATAATCAGAAGGAACCACGGCGCCAATGGGATTACTTTATGTACTTTTGATGTATTCAGCAATCTGTAGAGTCGTCGGAGGGGGAATGATCTCCCGATGATTGCCAACTGAAGCGGATAGCTGATGCCACATAACGACCGACGCTCATGTCGGCGTATCGTGTAAGCTGTCACGCCAGCCGGTCGTTATGAATACCACTGCCAAAATCAAGCGGCGAACTTTCTGGTCATAGCGGCATGGAGTCAATTCTTTTACCCCAGTGATCTTGTAATGGACGACTCTCAGGTCGTGCAAGCAGAAGATTCTCTCTTCACGGCCCCCAGCTCTTGGTCTCACAGGCATAGCCAACGCAAGAGCCGTCAAGATTGCTCTCGCCAGTTGGAGGAATAATTGACTCGATTTCCCAGAAATCAGCCTGGCTGTTACATCTTCGTCCTCGTGCCACCCGCGCCACCCCAAGAAGCCCTGTAAAGTCGGAATTCACGTGTTGGAGAAGAGGATACCTCCTAACTGCGAGAGCTATGTCTCAGCACCGGCTTCGCATATGCTAATCGCGCGACCCCATTCTGATTTGAGAAACTGTGCTGCCGTGAGCCTCCTCCCAGGAACCGGATCCAACATACAGTAGACCACAACTCTACATGCGTCCTGGGAGATGATCAGCGCAGCACATACTGGGGAAACCGAATACTGAGGCTTACCCGCTCCAATGCCTCGATGGGTGCGTAGCCCGCTTCTAGTCGACGGTCCTCAACGTACTGAAGGTACAATTTGTCGTCCTCCCGGGCGGCATACCACAGGTGGCGATAAATTCTCATGTACATGTAAATTACACCACAGGCCCAGACGTCTACAGGACGTCCATCGAATTCAGGCATGTTGTACTCTTCAGGGGCTATGTAGGGCCTCGAGCCCCGTACGCCCGAGAGCATGCGGGGCTTGTCATCCTCGGGCGAACATACAAATTGGCTGCAACCGAAGTCGCTGATCTTCAGGCCGCCGTCGGCTGTGAGAAGCAGGTTGTCGGGCTTCAGGTCGCAGTGCGCGATGCCGACGTCGTGGAGATACTCGACGCCGCGGCACAGCTGCTTGAAGAAGCAGTCGGCCTCGATGCTGTCCAACGGGCCGGCGATTTCGAGGAGCGAGGAGAGAGTGCCAAACTCGCAGTACTCCATTACCGTGAAGAAGGCTTCATCGTCTTGCAACAGGTCCAGCGTTCGGACTACGTTTGCGTGTCGGAGGTCTCGGGCCAGGGCGAACTCGGCCAAAATCCGCCTGCTATACCCCGCCGAGCTTTGGTTGATTTTTCGATGGAACTCTTTAACAGCAAAGAAGGTGTCGGGTTGCCCGTCGGCCGCACGTCTGTGGTGGATCCTGACGGTGCCGTATGCCCCTTTGCCTATCACCTTCCAGCGTTGACCGTATCTCTCTTCCAAGTTTGGCTTTGCTTTTTGTATTCCGACGACACTCGCTAGCTCCTGCTGAGGCTCCTTCTTGTCGTTGGCCCTGGCCGTAAGACGGAAAAATGCGTTTCGTACCCGCTCCGACTCCTTTTCAACCATTCTCCTCCAGGGCCTTTCTGTCGGTAGGTTTGTCGCAAAGTCGAGGACATGTCGATGTTGGCCTTGTAACTCCGGGCTCTGAACTAGTCGTGGATTCGTTCCATCTCCAACGTATAGCCTTGCTGCGTAAAGGGAAACGGTTAATCATTTCGACCTTCTCCTCGGATGTAGACCCCTTTGAAAAGAAACGTTGTACGATGGACTCACCAGTAGCCATAGTTCAACGGCGGAAATCAATCAAAACCGAAAGAACTGGCCCTTTCATCATACCCTAAACGAGTCCTCGACGAACAACGCGACAAAGGTTTGCCACACAGCGAGAGGTAAACTCGTCGTCGACAAGCTCCATCTCGAGAACCGATGCTGTACCCACATCACCAATGCTCTCTAGCCCGGTCAAGAAACGAGAGCTGCCCGACTGCCATTTGAGTGTAGGAGCACAGGGTGCTTTCGCCTTGAGACAGGGCACGCAGCTGATTGGTTCCCTACGGATACTCGGATGCATACCTGATTGTGTTTCCGTGTATCCGGATATAAAGCAAATGATTGGTTGTCACCGGAACGCCAGAGTGGCGTTGTGGGTGTGGAGATGCCCTCCGTGCCTCCACTCCCTGTCGAGAACATCAACTTGCCCTGTGTGTAACGTGTTCGCACTGTGACCACGGGCATTACTCATACCGTATGAGACTCACAGTACGGGACAGTACAGTAATGCAGCGGGATCCTAGGAACAAGCTGTCTCCCTTGGCAGCTCCTTTCTTGGAAAATAATTCAATGTCGCTTGCGTGAGGCTTTTCACGTGTGATACAAGACAACTGGCGAGATGCGCCCCATCGACTTCAAGTCGCCTTTCTTTGACCGCCCCTGTACCTGGCCAACGCCGATCGTGGCCGGTATTCCAATCAAGACCCCTAGATACAGTAAAAAGCAGCGCCCGCGTTTGGCTAGGCCTGGAACGCCGCAGCCTGGTCGGTCTCAGCTTTCAGACCATCCCGGGCCAATGGACTGCGTTCTATTCTTGGGTTTGGTGATTTCCCTCGTTGTGTGAGTGATTTATTGAACAAGCGCGCATAGCACGCGCACGATATGATTCGTAAAAAGGCGGCAACTGAGGGCTGTCTGCCGCGAAAGTCACATCCTCGGCTACATCTCCTCCGTCCTTCCACTTTCCTCATCATAGGCGAAGGAATAATACTGGGCGTTTTACCCGCATTCACCTACATGCGATATACACATTACGCCCTCATCCTCTGATCTCGCCCGTGTCCGTGCCCACGATCGTTTCGCATCGACCAGGAGCACCACTGTCATGTGGAAGCAGCGGCTGGACTTCATAACCTTGCACTGTAAGAGGGCGTACCCGTCGGTCTATCTTTGCATCTAACCGTCTTTCCTTTGTAGATGTTTGGATCATATTCTGCAGTATTCTTGGGCTCATTGTTATCTACCCCTTCGGCAATGTGACCGCGATCGATGCGTACTTTTTTGGAGCCAGTGCTTCGACCGAGTCAGGCCTTAACACGTATGTTACCGTGAGCAACCCGTGGAGACCCGACTACCTTGGCTGATGACATCTCAGGGTTGATGTCAAAGACCTTAAGACCTACCAGCAGGTTTACATCTATGTCATCCCGACTATCACGAACTTGGGCTTCATCAATATCGTCGTGGCAGCTGTGCGCATATATTGGTTCAAGAAGAAGTTCAAGACTTTGAGTATGTTACAAGCCCTATATGTTCCCACTGTTACGTGGACTTGGCGTGGTGGAGCTGACGGATTCAGAGCCCCTTCCGCGATCTGATCCCGAGGCCGTTGTATTCTCGCTTCGTCACGATGATGTGAGGACGCAATCCCAGCTGGTGCCAAAACCGGAACCAGACACTATCCGCAAGTGGGTGATCTCGCGCCGTCTTGACTTCCAGACCTGCAGTGTGTTTACATGTGGATAAACAGAGACACTACAGTCACTTGCGAGAAAGACGAAAGCGGCTCCATCAAGTCCGATTCCCAGCCTGCGGGACCGGAAACGACTTATTTCATTCCGCCCCCTCGGGAACGCGACAATGGTTAGTCCTGTCGTCATCTGATTTGGGTTGGTACTCTATTGACTGATATTCTCTGCAGGGCAGCCACTAGTTGCAATGGATGCTCGCCAGGAACATAACATAGAGCCAGTTTCGAGTACGATAACCGATACAGAACCGGAGTCGAAGCAGCGGCGGTCGGTCACACACGAAACCCCGAGAATGACCACTTCTCGATCGATACAAAATGTCGCCAGCTCAGTGCTTGTACTGGGATCCAACAACCTGGAACGAAGGACGTCTACCGTCTCTAGACGTCCTGGGCCGAATGAACTTCCCGCCTTGTCTAAGCAGGTTACGATCGGTCGGAATTCACGCTTCTACAATCTGACGACAGAAGACAAGGAAAAGCTGGGGGGCATCGAGTATCGCGCCTCGAAGCTCCTGCTCAAGATCGTGATTGGTACGAGGCTGACAATTGTATTTCGTTGTTGCGTTTGTGCTAATGGCGGAAAACGTAGGTTACTTCTTTGGACTTCACTTATTCGGGGCTATCTGCCTGATTCCGTGGATTCACCGGGCCCCAGCAAAGTACACAGACTGGCTAGCAGAAAACGGACAAGGCAAGACTTGGTGGTGAGCATCTGTTCTTCCCTACAAACAAGTGACTTGCATGCTGGATTTCTTACAAATATTCTCACAGGGCGTTTTACTCGGCTCAGACCATGGTGAATAACCTCGGCTTCACTTTAACCCCGGACTCCATGATCACCTTCCGAGATGCGACATGGCCGATGTTGGTCATGACGTTTCTGGCCTTCGCTGGTAACACGTGCTATCCGGTTCTCCTCCGCCTTACTATCTACATCCTGTCCAAGATAGTCCCGGCACGCTCATCCGCCAAGGAAGCTCTCAACTTTCTACTGGACCATCCACGTCGCTGTTACACGTTGCTATTCCCCAGTCGTCCGACATGGGTACTGTTTGGCATCGTGTTCGCGCTGAACTTCATTGACGTCTTATTCATCGTCGTTCTGGACCTTGACAATCCCGCGGTAAATGACCTGCCAATGGGCCCACGAATCCTGTCGGCCCTCTTTCAGGCGGCCTCGTCGCGCCACACTGGAACTGCCACTATCAACCTGGCCAACATCAACCCAGCCGTGCAATTCAGTTTACTGGTCATGATGTACATTTCGATCCTGCCCATCGCTATCAGCATTCGTGCCTCAAACACGTATGAGGAGCGTGCACTGGGTGTGTATGAAATGCAACAAGCGCCAGACGAGACCAAGGCTTCGAGTTACATACTTATGCACGTCCAAAACCAGCTAAGTTTCGATCTCTGGTACATTTTTCTTGGGACCTTTTGCATTTGCATCCCCGAGGCCAAGAGGATTGTTGACGTCGCGGAACCGGTTCGTTGTCGCTTCTTCATTCCTGCATGCCAACTATTTGCTAACCGCTGCTTGTAGTCGTTCTCGGTGTTTTCGGTATTCTTTGAAGTTGTCTCAGCCTAGTAAGTGAACCCCTCTGGAAGCAAGGTACTTTTGCTCACAAAGTGTGAAGCGGCAACGTGGGCTTGTCCCTAGGCCATCCATCTGTCATGACGTCGCTGTCGGGCCAGTTCACCGTATTTAGCAAGCTGGTGATCTGCGCCATGATGATCCGCGGTCGCCACCGTGGACTTCCGTATACCCTTGACCGCGCAATCATGCTGCCAGGCGAAGAAAATCCGGAGGGTCATGGGAGCGCGTTGAGCCGCACAGCATCGCGGCAAACACACAACGGCCATCAAGGCACAAAACTCAAGCCGACATAGTAGATTGAACAGTCCGCGAAGCAGACACCATGTTGAATAACCTGTCTAGATATAAATTACTGCTGGGACACTTTTTGGACCTGACCGAAAACTGATCAAGAATGATGTCACTTTAGTCGATGTTGCTCCAACTCATGGTTACAAGCGGTTCATCTCCCACGGTTCGTTCAAGCGAGTTTCCTTTCTATTATTTCGCCAATACGCCTGTCTATATACCCGCGGTGCCCCAGGGACCGTCTGCAAGAGTCTTGCCCTTGTGTTTGACAATCAAGCCTACAACAACAGGACCGATGATGGTATTGAGCAAAATCGCCCAGACGGCCGTCAGAAATGCGGGTTTGGTCACATAAGACGTGTTGTTGTAGCCTATCTCAATGATGAGTAGGCCGATCTCGCCGCGCGCCACCATGGCCATGCCGAGAAGCCCCGCCGGCACCAAAGAAGTGCGAATCGCATCAGCTTGCGATGGGGTTCTTGTGAGAGAGTCGGGCGGAGTGGAGGCGGCTTGGCCCTGCTCCCCCCCGTCCGTTTCCTTGGAACGCCGTTGCTTTGCGCGGATAGAGCGCCACCAGTCATGCAGTGGAATCACGCCTCCAACAAGCACCTTGCCTACCAGCATGACCAGCGTGTACACGACGCCTTGCCATATGGCCTGTCCCTCCCAAAGACTCAGGAAAGGGATGGCGAAGCCGATACTGGAGAAGAACAGGGGGTCAAGCACGTACTGCTGGAAGTCGAGACAGTAATACTCGAAGGTATGAACAAAAGTCGGGCTTTTGTTCTTCTCGCGCTCACCCTCCTCGCGGCTGAGCACGACGAAGGGGCCCTCGGGGTGCTTCGAAGGCAGGTAAGTTAGGAAGGCACCGGCCAGAAAGGCGCCGAACAGGATTGAGGTGCCGGTGTACGAAGCAATGGACAGGAAGGCAGAGAGGACGAGGATCATAAGCCCGATGTTGGAGTAGTGGTCGAACTTGGCGAAGTGGTGCTCGATGTACCGTCGGAAAAGGGGCGCGAACACGAACTTTCCTAGCAGCGGCGTCAGAATGGCCATGGCAACCGACGCGACAATGGGCCGCCCGATGAGCCAGCCAAGATCCACGTCGCCGCCCCCCTCCAGCTTTCCCAGATCATGGATCACGCTCAGCATGATGAGACCCGTCACATCGTCGATGACGGCCGCGCTCACGAGGAGAGCGCCGATTTGGGTCTGGGCCAAGTCGACAACGTCGGCGGCCCCCGCCAGCACGGCAAAGGTGGTGCCGAGGCTCGTGGTTGAGAGGGCAGCGCCCATGATGAAGGTCTCAACGGCGCCATAGTCGAAGGCCAGGAAGCCGATGAGATAACTGAATGCAATGGGCAGGATAACGCCGACGGCAGCCCCGGCGACGCTCAGCGCAAAGTTGGCGCGCAAAAGGTCCAGCCGCGCCGTCAAGCCGCCCTCGAATATGATAAGGATCAGGCCGATGAAGCCGAGGTATAGGAAGGTGTCAAGCCATTGTTCGCGCAGGATGTCGGCAAGCGGCGGTCCGTAGATGATACCCGTCGCGATGGGTCCGATGATGCTGGCGTGGATGAGGTGTTGAGAGATTTTGCTAGAGAGCCAGAGAAAGGTGAAGAACGAGACCAGGATCAAAATCGACACAACTTGGCGGTTGTCAGCGCGACTGTGTTTCGGATTTCGCGAAACAGGCGGCCCAGCCGCGATGAACGGCCGGGGGTGGATGGGTGACAACTTACTCCCGGGCTCGTGGTACTGTAGGAAATCGCCGGCCATGTCTCGCGCAGTCACCAGGCGTCACGGCAAATCGACACACAAACGTGCTATTGGTCTCCCGAGGCACCAAAAGAAACGAGCGCGTGCTATGTACGTACTTTACTGCAATCTCTGCGCCGAGTCGCATTCCATCGGTGCCACGATTTACAAGTCTTTGCCATGACACAAGATGTACGTTCCACTATCCTTATGCGGATGCGCGCTGCGTCATGTGCAGCCTGGCCCACCCACGCCGCTTGATTTCCCTTGGCGTCCACCCCGTCGTGCGGGCTGTCTCTTACACAGTATTCAGAAAAGCGCTATCTACATACTCAGGAAAGAGGTCGAGTCAAAGCCAAGGCTGGCAGGCTGGCGAGGCTGGCAGGGGGGAGACAAAATAACTGCCTCAGTAGTCTACTAGCGTGGTAGAGCTGCTGAGGCGTTTTTTTTTGTCATGGGCCTGGCTGGTACAGGGTCGAAAGGGTCTAGACGCGATGGTACAAGGGCTCAAGGGGTGAGACGGCGTAATTCATGATGTGGGCGGCGCCAAGCGTTCAAGGAGGGCAGGCAAATGATGACCTGTGCCAAGCGTATCGTCAGGTTGCATGGCACGCGCACGGACACCTGTGCAGATGTGGTGGTGACCCTCCCTAGCCTCCCTCTCGAGCCTCTCGAGCCTCTCTCCTCTCTGGACAGCCGGGCGGGTCGTCACTACTACGTATGGGAAACGGTGATAATGTGATGGGTGTCTGTAGAGGTGGGCAGCTGGGCAGTGGGTAGGGATGGGTGAGCGGACTGCAAGGCAGGGCGGATGCTCAACGCGCGTCCGCCTCGGGCAGTTCTGCACCAAGACTGGGTTTTCAAGCATTGGACAGGGTGCGTTAGCTGCTTGGCGGGCGTCGCGTTGAGGTCAGATTGCAGCGATCAGACTTGCCGCCAAGGCCTGGAGGTTCCAGTCCGCCCGCCGCAAGCCTGCCCATGGTGCCGTCCAAATGGAACCTTGGTAATATTGCGCTGTCTAGGATCTCTATGTATGCAGTACTCCGTAGCTGTGTATGTGTGGACGCCAAACAATGGACACCGCCTATCTAGTAGGTCGTATAGTAAAGAGCGTGGATCCGTCCAATGGATCATGTAGTATGTGGTAGTCTCGTCGCTGTCCGCCTGTCCAGGGCGGGTTCGGCCACCCACGCTTCGTGTGGTTTGACTCTGGCAGGGAGACTGGGCTACGTGTACGGGTTCGGTGGGGTATCGAAGGTCAGCCGGTTGACGGGGCTCCGGGAACGCCCCCCTTGTGAGGTAGGATCTCGGGCCTTCTCGACGATGCCGGCGTAGCTGTCGGCGTCGCTTTCCCTGCTGCGGGCGGGATCGCGCTGGCCACCCTGGCCGGCCTGGCTGTTCTTCTCCCAAATGGGTAGCTCGCCTCGCTCGCCCTCGTTGTACATGGATACAGGCCGCGAGAAGCGGTTGTACGCTACAAAGGTCTGCGAGTCGTTGGCCACGGCGTTGGCGGGCCTCGGCGCATAGATGCTCGTGCGCCTGATCGGGACCGGGTCTTCGTGGATGGGCTTGACCCCGTAGAACTTGTAGATAAGGTTGAGCGCCGGGATCGAAAGACCGTGGACGACGATGGAAAAGAGCACCAGCCAGTAGACCACTGTTCCCAGGTTAGACCGATACCGTAGGTAAGCATACTGTGTAAGAAGTAGAAAATATGGAGTGGGGGGAGGAGATTGGAGAGGGTGGGGAGGATGGGGGTGATCAGGAGAAAGATGGGGAAGGCCTATGAACCAATCGGCGATTTTGCAGCCGGGTACGCGGGAAGAAAGAAGTGGGCCGGAAGCTAAAAGGTAAGGGGGGAGAGCCAAGCGACCAATGGCTGAGCTTCCAGCCGGATACGCGGACTTAAGCCACGCGCAGGGGGGTGGGGGAGGGAATTCAGCCAATCCCTTGTGCTGCCGCCGGGTACGCGGCCTCGGGGAAGGGAGGGCAACAAGTGAAAAAAACAGTCGGCCAATCGGGGCCACCGAAGCCGGATAGACGGACTTAGGGGGTGGGTATTTAGAGTGCAGGGTGGAAGGCTCGCGGGAGCGCATGTAAAGGCTCGAGAAGTCTTACCTGGACCGAGGGCGCGGATCAAGTTGGTCTCGCCCTCATCGCCTTCGCCGAGCTCCGGGAAGAGGTGGCGGGTGTGCTCAAGGTAGAAGACGGCGCCGGCGCCGATGGGGCCGAAGTAGCCCATGAAGAGCGCCTCTTTGACGTTGCGGCACACCTTGGGCATCGCCTTGTAGAACATCAGGATGGCGGGAATCCGGCGGAACAGCAGCACCATGAAGCCGAGCCCGAAGAGGCGCGGGTAGGTGATACCCGTCAGCTCGGGCTGGTGGAACTCGCTCCAGGGGATGATGGTGCCGATGTACATGAAGCCGCCGAAGTTGAGCAGCACGTCGACGCACGAGTTGACCTCGTCGTGCCGCTTCTCCGTCTCCTCGAGGAACTGACCATCCCAGTTCAGCCCGTTGCCGGCTACGAAGCAAGCGAGCAGGTCGTCGGTGCCGAGGGCGCCGCAAGTGCCGACGAGGAACAACTGTTGCGCAGCCTGTCAGTGGTCCGGACCGGATACGCGGGCGGAACGTGGGGGGCACAGCAAATCACAACTTACACCCATGGCGGTCGGGAACAGCAGGTAACTCTCAGAGTCGATCCACTTCCTGCGCAAACAAAACTTGGCGATCTTGCCGCCACCCCAGCCCACCAGCGCTCCGTACGCGACCGACATCAGCACAATGTACAACCACGTCTCGACGGCCCAGTTGCCGAGCGCGACACCGACACCACCGCCGAGCCTGCCAACTTCCTCGCTGCGCCTCTCCAGCCCGCCGTGCGCTACGTGGTCGGCGCCCAGCTCCGAGTGGCGCATCAGATACACGGCCAGCATGAGGAACGGGAAGCCGAACCCGTCGTTGGCGCCGGCCTCGGACGAAATGATCTCGCGCAGGTCGCGCGCGACGAACTTGTCGGCGAAGGGGCCCTTGGCGATGGCTTGGGAGAGGATGGGATCGGTGCAGGTCACGCAGGAGCCGATGACGAGGGCCGCGAGCAAGGTAAGGTTCGGGATGGTGGCGACGATGCAGGCCGTCGTGCAGAGCCACATGACGGTCATGACGGGAATCAACAGCAGCAGCATCTCCTTCCACCGCGTGAGCTGGTACTTGGCGGGGAGCTGGAACCCGGCAATAACCAGCTGCAGGCCGATCATGACCCGGGCGACGCCCAGGGTGATGGCGTTCTGCTGCCCGGGTTCGGCGGAGCCCCAACGCTCGGCATCAAGGAATTTCGCAGCCAGGGGGCCTAGAATAACGCCGAAGAGGACGGCGGGTACTAGTGGTCGAAAAACATCGGTGAGATGGTGTGCCGTAAATGAACGGTGGGTTGCGCCGTGGGGTAAGGGAGGTGAAGGGAGGAGGTGAGGGAAGGGTAAGGGTACGTACGCGCTTCACCCAAGAACCATACTTGCTTTATCTTGGCTGAGAAAAAGCCATACAGGATGATGAAAGCACCTGAAGGGATGTTAATCGCCAAGTGAGCTTGTCAGGCGATGCCAAGTTGCAATGGTTGCACCGTGGGCAGGCCAGTTGCAGACAGCAGCAGGGGCAAGACGTACCCAGGACCGAAATCACAATGTTCAATTCGCTGACATCGAGGGACGGCATGGCGGCGGCGATGTGACACGTAGAGGGGGGGGAAACAAACAATGAAAGGAAGTAAAAGGGCGAAAAGGCGGAGAAGGGAACGGGAGGGGGACAAGCTAAGAAACAAAAAAAAAAATCACGCAAAATTTGTTGGCCAGCAACACAACGAAGGGAATGACGAACACAGAACCAAGGAAAGAGAAGGAAATTGGATACAGGAGAGAAGGTTCAGAGGCCAAGAGTCGTGGGGCTCGCGATGATGTCTATATTGTCGGTCGGCGTCGGGGTAGCCTTGGTGATTGCGGAGGAGGAACTGGAATGACGCTGACCCTGACAGTTCTCAGAATAGGCGCTCGGTCTCAGCTGGGATGCAGAGAAACAAACCCGAGTATCATCGCCGTCAAACCCCGTGAGTTTCCTACCCCGGGTGCGTGATTTTTCTGTCTAAATTTAGGATGGATCTGGGCCGCGGGATAGCCCTCTCTCCCTCTTTGCTGCAACAGTGGCTGATATCATCCAGGCTGCGGCGTTATATTGCAACCGAGGCCTCGCGAGGCGAAGCCCCTGAGGCCGATAATGGCACACACCGACCTCCGTCCGAGAAGGGCCGGCCAATCACGGGACCGTTCCAGAGATTCCAGAGCGGCGAAAGTGGCCGATGGGGAAACTTGGTGGAGAGACTGGTATGCCATTTTCCTCATCATGGGGCTGCGGAGGGCCACTCTTCATTTTCTGGGAGAACCAGCTCGCTTGGCAGGTGTCGCCAAGCTGGTCCCAGCACGGGGCCAAGTGAACGATCGCCAGGCGACCGCCTTGTCCCTGAATCGCCCGGGCAAACGAGCTGCTGCGACGCTGCGGCGGAGGAAACAGGAGAGCGCCTTGGCCGGAAACAAATCTGGCGACAGAAAGGGCCAAGCCGTCTCAAGCCGCCAGCGAGCCAACTACGAGGGAGATGTGCTGGGACCGAATACCACCTGTCGTTTCGCCAAAAACGCGGAAGCGGCCGTGACATTGATGGTGGAACGCCTGACAGTCTGGGCACGAGACAATCTCTTCGTCGGTAACGGGGGCGGCCACGAGGGGGGGGGGGAAGGGCGTTCGTGGGTGGACATCCCAAGACAGGAAAGTCGACGCCCGGCACGAGATCACGAAGGGGGCGATAGGTTCAGGAGAGCAGGACGACGGGCGCAGGGCCGTTGTGTCGAGGGGGGCGCCGGTGGGTACGAGCATGCCGTGGGCATGTACCTCTCGGGCGGCATAAATGTGCTACCCTCTACGGTTAGCAGCAAGAAGGTTCGCAGAGGGAGCAAAGGAAGGGAACGCGGACGTTGCCACCGGCAAGTACATACTTACAAGCAGCAGGGATGGGCCCGTACGGCGCAGGCAAGACGAAGGACGGGTGGTTGGCTGGTCCCCCCTCCCATGGGAAGGGCCTCGACTACGAATAGACCAGGCAGCGTCTCGAGCGGACGCGGCCAAGGCCAAGAGGGCGTGGTGTGACGAGTATTGCTTTGTCCGTGTCTTCGAGTCCCCAGTTTAGGCCGTGGAGAGCCAACCACACGGAGACGGCGTCGGAAGGGCCTGTCGTCGGGCGCGCAGTGGCAGGCCTTGGTTGCGGCGCCGGATGCCGTGTTAGCCGCCTCGGCGCTCATGGCCGCTTGGCGGGGACTTGGCGGCCGCTTGGCGGGGAGTTATCGATGGCCCACCAGGACTGAGCGAAAAAACCCACTCCGGGGAGCCCTGGCTCGGCTGACGACATAGCGTGGGCGGGTCGCTAGTGGAGCTGTCTCCCTCCAGGTCTACTACCTAATGTACATGGTATAGTGCCGACTTGCACAGTACGGCTCTGTGGGCTCCGGCGTGACACCGCATGGCACTGTTGCGCGCCGGACGAGATATCGGCCCTCGCCTCGCGGCTCCATTGACCCTCGCCTTGCGCCTGGGCGTAGGACCTGCGGCGGACCATTGTTTGATTCCCTTCCCCCATGCCACACGCCCTGGGAACCCATGGGGTCGGCTCCATCGGCTGTTGGGGCCAAACCCCCCATGCACCATTTGCTCACGACCGGGAGTGCCAAGCAAGCCAATGCCGCTGGACACACCCCACCTAATCCGCCAACGGCCCAACCTTCCCTCCTGCCATGGCCGTCATCGCGGTGTAATGTATAAATACGCCTATTCCGTATCCCTCTGGGGTTTGCAGAGTGTTTGCATCGAGCTTGACCCCGTCAAGAAACACGCCGGCATAAACCAAACGCCGAGACCTCCTGTTTCGACCCAGCCCGGCCTTCACCTTCCTCGCCGTTTCCCGGGTTTCCCTTCAACCCGCCCCGTCCCGGCCCCACGCCGCCACCGGCGCCCCAGACCATGGGGAAGAAGGAGGACAACGCTGCCGCGCAGCACGTGTCCGGCCAGTCCAACGAGCCGCTCACGAAGCCTGCCCACGCCCTGAGCGCCGACGACGTCCTCAATGAACTGGGCTCCAATGCTCTCAATGGCCTCTCGGCCGCCGAGGCCGAGACTCGCCGCGGTCGCCTCGGTACCAACGAGCTGGGCGAAGCCGAGGGCGTCCAGCCCATCAAGATCATCATTGCCCAGATTGCCAACGCCATGACCATGGTACGGTGCTTTCGCCCCCCTCCCTCTCGCCCCCGCCTATCCGTTGCTGACAGCTTCTCCTAGGTTCTCATTCTCGCCATGGCCGTTAGTTTCGGTATCAAGTCTTGGATCGAGGGCGGTGTCATTGCCGCCGTCATCATGTTGAACGTTGTCGTCGGCTTCTTCCAGGAGTACTCGGCCGAGAAGACCATGGACTCCCTCCGCTCGCTCAGTTCCCCCACCGCCACCGTGGTCCGCGATGGCGAGTCTCAGGTTATCCCCTCTGCCAACATCGTGCCCGGCGATCTCATTGAGGTCAAGATGGGTGACACGATCCCCGCTGATATTAGGTTCGTGCGCTCCGTGCGGCACTGCCCGCTCCGCCCCCCGCCCATCATGCTGACGACGCCCCAGGCTGCTGGATGCGAAGAACTTTGAGACGGACGAGGCCCTCTTGACCGGCGAGTCTCTTCCCGTGCGCAAGAGCCAGAACCAGGTTTTCGACGAGCAGACCGGCCCCGGTGATCGTCTGAACGTCGCCTACAGTAGTTCGACCGTGACCAAAGGCCGTGCCAAGGGCGTTGCTTTTGCCACGGGCCAGTTCACCGAAATTGGCGCCATTGCTTCGGCCTTGAACAAGAAGGACTCCAAGGTCCGCCCCGTCAAGCGCAAGCCCAACGGAAAGGCCGGTCCCCATCGCTATCTGGAGGCTTACACGCTGACGCTGGGTGATGTGATCGGTCGCTTCCTCGGTGTCAACGTCGGCACCCCGCTGCAGCGTAAGCTCAGCAAGCTGGCCATGCTCCTTTTTGGCATCGCTGTTGTCTGCGCCATCATTGTGCTCGGCGCCAACGAGTTCAAGGCGGAGCAGGAAGTCATCATCTACGCTGTCGCCACCGGTCTTTCCATGATTCCCGCCAGTTTGGTCGTCGTCCTGACCATCACCATGGCCGCCGGCACGAAGCGCATGGTTCAGCGCCACGTCGTGGTTCGCAACCTCAAGTCTCTTGAGGCCCTCGGAGCCGTCACCGACATTTGCAGCGACAAGACCGGTACTCTTACCCAGGGTAAGATGGTTACGCGTGCTGCCTGGGTGCCGGGTATGGGCACGTACACCGTCGGCTCTTCCGAAGAACCTTTCAACCCTACCATTGGATCCATCACCTTCGACTCTCGCCAGCCTGGCGACATTGACATGAAGAAGTCCCGCGAGGGCTCGTCCGGAGGCACCGAAGTTACGCCCGAGAAGCTGTTGGAGGACAGCACGATCCGCCTCCAGGACTTCCTTTCCGTCGCCTCCCTTGCCAACCTGGCAACCATTCACCAGAGCAACGACGTTTGGCACGCCCGCGGTGACCCCACCGAGATTGCCATCCAGGTCTTTGCGAGCCGCTTCAACCGCAACCGCCTGAACCTGGTCGGCGAGGGAATGGAGTGGACGGACGTGGCCGAGCTTCCCTTCGACAGCGACGTTAAGCGCATGAGTGTCATCATGAAGAACACCGCCAGCGGAAAGAACTGGGCCTTCACCAAGGGTGCCGTCGAGCGCGTTATTGGTGCGTGCACGCAGTACTGCTACCGCGACGTCGAGGACGAGAGCGCCTACCGGGAGATGACGGATGAGTACCGCGAGGAGATTCTGCGCAACATGGAGAGCCTGGCCAGCATGGGTCTGCGTGTGCTCGCGCTGGCTAGCCGGCCCATCGATCTCGACATCGAGCCCGGTGCCGAAGTTCCCCGCGCCGAAGTCGAGAAGGACCTGACTTTCCGTGGCCTGGTCGGTCTCTACGACCCCCCTCGTGCCGAGTCCAAGCCTGCCGTGCGCAGCTGCCACGAGGCCGGCATTTCCGTCCACATGCTTACTGGTGACCACCCGGAGACGGCCAAGGCCATCGCCATTGAGGTCGGCATCTTGCCGACGCGCATGGAGCAGGTCCCTGCCGATGTGGCCGCCGCCATGGTGATGACGGCCACCGCCTTCGACGCCCTGTCCGACGACGAGATTGACAAGCTGCCGGTGCTTCCTCTGGTCATTGCCCGCTGCGCCCCCAGCACCAAGGTCCGCATGATTGAGGCGCTGCACCGCCGTGGCAAGTTCTGCGCCATGACTGGTGACGGCGTCAACGACTCGCCCTCCCTCAAGCGTGCCGACGTGGGTATCGCCATGGGCGAATCTGGATCTGATGTTGCCAAGGATGCCTCTGACATTGTCCTGATGGACGACAACTTCGCTTCTATCGTTGCCGCCATCGAGGAGGGCCGCCGCATTTTCGACAACATCCAGAAGTTCGTCCTCCACGTGCTGGCCGAGAACATCGCCCAGGCTGTCACCCTCTTGGTCGGTCTGGCCTTCAAGGACGCCAGTGGTATTTCGGTGTTCCCCCTGGCCCCTGTACAGATTCTCTGGATCATCATGGTCACCTCGGGTATGCCCGACATGGGTCTTGGTTTCGAGCGCGCCGTGCCGGGCATCATGACGCGGCCTCCCCAGAACCTCAAGGTCGGCATCTTCACCATGGAGTTCATGGTCGACATGGTCGTGTACGGTCTCTGGATCGCCGCCCTGTGTCTTGCCACCTTCTCCCTCGTGGTGTTTGGGTTCGGCGACGGCGGACTCGGTACCAACTGCAACGACTCCTATTCGGACACCTGCGATACCATCTTCCGCGCCCGTGCTACCACGTTTGCGACGCTGACCTGGTTTGCTCTGTTCCTGGCCTGGGAGATGATCGACATGCGTCGGTCCTTCTTCCGCATGCAGCCCGGCAGCAAGAAGTACTTCACGCAGTGGATGATCGATATTTGGCGCAACCGGTTCCTGTTCTGGGCCATTATCTTCGGCTTCGTGACGCTGTTCCCGACGCTGTACATTCCAGTCCTGAACCACGCCGTCTTCAAGCACACGGGCATCAGCTGGGAGTGGGCCATTGTCTTCATAGCCGCCGGCCTCTTCTTCGCCGGTGTCGAGGGTTGGAAGTTCGGAAAGCGCGTCTTCTTCCGCCGCCGGGACCGCAAGTCGCACGGTGGCAACTGGAAGGACCTGGACATCGAACAGCGCGTCTTCGGCGACTTCCTGACCAGCAGTCCCACCACGGACTCTTCTCAGAGCGCCCACACCGACCCCGAAAGGGGCGAGAAGTCCCGTGAAATTCAATGACTTAGAAGGGGCGGGAAGCCCTGGACGGAAGTCAGTGGCGATAGATGCCGGTATGGATGAGTAATGACAATCCAGGCAAAAGACGCGATTATTAGAGTTACGAAAAGTGCGAGCGCCGACACGCCCTCCACGAGGAAGCGGCAAACGGTTAATCATAGATACAATAATGACAGATGTTGCGATCATCATAACCTTGCTTCCCACCTCGTGGCTCTTTGTACACATCCATACCATACCGTTGGGACAAGCGTCCTGCATGTCTTGAAGTGCTGATGGCCTTATCATGGCTCCGTCGTGCGCATGGCGGGGATACTGGGCTGTTGCGATGGCTTGGCCAGGGCGGCATCGCGGACTCAACATCGATCTCCTGTGTGTCGAGGACGCGCCGGGTGCGGGCTGGTCCTAATGCCTGCTTCATGTCACGCCTTAGCCATGTGACTGGGACCATCCCCTTATCCGTGTTCTCTTGGCCACCGTTCTTCAGTCAATCAACCACTAGGGCAACTCCATCGCAACAGGGTTGACGTACGAAGTAGGGCTCTTGGGACGGCCCGCTTTCGAAGGTCCAGTTCTTCCGCGGCCGTCTTTTTTCGGTCCGTACCTACTTAGGTACTCCGCATGCCTTCTGGCACAGATTCTGCCGTCCCCGCTCGGACTGGCGAGGCTCTCACGATAATTGTCAACCCCTGGCCTGGTGTTGACCCCTGCCAATCGACCCCCGCGAACCCACCCTTGCCGCAGCAATGTCATCTCGGCCACTTGAGTTTGGTGTCGAGGCTTCAATTATGGCTGCAGCGCCGTCGCCATCGCCAGTCGCAGGTCCAGGCCCAGCTACACTGGCGAATTGACTTGGAGGATTGCTGCCCCCTTTACCAGCCACGCCGCCAGGCCCCCTCAGCAGCAGTAATAGTATCGCCGACCTAGAGAGAGTAGGGTACATTGGCGAACTGCAGCGCGCGCGCAGCAGGTCCTGCAAGCAACGCCACGAACGGTGTTGGCCGAAGTAATCGACGTTGATTCCGAGCCGACAAACGAGCCTCCTGCGCTGACAACGCCCCACCAGGATCCAGCGGAGCTGAGTCGCAACCGGAAGAGAAAGAGGCCAAGGCCAAGAACGCGCCAGGGACGCGTTGGACGCGCGTTCCGCTGGTCCTCTGACATGCGAGGGGTCTTCCGAGGCCAACTCCTTGAATGTCAGCGCTTCAATATTCTGGCAATCCCGCGTCCCGGCGCGCTCAGGCCTGCCTTCGAGCGCGTCGCTCGTGAGATGGTTCGTCTAGGATATCCAGCGGAACACTGGTCCTAAGAGCTTGCAAGGAAGCGGTATACAGGCTGCCGGGGCCGCTGGAGGCAGTGGCTGCGCGCTAAGCGCAGCAGAACTGGCGCAGATGCCGAAGGCCGTATGCGAGCGCCTCAAAGAGGTCTTCGACCACCTAATCAGCAAGGACCCTGTCTGCCACTGGCTTCAGTCTGAGAAGACTTCGGTAAAAGCAACCCGACCCATCAACCCAAGGGAACCCAAGGACTTATAAGTCGCCTATGGGCTACCCAGCTACATTTAAAAAAAAGCCCATAAGTAATTCATAACGAAGAATTCGTTAAAAAAGGAATATACGTGTCTAGGTCGCCCATGGGTAGCCTATCTCTATAATAAAAAGCCCATGGGTAGTCCATGGGTTATTTTATAAGCTCAGAAATCGCCCATAGACTTCCCTGGGCTGCTCATGGGCGCCCATTACCGAAGTCTAAGTCTGAGCCTTTAAAGAACCTGGAGGCTTGGCGAGAGGTGTTTGCGATGGAGTCAGATACCGGAGAAAACATCATTGAGGCTAGAGAGGAATGGGGAGTACTAGATTCCCAGCCAATTCGTATGTGGTCCCAGGTAACAGAGGCTCTTGACCTGACCTCCGATGAGGAGGATGAGGTCGACCCCGACTCCTTTAGCACGCCTCCACCGTTTGCCAACGCTGGCAGCGCAGGCAGCGCAGCGAACAGAAGCCGTGGACTAAGCCACGCCGCCGGACGAAGCATCTCCAGATGCGGCTACAGCAGAGGTTTGCCAACGCGCATCAGACGACTTCGTCCAGCGACAGTTCTGGCAGCGGAAGTTCGGGGAGATAGTCTTAGCGCGAGCGCTGAGACTGCGTTGAGCAGGTTGGAGAGGGCCGTGGAAGTGCTGGTTCGCGCCGAACCAACAGAACTGGTGGCGTAAGCCGCCAGACTCCTCTACCAGATGGAGCAGTTGACGCCAACGGAGCGGCTGCAGGCGACGTTGAAGCTGGCGGCAGACGGTCGGGGTACGCTCGCTGCAGCGTTCTTAGCGATGGATGAGGACTTACGCGTTGCCTACGTACGAAGCTGGATAGGTTACATAGTTATATAGGGTGTGAATTCATTGGCGGTAATGTTGCAACTACCAGTTCTGGAGCGTGAGAGACAGCAGGTCTGCCAGTTACAGTTAAATGCTCCAGTTGCAGTCAACGGGACCTAGGTCTGCTAGGTCAAGGAAACAACCTCGACGCCATCGGGAATGGTAATTCCGAAAGGGCTTTTGGAAATTCCGACACGACGGCGCAGTAAGGAACATAGAGACGGTTAGTACGTCTCCATAGTACAAATCTGCAGGGGATCCAGTACTTACATAGTAAGTAGGCCCCGTCTGGACCCTCTCACTACCTCTTAAGATCCATTGTAGGCACATCTTATTTAATGGGTCCATCGGGGAAAGATGTTGGCATGCATCCGGCTCTGGGCGCTTGCACCCAGGTCACGTTCCTTCCCCATTCACGTACCAAACCTGCCTGCCCGCCAGCCTCGCGCGACAAGACGAATCCCATCTCCCATGTGCGTACACTACCCCGATTTGTCTTACGACAGGACGGCTCACAGGATCAATAGGAGCCCGCGCATGCGGGGCGATGTATAGCGACGGCCCGCGCCCGGCCTCCCGCCTCCAGCCTCCAGTAACCGGCATCCAGCGATCGTGTTCCCTCCTGGCCCCCCATGGCGTCGCCCACGAAACCGGAGCCCGATATAGCTAGGGACCCTAAGAAAATGTATTCACCACTGTCGGTGCGCAGCGACGACGTGTTGTCCCAGAAGAGCGGCAGCGAGGACGGACGTCCATCTTCGGCCGGCTCGGTGCGCCCCTCGACGTCCCCCGACAGAGTCCACGCACGCGCGCTCGTAGAGGCCCTAAAAGCCTTCGCCTCTTTTCAATACCAGCCGCCCGACGCGCCCGGCGATATCTCGTTAAAACTGTCGCGCCGCGAATACGATGGCCTCCTCGCCGTGATCTACGGAGAGCCCCCCCGCGAGAGCAACCCGGACGTGCTCCACCAGCAGCAGCAACTTGTGAACACGGCTGTGCAGCAGGCCTTTCCCGACCCCGCCGACCGCCAGACGCAGATTAACAGGTGTGCCGCGTGGCTCGACAAGCACCGATGGGATTACCGCGACCCGTGCCTGTCGTTCCGGATGCCCATCGAGATTCACGAACGGACGGCGCGGGAGCTTTCGAAATATATCGGGTGAAGGCTGCGGGTTGCGCTCGACGGGCTTAACCGTAACTACAATCTGGAGCAGGGGAACCATTCGATCAGCTACGACAACTCGCGTAACCGCGCCGGGCCCGACGTCTGCTTCTGGCTGGAGCAGGGACGCGACTACCGGGCCGAGGAAGCGCTGCCGGCCGAGCAGCGGTTCGAGGAGCAGCTATTGCAGTGGGAATCTTCGGAGCCCCTACGACGGCGTCAGGTCCCAGGCCTGGTGGTCGAGATGGGCTGGTCCCATCCGACTTCGCACGACCAGTGTATTGGTAGGTCGCACCGAATCCGCCGGAGTGGCCAGCGTTCCGGAATGACAAGCGTTAACATGGCAATAGAGTACATTGCGAACAGCCAGAGACACACCCGCTGCGTTATCTCTATCGACGCGGCCTACGTCCCGCCGGAGCTACAAGAAGATACGGCCGTGCTGCCCGAGATCGTACTCAACGCGTGGCGGTACTCGAAAGAGCACGTGGATCAGCGCCACGTGGACCATTTTATCCAAAACGAAACCATCTGGAAATACAGCCGCGGGCCCCCCCGCGCGGTGACGAACCCGGACGGCACCGTCGACCTGACACTGGGGGACTTATCGAGTTCCCTACACGACAATGCCACACCGATCAGGCTGCAGTGGCCCACGCTCCGCGGGATCTTCTCGGAGTGCTACTTCAAGAACAGGGGCTCCTGCATTGAAAACTCCGCCGTCGGGGACAGGGACAGCTGACCCGCTGTCCCGGACACACGGCCCATCGTTTCGTTCCGCTAATCAGTGTCGAAGAGGAATGGGCCAGCATGCGCAGCCGGCTGAGATGCCGCGGGACCTCACCTGCCACGCCGAGATCGAGCTACGGAGCCCAGTCACCGGAACGTCCTCGCAGGTCTGGCAGACTGTTGGTCTGACAATCTCGGGGCACGCCACATGCGCCCCTATGCAGGATGCAAGGCAGCTAACAAACGGCAGGCTTGGCCAATCACACGCCCCATCACAATGGAAACGCTGCCGCCAACAAGGCCGGCGGTGGGCCATATCTGCAAGTGACCGACACCCCTCTCACCCGAGAAACGACGGGGTCGAGGGTAACGGACAGGTCCTGAGACACTGCTGGGAGAATCGAGGGCGACCCTTCGTCGTGGGCGACCGAGGGACCACTTGACCGCCAGGTGCAGACGTGGGAGTTGTCTAAACGACGTAACTGCTACGGATAGCAAGGTATGAGTTCAAGTGAACCCCCCTGTGCTGATTTGCAGTCAGCTTAACTAAGCGACGTAACTGCCCTCGAGGGCAAGCAAGCGAGGGGTTGTCTAGGTGAAACCCGTTTCTGACTTGCAACATCCTCGACTAGCTTCCTAGGCATATGGCTTCCCACGAGAAGCGGTCGCTAGACGAACCAGTTGCAACCTCCTCGACTAATTTCCCAGGCGTCTGGTTTCCTCAGAGGAGCGGCACTCCCGTCTCAGCCTGTTGCTCTTATGCCACGATGCCGAGGGGACAGAGCCCTGCGAGCCGGACCCGGGCCTCACCCGCTGTGAAGACCAAGCCCCAAGACCCGCCGACGCCGCATTTCAGCAGCAAAACTGGGCGCTTTGCCGTCTTGCCACACAAGGGTCTGCCGCCCAATGCTATGTATGGAGTATGTGCGGCTGGACGACTCCGTCGAGAGTTCTGATGCTAGCGTCTCGTCCCGGCCTAAGACCTGCAACAGCGTCAAGACCAAGACCGCGGCCAAGGCCGACCACACTGACAAGGTCACCAACACTGCTAAGGCTAAGACCCGACGAAAGGCTGCTGTTCAGTATATCGAGCTGCTCGAGACCGATAGCGACTCCCCGCCCCCTCCTAGAACCAGGGCCGCCAGCGCTGTCCAGGCCATGACCACCCCCTCTAAGCCGACCTCCTCTAAGCAGCGGCCGAAGGCCCAAGTTCCTCACTGCGCTACCCTGCCGAAATTACGAAAGTCTCGTCGAATTTACCATTCCTTATTAGTAAAGTCCGCGCGCGCTGTGGGAGCCGGACACCGGTCATGCCAGAACCCCATCTCGGCAATAGCATAAGGGGTAGGTAATAATGCAGAAAGCAATACATGCTGACCCATTAAATTTGCAGCCTTGTTGCTTTCCGTGCAGGTACCGGTCATCAGAAACACCCATGGGCTTCTCGGACAGAATATTCTCTCCGGCTGCTCAGTTGGTTGTGGTTTTCGACAGCATCGTCTTGCAGCTGTTGCTCGGACCTAACACAATATCCGTGAATAGCGCGACCAAGTGGTACCCGCGATACTTTTTTGGAATCGAAGATTTGGGTTGAGGCTTGCTCGACCCTGCCCATCCCTTTGTCGCCGCCCGGGCATTTCGCCCGTCCATCTGCCGTCTCTACTATGCCCATTTTCGTCAGCCCTGCAGCCGCCACGCAGTGGCCTTCAAATGGCCTTGGACTGGTCACTGACTAGCCAGACCAGGTACAAGTTTGAATTTGCGATAGGCTTGCTAACTTTCTAGGGGGGGGGGGGGGGGCCGTGACCGGTGAGATCGAGCCACAGCGGGCAACGACTCGACGAGCGTGATCAACGGCTCCTCACCATCAATCAATGCGAGAGAGTTCCTACTGATTGACTGCCTATCGTAGCCTTCACAAGGTCTCGGGCATGCAGGGTCATCCTTTGCAGCACCCGGAACAGGCTCCTCTGAGTGAGAAGCCTCCTGCTGGGATGAACCATTCGATAAGAGAAAAGCTCAGGAACAAACTCGAACCCCAGAATCAAGGAATAGCTATCAAGCCTCCATGATCTCTTCGAATGGGCGCTGTCACTCGCTTTCGCTATATTGGGGTTTTGTATGAGTCGGTACCGCAAGGGAAGACCTGGTGGCGACGAAGGGTACAAGGAGAGTTCTTGGCTAGATCAGACCGAGCAATGGTCGGGATATAACGTTATGCGCAAGGCTTGACACCGCCTACCAGGTCGTGTAGACATGTTCGCCTGCTAGGATGCGTTTGGTGATAGTGGTCCCTATCTGAACTACTGCACCTACTGTTACGGTGAAGGAACCTCACACACGGGGGCAAGCAGGGGCTATTTGGGTCGTGGATACTACTAGATGATGAGGAAAGAAAACATCATTATCGTACAGCTTGCCGAGGGTCGGAGGGAAGCACACCAGAGGGGCTATTACACGGGCCAGGTCATGCCGCAACACTTATAGATGCATTATTTTTCTCTTTTCTTCTAATGGAAAACTCAAACCTCGCTTCATCTAACATTTGAAGCAATACCAGGTAGCCTGCTGCATCTTATCGCCACGATGGTTCCTTTATCTCCTGATATTGCCACTTATGCGGTTCTGGCAGTCAGCCATCTAGCCATCCACCCAGCTGAGGCTTTCAACCGAGTTTTCGCAGGAGATAATGTGGATGAATCTCTCCCAGAGCCTCTCTTTTCTTATAACTTAACAACAGAAGCATTTCATCACTAACATATCACAATACTGCGCCTCTTCGATCAGTATACGCACCTCAAACGACTCCACCGAGGATAACGAGTACTATGATACAAGCCTAGGGGCTCAAATACGCTCCATCAATCGCGGCAGGCCAGCTCATTCGTTTCCAAACGCGAACCGGTATTGGGCGAGTCAGAAAACAACGCGGACCAACAAGCGATAATGGAGGACTACTCCGCACAGTGCGCGACAAGGTTCCAGGATGATCGATCTCGTCCCCTGGATGGCAGGTACGATAGAAACGAGCTCCTCGAACGGTGTAACCAACATCCCGAACCGGTAACTGGGATGAAGTATATTACGTGGTGTTGTAAAAGTAAGCCCACAAAGCCCCGAAAATGCGTTGTCAGAAGAATCGTCAACTACACACCCTGAAGCGCCAATGCACCGTGGTGCGCTGATGTTATTCCGGTCGACGAAAGAACCCAAGAAGTTGACTTTGTTCCTTCATATGAGAGCCACAAAGCCTTACCCGGTGAAGTGTGGTCCCCAGGCATGATCAACACTTTTTACGAGATGTTTGACGAAATGGGGCTTACTGGGGCATTCGATCACCGCGGTCATTGGGCATCTGAAAAAGGGTTCCGCAGCCAAAGCCCCAAACAAGCTCATACATGGGCTTGCCTAGGTTGCCCGTCCGGAACGCTCTACATCGAGACTTTTGGCTTCGAAAGCGAGGCGATCGGCATATCTTGTCCAGCGGGGAGCTTCTGCTGACAATTCTGACGTGTGGTGTTACGGGACAGCGCGGCATGCGCCGGACACACGAACCAACAGTGAAGGGGCCATGTGGCACGTGAACCAATACAGGCTGCAAGCAGTATTTGTGGCTCGAGACAGGCAGGCGGCCGAACGGGTTTGTTAGAAACAATGTATGGGCCGGGAAAGATGGTGAAACAGGCTATTCTTGACATCCTGCCATGTGAAGCTCCAGGTAAGCTAGAGTCGCACCTGCGTACGTTGCACCCCCTTCTGTATCATATTGTTAAACGTATGTGGAGAGAGTGGTGACCCTTGATTGATCAAAGAAATAAGTCTCCCTTGGAGTCTGGGGCTCTTATCCCTCCTTCGTATCTCCTTGGGCTTGTGGTGGGAAACAGAAAGAAGAGAGCAGAAAAAGATGTATTCCGTAAGTCCAGTTCCTAGCGCTGGACTGTGTGGGACCTCTGAAATAGGTCTTTACAGTGTGTTTTACAATGTGCCGCACAAGGCATGTACCTTGGTGGTACGTATCTCCAGGATGGACCACATCAGTCTGTAGGATTGCAGCCTTAGCGCAAACGCCGCAGTACATCTAGGCTTGAAATATACCTGGCTTCCTCTTACGCGTGTATCATACTATTAAAAAGTGTATAGAAGTTTGTGGAACAAGTACTCTATAGCCCTTAAGCTTAACTCGCGTCTTTTGATTGGTCGGATTACGTTTCACTATCATCGTAATCCCATTAGCCTTAGGACGATCACGTGCTGTATGAGTATTTCCTATCTTTCTAACACATACCATGCACCTCACAAACATTACTATCGCGGGATCCGCTGCTAGTATTTTCGCCCTCTGTAAAGCAGCCACCGTGGCGTTGATGTTTTTCCGCATGCGCGCGCTGCTGTTGGTACGTCAGTTGCAACTATTCAAAAACCGCACACGTTGAACCTCAACGCTGCTTCGGCGCTTCACATCGAAGGTATCGATTTCTCCACCCAATGTACTGCAAAGGCAACGTGGCTGACCCGAAGTAGCTTGCTGCGCCACCCCGTGGAAACCACCGCAATCCCGACATTACCATTGCCGCCGTAGACAACACAATTACATCAAGAAGAAAAGAGGAACGTGGATGGCCAACCTCTCATATCGCGCTCGGCGACGCCTGGACTACCTGGCTGAGCTCGGGCAAGCCCGGTGCCATGCCTCTCTACTCGAGAAATTCGCCCGGCATTGCGAGAAGGACCCTGATACGCAGTGCTGGATGTTCTCCGGCGGGACAAACACAGATGGTTACGGTCAGACCTACTTGAAGAGAAACGCAGACCTGTACAAGACCGGCCGCAGCGCACAAACCGCATTCCTCCTACATAGAGTTGCATTCGTGGCCGCCAACGGACGCGACGTACAAGGGCATGCCTCGCACCGGTGTGACCGGCCCAAGTGCTTCAATCCTGACCATATTGTGGACGAATCGCCGCAAGTGAACAACAGTCGCAAAGGCTGCGTGGGGCCCATCTACTGCAGCAATCATGGGCACCAGATCGTGAACTTGTGCACGCATACGCCGTTGTGCATACGGTCGCGGAGGGAGGATGTGCAGTGCTGTTTATCATTGAAAGAGAGCGACCCGGTTGGTTGGAGATCAGTATTGGCTACGTCGATGGCCACCGAGCACACAGGAAATGCCGCATCTGTGACGGATTTGCAGTCTGCTGAGAGCTCCCAGTATGAAGGGGCGGACGATTTGGAACGTATGGTTAGGCAAGGGGAGATTTGAAGTAGGCATAAAGAGGCGAATTATGGGCCATTGTGGAGAGCCCGCTCGTTGACCTAGACTTGGTCTCCTCAAATAAAACTATCGAGACGATGGCAGCGGACTAATGACAATGAGGCAGAGGGTCAACGGCGTAATTATGTGACTACGTTTGGAGTGAAATGTGCTTTTTGGCCACCAATGCCGCAAGTCATGGTAATCAAGTCTCACGTCTACGAGTCACAATAATCCATGAGACTATGAGGATCCCTTTGCGTTTTGCCTTTATGGGCGCTTTATTTACTGCCTAAGGCTTCAATATGTACTGTTCGAAGAATGAGAATGCCGACCCGGGCATAAGGAACCCAGGTCCTACACGGTAATATCCAACGCTGCTCCGCAGCTGCTGCCGCTGTCGCGGACAGCGGCGCGTGACACCATCCCGCCATCCGCGGGCGGTTACCCCGCGTGAAGAATCTATTTCTTCAGGGTCAAGACACCGGGGCGGTAGGGCAGCTTGTCGTAGTCGCCGCCGGCCTGGGGGTTGCGGCCCTGGTAGAGGAGCTGCAGGTTGCAGGGGTTGATGGGCATGGTCTGGTCGGGGTTGCTGCGGATCAGGTCACCGTGGCTGATGTCGTTGGTCCACGAGGCACCGCTGTTGGCCTTGCCGGCGAAGGGAGCGTTCTCCTGGCCCGCCTGGACGGTCCACGCGCCGTCGAGGCTGTTGGCGGTGAAGGAGCGGAAGTAGCGGCCGTTGGCGCCCTGGGCCTCAACGATCATGAGGTACTTGTTCTGGCCCTCGACGGTGTAGACCTGGACGGCCTCGAACAGCTTCTGCGGAGTGTCGCTCATGACGACGGTGGAGGCGGTGCCGAAGTCGCCGGGGAAGTTGCCGATGGGCATGCTGGCGCGGTAGATCTTGCCGTTGTCGCCGCAGAAGAACAGGTACATGTTCTTGCTGTCGCCGATGACGGTCTGGTCGATGGCGCCCGTGCTGGAGCCGGAGATCTTGCCGCTGAAGAGCGGCTTGGCGGCGGACCAGCCGTTGGCGTTGGTCGGGTCGCTCGAGGTGCGGTAGGAGAAGGAGGTGGGGCCCCACTGGTGGGCGAGGATCCAGGTCTTCTTGGGGGCGAAGTAGAAGATGGTGGGGGCGATGGCGGTCGAGGACATGCCGTTCTGGGCAGCCTGGCCCATCTGCTTCCAGTCGGAGAAGGGGGCAAAGGCCATGGAGCCGTAGTTGCTGCCGGTGTCGTGGTTGGAGGCGTAGACGAGGTGCTTGCCGTTGTAGGGCACGTGGGTGAAGTCCTTGAGGGAGGTCCAACCAGCCTTGGGCTGCGCCAGCACGCCCGAGTCGGTCCACTTGTAGCTCGAGGGGAGGGGGCACGACTGGCGCGGCTCGTTGGCCGGGGCGGCCTCGCCAAGCGAGGCAAGCGCAGCGATGCCGGCGGAAACGGTGTTGGTGAACTTCATGATGGCGGCTGAGTCCTGCTGAGGCTGAAGAGTGGGTTGAACGAATGGAAGGGGCCGTGGGTGGTAAGGGGGTGAGGATCAGAAGTTTGGGCACTGGGGAGGGGGCGCGCCGCTGGCTTTCTATAGAAGTCGGCTGGCCGGTCGGACGAGCCTCGCGCGAACCACGGGGACATCCCAGAGTCGCGCGGCATCCCGACCGAAAGCCCCCTGGCTTCATCACTTAGATTGACGGAGGCGGGCGCGCTGTGGAAGGTCCCACACGATGGTGCCGGGACGACAAACCCCACCAATGGCCATGTCGACGCTGGGCGCCGATCAGCAGGAAACAAAAGCCTCAGCTGAGGTGGGAGCTGCAATGCTTGAACAGGCTTGGCCAGGCTTGATCGTGGGTTCCCCGGGGCCAAGAGGGCTGCGGCTCCGCCAACGTCGCGCGTGAAGTTGGCTGGGCCAGGGGCCCAAGGGGCCGGACCCCGGCGCCCAGGCCGCTACCCAGTCCATAGATGGTGGCATACCGAGATGAGGGCCCCGTCGAGTGCCGGTGGGGCTGCGTCGAATATACAAGCGGAAGGTCGGCGAGCCAGCTTCCACAGCCGGATCGGGCCATGGCGTAAGGGGCGACGCTCTGGGCTGGTGGTGGTGGATCAATCGCCGCCGGGAGTTGAACGTCATGGGGCCTTTCCTTTTGCTGCTTGTTTGGGCGACTTCGTGCCCACACATGCTCCATGTCGGCAATTTGCCCTACAAGTAGAGCCGCCGCCAGTAGATTAAGCGGTGCCGTGTGGTTGGTGGATTTGTCGCACTTGCGGGGCGGGCCAGGAATCAAGCCTGCGGCTGCGTGGGTGACTGTTTCATGCGGTGCAGGGGAAGATGCAGGTGAAAAAAGAGACAGGAGCCAACGCGAACCCGATTGCCTCCCACCCCCCCAGCTGAGAGACAGGTAACAACCTGTTCCCATTTGGATGGATGCTAGCCATGGATCCATTGTGCTGCCGTCCGCCACCCCCATCTATGGGATGGATGAACTCTGAACTCGGATGATCATCCAAACGCTCGGAGATCCAGAGTTATTGGCGTATCCTTTCCCATGACGGCGAATTATCCGTTCCGTTCCATCTGGAAGAACTCCTCCCCCCCCCCCCCCGCAAGTCCACCAATGGCCATGATGCTTGGCGCGGGAGGCTACGCATTTGCATCGCACAGGTCAGGGAGAGAGCTCAGGCGCCTCGGGTATTCTGGGCGCCTTGGAACGAGCCCTCAGTCGGCTCCATGGCACCTTCGCGCCACTGCTTCAGCGAGAGAGTCGCATGATGGTAATAAGGTGATTGGAGCGGCTCGCGGTGCGTTTCCTGGTCCGTGGGAGCGAGTCCTGTTTGCCCGCAAGAGTCGGAGGCTGAAAGTCCTTTGTTATTACCCGCTACCTAGCCCCTACTCAGTAGGAGCCATCGTGAAAAGGTGGATTGGCGGGCCAATCAATGCGTTGTCGCTGCAGAGCCCTCCACGCTCCACGATCGTTAGGCCCGCCTACCTCCGCCTAAACCGCAACGCCGGCGCATCTAAGCAATTCGTGCCTCGGCTAGAAATGCACCCCAGACCAACGGCACGGCAGATGCTCTTGGCACCACGAACTCCACGAAGGCCCGCAAAGTCTCTCTTTTCTTTCTTGTTCGTCCGCCACATGCCGGTAAAGGGACGGGTTGGAAGGGCATTGGAAGCCCTGGAACTTGGATACGGTGGCATCCCATCCATCCTGTAGATAGGAGTGGGGATTAGTACGTAGATACTTCATTAGGTACCAGTAGGTAATAGTAGAGCCCCCCTGTGGAAACTGGTCCAGTGATTACCCTATCAACCTGTGTAAGCCCCTACTTTCTGAAGTACTTACCTGCCTACCTGGGTAACCCTCCCATTTGTGGTCCTAGCCCAGCCGGAGGCGGAGGGCTTTCAATGATCATCGCATAAGTACCTCACACCCTGCCGGTCCGTCAATAGGCGCCAAAAATCCCTTTCATAGTGCATTAGACCTCACACTTTGGCCGGGCTCTTCGCCTGCGGCAATAGCCCCAACCGCCAATTGTTCAATGGGAGATACCTAGGTAAGTAGGTAAGGGTTAGCACCGCCCGGGGCGCACCACGGCTCAATAGCCAACGTTGGACCCTTAAAAACAGCATAAGAGTTGCGACCTTCTGCAATGTTGCTGAGGATTCCCGGCTTCTACGGCGGCGGCGGCGATGTGAAAAGACGCTTTCTCGTCCTGTCGGTCGTGGATGAGCGACGGGTGTGCAGCTCCTCCCCGATCATGGGTTTTACGCTAAAGCGCGGGGCCCCGAACATTGCCATGGACCGCAATAGCATGGGATGGGAGATCTACCCCGCTGATGGTGCCTCGTCTCAAGAGTGTCATGTATGGCCATACCATGCTGAGAGGGCGTCATGGCCGTCGTGGTATGTCGGTCGGAACCTGTGTTCGCGAGACTGGTTCGAAGCCCTGAAGAGGGTAGATGGCGCACGGCAAAGCTGCTGTCGGTGGCAGCTAGGTGGTACCTACTTAGGTAGGTACGTTGTCGGAAACTGGGCCCTCGTTGGCATCTTGTCGGGCGGTACCTACTTATGTCTTCGGGGAGTAGACTCCTGATGTTGGGGCAATGAGGTCTTCGCCCGAGGTAAGATCGATATCCTTCACGCCTGAGGCGAGCGAGAGAAAGGAAGAAAGAGAGAGACAGCTATCTTTGGATGCCGACCCTGTTACCCCCCTCCCATGCTCACGGGTGAACGCACAGACCAGTTGACGGCTGCAGTCATACATACGAGAACAGTAACGCCTGGGGTCAACAAAACAAATAGCCCCCCCCCGCCAGCATCAAATTGCGCGGTATTCTTCTGGCGGATAGGTTGCATCGTCCGGCCGATCTACCATATGATGACCCCTGATGAGTGATCCTATGTAGGTACGCATGCGGCTTTTGTCAGTATTCATACTTCTCGTACTCGGAAGATGGTGCAAAACGGCGCCTCTAGGCCCTTCCATGAATGACTCTACGGGTTTCTATCGTATGCAAGCCGACAAAGACTCGGCGCATCGCGCTGGTATAAATGTCGAACGGAGTCCTCTTGGTTGAGTGTTGCAGCACGGCAGTAACAATCCCATACTCTACACAGCTCCAATAAGTTGCCTCTTGAGCTTTTCAAGATCGTCGATCCGCTGAGAGCAGAGCCATGTCCACCACCGGCAACCTCGGCACCGCCCTGCTGAGGAACCTGCTTGCGTCCAAGCAAAGCAGTGTCCACGTTCTCAAGCGAGTGAGCTCATCTGGCGCCACCTTCGCTGGCGTCACCGACGATGAAGCGGTCGATTTTGCGTCGCCCGAGTCTCTTCAGGCCGCGCTGAAAGGCCAGGATGCAGTGCTGTCAGCGCTTCCCGGAACGGCATGGGAAGCGCAACTTCATTCTCGACACGTCCAACTGCAAGCCCGCCGTCATCGATAGCGGCGACGTCACCTTCAGCGCCACTACCCTGGATACCATGGCGCAGGCTATCATCGGTGTCGTAAAGGGCCAGGGCGCGAGGTAGCCGGGGCCGCCGGCGTAGAGACCGCGGTAGACGCGGCCGAGGGGCCCGGCGGGGTCCCAGCGCGGGCCGGCCAGCTCGGCCGCCGAGGCCTGGGCCAGAAACCCTCCCGCGCTCGGGCTGTCCGCGTAGAAGGCGAGACCCTGCCGCCGCCGCAGCGGGAACAGCGTCGTCTTGGGCCGCCGCGCCACCGCCGAGTACGTCCCCTGGTACGCCGACGGCCGCCCCCACCCACGCGCCGTCGCGATGCGGACCGCCTCTTCGACCTCGTCCGGCAGGAGGTTCGACAGCCCGAGCCTCTGGAACGCCCCCTCCCCGTACAGCTCCTGGACGCCCGACAGGGTTTCCTCCAGGGGCGTCGTGCGGTCGGGGGCGTGGATGTAGTAGACGTCCACCTGTGGGCGTACGGATTAGGACGAGGCGCGTCGCCGTTCCCCGTTGGTCCCGGCCGGTTTCACCGCCAAGGTAACAAACAACACACGTCCCGTTCGTGTATTGAGCTTCTCCGGACTCTCACAACCCGACTTGAGAACATTGCCCTTTGTCAATTTCCCACCCATGAGGACGCCAGGCAGCTTGGTATCTACAGTGAACTGGGCAGGAGCGTTCGCTCGGCCGAGGGCCGCCTCGCTCTCCCCATAGTTCTGGGCGCAGTCAATGGTGTCGATGCCCAGCTCTCGAAGAATAGGCATCCATCGCTGTACAGTCTCAGCGCCGCCGCGGAAGAAAACATTAGATCCAAACACGATTTTGAGGGTCGCCATCGTGGTGACGCTCGTGAGAGAAGAGGGACTCAAGAGAATGAAAGGCCGAATGTTGTGTGACAAACCGATCCTCCGGAGCGTTGGTTTGAAGGACTGTGGGTTATATAAGGTTGCCTCGGCACTCCCGTATGATCTCATGCCAGAATTCGGACAATCAGTTGGCGCCTCGACTGCACACGATCGTGAGCATTGTGCCTATGTTCGTGCTGTGCGGCCAACTGCTCAATGGCCAATGGGCTAGCGTAGGATTCGACGTGGTCGCACAACTCGACGCAATGACAACGGTGAGCTGACCCACTCGCCGAATGATATCAGCGCCTCGCCGACCCCAATCTGGGACCGAATACGTTGCATTTTTCCCCGTCGGATAAGCAGTCCTGTACTCGGCGTCTCTTGAGAACTTTGGGGTTATTTCAACTGTCGTGCTTTGCTGAGTCCTGCGAGTACTTCACTGGACGCCAACAGCACGGGCTTCTGGGCGGGCCGCTAACCCACATCGGTACCTACCACCTACCTAAGTAGGTAATGTACCTAGAGATCAGAGGAGTCCTCGTGATTAATGAAGAATGTGGGCTTTTCAACAAGCTGGCACTGGGGGGACGTATCCATGAATAAGTCAACTCCCTCCTATGAATACTTAATCAATTACGTCCGGTGAGCTCAATCGGTAGAGTGTGGGACTCTTACTGCCTCCCAGTAATCCCAAGGTTGCGGGTTGGACCCCCGCATTGGGCTCAATTCCCGATGCATCTCAGTTACTGAGGTAGGTACCGTCTTTCTTTTTGGAAAGTTTGCACCGATAAGACTGATCTCCACAGCTGGGTCTACAGTCAGTCATCGTGAGAGCCTTACCAATTTTCATCATGGTCATCCAAGCTACCCAGCTCTGGTCCTTTCACTGGAGGGCCTGGCACCATGGCCAAATCAGTGAGGGAAGAAAAGGCTTGGCAGGGAAGCTGGCAGCCGCCGGGGCAAGTTCTGCCGCCCCCTGATCATACCGCCACTTCAATTCGAGGCTTGCCATCCATTGTTGGTGCCCATGCGTCAAACGGTCGCTTGCTTGGTCTGACCACGAAGCCACTGAACACGAAGGCTTGTTGTCTCGCGCGCTGCCCGCAAGCGAAAGGCCGAAAAGGCATGACTGGAAACGGCCCTTATCAAATCCCGGCGGCGGGCATGATGCCAACTCATCAGCGGCGAGGCTTGGTCGCACAGGAAGGTCCACCGCGGAATTTCTTGGGTGCCTCGGTCGAGCTCAGCCCTACGAGCCTGACGGCGATATTCCGCTCCCCACTCTATAAAGATGGGGTCCCGACGTTGGTCCACCGAGACATCCGCTCATGCGCCGTCCACACTTACGGATGAGTTGGGGACCTAGCGATATATGGATACTACCGTTGCCCCGGCCCTCACTTGAATGGTACCCGAGCACAGGTTCCATGCCGCTTGCATGCTTCATCGTGGATACGATGCAGAACAAGACGACACGAGTGTCGGCTGTCCAATCTCACCCCTGGTCGTAGTTGTGAAGCACATGAGGGAGACTGGCATCCTCTAGATTTTGCATCATTGACATCTGTTCGCCTCGTCCTTGGTAGGCTGTGAAGTTTAACTGCAGAAGCTGCACACTGCCAGGCTGCTGCTTGCAAGCGGTCGTGAATAAGAAAGACAACACAGGGGAGTACGTGTATCGAGACTGTAGAATTCAAACGTAGTTCCCTGAACCCATCTACCGAACGCCATGACAACTCCATCCCATAGCATCAAACCGAATCGGCTTCCTTTCATTTCTTCTCCTCGGCCGCCGACGTCACGGCCTCGGCATACCCCGGCGGGTGCAGACCCCCCTTGTTGCTTTTGGTCCCGAGCCGGCCGTCGTCGATGTAGCTCTGCAGGAACGGCAGGACGCCGCGGTCCGCCAGGGCGCGCTCTTCGATGTAGTGCTTCTCGATGAGGGCGACGGTGTCGAGGCCGACCTTGTCCATGAGGACGCACGGCGGCCAGCCGTTCTTGAGGAACATCTCCTGCCAGACGGCGTCGAGGTCCTCGGGGGTGGTGACGCCCTCGGCCAGCACCATCAGGCACTCGCGCTTGATGGCGGCCCAGACGCGGTTGATGACGAAGCCGGTCGACTCCTGGCGCGCCTGCACGGGCAGCATGCCGATGCCGCGCAGCCGCGCCAGCAGCCAGGGGAAGATGGCCGGGTCCGTGTCGCCGCACGTCATGAGCTCGACGACGTTGTTGCCCGGCGGCATCATGTAGTGCATGTTGAGCACGCGCCGGCGCGTCGCCTCGCGCAGGTGCGGGACCATCTCGCGGGACTTGTACGAGGACGAGTTGGTGGCCAGGACGGCGTCGGCGGGCGCCAGCGCCTCGAGCTCGGCAAAGGTGGCCCGCTTCAGCTCCAGCTTCTCGGGGACGCATTCGATGACCAGGAAGGCCCGCGCGACGGCGGGCGCCACCTCGTCGAACAGGTCCACGCGGGCCTGGGCGCCGTCGGCGCCGGCCCGGAAGCTCTGGACGTTGCCCCGGATGTACTCGAGGGCCTGGGCGCGCTGCGCCGCGTCGGGGTCGCGCAGGCAGACGTGGTATCCGGACGCGGCCCAGGCGGCACCGATACGACGGCCCAGGACGCCGGCGCCGAGGATGGCGACGGTGCGGTTTTCGGTCGGGGGGTTGGTCCAGGCCATGGTGTATATGTGTGTGTGTGTGTGTGTGTGTGTGTGTGTGTGTGTTTTCTGGCAACGAAGGTACGGGGAAGAGGGCGTCGATAGGTTCACGGAGCTGGGCGACGGGGCAAGATTCTAGCGGCCATTTCGCACCTACTTATACACGGCGCGGCTCGGGGCGTGTCCATGGGCAATCGTCGCGATGCGTTCCGAGGGGTGACGCGGGCGGGCGCTTGCTTGCGTCGGCGACGGCCAACACCGACGACGCCAGGCCACGTGCTATGCAGTACGGATCAGGGGACCGCCAAGGCAGCTACCGGGATTGGGTACCAAGCCTTAAGCCAGGCGGTTCGCTGCAACCGAGATGGACGGTCCGAAGTTGAAGATTTGCGAGCTGCGGGCGTGTTTGGGGCCCGCTGAGCCGGGGGAGCCGCGTGGGTGCTGGGATCCCATCCCATGGGAGGCGATCCATTGCTGGGCTCGCTGGGCTTCTGTCGTGGGACGGGAACCAATGGGCCTGGCGCTGCGCTGCGCTGCGCACCTGCGCTAGGTTGGGACCCGTCGCCGCCAGCCCTGGCTTGCGCGCATCCGTTAATGCCGGGCCGACGTGTCTAAGTCCTTGTTGATCGTCAAGCTTCCCGAGCCGTACCGATAGCCCGGCGCGAAGTGGTTTTTGCTGTATGGAAAGTGGAACGCGAGGGTGGTCTCTACGTTTACCGCTCCCTTATTTTTAGTGTGCATTTACTTGTACCTCGCGTAGGGCTCCCATTTGGATCCCATCTAGTCTGTGCTCCCTACCGACGGAACTATCTCGGGTTCTAGAGCCGCCCCACGACGGGCCAGAAGCGGAGGGTGCAGGCACAAGGGGTGCTTCGGATGGCCTTCGTTTGCATCCTTTCTCTGCCTCCCGGGGTGGAGATGCACGGATGAATGCACGAGAAGCATTCATCATCATTTCCACTTTTCCCCTGTGAATTTTCGCCTTCGCGACGTCGGCCTCGCTCTCATTCCGCGATCCAGATCGCCGCCCCCGTGAACGCGACCCGCGAGTCCCGTCGCCGGAGCCACCGCCAGCCATGGACCGAGCGTACGACACCCGGTTCTTTAGGTACCTGAAGATCGTTATGGAGACGGCTTCTTGTGCTCCGCCGGACTCGCCGCCTCCCAGCGTCGGACCTCATACTTAAGAAGCTGCCGTTGCCGACCTCAGCCCCCAAGGGGTCGTTTGTCACCTCTCAGCCAACCTCCCGCCCCCCGCATACTAGCTTCTCACTGGCTTCAAAACCAAAACGATGTCGGTAAAGAGCTTTTACCTGCTGGGTGAAGATGTCTCAACCGCTCGGAACATCGAGCTCCCTCCCGCCATTGGGGAAGATGAGCTCCGCCAGCTTCTTGCTTCCCATTTTGCCATTGCCGAACACAAAGGTTTGTCCAAATCACTGTATCCGCATCAGCACGAGCTAACCCAGGAAAGGCATTGGATTCCTAACCCACAATGTCGTGTTGCCGTCTGCTGCCGACGTTCTAGAGGCGTCAGAACCTGTCGCCATCTCCATCGACGGGAACGCCGTTCGAGACGTCCCGGGACCCGAGGGGTTGCCTTACATCGGCAACTATTTCGAGGTGTTCCCTGATCATCTTGGAAACCACCAGCGGCTCTTCGAGAAGTATGGACCTATTATCAAGACCTCCAACATGGGCTCCACCGTCTACCACACGAACGACCCCGCCATCGCATCTATTGTTTTCCAAGAGGGCGAATTTTTCACTAAGAAGATTATCCCCGGCCACCCCTTACATCCGATTAAGAACGAAGATGCCGGTGTTTTCCTAAGCGACACGGAAACGGAGGAGTGGAAAGTTGTGCACAAATTCCTGCCCCCTGCCCTGGGTCCTAAGGCTGTTCGACACTACGCACCAACTATGCAACAGACCGTGGAGGATGCGTTCAAAGTCTTCGATGAGCTCGATCAGCGGGATGAGGCCTGGAATGTCTACCCGTATATGCTCAAGCTTGGTTCCCAAGCTGTTGGCAAATTAGTGTTGGGCATGGATTTTCAACACTTCACGTCTATGGACGCACGCCTGCATGAAATGGTCGTCAATATCGCCGAAATGCTGGAGCTGAACAAAAAGATCACATCTATGGGAAGCTGGTATGCGATGCTGCCCTTTGGGGACCCCCAGAAGCTGCGCAACGCAAAACGGAGAATCGAGGAGATGATCGACGAGTCGGTGGCTGCAGCATCAAAAGGCATCGAGAACTTGGAGCTGCAGGAGGCCGCTTTGAAGGCCAAGAACATGGTTGGTAAGTTGTGGCGACCGGGAAAAAACCATACAGCCTGCCACAAAGTTGCTAATTATGGCTTTACACAGATTATGCCCTTCGGGCTACCGATAGCAAGGGCAACAAACTTCCCGTCGACAAGATTCGGTGGCCGCTCATCGTTGCGACCGCCGCCGGCTTCACCACAACCAGCTCCTTGCTCTCGTGGCTTTTGTATGGCCTCGTTGCTTATCCGGGCATGCAGGAACGTCTGTTACAGGAGCTGGTCGATAACGGCTTCGACGAAAACACCCAGATCACAGCGGAACTCACCCAGAAGCTGCCGTTTCTGGATAAATACATCAAAGAAACCCAACGTCGCCACAACCCCTCCTACCAGCCGGCCCGGACGGCCAAAGTGGATATGGTTCTTCCCGGGGGCTACCGGATACCGCGGGATGCCATCGTGATCCCGGCGCTGCACCACATTCACATGAACGGCGACATCTGGGACAACCCTACCGTCTTCAACCCGGACCGCTGGGACACGGACAAGGTGAAGAACCGGCCTAGCGCGTCGTACGTGCCCTTCGCGGCGGGCCAGCGCATGTGCATCGGCTTCAACTTCGCCCTGCAGGAGGTCAAGGTGTTCCTGCCCAAGCTGGTGTACCGGTACAAGTTCCACCGCGCGAGCGACGCGAGCGTCGAGTACGACCCCATGTTCCAGCTCATCCGGCCCACCAACCTCTACATCCGCGCTGAAAGGCGTGTGAAGTGGCCGCCGAAGAGCGAGTAGGCTCGCGCGCTCGGATTCCTCTTTTTTGCTGTTGCGGAAGATACCAAGAAATAGACTCAATGCTGATTACCTGCGTCCTGAATACGGAAGGCCGCCTTGTCCTTAATATTAGTGTAGATGCATGCTTTCGTCTGGGCCTTGCTGTCCCGCGCTATTCGTACTTTCACGCGTGGCACCGCCCCTTTTCTGCTGTGGCGACGTCGAAGCCATCACACAGGCAGAGCCGCTGTCCTGGTTCTATCATTTCTAACCATGCAAAATAGCCGAAGCCCGCTTATACGATTCGGCTTGGTGGAGACATCCGGTCAGCAATCTAGTCCGAGAATCGCAAGTAAGCCGATGCGTACCACCGTAAAGGACCCCGCTTTCATCATGGCGCCCAGCCTGTGATGATGACACAGGCTCGGCTGGAAGGTTGCGAGAGGCTTGGTCGAACTAAAGAATCCTACTGTGTAGAAAGAAGAGGATTTGTATACACAGAGCACATGGGGTATGGGGAACGACAGCAACATCTGGGGTCTGGCCCCTTACCCCGACTATGTTGCTGATGTGATGCCGTCGGATTGCATGTGTGTAGAGCAAGGGTGCCGATCCACTGGGGTTCCAAATGATAGTGGCTGCTGTGCCGCACGGAAAATGCGAACAATTATATTAGTGTGGTCTCCTCTCTTGGTATGCATATCGTGCCCGGGAATAAGTGACCAGCCTATCGTAGCCCGCCGATACCCAGGGCCGTTGATATTAGACTAAGATTCCGCCGCATGAGGGATTTGGGAAGCTTGACGGCCGAATCTATCATCATATAATAATTACCAGACCACTCCGTCCGGCCCAGCGGGTTTCATTGCTTACTTCTCACTTACCCCTCACTCCGAGAAAAGCCACTGCACCACCCCGATGCAGCCCTCGTATATATATACAGCTGTTGCCGGGCTCGCCCTGGTCCTGGCTTTCTCCCTTCTGCGTTGGGCACTGTCGACTCGCCGGCCCAAGGGACTTCCGCCCGGCCCGCCCATCGTCTTGGGCCTGGGCAATCTCCATCAAATTCCGGCCCAGAAGCCGTACCTCAAGTTCGATGAGTGGGCCAGGGAGTACGGCGACATCTTCAGCCTGAAAACCGGCGCAGGCAACCTCGTCGTCATCAACCGCGCCGAGATTGTTCACGAACTTTTTGACCGGCGCGGGGCCATCTACTCGGACCGCCCCGCCTCCCACATCCTCACGAAGCACGTGTTCTACGAGCCCGAAGACCAGCACATCGCGGTCCTGCAATACGATGACTACTATCGACGATGGAGAAAGGCCTTCAACCACATCCTCGGCCCCGCGGGCATCAAGCGAGTGATGCCCCTGCTCGAGGCTGAAGCTGCTAGGCTATCGCAAAAGTGTGGCCTCGTCACCGGCGACGGCCGCTACAAGCACGATGAAAACGTTGAACGATGGTCTTACGCTGTGCCTCTGATTGTCACCAACGGGGCTCGGCTTGACGATGCACCCGAGTATTTCGACGCGTATCAAAAGAACATCAACGTTATTATGCGCTTGATTGTGCCTGGGTCCGCCCCTCCCGTCGACATATTCCCTGTGCTCCGCTACATTCCCAGCTTCCTGGTCTCGTGTAAGAAGTCTTGAGCCCCTTGCCCTTTCCCCCTGCACTAGGTAGTTACTTCTGTGTGCGTTTTGCATTTATCATCCGGCGCTACATAGAGAAGACTAGGGATGTTCCTTCTACGACAGAAGCTGATCCGATATCACAGGGAAGGAACAAGCACGGCGCGCGCGTGAGTACGCATGCGCTGATGCCCAAAACTACATACGGGGCTCGAAAAACGAATTAGCCAGACTGAAGAAGGACCCGAGCTACGGGGGATTCGTATCCCTCTTGGCCAAGCTGCAGCTGGACCGGCAGGAAGACGAGAAAGCGGGCAAGGAAAGCTTCACCGACACGCAGCTCGGCTTCATCGGCCAGGCCATGGCCAACGCCGCGGCCGACACGACGTCCGCCACCACCAAGAGCCTTCTGCTTGCTTTGGCCGCCTACCCGGAGAAGCTCCGGAGGGCGCAGGAAGAGGTCGACCGGGTCGCGGGCTTGCACCGCCCGCCCACCGCCCAGCACCAGGACGAGCTGGTCTACCTCAAGGCCTGCATTTCCGAAGTCCTCCGCTGGCGCCCCACGGCCCCGAGCGCGCTGCCCCATGTCCTGTCCCAGGACGACGGCTTCGGCGGGTACGTGTTCCCCAAGGGGACCGTCTTCATCGCCAACGCCTGGTCCATCCACCGCCGCGAGGCCGAGTACGAGAGCCCGCACGAGTTCGTGCCCGAGCGCTTCCTGCACCACCCCTACGGCATGCGCCCGGCGCCCGGCGCCGACTCGGCCCGCGAGCCCGACAAGGGCGGCCGCCGCCCTCTGTACACCTTCGGGGCGGGCCGGCGGCTGTGCCCCGGCGAGCAGTTCGCCGTCACGGCCGTCCTGTTGGCCGTGTCCAAGATCCTCTGGGCCTACGACATCCTGCCCCCGCTGGGGGGCGCCGATGTCAGCATCGAAACCGGTTTCTTGGACGGCACCGTGACGCAGCCCGTCAACCCCGAAGTCAGGTTCAGATACCGAGATGCCAACAGGGAGCAAGGCGTCACCTTGGACCTGGCGCAAGCTGATGCCCGCGCCAAGGAGCTCCTGGGCCGATAAAACTGCCTGGCGTTTTCTTCCATACCTGTCCTATCTCGCTGTTTGGCTGTTTTCACGGCGGACTAGACCTTTTTCTTTTGGGCTTCTGTGTCTGTTTATTATACGGTGGTAGATGTTGCGGAGGGGACTTGATGCTGTTCATCTTACGTCCCTGGCGTTTCTTATAAGTGGAACACCATGCGGACGCATGTACTTCCATTGGCCGAGGATCGTGATGCCCCCATTACTGCCCACGTTGCTGTCGGCGGCGTTGCTGCTGGTGGCTGTATTTGGGGGTTATGACACGCGAAATACCGAGGCCTTGCCTACTTCAGTGCTTAAGAGGTATCCCTCCTATACTGCTCTTGTGTAGAAGTATCTTCAATAAAAAAGATCTGAAGCACTCCTTGCAACCCCTAGTTTATTTCTTATGATAACTTCGTTTTCTGACGCAAACTTCGGCCGATCAATTCTTTCCAATGGCTTGGTCATACTCGTACCCCTCATTCCCACGACCAGCGCCGCTGGCAAGCCATCTGCTGGACACCTCCACTGGCTACCCAAAGTGGGCTAGGGATGCTCAGAGACGTGAAATCGCTGTGGATTGCCCAGAACTGCATCTGAGGGCTGTACAAGGCATCGGAGGCTCCTGCTTTTCAACGCCTGGGGACAAGGCCGCCGAAAATGAGACCTGAACTGGTGTCTGAAAATAGAGAAGCCAGCATGGTGGCATGGGGGGTGAAAATGCTTCAGCGAAGTGGCTTGCCAGATACCGGAAGCCTTGGGAGGATCAGTGAACGGATTGACAGCTTTTGGTCAATGATGGAGCTTCCATTAAGAAGAGATCGAATTCCTATCTCGACAGACTACCGTAACCCAGCCCCAATTCTTTCAAGGCGATGCAATTCAACTGTAGAAGAAACCCAGAGGTTAAGGAAAGTTCCTCGACCAAGAACAGGAACGCAGACTTGGGGCAGGGATAGAATTCTACGGCCAGGGGAAGCCACTTGATGCGGATTGCTTGGAGCCCTTTCGTGGTCCTTCTTTCATTGAAGGCAGTGAAAGGCTACCTACCTGCTAAGCCGCCTGCTCAGGTGACTGCGACGCAGTGCTACTTGCAGGCAGCGAGCCCGACACTGACCAGTACGTGACGTAGTTGAACCTGGCGCCGCCGTCTTGCCAAGGAACGAGATTGACGGTCCTGCCGTTGGCAGTGCCGGAAAACGTCAGCTCCGTGTTGCTCGTTCGCCGCAGGGATCCAAGATCTAGGGTGGGAGCTGAGCCAAGCGCGTCATTGCCGTAGTCTCCGATCAGCACAATGGGCCCGTATGCGATGGCCGCCATGTTCTTGTTGTCGTTGGCCGGTAGAATGTGCAGGCCCGCGACCAGCTTGACGGTGATGGTGTCTCCTGAGGCCCAGGTACGCGAGACGGTGGCATAGGAGCCCGGCGCAGCATTGGTGCTTTGCTTTTCGCCATTCACGGCGATCTCGGCGCTCGTGGCCCAGGGCGGGATGCGAATCTTGGCGTCGAACTTGCCAGTGCCACTGATGGAGAGTTTGACGGTATCCGATACCGGCACTTGGCCAGTCTGGGTGACCTTGATGCCTCTTTGCGACCAGTCGAGCGTCGATGGGGCAAACATGTTCACATACAAGGCCGACTCGTCGTAACCGTAGATAGCGTCCATGAGCCGCGTGTTCTGCTCCACGCCCGAGCCCTGGCAACACCAGAACGAGTCGTAGTCGGTGCTCCAGTTGCCACCACCCCAGACTGGGCCGATGCCCTTCCGGCCACCCGGGTTGAGCGGCGAAAAGTAGGTAATGTGGCCATGGTGGCTGTCGGGATCTTGTGCCCCAAGAATGTGGTTCTGCAACGCGCGCTCATAGAAGTCAATGTAGCTCGTGCTCGGGTCCAGCGTCCAAAGCTCTTTCGTTAGTTTGAGCATGTTGTATGTGTTGCAGTGCTCGGCCGTGTCATGGGTGAGGTAGCTGGCGATCTGGTTGGGCGGGCGAAAGTGTTCATTTTGGCTGTTTCCCCCAATGGCGTATGTGTGAGTGCCGACGACCATGTGCCAGGCATTGCTCGCGATGTCGCGGTATTTCTGGGTGCCTGTTGCCTTGTACTCGCGAATGGCACCGATCCATTTCGGGATGTTGGTGTTGGCGTGGTTGCCGTTCAGCCGATCGTCGTTGGCGGCCAGCCAGCTGTTGGTCGATTCCTGATCGAATCTCTGAGCCACGGGAATCCACTTCTTGTCGCCGGTCTGGCGGTAGACCTCGGCGAGGACGTCTTGCATGCCGCCATATTCCACCTTCAAGATGGTCTGCATCTGTTGGTAGCTGAGGCGGGAGGTACGGTTGTCAACCCAGCTCGCCATGGCCAGAAGCACGGCTTTGGCCTTTTCGTCACCGATGTTCCGCCAGACGTCCAGAAGACCGGCCATGGTCTTGTGTAGGGCATAGTAAATGACGGTGCTGCTGGTGCCTGCCTCGAGCTTGTCGAATTCCGATTCGGGGAAGCCACTCAGGTACCCAGCGGCAAAGCCGGCGGCCTGATTGTTATTTTGGCACTTTTGCAGCTCACCGACGAAAGACGTGGCTCGGTCGCGGCATTCGGTGTCCTTCAGAGAAGCCCAGCACTGAGACCAGGCACTGAGTAGGTGCCCCTGCATGTGGCTCCGGAACGGGAAGTCCGGAGCATCCCATCCTCCATTGCGCTGGGCGCCTTGGGTTGACAACTTGTGGGTGGATCGGAAGTTGTACAGCATGCGGTTGGTATCAACCGACTTGAGGTAGTTCAGGGTCCTGTTCTGAGGGCAAGGGTTAATAGGGGTCCAACGCTCTTTCTCTGCTCCGGCTTGTTGTTTTGGGGAATGCTGGGATGCAATGGGCCTCTGGTCCCGGAGCGCGGACTCACCTGGTTCTCCTCGAATCGACCATCGTGGAGTACAACCTGACTTATGTCGAATGCGTGTGCCTTGACACCCACATCGTCGGAAACCGGAGGCACCGCCTGGCTGGCAGCGGGCACGGCGAGCGCTCCCGCAAGCGCAAGAAATTTGACGAGTGTGCCTGCCATGTCGTTCATGTGGACTCTGGCAGCACCATGCGGATGCAGTGTCTCGAAACCGGGCGAGCTTCATGGCTACCGTCTTGGTCCTAAATAGCGAGGCACTTCAACGCCACATCCGCTTCCGTCCCCTCACCGGCCCCTCGGTCCCCAGGTATGACGGATGTGGGATGGAATTGCCGGGGCTTCTTTCTGGGGCGGCAGGACGAGAATGGAAGGCCCTCGTCAAGCGTCGGCTCTCTACTCGTGGAGAAATGGAACCGCGACTCACACCGTGCACCCCCGCACACTAAGACCTGAAGAGCCATGGTCGCGAACAATACGACGTGGGCGGCGGCCAAGTCGATCACCCGCCTCTGTCGATCAGGACTTTGTCGGCACCTGGAGATCCCCGTAGACGATGATTCGGGGGAAAACCAATTCGCCTCCACCCCGGCCAATCAGCCTGATGGGCGTATGCTGGCTGTCACTATGGATGAAGCCATATCTTCCCGGGGTCTTTGTGGATGGCGGCGGATGGTGCTTCTCCAGGAAGGGAGGGGCGAGGCCTTGTGTTGCTTCCATGTTTGCGACCGATCGGCTTTTCGCTCGGTCAGTGTGCTTCGCTCGGTCAGATTGGCGATGCGCACCAGTACCAGCATGAAGCGGCAAAATGTGCCCAGGGCACAATGCAGCCGGTACCGTGATTTGTGAAGGCTTGGGTCGGGTGCTCCCGAGGTAGACGGTTCCCGGTTTCTCTGCCTGACGTCAATGGACAAGGGCCCGGTTTGTTGTGTGCATCCTGGATTCATACACAGTTGTAAATTGGAATGTTGCGTGGGACCTCGTCTCCAGTACTGGATAGGTGGTGCCCAGCCTGAATGGAAATGGAAGGTGATGGTGGATGGCCTGCCCCATGGGGTCATTTGCGCAAATCAAGGCACGCTTATTACTTAAAGTAGGGAGTCCGGACGGACCTAACGCACCTGCCCTACTTACGAGCCTACCCGCTACCTACCTCTTCCAGGGAACCGCACGAGTGCGATGTCCTGAAGCAGACGGGAGAGCCGGTGAAGAGGTGGAAGCTGGAAAACAGCTTGGTGTAGCTCAAGGCGGGCTTCCGATGAAGGGCCATACAGGTGAGTATTATCAGGTAGAGCGGGTACTAAGCCCTCCCTGTGTGCTTCCCGTCCTGTAGTTACATGACCTATTACCTTCCATAGTGGTTTGCTAGCCCGGGTTTGTCTCTGGGGGCCCTACTTACAACAGCCGGCGATTGCCGCGCGGCTGCCCGCTAAACAGCGAGCGAGTTGGGCTGGCGCTCGGCCTTGTGGTCGGGAAGGGCGGTGATTGGACGGCGGACGGTATGACGGTTTTTTGTCCCCATGCTCCACGCTGCACGGGGCCTTGTCAAGGCCATTCGGGCAGGCAGGGCTGGCTGTTAGCATCCTGGATGGCCGCATCGAGAAAACATAGAGATCCGAACACCACCGAAGCACCGCCCTCCGCCGCGCCCGTGACACCGCCGAGGCTTACCTCTGTGAGCCGGAACCTTTCCTGATCCCGCGTGAGACCGTCCGTGCCTGCCTGCCATTCCGTGCACGCTCGCTTGCCGGCCCTGCCTCCTGCCCGCCCGCACGCGCTCGTTTCCATTCACTCCCGTCCCCCCCCCTCGCCCCCTCCCCTCCTCCTGGCCTCCGACGCGGCCCGCCCGACGCGAACCGTCTCGGAACTCCTGCCCGCGCCGATATCATCTTCTCTGCCCAGCCATCCTTGTGCCTATTCGGGCCTCCGTCGCCGCGCCGTCCCTTCTCACCGGCCCGTCGTCCCTTCTCACCGGCCCGCCGTCCTCGCCCGCCTCCCCCACGACGTCGACATGCTTTGACCTCGGGATAGCCTTGCCCACATCAGCCACCGACAAACTCCGCCCGTCCAGCGACTTCACCGCCCTCGCACATCCGCCGCTCCTTCCGCCTAGCAGCCACAACCGTCCCCGCTTCCGACTCCTATAACCTGCGGTCCCGCGGCCCCTGCCGTGGCTTCCCAGAACACCATGTCTGCCCCTTGTGGGTTGTCCCGAACCCCTGCTAGGTGCCGTCTCTGGTCACTGGTTGCTAATGTTTGGTGGGGCTAGTGACTGCCGAGGAGGAAGCTCAGTACACCCGCTACATCGACGACATCCTCAATGAAGTCAACCTCGAAACCGTCACGCGTAAAGCGATTCGGGCCGAGCTGGAGAACAAACTGGGTGGCAAGGACTTGACGGAGCAGAAGGTATGCGGCCCCGCCGGGTCTTTCACGCCCCCGGGTGCATGGCTGGCGCGTGGCCTGTGTCCTACATACAGGGCCAACCCGGCGTGGAAAGGGAAGACGGCGCGGAACCGGGGCTAATCGTCTTGCCTTACCCTCACAGGCAGCTATCAAGCAACTCATCGAGGCGAGATTCGACGCCTTCACCGCGGCTCCCGCCCCCGAAAAGGTCGAGTCGGCTTCCCCCCAAGCCTCGCGGAAGGCCAACGGCCATGCCGACGATGACGAGGAGGACGAGGGCAATGAGGACGGCGACGAGATAGAGGTATCGGTCCAGCCGCCCAAGAAGAAGCAACGCAAGAGCGAGGACACGGAGGACTCGGACGCCAAGCTTGCGGCTATGCTGCAGGCCCAGGAGAACCGCATGGGCCGCTCAACACGCGGCGGCGGGTCCAAGGGGTCCAAAGCCAAGCCCGTCAAGAAGAAGCCCCGCAAGAAGAGCTCGAACAAGGTGAAGCCCGAGGACGACAGCGACGTCGACGGGAGCGAAGGGTCGACCGCCAAGCCCCGCAAGGCTGGCGGGGGCTTCCAGAAGCCGTTCAACCTGAGCGCGCCTCTGTCGGAACTCTGCGGGGGCGAGGCGAGGGTAAGCCACCACCACCACCACCACCACCGCCCGCCGTTACGTACAGCCCCTGGCTTGCTGACATGACCACCAGCTTTCCCGGCCCCAGGTCGTTAAAAAGCTATGGGAGCACATCAAGTCGAACGAGCTCCAAGACCCGAGCGATAAGCGCCAAATCTGCTGCGACGACATGATGCAAGCGGTGTTCAAGCAGGCTCGGGTAGACATGTTCCAGATGAACAAGCTAGTTGGGAGCCACCTGTACCCCGTGGAGGAGGAATGAGCGAGGAGAGCGCCACGGTACGTCTGAGGACCCGGTGACCAAGTGGCCACGCGGTTCCCCGGACCGCCTGTTGCCGACGGCCGCGTCCTTCACCAGCCAGGCTATCAAGGGCGGAATTATGACGGGAGGCTTCTATTATTAATCTCGGGCGTCGACCCGAGTCTGGGTTTGGGAGGGTACTGCGATTGGGTTATTTCATGGGTACAAGGGCTGGCTGGGCATACTGCTGACAAGCTGCCCACGGTCCGACGGCGAGTTCCAGGTTACTAGTAAGGTTGCAAAATGCATTTGTAAATGCAACGAGCGGAGTGTTCTCGCATTCTCCTACCACCTCTTGCAGGAATGTCCAACCCTGGCTTTGCCGTGACCGAGGCCGCCGCCCTACTCAGTATAGCCAGGGGCAATGTCCCCATGCGCCCCTGACCCCCTTGGAGCCGGACGGCGAGGCTGTGTGCCTGGATGACTCAGGCCGGTGGCAGTCATGGCCTGACGCATTGGGGCACGGCTCATCGATGCTCCCTTTCCGGGTCCCAGCGTGGCTGTGCTCTGGGTATCTCGAACGTATACGTGAGGGCTGCGCGAAGGCTGCGCGAAGGAGTGGTGCCGGCCCGTGTCGCCATCTTTCTGCACCACCACGGGGTACCCTGGTCGTCACGAGACGAGAGCTGGGATGGGATGGGATGGAGGTGATGGTGGTGGTGCTGTTTGCTGCTGAGGTGCGTGCCCCGCCATCTTGACCAGCCATCCATCTACACAGGTTTGCCCCGGAAGCCGGTGAGGTGCCATGTACCCGGGAAGTACCTCTGACAGCGCCAACTACGTCTTCTCTGTGCATGCACGTACATCTCATCCCATAGCAATCAACCTATGGTAGATGCCTGTGCAAACGCCCGTACAGCGTACAAGCGGTAGGTCGTTTATGTACTGTTTGTAATGGGATGGGATGGGCCCGGATCGCAGAATTCGTGCCCCGCCCTCTGTGCTAGAGCTCCAATCGGGGGCGCCAATGACATGGATGATTGATCCCATAGCACCGGCCAAGCCAGTCATCAATTATCCCAAAGATCGGCCTGGCTGCTTCCATGCAAAAGCCAACATCCCGCTTCGAACCCTCACCCTGGCATTTGGATCAGGTTGGAACCTTACTTAAGTCACAACACCCTGGCCACCGTTGCTGCATCCCACAGCAGAGGAGATTGCATTCACTACCGCAGGCAACGACAGCCGGCCAGTTTTCCGCAGCCTTCCGCACGACATCTTTCTGTCGTGATTGTTCGTCGCCCTGCAGTCAGGCCTCATCTCAGCCCCGTCCGGTGCGCAGCCCCAAAATCGCTCGCCCGGGAGCTTCAGCAAAGCGCGAACGCGAGTTGGAATTCGCCGCAAACTCGCGCCAGCTGACAATCCTCTCGCAGCCTCGTCTGCCTTTTCACGAGACCCCTCCCCCCTACAACACAGCAAAAGCCGAACTCCGTACCGATCGAGCACTTGAGCGCCGTTCTCCTACACCCAGTCTTTGGCACTGCGACTCCACGGCAGTTCCCATCGCACCCGCCGACGCTCGAACCTGATCGATACCGCAGTGGGCGATATTCATATTCAATGGCACCGACGGACTCCGCTAACCCGGCGGGCGGCTCAACCGCCAACACGGGGTCCAACAGGGGAGATGGCGCCGGCCGAGGCAGAGGCAAAGGTCGTGGGAAAGGCCGCGGCCAGCAAGCTGGAGCCCGAGGTGGTCGCGCAAGGGGAAGAGGAGGAGCCGGAGGCGCCGAAGCCGACGCAGGTGATGCCCAGCCTACTGCAGGCAACTCCGGTGCCGCCTCGACTCTGCCAGCTCCCACGATACCCCAAGATGCCGCCGCCGCGGCTGACGCCCCCGATGACGAAGTCGAGGCCGAGGTCTGCTTCATCTGCGCGAGCCCGGTTGTCCACCAATCCGTCGCACCGTGCAACCACCGAACTTGCCATATTTGCGCCCTGCGTATGAGAGCGCTCTACAAGAACAAGGAGTGTGCCCACTGTCGCACTGCCGCCGGATATGTCATCTTTACCGACGATGCCACCAAACGGTTCGAGGACTACTCGGTGGGGGCCCCCGACATCAGCAGCAGTGACGAGAACATCGGCATCCGGTACGCCAAAGAAGACATTGTCGGCGACACGGTGCTTCTCCTTCGGTACAACTGCCCCGACAACGATTGCGACTTCGCTGGGCTCAGCTGGCCCGACCTCCACCGCCATGTCCGCAACGTCCACCACAAGAAGATGTGCGATCTCTGCACACGCAACAAGAAGGTCTTCACGCACGAACACGAGCTTTTTACGGACAAGGAGCTTGAGCGACACATGCGCCATGGCGATGATCGGCCTGGCGCTGTCGACCAGACCGGATTCAAGGGCCACCCCCTCTGCGCCTTCTGCGGTTCGCGCTTCTACGACGGCGACAAATTGTACGAGCACTGCCGCAACAAACACGAGAGGTGCTTCCTTTGCGACCGGGAGGACCCAAGGCAACCTCACTACTACCTCGACTACAATGCACTGGAGCAGCACTTCAGCAAAGATCACTACCTGTGCCCCGACCGCGAGTGCCAGGAGAAGAAATTTGTCGTGTTCGCGTCCGAGCTGGACCTGAAAGCCCACCAACTAAGCGAGCATGGCAGCACTCTGTCGAAGGACGTGCGCCGGGACGCCCGCCTCGTTGACATGGCTGGCTTTGACTTCCGGCAGCCGTATCAGGGGGACCAACGCGGCGGCCGAGAGAGGAACAGTGGTCGGGATAGGAACGGGGAGAGGGATAGAGAGGGCCGCGGCAGGCGAGGGCGGGACCCCAATGCCGAACCGATCCCCGCCAGTTCGGCCCAGCCTTTGCGCCGTGATGAGCTTGCCTTCCAGCGGCAAATGGCTATTCACTCTTCCCAGTCCGTCTCCAACCGCACCTTCGGCGGACAGCTATCGTCGACCCCTGCCAGGCCGTCGGGCGCCGCACCATCGGCAGCGCCCGGTCGCAACACTGCCAATGCCTCGTCGTCCGCTGCCGCGGCTTCCGCTGCAAGCCCCGCCACAGGCACGGATGGCCGGGAATTGACAGACCCCAACTTGACCACCGAGGAGCGCGCGCGCCTGGTACGCCACGCCTCCGTGATTGAGCGGGCGTCCAACCTGTTGCAAAACGACGCGAACAAGATGGCCACCTTCCGATCGCAGATCTCGGCGTACCGCAACGACCAGGTGACACCCCCGGCTCTGATCGAGTCCTTCTTCGCGCTTTTCGCCGAGACATCGTCGACCGCCTTGGGAACCCTGATCCGCGAAGTGGCCGATCTGTTCGAGGACAAGACCAAGGCCGAGCGACTCCGCAACGCGTGGAACGACTGGCGGGCCATCAACGAGGACTACCCAACCTTGCCCGGACTTTCGGGCATGCGCGGCGCCGCCACGTCGAGGGGCGGTTGGGCCAGCGCGACGGCCAACTCGCCCGCGGCCTCGGCCGCTCCGGCCCAGCGCCAGAGCACGCGGGTTCTGAAGCTGAAGAACTCGACCCAGCAGTCCCAGCGATCCAGCGCGCAGTCGTCTTCGTGGGCGGCCTCGGCCGGCTCCCAGCGGTCCCTGCCCCCGGTCTCCTCGTTCCCTGCCCTTCCCTCCGCCAGCGGTAGCTCCACGCCGAACGGCCGGGCCTCGACGCCGTCGTCCGTGCAGTGGACGACGGCCGGCGCCAAATCCCAGCCCGGCCCCTCGAAGCCCGCGGCACCGAAAAGCGGCCCGCGCCCCACCGGCGCCGACAACTTCCCTGCGCTCCCGTCAGCGCCCAAGCCCACGACCACCATCTTTGGATACGGCCGGGGCGCGGTACGTCGCGACGTGGGCGGCTCCAAGAACACCGGGTTCAGCTGGGGAGCGTCTGCAGAGGCCGAGTCGTCCACGTCCGGCGCAGCCCAGGAAGCCGGGGACGAGGGGGAGGGCAAGGGGAAGAAAAAGGGCAACAAGGGCCGCAAGCAAGTGCTGGTGCAATGGGGTTAAGTGGCAAGCCCTCTGTTACATCGACCCGGATCAACGTTGAAAAGCAACGCCGCAATCAGTGGGATCGTTTCCCCTCGGTGGACAAACAGTACTGCCCGTCGGCGTGGAACATGAGACTTTGTCGATTGCCTCCCTGTGCTGTGACACGCTGCATGAAGTGAAGTTCCGACGTTGCGCTGAGCAATCTTTCTACAAAATATGTAGGGATTCCCGTTCGAACTCCACCAGGTTCTTGTGAAGGCGACCCAGCAACCCTCCATTCCTCCGACAAGCTTGTGAGAATGCGTGGTATGGCAAAATGCCACGCCCGGCCTGCTCGCGGAATGGATAATTTACAAGCTTCGTTTGGCTCGATCCGGGACAGGGACTCGCACATAGGGTGGTGCTCTGCGGTGGACTGTACGAACCACGTCGCTGGGATGGGGCCGGGCTCGGGCTACTGGCCGCGGTACTCGCTTCCTATGGCAATCCATAGCACGTAGGCCGAATGGAAATGCCGGTGTTTACCTCCACCGGTCGCATGTCCGTGTTCGCTTTGTCCGCTCATCTTCTGGGGCTTGAGAAGGCGGAGACCTCGCAATCCGGAGGCTTCCCGCCCAGCGCAGGTGGGAATACCTATCGGGTTGGCAAGCGTAGCTTATCTACCTGTACCAAAGCTTGAGCCTTGGAAGCGACCACTATCATGACCTGATCTGGGGGCTGCGGCGGAGGGCGGCGCCAAGATAGCTTCCAGGTCTCCGGGATACTGGCCCCCTACAGCGGGCTAACATGGGTAGGCTAGTGAGCGCCCACTGTGACAGAGTGGGCCAGGCATCACGGAATGGCTCCGGTGTAGCCGAACCTCGGGGCATGTTATAATGGTTCACGACGCGTGTGCAAGGAATTGTTTAATCCTGTCAACGCCATCCCATGTCTGAAAGTTGTATCGACGACGGGGGCAGCGGGGCGAGCCCGGTACGCTCGCGCGCGGGGGAACGATGAGAGCAGGAAGCCATCGTGGGAACAAACGCCATCCAGGTGTTGCCGAAGGTCGGTAGCGAAATGGGACGGAGTTGCGGAGCATCTGGCGAGAGCGCCTGTCGTCCGAAGTGGTTGCGCCATCTGGAGTGACAAAAGTGCTTAGGTAGTCGGGGGGCACAACCAGGCACGGATTGCCCTCGGTCAAGTGGAAGCGATGGCGGCAGTGGTCCGGCACCTCCAGCCCCGGCGGCAGGGGATCGTCGACATCAAGTACCCGCCAAGGTGAGGCGGGCCGGATGTTTGCTTTGGCGAGCCCACTCAGGGAATAGCGCTCGTGAGTGCAGGCCATGCCGTGCGTGGTGTGGCGAAGGATGGGTTAGGCCGCACTCACAGTCACATAATTTTCTGCTCCGAAGCTCGCCCACGCACTAAGTCAGTTCTCCGAGTTGTGATGGAGAACCTACGCCGACACTCATTACCTACGGGTCCCACGAAGGAGACACCTGGGAGGCAGTCGGAACGGACGAAGACGGACTGTTCCGTAACGATCTATGTGGCCAAGTGAGGCGCGAACACAGGGCTTCCAACCGACGAAAGCTCGGTGCGGATGATAAGCGGGACGGAGCCAAATCCGCAGGCAATTTCCCCCGTCCTGCCGGACAACGGGGAAAGTTCAACTTGCCATCTCGGTTCAGATGGGTCGAAGCTTGGCGGCAATTGCTTGTCCCAGTTCGTCTGAAGATGGGCTCTCCCAAGAAGCGGCCAATCCGGGATGCGATCGTCCCACCGACGGATGACGAGCGAGCTTGGAAAGGGTTGGTTAGCCATCATGGTTGACGACATGACGGGGCCGAGCCGGGCCATACTACTATAGACGCTCGCCCAGCGTGCTCGCTGCCTTGGCAGTTCGTGATTCATGGGCCGTGGCCTGGCAGACGCTGCGACAGAGGAAGTGACAGGTGGGCGGCGCAGGTGGGCAGGGAGAGGTCAGCTTCATCTATCTCGTACCAGAACAGCGCACAAGCTGGGGATGTCACGGCCGAAGCGCAGGCGCCATGAAACATTGCGCGCGCGCAAAGAAGGTCTTGGCACGGGCGGGGAGCCGCACAAGTGGTCTGTGCAGCTCTGCCCCCACCCGCTAATTCCGCCGCCAGCAAATGGATGGAGGCCTGGCGACCCGGAAGGACGACGACCATTCTCGCAGTGCGAGCGGATATTGCCCAGGGTTCGCGAGTGCCGATCCATACCCAACCTATGCCGCCTCACCGGGCACATCAGACGACGAGGTGTTAAGATCGTCCCCGCCCTGGTCTCGCATCAGTCACATCGCGGCTGGGATAGCCCACGGCGTGTCCGTGTTGGTGAGCGACGAGAGAACGAAGACCTCGGCGCAGGCGGCAGTGCGTACCGACTTCCGGCCTTCGACCCCCCCCCCCCCCCCCCTGAGCCGCTCAGGGGGGAGGGCGTGCAGGCATGAGCCGCATGGAGGAGCAGGGTGACATGGCCGTGCCGCAACTGCTACTATGTATATACTTACACGACGGGCGGTCTGCCGAAGCAACCGAGGATTAACACGGGATGCGACTCCCAGTCCATACGGTCGGGTTTCTGGCATTGAGGTGGGTGGACATTCGGACAGCCCGCTCGGCTATAGGTAGGTAGGTATTACCGTACGGGCTACTCACCTATCGGCCTGCCTACGTCGTGAGTACCTACATGAACTAAGTACCTACGTACATCTTGACAGCCCGGCTCTTCTATGATGGGAGGTACTTTGGGATACTGCAACGGTCGGCTATGGAAGAAATGGAGGCTCAACGAGGCAACGCCAGCCGCGCCCCACCCGAATCTCTGGCCAGGGTAGGGGAAAGTGGACACAGCCTTCTATGCCCTGGAGCCCATCTGTCAATCCGCGACACCAACCAGCGGAAACCAAGGCGCTGGGCGGCCGCTAAACCCCATGCGCTCAGGGGCGCCCCGCCGGGTCCCCATCCCATCCCATGGGATCCCATGGGATCCCATAGCACTGGCTCACGGGATGGACTCGATCGCGAGCCTTCGCCAGGGCGCCTTTCTCCATCGGCGCGCCGGGGGTCATTTTGATTGCCAAAGGCCCCCTCGCGTCCCAAGAGAAGACGGTCTGGATGTGCCCGCCGCCGTTGGAAAGGCACGGACGGACGGCTGCCCCCTCCCCAAAGAGGCTCGAATCGTCGCCAGGGAGGGGGACCCGGCACTGCGGCCCGAGGCACCAGGCGCCAGCCTGGGTGAGGACAGGCTCGCTCGATAGGGAACCTGGCTCGTCTGAACTTCCTTCTCTCCGACCCAGTTCGTCAACTTGAAACGAGCCGCCCCCCTCCCTGCAGGAACAGCCTCCCCTTCCCCCCTCTCCCCCCGTTCCGTGCAGTGCATGCCGCGCTGGCAGAGCCGCCTTGCCGCCGCCGCAATCTCGCATGCTGTAACCGTCCTGCACAGGTGCGCCATCATGGCCCGGTATGGGCGTCATTTGCCCCGGCGGATAGCGAGACGGAAGCGAGCTGGAGCCTCAACGGCGACGCAGGGGCGGGTCTGGCGGCCGGCTCGACAGGAGATAAAAGATGCCGTCTCCTCGCCCTCATGTCGTCTGGCTTCTTTCCCGCCTCATCAGACTCTTCCACAGTTGCATTCTTTCGCTTCCCATTCATTCACCCCCACCTTCACTCTCCTGTATCGACTGCAGTTAGCTTCCATTCTTTACCCGCAAGCCGGATATCATCTTCGCACCATTTCGCATCTTGCCATCCCAACTTGACTACAGTCACCCCAAACCCAACCAACCCAACCCAACCGTCAACATGCCTTCCATCTCGCCCCTCCGCCTCGCCCTCGCCGCCGGCGCCACCCTCGTCTCGGCCCACGGCCACATCCAGGAGATCATCATCAACGGAGAGTCCTTCGAGGGCTGGAACGCCGGTGCCAAGACCCCCGCCGACGGCATCGCCTGGCAGACCACGGCCACCGACAACGGCTTCGTCGGCCCCGAGGCCTTCGGCACCAGCGACATCGCCTGCCACCGCGGTGGCAAGGCCGCCACCAGCAGCGCCAAGGTCGCCGCCGGCGACAAGATCGAGCTCAAGTGGGACACCTGGCCCGAGTCCCACAAGGGCCCCGTCCTCGACTACCTCGCCGCCTGCGACGGCGACTGCTCCAGCGCCGACCCCGGCAGCCTCAGCTTCTTCAAGATCGACGAGGCCGGCCTGGTCGACGGCTCCGCCGCCCCCGGCACCTACGCCTCGGACGACCTGATTGCCGCCGGCAACAGCTGGACCGTCACCATCCCCTCGAGCCTGAAGGCCGGCAACTACGTCCTGCGCCACGAGATCATCGCTCTCCACTCCGCCGGACAGGAGAACGGTGCCCGTAAGTACTCCCTGCCTTCCCTGGTCCCATTTTTAGTCCCACTTCAGCATGAATCCCGCCCGCCCGCCTGTACTCCCGCCCCCTTGCCCCTATCTTTGTCCCTCCAGCCCCAGGCCCTTCCGAGACACAATTCTAGACAACATCGTCAAGAAACCTCATAAACTAACGACGAGAAAAAGAAAACTACCCGCAATGCATTAACATTGAGGTGACGGGCTCCGGCTCTGATCTCCCCGAGGGAACTCCTGCCACTAGCCTGTACAAGGCCGACGACGCGGGCATCAAGTTCAACATCTACGAGCCCCTCGACTCGTACCCCATCCCCGGCCCCAAGCTCGCCGTGGCCGGCGGCGGCGGCGCCGGCTCCGGCAACGGCGGCGGTGCTGCCCCCGCCCCGGCCCCGACCTCGGCCGCCCCGACCTCGGCCGCCGCCAGCTCGGCCCCGGCCCCCACCACCCTCGTCACCAAGACCAGCGCCGCCGCCGCCAACCCGGCCCCCACCCAGGGCGGCAACAACGGCGGCGGCAACAGCCAGGCCGCCGCCCTCTACGCCCAGTGCGGCGGCCAGGGCTTCACCGGCCCCACCAGCTGCGCCGAGGGAACCTGCAAGGAGCAGAACTCGTACTACTCGCAGTGCGTTCCGAACTAAGCAGGACCTGCTTCTTGCCGCTGGGGCTTCTCTAGGCGCCTCGCGTTCCCCAGGAACATTCTTGCACAAATTATTGGAGTTGGGCTCGGGGGCCAAAACGGCCCGCAACCTCAAATAGCCCGATGTAGTTATGGTTTACACAAACCGCGAATGCAATGTATATATGTCTGATCGCACCTTGACCTGCTCCCTTTTCTAAGTTTGACGTGATGCCCGCATGCCATAAGTGTAAAATCCTCGCTTGGTTTTCCTCCCTCGGAGAGTTTCCGAGCGAGCCGCTATTCTCCCGTCACAAGGGCATCCCGGTGACGACCACGGAAGCAGCGAATCGGGGACACAAAGGGCCACCCTGAAAAGACGTCAACCCCTAGCCGCCGGACTAAGAATGCAACCACCGGCAGCCCGGCAGCCCGGGGCATGGCAGTGGATTGCCTCCAACCCCCCATGACGAGATCAGCTGCTGGACTAGAGGCGGGGCGAGCAGGGCGGCAGGCAGGCAGGGGGGGAGAATAAACGGCTCACTGAGATCTCTTCACCAAAAACCCTTGCCCTAACAGTGAGCCGTTTCTTCTGTCCCCCCCCCCCCCCCCCCCCTCGGCGAGATGGCCGGCTCCAGTCCATCACGCACTAACGAGCATCCGAACGTTTCAGCGTGGCAGGCAGGCAGGCAGGCGTGGCGTTCCCCCCTCCCGAGCCTCCCACGAGGGCGACACACGAAGCCACGCGGCGGGAAGAAGGGTACCGGCTGCACGTGTGAGCAAGAAACGCCTCACGCCAGCGATGCCCTGGGTGGGAGGTGAGGTGTTTCTTCCTCACACCTCCTGCCGGCTTGGGCTGGAGATGCCAAGCGCTGAGATTAGTACCTCCAAGCCAACGGCCGGCATATGGTTTTCGTGGCGACCCACGATTCCAGGCAGCGGGCGGGCCCGGGCGGCCGGGTTCCTTTGCATTCCTCACAGGCCGGACTCCTTGCCAGCCAAGGAACGGCATATGCCGCCCGAGGGGGTGGACAAAAGAAAAACGCCTCCCAGCTCTACCACGCTACTACACCACTGGGGCGTTTACCTTTTCCCCCGCCTGTCGCGTTCGCTGTCCAAGCCGGCGTGGTGCTTCTAGCTGCTCTACAGCGCGTGCCAGCAGCGAGGATGTGGGAAGGGTATTATGCCTGGGCAGAAGAATTTGACGTATCGCGGAGCTTCTCGGGACCGCTTGACGACCGAGCACCCTCATCGTCCCATGCGGCACCCAGGCAGACGGTCACCCGAATGCCACATGCGTAGGCGAGGTAGGTCAGACTGATCTCATACCCGGGGAGCGCCCCACGAACCAGCCAACGCAGGCACTGGCTGGTGACGCGTGCCAAGGGTCTACTACCAGCTTCGCCGTCCGCCTGTTCGACACCACCCGCGGGTAGAACTTTCTGCTCTGCTGCGGCTATCAGACCCCCGGGCCGCGAGACCCTGCAGGGCGGTACGAAGTCGCGAACCTACTCCCGAACCTACTGTTCCTCAGCTGCACCGTGGCCACCACTGCTTGGCTGCCGAGCCCACCCTGCATACCCGTGCATGCACAGGCTCGTCAGAAAGGGCCCGGCCTCTTCCATGCGCCCCGGTAGACAAGGTAGTGGAGCATATCGCTGATCCATTATTCGTATTCGACCTCGACTCGAGTGACCGTGTCTACATGGATAGCGACGTCGCTTTCCCTGGTCTCCCCTAGAGCCTCCCCTCGAGTGCCGGCTAGGCTATGTGGTATCACAAAAGGAAGCTGGCTGCCGCTCCGCTCCCGCCCCCGGCCGCCGCGGGCCTCGTCCTTGGGCTCGTGCTGCGCGGGCTGCGAGCTGCCCTGCACCCACACGATGTTCCCGAAGCGGCGGCCGGGGGGCGTGCGCATGAAGGCGAAGGTCTCGAGCCCGAAGCTCTCCATGGCGGGGGAGCCCTGGAAGAGGATGGAGCCGCGGGTCAGCGAGAAGAGCAGGGCGTTCATCCACCCGTTGGACGTCCACATGGCCCCCGCGAAGCAGAAGTACTCGGCGCTGAGCATCCGGCCCGACAGGGTGATGAGGCGGCCCACGGCCAGCGGCGCCGTGCACAGCAGGTAGATCATGGGGAAGAGCAGGAAGCCGGGGCGCCAGCCCGCGTGGGTGAGCCGCCCGGGGATCCTCGACCCGTGGGCGTGGTAGGCGCCCTTCTGGGTGCCCTCGACGCAGAAGAAGACGAGGATGTAGCCGAGGCAGGTGAGGAGCAGCGAGAGGAACATCCAGCACGACGAAATCCAAAGGCGGTATATCCCGTACGATTTACTGATCCAACACTATTGACAGGTCGCCCATTAGCTACGGCACCCCGGCTCTCCAAGCTGGGCTCGTCTCGAGGCTTACCCAGGAATTGGCTCGAACGTAGTATCCGCCTTCGCGTTTGCCGTTCTCGGCCGTCATGATGCCGACCAACGGGAGCGCGTAAACGATGGCCCAGAGCAGGACGACGACGAGATACAACACCCTCTGGGAGGCTTTGTAGTTCAGCACGAGGAAGAGGAAGGTATGCAAGGCGATGGCCGCGTTGAATACACTGGAAGCGATGTCCCCCGTGGAAATGAGCCAGCCCTGAGCCCAGCAGCTAGACGGCGGGGGGTCAGCCCCGGCTCCCTCGTAATGCGGTCTGGGGGAGGGGGGAGGGACCGGCAAGCAGCGGACGGGACGCAGGGGCCTGTACTCACATGGAACTCCCCACGAAGATGCCGTCCCGGCTGACCCACGCCGTGTTGAGCACGTGGGCCAGCGAGAGCTGGATATCGGCAAGGAGCAGGTTGTACACGAGGAAAAGGAGCTGGTTCAGGCTTTTCTTGCCGGTCGACCGGGCGTGCGCCTCGACGTCGTCCTCGAAGGGGTCCTGCACGAAGTGCTCGTCGGTGAAGCCGTGGTGGAGGCTCAGGATGCCCTGCTCGTCCGGCTGCCGCGGCGGCGCCCTGGCCAGCTTCCACCGGAGCAGGCGGGTCGTGAGGTGCAGGAAGAGCGTCACGGTGGTGGCCAGGGAAACGAAGCTGAAGACGCTCAGGGCGATCAGGCCGTTCCGGTGGCTGTCGGGCAGCGGCGTCAGCGTCCCGCTCCGGGAACCCCCGGCAGTCGCCATTCGGGGGGTACTGGACACGCCAGGGCCGCGATGGGGTGGCGTTTGGGGAGGGCGAGGGGAGGTCTCGCAGGATTCGGGGCGCGCGGTAGGAGGACCGGATGCCGGAACGAAACCTGAACTATAAAAAGCACGAGGCGCCATTTGGTTTTTTCGTTATATAGCCATCCGGCAGGCAAACGCCCCGGAGCTCTCGAGTAAGTTTGACGGGTACCGCTTCCGAGGGGCCCCCCAAGTCGGCGCCAAGAAGTAGCGGCAGATTCGCCGGCGCCGGCCCCGAGCTCCGCCGGGCCCCTAGTCGCCGTTTGACTTCCAGTAGAGGACTAGAATCTCGGTCTCCATGCGAGCCTGACGTGTAGGCTCAACTCAATCGCCGGCCTAGCCACGAGACTGGAACCGCCGTTGGCTTTGGCGTCATGCTGCTCTTACGATGACCGCACGCCCCCGCTGGCCGCGCCCATCTCGCTCCTCAGCCACGCTGCACCATCGTACGGTCGGTCTCCTCCCGCATGAGGCGGTGCCCGGCGAGACTGCGGGCGAGGAACCGGCGCGGCGGCGTGGCAAGACCCTGTTTTTATCCCCGACGGGCCAGTCACTGGTCAGGAACTGCTGCCAGCTCGCCAGCTCGCCTTCCCTGAGGACCCATATGGCCTGCTTCCGGTTCTGTTCCGGACTGTCCCTCCGGTTTTGATACGGAGTCGACACGCTTGCCCAGCATGCCGGGGTTCTTTCCGATCTCCATAGTTCTTATCTTAAGCTCGATCTTCAAGGAAGCACTCAAAGATCTATTCGGGGGCTTCCCTGCTCTCTGTGTTGGTCTAGCCAAGTTTACCAGCTAACCGGGATCCGTAACGGGAGTCAGGGTATCTAGCGGAAGGCTGTGCTTGTCGGCAGTTGTGCTTACTCTATGTTGCGGGGACGACGTGGGAGTTATCACCCGTATCACAAGACCAGTATAAGGCTTGGAGCCAGACCCGGGATCTGGCAGAAGCACGGGAGAACTCTTGAGTATTGACCCGATCCAGCTGTGCTCCTTCCTTCGACCCTATGTATGAACCACTACCAGTGTGCATGCTCCCAACCCGTGACAAAAATAGCGAAATAACAAAAAGGAAATACTTGCTGTTACCAGCATCACACCAGAGATGACTCGGCTGGGGTTCGATCCCAGGACCTTCAGTGTGTTAGACTGACGTGATAACCAACTACACCACCAAGCCATGTGATTGTTGACAGCGACAAGTTTGTTAGAGAATGTGTCACCCAAAAGAATTTGGTGGGCGGCGGGAGGTGGTACACGAGGCAGGCCCATTTTTCATAAGCTGTCGTGATACCAATGCTGATGGTGAATGTAGACATCATCAAAGCGAAATACAGCTTGGTCGGAATCGACTTGGCCAATCACGACCGAGCTATTGCCCTCTCGTTGACCCAGTTCAATATGGGAGACGTTATGAAAATCCGGACAGAGACGGGTTTGGTGGTGAGGCGCTTCAGTGAACTTGGACTTTAGGGAAAGCATTCCGTACCTATCGCGAGAACCTCCCAAAGACAACGCGAGACACCGTCGCCTGGAACGGCTGACCCCGTGACAATGTGCGGGGCGTGACCAATCACGCCGCGATAGAACACTTAGCCATCTCCAGGCTGCGGCAACGCGACGGCCTGGGCAGCTGATCACCAGGAGGGCAGGGGGGATGCCCTGAACGCAGTCCCTGTGGCGATGATCTTGGGTTACTGGTCATCATCCAGCCCTGGACGGGATTGAGCCACACGATCGCCGAAGAACTCCGGGGTAGGATTGGCCAGTTTACTTGAGGGGCGATCATCCAACCTTTTCGGGCGTGATGCCAAGGACTGCCCAGCCGGCCCGGCCAGAGCCCGGGATTGCCACCTCAATTGACCATGGAAACAGGCATTCCCTGCTCCCACACCATAGCGACGGCCGTCTGATGATAACGACGGCGTCTTTCTTGCCCGATGTGTAAGCTCTCATGATGCGCCACGTTCCCCTGGGCATGAGCTCTGGATCCAGACACGATGCCGAGACGAGTGGTGACGCGGCAGAGACGCCCTCATCGGAAATCCCGCAACGGATGCGCCAGCTGCAAAGCGCTCCGCGTCAAGGTATCGGCCCAAGACGCGACATCCGAGCCTCGCCCACTGACCGCGCCTCCAGTGCGATGAGCAAGGCCCGCCGTGTAGGAATTGCTCGCTCCGCCAGCTCGACTGCCTGTACCCCGAGGAGCCGCGCGCGGGGCCGAGCAGCGCCGCCCGGGACGCGGGGGCCGCCACGAGGAGCCCGGCGCGCGGCGCCCGCGAGACTCTGGAGCTGGAGTTGATGCACCGCTGGTGCACGAGGACCTACACGGGCTTCCTCTTCTCCGACCACGAGTACGCCTTCGCGACGGTGGAACTGCCGCGCACGGCGCTCGGCAGCGACATGCTCCTGTCCTACCTCCTCGCGGCCGCCGCCCTCGACCTGGCGACCGCCCAGTCGTCCGCGGCGCGCGCCCTGGAGTACGCGGGCCTCGCCATGGACTACTACGACCGCGCCGCGGGCGCCTACCGCGGCGGCGTCGGCCGGCCGAGCAGCGAAACCCACTGGATCTACAGCGTGCTGGGTCTCTACATGGCCAATTTCCACCTCGGGTTCCTGCAGGCCACGATCAAATTCGGGGACGGCCGCCCTGGCCAGCGATCCTCCTTCCTCCAGGCCGTGCGCACGGCGTTCGCCATGATGCACAGCACTTCCCTGGCGGCGCGCCAGTACTCGGAGTGGTTCTTCCGGATGCCCTACCCGTTCGACGTCTTCGCCCAGATCGCGCGGGACCCGGCACCGGTCGAGATCCTCGGCGACGAGACCCGGGCGTCGTTCGTGCGGCTGCACGCGCTGAACGCGAAGCTTCACCCCGGAGCCCCCGCGGCGTCTCGCGCTGAGACCCAGCCACTTCCCACCACGCCCGCCGGCCCGCCGTCGGCTGCGGCTGCTACCCACCAGTTTTACCAGCGCAACATCGCCCTCCTCGAGAGTCTCTGGGCCGAGGAAGCCCGGGGTCTCGTGCGGGCGAACTTTTGGTTCTTCCCGCCGAGGGCCCTCTGCGACAAGCCGGAGGGGTGCCGGGTTTCCGAGGACATGGAGCTCATGATCCTTCTCCACTGGGCAGTATTGCTTCATCAGAGCAGCCGTTACTACTGGTGGGTAGGCGACATGGGGACGAGACTCATGGCTGCGTGCTGCGACGCACTGCGTCGGACGCCCATCTCCCACGAGCCCGAGGTCAAGGAGAACATGAAGTGGGTTTGGCTACAGGCGGGAACCTCACATTCAATAGTTGTCGAATAGTTTGTCCTCTGGCAAGAACCGAGGCGATGTTCGGCCCTTTTCTGAAACGTTGGAGTTGGTAATCACTGACGGGGAAGTCCGTCTTATATCCGGAGAGTCATAGAACAATGCATGTCTGATAATAAAACGAGTGTTGTTTCGCTTGAATCTCTCAAAGCCTAGCCCGCAAATCCTAACCCAGAAAACCCAAATAGACCAAGACAGTTGCTCCCGGAGCTGACCATCAGCTCCTTAACCCTAGGTTGCCCGCCGAAGCAAAACTCTTTCCCAACACGAACCGACCGAGACAAATCTCCGCGCTGACTGGACTTGCACGTCCATTTAGTCGGAGGGGCACTTGCCGTTCTATTTGCGCCGTCAGTATCTTATCTCGACGCGCGGCCAGGAAGATAGGAGGCCATGGGCGTGGGGGAACGAGACTTACGCATTTCTCGAGGCACCATTTCTGGCGGAGGGCCAGCACGGTCGAGTTGCAGGTGACGGCGCAGGCGGCGCGGCAGACCTGGCCGCCGGTGAGGGGCTCGCGGGCCTGCAGGCCGTCGGCCGCGGCGACGGGCTCGTCCGCAAGCTCGCCGAAGGCCGCGAAGTCGACGTCGAACTCGTCCGCGGCGTCGGCGTCCTCGGCCTCGACGTCGCGGGCCTTGAGCGGCCCGAGCATGCACGACTTCTTGCAGGCCTTCTGGGCGAGCGAGGCGGGGATGGCACTCTGGAGAGGGAGGAGGGAAAGTTTAGTAAAAACACACTAGTATGCCGGAGGTTAAGGGGGTTACGCGTGGGCGGGTTCGACTTACGCAGGCGGCCTTGCAGGCGCCCTGGCAGAGCTGGAGTGGCTTGCCCGTCAGGGTGCCGCACGTGCGGGCCTGCAGGTGCGAGGCTTCCGGGGCGGGAGCGGCCATGACGCCCGAGGCGACGGCGAAGAGGACGGTGGTGAAGGTGAAGAACTGCATCTTGATAGGTTGAAAGCGGGGAGGGTAGGCTCGAGAAGAAGGCGAAGGGTTCAAAGGCTGAAGGGGGAGGTTCTAAGTGATTTGTGGTGGTGGGTTCTGGGAGGGCTGTTGATGGTGTGGCAGAAAAGGAAGACTGAAGTTGATCAGAAAGCTCCGTATATATCTCGTTGTCTGTATCGGAGCACATCTCCATGAGTGATGGTTATCCGTCACAGTATCTCAACGCAGTATCCTGGCTTGTGCCATTTCCAAAAGATAAGTTGTGTCAGGATACTCCTGTAATAGGCTTACTACTGTTATCCCGGATTTAAGCATATAGGAGTATGTTGTTCCCCAATACGCCTTCCTCGAGCAAATGCGTATCTCCACCAAAGTGAGCAGAACTGATAAAATGGAGAAGGCGATGCCAATCTTCGTGGAGTAGATCCGGTGGTCACAACCATGGGCAGGTAATACATGACTTCGCATATTGATCTTCAGTGGCAGCAAAATGGGATTTGTTTGGTATGGGCCATGTGTATTACTACAGTTATTCCGTTCTCCTCTGGCAAATTTAGTGGACACCTGGTTTTGCTTAGCGCTCAATACCCGCACGCGTAGGATTCGCAGGGTCTGCGTCTGCAAGCGCAAGAACGAGACAAGAATGCCAACCTGGCCGATCCCTCCAACAGCCTAGCAACACCGCCAACCCATTGTCTGACTAGTATCTTCCGGTCCAACAAGAGTACCATGTCGACCATGGCAGCACCAACGCGCTTTACAGGAATCGTTCGGAACCCGGGGACAAGGTGTGAGCATAGATAGCAAGCCGGCAGCAACTTGCATGCTTGCAAGACCGAATTTCACAGGCACTCAGGGAAGCGAGGTAGGTACGGATGACATGCAGCATAACACGCCGAGACCCAGCAATAGCCGCAAGGCTGATTCTTGACCACAATGTCACGCCTCGGAAGAGATAGCAGGCCGGGCTTTGATCGAGTAGGACAATCCTCCGTCAGTTGCTTTCTACACTCTGGACCCCTCTTCTCCAAATGGCGGTGTCTTGTGCGGTCCGTAGCATTGCCAACCAGCTACCTACTTGAAAAGCCGCCATGCTGGGAAGTGGATGCATGATTTTATGCCTCTTGCGACCCGGTCGGATCGACATCAGCATGACGGGTCATAGTAGCGAAGGTGGGAGAAGGGACACTCGGGCCCGTTCGGCTGCGAGGCGCGTCAGTATTCACTCCGAAGGCGGTGCTGGGGGGGAAAAGGCGGGCGGGCGCCGGGCAGCCTACAATGGGCCGAGGCCGAGGACGACCCGGTAGGCGCCCGTCTCGACCCAAAAGGTGACGATGAGGACGAGCCAGAAGACGGCCCACAGGGCCGTCTCCCACCACACGCGCTCGGGCGGCGGCGGCATCCGGCGCGCGCCCGGGCCGGGGCGGGACCCGACGGGGGGCCGGGGCGGCGGCCGGATGGCCTCGACGGCGCGGATGCGCTGGACGAGCGTCATGTTCTCGTTGGCGAGGGCGGCGGCGATGGCGGCCCTTTCCGGGTCCGCGGCGCCCGAGGCGCTGGGCGCCACGTCGTCTGCGTCGTCGTCGTCGTCTGGGCCGACGGGCGGCGCCGCCGCTGCCGCCGGCTCGCCGTCCGCGGCCAATCGCCCTCCTGCTCGGCGAGACATGGGGCGCTGTCGATGATGCGTGTGGGCGTTGGGCCCGCCTGAGAACGCCGTGAAGGGGGATGGGGAGGATTGGACCAGTCTCGGCGTTTCCACCTCGGTGAAGACGGGATCTCTCCTATCGTTAGTTGGCAGCCCCCGTTTCAGACGCCGCGCGCGCGCACGCGATCGGTCCACTTCAGGGCCTAGCTGTTCTCGTGTAGGTGTGTGCTATTTCAGGAACAGGAGCTTGGCCTTGGTAGCCCGTGCCTCCTAAAAAACAAACCAAAAAAAAAAAAAAAAGCTCCCGAGTGTCGCAGTCAGCCACAGGTGGCTGGGCATGTGGCTCTCCATCCTTTTCTCACCATCTGTTCGCCCCTGAAGGAAATGCAACACCACAGCATGAAAACATGAATTATTGCATTGCTCGGCGTCGCCACACGAATTTCTATTCCGAGGTCGTAAAGGCGTCATCTTCAAACGTCAGAATTACACATCCGTACGTAAGCGGCACAGATACATTCCTCTGTAGCTAGCGAAATAGCATATCCAAGCGATTATCAAGGCCACGGCCACCTTGGCCCAGCCAGAAAGCAAAGCGATCCAGATGACCGGGTAGGTTGCAAATGCGTACGGGCTGGATCTAGACCCAGCCTCGATGCCGGCGGATCCGTGGGGTATGGTTGGAGCCTGCCGTTGCGTGCGTCTGGCGTGGCCGGATCGGGGGTGCGATCGACGCACTGGTCCAACGGTAGGAGGCTGCCTGCTCGCTTTCGGCTGTGGGCTCAGGAGCGGCCGCGTAAAGGCTCATTGGCCCAAGATGGTTCACAGGGCTTCTTCTCGGGAGGCAGTTTGTTAGGACCGAGCCGTGTAGAACCGGCAAAAGCAACGAGGCGGGAAAAAGCCCCGTGGGGGGAGGTACTTTTCAGCTGCCTTGGCGGCGTCAAGCGAAGGGCTGCCGTGACCGAGCCGCTGGCTCCCGCTCGCCGGTAAGAATTCCACTTTCTTCACAGTGGCGGCTGAAGAAAGCCCTTGGCATAATCATGCTGCCATGCATACCAACGGCCAAGTTCCAACCCGCAACTATCTTCTACTTGAATGTCTGTGCTACTTAGAGGACGCGTTTTGTATCATCGTCCAATTTGCTATCAAACCCTGGTGAGAAATGGAAATACGGTCGTCTTCAAAGCAAGTGGGTTAGGTTGCTCGATTTTGAAAGCTGCACTCAGCTAGCTGGGGATGTTGGTTGTTTCTCTCCTGATTTCTCTCCGGAGAGGCTGAAATGCTGGCGTCAAGGCTTGGATGCACCTAAGAGGAGCAGGAGGCAGACGGAGCGTGATTTTCCACCTATGACTGTAAGCTCGATTCGTTGTGATCAAGTCTAGAGGATGTAAAGTGGCTCACAATGCCGTGTAACTTGGCCAATGAAGGGTATTGTGGCTTTGCTTGGCCTTTGGCGTCAACACGTCTATGGGCAATATTTCAGGTAATTGACTGCTCAGCGGCGTAGTGGCAATTACTCGTATTCGGCTGGGCCACGTATAGGAAAGATGCAAAAAACTTGTGGCGTGTGTTCCGCTAAAAAGAGAGAGAGAGAGAAAGAAGGAAGTTAACCGCTCGCTGTGCATAGTGTACGGCACTAGTGACGGCCACCACCAGAAAGTGTGGGCCAAATCCAGGCGAACTTTTGACAGTTGATTCAAAATGGTTACAAGAGACTAGTGAGGAATATGGCCCAGCTGGGAGCGGCGGCCATCCCGTTCCGCACCTCGCCCATGTCCTTTTTCTTGCCCAGCCCAGCCGACAATGGGCTGTCGTTTGCTTTTTGTGGCTTGTGGTGGCTCACGGAAGCGTACTGTTCAAGTAGCTTTATCATTGGCTGGACTCATCAGATCAAACTAGGCGGCGGCGCATTTTGGTGTGGTCACCACTCCTGGACCATCACACCCGGAGACCATCTTGGCTAGTTCAACGCCCAACAGCTCTCCTGACAAGACATGCAGATCTTTGCGGGGACGGCTCGTACAGGGGGGTTCGCCAACCGTAGAAAGCCTTCCGGGCACTAGTTACCTCCACCAGCAGCCATCTGACATCACAGACCTCGCCCCTCCTTCCCGATAGTTAGGTGAATCTCTGGGCTGCGGCTGAGCGGAGTGATGTACTGTTGGTGTTAATGTTTCTCCGTGGGCTTGTATACAACCGTCATGAACAGCTCAAGATGGAAAGCGTCAGGCTCTAGCTGGATTGTCACATAGGGGACCGGAATTCTAAGTTCATCTCAAGGGTCTTACGGAGCTTGGGTGACGGGTAGGGAATCACGGGCCACGGTCCTGAACAGTTCCCCAGTGACGATCTTTTCCCAGTGGCGGCCTCCAAGGCTGCGTCCAGTAGCCTGGACGTGTCGGTTGCTGCCGAACATCGCCGATCGCCTTCCGCATTCGATCCCTGTCAAGTCGTTTTTTAGGCCGCGAGGTGCAGCCGAGTGCAGTTCCCGAAGCCGTGAGAAGTTGCTTTTGATTACCCGCCTGGCGGGGGCAGAGTCTGGCCGGACGGCACAGGAAACTTGGCATGCCATCTCTTTCAGCTGGGAGCTCAGCTCGAGCGAGAAGAACAAACACCATCGCGGCCACCGTAGGTAGGGCGGATAGGCCTTGGGACATGTGGATACGATGGAGAGGCTCATGACTGGGGGGGAATAGCCAAGCAGAGGTATGTGAGAGCCCGAATATGGCCTCGAAGACGAGTATAAGAGAGGGCGTTCATCCTCCCCAACGACAGGAAATTTTCTCTCATCATCACCATCATCTCAGACATCCATCCAACAACTCCCACCTCACCTCCACTCTCACCACCACGCTCACCACCACTTCGTTTTTCGAAACCACCCCCTCCAACCTTCTTCAAGATGCAGTTCTTCACCCTCATCATCTCGGCCCTCGCCGCCACTGCCCTGGCCGCTCCCACCGAGCCCAAGCCCACCACCACCATGGCGGCTCACCCGCCTGCGCAGACCACCACCATGGCGGCTCACCCGCCGGCCCAGACGACCACGAGCCCTCACCAGCCCGGTGGTGGCAGCTACGACCCTTGCACGGGCCTGTCCATCGGATACACCCCCCAGTGCTGCGCCGTCAACCTCCTCGGCCTCATCAGCCTCGACTGCAAGCCCCGTAAGTGCACGGCAGTCCCTTGACCCGCCGGGGCCACGATGCTAACCTTTTCATCGCAGCCTCGACGTTCCCGACCAGCGCCCAGGACTTCCAGACCAGCTGCAAGTACATGGGTGCGAAGCCCCAGTGCTGTGTGGTCAACGCTGTATGCCCCCCGAACCACCGCGCCCCTTTTGCCAGGAAGAAACCGCCCGTTTCGGGAACTGACATCCTTTTTCCATAGCTCAACCAGGGCCTCGTCTGCCAGAGCCCCTCTGGCACCCACTAAACACCTGCCTCCCCGCCGTTTCCCCCCGCCTACCACCATCACCATGTCACCCCGGCTCGCTTCTCTGCGGAACCCGTTCTGCAACTCCCTGTCGTCATCACCACCACCGAACTGTCACCAACAACCCTCCCGTCCTCTCGGTTCCGAGCCGCGGCCTTTCGCTGGACGCTGGGCCCCGGATCTCGGCAACCCTGAAGATACTCACCGACTTCTCCTCCCCGTCCTACCCCCACGGGAAGATGTATTCCTTTCTCGGGTTTCCCCCGACCTTGCCCCTTTTTCAACATGCAGGATACCGGGGCTCTTCTGCAACGCAAGTAACAATTAGTCGTTCGAGTTAGTACAATTGAAATTTCTGGCCAGTAAATTACATTGCTTTGACTCTTCTGGTGAACCTTGATCGACGGTGAGATCTTTGTCGTACGCAGTTTGCACAAACTAAGTAAGTAAGTATGTACTTAACCTATCTTCCATTCTTTGGGTTGTCAGTGGAGGCTCTGAATCCATTTCGGTACTTACAGCCACATTTGGCGCCTACTGGGTTCCCCCTCCTCCCATAGGATGTCCCATCCAACCTATGTATTGGTCGAAGACCTCTCAATCCCATGTCTGTATTTTTTATTCCTGATGTTTTGTCGTGCACCCATGCCAACCATCTTGCTGTTCTATCACACACATCCATGTTCCTGCACACTGCAGACCTGCAGGTGGGGGGGCTGAAACCGGTCTACCCCGCATGGATTCTATCACATCCCGTCCCATAAGTAGTAGTACTCCGCCCTCTAGGCGGGGTTCCTTCTCGTCGGAATGAGGCAGTGGTAGATCTCCCATAATAGATCTACACAGTAGTCAAATCCCCTCCCGTCATATGTATCGTGCCGAGCTAGAATGGCCCCCCACCGGTTTGCATCACTCGTGGTTTACACAGCCCACATAGATACTTACCTACCTGAAGTTGGGGGGTAGCATTGGAGGATTCCCGCCCCCAACTCAACCAAGCCTGGTTCTTGGGTCATTATCACGTGTGGGATGGGATGCCGCATGCATCTATTATATATCTCCACCGCGTCCGAATAATGCAGCGCGACATTAATACTCACGGCCGTGCCGCGTCCTCGCGCCCTCCATCGCGCCCCCTCGTACAAATTTCCGGACGCGGGCAAGACGGTCTACTATTCCGTGGGTAGTGTCCCCGCTCGCCCGCCCGTTTCGAGTGCGACTTTGGAGCCGGGGGCTCGAAATGACGAAGCCACAGGCGATCCGCAAACGGGCCTTCACCCCCAAGGTCCGTACAGGTACGTGTGTTTTTGTTTTACCTTGGCCGCTGCCGGCGTCAGCGTAGCGCGGCTTCTGCTCCCCCGGGCCAGAAAGGTTGACGACGCGCCGGACGCCCGACTGACTATTCGTCTGCCCGCCTGCTTACTTACCTAGGCTGTACCACCTGCAAGGCCCGGAGGATGAAATGCGACGAGACCAAGCCCCGATGCCAGGCGTGCACCTTTTGCAACGCCGCCTGCAGCTACCCGTCGCTTTCGGCCGTACGAGCCCGCACCGCCTCGGCCCAGACCATCCTCCCGAAATGCGGCGAGCCTTTTTATCCACCTTTCAACGAGTGCGGACGCCCAAGTGCTGCCTTCCCACTTACCGTGGGTCCCACGTCGGCATTTGCTCATTTGGGAAGCCGGGATATGATGTACTTGGAGTACTTCATCCGAAAACTGCAACATCAGTTTTCCCTTTCGCGCCTCGGCGATTCGACCTTGGCCGACTTCTGTAAGTCTGCCTTCGGGAACAGCACGCTTCTCCGCGTCAAGCCCCTCTGTCCTCCCATTCTTTTATCCCGTGCGGGTGGTGACCGCGCCGGTGGCGTGTCTTCCCGAAAACAGGCCTCTGACTCGACTCCGAACGTGCCAGGGCTTCGCACGGTTCTACAGCAAGGCCAACGCGAGGGCTACGTCCTCGAGGCCCTGGTCAGCATCGGCGCCCTGGCCTGGGCCCGCAAATCCGCGCCGACCCGGGTCCCCCTCATCCAGCATGGCCTCTCCGGCGCCTTGCAGAACGAGCACTACCGGAGGGCGCTGCACCACTACAGCAGGGCCATCGACAAGACGCGCCGGGTCCTCGCCGAAAGCCCGGCCGACGCCCACATGGAAGTCATCCTTATGAGCAGCATTCTCTTCTGGCTGCTCGAAACCCTCCAGGACAACTCCAGCGCCATCGACACCATAGGCGCCGCCGCCATAGAATACCTGCCGAAGCAGGTGGTTCGAGGCTGGTCCGTCTTTGTCAAGCCCACCACCGAGTTCGCGCATTTCATCTTGAGCAACACCGGCAGCAATGTCATCTATAGCACCTTCTCTCCCGTGCACCCTTCCACCTGCGAGCGGGTGCTCAGCATGGATTCCTTGATGGTTTTGGAGCCGCCGGCCGCCCTGGGACCAGAAAGGAACCTGCAGGAGTTTGTCGCCGTTTGGTGGCGCTTGATCACCACCATGCTCAACTTCGGCATCCACTCTGACGGCGCCAACGGCAGCTGCGTGGTCCTCAACCTGCCGGCCGCCCAAGTTGCCTCGCTGCTCTCCGTGATTGGCTCGTGGGAGAGAGAGGCACAGAACCGGGCGGCCGTGGCCAAATCATCGCCCGCCGCCCGTCTGCTCCGAACCATCGCCAGGCTGACCAGTTGGCTTGGCCGCTCGGTCCAGGCGCAAGGGCTGCTCGGCCAACGGGTCGAAGGGAAAGGGTACAGCCTCGTCGCCTATGCAGACTTGCTGGACTACCCCGCCCTCCTCGACGTTTTCAAAACCTCCCAAGGGCTGAAGCTGGTGTCGGCCAGCGAACCGGTGGGCGAGGACGGCTTTGCTTTGATCAACGAGGCGGCACACGACGCGGCTCTTCCGACGCTGTTCTACATCGCCCGGCGTTGTCCTTTCTACGCCACGCGCCTCGAGGCGCTGGACCTCTGTCGCCCCTTGTTACAGCCTGTCGCGTCGCTCAGTCTCAAAACCACCTACATGGTGCTGCAGGCCCTGGTCGAGGTGGAGGGGGAATTGCTTGCGAGCCGGTATTCCTGCACCCGGTGTTCCTGGAATCACCAGTATACGGCGCTCCACGTGGCCTTGTCACCCGTGGTGCAGCATGGGGACCACCCCCTCGAGACAGTGGACATGGTCCTCGATGCTGGGGACTACGATATGTAATTGACGTCTGTATTCACATGCCTTCACGTTCGACGCTGCAATTTTCGCGGAAACTTTGAAGAGTCCCTCAAGGACGTATTTCTCCCGTCTGAGGGACGATGTATCGGCCGCCACGTCAGAATGGACCAGGCACCGAGGATCTCCTCGGCTGGCCCCCACCTTCTGAGAACGATTTCCCACCTACCCCCTTGGGTATCACGTACGTCGGGTGCTCGCATTGCGATCGAACCTATGAGAAGGCGCCGGGACCGCGGGGTGTAGGCAGTGCAGCGTGGCTGATGCCGTGTCTTTCACGCTTACCTGCCTGTCCGTCCTTACTGTGTAGATACTCCCCCCCTGGCATGACGGGGTGCCCAGCAGGGCTGGCTGTCTGTAGTGCAACCTCAAGAGGGGGCCAATGCAATGTCTTTTACATGGACCTGCATGCGAGCTTCTGACCCTTGCAATACCCCGCTGTTCTGACGGGGCGCCCCAGCAACGCTGTCACTTTTTCAGCATGCCGAGGCCACGATCCACCTTCTACTTTGGGCGGACGGAAAGCCTAGATTCCATGGTGGCTGGCAACGGCGCCTGTGAATAGTCCATCTATCGTGTGTGGCCAGCCCTTATTAGTGCTGACGTCTTCGCCGACCGTTGCCAAGTCTCACCGCCCCCAACTCCGTGGCAACATTCCATGCTCCTCAATCTGGCGCCTCGCCAAGGGAGACCCCAGCGTCCTTGGATGACAAACTGAAGTATGGGATTCGTGTGGCCCAAATCTTTCCGTGAAGAGGAGGATCCTGGCTACAGGCCATGGCATTGGAGGCTTAGTATCACGCACCCTTGGCCGCATCACTAGCTGGAAGACGTGGAAATGACGAAAGATTGCAATGAGGGGTTGCTGCCAAAGTAGATAAAGCCAAACCTCATGATAACACCCCCTCCATATCGACTTGGCTTTGATTTCCCGGGTGGCGGGGAGGCTAAAGTGCGTTTTCACCCCATCCCACCAAAAGGCTCCCATGCCTTTAGAAGCATAGATCTAATTAGGATTTAGCCGCTGGGGGGTATCGAAGAATCTAGGCCGGCCATTACAGTTGCTACATACCACGATGATGTTTTAGTTCGCGAGTAAAAAGGCCAGGGAAGAGGACTGCATAGACACGGGCTTGCCTGCTGTTCCCATACCATCCAAACGGCTTTGACCTCCCTCCATATGGCTTGGGGAGTGCTATACAGCCATTAGGAAACCCCTTTCCATCCTCACGGCCGTCCAAATCAACCAAGAAATCTCTAGCCGGGCCGGAACCCCCCCTAGTTTTCACTAATCACACACAAGACTTCACCGCGGTTCATGGCACTGCGGTCTCGCATCGTTTCCGCGTGGGGAAGAATCCGACAGACGACACAGCATAATGCATCCCTATACTACTGCAGTCCGCCTTCAAAGCTGTCCCTTGACCCGAGCCCGGCCACGGCCATTGCGGGCTTGTGGTACGTACTTCCTTCCGCCTCGCCGGCCCGAAGCTATCCCGCCCTCGCCCGCAGCAAACGCCCGCCAGGCAGCAACCGGGCAGACGACCGGCCCCTATGGGTCCGGATAACCGACCAGTTCCTCAACCAGTTATCCAAAGAAGGAGACGTCCGGGGGCTCAGTGCCGTAGTAGGATGCTGGCCAGACTAAATGGGTCCACCATTACCGGAGTTTGTCGTGGTCACCAGACCTAAGTTTTCTCCGCATCGGGCTGCGCCGATAATTTTTTTTTCTTTTTGGGGGTTTTTCCCGACTTGGTTGCTAGAACTTAGAACATATCGCATGGTTCGATCCCCACTGCGGGCACTAATAAGGGACGAGCGGTATAACTATTGGTAACCCATCACTAAAAGACCCATCCACTTGGTCAGTATCAGCCTAAGGTTCTTTGGCCTCCTCACCCTGAGCAGCGACCGCCTCTTGCCTTCCTCATTTCCGTCCCTTTGCCTGCAGAGGTCTGTACATTGCAACCGCGACGCGTGAACCCTCCAACATGGCGTCTATCCTACTGTTGGAAACGGTCGGTCTCCCCACTGGCCATGTGTCTCTATGTGTATATAAGGGGGGAGCGGCAATTCCGACCGAATTCGCGAGCGTTTCGACCGAGTGGCTGGAAAAGAACCTTTGGGTCAGCCACATTCTCTTAGCAGTACCTTTGGTGGAGAAATCGATACTTCCGATGTGGAGCGCCCACGCGGCGTTGTTTCTTTGCTAACAGCGAACGCACGTTCCACCGCGTGAGGCACGCTACGTGAGGCACGCTGCGTGAGGCACTTCCTAGCGCGTTAGTAGTGGTGTTAGTGATAGGTTATAGTGTTAAGGTCGTAGTTACGGTTACGGTAGCAGCGGTAGTAGCGGTAGCGGCGGTGGCAGCGGGACGCGAAGTACTAGATCTACACCTATTTTGTACTGCAGGTCCGTGCTGACCGTCTGAAGGTTACTCGCTAAGCCACTCGGTCGGAACGCTCGCGAATTCGGTCGGAATTGCCGCTCCCAGCCCATACTCGCCGAATTAGCCGAGCCATACGAAACGATCAAGGAGTGCTTCATCATCGCGGTCCCTAACTGCGCCCCGGAGACGATCGAGGAGGGCCCGGACGTGGACTTCCTCCTGAGCCAGGCCGTCGACAAGTTCAGCAGTTGAGAAGGAGAAAATGCAGCAGTCTGTCCGGGGACGTCGCCAAGACGGTCAAGTGGCCGCTTAGTATACGCGGCTGCGTGGCTGTGCGGCACACTTAGATCCCGCATTGCTAACAACGGAGGCAGGGCCGAAGTGCTAAGTGGTCTAATTGCGTTTTTTGAGGCTCACTCCTAATTGTTTCTTGATTTAACCATCAACACTTGTCAAATCTGGTTGAGCATTTCCCCGATTCGCACATGCCAGTGGGACAATAAGTCATGGCTCGTGGATGCTGGTTGGACAGCGAGTTATGGTCCAGGCACATACTCTGTGCTAATGGAGCGGTCAGAGCCGCGCGGGACTGACAAATACGGGGGGGCTGACAAATTCGGGGGGGCTGACAAATGCGAGAGGGGGGCGCATCCGTACCTGGTACTTCGCTTTTTTTTTTCTGCCCCGGGCTATCTATCGTCAGGGGCACGGAGGGCCCGACGGGAGTCGGGCTCGGCATCGAGGCAGTTAAACGCTCGGTTAGCACTTTATGTCGCAAGCCGCCGTCACGACAGGGGCCGGCGTGTGACTACCACGGTACGACGTGATTTCGCCTGGCTGGGGTCAATGCCTGTACCTGTGCGCCGACGTCACCCGCATTACACAGACCGTGGCGGCGAGCTATACAGTCTATTAGGATCAGCCCAACCTATCGGCCGTAGGAACATTGGGATTCGATCGCTAGTCAGGTCAAGGCAAGTGTGGAATAGTTCGTCTACCGTCGCCTTTTGTGGCCGAGATAAGCATAATCTTAGGAAACGGGCAATCGGGCTGAAAGCAACGGTCAGCCCTATAGACCACTTGCGACCGAGCTTTCGCCAATGCCAAATGCATTCTTGCTCATTAGAAGATCGGCGTCCAGTGGATCTACTCCACCGCCTAAGTTGATGCCTTTCCCTGGGTGATGGGTCCTGTGCTCACGAACATGTTGGTAAGCATCGGCGGTGGGAGCATCGCGACATCCGTGGGGTGTGCTGTTCCCCTGAGAAGAGGCGCATGGATGCTTTGGGTGTAGGGCTGGAGAGGTATATATGTTTGCGTTCCGGGCGCCAGGGAAACACCTTCGTCTTGTCTCTTGCCTACGCCGGTCTACCAGTCCCTCGTTTCCCCTACCGTCCCGCCACCTCTACCCTCCTTCGCCCCGCCCCTCCTCAAATACAATGATGCGGAACCTGCTTGCGTCGGCCCTTGTGGCCGGTCGGGTCGCCTCGGCGTACGACCAGCTCCTCGGGTTCAACGAGGCGACTGTCGTGGAGACGCGGTCCATCGACGACATCCATAAGGCGGCACTGGCCGAGGGCGGCGTCGTGACGTACTGGATGGGCGGCGACGAGCACTCGGGAGAGGCGTCTATTAAAAAGGCATTTGAGAAGCGCTTCCCCGGCATGATTCTTAACGTCACCGTCGACTTGTCAAAGTACCACGACACGCGCTTCGACCAGCAGCTGGCCGCTAACCACGTCTACGTCGACACTCTCTCCCTGCAGACGGTGCACGACTTCCCCCGCTGGAAGGACGAGGGCGCCCTCCTGCATTACGCCCCCGTCGGCGTGGACCAGGTCTACGAGTCGGCCCGCGACGTCGACGCCGCCTTCCACGCCATCATGGTTTACGCCTGGTCCGGCGTGTGGAACACGGACAAGCTGGCTGAGGGCCCCGCCGAGTGGAACGACTGGCTTAAGCCCGTGTACAAGGACAAGCTGGTCCTGACGTACCCCAACGACGACGACGCCGTGCTGTACGCCTTTGACCTCATGTGAGTCTTTCCGAGTCGAACATTCTTGTGGAGCCCTAAGACTGACCGCCTAATAGCCTCCGGCAGTACGGCGAGGCCTGGTTCGACAAGCTGATCGCGCAGAATCCCCGCTGGGTGCGCGGTACGGCGACGCCTAAGACGGTGCTTAGCGACCCTAAGAGCCAGTGGGCGGCGAGCTTCACAACGCCCTTGTTAGAGCCGACCGTAAACCCTAACAACAACGTTACGCACCCCGTCGAGGGCTCCTTCGTCAGCTGGTTCCAGCTCGCCGCCATCCCTAAGGACGCACCGCACCCCGAGGGCGCCAAGCTGCTGCACAACTGGCTCCTGTCTAAGGACTACCAAGAGAGCCTCGCCTTCTGGACCGTCCGCAAGGACGTAGCCCCGCCCGCCGGCTACCCCAGCATCATTGACATGCCCGGCACCAACGTTACCTACTTCCGCGAGTGGATGGCCGACCGCGCAAAGGTGGAGCGGCTACGCTTCTACTTTGAGACGAAGCTCGGCACCGCCCAGGGTCTGACCCCTCTAGAGGATAGTATCTAAACCGACTCTGGCTGTAGCCAGGTTCCTTGATATCACGAATCAATGGTCCCTCTAATACTGTCAGAGATCCGAGCGTGAGATATCTTCGGATTTTCGGAAGGCCCTAAGCGGAGGAACTGGCTATGTAAGGGGGTGGGAGATCCAAGGGAAATGGAAAGAGGTAAAGATTACACTAGAAAGGCTTAGCGGGGTTAAAGTTATCTATTAGAAGGGAACAAAAGAAAGAGGTTGCCAGAGGTGTCGAGTCTGTATAGGTAGCTAACCAACGCCGAGGCGGGGCGAAAAATGGACCCCATCCACCATATGAAGCTCTACGTGATCTATCGCCAGCGTCAGGGCCCTGAACAGCTTCATCTTTACGGCAACTTCTCAGAATATCTGATCCCATATTCAGCGGTTTGCTTCCGGAACAGGCCCCTCCCCCTCGAGCCTAGTTCACCTCGACCGGTTTCACGCGACAAAATAGGTCATGCTTCTCCCACAGCCCGAAAGTCCGCTGGTCCAACCAAGCTTGGGTCTTATCGCAGAGCTCAAAATCGAAGGAGAAGACGACGCGGGCGAGTAAAAGTCGCATCTCGTGCATCGCCATGCTGAGGTGAAACAAGGTCAGTAAGATGGGGCCAGGTCATGGCCGTGTACCACGCGCAACACGGGGGGTGAGTACGTCGACTTACTTCTGTCCAAGGCAGTTGCGATGGCCCCAGCTAAATGGCTGTGAGGCCTCCCGGACGTCGTCGGCGTACGCGCCCTGGTTGCCCTCGGGCAGCCAGCGGCTGGGCACGTAGGTGTCGGGGTCACTGAAGTTGGCGGGCGAGTGAGACGCGGCATAGTGGTGGACGGCGACGTGCGTGTCCGGCGGCAGCCAGCGGCCGAGAACACGTTTGCCGCCGGCGGGGATGAGCCGGGGGGCGCCTACGGGCACGGGCGGGTAGATCCGCATGACTTCCTTTAGGCAGGCCGTCAGGTAGGGCAGGCTGGCCAGCCGACCGAAGACAATGTCTTCCGGGCTGTCAAACGCCCCGCGGACCTCGGCCTTGAGCCGTTCCATAGTGGCCGGGTAGGTCAGGAGGTAGTAAAGCACGGCGCTGAGGGTGGTGGCTAGGTAATGCAGAAGACGGTCAGCCTGCAGGGAAGGGAACGGTACGGACAAGACTACTACTACCTGTCGTCTCGGAGCCGGCCACCATGAAAGTGGCGGCATTGGAGTACATCTCATCGCGGGACAGCTTGGCTTCGGACTGCTGGGCCGCTTCAACAAGGTTCCAGACGTCGGGCTTTCCAGCGCCGCCTTCGCGGAGGCGTTGGTCGACGCGGTCGGCCGAGTGCCGGAAGTGCCGGAGACGCTGCTCGAGCAGCCACTTGGGCTGGAGGCGGGCGAAGACGGCGGCGACGAGTGGGTAGTAGGCGACGAGGCTGGCGAACGGTAGCATCTGGAGGCTGGCGAACAGGGACCGGAGCCAGGGGCTGTACTCGTGCCTCTCCAGGAGGCCCAGGGGGTGGCCGAAGCACAGCTCGGCCATGGCGTCGAAGGTGGCGAAGTTGAAGGAACGCGTCATCTCCACCGGCGTGCCGTCGGCGCCGAGTTCGCCGAGCTTGGAGGCTAGCATATCGGCGCTGCGAGGGGTAGCCCGCCCCCGGAGGGGTCTGGCGTCAGCAGAGAAGTGCGAAGAGGCTCTTGACGGCGAGCGCTGTGGGTTCTCTTTCCGTACTATTTGCGGAACAGCGGCTCCTGCTCCTTCAATGCCCGTTCCGAGAAGGCCGGCAAGAACACGCGACGCACGCGGGCGTGCGACTCAAAATCCGCCGTCAATAGGCCAGGGACACCTACCACAGTAACAGAAGATTATTAGAGCGAGGCGCTTGGAGAGGAGAGGAGAGGAGAGGGGGCAGGAAAGAGATTGGGGGGGGGGGGGGCTGTATGGGAGTGGTGAGAGGAAGACGTTATCAACCGACCATTGACTGGCTGGAGGAAGGAATCGGTGGCCTTGGGGTTCTCGGGCTGCCCCCTCTCGTGGCCCTGGACTTCCTGCCAGGCGCGGGCGGCCGTGTAGCTGACATCGGTGGGCCCAAAGCGCAGCTCCGGTCCGTAGCGGAGGTGCAGCCCGTGGAGCCAGGGCACATCTCGGCCCCGGAGGAAGTAGTACCAGTACGGAATGCGGGTGATGGCGCTAGCCGGCCCCCTCGGTGTCAGCGTCTTTCCTCGCAGAAGGGGTTACGGGTCGTGTTCCGCAGACGCCTTCGCGTCCCAGCGCCAAGGGGGGCCAAGAAAACCACCGCGGTGTTTACCATAGCTTGGGTCCCGGCACGCCCGCCAGCGGGTGGAGGGTGACGGCGTAGATTGCCTGGGCGGCCACGTAGGCCACAGCCAGGCCGGCCAGAACGGCCAGGCTGTTTACCGGCGGTGCACTGTCGGCGAAGGCCCGGCCGAAGAAGGGCGCCGGCTCGGGGGGCGATGCCATGATTGCGTGGGCGCAGGACGAGTGACGATGGGCGGGCGTTTGCGACCGAGGGCTTTCGTTGAGGAGGAGGAGAAAAAGTAAGCAACAAAGTGCCGCATCTGACCTAAGCGACAAGGAGGACTAGAAGGCGAGAGGAGGGGGGGGAGGGGTCCAAGGCAGAATGACGGGGCGTCTGTGGTGAAAAACTTGGCTCCGTGGTGCTTGGGGAGGGGGCGGTTCTGCAGCGTCGCTTACCCGACCTGGGGCCAAATGGAACCCGCCCTTCGGGATCTCGTCCGCTTGGTTGGGATTGCTTACTTACCCTCCAACCTGTAGGGTCACGGCGGGGGCTCATTCGTTGATGATACGGGGGCTCATTCGTCGATGGTACGGGAGCGCGGCGCGAGTTTCCCCTTTCGGGGCCGGGTTCCCCCGGGGGCCGCACTCCCGTCTCCACTCCCATACATATAAGATGGGGGTCATCTGTATTGAATCGGTTGATTCTTCCAGGGGAAGCCGGCCTTCTATACGCAAAGAGCAGTCTGTCGGGAGCATTGTGGTGTTCAGTGTCGTTGATCCCACGGTGTTGCCTTATAAGCCTACCGATTGTGTTGCGCCTTCTGCGGGTACAAATAATTACGTGATGCGAATGCAAATCGATCATACGACATATATGGCATGGAATAACCTGGGCCCACGCCAGCCAAGTTTTGAAAAAAGAGGGAAGGCACGAGCTTCGCGTCGCGAATGGCGCAAAAGAAAATAGTCAAGGCTAAATACGGAAATGACGGCTCGACAAAAAATAACAAAGTGAAATGGACGAAGAAAGATTGCAACATGTCTAGCCGCTGATGCAAGAGTAAAAATTCCAATGGAAAAGTACATTGCTTGTACGTAACGGCCAGGCTTCAACTTCCATTGACTCCTAGAAAGGACTCATACTTGATTGGGCGAGCACCACGGATATCCCATAGCACCCGGGATGACAGCCAAGTCAAGTACCAATACCGTCGTCTACGACCAGTACAAGGACTATTGGCCATCTCTGCCCTCTAGCAACACGAATGGCTCGTTCGCGCTCGCCACGGAGCTAGCATACTGGCACCAATCGCGGCGGCCGCGTACCTGATTACTTCGGTGTCATTGGAATCGTTGAATCGCTGTCTATCATGGTCCGATTATAACCCCCCAATTCCGTTCGACTACGGCTGCTGCGAGCGCGGCGAACCCAGGGAATCGCCCGAAACACCACCGCCTGTCGTGCCCGGCACGGGGGGGACTATTGTGAAAAGTTTCACGTTGCCAGCCCTGGTACATCTTGCAACACCGTCCTCTCGAGTATAGAAACGTCATTCATCCTGACGAGGAGCTTCGGGGGATTCGCCCTCGGGGGCGGGCGGAACGGGCACGGGCCCGTTGGTCTGCGTCGTCGGGGGCCCGAATATGTTGCCCTCGACCTCGCAAACGGTGCCGGGCGCGGGCAGGTTGCCCGTCTCGAAATAGTCCCGGATCCAAGCGTTGGTGCAGTTGGATTTCTGGGCCATGGACGTGTGCTGCCCACCGAAAGCGCTCAAGTCAGCACGCCTGGTCGGCCCTTCGCGGATGCAAACCCACCCCCGGGGGCGGGACGAGCCGACACTTACCCCGACCGCCTGGTGCTCCAGGACCACACTGCCTTCGAAGCCGGCGCTGGCGTTGCGCGCCGAGACGAGCGGGGTGACGGGATCCAGGGTGTTGCCGATGAACAAGATGGGGTGGCGCGTCCGGGCCGTGAAGTTGCCGGCGTACCTCTCCCGCGCCTCCATTTGCCACTGGGCGCACTCGGTGATGATGCCCGTCTGTATGTCGCCCGCGAGCCGCGTCTGCGCATAGACGGCCTCGATTTCCGGCCGTACTTCATCCAGGCTGGCGTATCTTGTGTCCTTGTCACTGCACCGGATCCCGGAGAGAGCAAATGGTGTCGAGGGCCTGGGCGTGGACTCGGATGGACCGGGCGCGGCGTCCGGTGCGGCGAAATCGTTCTTCATGAAGCCCGCGAGTTTGGTCGCCATGTCACTCCAGGACACAGGGTTGTATAAACCGTTAATAAGCGTGTCCTTCTTCACCGCAATGTAGTTGGCGGTAGTTCCGTTGTCCTTGAGCTTGTCTAAGAGGCCGTAAATTTCGGTCACCAACTCCGTGCTGGTTATGTTGTCCTGGGCCATGTCGCAGTACTCTGGCGACGACACGCATTCAGTGGCAAAACGCTGGAGAACCTTGTCCGTGTCCACAAAGGCCTCGATCTCGCTGTCATGGGTGGTCAGGGCTCATGCAGTTCGGCGACGAATGCAAAGGAACACTCACGTCCCATGATAGTACTCGTGGGGGTTTACGTTACCATCGAGGATCATCCGGTCTATCCTCTCTGGAAACATGGCGGCAATAGTCATTCCCAGAACGGTGCCGTAAGAGAAACCTGGGATCACGATCAGCTTGCACGCGTTTGGTTGGGGGGCGCTTTTTAAAATCATCAGTTTAGCCACTTACCCCAGTATCGCAGCAACCCATCGCCACCTAAAGCATCGGTAACACGCATGAAATCCCTCGCCACAAAGGCTGTGCCCACGAGACTGCCCGTTGTATTGCCAAGCTCGTCGTGGCAAGCGTTGGAAATCAACTGTGACTGCGCCCAAGTCCGACCAAGGTCGGCATCGGACGGAGTTCCTGCTGTAGGGGCGCCTCTCTCAAGGACTTGTTCCGTGTCACCGGTGTAACATGAGAACGGGATGCTTGTCCCCGTGCCCCGTGGATCAAAGGCGATTAGATCATGTGTCCCCCCAGAGAGACTGGGTCATTGTCAGCCGGAGTTGCCAAATTAGAGATACTCTGATAAGTTGCATATTGTTTACCTCATTAAATCGGAAGCCATCTCTGCTATGAGTTGCTGTGCCTCCTGGCCAGGCCCACCTGGGTTCAGAAGAATGCTTCCCCGAGACGGTTTTCGGACGGCCGGAACTTTGACAAGTTGGAGGGTCAGGTTTGTATCGGAGGTTTCCTTGGTGTAGTCCATCGGGACCGAGACATTTCCGCACATGATGTCCAGAGTACCGTTGAAAGGGCAAGGGCCCCATTGGATGGCTTCGGCCCTGCTCTGTGGAGCGGGTCGGGCAGTTGCAGGGACGAAAAGGAGGATGGCGACCAGAAAAGCGGCACGGTCCATCAGCGTGGTCATTTTTATCGAGTGTAATTAAGGGTTTGAATAGATGAGAAAGTGGAAAGGTACAGTGGGCGGCCTGGCTGACAGCTCCTAGTCTTTGGCTCACAGAGCCGGCTTCGTTTTTATATACATCACGATTGATGAAACGGGCAAACGGGCCTCTGGGCAGGCCGAAATGGGCGGTGTTTGAACGGTCAAGACTATCTCCAAGCTTCATCCTCGGTGCCCAGGCCCGTCTAGCGGGGGAAAAGTGGCTGGAGCTGGCAGCGCAGAGGATCACAAACCCAAATCTGCACGAGTGGATGAACTCTAGGCACTCGCAACCACGCAGATGCGGAAGGACTGGCCGAAACCGCGCTGCCAAGACTTGACGGCGAGGAAACGCCTCAAAACGGTTCGATGCTTCTGCAGGCGGCGCATCATGTCACGTTGGGTAACACTTCTGCCCATGGATGCGGTGCATGACTCGGGTTGAGGCTCATATGTCAGCTGCGGCTGAAGGGGGGGGTAACTATGGCGATGATGGGCGGCTCAGCCGCAAAGTCAAGTAGGTAAATAACCGGACTAAACTGTGATAAGAGAATAAATGCTCTTTTTAGAAACAGGCACTCACTTACACTTTCCCGTCTCGGGGTGGCCTATGGGCAAAAGTCAAGCCCAAAGGTCACATGACCTGCCTGGCCAGAGGTTGCAGGACTGAAACAAAGATATGATATCTCTCTCCAGGGATCAAGATCTGAGGTTAAGAGACCAAACATACCTGGCCCACACATGCGCTGAGCTACAATTTGTGATCTGTGAGCGGTGTAGTGGCCCTGGGATTGTATGATTCCGTGGAAGTCCCAGAAAGGCAACTTTCCCAGCTTGTCTTTGGATTGAAAACAGATACTTCATTTGTCGGACTCCCTTTCGTCCACCTCGTTGTAGTCCTCGGTACGTACTGTAAGCTTTTCTCCACGGCGCATTTGCGCCATGAGCCTTGCCCAAGCCCTCGAAAAGCCACCCCAGGCGATTTGGCCTCCCAGGGCCTTTTCCGAAGCCCGCAGGAGGCGGGGCAAGGCATCCGGCCCGTCAAGAATGCCCACATTAGTCAAGTGGATGTCCGCGTCCCCGCCGCTCTGGATCCAGTGTTGGACGTCCTCCCGGCCGGAAAGTTGGTCCAGTCGCACGATACGCCGCGGCGGCCCCGGGGAAGACGGCGTCCGCCGTAATAACTCGACGTAAAGCACCATGTAGCAAGTGGCCAGGCCGAAGTTGTACACATCGTAGCACGCAAAACGCTGCGTGCTCTGAACCGACTTGAAGATGCTCGTAGCGTGCCACATGCCTTTTCTTGCCCGCGCGCCGTCGCGCTCGAGGAACTCTCGGAACTGCATCTTCAACCTTGTCATTTGTGCCGCGTCCGTCCGCCAGCCTGTGCCCGCGTGTAAGGTCCGCAGGGAGACACAGCGAAGAATCCCCAGCATGTGAGGGAGATTTTCGACTTGGTGGCCGCGGTCCGAAGTTGGCTCCCACGTTTTGAAGACAACGTGGTCAATGGCTTCGTCCAAAAGTGGATTCTCAGCCTCAACGCCGTCAGTCTCCATTCCAGGACAATCAGCTGGCGTCTCCAGGGAGCTGGTGCTCATTTTCTTGAGATGTGAACCGAACGAGGACATCAAGAACAGTGATGACCGACGTTGGCGCTGGATATTTTTTTCGTTTGTGTAAAGCGCTAGCAGGCTCATCCTCGACAGGAAAGGATCGTAATCGGCCTCTGGTGCGGAGCCTTCATGGTTTGCTCTTGACTGCGTTTGGCCAGCTAGGCACATCAGTCAGGGTGAGTTGAAATCACTGATACTGTGCAGAGCCAACTGACCTCGGGACTTATTCTGCTTCGAGCGCCAGTCATGGTCGTCTTTAGCATACCAAAGACGACTGTTACAGGGCATGTTCTGAGTCAAATCGGAAAGATTGAAGTCCGTGGGGACGTCCATGAATAAGAAAAGAAGACATTGGAGCACTAATCCCGTTAGTTCCACTATTTCCGTAATAGCCAAGACGAATAAACTGACTATAGAGACAGTGTATGAGGCGTATGTCTTCTTCCGTTGCAAGCCAAGCAGCCCACTCGTGGTGAGGAGCACGAGCACTTGAAGCAGCTGTTCTCTTGACTTTCTTTCTAGTCATCAGATCGCGGCACATAGCAGCAAGCATATTTCTCTTATATTGGGTAAGGATCATCCTTTTGTGCAAGCCACAGAACGTGAAGTGGACGTAGCGTAGAAAAGCACACTGGATGAGGGCCCCGGTCGGCTGGGTGACCTGCGCTATTGCCTGAATATGACCGTTAGTAACCTTCAGAACAGCTCGCGTAACTGAGATGGTGATATACTTCTTGGTCAACGGCTCTGTCCAGTAAGTCGCACAGTATCGAGGTGTAGTCTCGTATGCCGTCAATTCCTGAGTAGTTACTTCCGATGGCCGCTGTGGCCAGAAGGAGGATCCAGGGAAGCTCTTCGGCCTCGAGACGTGTGACGTGCAAGAAAGGAAATTGGGGGTCAAAGTATTCAAAGTAGAGGTCGACAAATGCTCGGATAATGCGCATGGGGACGAAGCACGCCGTTTCCTCCCGGCATTGGGTTGCATAGAACTTCCTTACTTCTTCATATGCGCGGCGAGGAATGTTTCGGACGTGGCCAAACGTTTCCGCGTCGGCCATCTGCAGGTGGATATCTTGCGCCTGTGGGAATCGTCCACACAGAGGGCCACCATCCGAATGAGAGTTGGTTGTGGTTGGGAAAGCCATAGTTGGGTCGGACGACTGAGCTGGCGCGGTCTGATGTGACCACTCGATGGAGGAAGTTGGTGTCGCTTGGCTCCGCATATGATAGGCCTGTGTGCGGCTGGGTGGCTCGATGCTAGCCTGCTGGTTGTGGTTCACTCTATCGTATTGGGTGCCCAGTCCTTCCCCTGGCCCTTCGGATGCCGGGCAGAACGGAAAATAGGCTGCCAGGTCATCCCACTCGGGGGCGAAGTCCTCCAAGCCTGCGTTTCCGTAGAGAAACAACGAGGGGTCCCACAGGTCAGGAACATGGAAAGCGGAGTCGACATGTAGCGACGAAGAGGAGAAAACAGCGGGCGCCGGTATTGGGGGTGGAACATTGGCGGGAGAAATTGACGGGGTATCATGGCGATGGCTCGAAGGAGTGATGGTATCGGGATGGAAAACATTAGGCTCCGCGGGCTGGGGGGGCTGGCTTGCCGTTACAAGAGACTCGGTCAATTCTGGGGCATTGTTGCCGCCCGGAGGTCGTTCAAATTGGGACGCGCTGGGTGCTCCGATCAGACTGCCCGGCGTGTCGCTCGTTCGGGGCGAGGGGAGAGCCTGGGGACTCGCCGCCTTCGTCGAGCTGTAAGTGCACTCGGCCCCTATGGCCTGACACCGCGCGCATGGCAGACCCCCCGGGCAGCGCTGCTTGAGCCTAGCACAGGAAAGACAAGCCTGGGCGCAGCGGCGCGGTGTGCTGCGTGTCTGATCCCCATGGCGGTGGAGGTTGCGGTGGCGCGCGAGGGTGTCGCTACGAAGACCAATCTCCAGATCAGCAAGAAGCCGGGCCGTGTGGGGGAGAAAGCCGAGGTCTCGCGACGTAGGCCGGTTAAGCGCAAAGCCAGCGACGTACCTCCGGGCAAAAGACTTGTGGCAAACGTCGCACTGGAACGGTCTGACGCCGGAATGCCTCCGCAGATGCCGGTCCCGGTGCTCTCTCCGCAGGAACACCTCCCCGCAGTGGTCGCAGGTCAGGCTCGCCGGGCTGGAGGCCATGGCTCCCTGGCTGCGGTACGGGACGGGTTTTGTCGTGAGATGCTCAAGCCCAGCTTCGGCTCCGCACCCGGTGCGGCTCTTCGGGGGTGGGGGACGGCAAGGACGAGCACCACACGGGCATCGACCCCGCTTGAGCCGGTTCGAGAAGCCGCTGGATGGCAATGATGGGGCACTATATAGCGCAAGGCGGGATTTGCTCGCGACGAAGACAAGAATCGGACGAGAGGTGCGCGATGATGGATTCCCTCAATTCCAGGAGAGCCCTCCAGTCTGAATCCCCACCGGGTCAAATGACGCCCCACCCCCGCCGGCCCAGAGCGGAATTTACCTAAAGTCCATTCTTCCACTTCCTGTACTCCATTACTCAAGTCGATCGTCCTTCCTTGCCCGCCGGAGGCGATGTATTTACTCACAAGGAAGTAGGTACGGCTATCCAAGGCTATCAGGAAGTGCCGTTCATGACAACGACGAATAACCGCCGAAAAAATGTCCCAACTGGAAGATCCATCTTATCCCCCTACCACCCTTGAGTGGTTCGGTGAGGCCATCCCTCGGCCGATGCCTGCTCTCCCCTGCTGATGCGAACCCAGGCGCGACGACATTTCGCCTTCGGACCAGGGGCGTCACCATCTTCTTGGACACATGGCTGGACAGGCCGTCCGTCCTGCCCCAGTACCTTGCGGTGGATGACGTGACCGAGGCAGACTACATCTTCATCTCCCATGCCCACTTTGACCAGTAAGTCGGTCGACGACCCTCTGGACCCGCGTGAGACGCCGTGGTAACAACGCCCTGAAAGCCTCCCGGGGGCCGACCGCATCGCCATACGTACGGGCGCCATCGTGATCGCCAACGGCGAGGCCATTCGCTGTCTGCGGAATGCGGGCGTCCCGGAAGAACAGCTCGTGCCCGTGGCGGGCGGCGAGCGCCTCCCCCTGTTCACGCATACCATCCGTCAGCAAGCCCGGCAGGATCCATCCATGCGCGCCGCAGGCCCCCCCGGCGCCCCCGTTTTCCCCTTGCACACCCTGGCGGCTCTCTCGGTGCATGTCTGGCCCTCTCTGCACTGCCTGATGCCGGAAGGACATCCCGAGGTCATCGATACCGCCACCATTTACACTGGTTCCGCAACCCCCTACACCTGTACTCTGGACATCACGTACGGCATGAAGCATGGTCTCTTGCGTCTCGGCGACCTTGTCGCGCCCGAGAAACTCTCCGATGGCCAGCGCTCATTCGTAGAGTACGTCAGTGACCGGAAACGCAATCTCTTCTCACATTATGACGGCGGGCAGCTGTCGTTCAACTTCGTTATCGGAAACAAGGCCCTCCTCTGGAGTGCCCATCTGGGCGCCTACGAGGGTGTCATGAAGGACATGCAGCCCAAACCCGACGTAGCAATCCTGGCCATTGCTGGTCGGGCCAACCTCAACGGGAGGCCCTTTGACGGCTCCGCGGCCCAATTCGCCGTCAAGGAGATCGAGTGGCTTGGGAGCCCGTCGACGGTCATCTGGGCTCTACACGACGACAGGTGGGTGACCGCCACTGCCCACATGGCAACGTGAGAACAACGACTGACATTCCCTGAACAGTTGCATCCCTCCATATCGAATCGATACGGCAGCAGCCACCGCAGCGGTAGAGGCAGAAACGAGATCAAAAGTGATGGATTTGAAGCACGCCGAATTAGTCACTCTGGACTTGTAGAGCATATTATAGGAAGGATGCCGGCGTCTCCACTTCAATAGTCGCTTATTGGTACACAGTCGAGGCTGCTGCCTAAGCTACCCCCTAAGCCCCTTTTGTACGTAGTGATTAGGTACTTGACGTATATATCCGGCCAGATCTTCACGTTCCATCGGCTACGTACTTGCAACTTGAATTCTCTCCTCTGAACTTGTGAGCTCCGTTCCACAGCCTCTACAAGGGCCGCTAGAATGCGAGACCTTCCAGACCATGTATGGGTGTGTGTCTGCAGTCAACTCGAGTTTGCTTTGGGCGACTTTAGCCAGTCCGGTGTACAAGAGGCACAAGGCCTGGCGGCCCTAGCCAATCTATGCCGCGCCTCGTCCCGGTTCTTGAGACTGGCCCGGCCGATCCTGTACCGCAGCCTGCCGGCGACGACTTGGAAGATCCAGAAGCTGCTGCTGCCTACGCTTCAGCATCACCCACGCCTCGCACGATACGTGGAAAACATTGACCTGGGCGAGGGCATACTCGCCCGGGACGAGTTGGCCTCCGTCGTCTTGCCCTACTACGAAGCCCAATCGCCTACCCCGAGACCCGAGGCGATCAAGGCGCGGCTCGCGGGCTTTCGTGACGGTCCCGAGTGGCCCGAGGACGCAGCCGATATCTGGTTCGCACATTGCATTGCGCTCTTGCCCAGCCTGAAAACGCTAGCGCTTTCCACGCGCAACGACAACCCCCTACTGTCATCGGTGGTTCGATACGCAGCCGCACCGGAGGCTGTTGGACGAGCTGCGGATGATCAGGATTTACACCCTGAGACGCGGGAGGGCACTTTGCCGGAAAAGTCCCAGTCAGCGTCTTTCCCGGCAGAGCCTTCTCTTGTGCAGTGGCCCAATGAGCCCCTGTCAAAACTGGAAGAGCTTCGGATCAGCATGCAAGACACTGAGTCCGCGGTGCGCCTGGGACACCTCCAAGAGTTGTTTCTTCTGCCCCGACTCCGAATCTTCCGCGGATTCGCAGTGGACCTCGACACTACATTATCATCCGCCGCTGGCCCCTCACCAAAGCCACCGAGTTCACTCAGCCACGTGCAACTCAATTTCTCACTCGCCGAGGCCGCGGGAATCTGCGATCTGTTGTGCACATGTCCCAGCCTGCGGACGATGGACATTTGCTGGGGGCCGTCCACCGTCGGTGATAGCCACCTCGACTTTGACCAGATCGGCGAGGGGCTCCGGGCGCACGGTACGGGCCTCGAGGTCCTGGCCCTGGATTGCCGGGAAGCTTTCTCGTACGAGGAAGGCGAGGCGACGGGCAAGGTGGGCGACCTGCGAGCGCTGAGGTGTCTGAGACGTATGGCGCTGCCGTTGGACATATTGCTCGGTAGCGAAGATGAGCTGAGCGGGCTGAACACAATGGACGACGCAGAGGAGGAGGAGGAGGAGGACGACAGTGAAGGCGATCCAGTTTCGAAGGACAGCCTGGAGCCTCTCCTGCCGGACTCATTAGAATCTCTGCGTCTGTACAGCGGTTACGATGAGAAAGAATGGGTGGAAAACAGTGTCCAAGGCGTTCTGTCGAGCCAACGGCTGACTAAACTTCGGAATGTTCAGCTGGACGGCGCGGCGGGTGGTGATCTGGCATTGGACAAGACAGGCTGGAAAAGACGGACTCAATCTGGGCATCTAATCTTTCACAGATGAGCGCAAAAGAGGATTGCCTGGTGGGCCTCCCAATGGCGGTGCCTGGCTGATTCGGCTCTTGGGCGTCCACAAGTACTACTACCTACCGTCCGATTCGGGGCCGCCGTCCCTCGTCGTCCGCGCCCGTGTCGCCCATCCCGAACCAGCGCCCGGCGGGCATCGTGCCCACGCCTTCTATGGGCTCGCCGATAGAGATCTAGATGCTACGAGCAAATCAGGAGTCGTGGCAGCAGCTTGACTGTTAGGCGCGCAGTGTTGTTCTGCCATTCATTCCCCGGAAACAGGGCGCGTTAATTAAGTATTAAGGCAATGCGGGGTAGATGCCGGGTAGAAGCAAGGGCTCCCTGCCCCGGGCCTATCTCTCTCCTCATGCGGCGCCGCACTTCATCCTACACCATCCTTGAGTACCTGGTGACAACCCGCTGGTCCCCAAGCTGCAACCAGGTGCTTTCTCCTTGTTGACGGTGCCGTGGAACGCATTGCCCAAGACGACTGTTCACTTTAAGAACGGCACGCTGTCAGACTCGGGAGCTGGAGTGGTGTCCCATGTCTCCCCGCCGGGAACCTTACGCTAGTCCCGCCCCCGCTTTTCCCTTGGGTACCATCATTGGAACCGTGGTGGACGAACACCCGTTGCTTTCTATCTCCGATAAAGCCAACATGACAACCCGCCAAAGGACACCTGCTAATTCAGCCTTCATGGGCCAGGGCGTGGTAATGCTAGATGCCCCAGCGTACTTTCTGTTCCGAGGTTGATCTAATAATGCACGGGGGTTGACGCGCATCATCGCCTGGTCCATTCGGAGAGGTAGCTCATGGAAGCTCAGGGGCTTCGTCCTTCGGTTTCCAGCCCAGCCTACCGGCGATTTGCATAACGACGCTCACAGCTACGAGCAGCAGACGTACGCCAAAAATAATGATCTTGCCCTGCACGCTTTGCAGGTCCGGCAACTAAAGCACGAATTACTCGAGTCAGTACGGGCCGGGGGGAAGGTTGCGGGAGAGGCGTGTAGGGGGGAAGGAGGCGGGGGGGGGGCAACGCACGCTTTGCTGGCCACTCTTCTTGACCCAGCCCATGGCGCGGGGGATCATGGCTGTCTCATACACGGCCAGCTGCGCCTGCGCGTCCTCGTCCGTCACGTGGCCGCGGGCCGCCTTCTGCCGGGCCAGCTCGAGCAGCGGGCCGAGCGCGTCGGCGGTGTCGCGGAGGGCGTTGTTGGCGCCCATGCCCCGGGTCGGGAGCATGGGGTGGATGGCGTCGCCCAGGAGCCAAACGCGCGGGTGGGCGATGTCGGGCTTCGCCGCGTGCGCGGGGCGCGCCCGCGCCCGCCGCCGCCAGTCCGCGGGGGTGTCGGTGGCCTGGCGCATGGGGACGGCCTGCAGCGCCTCGGGCTCCAGGGCGTCGATCAGTTTCGTGAAGTCGGGGTGCCAATGCGCCTCGGTCATCCGCTGCCGCAGGTAGCCCTTGGGGTCGGGCAGCCGGACTACCTCGCGCGGCAGGAGGCCCCCCTCCCAAGAGAAGGCCACGAACAGGGAGGCCTGGGCTTCGTCGTAGTCGCTCGGCTTTGCCGCCTCCGTCCCGCCGGCCTGGCGGGCCGCCTTCTGCTGGGGCGAGGCCAGGCTGTCGGGGAGGTACACGGCGGCGAATAGCGTGTTGTTCGGGCCCGCAGTGTATATCGTGCCTTTTTCCACAAGCCCACGGGGCAGGTCGCGGAGGACAGGCCACGAAAGGTGGCATTTCCCCAGGAGGCCACCATTCCCCATTGTCGACGTCTCCGTAATGTTGTTGCATCCCAGCTGCTTGTTGATTCGGCTCCCGCTGCCCTCGGCCGAGATCAAAATGTCACAGTCGGCGCTTGACCCGTCCTCGAAATGGGCTCGGATCCTCCCGCCGGGCACGCCTTCGGGCCCGAGGACTTCGTAGTGCGTGAAGGTCTTGCCGTGGTGCAACACCTTGCGCTCCAGGAGGGGCGCCTGCAAAAAGTTGCGCAGGCGAGCCCGTCCGATCGGGGCGCTCTTGCTATAGGCCGGGAACTTGCCCAGGTCGAGCACGAGCTTCATGTCGGTATCGAAAATGGCCGGTGCCGACGAGACCACCCCCCCGGATCGGCCAAAGCAGAGGAGTAGGTCCGTGTATTGGCGCTCGGTCAAGCACGCCCGAAACCCGGTCAGCGCGTACGGCCCGAGGCGGATCTGGTAGCCATGTTGCTGCGAGTCCCGCTCGTCTCGTTCGTAAACGGCCACGTTGACCGTGCCTTTCGCCTTGTTCAAGATCCCATTGGCCAGGCAAGCTCCGGCCAGTCCTCCGCCTATGATGATGACGTCGAGGGCTGCCATGGGGTGCTGTAACGAGAGTTTGAGACTTGTGACGATCAAACGTGGGCAGGTTTGTGGTCAGACTCTTGCGATTGTCTTTAGTCTTGCAACATGTACTACTGTTTAATACCGCCTTACATGGAGTCGGTCTTTTGAGAAGGTCTCGTGTCCCACCGGATGTCAGGGGAGGGGGGGGGGCCTGACGGCTTGAAATGGTTTAGCTCTCCGCCGGCCCCGTCAAGTGTGGGTGGCTAGGGTCAGGTATAAGAGGTAGATGAAGGGATATCTCTATGGGTGGGTCTGCGGGATTGGCGAAGTAGCGGAAACTCTAAATCGATCAATCAGGAGACGCGAATTGGCCTCAGGGGGCTGAGCAGTACTTACGCCATACTAAAAGTGCTTAAATACTAGGAAACTTAAGTACTAGACGTAATAGAATCTTATAGCGGAAGGGGTTACTATATACTAGCATGGGAAGCTAGCGCGAAAACGGCAATCCCGCAGACTTATAGAGATAGTAGTCGTGCGATCCCCTACCGGGGAAAAGGCTTGCCCCGTGTGATGCGATAGCAACTTGATATATGACTTCCATCCCCAGCTGGGCCAGCAGCTTATTAGTCTCCAGGCTACTCGAGAAACACAAGCGAGGAGCGGTCCACCTCATACGTCAGACCCTAGGGTTGTCACACAAAGACAACGACATACCTGGGGCCGGACGCAGTACCACCAAACTCGCCTTCACCATCTTACACATGGATGCTCGTACCGGTAATGAGTCTTGAATGCCCCCTTACGGGCCTGGACAGCCAATGCCTTAGCACAGCACCGGCCTCTTGGTAGTAAGACTCGTCTGGGAGGCTGATGAAGGCATCGCGTTGTATAATGATAAACGGCGGGGCACTGACACGGGTGAAAGGATTGCCTAGTTCCACACAGGCGAAATCCTAGTAAGCAGTCGGAGTTAACAGGTAAGTTGCCTTTCCCAGCCAGGGCCGAATCACGGAAATGAACGGGAGAATAGAGAGAAGTCCCCTTGCCCTTTCCGTACCTCGATTCCTACCCCTCCGACAAGTGCTCAGCCGGCGGCCACCCGCCCTTCCTCATTACTCTTCCGTAGGCACTTCTTAACATCCCTAGCACAGTTGCCATTCATCAGTACACGTCGGCATTATTCCAAGTTTTGAATCCCAGAGCGTTCCATATGGATAGGATAACGCTGACCGATGGCCTTCCTGTATGTGTATTGGGGGGTACCGAGGCGTCATTGCCTTGGGCTGCTCGGTGACGAACCCAAGGAGAAGCGCGGACGAAGCTGCAGGGGCTATAGCGCCGTGGTACTTACGAAGATGGATGACAGAGGCAGACGAGAATTTGGAGTTGGTATGGAGAGCATTATCCTGGTGAACGTACGTGTTCCAAGGCCTCGTGCACCCCCACGTACCTTCCACACCACTTCCGCTCACATCCCCGTGAGGGGCATACTATCAAGAGGCGGGCCACCTCCATTCCGAGAAAGGTGCACGCCAGCGGGTCGGACGGTTTCCATCGCCATTAATATCCCGTTCGAGCACTAATCCAGTCAGTTGAGTCTTCCCCCCCCCCCCCCCCCCCCCCCCCCCCGGCCCAAAAACCCTTTGTAACTTGGCACTATGTCATCACCCCAGAGCCATAGTCCACTTCGTCCATGACGCGTGTGAGTATATCTTTGAGAGTGGCAAAGAGTTGAGAAGGACCTATTATCCTGTGGCCTCCAGGCAGCGCAGCCCCAGCTGTCAACGATCCCGAGCCTGCCGCATGGCGTCGAAGCTCTCAAGGCAGGAGCGAACCACTAGGCCGGTACGAACTCATGGCTCGGGATAATTCAGGGGTGGCCGTTTACTCAAACGGATTAGCTCGGTACGCGAATGGCTCTGATCAGGATGCCAGCGTTGGACGTGGCGTGAGATAAGTACATAGGTGCCTCTGGGCGATGGCATCACAATGCCAGTTGACGCCCATGCAAGACTGCCAATGGCCGTCCCGGCGTTTGATCGAATCCGCAACGGCATCCAGTCTGCCAAGTGCTGGAGGTATGTTTCACGATTCATGATGCGACATCCAGACGAAGCCGGGCAAGATTAAGTAGCATTGTCATCATCTTTTGTCAGCTGCTCGTGCTCATTACATCCATTATATGCAGGCTCATTGCACACGAGCCAAAAGCCGCGCCTCGCGGCGCCGTCTAGAAGAGGAACAGGCTGGCAACCAGAGGAGCCACGAGGGCAAAAATGCCAGCAGCGACATGACCGGCAGCGCCCTCGTCGTCACCGTTGCCATCTCCGTTTCCGTCCCCATTGCTCCCGCCATCGTCATTACCGCCGGTGTTCTTGGGTCCCGGGGCGCCGGCAAACTTGTTGGGGCCGGCGTCCGAGACATCGGCATCGGGGGCCACGTTGAGGGAGAAGGAGCTCGTGACATCTTTGTCGTCGTCCATGATCTTGTACTTGTGATCGTACGAAACGCTGTCGAGGAGCTTTCCAACGTTCTTGTTACCAGAACCGTTCTCCATGAGATCATCGGCATCCTTGGGCGTAGGGGGAATGTCATCGAAGTCCTTGGCGAACGTGCTGCCCTTGATGTCGATGTTGCTGCAGTTCGGGGGGTTGACAACCTTGATGTCGTCTTCCTTGATGTTCTTGATCTTGTCCCAGTCGACGCTGTCGTACTGCTTGCTAAGGGCGTGGTAGTCCTCGCGCAGCTCCACCGACTGGTCGTCCTCGTCGATCTCGACAAGGCCGAAATTGTTAGGCTCGTTGCTGTATTCGAAAACAACGCCGCCGGCAAAGGTGTTGATCATCTCGTCGCGGCCATACATGGCGGGAACCTCGTTGAAGAGACGCGGGGCCTGGTTGCAGCCGTGCTCGGACCAGAAGATGGGCAGCGAAGTCTCCTTGAAGTCGTTGACAAGCTCGGGGTATCCAGACGCGCGCCAGTCGGCGTCGGCGCACCAAGAGTAAATGTTAACGGCGAAGAAATCGGCGCGCGACAGCACGTCGTTATCATCCTCGCAGGCGAGGTACTTCCACAAATCCGTCACGCTGTCGGCACCAGCGCCTTCGGGGCTGCGGGTGTCGGTAGCGGCGTAGCCGACACCAATGAAGCGGTCGGAATGCTTAGAGAGATAACGCTTCATGTCACGAGTGACGGCGCGGATATACTTGGGGGTCTCGGCGACCTGGTCCCTCTCGTTGATGATCTCGTTGCCCGAGAAGAAACCAATGACGTTATCGTAACCCTTGAAGGCGTCGATGACGCTGAAGACGGTCTCAAGGTAGCCTCGGTGGTACGTCGACTTCGGGTCGTCCTCGTTGATGTGGCTGTTGGGCGCAGGGGAGTTGACGTCCAGCATCAGGTAAATCCCTGACGAGCACGGCGGTTAGTCACGGGTGGATCGACGCGGTGCATGGGGAATGGGCGCATACCAGCGTTGTTGAACACGGTGACACACTCATCGTGGTTCAGGTCGGCGTGCAGGTTGTAGACACGGATGACATTGGCCCCGAGCCTCTGAATGATGGGGGCGTCCCGCTTGCAGATATCAGGCCGCGACAGAGGGTCGTGTTTGTTACTGCCCTCGCCGATGAAGGCCTGCTGGCCACCGGGCTGGTAAGCCAGGCCGCGGATCTTGAATTCGCTGCCGTTGGTGGCGAAATAGTATTGGTTGCCCTTGATTTCGACCTGCGGCAGGGCCGAGGCCAGAGCCGCGCCGAAGACGACCAGAGAGGTTGACAGCTATGGAGGGGTCGTCGCGTCAGTACTCGTCGCGTCGGCGACGCCGATCGGCTGGGCGGCCGATCGGGCGCGGTGGGGCGGTGGCCATGGAGCGACTCACATGCATGGCGAGGGGATTGGGCGATCTCGTAGATCAATTGAACGGGCCGGGCAGGCGAAGCGACGGTGCGAAAGGAAGCGAGAACGAAGGAGGCCAACGAGGGACGCCGCCAGCGTTCAGGGCAGAGTCGGAAGCGGGCGAAGGGGTGGAAGTTGGAGAGGCAGACGAAGCACCGGGGGCAGCGGCAGACGAAGTAGGCAGGCGGGATTGGTTGTTTTTGAGGGCGGTCGCTTGGCAGCGGGAGCAGGGCATTCCCAAACCACGCACCTGCACCGAGGTCGTGTAAGATGAAGCCAAGCCGCCTCAGCGCCTTTGCCCAGGCTCGTCTGCGGCACCACTCCACCTCCGCAGCCTCGGCGCACCAATGGCGCGCCCGGTTTGTCGTCTCGGCCCGGTCATGATGCAAGCAGGAGGAGCCCAGCGACGGTAACCACGGCTGGAGGACGCCAATCGACGATCTGGTGTGTTGTTGGGCCCGCCGCCTCCATAAAATACCAAGCTGATGGTTGCCTGGCGTGCCTGGCAATATGGGGGCCGTCGGCATGTAGCGGTTTGCGCCTTGGGCAAAGTGCCATGCGTGCGTGGTATCGCCTTCGAAACGCCATGCCCATTCATGGGATGCTGGATCCCATATTACCATCCATGTCTACTACTACTTAGCGCATCTGCCAGTGACTGGGGTGAGGTCGTGGAATCGCATCGCAAATCCCGTCCATCGGTCGGCCCCCACCCAAACGCTGGACTGAGGTCGTTCGGAGCGGCTCACCCGGATCCCATCGCTCCAACTGCCACCATCGATGGGAAGCTCCAGAATACACGGCGCACATCGCGCACACTGCGCCCCCCCGCAGTCGTGCCATCCATGGAATCCATGGGAGCCCCGGTTTCCTCTGAACCCACCTGCGTGGTAAGGAGCATCATCCCAGCCGCCGCGATAACGGCGAGGCCCGCGTCTCGCGTCTGCGCCCCCGCCAAGTACCGTGGCCAAGCAGCCGGTGATGGCGGCCAAGTAGGGGACAAGTGCGGCCAAGTAGAGAGTGATTGCGGCCAAGTAGAGAGTGATTGCGGCCAAGTAGGCGGTGATTGCGGCCAAGCTCGTAGGTGGCCGCCAAGGGCCCTCAGGTAGACTGAAGACGGCGCCCAAGACTCGGGGCTGGGAAAAAGCAGCCAGCCAAAACCACGGGATGCGCACGACGGCACGGCGACGCGCCTCCTTTTCGCTCTTGGTGCCCCTGTCTCCCATTGTCAGCGCCAGATGGTTGGGATCCGAGGGGAAAGGGGGTTCGGCACGCCCTCCGGCTCCAGCTCATGCGAGCGCCTACGCAACAGGGCTGCTTCTTCTTCAGGCTGGGCTGAGCAGGTCTTCCCAGGCGCCTTCGTCGGAGAAGAGACCATTGCCCAAGGTTCTCCGGACAGGGACAGGTTGGAAGACAGCAGGCGCGACCCCAGGCGCGACCTCGAATTGACGACGATCCATGTTGGCCTTGGATTGTCGGCGATGATGGCAAGGGCCCGGTGGTTGTTGTCTCGGAGAGCCCCTAGCCGGGCCTCCGCCAGCGAATACCGAAAGCGATTACCGCTGACGGGTACAACGGTTTTTGGCACGTGATGGATTTTGGATGGCCCGGCCCAGTCATCGGCGCCGTTATAAAGCATGGCTTTCAGGAAAGTTAAAGTCTATCAGGGCCGTAGCTCCCAGGGATTCCGCACCTAGCGGAACTGCTGTTTCTCACCATCGGGATTCTGTGCACTGCATTCCCGGCGTCCTTCTCCCCGCCTCTTGGCCTGGCTGGACTCGGTGTCTTCACTTTGTATAGCCCTGTCCCTCGGTCCTGTCCGAGTGAGTACCTCGCCAAGGGCGATAGGCCCGCGCCGGTTGGCAGGCACCCAGCACAGGGAAGGGGGCCACGCAGCAACACGGACAGTACTGGCTGTCGGTAGAAGGATACGCCGTCAACCACTACGGGCTATCCCCCGGGCCACTATTTTTCGACGGCGGTTTGCGGTAATCACGAGAGATGAACGGAATTCCACTACTGCATCAGGCCTCAGCTTGTGATAGTCCGGGGCCTACCTGGCCCTTACACGCCGTCCCGAGCAGCCGGGAATTGGATTGTGGCTGGGCGCCCGCACGGGCTGCCCTCTCGGGCTCTTTGGCACTCCTGCATGCACTTATTTGGGTTACAGGAACAAAGTATACATAGAACATCATGAAGGTCGTTGTGTTCAACGATGTGCTATACTCGAGGAACACCTGCCTACCTATACATATACTGTTTCTACTGCATGATAGCTTAAATACGCAGCGATGGGTGGGGTGCGTTGTGGTGACGGATGGATTGCATTAAATCGAACACAGCATGGAGCTCCGTTTTTGAGAGGCCCTAATGTTTTAGTACTAAAGTGATTCTTGATAACAACCTACTTAAGGGATCCTATGTATATACGGCAAACCCGGTGGTAGGCCGCCGAGACTCACGTGTAGTGACTTCGGCAGTGGCAGTGTTCTTCATGAGGCAGTAGCTATCACGACGGAACCAGCGCCGGGAACAAACTCGTACGGAGGAATTACGGAGATGGCTTAACTAGATGATTACTATTAGGCTCCATATATGGGATGTCTCGAGATGTAGATAGACTCTCGCAGACTAGATGCCCCTTAGGAGGCGGGACAATGTCCTGGCATAGTGATAAGCAGAAGAAAAAGAAGGCAAATCATTTCTCTAGAACTCAACACGTCGCAGTTAGTGGCCGCTACGGTCCGATCCTCTCGACCCCCTCCTTCTTGCCAGCTGTTGCTGAGTGGTTCCGCTTCGTGGCCGCCGATGGGGACCAGGTGGGTGTGTGTGTTGGTGAGGTTGCGCTCAATGTTTTGGGGCCAATGGTGACCGGGGTAGCTAAGTCTGTCAAAATGGCGGTGTCTGCAGTCCAATGTGACGCCTTGCTTATTAATTCTACTCCGGGAGCGCTGTTGCAACCTAACGTGACAGGGTCCAATGTGCATGAGTTCCTCAACGACACGGCTTGCCGACAAACCTGATTGGTTCTGGGCGCCTGTCTCTCTGCTGCTGGTATTTACAGACAGACATCATCAGGTCCGCCCGGCATGAGTGTCCAGTCTCCCCTCGTCCTCCCGCCCGGCGCCTCGCCGTGGCGCGTGACGGTCTCTCATCCCATCCGACAGGCCCAGAACGAGGGCGGCATGGACTTCGAGCGCTGCGCCGCACTGCACAACGAGCTCATGGAGACGGGCTGGCTCCAGTCCGGCAAGCTCCTCCCGCCCGACGCGGAGCCAGACGCGCAGAACGATCCTCGCGTGCTCCCGCGACAAACCTGGTTCCACTACCACGGCGACGCCGCCGACGACTTACGCGAGTACCTTTCACCCTCATTGACCGCCTTCCTCGATCGAGCTTGGACCAACGAGGGGCATTCGCTCTTCTACTATGTCTGGGGTCTCGCCTCCCCGGACTACCTCTGGTTGAACTGGGAGAACGGCCAAGAGGTCCCGGCAGAAGAGGCCGCACTGAGCCCGTATCGCTACCTGACTCTTTACGGCGCGAACGGAATTTCGTCGGAGCCCGATGGCCTCATGTGAGACAGACGACACCACGCTAACGGGAACACTTATTAATGCGGCGTATTGACTTCGTAGCTTCGATCAGCAGGAAAACAAAGCAATCATGCAGATGTCCATCTTTGACTCGGCTATTACGCAGAATGGCCGGCAGCAGTGGCACCCCCTCGAGGTCGTCCTGAGTGCCTGGCTGGATATGGTGGACGTAGGCAAGGTGCAAGCCGTGGAGCCCCAGGTCGAGGTCCCGAATGAAAAGTTCGACCCTTGGATCATACTTGGCTACAGCGAGAGCCTGCTGAAAGATGCCCTCGAGGCATGGGACGCCCTCCTGTCCGCCATCGAGTCCCGACGGGGTCCCGCTACGTCCTCGGACGAGGCCGGCGAGCCGCTTCTACCGGTCGCCGTTCTGGATGCCGCCGCTATCTCGTCCGGCTTCGCTCGCGCCTTTCTGACCCAGGCACGACGGCCGTCCTTCCAGCTCATCGCGCCGGGGCTGAGCCTTCCGACTGCGTCGTCCTTTGCCCACCAGCCGTTCCGCTCCGTGGAACCAGACCCGCCTAACGAAGACCCGGACCATCCCACCGTCCAGTTCCCCATCCTGCTCTTCGCCTCCTCCGCCACCTTCCGGCCGCCGCCGGGCTCCGACACGCTGACGGGCAGCGACCTGCCCTTTGCGTGGCCCTGGTGCCAGGCGGCCGCGTACAGCGCGGGCCTCTACCTCACCGACTCGGACCGCGCGTCGCGCTCCTTCGACGACGGCGTGCGCCTGGTGACCCCGTTCGGGCTCGGCGCCCGCGGCCACGCACGCACCGCGGACGGCGCCCGTTTCGGCGAGGACAAAGAGGCCCGGGGCCCCGTGGGCGCGCCGGGGCTTTCCTTCCACTCGCTGTTCCAGCCCGGCTACTCGCCCTTTGTCGAGTCCCACGAGGCCCGGCTGGCGCAAGTCCTGCGGGCGTGGACCCGGCTTGTCGAGCGCGGCGTTTGGGATGTCGGGCCGGACGGGGTCCTAGGCGGAGTGGACAAATGGCGCGAGGCCGACACCGCGGCTCGTTGGGCGGATTACGTTATTCCTATTAGCTGGTGAATTAGGACCTTGCAAGTTACTCATTTACTTGATAATATAGGAGAAAACCATTGGACCGTGACTGTGCTGCCCTCCGCTAAAGACTGAGAACCCATTGGCAAGTCACAACCGGGGAAGAACATGTCGTCGTTCGCCGTGATCTCCATCTGGTGTAAGATGGGAGGGGTGTTCGGGCGAGCCTATTGGTGTAACAAAAGTTGGCTTGGCGATATGTCCATAAGGTTACGCTTATGTCTCGGTGGAGGTTGTCACATCGCTTCTAGACCTCTGCAGGTCGACCAGTAGAACTAACGGGACGGGACGGGACGGACGGGACGGAGCGAGAGGGGTGAGCGGCACGGGATGAGAGGGACCAACCAGGGAAGCCTATTGGATGATCGCGCATGACAGATATGCCAGCCCGCCAGTGGCTATTAAGCGAGCCCTGGAAGTTCGTTCATTCTGAGTGGTTATAGTGGCTGATAAAAATAGCTGGGTGAGGGTTTGTACGTCCCTGAATCACTAGGTAGTCACTGTCTCATTTCACCATCGCCGTAAAGTGACCAATGACACCTCATAACCACCACGTGTGCAAGCGCCGGGCTGGCGGTGAAGTTTAGGTTCGGTGGCAACGAAAAGGCCGTTACGGTGATTAGTGAGTGGCTATGGCGGAGAGCGTGGCCGCCCAAGTAAGACATTTTCGGCATTGGCCTAGTTAATAGGGGAATGTAAACAAGATTTATGGTCAGGTGTGGACTGGTGGCAGTCCGGACAGCCGGGAGTGCAGTGTCTCTTGTTGGCCTGGACAGGCGCATCTACCGTCGGCGCAGTCAGATGCTGGATGACCTACTCCCTAATTTCGGGCCAGGCGCTCTTCTTCAAAAAGGGTGGCTTCATGAGAAACCCAGCTTCGGGGCTCCGTGTCGTGTGGCGTGGTACTTCAAGTCAAGGCATCCGCTGTTATCCAGAAAGAAGGCGGTTTGCGCTTGAGCGACACAGAGAGCTGACGGTTTGTCACATGCCCAAGGGACGTTGATTTTGGAGTGCCTGGACCAGTTGGGGTGAGAAGGCCCTACTGCATCGTTCTTTCCCTCTAGACGTCGGTAATGGGCGCCCATGGGTAGCCCAGAGAAGTCTATGGGTTACTTTTGGGCTTCAAAAATAACCCATGGGCTACCCGTGGGCTTTTCAATATGGAGATAGGCTACCTATGGGCAACCCAGACCCGTATATTCTTTTTTAATGTATCTATCCTTATTCGATATGGGTTACTTATGGGTTTTTTTAGTGTAGCTGGGTAGTCTATGGGCGACCCGATATAGAGCTGGGTAGCCTATGGGCGGCCCATAAGCCCTTGGGTTCTTACGGGATCCCTTAGGTTGCCGGGTTGGGTTGCTTTTACCGAAGTATATTTCCCTCCGAGGTTTGCCAGGGGCGATATCTCGTTTGAATTCTACAGCCTTCTGTACATTTTCCTGAAGAAAAACAGGCGAACTAACACACGACGGCTTTGATTATTTCTGATTCAATCTGAACTGCCTCTTTTGACTTGTCCACATTCCACTACTTTCCGCATGAATCCTCAACACACCAATTTGCATCATGCTCTCCTCACAGGCCATTCCGAAGAAGGTTTCGTCACCCCCCTTTAACCGGTTCTTGCCCAGAATAACTTGTGGTAAATGCCTACGGACAATTTAAGACGGTATTCTGCGGCCCCTCCAACCCCAGTGCCAGGGAAAGAGCGCTGAATTCAAAGGCCAGGAAACCTTCAACATTGGTGAAGTCGCACTCTACTAATAGTGCCAAAGAACCACTAAAATTCAACCATAAACAAAATCAAAAATGCCGTCCCGTATTCACGCCCTCTACTCTTATGGCCGACCTCAACATGGAGAGAGTTGTCACTCGTCTATGTACCGTCTGCAGGCAAAATATGTGGCCAGGTGTGTGTTACACGAGTAGCCAGTCCCGATAGCTCTCGGGCGCAGTGAGGGCAGTGGACAAGCTGCGTCCTCGCTATCATAGAAGTGAGAGAGAGCAGTGTAATGAAAGCAAAAGAAAAGGAGGAATTTCGTTTAAAAACAAGCAAGTCCTAGTACGATACACTTCCGTGGTACGGATGTCAAGTAAGCGTTCGGGATCTTGGGTTTCCATGGGGACAGGCTCAGCAATGGGTATTTCTCCAGGGACGAAGAGGCCTACTGCGCCATTCTTCTGGGAACGATTTAGTAAGATAAGTAGGTATTGAATCCTGCTGCTTCTTGTGTCCGTAAGCTACCTGATTCGATGTTCTCACTAGGCTGCCAACATTGGGTACGTACTACTTTCAGTTATCTGGTAATTTGATTGATATAAGCTAACGCCCCGCGTGGTAAACACGGCGCGTACCTGTCCTGCTTGCAGACTGCTGAGTTAGTGGAAGCTGGTGCTCCAGGCGTCTATGGTACGTCGGGAGTATTCGCGTGCGATAAATAAGTACCTCCAGCTCTTGTTGCCTTCAGGGCCTTCTTTCCTCGTCCTCCTCAGGTACATATCTCGCCATCTCTCGATCACCGCCCGATTTCCACTTGGCTTTGGCAATCTACCAGAATTCTTCCAGCTCGAAACCGCAGCCACCTTCGTGAACATCTCATCCTCCAATCTTCCCATCCGAGCCGCCCCTCGATGAATGGCTGCACAGCTTTCTTGCCACGCTGGGACATGCTGTGAACGTCTGCCTAGCCGCCCATCCCACCGAACCAACATCCAGGTTCCGCCTCGGGGCCACGATTTGCGGCCGCCATGTCTGTCTCGTGTGAAGATTGCCTCAAGGATCTCGCCTGCTACCGAGACATTGACGGGGAGAGAGTGCCCGTCTTCCCCATGTGGGTGATGGGCCAGAACGCATCCTTCGTTACCGACAATTCCGTCCACTTGTGCGTACCCGGGCCTTCGACAAGGGAGATGGCAGCTGCTGATGCTTCGTGGTCGTAGCAATCACCTGCTCTGCCGCCGGTGCCTCACCGACGCTTCCAACGACCCTGCTTATGACTGCAAATGCGGCAGCCAGCCTCACGATGCGAGTCTATTCCGACGCACACTTGATTCCAGCCTTTTCGCTTTTTGGATTATTTGCTAATGTAACGAATGCTCAGATTCCTGACGCTCTTCTCGGCCCGGCTAAAGTTCTCATGAACGTGGTCGGCCATTTGCGCGTCCTTCGGCGCTGTGGCCTTCATCTGGCTGCTGTAACCGATGACAGTTTCGAACGAGACACCTTGGACAAGGCCATCGCGGCGTATGGCAGCCTGAAAGCGTCCTACCACGCTGCTGGTCTTGAGTTCCGCCGCATTTGCAACGACCAAGATTACGAAAAGCACTGGCCCGTTGCCGCGCATGAATCACTCCAAAGGAACCGGATCATGGAGGAAGCAAGTAGCATTCGCAAGTTCGCCGCACTGCAAGTCGACATCACTGCTGTCTGTCCCCCTTTCCCTTACCTAAATTTTCACCGAGCCACGACTGACCCGCTCACTCACGCAGGCCTTGGCCGGAATAGGCCCCAGGATAACGTCTCGAGAGTATCTCCGCCGTAAGGTGGACGCTCTGCCCCCCCAGGACAGATCGGCTTCCATGCTCTGTATTCACATCGAGGCGCTGGCATCCATGACGGTTAAGAACGCGCACGACGTCTGGCTGGAGCATTGGCCCAAGGACTACTAGGAGACGTACATGGGCCACACCGCCACCACACCCACCTGGAAGCAGCAATACCACGACCTGGGCACCAAAGACCGCGCTGCTCGCTGGTTCGACGCCGCCGACTAGCCCGGCGCCCTGTCCCTCCCCCGGGGCCGACGCACTCGCATATCTCGCTCGCCAGTTGACGTAGGAAGACCTCCAAACCAGGCGTCGTGCTGAGTGGCGATGCGGTCCGCTGCGTATGAGAGCGGAGATTGGTTACTTGAAGAACGGGTCCAGAACAGCATAGCAAGGAGAAGACTTCCCATCCATGTACCATGGCAGCTGAATCCTGAAGGAGATAGGTAAAGAGATCTTTAACGCCGGCTTGTCGGCCCTAAGCCTCAGTTGGAGAGGGCGGGGGCCGAGCATGCCCGGTACTCGAAAAGACAAATCGAAACGCGTTCTTTGAACCGCTGCGACGTGCATACGGGAATATGGGCGCCTTCGCCCCTTGCTAACGCGATGGAATGTTCGGCCCGAAGCGTGCCGCCAAAAGCACTGGCTCGGTTTATCCTGTTGGATCAGGTCGGGAAGGATGGGGTGGCGATTCCCGGGGCTCACGGTAAGTCCTGATGGGTTTTCCTCTGTCGCGCGTTCGGAGCTGCCTCCCCGGGGCCCTTTCGAACCACCGGGCCTGGGCTCCTGGCGGTGATGGAAGTCTGATGTCAGCCGCCCCGCGTCAACGAAGCTTAAGCGGCATCGCAGGGACAGCAGACTCGGCAGGCCCCGTCCTAGGCAGCAAGGTGCGACTCGGGGTCTCGAGGTTGACGCAGCGCTGACGTCGGATCTGGGACTAGAGAGCGGCCGCCGCCCGGGTCGGGGAGTTGGCGCCGGCTTCGAATTGTTAGCGCCCCCGGTTCGAGCCCTCTCTGATGCCTCTTGGGTTCCTTTCCCCTGTTTAATAAGCGGCCGATCAGGGCGGCGCCTCCGGCAGGGACCCCTTCTGCCCTTCTCGCTTGGCCCCGCCGTCGTAAATATCGGCGTCGAGGGCTGCCGCGGGGCTTGGGGGTTCCTGTCGAAACGCCTCCTCTGGCGTTCGGCACTCGCCCCCCCCTCCTCACGCTTGCGATGGCTCCAGTTGCGAATGGGTTTCTGATTCCGCCGTGGTACCACGACATGCGCGCCACGGCGGACGACTCGTCGAACGAGGTGTCGTCCGTCATCTGGGGCTTCTCGCTCTGCTGCGCCCTGTTCTCCCTCGGCAAGATGATACGGCAGACGGTGTTGGCGTACCGCCGGAACCGGCTGCTCAACATTTACATTATACTCATCTGGACGACTTGGACGGCAACCACCGCCCTGTCCTTTATCTCGTGGCTGTACCTCCAAAACATCCTGCCTGCCAGGTTAGTCCTCACGAACTTCTCGGGGTGAACAGCCGACTGACTTGAGTGCCCCAGTTTCTGGACTTTTCTGGCGACGAGTACGTCTCTCTGTCCGCCCCTCTCTCGCGGTTCAGCCCCGCTGTGTGAATCGAGCTGATGGCACTCGGCAGGCCTCATATGGATTGTGCAAATCCAGTGTATCCTGCAGATCGTGGCCAACCGATTGTCTTTCATGACTTTCCAGAGAAGCAGGAAACTGCGACTTATCGTATTCTACATCATGACATTCATCACCGTCACGGGCTCGTGTACGTGGGTGCCAGGGTCGCTGCAGCTCTCGCCTACTATCGCCTTCGTCGGCAGCCTGTGGGATCGGTGCAACAAGGCCGTGTTCTCGGCCGTCGACCTCGGCCTCAACGTCACCTTCCTACGCATGGTGTGGTGCAAGCTGGTTTCCACGGGCCTGACCAAGTACAAGTCGCTGTTCCGGCTGAACACGTGCATGGTCTTCCTGTCCATCTCTTTGGATGTGAGATCAGCGACGCCGTCCGACGGGCGAGGCTATGTTGGCTAATGGGGGCGTACAGATCATCCTCATCGGAATCGAGTCCTCGCCGGACGACAGTGTGTGAGTTCGATGGACCCCCGCCCCCTTCTAACCACGCGAAGTCGTCGCTTGCTGGAAGAAGCCGGAGCTGACGCGGACGGCAGCCACCTCCAGTACCTCATCTTCAACCCCATGGTCTTCTCGGTCAAGCTGTACATCGAGCTCAACCTGGCCGAGATGATCGCGTACATCGCGCGGTCCTCGAACCCGCTGTGCCACGGCGGCGGCGGCGCCGCCACGGCCGTTGAGTCGCGTGCGGACCTGGACCGATACGCCGACGCCGCCATGATCGTGGACCACAACAAGGCCGACCACCGGTGCAGCAGCTCGTCCGAAACGGCGTTTGCGAGGCACGCACAGGAGCCGCCGGTGGCGCTGCATGCTGTCGGTCCCTGGGCGGACAGGCCCAGGCCGGAAGTGCCTCCGCGCGAGGGGTTGGCAATGGGGCGACCGAGTAATGCTATCTCCCCGCGATGCCGGACCTGAATCGAAGATCTTTGGCGGGCGAGACCGTTGGACGCGCAGACGCGTAGCCATAACAAGTGCCGTGCTACGGATCTGCTTCGAGTGAGTCAGTCAGGGCCCATCAGCACGGCTCGAATGCGCTGTGGAGCGCGAAACTACTATGTATGGGATCCCCCCTCCACTGTAAATCCCGTGTTTATCCCCGTGGGGTGGGCTCCAGCCGCCAGTTTAAAGCCCCAATTAGCCCCAACTTGGCAAGCTTAGGGCTGAAGAGGTGGGGTACATGTACCCGATGGGGGGTCCTCTGGCGTCACCCTACCTATGGAGCCCTGGGTAACGGGACACCCCACGAACGGTCAACGAACACAACCTATAGATCCCATACTGGGAGATCTTCGTCGACTCACATGGGACACCGTTCGCAGCAGCAGGGAACCTTTGCAGTTCAACAAGACGGCACAATCATGTCCCGCCCAAGGCGTCAGCGCACCAAGCGCGCCCACAGAGACGGTGCCGGCACGCCCAGCACCGCAGACCTGGAGGTGAAGAGGCACGTCGCTAATGAGTTGGTCGCCTACCTGGACCGATTCGTCGCGTCCTACGACGGCCCAAAAAAGGCTGGAATCCGCCAAATAGCACATAATACCGTCGCGGGCTGGCGGGAGCCCTGCAGCACCTCAGCATGACAATATATGCCGAGACTGGAGGCGCCGTCTACGTGCCCATGGGCCCGTCGAGCTCGCATTCCCGCGCGGCGCCGGTCGCGACTCAGGCCTCCTAGTGCCCCCAAACGCGCCCAGCCAAGGTGCCTGAGAGCTATTCCGTTGCTTGCCGGATTCCAGCTTCGTCGGCGGGCGCCGTGTTACCAGCAAGCTGATGTATATCGAAGCCCGCGAGATTGCAGACTCAACGGGTGGAAATGTGAAGCCAGGGCCGCAACATGGTTTAAGGCGTCGGTGGGCATGGCAGAGCACACCGCCCCTTTGCTACAAAAGCAGTTCGTCTGATCGCCCCAGTCCATACTCCGAGCCTTCTCTTTGGACCTTCTCGCCGGAACGCCGCGATACACTTCATCCCATCCCCGCCGGGGGACGATGCACCTGAATCTAAACGCGTACTGTGCCCGCCTACCGTGGCCCAAATGCAAGCGGTGCGCTGGGTGATCGGACGGGCGAGCAGGCCGCAAAGCGTTTTGCGCCGACAGGCCATGTCTCATGGCCCGTCCGGCTTGGCTCGAGTCGGTCTGATCTTCGATAAGACGACAGCTTTAAGAGTTCGACACGACCTTTCCTAGAGTCGGTTTAAGCCCGGTGTGTCTCGCCGCGTGGGCATGCGCATGTGTCTCGCATCCCGGGCTCCTCCCCTGAACGGGCAGGGCGGCTCACCAACACCTCCATTCGGCCGGGGCGGTGGTCGAGCCGCGAGACGCCGCCGGTGTAGTGGCCTCGGTCAACGCCAGGCTGCAAAGACGGACGGTTGGGCACGAGAATGATGCCGCGGCTATCAGGCATGTCGTCTTCCGGCGAGTAGCCCATCGATGCTCTGCCCACATGTCGATTCAGGGGCCGTTTTGCGCGCGTTGGGACGGTGAGCCGGTCGATCGACAGACGATATGCCAGTCTGGTACTCTCGGTTGATGAATAGGTCGTGGCCGGGCCGTTTTGGGAGTCCGGACGACATCAGCGCCGGTCCCTCGGCGCATACTCCACGCCCAAAGGATCGCATCCTCCGAAAACACACCGATAATCCTTCAGGGAGAGAAGTCATCTCCTTGCGGCTCGCTCCGCGTGGCCCAGGCCGTTGTAGAAACAGGTTTCTCGTATATATCATGCCACTCGCTCACTTGAGGAAACAATCTCGACATCTCCACAGCCATCACACCTCCCAGCTACAGGTTCCAGCCCAGTCAAGCCGAAGCACCACCGCCCTTCCCTCCACATCACCGTCACGATGCGCTCTTCGTCCCTTCTTCTCTTCGGCGCCAGCGGCGCTCTGGCTGCGAACTACACAGAACACAGCCGCACGCCCTACAACACCTCAGCCTCGACCGCCGCCCCGCTCACCCACAGCACGGGGTTGGCGACTGGATATATGTTCCTGAACACCGCGCCGACCACATTGCGGACCTCGGTCCTGCCCGCCCTGTCGGGGAACTGGACCGCCTCGGTCAGCACGTACGGAGCCAAGCGCCAGAAGACCGAGTCGTCCTCGGCCTCGCCGTCTCACTGGGTTGCCACCAACTACACCATCGCGGCGAACGTCTCCGTTGCGGCCACCCATGCGCCGGCCCCCTTGGTCTCCGCCGCCGCCCCCTTCTACACGGCCTCGTCTCGGACGAACCGTACCGCCCTCGCCAACGTCACCGCGGCCGCGCCCTACGCAGCGGCGGCGCCCCCCACAGTTTCGGTCGCAGCCACCTCGGCGCCCTCTTCTGCGGCTGCGTACCCCTCGGCATGGCCTCTGAAGAACCTCAGCATGCCCGCGAACGGAACCTCGGGGGCGCCATGGGCCTCGCCGCCTCGCCGCCCTTACATGTCCGTGCCCCACAACGCGACGCACAACTCTTCTTCGCCGCACGACTTTTCATCGTCGTACAACTCTTCGTCGTCGCCCCCGTCGCCGCCGCCCACGAACGGAGCCGCGGGCGCCTCGGTGGCGTCGTCGCACCGTCGGCCCTACGTGTTCGTGCCCCACAACGCGACGTACAACTCTTCGTCGTCGCGTCCGCCCCTGCCGCGGCCCGCCCTCGCGTCGAGCGCGCCCGCCGCCTACCCGACACTCGCCGCGCCCTGGCTGAACGCGTCCTTCCCCGCGCCGGAGCCCGCCACGGCGTCCGGCACCCGCGCCTACGAGGCGCTCGCGGCGCACGACACGCCGGCGGCCGGCGAGGCCGAGGGGTCCGCGGCCCAGACGGCGTCGGGGCCCGAGATCAAGACGTTCTGGATGACCCGGGCTGAGAGCGCTGCCGCGACGCCGTCGGTAGAGGCGGAGCCCACGATGCGGTAGGGGGCGCCTTCTCGTGATCTCGTCAGGCGTGGACAGGCGGCCAAGTCACGGCTGCCTTTTGGAATATTTCTCATTCCCGGCACTCGGTGCCACAGGCAACGATTTGATACGGTGGTGGCGCTTCTTATTCTCGGCACTTGGTGCCCCCAGCAACAATTCGATTCGGCGACGGCAACTTGGATGACTATCTCATGACCAGTTACTTTCCCTTCTACCGTTATTTTTCAACAACTTCTTATACCTTGTAAATTTTTAATAGAAATTTTACCATACACAACACCATGTCCTCGCAATGCTTGTCCTCGAGCACGTACTTACCAGCGCAACCACCGTCGGGCCCGCATACTCCACCACCAACGACCGGCGCCTTCACCCACATCTTGTCCCGGATTTCCGAAGAGGTCGTTATGATAAGTAGCCAGGCTGAGGAGGCGCATTTTCGTAAGTGCGTAAAAACCCCACGGACCGTACGTTCGATGCGCTCTCGGGTTTCGGTAATTAGGTGTACCCGTCTTGCCGGGGCCCCCGAGAGGGCCAGCCTGGTGAAAGTGCAGATTTCAACGCGCCGCCGTTGACACGCTGAAAGGGAGGTGACACGGCCTTTGCAAACTGCACTTTGGAAGTTGCGCGACGGCGGGCGCCACGGGGAATGCCCATCTCGGCGGGCCGAACACGACGTACCACCAGCCTGCGTCGCTTTGCTTTTCTTCCCTTGCGGACGCCCGGCTTTGAGCGGGCAAGCTGGCGCCTGTGCCGAAGTGGCGGGGATGACTGCATTGGGGAAATTGTGGTTTCTTCAGCTGGAAGCCGGGAGGCGAGGTTCGTGACGCAGGTGGTTCGCCCTGGCCCCCAAGAAGTTGATTGCGGCGGCCTATTAATAGACCACCGTCGTTGCAAGGCGTTCCCATCCATGTATGCACCCAATTGGCGAGCATCAAAGGATCAGTAGGCAGTCACGGTTGCGATGGGATTCGGGGCCGGTTCTCTTGGGCCATCCTCTGGCTTGCAGGACAGGGCATGGATAAGTACGAGCCAACGCCGCCGTAGAGATCTGATGTTATCATGACGCGCCAGTTCTGGGTCAATCAGTCTCCCTCCACCGCTTCACACTGATCACCACTTCGTCTTCTGCAACTACGGCACCAACTTCACCATGCTTCCCGCTTTGCTTCTCTCCTTACTGTCCGCCACCGCGGCCGCGAGCGCGAGTGTTCCCGCCGCCGGGGCTCGCCGCCGCTGGCAGCCGGGCACGACGCCGATCCGCGGCGTGAACCTGGGCTCGCAATTCATTGTCGAACCGTGGATGGCAGGCGACGAGTGGCACAAGATGGGCTGCGACGGAACCGAGGATGAGTGGGCTTGTGTCAAGAAGCTGGGCTCTTCGGCCGACGCCGCCTTCAAGAAGCACTGGGAGACTTGGATCACCAAGGCCGACATCGACAAGATCAAGAGCCTTGGCCTGAACACCATCCGCATCCCCGTGGGCTTCTGGATCCGTGAGGAGCTTGTCCGCGAGGGAGAGTACTACCCGAAGGGTGGACTGAAGTATCTGGACCAGTTGGTGGGATGGGCCAGCGACGCCGACCTGCAGATCATCATCGACCTTCACGGCGCTCCTGGTTCGCAGAGCATCAACCAGGGCTTTACCGGCCACGTAAGAAACCGCCGAAACGCTGAAGAAGGGGTGGCTAATGAAACGACCGCAGACCACGTCGAGCCCCAGCTTCTATACGGAGGACAACTACGAGCGGGCGACGCAGTTCCTCGAGTGGATGGCGGAGCGAATCCACACCACGCACGCGTATCGCATGGTGTACGCTCTCGAGGTGCTGAACGAGCCGGTCCACACGTGGGAGTCGGCGTCGCAGGCGGCCGACATGGTGAAGAACTTCTACCCCAAGGCCTGGACGCGCATCCGGGAGCGCGAGGCCAAGCTCCAGACCAAGTCGCAAGACCTGCTCAACATCATCTTCATGGCCGACAGCTGGGGCTCGGGCAACCCGACGGAGCACCTGCCGGCGTCGCGGACGTTCACGTCGTTCGACGACCACCGCTACCTCAAGTGGGACCCGAACCTCGGGGCGAACGCGAGCAAGGATAACTACATGCACGCCGCCTGTGCCGAGAACCGCGGGGGCCGGGACACCATCGTGGGCGAGTGGTCCATCTCGGTGGACACGAAGGCGGAGAACGGGCCCGAGTTCGGCATCGAGAACGCCAGTCGGGACCAGATCAACTGGTACCGGTCGTTCTGGGCGGCGCAGGCGCAGTCGTTCGAGAAGTCGGGCGGTTGGGTCTTTTGGTCGTGGAAGTGCAACTGGATCGGCGGCAAGGACGAGTGGCGATGGTGCTACGAGTCGGCCGTCCGCGCTGGTGTCATTCCCAGGGACGCCGGTAGCGCTGCCTCCATTTCGCCCTGCTGAGCTAAGATGCTACCTCGAGATCAGAGGGGCGGTATGGTGGTAATCTCTGCGAACGGATGGTGCGACTGGGGTGGGTGGGCGTGATATACCTATCTGTTCCAAATGGCGACGATTCTATCCCAAGTCTCGCGTGCTTTTGGATTTTCCCGTTGATCCATTTCCAGCTGATTTAGAAGAACCGGGTTCCAGTACTGACCACCCAACCGATTGGGACTTGAGTGGAGGTTGCCGGTCTGCATTCCAGTGTTTCTACCCAAGGTTGATTGACACATCTTGCCAGTCACACATCCCACCATTTCCTCCACCTCCGCTCATCCCCAAATCATGTGCTTTCCAGCCGACCCGACAAGAAGACACCCACTTCAATACCACTGTTCTTGTCCACCAAGGAAATGCGGTCGCAAGGGAGAGGTTGAAAGGCTGCTGAATGATGAGGATCAAGGGCGGGACCAATCGATGTTGGTCTGCCGTGTGGCATCTTATCGGGCGACGTACAGTTGACGTTGATTACCGTGGAGTAGAGCGGCAGAGCCTTTCGGAACAGACTCAACCAACTTCCCATACCCACCGAGGCGCAGCTACACGCGAGGCTCCAGGGCTCATCCAAATGAAGCGCTCGTAGCCGCCGCCCAGCCCTGTTTCCACGGGGGCTACGATAGACGCCCGTTACAGGCGCGTGCTATCGGCTATGCGCAGAGCGGCTGTGTATGCGCAGAGCCGCCAGTAGCATATATTCTTAGGTACTTTGATGCATCCGAGCACGGTGCCTCAACCCCCCGCGCTCGAATACGCGCGCGGCGCCGTGATGACTTTTTTGATTGGCTGCCCACCTAGTTCCGGACGACAATCGTCGAGTTTGGGGGGACTGCGAGAGGCCTTTTTCGGTCTGGATCTGCAGTGAGCTACAGCCGTCGGCAGCAGATGCAGACACCCAGTCTCCAGTTCCACTATCGACGAAGATGAAGGGGGTAAGAGGGGATGGAGGGGTTTATGTTGGACTGCAACCGTCCGCCCTCGAACGAACCACACATCTACACTGTCCAGGCTGATGTGGGGGTCCTTCACGATAACCCCTTCCGGCTTCTCACCACCACAGCCCATCCAATAATCTTCTCAGGATATGTGCACTCCCCGGGGCTGACTGCCTTTCATGTCCAGGCGAACCGGCAGTTAAGCGCGTCACACTTGCGTGGAAGCAAATCCATGAGTGCCGTCGGAGGAGTTCTTGCCCCTCAACCTGGGACCACCTCCCATATCCACGACTGAGGACTGACAGGCTGCTATAGTATAGAACCGCTAGCACTTCTTCTTGTCGAAACAACTTATATCTCTCACTCTCACCTATCATCATCGCTTCTTCTGTCTCGATTCATTGATATAGTTTCACTACCTTTTTCTTCTCCGTTGCTTGCTGACCTACCCAACATGATGCGACAAACTCGAAATGGTGCTCAGGACGTAAAGCCCGACGGGCCGGGCCAATATGCTTCGAGTCGCCAACTTTCGTGGGAGACCGACAGCGACGAATACGATTTCGAGGAACAACTTCCGTCTATACACCCGAAAGACGTCACCGTGGCCATTTTCTGTGCTCTTGCCCACGAAGCTGTGGCCGTCAAGCACACCCTCGATCAGAGATTCAGCTGCCTTCTCAAGAGCAACGGCCGACAGAAATACGCCTACTCGTACGGTCGCATCGCGAACCACAACGTGGTTATCGCGAGACCGGCCCAAGTGGGGACAGTCGATGCCGCCCTGTGTGCGGCGACCGTCAGCCAGCAGTTCCCGAACGTCCGCATGGCCCTGGCGGTCGGCATCGGCGCCGGCATTCCCAGCGACGCGCACGACATCCGCCTTGGCGACGTGGCCGTCAGCATCCCGCAGGACAACCACCCCGGCGTTCTCGAATATGACCGTGGAAAGTACGAAGCGGGTGGGGTATTCGCCCGGACAGGCACTTTGAACAAACCCCCTCGTATCCTGATCAGCGCCGATGGCGCCCTGGAAGAAGACGAAATCATGGATAAGAATCCGATCAAAAGGATACTGAGGCACATCACCAAGCACCGCGAGTACCAGCGGCCGACCTCTGAAGACTTTTTGTTCGAGAAGACCTCGTCTCATCTCAACAAAGGCTCAGATTGCCGGGCTTGCAAGGCCTCCAAGAACATGAAGGCCGTGCAGCGCGGACGGCGTCCATCGCCAGATGAACCTGTGATTCACCGAGGACTCATCTTGTCGGGAAACGGGCTCGTCAAGAACCCCGAGGACCGGGAACGCTTTCAGCGTGGCTACAAGGGTGCCATATGCTTCGAGATGGCAGCTGCGGGGATCATGAACGAGATCCCGTGTCTGGTAATCCGGGGCATATGCGACTACGCCGACACGCACAGGCAGGATGAATGGCACTTCTACGCAGCCGCTGCAGCGGCTGCCTATTGCAAGGCCCTTCTTCGCAAGGTGCCCGGAGACGAGACGGGGCCAGCAGTGGCGCCGAAAGAAGTGATAGGCAAGGGCCAGGCGCCACGTATGATAGAATACCAGATGCGTGATGTCAGTTACCAGGCAGACTCGGGCATGTTTGTACCTACTAAGTCGAGACACAACTGAGGGATTACAGCCGTCGCTGGCGACATCGGATTCGATGATTCTGTGCGTGGAAGTGACACAGTGCTGGTGCCATCAAGTGTGGAAGGCGGATCGGGATCGCTGATCTGCGACGCACCTCTCCAACCGTACCTCTTAGTCCTCGTGGAAGTGCAGGCAAACCTGCTCTAGATATAATGTGAATAGCTCAGCATAGACAACATGCACGAAGCATGAGATACAACGGACACCAATTCAGGGGCGTATCGTGGTTGTATATGCACCACCGCTAAAGCATCCACGCTGCTCGCCCACCCAAACCAAAACCCTCCTTCACGGCCAGCACGGCTACCAAACCCCAAAGACCTTTTCCCTCGTCGAGCGCCGCAAGTGCCCAGCAGTCGCATAATCCCCAGAGGCTGCCTACCCTAATATCCCGGGTCCAGCGGCCACAAGCAGCTCCCGTCCATCCAGTGTACCCAGGCCCAGCCCGTCAAGCCCCCCATCGCCGACCTCAGCTGAACTCGGCCCAGCCCAGCCCAGCCCAGTTCAGCTACCGTCTCACTCTCCCTCCCCCGTGGGATGGGATGGGACGAGATGGGACGGGACATACCTGCGCGCTTCTTGACTACCACCACACCCAACAACAACACCACGGCGCCCTACCTTTATCTTCCCCTTCCCATTCATTCACTTCCACCCATCGCCCAGCAACCCAACTCGCATCTCTGATGCGCTTCCTAACCCCCTCCCCACCATCAATCAACATACACCACCACCCCCCGCCCCATCATCCACGACACCATCCATGCGCCCCGAGACCACCTCGTCGCCGGCATGGCAGGGGATTCACGCCAAGGCCGTGACGCCGTGAGAGTGGCTGTATCCCCCGGCCGGGCTTGGGGTTTTCTTAGACGGGCATCCGGGGACCGGTTTGCGGCGGTGAGGTAAGAAACACACCGGGTAGGTACGAGTGGGCCGATGAAAGGACGGACGAGGGACGTCCGGGATTCTGGGGAATTTAATGACTATCCGCTCATGGCTACAGACGACGAAAGACGACTCGTAGCGAGCCGGCGGGCTTGGCCCATACCTCTTCCCCCCAAAGGCCCCGTCAACATGCACAACGGAAACAAGAGCCGAGAAGGCACCGGCAGGAAAAGTACTTAGGATCGGTCGCATTCCATCTATCAACTCCACTGTCCCCATACCTCTCGCATCCGACCCATCCAAAATCAGGCGCGTTGCAGTCAAGAGCCGTTCTCTGCACTAGATCAAGCCCGTAAACAACAGCGCCACCCATGAGAGCCGGGACCAAGGGACCCAAGCTGGCCGAGCCCGTCTGCAGGGCCACGGCCACGTCGAGAGCCCAGCCCAGTCCGCTCCAGCTTCAGAAGCAGAAGGGGAGGGGGAAAGACTAAGTATATACATTAACAATAATCACTGGCACGCTCGCTTACTTCATCAAGTTCAAGCGTCGCAAGCCGGCAACATGCCCCACGTAGGCATGCCCCAGATACGACGCGCGCGGCGTAAGGCGTCGGCCTCCCTACGCCTTGCCCGCGGCACGGACCTTGACCATCCACTCGTTTTCGCGCCCGGCTACCGTCTTCTGGATGCCCTGCGCGAACACCTTCAGCGCCTCCTCGCGGCTCTGCGCCGCCAAGAGAGAGCCTTCCCGCTCGAGGAGAAGAGCGACGGCTGCGCGGACGAGAACCGAGTCGCCCTCGAAGACATAGACGTCCCACAGGCGCGTGCACTCGTCGAGACACAGGTCCCGAGTGAACAGCGCGCTGAAGAAGCTGCCCAGGTAGTCCTCGAAGTCTATTGACAGCTTCGAGCTCATCAGATGGCTGTGTAGCCGTGGCGCCTTGGACAAGAGCGTGCTCATGACGAGGTTGTAGGCGCTCGACTTGGCCCCCTGGTCCGCCGCGAGGAAGGACAGAGGGAGAGCCCGGTTGAGCAAGTTGGCGAGAGCCACAAATGACGTCGTGGCCGAAGGGAGGTTCAGAAGCAGAGTGGCGGCAATGGTCTAAGGCAAACACGCATGTCAGTACGGCGCGGAAGACGGGGCGTTGCAAAAGGGCGAGTACTCACGTTGCAGCCTGACACGTAGCCGATGTCGCTCCGATACATGGCGTACGCGCTAAGCACGTCGAGCAGAGGCTGGTGAAGCGGGCCGCCAGCCTGGAAGATCTTGAGTTCGACCCACGTCTTCTCCTCGACATCGCGCTTCATCTGCTCCATCCAGGCCATCTTGCGCTCGTCTTCGGTGCTGGCCTGCCCCTTAGAGACGCGCGACTCCATTTCCCGAGCCCGCGCGAGGGCGGCCTTGTAGCTTGTCTCGGTCAGGCCCAGCTCGTTGCCAATGGCTTTGGTCCAGACGGTGCCGCGGCAGCGCGGCGCGACGCCCTTCCACCAGAGCTCGCGGGTCTTGCGCTCCCGTACCGCCTCGGGCCATCGCTTCAAAACGTTCTCCTCCCACATTTCGATCAGGTTTTCGGCCATGGCGTCCTTGTTCTTCTCTTTCTCCTTGCGGGCAGCCTCGCGGCGCTTGTCCGCCTCAATGCTGCTGGCCATCATCCGCTGGTACTCCTTGAGGTGCTTCTTCTCCTCGGCGGGGTCTTTCGGCGGCAACCAGGACGGGCGGGTGCGGGACAGGACGGCCTCCTTTTCTTTGGAAATGGGGAGAGGGTCGATCATGATGTTCGTCCGGCGCAGAGGCGGGAGTTCGGCCAACGCCGACTTAACGCGCGGCTTCGGGGCAGGTCGTGCCACGGCGCCGCCGCGGATGCCATGCTTGTCCTCCTCGTCAGCATGTTCCTCGAGCTTCTCGGTCAAGGCGCGGGCCTCGGCACTGAGCGCTGAAAGAGCCGCGTTCCAACTCTTGGCGCGGCCCTTGGTGGGCGAGGGGCTGAAGCCAGGGGACTTGATCGAGTCGCCCGAAGAAGCTTCCGACCTCCACGAGGGAGAGCGGAGAGATCCTTGCTCCACAGACACAGCCGGTGTACCGTTTCCAACGCTGCGAACACGCTCCTTGGTTCGTCTCTCGGGGGAAGCCGACGATGAAATCGACATGGCCCGACTCGGTGGGCGTTCGTCCATGGGACGCGGCGAGATGGGGACATTGTCGAGGAAGACGCCATCGGGAATGTCGTCGTCGTCATCGTCGCATTCCTTCTCCAGATCGACCGTCGACTTAGGCTCGCGAGTGGACTGCCAGCTACTCCGTCGCACTGGCATACCTGGGCGGCGGACATCACGCGAGCTGAGCGCAGACGGCGACAGACCGGGACTTGAGCTTCGGGGACGGCGGTTGGCGCTGGCGGACGAGGCAGAGCGAACCACGAGCCCACGGATGGGCAAGGGGCCGGTGTGGTGCTGAGGGCCGAGACTTGTCAGGTTCTGCGTGCTTGTATCGCGGAACTGCGTCTTGAGGGCGGGAACGCTGGGCCGGACTTTGGGTCCGGCCGTGATGGAACGCTGGATCGGGGGTCTCGCCGGCTCTTCGGCGGCATTGCTGGTGCTACGGGCGGGACGGCCATGGTGTATGGCGGGGCCGACGTGCTTAATCGACTGCCTGCGGAGCTGGGCTGTGAAGGAGGCACTGTAGGGATTCGGGTCGGATTTGAGTTGGTTGAAGTCGCGCGAATGGGCCGCGTCGACTGTAATGGAGTCGTCCTCGAGCCCAATCTCTTCAAAATGACTCACGTCGGCCACCACAACGCCGTCGTCGGAGGCGAGGGAAGAGCGAAGCGACGAGGTCTTGGAGGATTTGGAGGAAATCATGCCAGGCGGGGATCCAGGGCTGGGCACAACCATGTGCATGTCAATCGCTCCGGAGCTCGATGTATCGTGTTCGTACGTCATTATTTCGCATACGACGAGGGCAATGGCGCGTGGCCAATTCGAATTGGTGTTGTATCACTATCCAAAATAGTGTAGTAGTTGTTTCCGTCGGGGGGTGAAAGCGCTGTGGCTCTGGGGGCGGAAGCAGCTTGCTGGATGGAGAGGTCGGGTGGAGGCGGTGTTGTTGATGATGACTGCACCACAAGCCCTCGGGGAGAGAGATTGAGCGAAAACTGAGAAGCAAAGAGATGCCAAACAGAATGTTTCGCGGGTTCGACGAATCACGGGGGCAGGCCGTTTCAACTGTCGCCTATGCTGCAACGTGCGACAGAGTGGCCTGGATCCTGGTGTGCCGGCGTGGAGAGGACGTCGATCCGGCGTGCAGAACGTCTCAAGATCCCAGTAGGAAAGGGACCCTTGGAAAAGTCGCAAGGTCCCAGGGACAATGCTGGGTACAATACTGCTACAGCGTAAAACGAATGCTGGGGTAAACGAAGCTGCAGACGTCGTCCTGAAAGGGAGGCGTATCGTGGCGTGAAGTGTCGTCTCGTCTGGTCTCTGGCGGATGCGGACGATGGCAGGCTGCGACAGCAGAGGCTGAGACCGGGGCTTCAAAAGCAGGTCTCGACGTTTATGATCTCACAGCAAGCAGCAGCATTAAACTACTGACCGAGGGCAATGCGGGCGGCCAACGGCGTTTCAAGTTGGGGCCAAGAGTTGAGACGGACGAAGCCCAGCGGTCCGGAACCGAGTCGTATTAAGCTTCGGCAGCGTGAGGAATTAGGATATTAAGAGTCGGGGGTCGTGAATGTCAATGACGACGGGCGAAGCTGCAGGTGCTCGCCGAGCCTTGATGGGTAGAGCGAGTGACGTGGGGAGCGAGCGAGTTTGACTCGTATGCCGGCAAGCCAGTATGGGAAGCGAGCAAGCAAGCAGGCGGTTCTGTACAGTATGCAATGTACGTGCGTGTCGGTGGACGGTGGTGTTCCCGGGGGGAGGGGGGAGGGGCGAGGATGCAGTCAGTGTATGTGATGATGGGGTGCAGATACGAGGCCCGGCGGGACTGGGCGTGGTGGACTGGAGCGAAGGGATGCCCTCGGGTGAGGAATGCGAAAAAGAATCAAACGAAACGAGTGGATGTGCCGGGCGCGACAGCAGCTGCGACACGGGCAGTTGGGGAAGCGGGCAACGGCAAAAGCAAGCAGGCAAGCACCTAATCGGGCACCTCGTCGGCAAGGCGCGACAGAGGGCAGTCGGTCGGTCGGTAAAGAGCGTCGGTATGATGAAGGAATGAGGGAACGGGGTGGAGGGCGGATGACAAAATGGATGATGCCGTAGAAATCCTGTTGTATGCAAAGGCCGCGCTGCCACGGCGGGAGCGGGCGCTGGGTCGCTAAGGGGTCATCGGGGGATTCCAAGGCAAATGGCGCGGAAAGGAGACAAGCGCCCACAATTGGCCGGGGTGGGGAGGGGGGGATCCTGTCCAGGGCGTTACTTAGGGGCGTTAGCGGGCGAGTGGCTACCACTACCTGGGACTAGCCCGGCTAGGCTGGAGCCGCCCCCTTACCAGAGGGCGCAAAGCCTCAATCGAGATTTGCAGACCCTCATTGGGGGGAGAAGAGAACCCTCCCCCTCGAAGCAGCGAGGGAGAGCAGCGCGACGATCATGCCCGCGGGACCGAGTCTAGAACTGCGCGTGTGCGACCGGCGAACGGGGGCGGGCAGCAGAAGCACATCCATCCATCCATCCATCCATCCATCCACCTAATGGGCAGATAGATGGGCAGGCAGACGGGGGGATTGAGCGAGGGCCCGACAACCTTCCCGGCGCTTGCTGGTCCTCCAGTCCAGCCTATCCCTCCCCGAGATGAGGGGGAGGGGGTGCATGTAAGCTGAGCCCACGGTCACATTGTGAACCGCCGGCACATAAATTTAGACACATCCGTCCTTCCCAATGGCCGATCGCCCACCCGCCGACGGCCCTCTAGCTGCTGCATGCACATTTGGATAATCACGCACACATGCCTAATAAATTCGTGCAGAGGCCGAGTGTTGCGTGTAATCCAGGCAAGTGCACTACTGTCCCTGAGGCCTCCTCGACGCAGGCTCCCGCCGATCCTGCGCTCAACCACCCACGGACGAGAGCTTGTCTCGACGCTCGGGGTGCGAGGCGCGAGGATAGGTACCCTCTGGAGCCCCTCCGTCCAAGGTGCGAGGTATTCGGAGGTATTCGTAGGTATGGTATGGGACAGCACATGTCTCTCCTGTAGCCCCCGCCTCCACTCCAGTTGCTCTCCGCGCGCGTACCTGGGCCACGGGGCAACCCAGAAGCATGGATCCATGTACGTACTTGGGTACATCCTACGGGCATGGAGGCCCGCAAGGGGGGGCAGGCCGCGGGCGGCGCGGGCTGCTGCAAGATGGCAGAGCAGCTCGAGACGACGGCGGCACAGAGGATGCGACGACAGGCCGGACGTGATGGGACGAGAGACGAGCAGAGGCAAAATCAGCCGTGCCCGCGAGTAAGAATAGACGCCTGCCTGTTGCCCTGCTGCCTTCCGTCTCGTGTCGTCCGATGTGTGTGTGTGTGTCCCATCACCAACCACATCAAGACGGCGATGGGCGGACAGGCGGGCAGACGGGCCTGTAACGGCCTCCGGCGGCAACTTCCATCGGGCTTCCACGCTCGGCCGGCAAACCCTGCCACCTTTATTATGTATGCGTACGTGGATGGAAAGATCTGCACCCAAGAACAGCGGCCTGCTTTGCGCACATGTCACCACGGGCAGGGATATGCACGACAGTGAAGTGGCCTCGGTGCTGTCCGTCTCCCGATCTACTTCGTATTGTTGCACTTTTGCATACACCGCCAGCACTCCCCTCCCAGGCCTCCCCGCCTTGGATCTCTTGGTGCTGCACTTTCGACGGCGTAGCAGGGACGTGGAAGACAGGATGATGGAAGGAAGCCCGCCTTTAGCAAGCAGGGCAGACGAAGCGGCCGGGCGGGGGTGTGGTGGTGGTGGTGGTACATAGTAAGAAGTAGTGGTGGTGTGGTTGCAGTGGCCGCCAACAAGAGAAATTAAGCCGCAGACCCCGGGCAACAAGGGCGTCGGGGCGCCTATTCCCAAACCGACGCCCACGGCGGCCGACCGGCCAATGACGGCTTGTGCCGCGACGCATAACAAGCAAGATCCGGAAATTGCCCAGCCCCAGGGCGTGTGCTCCTCTTTCTTGCTGCGGCCGGGGGACCGTCGTCTCGCCTCGACGAAAGGGATCCTCCCTCGTCCGAGACATTGTTCCGTCCCGATGCAGGGGCCCAGCTTGGCTCCAGAGGAGAGGCCGTCACGAACCATGGTCGATTCACTCCCTCCCCCCCCTACTTACATACACTATAGCCAGCCCGGCCAAGCTCAGCCTCATTCGAGCCCTCTCCCCCGTTCACCGTCCCAGTCAGCCAGTTCCTGCGCCGGACGCTCTGCTGGCTCGTGCGGACGCGCAAGCCCCCCCCCCCCGGCACCGTTGCAGGAACCCGCCCGGTCTTTCAGTTTGATCGTCCTCTGCCCCCTCTCCACATAGGCCCCAGTTCCTGCACTTTCGCGATCCAATATGGCCAAAGCCGAGAGGGGGGGCGGAAGGATTGGGGCATTCGGGCGGCCAGAGCTGGCTTCCATGTTAGGCTTCCATGGGATTGCATTGGATTCCAAGTAGAATGAGAAACGTCGAGTCAAGTCTCCTTTTTCTTTTCCCCCATCCACTCCCGCGTCGCGGACCGCAGCCGTCGGGCAAGCAAGCAAGCATCCATGCCCACACACGCTGTCCCGCCCCCCCATGGGATTGATTGTATGGGATGGGATGCCACCAGTTGACCAGCCATTCCGTTCGTGCCAAGCATTCAATCGCACGGCCGACCAGGCGTTCCCGATCATTCCCCCAAACTGGGCAGTTCTTTCGATCGCGCGCTCGTTCGCCCGCCGACAGTCTTGACTTGGGGGGAAAGACCATGGAAGCCTCCAAGGTTCCTGGTGAAAGCGCGCTTGGCCAGCTCCACGCCTTGATTTTCCTCCAGTGACGCCAGACTTTTATGCACGCCATCAAAAACGCCGCTGCCGTCATCCAGTGGGGGGGCTCCCATCCAATGGATAATTTACGCGGCCACAACCTGTCAAAACGCCAGCCTCGAAAGGCTCGTGCCGGAGCTTCGCCTGCGTGATGCACCCAATCCATCCCTCTTTCTCTCGCTGGCAGGACCGATTGTGCGCGTCGACGCCGACAGCCAAGCCCGCCGGAGCGTCGTACAGCCCGGGCTTGCCATCCCATGTCGTTTCAGCCTTAATGCTACCCATTCGGCATTGAGTCGGGGGAGCGATGCTGAGCCGTGCTGTCGTCGCCTCTACCGAACATCAATGTAGCCATAGATCGGACGGGGTACCCACCCGCGAAAAGTCATGCTCTGCTGGATGCGTCCTGGATTCCAATACGACTCCCCCCCCCCCGTCGTGCGGGCAGATTTGACAATTCGCCATGGCCACGACAAGTCCCTGAGCCAGACTCCCACGCCGCTTGGAACGCAGAGCCGGTAGAACAGTGGACGGTCCTGGTTTTGGGTGGGTTCTCGTAGGTTAATCAGGTAGTCCATTGTCTCTGTCCCCGCATAAACCGGTCGGCTAAGTAATTTCAAACTCTTCGGCGCAGCCACATTGATTCCTCTATCCCCGATGGACGGGCCTGCCGCCAATGGATGTTAATATTTCGGGCTGAGAGGCTGTTCCCACAGTGGTGAGAGGGCGGCCTGATTGGTACCTCTCCCGACTCACGATTCGCAGCATCCCCAAAGTAGACCAAGTCCCTGCATCTTTCATGTCACGGACGCCCAGCTAGCGTCAGTTATCCTACGATGGGCTCCGAGGGGATGCAAGCTTCAATGCCAGAAGCCATCGCCAACACCCCATTATCTGCGGAGTTCGGCGCCTTGGGTGAGGAACCCGCAAGACAGCCACTCTCGCTAGCGAGAACCTCTCAGCCGTTCCCACCGGCCCACCTCGACATACTCTTGCCAGGAAGAGGAACAGTAGCAACGACATCCGTCAGTCCATTGCAGCATGCCATGTTGCTCGATATCATCACGAGGGTACTCGGGTCCTTGATCCGGCGTTACACTCGGTCCCGGCCGAGGAACGGAACCTTATGGCGGAGGTTTGGCCGGATAAGCCACGGTCGGCACCCAGGACAGCAAGGCCGGTCGTCCCCTACTGGCCTCCCCGCCGCAGAATCAAAAGCTTTTAATTTACTTAGTGAGGGGTGCGACCTTATTCCAACTACATGCGCTCGAGGCTCGACAGGCGGGGACCCAATACGGTCGAGAGCAGTCCAGATTCCGCTGGGTAAAATACGCAACCGATGAGGTGGGCTCTCGCGTGGATTATGTCAAAAGATGTGTCGATGGATCAGGAGCAGCACGGTATTTGCAAGGCATCGAATTCTTTCATCTAGTTTGACCCCGGCCTCCCCTGCTCGGGGATTTCTTGCGCTTGAAGGTGCCTCCAGGACTTTCACATGGGACACTTCAGCCCTCAAGTTGCGCATAAATCGCGTCCCAGTTGGGTTCGTCCCACGGGTGGCCATCCGGGTGGCAGGTCGTGTTCGCCGCCGGCAGGACGCCGTCCTGGAAGTAAGCTCGGATAGCCTTCACCGCACAGGTTGAAGGCTGCTGGATACTGGCGTGCTATTTCATGACACGTTAGCCCCGAAACTTGGCCGGGGCCTCGACCGGTACTCAGCTTACCCCGTGCAGAGTCGTCCCCAGGAAAACACTGTCCTCGAATGAGGCGCTCATGTTCTTCGCCGACACGTCCGGTGTGACGACGTCAAACTCGTTGCCGACGAGAAGGAGGGGCTTCCGCGTCTTGATCGACTTGTGGAAGCCGCCTTCGTACCGCTCCTTGGCCGGCATCGTCCATTGCGAACACTCGAGGGCGCCAAAGGCGAGGAGGTCGCCGTACAGACGGCTTGTCGCGCCGAACTCGTCGACCACGGGCAGCAGCTCGTCCAAGGTGTGGTACGGCGCTTGCTTATCGAGACAGTAGATGGCCGACGTGGCCTCGTTATCCGTCCCGGTAAACACAGGACTGAGCAACTCGCTCAGTCTCAGATACAGGGCGGCAAACGCATCCAGATCGCCCTGCAGAAGAGGAGACAGCAGGCGTGCCAGTGCCGGGTATTGAGCCGGCGCGTACAGCCAAGGCCGGATAGAGGTTCTCAAACGGACGTGGTCGAGGAGGGTGCCATTAAGTGCCGTGTCCGTGAGGAACTGGGGCCTGTACTTGAGTCGGTCGATCAGCTCATAGACGCGAGCCTCGAGCTGCGCAGCCGTCGCGTTGGGGAAGGCCTGGGCCAGCTCGCAAACCGCGGGACGCTCAAAGCAGGTCTTGAGGAAGGCCGAGAAGGTCTTGTCTGTCGCGGCGTTCACCTCGATATCGTATCCGTTCCAGTACTGATGCTGGTTCACCACGCCATCCAGCATCATACTCTCGATACGCTCCGGAAACATGGCGGCGGCGGTGGAACCGACGGTGGTGCCGTAGGACAATCCTGCAATGATGTGGTTAGCCTCCCATCGCGTACCTAGATATTGCCGAGTCCTTATCCGGATGAACTTACCCCAGAACCGCAGCATTCGATCACCGCCGAGGGCATCCACGATCTGGAATATGTCCCTTACTGTGTATACGGTGCCGACCAGCTCTCCTCCCCTGGAGCGGGCGTAGGAGTCACACTGGAAAGCTTCTTGACCAGCGCTGGCCCAGAGTCGGCCAATGGCATAGGTGTCGGAGCTGTTCACACCCAGTGACGCTGTCGCGGCTCCTCCGGCTGCCCGATCAGATGGCGTTTCGTAACAGGAAATGGGTAACGTGTCGACGGTACCCCTGTGTACCAGCAGAGATGAGTTTTGTTTCCATCGCTGGTCAAGGAGGTGGGTGTACTTACCGCTGATCGTAGGAGATGAAATCAAAGCGCCCCCCAGTGATGCTACAATGGCCCGACTTAGTAACCTTTCCGGTCCCGGGCATTGAGCACCTTTGAATCCCCCAGACGATACCTACTTGAACAGCTTCACGCCCGTAGTGGCCATGTCCAGCCGCCCCGAGACCCCGGGGCCGCCGAAGTTGACGATGATGGTCCCTTCGGCCGGCTGCTTCCGCGCGGGGATTTTCAGGAGCTGCAGCTCGAGGGTCTCGGACGAGTTGGACGCGGCATAGTCCAGGGGCACGGTCAGGTTGCCGCACTCGATGGGCGTCGTCGAGAAGTTGAGGAACACCGGGTCGCACGACGGCGCCCAGCGGATCCCCGGGGCGGCCGTGGCCCCGCGAACGAGGGCGCCGCCGGCGAAGGCCAGCGTCGCGAAGAGGGTACTAGAATGGGGCATGGTGCGCGGCTTTCGGTGTAACGTGGGCGAGCGCGATGGTACTGTGGTGGCCAGACCCCATTACGACTGGCATTCTAAGAGACATCGCGTTTATATACACGTTTGCGGTCGAGCTTTCCATCTACGCAACAGAAAGGACCGCAAGACGGTGATACTGGACACTTGCCGCTCGTTTGGAGGGAGAGCCTAGTGATATCGTCATCTCACGATGGTTACGGCGTATTCGAGTAAGTCATGCCCCTCGCCCTGCAAAAGAATGGTGCTCGCCGGCCAATGATGAACCGAGGCGGCTGTGCTGATCGGCGTGCTACTGCTATTCCCGGGGTTACCTACGAACGCGGCTGAACAGCTCGCGATACCCGAATAGGAGAATGCATGTACCGTACGGCTCGTAGGGCAGGCCTTTCGGCTTGCGGTGGGGATGTCAGCCCGCAGCCCCCGTCCCCAGTTTCCGGCGTATTTCGAAAGGCGTGGCGTCCGCCCAGCGCAGTCCGCCCTTGCGATCGAGCCACGACAGAAAGGCCAAGGCGCCGGGCGCTGACTTCCATCCTGGGCACCTGTTGCCTCTGCGCCCATCCCATCTGCGACAAGGACTTGACAATGACGTAAAAGCCGGGCAGGTCTGCAGCCAGGGACTTCCACGGAGTGAAAAGTCGCGTTGAGTGGATTCGGGCAGGTGCTGCTCATGGGATGCCGTCCCTTGGGATCCATCCCCACTGAAGGAAGGCCCATGGGATGGGATGCCAGGCAGTGCTTGCCTGCATTCTATGATGATTAGGTAGGTAGGTAGGTAAGTACCTGTACCCTACTCACTTAAGTTGACTTACAGGAGGGGTAGTCCAAACCTCCGGGTTTCCCGGGTCTACCGCAGGTGCCGCGCCGACCTCGATACTTCCTAGGGACGTTCCGTCTTCCACACAAACGCACAGCTGAGAATGCCCTTTATCTCTCCGCTATCCGAATTCTCAACACCCACCATGGCCCCGAAGCAGGAATCCTGATCCGCGGCATGGCGTGCAGGGCTGGACTGTAAACGGGGGTGGGGGTTATCGTTCCGAGGCGCTGAGCGCCGATGCGACTTCTTCTTCTCCAATTGGACGGCCTTGTCCAGCTCCAACTCACCATCTTTCCCGCGTTCCCTCGAAATCAACGTCCAGTACCTCATCGTCCCTTGCGAGGCACCATCGCAACATCCCCATACACGCAAACGACTTCCCCTCCAGGAGCCGAGCGATACCTCCCGGCTTGTCAGGCCCTGTAAAGCAACCGACCGCGCCCAGGCACAGCTAAATGGCCTGAAGCCGTGCCAACTGGATTTCAGCACCCCTGAAAGTTTGCTACTCCTAATTTCCTATCCATTACTTACTCTGTACAGGCCAACCCCCACGCTCGACGAACAGTGATGATCCTTGACACAGAGTGGTGCCCTTAAGGGGTATTGGGGTGACGAACTGGTATCCATGGATAACCGCTCTGAATGCGACTTCCCGCAGCTCGGTGTTGCCTGAAAACTGAAATGTCACCGTTGACATGGAAGTTTATCTCCTCAACGCCAAAGCCTCTTGGCTCGCGATGCCCAGGGCCCTGGCCGCGAGCGCCACTCACTCACACTGACGCCGTGGATCTTGCCGCCCGCCCTCTTAGACGAGTGCTTGTCACCTTGCTTGTCCGGTCTCGGAAACAGACGGGAAGTAGCAGCACACCTTGTCCCTCGCTCGAGTTTGGCACCGGCAAGGCGTTGAAGCGACGCGCGCCCACATTCTGGCACTGGGTCGCCACGATGCGCACTCTTCGCGATAGCGTACTCTGCTTCGTACCGGTTGCACACTTCCCAATGCGCCCCTGTCTCGTGGGCCTGTTCTGGGTGCAGGGCTTGTGGTCGATGGTTCTCCCAACCATTCGAGGTTGTTCAGCTGCTACTCTTCGGAGTTCTCCAGAGTTCCTTTGACTGTTGAATGAGCTGGCCGTCGCGTCGCGTTCGCACTTCACGGGGTTAACGCGTTCAAGAGCGGCGGAGGTGTGCGGCGAGCCCTGTACCTGCGGCGTCCAGGCTGGTAACCGATTCCACGCCTCGGCAGAGATCACCATTTTCCCCCTCCATCCTCTCTATTAACGCCAACTAGAATCTTTGCCTTCTCTGTCTCCCTGTCTTACTCAATATCTTGTTCTCTTCCTTCGAAGCCGAGGAGGTTCATTGCAACAGCACCATACTTTTGCCAACTGCCCCGCTCCAGATCCTCATTCTGTATCATGTCTGACGATGAAGACTATTTGGACCCAGCGGACAGGATTCGGCTGCTTGTCCGGTTGGCGATCCTTTATGCCCCTCGCTTGTTCAATTGCCCACTCGAGGGCAAGTTTCCCGACCGCGCATTCTTTGAGTTCCTCAGAGACATGTACATCAAGGAATTTCCCCTCGAAACTCATGACGCCTGTCGGTTGAAGGGTATGCTCAGCAGGGTCAGCGAACGAAGTAAGGCGAGGATGCCAACGTGTATGCCTACTACGCCCAGGTCCGACGAGCAAGTATTCGAAGACCTCTGGGGTCAGCTGCGACACGTATTCGATTTACTGGTATGCACGAAAAAAATGCAAGTCGTGGAGAAAGACTTGTCCAGAGCCACCAAAGTGTGCAGCAGTGGCATTGAACCAGAATCTCTCCTTCGGCCAGACCAAGAGCTATCGGTGCTCCTCAGTACCATGAAGAACCGTCTTCTCGCTACCGCCAGAGAGAGATCGAGGGGCCATTCACTCTGGCTGCGCAAATTCAAACGGGACGTGAGCATCCAAATGGAAATTCGGCGTCGGAAGGCGATATCGTGCACACCGATGAGCGACGACGGCGATCCGAGTTACGATGACGAAAAAGACGGTGATTTGAGTGACGATGACCATTCGACGTATGGTGATGTTGAGGACCGCGATGCCACTTTCAGTCCTGGCTCTCGGGCCACTTCCACCTCAAGTTCGTCCTCCGCTCAGGATAGAATCTTTTTGTCAAGTCCCTTCTCAAGCTCTGCAACAGATCAGGCCGTGGACAGCGATAACAGTTACTGCGAGGATACGATCATGACGTCGCGCAGCCCGACGCCGTCACCGGCGAAAAGCCCCAGCTCAGTCCACGGCTTGCCGCGCTTGCGGCCGGAAGGCTCCGACAGTCAGACCAGCAACGCTCGCTTCGTCCCTTTCGAATCCAATACCGCGAGCATCGGCCCTGGTGATCACTGTCCCTCCCAGTATCCTCCCTCCTCGCCTCTGGAATCCACAAAGGAGAATGGTGCCACCGTGGAGGCTTCGGGCTCGAAGCGCAATACGGTTATTTACATCGACTTGACAAAAGACGCTGATGACCCTGACTCCCCGGCAAGCGAGGTGTTCAGGGCGTCCCTGTCAGTTGGGGACCAAGAGACGCCCAGGAGCCCGACTAAGAGGATCAGTCTAGCTCAAAACAGCACCTTTGAGGCTATATTCCCTAACGGGTGGAAGGTCCTCGAAACGCCGCGGGATGGTTCCTGCGGCCTCCACGCTATTGTTCGGAGTTATAAAGCTCAGTATCCTCATCATCCTCCCCCAACCGTGGAAGCGCTGCGGGATGCCCTCAATTCTCGTGCTATGGAGGGCATCATGGAAACCTTGGAGGCATCGAGATTTACCGGTGACGACCGGCCCGAGGTGGACTTTGCTTACAGCAACACCGATTGGTTCCTCCAAGATCATCTTGCAGCCATCCTCCGGGTTTGGGGGCAACAAGTGGGCCTGAACATTGCTCTCGGGATTGTTACTAATAACATCCCACACCTCTATGACAGCGACGATACAAACGCCGAAACCATAGTTGTGTGGATCGAGCACAATGGAAACCACTATAGTGGGATTGCTTTTGAAAGCCCTTGCCGGGATGAGGATGATGAGCCTCCCGAAGTCCCCGCATTGCATAGCAGCACCAGAAGTACTACTCCTCGAAAGAGTTCGGGCTCTCCCAAGTACGCTGGCTCTCCCAGGTACGATACGTCTCCCGATACTTCTTACGAAATGGTGGAACGAGAAGAGGATAGTCCTTGGCCCAAAAAGTCCACGCTGCCATCGCTGGGCTCGAGGCCTGCGGCTTTTCCAGCGGAATCGACCACAGTCGGCTTGGTGCCGGAGGACTCGACGCCGGTAGAGTTTGACGACTTTGCTTTCGACTTTGCTTTCGATGCTTTTTTCGGAGATGGGAGCCTTGAAAGGCTTGAGGCGCCTGACCCGCCGCCACAGCCCGAGGACGACCATGACATGTCGGATGGCTCTTGGACCCTGCGCGAGAGCAGCCGTTCTCCGAGTCCTCAACTTGGCAGTCCCGAGCCACGCCACCGATACGAGAGCTTGGAGGGCTGTGAGAAGATGGGGTCGTCTGACTTGATCATGTCTGGTGCGCTGCAGCCGGCCCCCACGGGACGCGGGGCCACGCCACCGACGCAGAGGCAACTGCCGACGCCGCGGCCTTCACTGCCCCAAAAGCACGCACCGCTGAAGCGGAAGAAGAGCGTCGCGGCACGCCGTCACTCTAAAGTGCCGGGAATGCTGAGTTCCTTCAAGCTGCCACACCGTCCTAAGGATCCGGAGAACACGTTCCACCCGCCTCTGAAAAAGCAAAGGCATGGCCTCGCTAAGAAACCGTCGCCTTGCCCATGTTGCAGCCGGGTCCATGGCCGCAAGGGGTCTCATCTTTGGAGGCGGTGTCACTCGGAATAACCACGGCCGGCGCGGTGACGGCGGCCGGTCTGTCCGGGACGTGGAGAAGCGGGCGTTGGCTTTCTGCATATCAATTCGGGACTGGGGGATGTCATGGCTGAGCACCGGGACGAGAGCAATAAGAACCAAAAGGGGAGTCATGTGTACGATAGATTAGCCTACAGACTGTCTAGCTTGCTCGGTTTTGATGCACATGGTTCTTTCCAGATGCCATCTGTCTGTCGGGGCCCCCAGTGTCGAAAGGAAATCTAGTCATCTGCCATGTATAATATGTATTTCCCTCCTGGACAGGAAGCAGAACACGGGAACCTCTCCTCATCATCTTCAATGAAACTACTTCAACCCCTGTCTACGTTCAACACCCAGGGGCGGCCGGATGGGGAACCAACCTGATGAGAAGTGGTGTTTTGAGGCGTGGTCCACGCTGGGCGCGCATCCAGCTTGTCTGACAGACCGAAACACGCCGTAGTATGGGACACGTTCAGAGTATCCGCGCGGGGGAGATATTAGAATTTGCCACGTAGCAGACACTGGCAAAAGACTCATCCCCCTCTTTCCTCCCCCTGTGGGCGTCCCAGTCCTGCCTCTTCCGTGGCGTCTGGTGGACGTTCGCATGCCTGGTTTCCATCCACCGAGTCGACACGTCCCGGGTCCCGCCTCTCTCGGGTGCTGCGGCCTCCTCCGCTGGTTTGCCGTCTACCTGCACTCTCGCCCACCATGGGCAACCTCCTCGAAGTGATGGCGCGGGGACGGGACGCCAAGGCGCCACGAAGATGAAGGGACGAAGCGTAAACGATAGACGACGACATGGAACCCCATCTGAGCCGTCCGATATTACCCGCCGTACACTTTCCTGTCGTCTCCATGGATGCCATCCGCCACCCGCGGCACTGCGTGAAGAGCTAGGTACCCCTTAGGTTCCATTCCGGTCACGACTTCCCCTGTCAGCTCAACGACCCCTCTCCCCCCACGTTGGGCGATTTTTCGGAAGTGGCTGCAGAGTCGGTGACTGCAAGCACGCGGTGCACGGGAAGGTCCAGGTCGCCCACGCTAAGCAGCAAACGAGAGCTCATCTCCCAATTGGGAAGCGACCGGGGGGTTCCTGCCAACGAGAGCGCGAACCGTGACGGGCTCACCTGAGGAAACCGCGGATTGGATGGTACTTTCTTTACTCCGGCGAAGAGTTTGGAAGCCCTAGGCATGTATTTTCCCCAGGTATTGGAGAGTCTGGATACCATGGAACCTACTCACCCAGGACTGGGTGCAGGACAGCAATCAGCACCGGCCATCCCGTTCAAACCTACCACCCGATCCCAATTGCTTTCATCTCCGTAGGTTTTTCTTTCTCCTCCCCTGCACCGGGGGGTCATGCCGTGGTATTGGAATCCCGCTGTCAGGCGATGAGACGGATCCGATCGCTTTTCCTCTTTCCGCCTGCGACACGCCCGATGACGCCCCTCGGCAAAGCTGTCGCCTACCGTTGTCGTTATCTACCCGCCCCTTCTTGCCGCGGCCCAGAGCATCACCAGGCATTGATACATACATAGGTACCTACCTATGACCATGCCGCCTGCCGCGACTGACTGGTCTGCCTGCCTGCGCGTCCACGGAACGGTACTGCTGTCCCGTCACGCCGGCGACGGCGCAGGCAACAAGATTCCGCAACGCCCGCGTCCAGGCCAGGGCCCAAAACCAACTGCTCAGCCGGTAATCCTGGTCCGTCGACTGCTCAATACACCTCGAGCCCCTCACCCTCGCGCAATGCTAAGTTGGCAGGGAGGAACGCGCCCATCAGGACCGTCGATTGGCTGAGGTGTCGTCCGGGTAAACGCTCTGTGGTGCTATGGACTGACAGCAGACTTTTCATCCCCGGCGCCAGGGGATGGCCCTCCCATCCCCGAGATCCCACGGCCTGCTGTCGTTCTTCCCACTGTGCAGGTACATCAATATGCCATGCTCAAAGACGCTGTCGAGATTGCGAAAGTTCGAGCCGTGGGCTGCCTGTCCTGTCCTGTCCTGCCCATGCCCGGCCGGCTGCTGCGGCGCCTAGGAGCAGCTCGTTCTCGTCCTGGCGAGGTGGATGCCAGTTGTCTTCGAAGGTTCGTATACTCTCAATATGCCAACGATGACTGCGAATCTAACCAGTATCGAAAGGCGATCGGGTATAAGTCATGAAAGTGAGGTGTATCTTTGCTCCTTTGGAATACCGAGACGCCGTATTCGGCAGGACTTCGCTCGACCTCTTCCAATCTCCCAGTTCACTCATCTTTTCTGCCCATCTCACCAGCAAGCCGGATCGTAGATTGCGGATTGTCTGATGTCGTAGCAATCTAGTTTCCAAACAGCTGTTGAGTGTGGCAACCTTCCCTTCCTCCATCATTCGGTCCATGGTCTTGGATTGTTCTATTCAACAACTACCACCTCCCTCCTTCACCCACCTCCATTGCTCTCAACACCCATTTCGCATACAGGTGGCTCAGAAGACAAGTCCTCTGCCAATTCCGACCAAGGATCTGGAACCCTCTCAAGTCTGCCGACGCCGGAAAGACCCCTGGCTTGCAACCGGTAGCAGGACATGACAAAGTCCGATCCATCCACCTTTGCGGAAAGGAGCGCGAGAGCACGTGAGCGACGCCTTGCGAGACAGTCATCCCTGCGAGCCGCGGGTGGACTTTCTCGGCAGACGCCTGAGTGCATTCGAAAGCATCTCAAGGAACGGGGCATCTACAAGCCCCGGGTCAACAGATTGCGACCTGCTGCGCAAGCCCTGACTAGTACGTCGAAAGCGTCGAAGTTTCATTTTGACCCCGAGGTGAGGATTCTCCCGCATATCTCAGCTGTCCACAGCTAATTGGTCGTTCCCAGGCCGACAGTGACACGGAACTGGTGATTGTAGGCGGTCCTTCGTCCGAAGTGAGTTTGACTCTCATATACCACGTATTCCCAGCTAATTGCTTATTTAAAGAGCAAGAGCAACACCGAAAGGGTGATTATGGGCGGTTCTTTGCGGCGGTCGGACAAGATGCCAACCACAGCCAAAGTCAAGGCTAAACAGCAGCCTGGTGATGGTACCCCATTACTGGCCGACAGGAGTCTCACGCAAAGGAACAAGATCAGCTTCATCAATCATTGCTTTCGGAACCGAAGCCAGTACTTGGCGACAGTACTGAATAACGAAAAAGTTTCGAAAGCGAAAGAAGACAAATTCTGGAAGAAAACGAAAGCCACGTCCACAGTTCCATTCCCGGAAGGTACTTACACCAAGGCCTCCGAGATCAAGGCGATAGTGACCGGGACCTGTGCGAAGAGGCGCCGAGATTCGATGATCGCCAGCTCCAGACTTCCCGTGACACCGCACCTGGCCGATCTGCAGAACGCCGTGGACCGCTGGATACCAATTTGGAATCTTCATGATGCACTGTCGCATATGGCAAGTGCTCAGGCCCTAGTCTTGAAGATTCTAGGCCAGCCTGAGGTCGAGCACCTAACCGGAAAGCGTTTGGGCCAGGCCGATGGGCCGCTCAATCCTATGATAATCGTACCTGAGGTACAAGAGGCACTCGAAAAGCACGTCAAGTCTCTGAAGCGACCGTGGGAAGGCACTCCTGGTGAAGCGATGTACCCTGCCGAAGTGGAGTTGTGGCCGCCTCAGGTGTCAAGAAAAGTCGACCGCGGCGATGGCACCACGGACGACGATACATCGGACGACGACGAGAGTGACAAAGGGGACAAGGATGCCATCCCGTCAGTTGAGGAAACCCCACGTTCCGCAACGGACCGCGAATTGGTTGCAAAGCTCAAGCGGTTAGAAGCTGCATTTATCGCACAGGAAGCACGGAAGGCCAAGAAGGCGAATGCTGCCACAGCATACGTCTCTCCACCGAGCACTTCACCCGGAGATTCTCAAGGCAGCAACCCTTCCTCAAGAGGAAGCAAGCACTCAGCTCTCATATCTCCCAAGCACCAAGATGCTTCTAGCGCCACCCGCCTGCGAACTTTCGCGGAGATCAATGCCCACGCCAAGGCCTCGGACTCTCGAGGCAAAGCCAGCCCCAAAGAACACGATGGCGAACCATCTCCTCTGAAAATTCCCGGCTCCGAGGAGAGACGAAGCGCAAATGGTGCCCGCATGGACAAAGCGACTGATGTCACGATAATGTCGGCTGCCAAGCCCCTGCCAAAGCCAAGACAGCACAGGGCGAGCAAATCAGAACCGCGCCTGGTTGCATCAACACCCGAGAAGAGTCACAGGACACATACCCATAGCCATGCTGGTCGCAGCCAAGACACCTTTACTTCAGAGTCGGCACAAGAGAAGACGCATGCTGTGCAAAGACCTGAGACAAGGAAGACCCCGACAGTCACCAAACCTTCATCAACTCCCGCTGCTTCTTCGGGCAAGCCAGCTTCCGCCTCTGTCCGGGCCAACTCCCGCATATCGAATGGCGTGACAGCAATCACCACAAACAACGCCAGGTACGCGCCAGCCGAGACAACGACAAACCATGCGATTCATACCGATACTCCCAGGCCACCAGGCCAAGGTCTACACAGCACACGCAACTACGCCAAGGAGGGCTTCGCAGCCCCCGATTCATCACATCTGCAGCCGTATTTCCCGAGACTGTCGACACGTTCGCCGTTCCGCCCTCGCACTCAAGAAGGCTATTGGCCGGGCCACACCAGTGGGAACGGCGAACCAGCTCATCAGCCTTATTGGCATCAGCCTTATTGGCATCAGCAGAGATGGGAACACAAGAGTAGCCTGGCCAATTATCCACTACGTCGCGAAGGGACAGCCCGCATCATCAATGCCCCGGGGGGCGACAGAGAAGTTACCACGGTGACCGGGAGTCCTCGGGGCTTTCATACCTACTTTGACGAGAATGGGGAGCCCAGTCACAAGGGGTTCAGTGCGAAGCCGATTGCTCATGGCTCGTTCCACAGAAAGCCATCGCGCCCACGAAGTGACGGAATGCGACAACCCGCCAGCTGGGGTAGCGACATCTCGCATCAGCACGCAAAGAGTGTGGATCGCGGCCGGTCTCCCATCCGTCGCGATAGAAGCTACAGCCATTGGGAATCTCGCCAGGACTTTAGGGCGGCAACACCGGGCAGGGTTGCGAGCACCAGTGCAAGCAGCGGGCTCTTTGTCAAAACCCCTGGAAGTGTTGGTAACCAGTGGCTCCGTCACGACTTCCTGCATGAGCGTCACATCAGCAGCAAGAGACCTGCCACTCCCCTCCTCAAAAGCGAGTATTTCAACGATTCAGAGACTTCCAAGCCTTATCACCCCAAGCGATCAGGGGAAGAAGCCGGTCTGTTCCTCTCTGAAGCCAACCCAGGGACCGAGGATACGGAGGTGACGAAGGGGGTTGAGGACGAACTTACACAAGCCCAACTGGACAAGTTGCGTCGGAAAGAGAGGAGGGAGATGGTGAGGGCAAAGATAAGGGCTGGAGAGAAGCCCGAAACGCCCTGTACCCACTGTCAACAAGACCATTGGGCATCGACTTGCCCGACGAAGAAAGCGAAACGCATAGAACGAAAGACGGCACCTCCCAAAGCCCCAGCTGCCCCTCGAATTATGACCGGCAAACGAAAGGCCAACGAAATGGGGGACAACAACATAACCACTCAGAAGGGAGCCAGATGGCGATCCGTTCAGCCAGCAAAACGAATCAAACTCGGGCCCGGTATCGCCGAGCAGTACTCGCCGGCGTGGTACAGAGGACCCCCGCCCATGATCAAAAACAGCCCACTCGAAAGCAACTTCGCCATGGGGAGATATCGGCCGCCGAGGCAGCCCGTCGCGGCGCCGGGCCCGTCATACCGCAGGTCCGTCTCGGTGGCCACAGAATGGATAAGGGACTTCTCGCCTGAAATGCAAGTCGAGCTTCTGGACCATAAGTGCAGAAAGGCCAAGCAGCAGGCCCAGAGCGACAGAGTGGTGATTGCCAACCTCAAAGAGGAGAATGCAAAGCTGCGCCGCCGGGGTGCCGCAGGGCCCCATGGTCGTGGCGGTCCAAACTAACGTGGAAGCACGCGGGGCTTCATGGGAGGAGGCATGGGCATGGCCTGGCAGGGCCCCAGTGCGAGGCGGCGGCATCAGTGAAGATAGTTCTTGTGCAGGCAAGTCAGTATATAGGTTAAGTAAGTAAGAGAGCACTTCTGCGATTCATTGCCGTGAGCCTCGAAGCACTATCTATTCACATCTGAGATACCAGAGAGATGGACGAAGCAATGCCAGGGCCACGCGACGGCGTACACTGGCTTTGGCCCACGGTAAACCGTTATCTTGGGCTTAACGCGCCCTTCGCCATTCGCCAGTGGCTTGCTATAGTTGACGGTCGTGCCCAAGAGGTCCGAGCCGCCCGCGCGCGCTCCGGCTTGCCTTCGTGCGGACGAGGCAAGGCTTCGGGTCCCCCCCGGCTGGTGGCGGAGGCATGGCCAGACCTTGCCGAGTGCCAGGGTAGTCGTGAGACTACCAGCCAGTCCTGTGAACCCGTGTCCCGAATGGCTTTCCGAGGTGTTCTCCTACCAATATGGCCTCTGGAGAACGGGGCGAGACGCCAGGGCTGGGCCTCTGGTGTCCGACTGTGGCGATATCAAGGTGGATCACAGGAAGGACGACAGCGCGTTGGCCCTTCCCCCCGGTAGTTGCCTTCTCGGGATGGAGTCGAGTGCTAGGAGATCCTGGCCGAAGGAAGAGCCAGCAGGGTGGCAATGGCACGTACCCGCTGGAAGTGTGGGTTGGCAGAGCATGCCGGGTGGCCGCGAAAGGAGAAGGAGGTAGTCGTGGGAAAAGAACCGCACACAAGTTCACGTGTATGGATGGGCCGGGAGCCCACATGCCCGCCCCAGGCGAAAGGTGACCGTCGCGGCAAAAAAGTACCTACGCCCTGCGACCACCTCGGTCGAGCTCGGTGTCCTCGTGTCCTGGCCTGCCTGGCGGCTGGCCCGACTGAAGAGTCGACCGAACAAAGAACTGGCAGCATTCACATCCACCAACCAACCCCACCTCCAGCGAGAGGGACTGGGCGGAACGTGTGACGCCGACAGACGCGATGGGGTCAGTTGAAACCCAACTCTACCGGTACGCAAGACCGTCTTCGTCTTGCCTGGTCTGGTCTACCGCCGTATCGTTTTGTGACATGGTTTCGTCCCGTTATCAAAATTCCAGACACGCCACAGCCGTCGGGAAGTCTATCGGGCGAAGAGGGGAAACGGAAGGCTTTCGGCTGGGCGGTGATGCCATGTGGCGTGTCTGAATTCGCACGTGGAAGCCTGCGACTTCTGCCAGCCTGGGGGGTTGTGTGCCGTTCTGGGTTGTCTGCAGGGCCGAAGATGCTTGGGACAGGCCATGGCAAGGCGTCGCGCACAGGCGCCGGCTGCCGATCTCCAGCTTCGTCTTCCCCAACAATTTCCAATGGCGGCGGCCTGCCCCCCCTGCTCCTCTTTTTTTCTCTGCTCCCCTCCCCAACAGAAAAACTCTCGGCGCGAGGCCAGGGCGGAGAAACCCTGAAAAGGGAAAGCAAAGCCCACTACGGCTGGAGGGGACCCTGCATTCCCGCGATTCGAGATCCATTGCTCAGGGGGGAGGCCCCACATCCTCCCACGACCGTTTTTTCCCTTTCCTTTCGAGAAGTCTAGCCGAAGCAACTGGGCGCCGTTCAGAAGGTTGCGAGACAAGGGCGACAAACGAGTGGGTGCAGCCGGTGGCAGTTCGTCGCATGGCGCAGCCACACATGCTCGTAAGTCCAAATTTCGCCGTGGAAGAAGGTGTCCATGGTTCGCGGCGGGCATAACCAGCATCGGGCCAGCCTGCGCTTGCTGCCGTTTGTCTCGCCAGTGACAGTATTGGGCAGACTTGTCAACTTGTCCTCACCTGGCCCGGGGTAAAGGAGGGCCGGAGAGAGAGGCAGCGGAGAGCAGGGGTGGGGAGGAAGTCTGGGCGTACGATCTGCGTCGCCCTCCCCTGCCAGCAGGGCAACAGGCTGACGGGCAGACGGGGCTGGTTGGCTGTAGTCGAACAGAGTACGCCTCGCTAGCGTTGCTGGACCCCCCGAGCCCCCATCCCCCTCCCCCCACGCGAGGCCAATCTGACCGCCGACTGAGAGCACGCCCGCTGTTGGTAAGGGCATCATCCATCGCGCAACCTGGATTTCGTCCAGTAAAGCACGACGTATTCTTTCTTGTACAGCACAGTCATCAGGCGTTCATCTGACGACCTCGCATGACGCATCCGTGTCCGCCGTGTTCGGGTTACAGGAAACGCGGGGATGCGCTGGGTTGCGAGTCGCCTACTTGGCAATGCAGCTCCAAGCAGGCCAGACCACTGCGAGACTAGTTGTTAGGAAAGAAAAAAAAAGGCTGCGTGTTTGTCATGCTCGCCTGCCGCCCGCGGGTTCACCGCTTTTGCCAGATGATCTCGGTCGGACGTGCGTGTCATGTAATACAGAACCGCTTTGTCAGACAAGGCGATATCGTATTCTGGCCGGACGTCATGCGGGCAGTGCTTCCCCCCCGATGCGTATGGCTGTGACGTGATGCCTTGCTGAGAGGAAGGAGGGATATGCCGCGGCGTTGGCATTTTTTTTTTTTCGCATGTGAAAGGGGGAGGAAGGGCTAACGCTGTAGCTCGGCGAGTGTATGTAGCAGGCTGTGCAGGCTTATCCGGGGCGGGCCAGGACTGCAGTGCGTATCGGGAGAGGCCAACAACAGCCCGGGCGTCCTTCGCGTACTGGGCCTGAAATGAGATCGGCACTCGGGTTATAGTACGCATGCACGGACGAGCAGCAGCAGCGGCAATAGCGCATGCCACCCGTCATTGTCGGTCGGGGAATCGCAGGCGGCAAGCCGTCGGTGCGGCAAGGCTTTGGGTTGGGTTGCGAGGAGTGAGGGATGTACTCGCTCCCCAGTACTCTGAGCGCAGATGAAGTGGCGGCGGGCATAGTGAATGTACATGGGAACGTAAGTACATGTAGGTACTCACATGGCGCATCCCCAGTACCTACCAAGCCGGCTCATATCCCGCCTGGCGGCCCCGTCTCCTCTCTTCCTGTGGGAGGCCTGCGATGGCTGTCACGGGCGGAGGCGTAAGGTGGATGCCGTGCACACACCACACCCGTCTTTCCTAGCCGGGTCTTTATCGCTTTGCCGGCGTGGAGGGGGGGGGGGGGGAGAGAGAGGGTGGTGCATGTATGGAAGTATTCGCAGCCGCGGTAGGCGTGAGGGCGTATTGCTGGTGCACCGGCCACATCAGATTGGAGTGGTAAGTCGTAGGCCGTCCGTTTCGGCTCGGAATGGATCGCGAACGGCTTCTGGCTTGTGGGGATGAGTGGGTGTTAGAGGTTCCAACCCTGGACCCTTGGCGCTCTGACGAGACGGGCGCTCATTGGCCAATTGCGAGGGAAACCGCTTGGATTGGCAAGAGGCGAATTCTCGGCGTCTGGCGAACAGGGGCGGATGTGGGCGAAGGTTGGCAGGATGGAGCTTCTGGGCTGGGGAGTCGAGGAGTCCGGGTTTTGCTCGTGCCTCGCCGCCGTTGCTGCTGTTCGTTTATGTTGCTGCTGTTGCTGCTGTTGCTGCTGTTGTTATTGTTGTTATTGTTGTTATTGTTGTTGTTGTTGTTGCTTGCTCTGCGTAGAGTACTTACATGTGCAGCAGGTGCTACAGGTGCTACAGGCCCCTGCTCGCCCTGTTACTGCCCAGCTCTGCCATCCATGCATCTACATATCCAATGCCAGAGGCCAAGCCCAGAAACAGAAAGTGGTAATGGGATCCCATTGGATCTAGGGTACTTAGGTACTTAGGTGGGTTTGCATATGGCAGGCGACATCCCATCCCATCCCCATCGGCCTGGGCGCCTCGAGGTTCTTGCGTCTTGCGAACCTCTTCCATCTACAAAGGATAAGATTTTCTGGTGGGACGAGCTTCCGGCAGTGGCGTTTTGCGTACTCGTACATGCTCGCGTCGGAACTTTCAGCGGCGGCGCCGTGCCTTCTCGCTAGTGAGTTTGGTACCTGTACCTTTCTCTGCTCCTGCCATCTAAGGTTGTTCCGGGGGAATGGTCATGTACCTCTGTACTTACTTTTCTATCGGTGCTCCCCGCTAGAACTCGCTTGGCCGTCTGACCGTCTCGCACGGCGGAACGGGAAAAGAACAAGAAAAGGGGGGACCTGCCATCAAACCACTACCTACAGTACGGTGGCAGAGAGGGGGAAACGTCCGGTATTCACGTTGAAACGGATGGCCCTCATCTGGTGCTGCTGACTACAGTAGGTACTTTCCTCCCAGCTGACTGCGTGAAGTTGCTACCTACACCGTATGCACGTGGTGTCGTCGTATTCCTACCCGAGATTCATCAGAAGAGCAAAAGGTGCAAGCGTGCAGGCCACTTCGCCTTTTCCCGAAACTCCCCTCGGTGCGTCAGTCTACCGCAGCGAGCGCAGCATCCCAATCCAAAATCTCTGCCTGCAGTAAAAAGTATCCTTACCGACCTGCCGGTCTGCGGATACGATTCGTCGGACTGCCTTGTACCAACGGCCAAGGTACGGACACGCATCCCACATTTCCAAGACCGCGCCCCAACAAATCGGCTCCCAGGAAGAAAAAAAAAAAAACCAACCTAGGCAAGAGGAGAGAGATACCTTCCAGATTGCCGCGAGAGACGGTACCTAATCCGCCCTAGTGCTAGCAGCCGCGGCCTGCCAAATTCGCTCGCGGTCCCACGGCTCTGGTCCCGACTCGGGCTGGTAGCTTTCTTTGCCTCTTCCCTTTCCCTCTCTCCCCCTGTCCCCCTGGTCGGTCCCCTTCAGTCCCCCCCCCCCCTCTGCTCCTCGCCCCTCAGGGACTCCCTGTCAAGTCCAACACGCGCAGTTGCGAGGGTCCAGTCTGGGTGTCAGAGTGTGGGCGTGCTAAGGAAGGTTGTGGGTGGGTGCCCAGGGGCCAGCCGATCCATCTCATGCGCGCAGGCGTGTCTCTGACCTGCCTCCGTCTGCATTTTGGCCACCCCCTGTCTCAACAACATCGCCATCCTCCTAGTTGTGCCCCCCCTCCCCCCGGACCCCCGTACAACCTATAAGGTATTTCTCCCGACTCTTACGCTCTTTCCCACCCCGCTGTCGTTTCCCGTCCTGTCTTGTCTGTCCCTCACTCTCCTCCCCAAACCTCCCGGTGTCCCATCGTGAGTCCTTCACTGCGGCTTCACGCACCTTCGTACTCCCCTCCCCTCCCCCTCCCCATCTCCCACCATGGCTTCCTCCACGGGAACTGCCGCCAGGCGCAACCCTGCCCTGCGCCGCACCATCACGTCGACGACGACCGAGTCGGACGTCTCGTCGCCCTCGACCCGCATGGGCTCGCCCGTCGACTCGCCCCGCCAGTCGGCCTCGTCCACCTCGCTGTCTTCCATGTCCTCGATGGACGACAAGACGGCCGCCGGCCACGGCAAGCTCGTCGACACGTACGGCAACGAGTTCGTCGTGCCCGACTACACCATCAAGGACATCCACGATGCCATCCCGAAGCACTGCTTCGAGCGCTCCGCCGTCAAGGGCCTCTACTACGTCTTCCGCGACATTGTGCTGCTCGGCTCCACCTTCTACGTCTTCCACAACTACGTGACGCCCGAGACCATCCCCTCGTACCCCGTCCGCTTCGCCCTCTGGGGCCTGTACACCGTCATGCAGGGCCTGTTCGCCACGGGCATCTGGGTGCTCGCCCACGAGTGCGGCCACCAGTCCTTCAGCACCTCCAAGGTCCTTAACGACACGGTCGGCTGGGTCCTGCACTCGTCGCTGCTGGTGCCCTACTTCAGCTGGAAGATCTCCCACGGCAAGCACCACAAGGCCACGGGCCACATGGAGCGCGACATGGTCTTCCTGCCCCGGACCCGCGAGCAGCGCGCCTCCAAGGTCGGCAAGCTGGTGCACGAGCTCGGCGAGCTCGGCGAGGAGACGCCCATCGTCACCCTGATCCACCTGCTCGGCCAGCAGCTCATCGGCTGGCCCAACTACCTCATGACCAACGTCACCGGCCACAACTTCCACGAGCGCCAGCGCGAGGGCCGCGGCAAGGGCAAGCAGAACGGCTTCTTCGGCGGCGTCAACCACTTCAACCCCAGCAGCCCCCTGTACGAGGCCAAGGACGCCAAGCTCATCCTGCTCAGCGACATCGGCGTCGCCATCACCGCCACCGCCCTGTACTTCCTCTGCCAGGCCTTCGGCACCGCCAACATGATGGTGTGGTACTTCATCCCCTACCTCTGGGTCAACCACTGGCTCGTGGCCATCACCTTCCTGCAGCACACCGACCCCTCGCTGCCCCACTACTCGGCCGAGTCCTGGACCTACGTCCGCGGCGCCGCCGCCACCATCGACCGCGAGTTTGGCTTCATCGGCCGCCAGCTGCTGCACGGCATCATCGAGACGCACGTCCTGCACCACTACGTCTCCACCATCCCCTTCTACAACGCCGACGAGGCCAGCGACGCCATCCGCAAGGTCATGGGCCGCCACTACCGCTCCGACACCAAGGACGGTTCCCTTGGTTTCCTCAAGGCTATGTGGAAGAGCGCCCGCTGGTGCCAGTGGGTCGAGCCCAGCGAGGGCGCCCAGGGCGAGGGCAAGGGTGTCCTGTTCTTCCGCAACGCCAACGGTCTGGGCACCAAGCCCGCCGCCATGGCTGCCCCGGCCTCTTGAGCGTCTTTGATCGATCGAGGTCGGTCGTCCGGGTCGTTCGTGGCCGTCGGTGCATGGGCCGTGCTATCCTCGACGGGCGTTCGCCCTCTAGAGGCGTCTCGCGGCCGCAGAAGGGGGGCGCTTCCCATCATCGGGGATCGCGCCCCGGCATAATTGGGTTTTCTGTCTGGAGTTGGGAGTTTGATTGAGCATCTGCAATGGAACCGGGAAAATGGAGCGAGAGAGCGACGCCTTCGCCTGCTTCCGTCGGGCGTCGGTTCGAGGGGAATCGGCGGTCGTGCGCAAGGAAGCAGGGGAAAGAAGAACAAGACCGAAACACCAGAATTGGCATGTTGCGTTGGTCCGTCGGAAGAAAAGAACCACGGAACAGAGACAGGAGAACCTAGAAGATTAGAACTGCGATCAGGTAGACCGATCTTAGATGGAAATGACTTTTCTTCTGCGCCAGATCCCCCGCTCTCTCTCCCTTGCCCCCTCCGCTGGCTGTGATTTGTCCTCCCCCTTCGCTACCCCTCCCCCCTCCCTCGACGCAATCTCAGCCCATCCCACACACCTCTAGCTGCCGCCATGTGCCACACGCACACGCACACGCACACGCACGCACGCACGCCCCCAATGTGTCTCGGGACGGTCCGCGCCTTGGGGGGGGAACGGTGCCACGGGTACTTCGCTTTGAAGCGAACGCCCCGTCCCCGTTTCCCTCCCCCCCCCCTTTTGGGATCCGGGGTTTTTTTTCTCCAATTGTCCAACCTCGCGTATCTGGGGGCGGGAAGGGCGGCGGGGCGGCCGGCGTAAAAGAAGGGGGAAACGAACGGTGGTATGCAAGGGGGGGGACGCGACGGCGCGGGTGCGGGGAAAAAAAAAAGAGGGTGGGCGCAAGCGTGGGCGGGCGGCGTATGTATGTAAGGTAGGAAGGCTGGAAGGAAGGAAGCAAGTCAGCCCGCTTCTTCGGCGTTTATGGATATTTTCCTGCCCCGGAGCGACGTTTCGGACGTCTCGGCTTGCGGGATCGGTAGCTACCCCCTCCAAGTATCTTCGGGGAGGGTCTCACTATGGGAATAGATGGCAAGGGTTCGAACCTGGGGCGACGTTGAGGTAATTGAGGTTTTCCGTCATGGTCACGTCGCGGGTCTTTCGGTCAGCCCGGCAGCCCAGCCGGCTGCTGCCATGGAACAGCTCACGGGAGACAAATCACAAGTCAAGGAGGATGATGGGCGAACCGAATGAAGTCATCAGGATTCCATTGTGCAAAGACTATCTTCGAGCCAAGTTGGGAAATTCAAAGCTTTCACTTCCACGATCAATCCCTTCATTCATCCGGCGGACCCTCCAGATATCAACGCCCCTCCATCCCTTCTTTCCTGACGGCCACCGCCGCCGATATGGCGATGCTGGTGCCGAAGAAACAAGTATGTAGCTCAAGACAAGGCGAAAAGGAAGAATAAAAAGCAAAAACGCCATGCTTTGCCGTCACGGTAGAAACGCGTCATTACCGTGCGCAACGCCAAACCACGCTGCTGAAGTACTTATACATGGTATCGGAGAAGAAAGGCGGAAAGCACCATAGGGAGGAGAGCCGTCTGGCTGTCGTGAGGAAAAACAGCGGGACAGAGTGGAAGACAGAGAGGTGCGCGGTGGTGCGAGTTGCATCGTCGAGAAATGGAGACCGCCATCATCAGGCCATGCACCCGGCACTAGAGGGTCGTGATGAGTTGGGCGGCGTGGCCAGAGACTTGCCGGCGTCCTTCCGCTGCTTCTTGGGGAGTACGGCACAATTACCGGACGCGATGCTCTTCTGGCCTTTCGCCTCAAGCTTCTTCCCCCTTTGCCTTGCTTTGTATCGCTGGCGTTTCTCCCTTTTCAGTTGTGCCTTCTGGTTCTTCTGCGTGTCCTTCTCCTGTGCTTGGTCGAGACTTTGCGCGTCGTCCTCTTGGCGGGCCACCTCAGTGCCAACGCCGCCTCCCCGCTTCGACTTATGCTTCTTTTTCGATGCCTTGGGCGGCTGCTTCGCTTCGTTTGTCGACTTGGGCGGTTTACCTTGATTCCGCATCGAACCGTGACGGGGTGTGTCATGCGCGTCCAGCTTGGGTGCTTTGCGTGGCGAATCCGCGACGACGTCGCCAGAGTCTTCAAATTCGTCGCCCGAAGATGCATCTGGCGATGTGGATTCCTTCGGTTTCTCAATGGTCGTTGCTTTGCGCTTTGGGGGTTTTTCTGCGCTCTGGCGCGTAGAGGAACGGGTGACGCGTCTGGTGGACGAGTCTTGCACATGTGTCTGGAGGACCTTGCGTGGCGAGTCCGCAACAACGTCGCCAAAGCTTTCAGGGCTGTTGTCAGAAGACGCATCGGGGGATGTAGATTCCTGCGGCTCATCCAAGCTCGTCAGGTTGCGCTTGTTAGGGTCTTCTGTCCCCTGGCGCGTGGAGGAGCGGGTCAACTTTTTGGTGGGCGAGTCCTGCGCATGCGACTTCAGAGCCTTGCGTGGCTCGTCCGTATTGATGGAGCTCAAGTCATCCGAGGGACTGCTCGGAGCTAGCATCAGCGATTTTATTTCCTCTTGCTCCTCGCAAGGTGGTCTCTCTCGTTTCAATGAGTTGCTTCTCATGACCTGCGTTGAGGGCCTAGAGGGCGTCTCGGCAGCGACCTTCAACATCGAACTCCGGCGCTTCCCTGCCAGCTTTGCCATTGTGTCCGTTTGAAAATCAGAGAGATCCACAGTCTTCAGCCAGGCTGGCGATTCATTCATGACGTAGTCAACGACCGCTAGGCCTGATTCCTGCGAGGCTGTGGCTATGTGCTCGGATTTGGCGTTGATGTCGCCGAGGCTTCTTGGTGCCGATGCGAGTACCTGGGCATTAACTTCAGGCATCTTCTTGTACTCGGCCTTTTGCGCTTGCGACGGCTCGGCGATCTCCACCACAATGTTGGCGTTCTTGAGGGCACTGGCGCGGCTCTTCGTTTGCGGCGTCTCGACTAGGGACATGGCCCGCTCGGTATCGGGCGTCAAGTTGAGTTCCTCTTCCCAATCCATAACCTTGCTGCGTGTTCTTTGGGAAGGCGTCTGCTCCAAGAGAGGGGCCCGTCTCTCCAGCATCTTTTTTCTCACAGGACTTGAGCTCATGAGGATGCCAAGCTCCTGGTTTGACGGCGGGCATTCCCTTTCGAACTGTTCTCTGATATGAACCTCGTCCGACCAGCTGGAGGGCGGCGTTGCTTGTCGCCAAGGATTGACGGGAGGCAGTCTCACCTCTGCATCACCCTTATCATCATCATCCCTCTCCTCCTCCCCCGAGGACGAATCAGCCGCCTCTGAAGACTCCGAGAACTGCGGCACCGCCTTTTGGGTCATATGGGCGATCAAGTCTGCGGATGGCGGCCGACAGCTGCTGATGTATTTCCCAGTATGTTTGCCGTCGACGATGAGGCCCTCCCAGGGACCGTCGTCAATGTAGAGGTACGGAAGGTCTTCGTCATGTCTGAAAGTGGACCCGTACTTAACCTGCCACGCCTTGAACGCCTTCGGAAGTCCGTCGTCGGCAAGTTCCTCAACATGGAACCTCCGCTCCCCGTGCGAGCCGAGAGACGTGACAGAAGCCTCGCTGTCACTCTGAGTTTCTTCGTCCTTGTCAGAAGGCTCGTTGTCAGAGGACTCGGCATCAGAGAAGACCTCTTGAACGTGGCGTGGATAGCTGGAGAACTTGGCCGTCTTGGTTGGCGGGGGTGACTGCTGTTTCGGAGGCTTGGGGTTCAGCGTGTTCATGGGCTTGAAGTCGGCCCCCGAGCAGTTCAGTTTCCGGAACGAAGGCGTGAAGGTTACTACAGGCTTATTAATAGGGGTGAAGGTGGTTGTTGGGGTTACAAAGTGCTCCGTACTTGTTTGACTACCAGCCACCGAGTCTGTCGCAGATCCGTCGTTTCTCTTTCCAGTTTCTTGCAGGCCTGCCGGAGGATGGATGATTTCGCTCATGTCCTCATCAGGGTCTTCGGGCTCCTGTAAGAAGCTGGCTGGAGGCGGTTTCGGCTTCCCTGTACGTTGTGATCAGCATGCTTCGGGTAATACCATAGGAACCAAGTAATGGTGGCCTACTTTTATGCGCGAGCTTGGTCCTCGGCTTTCCCACGAGTGAAGCAATCGCTGCCTCAGTCGAGATACTCTTAGGCTTGGACATTGCCGATGCTTTTTTCAGCTCCTCCTTCTGCTTCTCAGCTTTCCGATCTTTCTCGTCGCGGTTCCTCTGTTCCATGAATTGTCTTATGAGCGTGGCCTGGTCTGGAGATGTCGCCGCCCGCAACTTGGAGGCCGAAATCTTGGCCGGCGCACTGTAAGGCGGCGCCCGTGTCGTCTTTTGGGTATGCGGCGACTTGGAACTCGATGGACCAGTCCGGAGGACAGAAGGCCGTTCGCTTGCTTCCAAGGTGGTCTCAGGCTGCGTGCCCTTCTTAGGGTACACGGCAAAGACACCTCGAGAATTTGCCACGGAAAACCGCGGCGCAATCAGGGGCTTCTCTGGCCCGTCTCCTTCTGCATTGCCAGAACCAGTGGCAGGTGACACGAACCTGATATTCTCGTTTACTCGGTGCTGCACTGGACGCTTGCCGTTCTTTTTCTCTGTCGCCTGCAAGGGCCTGCGCGTTTCGTGGCCACTCGGTACATCTGAGCCATCTACTTCGTCCGAAACGGAGGTATCGGCTATCGAGATGATTTTAGCATCTGAGGGAATGACAGCCGGGTTTGTTGCCTTTGACGATGGTGGCCGGGCCGAGGCGCCGCCACTGCCTGCGGGCGCCCTGGCCGGGCGCTGGGCGGGTGTCACTGGAATGGCAGGGGCCTGGGGCTTGGCCTTGCGAGGCGTTGTTCTTTCTTGCTTGACATGGAGATCTCCGTCGGATGAAGGCACCTCGTAAGGGTCGGCCTTACTCGCCGACTTGGGTTTCAGCGCTGTTTTCTGCACGCCCTTCGACGTCTTGTCTTTCGTCCCCGCCAGCTTGGCCGAGCAGTTCTGCTTCATCACCTCGGGAGCCGCGTCCTTGAGTTGGGCCGAAAGCTTCGTCTCATTTTTTCGCCGGGCACGCTTGACGGGAGAGCGACCGCGAGTTTTGGGTCTTCGAGTGGCCTCGCCATCCGTGTCATCATCAGCCTAATACAGTGGGTTAGTCTTTGATGGCAAAGGCTTGTTTTCTTGGGTGGGTAGCAACTTACATCCGACGAGATTGCCAGGACTTCAGCATCACTGGGGACTTGGGTTCTGCCTTTCGAGGTTTTGGGACAGCTCGACGAAGATCTTCTGCTCTTGGCGGCGGCGTTCTTGGGCACGGGGGCCGCAGTAGTGTCATCATTGGTACTGTCGTCGCTGAGAGAGATGCATGCTTTGGAAGCAAGATTCACTCGGGAGTGGGCAGAGGATGTGCGTCTCAAAACCATCGGCTCGCTTGAGAGGGCATGTTTTCCCTTCCCAGGGGCGGCCGACTCAGGCTCAGCATCGGCCTCGACATCGTCCTCACTGTCGCTGTCGCTGAGGAGGATGGGCTGTATTTTTGACGCCACGGATACAGGCTGAGCCGTGGAAGATCGGCGACGCTGGTTCTTGGAGTGAGGTGTTGTGGCTCGAGCGGATGCCGCTCTAGTGACAGAAGCTACCCTGCTGACCGACGCCGCTCTGCTCACCGACGCTGCTCTGGCGGAACGAGACAACTTGGGCGGTAGGCTCAAGATTACATGGGTGACCTCGCCCTTCTCGAGCACGTCGAGAGGATCCTTGGCGTGCAGTTTAAAGGTTTGGTCGTCGAGGATAATGTCAATCTTGACGGAGTCGGCGTCCTGGGGACAATCTTCCAAATATCGTTCGAGTGCGATTCCCGCGAGAGATCCAACGGTGTCGACTGAGGCCGTCGCAATGCGGTAATTCGCAATAGATTGGGTTCCGCCGTGGGCGACGTTGTTGTAGAAGGCCTGCGTGTATAGCTTGACCCAGCAAGAACGAGGCTTTCCATCCATCTCCGTGCTCGAAGACATGGCGACGGTTACATTGAGAAGGGCAAAGGACGCCGGCGAGTTTGAAGATGAGGGGTGATTTCGATGATTTGGCAAGTGCCGTGGTGTAGGAAGGAGTGGTTGAGGAAGTGGTACTTGATCTTTGCCGGCAGGCGCGGGTAGTAGTGATGAGCAGCAGGCGGGCAGGCAGACAATCAATGGGCACCAACTGCCTGAGGATTGGGGATGGATTGGAGGGGTTCGATTGTCTCAGCTGCCCAAGATGCTGTAGGCAACCTCCAATCTAGGTGCTCAATTGTTCTCTATCGTCGTCAATGGCAACGGCAATCGATGCCTTTGGGACCTCTCGCCGTCCTGGACTTTTCTCCCCCAACGCGACTACATGGGCTGTCGCGTCCGGAACGTGTCACCGCGCACAGCTAGCGCGTTTTCCGCCCGCTAACCCGTTGCCGTATGGAGTACCTACTATGGATGGCTGGAGGTTTAATTGATTTTAGAACCCCACCAACGACGACGATGTTGGCAACGGCGTTTCTTTTTTACTTTTCACTGTGTACAACCCCACGATACTTTGCCGGGATGTGAAGCAAACTCGGTCTCGAAGCGGCCTCGCCTGCAGGTGGATAAATGAAATGGCTGGGACGGGCGAGCAAACAGAACGAGATAGCAGGTTTCATTTTACGGCGTGGGGGTGCTGCCGCTGCCAGCCTCGCCATGAGGCAGTATGAAATAGGTAGGTACTTTAGGTATCCTGGCCTTCCCCTTCCATCTCAGCCCACCTCGCCAGCCCGCATCGTAACTCGGGAGCCCGGCTCTCAAGGCCTGGTCCAACCGACACGCGACGGCGCCATATGCGATCCCATGCAGACCGAGGCAAACACGCGAACTCGGTCTGGGTCCCTCGCCTGGGCAGTTTCCGGGAGCTCGCAACTTTCGTCCCGCGCCCTGGTACTGGGACCAATGTTTACACAGCCCGGCCCTGTCAAGAGTACGAGCCCACACAAGCTCCTTGGACCCTGTGGCCCTGCCAGGCCCCCGTTTTCTGTGGCATCTTCCGTCGGCGGGTCTCGGGAGGCAGTGGAGAACAATCCCCGCGGCCAACAATGGAACATCACCCAGGCACCTAACGGCTGAGAGATAGTACAGGCAGCGATCTAGAAGGTACCTTGCCGGCAACAAACACCAGCTCTGACGCATGATATTGAAATCGCGGTGCGACAGGCCCACGATGGTTGGGGAGGCGTCCCAGCTGATGGGTATTCCATAACCATATCCCATATCAAATGGGCCAGCCAAACATGCGGGCATACATCCTTGGAACTCCCCTTCGTGGCGCTACGTATGGCTGGCAAGTATAAAAGCCAATTTCCCGTAAAACTTTGGGGTCTTCGGAACCCTAACTTCCCACCAATCCAGGCTGCAGTACTGGCTGGCGAGGCTCGCGTCAGGTAGAGATATCCAGGCGACCGGAAGAAGAATAGATAGGTACGTAGGGTCTGTGAACGGATGGAGTCCTTCTGAGCCACAGGGTCAAGTGTAGATGTAAAAGTAGACTTGCCTTTGGAGTGGCGGCGCAGGTCTGTCCAGTTAGGCAAGTAGACTGGAAGATAAGGCTATAGGCATCCGCCAGTAGTACTAGGATATGAGGGCATATGTCAAGGCCTGACGAGGTGTCCGAAAGGGTAGTACGTGTTCGCACAGCGCTGCGAGTATTCCCAAGCGGGAGGATGTCCACCAGCTCTCGCCATTTCATACAACCACACATAAGCCCCATGACGGCACTTCTTGTCGAAGGAAAACCATGAGGTCGTTCCTTCCTCACAGCCAACCCTCCCTGGCATACAGGGCCTTCGTTCTGCTCAATAAGTACATTTGAGGTTTTCCTCACCACTGGTACGACTATCGTCCATGATGTTGCCCACGGACATGGAATCGCAAAAGAAAGATGCCCATCGGGGAACCGATGCGGCCCGTCGTCGCTCCCGACGCAACTGTGAGTATAAAACACGGCAGTATTCTCCGATTTCCTGTGAGTTTGGACGCAGTATAGAGGGCCTTTGAAGTTACAAAACAGTGTATTGATCTCGCACACTCGGCCGTGGTGAGTCGGTGTGGTCGCGATCGGCGAAATCAGAGAGGACGCGACCGACACACTCCGTACTGCGGATACGGGAGACCGAGCCAAGGTCCTCGCACGCCTGGTCCTAAAGAAGGCCGTCGCACCCGCGGTCAGAGACATGGCCAGCCTACGCAGGGTCAGATATCTCGCACGCACTAACTACGACATCAGCGGCGAGTCTTCAAAGGACCGCTTCACAGAGTTCGAAACCATGTTTGTTTGTACATCTATTCGTGAGTTCCCGGCTGGACAGCTTGCTTCCAATAATTACTGACGATCTTCAACCCACGATGTGGTACGCATTGCAGCCTAGCCTCAGATTTATGCCGAAAAAGAGCAGGATATGCTGCTCACAGGATCTTGCGAGGGCAGCGTGGCCCTTAGCAAACGAACACGTCTCTTCCGCACCACCTCGTCTGGTCGCCCTTAAGGGCTAAGTTCCCCGGACTCCGAAAGCAACGATACTCTGGCCTGCTCCGTGCCCGGCGGGCAACGGGTCTCTCGAGGCAAGGATTGAGGAACCTTTATCACGGGCCACGAGGGGACCGAGTCTCCTGGTTTGGAGCGAGGATGGAGAACGGGTGGAGGAGTTGTTGTCTCACCTGCGCGTGGTTTGAATGGCAAATAACTCGTAAACTGCATTTTCGGTTCGATACACGTAACATTCGAAGCTGTTTTCGATTTCAGAGTGCTTTCAGACCCTTCGCCGTTCATTGCTACCTCTGAAAATGTCCTTTAGCGAGCGGGCGCAGCACTGGTACGCGTCTTCAAGCCCTGGGACACCCATGACTGCGCCGCACCCAGCCCATAACGCTTCCTACGAGGTGTCAATCACATGGTGACAAGTCCCTCTTCACCCACAGATAATGTAGCGCGATCCGTGTCACCACGAGGGTCAAAAATACCGAAATAACCAAGCAAACTCACAAGAGACTGCCGGTAGTACAAATGACTTCGACGCCGCCCTCACTCGGGGCCGGCGTGATGAAAGCCTTGAAGAATATGCTACTGATGAGAGGGCCGGCGAGAAAGAAGGCCGACAGGTTCAGGATTCTCTACAGCTAGTGAGTATCGTGGCTCGCCCTGCTGCGCCGTGTAGATAATTGAGTCCCTAGATGCGCAGGCTCATGGTTATGTAGCACTCCGCGACGCCGGTCTTGATGCACCCCAGGTAGCAGTGGGCATATATGCATTCAGCAGGGTCAGCGCCATTGACGTGGTTGTCGAACACGCCGTCCACGGAAGTTTTTCACGTCGGGGCGGCATTCCGGGCGATGTCGGCTCGCGCTGCCTGGATTGCCGGAAACCAGGGAGCGAAGATGCCCAATGACCTTCGTCAGGATGTGGTGGTCTGTTGAGACCTGACGAATCTGTCGCGCCAGAAAGCGGACTGCCCTCGAGCGCTCGTCATAGTTCTAGGACCTCCTGTTCGGTTCCGTCAGCGCATGTTGCTCTCGTCGGTGAAGAAGCATGCCCAGTGACATGAACCCGTCCAAATTCAGGCACAAACAGTCCCTTTTAAAGGTACCTAAGGTTGTAACCTCGTTTTCCAGCAATTGCTCGTCTTCCAATCCATCACTATGTAGGTCAATAATAATCGCACGTTACTCCGATGAACGCTCCGACCCTTCAATCCCACGCGCGGAAAGACTATGAGACTGTACCAGACAGTGAGCACCCAGCGCTCGACATTCTATACACATAGCGAAACTACCACCATTGCAATTTTCGCAGGTGTAAAAAGCTTCCGGGGTATCCGCCATGCAAACGTCGCAAAGCGCCACTTGCACCCCATTACCAAAACACGCTGGCTCTCCAGTGTCCATGTGAAGCGAGGGCATTTCCAAGCCGGAGCTTTCTGCATGTTCAGCTAGACGTTTTGCAATTTCTCCGTGGCCTTGCTTCTGAGCCCACCAGAGAGGAGTTCGACCAAGGCCATCCGTTGTTTTGATGTCGATCTCGGGTGAAGCCAGAAGCTGTTCTACTATTTCAAAGCGCCCATAGCGGATGGCGAATGATAACAGCGATGCCCCGTAATGGTCGGTCATGTTGAAGCATGAGTGCAAATTCGCCAAGAGGTGGAAAGCCATGCCTGTTTTGTCTCGAACAGCATGAAAAATGGGAGTCCGTCCAAGGTTGTCGGCCAACGTGCAAGCTCCAGCATCGTGAGCCAACAGGAGTCCGACGATAGTGTAACGACCTTGAGCTGAGGCTGCGTGTAGCGCATTTGCTCCCTCGAAGTTCGAAGCCTTCCAATCGGCCCCCATTTCGAGAAGCACTCGGACCACTTCTGCATAACCAGAATAAGAAGCTGCACTCAGAGGCGTCCATCCGTAACCCCCCCGGGTTTTCCAGTCGGCGCCATACTCCAGAAGCAGCCGGACCACTTCCACATGGCCAAGGATAGAAGCTGAATATAGCGGCGTGCATCCATCATCATCTGGGACCGACCAGTCGGCACCCCTTTGGAGAAGTAGTCGGACCACTTCCACATCCCCACGAAAAGAAGCAAGAAGTAGCGGCGTGCGTCCACAATCATCTGGGACCGACCAGTCGGCACCCTTTTGGAGAAGTAGTCGCACCACTTCCACATTCCCATGAGAAGCAGCAAGATATAGCGGCGTCAGTCCACAATTATCTGGGACCGACCAGTCGGCACCCCTTTGGAGAAGTAGTCGGACTGCTTCGATTTGCCCCCACTTAGATGCAGAACTCAGCGGTGTAGCCCCGCCCTCATCTCGAGTCGACAAGTCGGCGCCCCTATCGAGAAGCAGCTTCAAGATCTCCGTTCGACCATGTATTGCCGCTTCCCCAAGAGCCGATCGGTTGTTATGTTGGAGGTTCACATCAGCGCCCCTATCGAGAAGCAGCTTCAAGATCTCCGTTCGACCATGTATTGCCGCTTCCCCAAGAGCCGATTGGTGGTTATGTTGGAGGTTCACATCAGCGCCCCTATCTAGAAGCAGCTGTACGCACTCCGTTCGGCCTGAGTATGCCGCTGCTCCAAGGACTGGCCCGCACACGCCACCTTGGAGGTTCACATCAGCGCCACTATCGAGAAGCAGCTGGATGCATTCTGTTCGGCCTGAAATTGCCGCTGCCCCAAGGGCCGACCCGTACCTGCCGCCTTGGAGGTTGACATCAGCACCCCTGTCGAGAAGCCACTTCACAACAGCAATGTGATTCGGAACTGGTAATGCCGACCCGCTGGTTCTGTAAGAAGTGGCATTCGTATTTGCGTATGCTTCGATAGGGGTGCCATGTTCTGACTCGTGTTCATAAGGGGCAACGGCCACAGAGAGGAGCCCAAGAAGTGAAGCATAGTAGAGTGGGGGGGGTATATCTCCTCCCAGTCTGCCATCATATCTCTCATGATTCCAGAGACGGACCCAGCTCGCAAACACGCCCTGCCTATCTCCAAACAGTCGCATGATCTGCTCTTGGATATGCCTAGCATTGCTGCTCTGCCGAAAATGTCCCGGCCAAAATCGTGCGGCATACTTTGCCAGTGGATGTCGGGCTTGAATGTCTTCGGGGTTGATCTCAGTTGCCTGTGGCTCTAGCAGAAGAGCCAAGCAAACAGAAGTCATGAGGGTATGTGCATGCTTTTTTTCCACGCTGTACTTTGCGACCCCTTCTTGCTCAAGGATCCGCTCTGATTCGAGATATTCCTGAACGGAGAAGTGAGCAATACGTATAGTGATACGCGTACTCTGTGTTTGCTTTGAATCTGGGAAAGCCCGTGTGTCGGCATTGTCGTCCAGACTGAGGTCGACTTCGGTGAAGCCCGGGCAGACTTCTCGAAGCCCGTCGATGTTCTTCAGTTGGCGCTTCGGATTGAACCTGGGATACTCTCCGACTTCGACAGCAATGGCATCGATGAGCTCCGGCACTGTCAGGGGCCTCGTAGCACAACAGAGCACGGTTAGCATCTGTTGGGCGTAGCTCTTCAGCATGGGAGGGATGTTTTGCAACATCCTTCTGTACGTCTCGTCCAAGGTTTGAGGCAGGGATTGCAGGAGCTGCTCAAGTAGGTCCTCGCTCACGGCGCAAGCAGCTAGCGCGTTGAGCTGGCAATCCACCCAGCGAAACCTGAACAGTCGAATCAATAGATGTAGAATGGAATAAGGACATTGAACTTACACGCCCTCGGCTTTCTCCCTGAGAGCCCCTTCAATCTGATCATAGTGGTCCGCCCACTTCCGAAGACGCCGATTTCCACGCAGGCTCCCAACGATGAAAGATGCGATATCTTGATCTATACCATCGTTCTTCATGGGAATCGTCTCTCTTGGTTCGGGTCCGAGCCCGTCGCGGATATCGACCTCATCTCGACTTGTAGCAAGGAGGTGCAGGCCGGGCTCCGACCAAGACCGTATGTCCTCGATAGCTTCCAGTACTGCCTCTCGACAACTCCCCCTTGGGCTCTCGTCCAGGGCGTCCAAGATGATGTAGACGTGCCGGAACGCTCGCACGAGTTGATGAAGGCAACCAAGGAGGGCCTCCTCTGGTGGACTGGAGTTACGATGCCTCTTGTGCAATTGCTCAAGGACTGTAGGAGTGTCGCCAAGCTGGCCTGCTAGTTGCGAGACCAATGCCCGAAGCATTGCCGACGCGTCTTGTTTGCGGTCGTCATTGAAGGTGAAGAAGAAGAATGCAATGCCAATTTGTCGGTTGTGCCCCCCATGGTCAGGTGTATGATGCTCGGCATCTATAGCGTGGCGAAGAGTACGTTGGATCACCGTTGAGCATAGGACGGACTTCCCACAGCCAGCAAATCCCTTCAACCATAGGAAAGAGCGAGGCTGCTTAAGCCACGCAGAGAAAGACAGGCCTTTGACGAGCCACAAGCCAGTATTCGGGTGTCTCTTTTTGCAAGCCTCGTTGAAGTTGATTGAAGCATCGGGCGCTTTGAGCCACCTCTCGACTTCGCCGGTCAACTGGGAAGTCCGGACCAGATCCATGACCGCTTTCATATCGTCAACGTCGTCGCGTATCTTCTCGACCGAGGTCTGCTGCAGCAGCTGCAGAGCCACAGAGAGGTATTTGACCAGGTCGTCGATGTCCTCCTCAAGCTTCTGTAACGTGCTTTGTCGAAAGGGGTACGCAACTCGGCGGCTTGCAGCCCGCACAGCAGATCGAAGCCCGTCGACGGGGATCTGCTCGAACTTCTTTGCTTCTTGCTCCAGCTCTTCTATGTACTCGTAACACTCTTCGATCGCAGATTCGATGCTCTTCAGCAGCTTCTCCTCGTCACCTCGGAATGTGCGGTCCAGGTGGGGGCGTAGGCTTTCGAGGACGCCCAACAGTCTCTCCAGACCTTGGAGCGTATGGGCTGCGTCTGCGTACTGGGCTTTGACGCTGGAGTAATAGTCGAAGAGCGACTGGGTAACCTGGATGCCTAGCGAAATGATTCCCACCACACTACCTGCCACAGATAGTGGGTCGGACATGGCGAGGCCGTTCTTCGTGGATAGTCGGAGCGTGCTGATTTCTCGTTCTTCTGGCTTGGTCTGCGCCCTCGCTTTGCAGCCCGATAGAAGATTGGGCTAAATCTTGGCCTGCTCCAACGCCCCATGACTGGACCGGGCCGAACCATACCAGGCTGGCGCAGAGGCTTGGATGCCCAGTGATTGGTCTTCTGGGACAGGCTGACGCCAAGATGAAAGAAACAGGTGGCGGGCTCAGGCCGACCATGCTGTGATAGGCACGTCGTTGCACGAGAGATGCGGGGGTGCATAATGAGGTAACCCCCGCAATTCAAGGCGAGTCCGACGGCGTGATGAGATATTTCTCGTGGGATTTTAATTGGCCAAAAAGATATGACGGGCTGTTTCGTTGCGATATCGGATAGACATGAATGCCCTCGTGTACTGAACATTGAAGGTCCAGGGTGCATGTCGAAGAAGAGCGTCTCATGGCAGCGTACTTGTTCCAAGTGGCAACAGGAGCCAAATGATCTATTTTTTGGCGGATTTCAGGAAATGACTGGCCTGACGACAGCTCGGAACGGCTTTTCAAGGCTGGGATACGCAGGGGGTCCTCATGGCCTAACCAGGTCGCTGGGTGTAAGAATAATAAGAATAATATTGAGAAGGGCTACAGGTCTAGAGGCTGGAGGACCTGCGACGTGTGCGCTGGGAGGAAGTTCAGCCAGATTTTGGCGTCGAAGCAGGCCATCATAAAGTCCTCGTTACTGTGGGAGTCATGGCCGTCCCGGATGAGGTGTCGCCACTGCGAAAGGTCCCCTGGAGTAGCCAAGGGATGAAGACCTGCTTCAGCCAACGCAGCACAATTGCATTAGAGCTTCAATCGCTGGGTGAGGAGGCAAGAGACCAGTCCGCGAAGTCCTCCTCGTCTGGCTCTGCGTCAAACCAACGCTTTTGGATCGTCTTGCCCTGAAAAACGACCAGGGGAGGCAGGGCACACCCGCTGGCAGAGATAGCCTCAATACATGTTGACCACTCCCCCCTGGCTGTATCCATGGCGAATACCTCTTCGAGAGCTGCAGGGCCGATAAGGCCGTGTTCGGTACAGCTGCGACCAGCGCGCAAAAGACCGGTGATGCCAGTGTTTTCCGAGGCGGTGTTGGCCACCCTCCACGACGCAGGTAACGTTCCACGCGTCGAGGGGTCCCAATTGGCGCACCCAGGTGACGCTCCCCGGCCCTCAAAAAAGGTAGGGAGTCGGGACTGGGTCACAATGTCCACCGGATGAGGGTCGACTTGCAGGGTGCTGATGATGTCTCTGGACAATGCTGACATGTGGCCACCAGTAGGAAGAGACTCTCCTTATCTTAATGTGGCAATGCTACAGCCAGCAATTTAATGCAGTCATCGTCGCGATGTAGTCCGCTTTGTAACATAGTCAGCTTACTGTTGAGCAGTTGAATCAAGACGCGGCTAACGACTTCCACCCGCTTGCAGGCTAAGTGCTTATACAAACGCAGTATAAGGTCGTGTTGATTGCCACGGTGGGTATTTTGCCTTTCCTTACGACCTCCTACTACGCTACCCTGCTCGTGGTCAGCTGGCGTGTTACGAGGTTCACTCTAATAATCTCCTATATTAACAGGCTGTTCCCTGGGCATGAATCCTATTGAAAACTCACGAACAACTTCTTCCAGTACACAAGTACTCCTTCATACTTTCTGAGCAATTCAGGTCTACCCATTACTCTATCCGCTACAACAACATGAAGCTGATCAGCATCCTCCCCTTCCTGGCCATTCCAGCCTCTGCCTTCGTGGTGCCCGAGAACCTCGAGAACGGTACCTATGGCGTCAGTTTTGACGCCCATGGCGAGGCCAAGATAACCAAGCTCAGCGTTTCCGCCAGCAGCACCAGTACGCCTTCTGAGCTCGAGAACCGAGGAACACAGATGAGTGCAAAATACGGGAAGCAACTTGCCTCACGAAATAGCCAGGGCGCCACCGGCCATACGTTTCCCAACCACGACGATTATAATGCGTGCACCGACGGTATGAAGGACGTGTTTGGCAATGGTCTGCTGGTCCAAGGTCACAAAATCTACTTCGTCACGCACGGCCAAGCATTCTTGGCCCTTTGCAATTACAGCAACGGTGCTCAGGGCGGATACCCTTATGAGGTCGACAACTTCAACGCTGCCATGGATAGTTCCTATGGTTCTTGGACCACCGGCTGATACTTTTTCAGTGGGCCGAACAAGACTCTGTGGCGAGACACGACCGGCACTCCCATCTGCACCAACATCTAGAGGTAACGTTCCCTTTAAATCAGAGATGTCCCTCAAGCTATCTAACCAAAGTCAGTGCTACGAGACCCGCATCCAATCGCGGCGCGCTAGCTCCACCGGAACGGATTATATTCAAGACCAAAACAACGGTCGATCTATCACAAAGCAGTCCGAAGACGGGAACCAGCCAAAAGACAGTGACAAGGTTGCGAGACACAAAAACGACGGGACGGTTCAATGAATCGGTGTGAAAACGAATGAATGATTCCATACTGGATCATGGTTTCCTAAACAAACAGTCATTACCTCAGTGATTAAGTAGTCTAAGCATCCATCTTACCCCCAGCACTCAACTCTACCTAAGAGCATCCCTTTTCTGTAAAAGCCGAGCACCTCCTGCCCTAGGCCTTCATGTACCATAGCCAGAAGGCGTTCTCCTTGAGGCGGTGGAATCACCCCTGCTTGGTTTTGTGCCTAAGTATGTAGAGTCTACCATATATTTGGCATGACGTTACTACTCATACCGTGACCTCGATCTTCGTGTCACGTGGCTTCATCATGATATGTAGCTTCCACCATGGGCCATGCAGCCGCCATGTGTTTCGACTGGGTGGTTGCAACTGCCCCCAGCCTCCTGTATGCCCTGTACATCTTGCACGTCTTTATTTGTGTTTATACATCCGTATGTCCTGCGTGTCCGTTACCCTGCTCGTCTCGCCATTGCGTTACATCGTTACTGTACACACACACACACACACACACACACACACACACACAAACACAAGATTTGACCCTCGCTACTGCTGCCTCAAAGCCTGCAACTATCCAGCATCTTTGCTTTGTCAGGGCGTTCTATTCAGGATGAACCTCGTTAACGCCCAAACGATCGTTATCGTCCTGTTGGCCAGCCGTATATGTTCTTCATGAATAGGTACTCGAGCCTCAAGCTTAATGCTTCGATCAGCTTTCTGACGGGGGACAAGCGACTGGTTCCGCTGATGCCAGAGACGGATGGTATGGCTGGAGTGTTACGACCCCAAGAAACCCAGGCGAGGAAAGGTGACTGAGCACCACACTAGCCACCGACAGACCTCTACAGCTACAGAAGCAACAATCAAGCCAGGGAGGAACAATGGGAATGTACCACCAAGCGAGGAACAGTTCCCAAAAGGCAAAGTTGCCCAAGTAGGCAAGGAAACAATCCTAGCAAAAATCACCCGCAGCAAATCCAGCACTACACCTATTACGTACATACAAGTACACGCACACACGCACAATGTCTAGTACCCGCATACTACGAGCTACAGTATTAGAAGTACCTTTTATCAGCTTTAGCAGCATTTAGATAAAGCACAGCTATACTATGCCGCTGCCCTTCTAGAGAAGACATGTAGACGCGTATTCTCTTTTGCTTTAAATTTACTCCTTTATTTCGTTTATATAGTGCTGAATACCTTTCTCGTTAAGATACAGAGTACCTTATTAGCCCGACTTCCCACTATAGGGCTACCTCACTCTACTATGAGTTCTAAAAGTGCTAATGCTAACGTTCTGGGTATCGTTCATGTAATCATATAGAAAGGGGAGGGAGGTACTGTACGAAGGATGATAGTGTGTTGTTGATCCATTTGTCCTGGCTGCCAGCTAATTTTGGGGGCTGAAATGACTAAGTCTCCATACGGCGCATTGACCACCCACAATGGGATGTCTCGCACCTTCTCCCAGTACCTGCCTCGATGCGCCTGCGCCTGCCTTGGATCGTCAACAGGGCACTTACGGGGCGTACAACAAGACACACCACATGAAAAAGAGGATCGCTTCCTCTGGGATGGAAAATAATCGATCTCTAGGTCTCGCTCGTTGCAAATTCACGACGAGCTCGAACAAGCGTTTATTTGGCCCAACCGCGTGAGGATCAGCAGCGAAGCAAGCCAGCCGCAACGCTTGGGATCCCATGAAATATGGAAAGCTATGTACCAGTGACGGCGGCTTTTCCGTGCATTGGGTGGCCTAGGGATAGGGATAATGCGCGCGTCGGACCCTGATCGGCCAGCAGAGAACCTGGATGCGGCGGCGTATAGAGAAGATTAGGTTTTCAGTCGGGCTGTGAATCAACAGGTTTCTTTCCCCCATGTCTAATGCACATCCTCCTGCAGGCAGTCAGCGGTGTAAGGTGCCCGTGGCCACAGTTTGGCTGATAAGTAGCCGACCTGTCGACGCAGACATCGTGACGGGAAGGAGGCATTTGCTTTTCGTAGTGGCCAGTGCGCGGGCTGCTACCGTGTCGCTGGGCCAGCCCGGTTTCGAGGTTCAGGCCTTGATGTAGGTCTCGAGCTAGGTTCCCGGGGATCCCATTTGTCTGTACCTACACGTTATTGCTACTGGCAATGCTGCGGGGAGAGGCTGGGCATAGTCGCATAAGAATCAGCAGTCGGGGGCCAGCCCGCGATGAGTGGTGGGAGGCATTGGATTCGGACGCTCCGTTCCTCAAGCAGATACTTAATTGGGAAGACGTGAGCAGGAGTCACATGGGAGGCGGGCATCGAAAACGAGAGTACGGGGGTATCAGAGTTGCATTTCATCGCTTGGCCCACGGTCCAGCCCGTCCCCCTCTGGCTTCGACAGGCCGACTCCTCGCTCCGAGTTGCGCCAAGTCTCGGACGATGAAACAACTGACGTTGAATCGTGCACGACAGGGGCGGGGAGGTTCTGGCCAAGTGGAGACGAGAAGCAAAGCAGCAGCGGGGACGTCCATGGACTTCCACGATCTGTGTCGCGCCTCAAGTGTCCCATCTTGAAGCTGCTCGGGTCTGCCGAGGACCCTTTTGCTGTCTTTCAGCTGAGTTCGCATCTACCCACGCGGGCCAGTCCAGGCGGGGAGGTATGTAAGGACCTCAGGTATGGAGCACAGGCACGGAAGTCGCCCTCCGACTTACAAATGCCGATGCACGTCATGCCTACTGCTAAAGTGACTCCAAGGCCCAGCCCGGGCCCAACGGTCGACGGGCTTGATGGATGCGACGCCGGCACCGACTGGAGGTATGTGCTAGAGCGACGGGGCCGTGCCGCCGACATTCTCTTCGTAGTGAAGACTTGAACTAGGTCGTGTTGTATGTATCCCAGTCTCGATGCTTCCACACCCTCGCCACCCACATTGCTTGACTGCCCGACAGCGCACACGAGACTCGGTGGCTGCTGGGCAAGGGCCCATGAGACAGCGGCCGACTGACGGCCGGACGGGCGCTGTAAGACCAGTCGCCCGGCCCAAAGCTGGGCAAACTGAATGGCATCATCGTGTGTCCCTGGGATGCCCTTCTTGTAGGGACTCCCGAGATACCCTGTCAGCGTCCCGCGTACCTCCTATTCGGGGACGCTAAGGGAGGATGACCGGCCAGGCTCCCCCGAGGCCCCCTCCCCTTTGCCCCTCCCCCAGCCGCTCGCCCAGACCGCTACCATGTCTGCCCAGCCGTCGTCGGGTCGCAGGCGGTGGTCGCGCGGAAGGAGGGGGGGTCGTCAGCAAAATCCAGGGTTCGTCTCACCATCAGCGAAAATCCTTCTCCATCCCGTAGGGGGCCGAGGGCACGTCCCGGCGCACAAAAAATAATAACGGCCGCCGTCGAGAATGAGGGGGAGGGAAGGGCACACGCAAGTAGCCATGCGTTCGCCAGCATCGGGCTCGTTCACGCGTCAGGTAGCGGGCGAGCCCTCCCCTCCACCTCGGATAAGGTGGAAGAGCCAGGCGACCACGGCAAACCTGTTCCAAGCACTTTACCGGTAACTGGTAAATTAACCGTCCATCCGGGACGGGTACCTTGACTCCTGCGGAAATGGACAGATTCGCATCATCTGCCTCATCCCCCTTCTCCCCTTGGTGATTGTCCGTACACAGCAGCAGGCAGGCAGGCAGACTTGAACGACAGTTTACTGCGTATGTATTAGGGGAGCCTTGGACGATCGCTTTGCGAAAAGGTGCGTAAGCGCTCCCGCGAACGCGCCGGGTTGGTTTCCCTGACGATGCTCCAGATGGACCCCAACCAAGCTGTGGGACTTGGGTAGCGTCAATGGAGCACACGGAGGAGGTACATGGCACATCATCCACGCCGGACTCGAACCGAGTTGGGGGGGGGGGGGGGGCTGGTCTAGGAAGGCCTAAGGTAGTCAACCTACCTAGGGGATGCATACTTTAGCTTCCATAGAAGTACCTACCTATTGGATACTACCTACGTTGATGGTTGATAAGCACCGAGGGATAGGTTGTTGCTGTCGTTGGTCATCTTGTATTCGTCATTCGTCGCACACGCCGTCGCAGCTGGGAATTCGGCTGCCTAGCTGGCTGAATGCTGATGCCCACGCGGCGTAAGGAGGTAGGCGAGTAGTCTTGCCTATCGTGGAACGGGATTCCTTGTAATCCGTACCCTGTCTGCCTCCCCATATCCTTGGGTTCTCCCGTCAGAGTCAGTAGGTACCGCCCGACTTGGGTGGAGGGGAGGGTTTTTGGAGACGCCCGGCGGCGATCGGACCGCCCCTCTCTCTCACTGATCAGAAGCAACTTCGCGCGTGTCCTGGGATTTGGGACAGGTGGACGGGCGAGACGGATGGACGGGCAGTGTGGGCATCGGGGGTTGTGAAGTACTTGACGGTACCCAAGTAAGCAAGTAGGTACTTGGGTACATCCATCAATTACATGGATGGCATGGGATGGGATGGGATCCCATACCACCCACCATCGATCCCCCAGGGCTCCTCTCCTCTCCCTGGCTACGTGACCAGCACCTACCTGCCTGCACATTCACACACACAACCACGCACGCCACCACAATGTTCTCCCACGCATCCTGCATATGAGACCTTTTTTCATCTTCCTCATTCGCGCTTCGCTTCTCAATCCATCCCTTTACCTCCTTGCCCCCCCATCAAATAGCCTCAACCCGACTCTACCGTCGTCGGGCCTCGGTTTCATCGCGCTCGACAGTGCTAGGGCAAACCGTCGCAACGCTCTCTCCGCGCCATCCGGTCGTCGCCAACCGGCTCATCGAGCGACCCGACCGGCCGAACGCGCATTCCACGTGAATCAGGAGGTGCAACCACATCTCTCGTCAGCTTTCTGGCTCGCGAGTGTTGCTCAGCTCCCGCTCCGCTCCGCCTGACGACCGACTTCCCGGCCGAATTCGTGCTTTGCTTCTCGAGCTCGTCGACATTGTTGCTGCCGTCGTTTTTGGCCACCCAATCGCATCCCCGCCCGCCGCTGCGTCACTCTCGTCCCTCTGCCAACTCGTCCACCCGCCCGCCTTCGATGTGATCCAGAGGAAGTCTCTGTCCTTCCTCTTTGCCCCCCACCCCCCGACGACATTGCCGTCTCCAATATGTTGCGACGGCCTCCTGGCGAAGGACGGCTCGTCGCTGACCAGCGTAGAGGCAAAGTCCTCCTGGCCCTGGCCGTCTTCGTACTGCCGTGGCTCACGCTTGCCGATGCTCAGCAGCAGCACCCAAAGCAACAGCAACTGCGTTACCACCAACCCCAGGTTGCCAGCATCCTCCACGGCAATGGCAATGCAGCCGCCGAATCCCATCAGGCCGACGTCCACCGCCGCCTGAAGAGCCCGGAGGATGGCGACTACGACGTCGCTCGGTCGTCGGATGACCGTCGCGAGCCCCCCAGCCGGCCTCGCTACGGGTCGTCGCCCTTCGAGGACGACCACGCCCTGGGCAAACTAGCCGCGACTGTTGCCCCATCCGAACGCCAAGGCCGCGACACCGTCACCACGGCCCACCACGGCCGCGATAAGAAGTACGGCGTCAACAACCCCCATGACTACCCCAATCATCACGATGCGAGCGCCCTCGCTACTGTGGCTCCGGATTTCCCCGTTCGAGCCTCCAAATCTCCTAGACAGCTAACCAGCATCCTTTCCGGGGCTGGATTGTCCTCGCCGCATTCTGCGCGGAGTCTGGAGAGATGGGAAGTAGAAGACTATGTTCTTGTGGCGACCGTCGATGGACACCTACACGCCCTGAGCAAGGACTCGGGCGACGAGCGCTGGCACCTCCAAGTGGTCCAGCCCACCGTTGAGACTCTCCATCACCGACCTAACAACACCCTCGGCGAAGATTACCGCTACCACCCCCTGGATGATTACATTTGGGCGGTCGAGCCCACCCAGGACGGCCCCGTCTACGTGTGGATGCCGTCGGGTGTGGGTTCCGGCCTCATGCCCACCGGCTTCACCATGAAGCAGCTGGTCGATGAGCTCGGCCCCTACGCCGTTCCCAACCCTCCCGTCGTCTACACGGGAGACAAGAAGACCACCATGGTCAGCATGGATGCCGCCACCGGCCGTGTTCTCAAGTGGTTCGGCCAGGGCGGTTCCCAAGTTGAAGAGGGTGCCACCTGTTTCCCGCCCAACGGCCTGGTGGACTCGCAGTCTGAAGCCTGTGGCAACACCGGCACAATTACCCTCAGCCGTACCGAGTACACCGTCAGCATTCACCGGCAGGACGATGGAAGGCCTCTTGCTACCTTGCGGTACTCGGAGTGGGGCCCCAACAGCTTCGACCAGGACCTCCACCGCCAATACAGGACCACCCAAGATAATCGCGTCCTCACCAGTGCCTCCAACGGAAGACTTTACTCGGTCGACGCCGGCAACATCACCTCTCAGAGCCCACTCAAGTTCTCGGGCCCTGCGGCTCGGGTCTTCGACGTGGCGCGTCCGGATGATGTTCCCGCCGGGAGTAACCCGGAGCTTGTCCTCTTGCCCCAGCCAAGGCCGCCAGTCGGGCCCGGTGACGGGGCCAGAACCAAGGCCATCTACCTGAATCGTACCGAGAGCGGCAGTTGGTACGCCATGTCGAGTTTCTCGTACCCCCTGATGGCCAACGCCCCGCTCGCGCAAATCCATTCGCGGGATCGGTTTGAGGGTACCTGGAGCTACGATGACGCCTTGATCGACAAGGCTTTGATTGGGAATCATCTCATTGGCAGCGTGCAAGAAGACGCCGACCTCACCAACGATTTGGTTCCGTGGTCAAGTATGCCCCCCGGGCTCCCGGATCGCCAGGACGGTGACGAAGTTCACGACTATCATAACAATGCTTCGCTCCAGGTACACGACCCCGAGTCTGATTTGACCATCGTGGACAAGTTCCGCACCATCCCCGAATACGCGTACGCGAGAGTGCTGGACATCGTCCTCAACCCCTTGCTCATCCCTATCATTCTGTGTGCCATATGGGCGGCCCGCTACGGGAAGCCTGGCCACCGCAAGCTGGAGTCCGAGATTGCCACGTCGTTGGAAGCGTCCAGTGCTTCTTCGGATGATGTCGCTACGTACGTCGGACGTGAGGCGCCGGCTGAGGTTCCGGCCCATACACAGGCCAGTGTGCCCGGCGAGGAAGCGGCCAGTGTACCTCCAACGGATCCTTCAGTTGTGCCTGCGGCAGGCGTCGATGCGAAGACTGAGCTCAATCACGAACTGTCGCAAGACGGCGCGCCGCTACAGCCCCAGCTGTCCAATGGTGAGTCGCCGGAGAAGAAGAAAAAGAAGACACACCGTGGTACCAGAGGCGGCACCAAGCACAAGAAGAAGAAGCAAGACACAGCATCGCAGTCTTCGGATGACCGATCCAACAACGGCCCCACGGAGGAGGACATCAACCGAATCAAGCACATCCCGCCAGAGACGCAACTGAAGCCGAATGTCAAGTCCGTCGTCGACGACCCGCGCGATGTCAGTGCGGCTGGTTTCGAGACCACCAATGGCCTCCGGGTCAATCTCGATGACCAGCTCGGCATGGGTAGCAACGGTACCGTCGTCTACTCGGGCACGTTTCACATGCGGGAGGTTGCTGTCAAGCGGATGCTTGCCGTCTTCTACGACATTGCCTATCAAGAGACGCAGTTGCTACTCGAGAGTGACAACCACCCCAATGGTAAGCGGTTCCTTGCCCTCTTTACCCCAACCGGAAGGCCTCTAACCGGGATGCAGTGATTCAATACTACGCCTTCCACCAGGAGAACGCCTTCTTGTACATTGCGCTCGAACGCTGTCATGCCTCGCTTGCCGATATTGTCGACAAACCGCACATGCACCGAGAACTGGCCCGCGCGGGCGAGATGGACATACCCCATGTGCTTTTACAAATTGCCAACGGGCTGAGCCACCTGCACAATTTGCGCATTGTCCACCGCGACCTGAAGCCGCAGAACATCCTGGTGACCATGACCAAGGACGGCCGGCCCCGACTGGTGGTTTCCGACTTTGGTTTGTGCAAGAAGCTGGACGGCGCCCAATCGTCTTTCGGCGCCACGACGGCACATGCGGCCGGCACGTCGGGTTGGCGTGCGCCAGAGCTGTTGCTCGACGACGACGCCAGGGAGAGCACGCACTCGATGACGAGCTCGCACCACAGCGAGTCCAGCCAGCTCATCAGCTCGGGCCTCATGCCCAACCGACGCGCCACGCGGGCGATCGACATCTTCAGCCTCGGTCTCGTGTTCTTCTACGTGCTTACCAAAGGCTCCCACCCGTTCGACTGCGGCGACCGTTACATGCGCGAAGTCAACATCCGGAAGGGACAGCTCAACCTGCAACCGCTGGACGTTCTCGGCGACTACGCTTTCGAGGCGGAAAACCTCATCCGGATGATGCTGCGGTCGGAGCCACGCCAGCGACCCAACATCCGCGAGGTCATGGCCCACCCCTTCTTCTGGGACGCCAAGAAACGGCTTACGTTCCTGTGCGACGTCTCGGATCACTTTGAGAAGGAGCAGCGGGACCCGCCCTCGCCGGCCCTCGCCACGCTCGAGAAGAAGGCCCACGAGATCTGCCGGGGGGATTTCCTCAAGTGGCTGACCAAGGACTTTGTGGACAGCCTGGGCAAGCAGCGCAAGTACACGGGCAGTCGTCTCCTGGATCTCCTGCGGGCCCTGCGCAACAAGTGGAACCACCGCGAAGACATGTCGGAGGCGCTTAAGAAGTCGGTGGGCACGAGTTACGAGGACTACCTTGGGTACTGGACCCGGCGGTTCCCTAACTTGCTCGTCAGCTGCTACGAACTCATCTACGTGTTGGATTTGCAGGACGCCACTCGGTTTCGTGAGTACTTTGAGCCGATGAAGCCTTAGGCGGGGAAGGCGTGGGTGGGAGCGGGTGGTGTTCAGGGGCAAGCCTGGCACCCCAAGACCAATGTAAGACTGGTGAGAATACCAATAAAAGTTTTGGCTTTGTTCGTGATACCCTCGGTCCCTACGTCTCGTCACATGTGAAAAGTTGGCTGTTCTAGCGCAGCAAGCAGCCTACCTACCTAGCTCGCGTTGAATACCATAACGAAGACGCCCGCTGTTGCGGAACAATCAGTACTGGACTAACAGCGCTTACCCCATAGCAGCAACTCTAATGGCGTACTATGTAGTATTCGGGGCCCAATGTTAGGCCACCAGCCAATGGGCGATTTCGATATCAAGCGCAAGCCTACACGGGCGTGCTTTGTGGCGTCTGATCTTTGACCGCGTTTCGAGCAGCAATTGTCGGTGTGTGTGCGTCGGAAGCAAGCCATATGGAGACGGTACAAGGAAGTATCTTGTTGAGGTCGTCGCCGTCCCGACTCCATTCGCTTCTGCAGTCCCGCCGCAGACGGGGAAAAGCTCGCCGGGGCGGACCGGGCTTGGTCAACCCCCCCCCTCCCTAAAGGTCGCCCGCTTTCCGCGGAACGCGTTAGGTAAGTTAGGTAGGTAGTGTTCTGGGCCGTCTCTCGCGGCTAGGACACGGGGGCCCGTAGGTCGTTTGCTGCTCTTGGTCGTACATAGCATCCAATACCATGAATAGGCGTACGATGTAAAGTGTACTGGTCTCGGGCGGACGGTATCTGTATCCAGGGGATGACGGGAGCAGGGGGGGCTCGCCTGCGTGGGGCATGATAACCTGTCGATCGTGGTTGTACCCGGCCGTACCTGGAGGGGGACTGACCGGTCTTCCATTGACGAGGGAGGGGGGGGAACCAACTGACGATAGCGTTCTTTTCTTCTGCGAGGCACTAGGTACTCAACACGACCAAGAAAAAAATCAATTACCGGGATATAGAACACGGCCTATAGTATCGCTGTCCCCCCTCCTCCCCTCCCCGCCAGCCCCTCGTCTCCTCTCCTCTCTTCTCCTCTACATAGTATGCAAGGCGGGAAACCCGGACGGACGGCGGGCGGGACCCAGGGGGGGGGGGGAACAGAGCGGCATAAAAAACCAAAACTCAACCCCTCATTCCATGAACTGAAGGTCCAGCCGCGCGCTCTCTCGCTTCACCGCCGTTGACGTGGCAAGGACCTCCTTCCTCCTCCTCTTCGTTCTTCTTCGTCCTCTGGAGGCCTTTGGTCGGGGGCATGGCGACAGGGCCGGGGGCGGGGGCGGGCGGGCGGGCGTTGTTGGGGCCGTCGGACGGAGGCCGCTCGCGCACACACGCCCACGTCGTCGGGGAGGGGGGGGACTCTCCAGCGGCTAGAAGCTGGAGGTAGGTAGGGCGTTCACCACCAATGAATACAATTCAACTGTACATATGCGTGTGTGTATGTGTATGTGTGTGTGTGTGTGTGTGTTTCTCCTTCACACGAGAGAGAGAGACCCCGTACCATGCCCTGCTGCCCCTCCATCCCCCCTCCCCGGTCGGCTCCGCAAGCGACAGAGCATGCTGGAAGCTCGAGATAAACCCCTCGTGCCCCTCACCCACGCCCGGCGTGCTCCCCTGTCTACCTACCTACCTCTGTTAGGTAAGTGATGGAAGGCGTGCTGGGTTCCATTATCAGGGCGGCTGCCCAACTGCGACGGGGAACCAATCGACCAGTGGCTCCACTTTGTCGTCCCCCACCTTCCAATGGCCCGCCATCCATGATGCCTCTGCGCTTCCCTTGCCAGACTCCCATTGTAATCCCTATTAGCAAACCGCTTCTTCAACAATCAGCAATCCACTAAGCAGTTCACTGCTTAATAGTCTTCGTGGCTCAGTTGGTTAGAGCGTTGGTCTCATATCATCATGATATGACTTTTCGAAAAGAGAAGGCAGAAAGGATATCTCTCCTTCCCTGACATCCAAAGGTCGCGAGTTCGAGTCTCGCCGAGGACAGACCTTACCTTTTTGCCTCCATCGTGACTGCATGTGCACTGTGTAATGCTATTCTTTTTGGTGTTGAGGGGGGGTTTGGACGACGGATGCCTGTGGTGGTGGTAGTGGTGTCGGGCTCGTGCACAGTGAGGAACGGTGACGATGCCACTGGAAGCTCGGGGTGCACGGGCCCGAGGATTGGTTATCCCACCCGACCTGCACTTCGACCCTGGGTGGTGGAGGAAGGGATGATGCTCCCAGTGAAGTCCATGGCCCAAGGCAGTTGGAACGGCGGTTGATAAGTATCTCTCTGCCCGGGTGTTCGATGTATTTTCTTTTTTCTTCTTCGCCGTCTGCCCTCTCTCTCGGACCCGCATGCGGGCACCTGAAGACGTCGTGCGGGTGCGTGCCGGATCGGAGTGTGGACGGCGTGCCGTGGTGCTCCGCCATGGTATACCGTGCAAAAGTTGTCGACTCCTGGGTTTCACAGCAGTAAGTCTCACTCTATTCGAATCGTCCACGCCATGTTCTTCGGTGGCCGCAACCCCTCGATTACCTGCAAGTCCGGTTCAGTGTGGAGGGAATCACACGCGCGTCGGCATAGACCCTGTTGCACTACTACCCCCACGGTCCCATTGCCCACGTCTCCCCCCCTTCCGACATGTCCTGACCCCCCGTTGACGGTCACCCTGCATACTGTCGACGTGCTGGAGGTCCTCGGCCGTAGGCAAAGCCTCCCTCTCGGATACTCTGTGGGTCCACCCGGCATGCGCTTCTGCCATATTCTACTTCCATGTCAGCCGCCTTCTGGGGAAGCGCGCGCAGTGAGGTACCTCGCTCGTTGGCTGGGATCACAAACATCAGCGTCAACTACTCTCTGGTCATCCTCCGCAGAAAGCAGACCATTGGATGTCAGTCTCTGTCTAGAGCGAACGCTGGCTACCAAACCCGACGCTCTGACATGCTCAGCGAAGAAATGAGCAGGACGGCCCCCCTGTAGGCCGGGGTTTCCTTCACATTCAGCTTGGGCATTGGACTATCAGTTCACGAACCATTTCATGTTACGTGTAACTCTTCGCTATATGTGTTCTCCCATGTATGTGCCCAGCGGGGCCAATGGGTAGGTTCGTGTAGTTGGCGTCTGAACAAGCTCCCTCTTGGAGGCGGAGGTGTTGCCAATGAAAATGCATGCTGACATCCCATGCCAATAGTGCATGAACCAGATGTGCACACCATCCGCTATCTCTGGGTTGGATTCACCCCCGATCCTGCCGTCACCGTGTCTTCACGTCGTGCCACCGCCTATCATCTGCGTCGCGTGGCGTCCACCCAGAAGTGCTCAGCCGCCTGGGTGGCAGCAGCGTGCTTCGCAGCCGCGTCAGCGACGGCGTTCCAGGCGCGCGGGATGCGCCAGAACTTGATGGCAAGGCCCTGGCGCTCGCAACGCTCGACCTCGCCCAGCAGGGCCTGCCAGAGGTCGCGGTTTTTGACCTTGGTGTCGCGCTTCGTGAGCCAGCCGTTGCGCACCCAGTCACGCGCCCATATCGCGGCGCCCTCGACCACGTATTCCGAGTCCGTGGCCACGACGGCCGTGTGGAAGCCCTCGGCCGGCCAGGAGTGCGAGCGCAGGGCCGCCAGCACGGCGCGGAGCTCGGCGCGGTTGCTGGTCTGCACGAACGACTCGTCAAAGGGGCCCAGCGTCTCCAGGCGGCCCGCGAGCATCTCCGGCGCGCCGCCGTCGTCTTCGCCATCGACGAAGGCCCAAGCACCGCGAGGCTCGGCCTGGCCGTTGCTGAGGCAGGCGCCGTCGGTGAAGATGAGGAAAATGCCGGCATCTTCCCAGTGGCAAAGGCGGAAGCTACGCAAGAGTCAGCTGGGAGCCACGAAGAAAGGGGGGGTGGTGATCGACTGAGTCGCAACCAGGCCGTGCCATCTCGGGGACGTGGTGAGCCTGAACATCGCACTTACCGATCTCCGTTGGAGTAGCCCTTTCTTCTGGAGAACAGCTCACGGGGGCAGATGGAGTGCGATGGCGGGGTGAACTGCGAGGGAAAGACCCGGCCGGTACCCTTGACGAGGGGCGGGGTCGTCTCGTCGTCGGGGGCGGCGTCTTGCTCCATGAAGCTAAAGTCCACGCAGCACCGGCCGCACTTGACACACGCCGGCATCAGTAACGAGAGGGCCAGCAAGGGAGGGAAAAAGGGAGGCTGCTTACGATGGCGAGGCCGTGGGGGCCGCAAACAAGACGGCCGTCGGGCAACTCGCAGGGGCCCTCCTCGTCGTCGCTGCTGCTGTGGCCGAGCGGGACGAGACCCTGAGCGTAGTACCACCCGCGCGGCATGGCTGTGTTGCGAGTCGGTCCCGGCCTCGGGAGAGACGGGTCAAGGATTCGGGGGGGCAGTGAACGACTACGTTGCCGATGGTGATGGTAACAGTGGCGGTCGCCGGGAGAGGCGGTCCGTCTCGCCAGCCCCGACGTGGGGAGACATGCTGCTTTTATGCTGCGGCCAACGGCTGCTTGGAATCCCACTTGCCCGCCGCTGGGGGGTTTCCAAACTCTCATCCACGGAAAAACCCCCGCGGTGCTGTTCACCGGGAAGTTGCCTTTTGCCGTTTGCTTTTTCAAACCACCGGCTTGCCTTTGCTTCCATCGTCGCATCCATTCTTAGCGTCCGTGATATCGAAAAGTGGTCTGTGCGCTTAAGGCATCCCGGATCCATGGGCTTCCTTCCAAAGCTGAGGTGTCGTCAGTTCCTCCTTCTCCTTTGATGCTTCAAACACGGCCTTCTCCTCGCAAATGGTCCCGGAAAAAATTAGGTACTCACGTTGTTTCCAATCTAGTCGTTATGGCGAGCGAGCATCCGCTTCTGGGCTTGTAGCTTGTCGATGTGGTCCGCAAAGTAAATGCAGTAGGAACCAGCGACATCCACGCCAAAAAGAGAGTGAGAGAAAGAGAGAGCTCTCGTCTGCTGGGCTAACCGGACTGCTATCCATGTCAGACGTCACTTACACTGACGGGGGGGATGTCACATCCGGCATCCATGGTCTGGAGCACTTCCTCTTTGGCAAGCGGCTTCCTGATCCCCCCCTCTCCTCGTTTACCCCGGATTGCATAAGAGACGCCTCTCAAGGAACCTTAACTAGCCGTCACCGGAAGACGTCCTTCTTTGGTTTCAGGTGCACAGCAGGGACTGGCCGATTTCCCCTCTTTCTCCCTCCAGGCACTCATCCACCGAACTGCACAGCAATCGGTTCGCGATATTACGTAAGCAACCACGCTTCCAGTCTGCAAACTGTGTCTGTCATGGTGATTGCGGCAGAGACTAACAGGCCTCGCCTCGGAGGAAACGCTGATGAAATGTGTTGCAGCATTGGGTGACACTTGTGTCGGAGTATTCAGCGGATGAAAGCTTGAATTTCTCGAATCTTTGGCACGGAGCGTGTCCAGGGAAACGCACAACAAGACGGCCGCCAGATTGGAAGCGTGGTACCCATCAGAGGTAGCACTCATTCAGCTTCATGGTGAAATGACGATTAATGTTCGGTGGGATGACAGCAACTGCGGTTCAGCTCGTACCAGGCAGGCATCACGGTGATGCTTCTCCAGCAAACCGACCTGTTCTTTGACTTGCGGCTCTCGCTCATCCATCCCCATTCCCTTCGGGTCCTCCTCCCCCCTCCGTTCTTATGGCGGAGCTCTCATCCAGGACCCGACGGCGGCGCGCGATGCTCTCTCGTACCGTCGCCCTATCTCTCTCCCTCCCACGTCGACTGACGCTGCACTACGCGTTGCCGTCACGGCTGGCCGGCGCGCGCAGACCTGCTATGGACCACTCCATTCAAGATCCGTCACAACGGCATCTGGCTGTGGCATAAGCGGCTTTCAGTTCCCGCTTCCTGCACATCCGCCCTTGGATGACTGTCGTCGTAACGCCAAGTCTCCGGACTACGGCATGCCCTTCCCTAGCTGGGTAAATGATTAGGTACCTAGGCAAACCGGCACCTTTTGTAGCTGGATTCTTCTTCTACCCACGGAATGTCGAGGAGGTTGAAGCTTGGCCCTCATTACTCCATGTCATCCCTCGTTTGATCTAGATACTGTTCTCTAGAAGCCAGGACCATACATCCTGCCTATATCCTCAGCTATGCTCAACCTCTCAGCTTCCTCGTCACGCCAGCGTCGCACCCATTCGAGCGATACAACAGTATACGGATGCTCAGGCCCCAGTATCCGACTGCGGGCTCGGCAACACTGATCCATCAACTCCATAGCCTTCTCTTCGAGTCCCATGACATACCAAGTGACCGCTAGGTTGTTCATGGATAGCAGCGTGTCCGGATGCTCTACGCGGAGCACCCTCCTCCTCCCCTCTAGAACCTGCACCCCAAGTGTCTCGGCCTCATTCCACCGACCTTGGTCCCGATATGTCAACGCCAAGTTAGCCATACTGGCAAGCGTATCCGGATGCTCTACGCCGAGCACCCTCCTCCTCACCTCTAGAACCTGCACCCCAAGTGTCTCGGACTCATTCCACCGACCTTGGTCCCGATATGTCAACGCCAAGTTAGCCATACTGGCAAGCGTATCCGGATGCTCTACGCCGAGCACCCTCCTCATCCCCTTTGGAACCTGCACCCCGAGTGCCTCGGCCTCATTCCACCGCCCTTGGTCCCGATATGTCAACGCCAAGTTAGCCATACTGGCAAGCGTATCCGGATGCTCTACGCCGAGCACCCTCCTCCTCCCCTCTAGAACCTGCACCTCGAGCGTCTCGGCCTCATTCCACCGACCTTGCTTACAATATATTAACGCCACTTCGCCCATAGTGATAAGCGTTTCCGGATACTCCAAACCGGACACTCGCTTCCGCACCTCCATTACCTGTAGCAGAAGCAACTCAGCTTCCTTCCACTGGCCTTGCATCTTATATGTGGTCGCTAAGTTGCACATACTGACAAGCGTTTCCGAATGCTCCAAGCCGAATAGTCGCTTCCGCGCCTCTAGTACCTGTAGCCCTAACGGCTCAGCCTCCTTTAATTTGCCTTGATAGTTATACGTGTCTGTTAGTTCGCCCATGGCCCTTAGCGTGCCGACAGCCTCCGGACCGAGCACTGCTTTTCTCTTTTCTAGAACCTGTACTTGCAGTGACTCGGCTTGCTCGTATAATCCTTTCCTGAAAAGTATCAGACCAAGCAGCCGAGTACTTTCCAGAGTCAGATCGTGCTCTTCCCCTAGCAGTTCCATTCTTGTAGCTCGAGCCTTTTCAGCCAGAATTTCCGCTTCGGAATATCTGCCTTGGTCGTAATGGTACCAGCTGCCACGTAGCAGAATGCTCGCCCAGTACTTCAACGACTCTTCATCGCTGGGATGGCAGTCAAGTGCGCTCTGGACATGCGGGAAGAGCCTTTGGCATGTCTCCCGATTCTCGAATTCTGGCACTGGGAATGAATGTGCCATAAACCGGAGGAACTGGCCCATGAACCTCTCTGTTCTTTGGAAGGCATCCAACCACCGTTTTGTCGATAGTTGCACGAGGCGGTGCATTTCGAAGGTGTCGCCTGTTTCGTCGATGGAAATGAGAGAATAGTTGTGGAGGATCGCAATGTCGTGGTCGAAGGCAAGGCCAGTTGTTTCGTCGCCAATTTCTCCCGGGGCATCCGTGTCCAAACTCTCGGACGAGTCTTGGTGAAACGGCCGGATCAATGATTCGGGAATGCTCTGGCGGTCAAAGAAGCTCATGAAAGAAAGCAAGTCAGCCGCGGACTTTCGCTCGGAGCGAATGGCATCAAAGGACATCCGCCATGTCATGATGATGGAGTTGGACGCGGTCGGGTCTCGCCGAAGATCCACAGCATCGCGATCGGTGGCCGTACGGTTCAAAAGGTTAGACACCTCCGACTCGCTGCCTCGGAAACTATCCAGGTACTTCTGAACCGACATGCGCGGAGCGTGTCGATGGATGTATGCCCCTGCTTGACTGATGGCCAAGGGCATGTACTCGAGCGCTTCCACAAGAGCGACACTGGCGTCCATGTCCGACAGGTTGCCAATTTTGGAAGCGAGGAGCGAAAGTGCATGGTCCCTGTCCATCGGAGGGACCTGAATTACGCTTTGGCTGCTGTCTGCCAGCCTGTGACCGACGCCTTTATCTCGCGTGGTGATCAGAATCGACCCATGAGGGCACTGCGGCAAGTAGGTCCACAGGGGTCTTCTGCCTCCATCCGCCGAGGAGGAACCGGATCCTGGCTGGCTGGCATCGAAGAGGACACTGGCGTCATCAGCATTGTCGACGACCAGGAACCACGGTCCATTTTGGTCGCTGCGAAGCCATCGTTCGACCAGCTCCAGGGTGTCTGTGTTCGGCTGATCCCGTCCGGGGATCTTGGCAGTATCAGCGATAGTCTTGAATCCCTCCTCCAGTCGAGTCGGCGTTCCGGCGTGAACCCAGAAGATCCAAATAGGCTCGTTCTTCTGCGAGGCCTCATCCTGCTTTCGATAGCAATACTCGATTGCGAGCTGCGATTTGCCGACACCGCCCAGCCCGGCCAGCGCGACACAGGATCCGGGCGTTGAAAATGCCTGGAGTAACTGATCAAGCAATGTTTCGCGGTTAACAAAATTGCGGTCGCGGCGGAATGGAACGCTAGACGACGGCTTCGGTGGACCTGATTATTCGAAGGCTAGTTAGCAGTGATCCCATGAAGCGCACGTCAAGAAGACCAAGGTTCTCCGATAGAAACGGCGAAATTGACCATGTTGATTATCGCGATGCGCTCTAGTTAGTGCTGTTGTAACGGGCGTTGCCCCCGGCGTTGCTTCCGGCGTTGCTGTCGACGCTGCTGCTAATATTACTGCCGGCGTTGCTGGTGTTGTAACTGGTGTTGCTGCTGAACTGGTTTGAGCAGAAAACGGGGGAGTATAAAACCCGACGTGAAGTGCCAGAACTCCTGCCACTCGAAAGTGTGTTGCTACGCCGTAAACTAGTCGAGAGGTGCCCTTGGTAAAACGAATGGTGTATCTCGCCGCGGCGATGGTCAATTTCGCCGCTCCCTTAAGAGATGTACGCCGATACGAAAACTGGTTGTCCTTTCCTGGCTGAACATTACCTTCGGTGACAGAGAGACCGCGGACAGAGGTATGTCTATAGCACCTGTCAATTTTGACTGCCGATAAACGGCCGTGGTAAAAAGAGAGTATATGGCTTACAGGTTGGCGGTACTGATCATGAGGTTCAGGGCGATCTGGTGCTTCTGGAGTTGCTGGGACAGGGACTTGATCTCGCTCTGCCGGAAAAAGCCCAGTTTGACTCGATCTCGTAAAGATATGGTGGTGGTAGAATGCCTAGTCCACCGTTGTAGGTCGGCTCTGAACTTCTCGCACGTCTTGGTGCAGTCCTGGATCGCGCCCGCAGATTGTTCCACGATGCCCGGGCCCAGTGCGGTCCATTGGGCCTGGCTTATCCCACTGAGGGACTTGAGTGCTGCTTCGACGGAGTCGACGTCTTGGCCGAGGGTTTTCACGGTCGACGAAGCACCCGAGATGTTGCGGAGGTCTTCCCGCAATAGGCGGATCAGATGCAGCGAAGGGGCGAGGACGCCGACCACGCCTGCCGCTATGCTGAATGGATCAGCCATAGTACCGGCCGGTCATTCCAACTGGAATAATGTGGAGGCCTTTCGTTACTCCATGAGAAAAGTGAAGGAAGGAGGCGCCGGCAAAGGCGTTACGAGGGTGCGCTGGCGAGGGTTGGGATACGCATGGAAGGTTATGATACCGGTAGCCCAAGCACATAAAGATAATCACTCTCAAGGAATGAGGGGTGGTGGAAAGATGAGAGAGTGAGCATCGTCTTCCGTCAGGCAGCCTGGAGCGGGGATTTGGGACGCGCAGAGCCCGCGGCTGGGCAGCTGCGCCTGCCGTTCTCCCAATTCGTCGAGCATCCCGTCTCTGTATGCATGCATCACGTGCACAGCCTGCTTCTCACTGCCTTCCAGCGGACTAATGAAATTGGCGGCGGCGGATGGGGTAGCACACACTGGGAGTGAGTGCGTAGTACTCCAACTGAAATAACATAGGAGGCCTTCCGGTATTCCACGAGAATGACAAAAGGAGGCCACACTGCAATTGAACAATACGGAGGTCATTCTGACATTACCTACACGAGAAAGATGATGAGAAGGCTACTGCAAATATTACGGAGGGTTCTCTGTTATCCACGAGAACAGTCAAGAAGACAGTGTCAGACACATTTGGAGGAGAGGCTGGCGAAAATAGAACAATACCCTATCAGACAAAACGCGCTCTTATGGGAATCACATGTATCAAGAGGCAAAGCAGTTGGTGTCATATACAATCATGTTCTTGATTCTCTCGGGTAGGTTTCCCTCCCGTCTTTTCCCCCCCATGTATGTGTGTGTGTGTATGTACCCCCCTGGGGGCCCTTTCCGACGTTCAAGTGCGGTTCGTCAGGTGCCCCCATATGCAACGCCGGAACCCCAAAACCTCCCCAGAAAAGGCTATGTACAAAAAGGTGCGAAGTGGATCGTCTCATCATGAAAGTGAATGTCGAAGAAGTGGAATTGAGTCCTGCTCGGATGATGGGTATCTTGGGCGCGCGTGCGGGACGCTCCGCTTGGTTTACAGGGCCCGACGGGCGTAGCGCAGCGAGCGGCGGCCGGCGGCCCAGAGGGTGGCCGACAGGCCCGCCTGGCACGAGGTGCCGGCGGCCATGGGCTGCATGGCGGTCCAGGTGCCCGAGGCGCACTGCTGGAACTGGTTGTTGACGCAGTTGAACTGGCCCTCCTCCTTGCAAGGACCGCTCATGGCGCCCTGGGACGAACCGGAGCCGGAGCCGGCGCCAGAGCCGGAACCCGAGCCGGAACCTGAGCCGGAGCCGGAGCCGGAACCCGGGCTGCTGGGGGCGGTAGCCGAGGGGGCAGCCGGAGCCGAGGCGGAAGAAGCCGGGGCCGAGGCGGAGGAGGCAGTAGCGGTAGGAGCAGCAGACGGGGCGGCACCACCACCGTTGCCAGGGGCGGTCACAAAGACGCCACCCGGAACAGAGGCACTGGGCTTCTCGGCAGGAGCGGAAGTGGTGCTGGGCGCAGCGGGAGCAGAGGCCGAGGCCGAAGGAGAGCCGCCCGAGGAACCACCGTCAGGCTGGGCAGGGGGCGCGGCATCGCCGCCGCCCGTGCTGCCGCCGCCACCGCCAGCCAGCACACCCTCGGCAGAGGCGCCCTTGGGGAAGCAGTTGTCGCCGATGGGGTCGCCGAAGTTGGGGTTCGGGTTGGGCTTCTCCACGTTGGGGCCGGGCTCGGGGAACTTGACATCGACGCTGGAGCCGCCGTCGCGCGACTTGCAGTCGTTGACGCTGGCCAGGTTGGCGACGAAGAGGTTGGGCATGGCCGAGAGGCCGGCGGCGCGCTCCTCGATGGAGCGCTTCGAGGAACCGCCGGTGACCTTGATGGGGGCGCAGTTCATGTAGTACTCGGGCGCACCGCTCATCTTGCTGATCCAGGTCCAGGCAAACACGTACTCGCCGGCGGGCACGTCCTCGGGCATGGTGAAGTCGTACTCGCTGGGGCCGCTGCCGTCCTTGGAGGGGCAGCCGCCCTCGAGACTCAGGATCACGGACCAGGAGGACGAGGCGGTGGGCTGCTTGTCGTTGGTGATGGCGAGCTGGCACGAGCCGCCGCCGTGGACGGCACTGCCCTTGAAGGACAGCTTCTGGGTCGAACCGGCCTGCATTTCGGTGGCCTTGCTGAAGGAGTAGAAGCTGGCGGCGTCACCCTGGACCTTGCAAGGGAAATTGCTGCCGTCGGAGCTGAGGGGCGAGTTGTCCGGGGTGCCGAAGGGGGCCGGAGTCTGCATGATCATGTGGCCGCTGACGGCGGAGGCCACCGAGGCCAGAACGGCCGTGTAGGCGGAGAAACGAGTCATCTTGGCGGGGGAGAGTCGTGCTTTTCCGTCGGAAATTCGGAGGTGTCAAAGGACGGGATAGAGCACCAGGCTGCAGAAGTTGGTTGCTGAAGAGCGGAAGGAGTGAAACGGAGCCCCGGGCTCGTGGCGGATGAGTCGTCCTGTGGAAGGAAGGGAAAGAGACGAGAACAAGAGAAGGAATGATTGAAGCTGATGAGTAGCAGGACCAGGAGCAGAGATGGCCGAGCGATGAGGCTCCCTAAATATCTGTCCGACCTTGGGCGAGCGGCGGCCTCGTGCGCACGCCCAGGCGGCCCATGGTGCCCACCGTCGGGGCCCCATTCGAGTCATTGTCTGGACGCAGGGCCGCCATTGCAAGCGGACAGCAATGGCAGGACAGAGGCGACATACGGGGTGACATTCCAGAAGGGGGGAGCAAAAGGCGGGACGATGCCCCAGAGTGGAAGCGAAGAGGCGTGGATGGTGTGCGGTCGCGAGAGGGACGAGGACGGTCTTGGGAGCGACGGGCCAATCAGGGACGGCGCTGGGAGGCTGTGGCTGGCGATCCGGAACGGCACCAGGGGTTCCAATCCCTGCGCTGCGCGGCATGCGGGTCGCGTGGAGAGGGGGGAGTACAAGCCCTGTGGACAGGGGGGGAGGCCCTGGGGGGCCCTGGTGATGGCGGCACCGGCACACGCCCCCAGGCACAGACAGGCTCAAATCGGGCCTAAGGGAAGTACCCTAGCCACCCTAAGCACCCTAAGCACCCGCCTAAGTTTCCCATGGGATCCCATTGTTCCGGTGCCTGGCAGCGGCGCTTTCAGTGACAACCATACCCTACCAGCCCAGGGCGCCTCGGCAGCGCCTCTTCCACCCGCCCCTAGCCCAAAAGCGCGCACTTGCAGGCGCTGCAGAGCCGCCGTTTCAAAGCGGGCCTGTGTTTCTGATGTCGGCACCTCGTGCAGGTACCGCCCGTTCCGTTGGCTGTCAGCCGCTCTGGCTCGCCCACCCCGGCCAATGTTTCCTCGCCTTCTCGCGTTCCTGGCGCCCAACGCCAGTCACGCGGCCGGTGGAACGCCGACGAGGAGACGACCAACTCCCAGCATCCATCGCCAATCCCCCCCGTCTCGCCCGCGCCCGACTTCTTCGCCGCTCGCTCGCAAACGCTGGCTGGCCGCGGCCTGCCGTTTGCGTGCTGCGTTTTGACGATCATCTATCTGGCATCGCCGAGAGGCAATCCTTCCCCCCTCCCACCATCCAGGCCAGGCAGGGGTCGTGTCAATGCGACCCGCTAGCATCCCATCTCATCGCAACTCTTCGGACGAGTGCCTACATACATCGCCTTCAACCGGAACCGCCTTTCACCTATGTACGTACCTCGCGACTATGGGGCGCAGTGGCCCAGAATGGGCAGAACGGCGCGCTGCGGCATTCGTCCCGTCTCTTCACCATGTGGACCGTCGTCGTACGCCACTGTGGCAGCTGCGCAACCAAGCGCCAAGCACCAAGCACCCAGCGCCGTCTAAGCGGAAGGTCTTCCAAGATCCTCCGGGCCTCCCAAAGGCCTCCGCCGTCCGCCAAAGACGCCGAAGGGACGTACGTCACCCGCCCACCAGCTGTGGTCGACACCTCGGGTCATGTAGCGAGTGCGGCGGTTGTCGCGGGACCCCTATGTCTTCGGCTTCACCAGACACCTACGTCTTGCGTGTCTCAGCCGTCCCCGGACGATCACAATCACGGGATCTCGTCCAGTCAAACCCCGTTGACACGCAGCTCAGATGCATACCCGCGCCGGATTTCTTCTGGTCACTCCTGCCAATCTCGTGCGCTCGCCTACACTACCCCTGACTACCCCCTGTCTGCCGACCCTTCGTGGCGATCCAGATCCAAAAGCTCCGTCTTTGCGCCCTATACTCTACAGCCCAAGCTATATGACATGCGTGGGCCAGGGGGGGCCCCGACTTAACTCCCCCGACCAGGGCGCCGGCGGCAAAAAGTCCACGTCCCGGCTTGTCGCCTTTTTGCTCGTGTGTCTGTTCGCCCCCCGGGACTGGCTCGTCGGCTGGCTCCCAGGCGCTCCCCGATCTAGTAGGTGGGCAAGTGGGCAGATCTACTGGGCGTGCCGGCTCGTCGCAACGTTTCGCCCACCCGTCGACACTAGGGCGCCGCTCGATTTGATTCGCCAGGAGGCTCTCTATTCAGCTCAACTAGCCAGCTAGGCGCTCCGGGAAGTGGGTTCGCGCTTAAGCGGCTGCGAGCTATAGCCGTGGCCGCGCCCGGCAGGCCCAAGGAAGCCCAAGTTCTGCTGACGAAGATCTGCGCCGGCCGCGAACTCCTTGTCATCAAAATTGCTAAACACGGGGTTCGGCCCTGACAGGCCTGGGCCAGCGGGTGGTCAAAAGGGGGTGGTGCCTGGTTACCTTGGGCGGGCGGGCAGGAAGTCTGCCGCTTCCGTCTACAGCCCCGACGACAGGCACGAGTTCGTCGGCCCCCCCTCAGCGCATCATGCCCGCGCGCGGATGGGCGAGCCGAGACCGACAGCACGGCTGAGGGAGCCGACGGGCGTCGCAGCCAGAGAGCAGCGCGCTCCTCTTGACAGGCCGACATGTCCATTCTGGCCGGTGCGTGCAGCTGTGCCATGTTTTCCAGCGTCGTATCGCTGGGCGCCCGGGGGGTCCCGATTTGTGGGCTGGCCCGACGAGGGCGGCTCCGCTTCCTGAAGAGAACGAGGCGGTGCAGACCCGGGGCGGTGCAATCCAGGGGTGCCCGGATCTGGGCGGCGACGTCAATGCAAAAACTGCTGGCCATGCGAGTACGACGGCCTCGGTGCCACAATGGAGGCTTTGTGTGGTCCTCCGGTCTCTTGTGGCTGGCGCATTGGCCGTGAGGTCATCGCCGGGCGGTCGTGCCTTGCGCGGCATCACGGGACGGGAGGCCTCAACCTACGGCCCTCCACTGTTTGCCGGTAAGCGGCGTAATGAGTGAGCGTTCGAATGGGATGCCAGTCATGGCCAGTCATTCCAAATGCATGCGTGATACGATGTAACTTGGAACGGCCTCTGCGCGATGTAGAGCGCCCGCTGGAACACTCATCCAGGATTCACCACACCCCTGGCCTGTGAACGGGCGATCCAAGGCCAATCAAGGCAAGCGTTTCGACAGCAGATCTCTCCCAGACTGGATACCTTGCCGCGAATCTAGCGGCTCTGAGCCTGTGACTGGTCATTATCGGAATTGCTGTATAGCATACTACCGTTTAGAGAAGCAACTACCTTCCCCCTGCGGGGGAACATGTTTCTCTCGCTACCAAGTTCGCACACCACGACCGCTGTGCTCAGCCGGCCACTTTACCTCGTCATATCTCACAGCTTGCCTCTCTCCGCGGAACGTCCAAGGTTTACCGTCTCGCCGCTGGGGAGGCCAACACCGAACTGACGCGGCTTTGCTCGTTGCGAGTCTTCCATTCCAAGCGACAAAAACAGGTTCTCCGGTTCGAGCCCCCTCTGGCTACCCTCGCGACCCCGAGTGGCCCCGATGCCCCGAGCCTTGGGGGCCCAGCCCCGCCGCCTTGTGAAGGCTTCAAGTGGTGCGATCCCACCCTTTGCCACGGCATATAGGAACATGGCCCCCGTATACGCATCCGGGGGTTCCAACCGTGGCGAGGAAACCGGCCTTTGCTTGCTGCCCAAGCGCCTACCCACCACTACCACCGCCCCCAATGCCCTGTTTGGAAGTCGCCACCCCTCCCGCCCACGGGCCCTCCTCCCCGGGTTCCCGCCCCCCCCCCCGGGGCGCGCACCAAGGCTGGACCGCCGCCCTCACGGTACGGTGAACAAGGGGGCCTCGTCCCTTGACGGTGGAGGGGTGGGCGAGTCGGGTCACGATTCCAAGAGGTTCCAGGCTCTCTCGAAAGAAACCGGTCGTGGTGGTGAGGAGGCATCCAAGGCCTCCAAGGCACCAGCATCACCACCAGCGATCATCTAGCAAGTCCTCTCGTGTTGCCTTGGCCCCCCAGAGCCCAGTTACCACGGCAGCCCGGCACGCCTCCCATATTCCCCTCTCACGTCCGCAAGAGACGACACAAGGGCCTCCTCCTCTCTCCCCCCCCCCCCTAACCGTGTAGTAAGCAAGATTACCCCCGAAGCTTCAGGTTGAACAACCGGACCGAATTCTCTGATGCCCCCTTCCGCCTCTCTCTTTCTATCCTGGGCCTTCCTCTCTAGACCAAGGCCCGGCTTCTCTACGCGGCCTGGTCACCGTGCATTTTTCATCCGGCCTGGATCCTGGTGCGTCGCGGTTTGACATATATATATATATATATATATATATATATATATTTGCCTCAGGGTGTGCGTACGCGTGCGTGGAGGGAACAGGGAGGGAGGCCTGCTTTGGCCACTCTGATGTTCTCCCAGCAAACGTCCTGCCCCCCTCTCCCCCCCTTTCCCCTCACACGCGCACCCAGTGAAGAGGCATGCGGCTCCTCCGAGGTTAGAGACCCGGCCGAACCAGTGCACACCAGGTGAACGTGCTAGCCAGGCCCCAAGGTCCAACTACGCGCTATTTAACCGCAACACCTGTAATACACGCTACGGGAGCTGGCATTCCCGCGGCTGCTGGCCGTGAAATCCATGTCGAGATAGATGCCCGCCCGAAGATGGCCTCCTCGGGCCTTCTGTACTCCGCGCCGTATGTAGGGTGCTATTTAGAGGTGGCGGACGGCGCGTCCCTTTAGCCCCCCCCCTCTCCCTTACGCTTGAATACATCGTCCGTATGGAGAGGGAGAGCCCGTACCCGGGCGCGCTCTACTTACACGGGCCACTAGGGACTTGTTGGCCCCCCTACTGCTCCGCTCGGAACTAGCATAGGCGAGATCTCTCGCCCTTGGCCCTCCCCGGCCCGGGTTGGGTCGCCGGCCCTCTCCCGCGAATACCCGGGTGCTCGCGAGTAGCGGGATGAAGGCCACCGGCTCTTTTCCGGCGCTGGCAGCTATCGTACTAGAAGTAGATGGTTCACCCGACCGGCGCCCCCAAAGTCCCTCGTTAAGGGAGGGGTTTGGATTGTACTCTTTCCCGTCCCGGGGCTCCCCTTCTCTGGGGTCGAGTCCCAACCCCGTGCCCCGGTTGTCCGTGGTAATCATGCCAGGCCAAGACGGGGGGGACGGAACCTGCCGGGCTGTTTCCTTTTCCGCGAGCTCGTTGTTTCCTCCGCACTGGGGAAGAGTCATGCCCTGCCCGTCAGTAGGTCTGGACCTCATTGGCTGGGGAGGGTTCCTCTGCCGGCCCGGGGGGATTTCTGTTCTAGGTCCATGGCGCTGGGGCTCACAGTCGAACAACGATACGCATTGTCGCGTCGTTGGATGCATTGCGGTGGCCCGGGGGCAGAAGGTAGGTCTGGCCGAGACTGGAACTTATCCATGGCTTCAAGACAGCATATCACGGGGCCACCCGGGCGGGTTGTCCGGTCCTTGAGCACGCCACTATAAGCAGTCGTCTTGGTCTTAAAGGGTTCTTCCTTCGCTCCCTCGTTCTCATTATTCGGGTATGGCAAGTCTACGGTATAATACACCCAGCCCGACAGATGCCCTCCCCCTTTTTCTTGAAAACGCCCTGGAAGTGGTTCAGACCCCTTACATCCGCTCGCGTCTCCTCGGCGCCGCGCGGATGATGTCATCCACTCGCAACAGCAGCTGTGGGTCACGTCAGTACTACACGAATCACACGAGAGGCAGCCCGCGGGGGAGCGGGCGGGCGGACGACGTACCTCGGCGGCTTCGCTTGCCGACGACACGACGGCCTTCTTCAGCTTGAAGCTCTCGATGACGCCCAGATCCCGCATGTCGGTAATACCACCACCGGGGGTCATCAGGTCCAGACCGTAGGTCGACATGCCGTCGTAGATGGCCTTTCGTAGGCGGGCGACGAGTTCGCTCGAGTCCAGACCGGCGTTGTCGGCCAAAATGGTGGGCAGCTGGCGCAGGGCCGTGGCAAAAGACGAAACGGCCATCTGCTTCTTGCCCTCGACGCGGGTGGCGGCGCCCTCGACGGCCTTGGCCATCAGCATCTCGGCGCAGCCACCGCCCAGAGTCGTCCGCGGCTCCTTGACGGTCTGCGAGAGAACAGCCAGGGCGTCGTGCAGTGACCGGTCGGCCTCGTCCAGCAGCTGGTCGGTGGCACCGCGCAGCACGATGGTGCAGGCCTGGCCCGCGGCAACGCCCGAGAACTTGATGAGGGTATCCTCGCCGATCATGACCTCCTCGATCACGTCGCAGTGGCCGAGCTTCACCTGGTCGGGGTGGTCGAAGGTGGAGGTGATCTCGCCGCCAGTGACGAGGGCCAGTCTCTCGATGCCGTCAAAGTCGGCGTGCTCGATGGACATGATGCCGGCATCGGTAAACAGCTGCTCGGGCCAGTTGTAGATGAGCTGGCGGTTGATGAAGCAGTTGATGCCGTGGGCCTTGATGCGGTCGACCTTGGCCTTCATCTTGTCCTTCTCGGCCTTCTCGATCTCGGCCAGCTTGCTCGTGGAGCCGACCTTGACGCGGGCGCCGAAGATCTTGACCTTGTCCGTGTCCATGCTGGTGTTGGCGACGAGGATCTTGGCCTTCTCGAGTCGCTTGGGCTGGTTCACGCCGATCTTCTTGTCGAGGATGAAGCCCTCGTCGAGGTACGAGTCGCTCAGCTTGCCGCCGGCCTTCTTGATGATCTGGATGTGGCTGAGGTCGGCGGAGCCCTTGAGGCGGAGGACGGCCTCGACGGCCAGCTTGGCGAACAGCTCGCGGTCCTGGGCCAGGACCTTGCTGCTGAGGGTGGTGCGGGCGATGGCGGTCAGGTCCTTCTTGAAGGCCTCGGGGTTCTTGCTGTGGTCGACGGCGGACTGCTCGAGGGCCTGCAGAGCGGCCTGGCTGGCTATCCGGTAGCCCTCGATGATGGTCTGGGGGTGGATCTTCTTGTTGACCAGCTGCTCGGCCTCGCGCAGGAGCTCGGCAGCCAGGACGGCGACCGAGGTGGTGCCGTCGCCGACCTCGTCGTCCTGGACCTTGGAGATGTTGACGAGGACCTTGGCGGCGGCGTTGTCGAGGGCGATGGACTTGAGGATGGTGGCGCCGTCGTTGGTCACCATGATCTCGGCGGTGGAGGCGGACTGCAGGATCTTGTCCATGCCCTTGGGGCCGAGGGTGCTCTTGACCAGGTCGCCGACGGCGATGGCGCCGACGAAGGCGGAGAGACGGGCGTTCTCTCCCCTCTCCTGGGTGGTGCCCTCCTCGAAGATTTGGGTCGCCTGGGCACGAAGGCATGCGTGGTTAGCGACTGGCGGCTCCCCTGAGGGGGGCGGCCCCTCCCTGGGCTGGCTCTGCTCGCACTCACCATGCTGACGGGTGCTGGGGGACAAAGGAACAACGAAGTCGAGAAACCGGATGCTCCTGGTGTCGTAGGTCGTCGGTCCGTTTCTCAGAAGCCGGCAAGCAAGGTTTCTTCGAGGTTCTCGGGGGGGAATGGCGGCTGTCGAGAGCTTGTAGCTCCTCCAATCCAGAACTTTTTAGCAGGTGGGATGAGATGCGGGCAAGGGACAGGCGGGCACAGGCGGCAGGCGTACAGGTATGTACTTTACCTACCAACTAACTAGCAGATGTACATGTACAGGTACAGACGTAGACCGCACTTCTGTTCTCCACGCGCTGCTGCTACTATCCAGTGCTGCTGCTGCAGCCTTCCCCTGACGAGGCTCTCCCGGGCTGTCTACTCCCATCCATACCTTATGTAACCAGGTATTCAATCCATCCCATCCCTATCCGTGCCCCTCCCTCCCTTTAACTGAGATGGGAACTTGGTTCCCCCCCTCCCCTTCCCCTTCCCGCCTCTGTCTGCAAGGCTCCCACCCGGCTACCGAATGGATGGGGAAGTTTATTAAGCACTTTCCACCATCCAGCAAAACCTCCTCAGCTCGACTACGACCCCGCCAGGCCTTCTCCCTCTGGCCAATCAGCGACCGCGGGGCTCGGGCTCTGGAATTAGTGTTTAGCCGCCACACAATCCAGCCCGCCCGAAATTTCTCGGATTCCTAGCAAAAACGACCCAATTGCGCTGCGATCCGATCACGAGCATAGCGCTGATACTGGCTACGAGGATCCTCGTTGGCACTGCAAGACTTGGTTAACTGCGACTCTCTGGCAGAACCACGAACCGGGCCCCCATTTACTGCCCTTCCCCCCCTCAAGCACGACGCGCCTCGTGTTCTAATCAGCAGCGCCCCCGGGATTCCTGTCAGGCCTGTTCTCACCACCAAAACGCGCGCGGGGCAGTTTTTCACACCGAACCCACTCTTCGCCCATCCACAGACCGAACACCCCCCCGTCTACGCCCTGCATTTGCACACCTCAGCATTGCAAACACCATCAGCACGTCCACTCCGCGACAGGCGCTCCCTCTACCACCCAGCATGGCGCCCTCTTTTGACCACCTGCGCGATCAGGACGTCGACGAAGACGACTACGATGAGAACGAGATCGACATCTCCGACCTGAGGGAAAAGTACGAGGTCCAGCTCGAGCAGGGCTTCGACACCTTTGTTGTCATCGACGGCCTGCCCGAGGTCAACGAGGAACAGAAGCCCAAGCTCGTCAAGTTCCTGCTCAAGAAGCTCCGCACCGTCGGCAGCATCAAGGAGGAGAATGTCTTCATGCCCATGGGCGACGACGGCAAGTCGATGCGCTTCGCCTTCGTCGAGTACTCGTCCCCGGCCGAGGCCGCCGCCGCCACCCGCCAGCTCGACCTCGTGCCCCTCGACAAGAAGCACACCCTCCGCGTCAACAAGATGACCGACATCGAGCGATTCGGCCGCGAGGGACGCGTCGACGAGGAGTACGTCCCTCCCCAGATCCCCGACTTCGAGGAGAAGGAGCACCTGCGATCCTGGCTGGCCGACCCCAGCGGCCGCGGCCGCGACCAGTTTGCCATGTACCGCGGCGAGGCCGTGGGCATCTTCTGGAACAACGAGAAGGAGAACCCCGAGAACGTCGTCGACCGCCAACACTGGACCGAGAGCTTCATCCAGTGGTCCCCGCAGGGTACCTACCTGACGTCGGTCCACGCCCAAGGTGTGCAGCTCTGGGGCGGCGCTTCCTGGTCGCGCCAACGGCGATTCGCCCACCCCTTCGTCAACATGCTGGATTTCTCCCCCGGCGAGAAGTACGTCGTCACATGGTCCAACCGCCCCATCTCGATACCCGACGAGGGCCACCCCCAGCTCTCCATCGACGACGACGGCAAGAACTACATCATCTGGGACGTCGCTACCGGCAAGCCCCTGCGGTCCTTCGCCAACCTCGACATGCCCGCCACCCTCGACGCCGCCGGTCTCAAGGTCCCGCCCAAATTCCCCTGGCCCGCCTTCAAGTGGTCGGCCGACGAGAAGTACGTCGCGCGCCTGGCCCAGGGCCAGTCCATCTCCGTCTACGAGCTCCCCAGCATGAAGCTCCTCGACAAGACCGCCATCAAGATCGAGGGCGTCATGGATTTCGAGTGGGCCCCCGCCACCGTGCAGAGAGAGGGCAACAAGCAGTACGAGCAGCTCTTCTGCTTCTGGACCCCCGAGCTGGGCAGCAACCCCGCCAAGGTCAGCCTGATGAGCATACCGTCCAAGGAGGTCGTTCGCTCGCTGAACCTGTTCAGCGTCAACGACGCCAAGCTGCACTGGCAGTCGGAGGGTACCTACCTGGCCGTCAAGGTCGACCGTCACTCCAAGTCCAAGAAGAGCCAGGCCACCACCCTCGAGATCTTCCGCGTCAAGGAGAAGGGCGTGCCGGTCGAGGTCGTCGACACCATCAAGGACACCGTCATCAACTTTGCCTGGGAGCCCAAGGGCGACCGCTTCGTCATCATCACCACCACCGAGCCCGTTGGCCAAACAGCAGTACCGCCCAAGACCTCGGTGGCCTTCTTCTGCCCCGAAAAGGCCAAGGGCAACGCGGTTGGCAACTTCAAGCACCTGCGCACGCTCGAGAAGAAGAACAGCAACAGCATCTACTGGTCGCCCCGCGGCCGTTTCGTCGTTGTCGCCACCATCGCTAACACGCAGAGCTCCGACCTCGACTTCTACGACCTCGACTTCGAGGGCGAGAAGCCCGAAAGCGATAAGGACCTCACGGCGAACCTGCAGCTGATGAACACGGCGGACCACTACGGCGTGACGGATCTGGCGTGGGACCCCTCGGGCCGCTTCGTGGCCTCGTGGGCGTCGGCATGGAAGCACTCGATGGAGAACGGCTACCACGTGTACGACTTCAAGGGCGAGGTGCTGCGCGAGGACCCGGTCGAGAAGTTCAAGCAGTGGGCCTGGAGGCCCCGCCCCCCCACGCTCCTCTCCAAGGACGAGCAGAAGCAGATCCGCAAGAACCTCCGCGAGTACTCGAGGATCTTCGAGCAGGAGGACGCCGAGCGCGTGGCCGGCGCCGACCAGGAGCTCGTCGAGTCGCGCCGCCGCATGCTCAACGAGTGGTACGCGTGGCGCGCCGACGTCGAGGCCGAGCTCGAGGAGGACTGCGAGTACCTCGGCCTGCCCAAGCCCGCCGAGGCCGGTGCGGCCAAGGGCGAGCCCGAGGGCGAGGTCATCGAGGAGGTGGTCGAGGAGGTCGAGGAGGAAACCGAGGAGATTGTGCAGTAGGCAGCTTGATCTATGCCGGCGTGCGGCGGATCTTATACAGCGCAGCTATGGGTTTCTCTTTTTTTATCTCGGAGGGGGAGAGATGTCCCGGCCCGCTGCGGGCCGGACAGACACGGCGTTTGTGTATATGGCATCTCATGATTGTGCTGGTAGCATCAAAAAGGCATCGAGTTAGAAAGAGCGTCCTCCCCCGCCATCTCCGCGCCATGTTTCCCCATCTTGTAGAGGCCGTGACGGGGCGGCGTACGGGTTCTGTATCGTCACCTACATTCTACTCTTCTAATACCCACGCTTCGGGATTCAGGACTGGACCGGTCGTGCGTGGTGGAACTGGACTTGGTGACCTCCGCTCCTCATCCCTAGACCCTTCTCGCCCTCTTCCCCTGGGCTCCCGCTGATTGTCTCAAGTCTTTCCTGACGCGACAATTCCCAGGGCCTTGTCCGGCATTCCGGCATTGGCCAGCCAGGGCAGACGAGCCAAGAAGTTTCTTTGGCAGCCTCCATGCGGGTGGAGAGGGGGGGGAGGCCTCGGCCGGACAATGTCCTTTGTTCACCACCAAGCCGCATGCGTCGAGGCCACGATGCGTCGAGCGTCAATGGGGGGGCTCGATGAGGAAAGTCGGTCGCCCTTTGCGGCCTCGTTCTCCTCTTGGGGAGACTACCTGCTTCCCCGTTGCGCGCCCCCGGCCTTCTCTTTCTCCTCGCGAACCACTATCACCACGCAGCCATCGCGCCTCCCGCTTCTGAGCCCAGACCGATATCACCACCCGACGCCCACGCCTCCCTTCTCCCTCGACCCGCCCATTTCCCGCCGTGACGACGGGACTTTGGTTTCCCCCTCATTTTTGGGTTTCTCTCTCCCTTCGATCCATCGAGCTATCCCCCCCCCCCCCCTTCTTTCTCCCGCCGCCGCCACCACCGCCCCGACAGAAACTCCACCCCCCCCCCAAAAATAACACAATGGGCGACACGGCGCCGGCGACCGAGTCGTCGCTGCGGCAGCGGCTGCAGTTCCACGTGCCGCGGGCCGAGACGCCGCCGCACGGGGTGCGGGCGTGGCTGGGCGCGTACCTGCGGTACCGGGGCGTCGACGACAAGCGCGCGCGCCTCTTCATCTGGTCGGGCGCCGACCTGCAGCGCGCCGACCGCGCCGCCCTGCGCGACGCCTTCCGCGCCCACTGCCCCGGCTGCCAGGACTGGGAGGCCGACCTCATGGCCGCCGACGTCGAGGCCTTCGTCCGCGTACGTTTTGCCCCCTTTTTCTTTTGCCTTATTATCCCTGCCCCCCCCCCCCCCCCCCCGCGCCGGCCGTTCCGGCTTTGCGTGCCCGTGTGCGGCGCCCTGGGCGATGTTTCCGGGGGTGTGCTGCTTCGATACGTACTGACGCGTGGTTGACTTTGCAGGCTTCACTGCCCACCGTGTCTCTCCTCAGCCGCGTGCGGGCCGCCGTGATGCGCAGACTGCTGCTGCGTGAGGGCTATGGATGGGGATCCCTGCTGCTGTGGTTGCTGACTATGGTGGTGTTCCTGTGGTTCGTCCGGACTCTGGTGGATTTTGTCCTGGGGAAATTCGCGAGCGCAATCGCACACTAGGGAGAAAGAAACATAGAACCCACTGGCTTCTAGCTTCATGGGAGACGATGTTTCGGCTGTGCAGTACATTGGCGTTCGGGCCCACTGGACAGATATCCGGCGAGGTATTCAAGGTGTAATAGTAAGGGGGTTAGAGATGCAGGTCAATTGCCACGCGAATACGGTGTATCTCCCTCCCGTTTCATTGGGACGAGGCCTCCCGACATGCGCTGCCATATTCGCCGAGCGATGTAAAGGAGTGTCCTATAAGCGCTCCCAGACCCCGAGATCCCTAAACTTGAAACGGATCAAATACCGGATACCTGGCAACCAGAAGGAAACAAACACTGACATAATTACCAGCTTTGGTTCCAGGGTAGTTGCGGCGAATGGCGTAAAAAAGCCGCGTGTCTCAAACCGCCCGGGATATGGAATGGCTGCCTGGAGAATCGGAAATCCTTGTCGCGCCAGGACCGGAATATAGTATAAGTAAGAATCTCCATCGCATACCATCCAGGAGCTTCGGTCTGGAATCGTGGACACCCCGTTGGGTCGTATAGGAACAAGCCATTTGTATCTGCTGCTTCCCGGTCTCTGATTCGATCTTGTCAAACTAGCGCGCTCCGAGACTGTGAGAAATCCAGTCACCGTCAATTCCACGACCCGCAACCTTATACCGAAAGAGAAAAACAATGGCCAAGCAGCCCGCCGATGACATTTTGCGACACGCCAGTAAGTCACGTTTCGCGGCCCTGCCCCTTCGAGAGCGAGTTGCTGACCGCGGTTCCGTCAGGCCCCAGCGAGCGGCGCATGATTGCACGCGAGAACCTGGGTTTCTACCACGGTATCCTCGTGGGCGCCGTATACGAATTCCCAGCGGACGGCCTCGACCCCCGGTCGGCCCGCTCCTTCGCCGGCCCGCTGCGTCGCTGCGTGGAGCAGCTGCCGTGGCTCTCCGTTGTCGTCCGGAACCCGGGCGACGAGAAGAAGGCCGGCTATGCTCCCGTCCGGACCGTGAACGTTGAGGAGCATGTCGTGTTCCTGGAAGATGGCGTCGATCACATCGACGACGACGACGGCGAGTCTCGTTGGCTTGAGGCCCGTCTACAACCCCTTTTAGATGGCCAGTGGCCCGCCGACCGGCCGCCGTGGCACATTGCCGTCTGCCCGCTCCCCTCGCGACACGGCGCGACGCCGACGTCGCGTTGTCTTGTCGCCTTTGTCTTCTGTCACAGCATCGGCGACGGCTTGTGCGGGAACATCTTCCATCGCCTATTCCTCGACGCCCTGCGCCAGGGGGCGGGGGCGACGTCCGGAGCCGAAGACGTGTCGATGACGCTGATCGAGGTGCCGCAGCGTTCGTTGCCGGAGCCCTTCGACACGCCGGCGCGCCTGCCCATCTCATGGTCGTTCCTCCTGCCCCCCCTCCTCGCCGTGCTGCTGCCCAAGTTTCTGGCCGACTGGCTCGGTATCCGGCCGCACGCGAGCACGGTGGACGAGGGCACTTGGACGGGCCGGAGCGCCTTTTTCGACCTGCCCACCCACCGTAGCCGCCTGCGCATCGTCGAGATTCCAGCACCGCTGGTGGCCCGGGCAGCCCGCGTCTCGCGCGCCCATGACACCAAGATGACTGGCACCATCCATCAGCTCGTCGTACGCGCCCTGAGCGACCATATCTGCGACAGCGCCGTCACCAACTTTGTGTCCGGGACCGCCGTGAGCATGCGCCCGTCTGTCGGTGCGACGGTGGGCGAATGGGGCAACTTTGCCTCAGGTTGTTATGTAAGGCCCCTCGATGCCAAGCGTGAGCATTGCTGCGTCTTACCATATGCCTGCCCGTCTCAGCGTATGCTAACCAGGAGTACGCAGGGGGTGCACCCACGTGTCGATACTAGCGAGCCGGTGGGGGAGGATATGTGGAATTCGGCAAGGGCCATAACCCGATCCTTGGCCGAGAGCGCGACAAAACGCGAGGACCAGCCCCTTGGTCTGCTCAGGTACGCCCCCAGCATCCGGGGGTGGCTGCAGGGCAAGCTGGGCAGCCGGCGGGACTCGTCGTACGAAGTCAGCAACCTGGGCGTACTTGACGTCGCCGACGACGAAGCCCAGAAGCAGCAGCAGCAGCAGACCGGGTACACCATTACCAAGGTCATCTTCGCTCAGCCCGGCAATGCGCTCCACGCGCCCCTCGATGTTAACGTCGATACCGTCAAGGGGGGGCCCATGATCATCGCCGTGACGTGGCAGGAGGGTGCCCTCGGCGTGTCCGGGGACGAGGCCGCCATCGTCGATGGTATTTGTGCTTCCCTTCGTGCGGGCTTTGAGGGGCTGCAGGAGTAAATCCAGTGGCGGAGGTGGTAAAGTACCAGCCCGGAGACGGATTCGAGTGTGGTGGAGACGACCCTGATACATACAGTCAGTCGCATGGGAGCCATGACGATATACGTACCACACGAAGGATAACTGGTAGATACTCCGGGCAGTTTAAACATGCAATACCCGCCCTGGTCCGGCATGGGAACACAGATTTCCGGAACGAATTGCTTGTGCAACTGTCGATGTGTACAGCTGAGTGCTCGTGCCCCGTCTCCCGTGAAGAGCAGCCACTGGGCTCACCTTAGATAATGCAGTTGCCGTTCATCGGGACGAGGTATGGGAGTGTGTCGGGGACAAGGCCCCGTGGTCGAGACCTGTGACTCAACAGCAAACTCGGGCTGACACTACTGAGGGGACACAATCGCTGCGTGGCCAGGTACCTCCCCATGGGATCGCACCGCAAAGAGCCCCGAGGCTTCGGGCCGGGCACACAGCACGGAGAGGATCACGATGGGTGCGACGGGCAGCGCACGTCGGTGCCGCGGCGGGAAATTCACAGCCAGCCGTGTCACTGCCGCCCCTTGCATCGGGCATTCACGAAGGGCGTCCCACGGAACTCCAAGCGGGCAGTCGTGAGACCGAAGGCGTGCGAGTGCGACACGGCGGACCATGGAAAACCCAAGGTGGCTCGCTACTCTGCCGATGACGGACGGCCTCGTCTTGGCCAGCTCACGGCAGGCAAACCCGCCGGTCCAGCACGTGGGATGGGTACGTTGACATGGAGCGCCTTGTGCGCCCTCCGAGATCAGTCAGTTGGCGCTGCCCTTCATGGCCAGATCGTCATGATGTAGGATAGCTGAGGAGGCATCGTGCTGAAGTCGAAATGGCAGGTCCGACTGGTCGGTGGAGGGGCATGTGCTGTGATGCCCCAAAGTAAGTAAGTCGTATAACCAGCTGACGAAGTGGTAAAAAGGGCTTCGGGAAAGCTGCCCCGCGATGGCCGCACTTGCCTCTTCTATATGAGGAGCATCGGGTAGGCGCCCTGAGGTTGACCCGGTCCGGAAACACTGCCTACCTTACTTACTTAGAGAATCGTGGTTTCCACCCCGGCGCTCACTCGCCAAACTCCCGTCCATCCTCGGCGACCTGGCCGCTCCTCCGCTATGAGCAGTCAAGAAACACGAAACACCAACCATCCGATCTGCAGCTACGAAGCGACTACTAGGTCAGCGAAATGAAAAGCGCCCGAGGGTTATCCATATTGTCAGCCGCGGTGCTGCCGTGGCCTTATGCGACGGCATCCCCTACCGCCATCCACCGACGCCTCCGGGTGCAAACAGGCGCAGACCCTGGCATCCATGCACGTGTGGCCGAAAACGATACTCAAATATTCTGTCGCAACGAGGTCAGTACCTAGAAACCTTCCATGGTGCCACCGCTTCATCCCTGCATCCATCTCTCCGAAACCCCTGTCACGCGCGCACATATCCACGTGTATCCATGGATGGGGGCGCTCCTACCATAGGGAATGGACAAGTACTTACCTAGGTTACATAAGGTAGCTAACTTTCCGCTCCTAACAGACCCAATCCCCCATACTGACAGGCAAGTTCCCTGTGGTGGCCTTGCGCGAAGTCCAGCGACTGAGCAGACGGGATGCAAAGCGGGTGACCCGGATACTGGCGGCCCCGGTGTCTACGTCGTCAACAGCGACGGCTTCAACCACGGCAGCGTCAACGGGACCATGTACTTCTTCTACGAGAGTGGCCACGACTACGTACCCTACAAGTATATGACGGTAGGCTGCCTCCCTCGTCAGGGGTGAGGAAGAGCGCGTTAACGCCGCGACTCGCAGTTGGCGCCGTGGGCGGCGGCCTTTGTCACGCTGTGCCCGACGTTCGAGGGCCGCATCGTGCGAGGCGACTTCACGTACCTGGATGGTCAGAAGCACCTCCTCGGCACGTGGGCCGAAGTCAACTGGCACCCCGACGGCAGTTCGTGGGGGGACATCTCGCTGCTGGAGGGCAACGACGGCGCCGCCATCATTCAAGTTCGTCTTCCTGCTCCGATCCCCCGCCCTACTTACGCTCGAGGTTTGTTGACAAGCGTGGGGGCTGCCACTCCAGACGCTGGATGGTGCCAGCAACGTCAAGGGTTTCGCCGTCGACCTGATCCCCAATGCGCCCCCGGGGGCTTGGGCCCAGAAGACGGACGGCTCGTGGTGCCTCGACAAGATCACCGGCCCCGACCGAAATCTGGTCACCCAGGCCTGGGAAGCCCAGTACCTCGATCCGTGGAACGTGTACCTCCGCGACGACACAAATCCCGTTATCAATTCCAACAACGGGCGCTTTCAGGTCACTTTCTTCCAGGGTGTCATTTGATGGACGCAAGGCCGGGGCGGCGCGCCACACTTGTCGACACCCCCCTTCGATTCGCAAGGATCGATGTGATCACGCGGCCTCGATCACCCAGCAGCATCTATGAATAGAAGATGCACAAGTAATTGCCAAGATAAAAAGAAATCCAGATTACGAACTCTGCATGAACATCCAAGCCTCCAAGCGTACTTCCATGTCCTTAGGGCTGATCAGGGTTTCCCATGTTGGCGATGTCCAACCCGCATTCCCCAGCAGGAAACGGCCTATGATACCTTGCAAACCGCGGATCCCGCCAGATCCGCGTCGTTTGCTTAATGAATTCTATCCGCCACGCCATCCGGGCATAGCCCTGCCCTGTTGTAACTTTTCATGCGCTTTCCGTGAGCCCTTGCAGCGTAGGCGCGCGAAGCGTAATGACAGCATCCAAAACCAACATAAAGGGACAAGTCAGCTTTCCACATAATCGGTAGCTTAACATCATTGCCTCCATCCGGGAAGTTTCCCCTTACTCATTATTGTGACAATGGCGCCTATTTTTCTTTCCATTCTCGCCGTTGCCGTTGTGGCTATTAGCCAGCCCGTCTTGGCTCACCCGGCTTTCGGTCCAGTTCTCGCCCGAAACGACGAGCCAGCGCCAATACAGCCGCTCGTATTCCGCAACTTGACCATGGAAGAATTCACCGCCAAGGTCACCGAGTACCGCGATGGCCGCGCTCGGCGAGATCTGGGCGCCGCCAGCGCCTCGGCCCTTCTCGGCAAGCGGGTCGTCGTGCAGTGGGAATCCTTAAACAACGCGGACCAGCAGGCCGTGGTGGATGCACGCGCGGAAGGCTGCGAAGCCCAAATCGCCGCCGGATACCGGCCCATGTCGGGCACTTGCAGCAGCAAAGGTCTTATGCGATGGTATTGCAGGCACCCCACCATACACGGCTCATATCAGGAGGTAAAAGAAAGGTGCAAGGAGAAAACCCAGGCATGCGAATTGATGAAGATCACGAACTACGGGCACAACGAAGCGAAGCTGCCGTACTGCCAGGACAAGATCCCCATCAAAAAGCCCGAGGGGGGGATCCAGCTCGTGCCCGTGTACGAGGGCTCCAAGTGGCTGCCCGACTGGCCGTGGTCGCCCGGCACCATCGACACCTACTTCCAGCTCGCCCACGAGTACCTGGAAGGGCAGGGCAGCAGCAACGGCGGCGGCGGCGGCGGCGGGTCCCCGAGCACGCCCGGCGCCAAAGCGGGCCTCAAGGCGCACTGGGAGTACCGGGGCCACTACGCGTCGGGCCGGAGCTTCTTCGACGACAGCGACATCTTCTCGCACTCGTGGTCCTGCATCGGCTGCCCCTCCGGCGCCCTCTACGTCCAGACCGTCGGGTTCAAGAGCGAGGCCGTGGGCTTCAGCCACCGCGTTTCCCACAAGTGAAGAGACCAGAACAAGGGCTCGCGGGTGGACGGGCCGCCGGGGGGTCCTTTAATAAGGGGGGGGGGGGAGGGTTGAATGCGGCGTTGAAGAAACCCGGCGGTTTTTAGGTACCACAGCCATGAAAGACACATACGGTTTATCATATTAATGGAGTCTAAATACCCAAACGGCCGGATATCTACAGATGGATAATACAAACAGGGGTTTGATATGGACAACGGTGTAAGCTGCATAGAGACATGAAATATCGGGGTATGAGATGTATAAAGGAGTAGAATAGGGAGAGGGATAGGATCAAACGAGGCGTACGGGGCATGATAGAGGTAAGATGTTAAGAGGCGTAGAGTATAGGATGGTATAAGATCCAGAGGCAGGGGGAGGTAGCAACTTTCAGACCATCTACTTTGATATAACCGCCGAAGGGCCCAAAGCGTGGGGAGAGGGGATGAAAGCACGCCCAAGGCGTCGGCGGTATCCAAACAAAAAAACACCACCCATCCCACCTGCCGGCCTCCAGCTGTCAGGGGCCCCGTACCCGTTTGCCCCCTCCCCCCCCCCGGCTACCGTCCATCATCACGGAAAAGGCGCAATACGGGCACGCCTACGGCGGAGAACTGTCGCCTTCTTCATTCGGCCTAGTCGCTCGGCCCTGCCCCCCTTACCCCCGGGGGGGACGCGATACGATGTCACCGATACGGGGTGGCATAGGCGGAAACCGGTGCCCGTCTGCGATGCCGACCCTGCCAACCCGCCAACCTGCCTGCCTGCCTCATTCGGCTTTGCCGGCAACCGAGAAGCGCGACCGTCGGATGGCAAACCTCACCACCGTAAGCGCGGGGCGAGGGCATTGGGGGGGAGGAGGAGGCCAAGCGCCTCGTGGTCGCGACAAGCTTCTCCCAAGGCCGGCCGGGCGTTTCCAAGAAGTCTTGGGATGCCACCCACGGGGCGGCCGCGTCCCAAGATAAGCTTTACGGCGTGGCCAAAAGGGCCGGTTCGCCGGGCTTGGCTTGCATTCCGCTCCCAGTTGCCAGAGGCTCCCCCACCACCACCCACCAGACAGATGGGACGAGCGCAGAAGTGACGCCTTGTCGACCGGATTACTGGACCCGAGACTTGCTGGCGTCTTGAAAGGCGAGATACTACAAAGCACAGTGAAGGGACTGCCGGCTACGAAAAAGGCCAAAAAAGCACTTTGGACTACGACACCGAGGCGTGAGCTCCATGGGGCCGAGGAACCAAGTCCATTACCCCCCCCCCCTGCCATCCTTATCGCAGAGACCCTCGTCGTCCTGCCCCCGTCCAATCACCCGCCCCCTCCAATTCCCCCTTGTCCACCGCCGTAAGTAGCTGGAGCCGCCAGCGGGCCGAGCTGAACACAGAATTCCTAATTTGTAAGGTCCTTTTCCATGGGGGGACCGGGGGTTGATTCGCTTACGTCTGAACTTAGTCGGGTGGCGCCTTCTGACAACACCCCTCCCGTCCCTCCCATCTTCTGCGAAGCGAGCCCCGGCACCCCGGGCTCTATCTACCAAGCGAGGGAGGGCGGGCATTGGCCGAGAACCTGAGCCTAGACCCTGAGGGTGTCGTAACTTCATCGGTCACCATGTAGCGGACGAAGGGGCTGGAACCCAATGACTTCACATCCCCTCCTTTCGGGAAAGAGTGCTCGCTGGGTGTCTGCAATCGTTCGCCATTGACCCAATGACCCGTCGGGTATATCACGACGGGTGTACTGATTGAACCGCCTTATCTCTCTCATGAAACGTCACGAAACAAGCGCGGTGTTGCCACTGACAGCAATACCAGGGGGGCGGCATAGCATAGTTCCGTCATATCCCAAGTTGGGGGGGGGTTGGTCCGTATCCCACGACATGTGGCGCCCCCCCCAAACCGGTCAAGGGCCGCGCTTCTTCTCTGTGCCGCCGTACCGCCGCTCGGACGGCGATACGAATGAGCGCTGACAGTGGCGGTATCGCCTCGGCTACGCGGCGCTTACCCAGTTCGCCGCTGTTCAGGAGCTCAACCAAGGTCCGATCCGGTGCCGGCTCCGAGGCTCGTCCGATGGGTCTTGACACTGGAGGGACGGCCGGTTCATCGGGCTGTGGGAAACTACGGCCCCCCGCGGGTCTGGATGGCAGAGAGTGGAGGGATTTGCACAGAATAGCGCGATCCCTTCAGGCGGAACTGTTATTTCTGTCTCGATTAGCGACGATGAGGTTCGGCCTGGTGGCCCGGAGCGGCAGTGAAGGCAGTTTACCGCCCCATTGGAGTGGGCAGGTGAGCACGATATCGGAGATAGCTTCCCGCCACGCCTGAGATCAGGCTCCATTTGCTGGGTCCCCCGGACAGAGCCGTTCGCTGCTATCAGTGCGGGCGCAACGGACGAGAGCACCGTCACGGTAACGCGACCGACGGGGGCCGGCGGTGCGCTGGCTGGGCTGGCTGACTTGCGATCCACCATTTCGTGACAGGCGCCAGGATGCTTCCTCGCGACGGCCACCGCACGAACGGGCTGGTAGGGCTCTCCTGGACCAGAGTGCGGGGCTGGTGGCAGGGGGGGGCTTTGCTCGGGAACCCGATCCGAGGATGGACCTGCTGGGCTTTCTTGCACCTCATCATGGGCCCGTCAGCACTCCATGGGAGGGAGAAGGAGGGTGTTCGGCTCTGTCGCGGGTGGGCCGTGTGACTGGCGATCTGAACCGGGCCCGAAGACGCTGTGCTTCGGCTGCTACGGAGGAGGTTGAATCTGGTACGGCACTTATCTGACGACCTCCTAGCTTAGTAGATACCCAAGTACCTACACAGGAGGTTAGTAAGTAAGTACCCAGGTACTCGGATAGCCGCATTGCCGGCCATGATATTAGAGGCTGACCGGATCAAGTCGTAGCACATTGCCTGGCAACATCCTCCTGACATCCAGAAGTGGATTGCTGACCGGAGAATCGGACTGCCGCAGTAGCCCTACAGACTATGGGAGGCGAACTCGTTATCGTGCGCCATGGCGTGCGGCCCCCCTTGCATTGACGGGGTCTGTGAATTGCCTACAGAGGCATGGAGTCGTCGGGTATGGCGCTTGCAGGCTGATTTGATTTGGACTCCCTTACGTCCAAGCCACCAATCGTCAAGGGGCCTGAGTGAAAAAAAGGAAGCGCGTGCTTGTCCTTACACGACACTAGTGTGGGTTTTGGCCGTAGCGAGTTGATTAGGTACGAGAGGCGTGGAAATGCCGAGATCGACCATCCATTGTGTGTGTGTAAGCCCGATTCATTGGGGGGAGGGAAAGCGCGCCGTTGCGCTCAGGCTTGCCAGGAAACCCCTCCCTTTCAACCTCGGGGGGGCTCCTTCCCGTTTCCGGTGCCACTGTGGCGTCGACCGGCGCCGACTGATTTAGGAAGGCAGACGGACGGAACATTGGGAATGGATGGATGGGAGAGCACACGACATCACATTGTCGACACACACAACCAACCGTCCATGCTCGCCAGGAACTTTCTCTGTCATAGGATGACGAAATGATCCCCCGTTTGGGAGCCGATAAGAAACCCTGTTCCCAAATGGAATTCCCAGCCCAGGCGGCACTCGATTGGTCCCGCGCCGTCGGGTCCGGGGAGATAGGTAAGTACCTGCCAGGAGTCACTGCGGCCGAGTATCGCTTTCCTTTCACCGGGACGCGCTCCCGCCAATCAGGGGGCACCACCAGATGCGATGTGAAGCGGCCTGCGAGACGGCGTTGGGTGGAAGCCGGTTCTCCCCACGTCTTCTGGTAGGTACCTACCTACCTAGGTAGGTCAGGTCTTTTCGGAACGTTGCATTCTTTTAAGGGCCTTCTTCTCTTTTGCCTGCGCGACGAACCTCGGCTTGTACCACCCACACCTCCCCTTAGCACCTCCCTCCCCATTGTGCACCCGCTGGCTGGCGGCGTCGCACACACCACGCACACACTCGACACACACACACACACACACGCACACCCACCCACCATCCATACGTTCGTTGTATGCCTAATGGTCCCATGCATGCACGCCGGTTCCTGGTCCTCTTCTCCTTCGAGAAGTTCGGCCGCAGCAGAGCCGAAGTCCCCCTCGCCACATGGATCCTTGAGGGTACACAGATCTGCGGGCTGGACGGCGGGAGCCTCCCCCTATGGTTCGGGGACGAGACACTGGCACACCGGATGGCGCGCGTGCTCCCGAGACCGGCCCAGATTGGTAGGGCTGGCTGCTGGCCGTCCGGGGCGAAGCTGCTGTAATTGACAGACAGCACACCCTCCTCCTTCCACTCACTGGGCGACGGGCATTGGTACCGACCGAGTCTGCACACACCCCAAGGCTCGCGCGCTCTCGCTTCCTGAGGCAGGGGTGGGGGAGAGAGAGAGGTGCCAATGGCGGCCGAGTCGGGTGGCTGGCCGCCAATGCTGAGCTTTCCCCTGCTAAGCATCAGCCAATAAGTGCCTAGCCGGGCCCAAGACGCCTTGAGTCGTGTTGCCGGAAGCTTGTACATCACCAGGGGACCCGGATCCTTGCAGGTTTTTTTCTTGTCACCCCCCCTCCGCTCGCCGTCCCCGTCCAGCCATCATTTGGTGGTGGAGGTGCCGTGCTGCCGCGTTGCCGCTTGGGCATCGCCTCGCGAAGCCCACCCCTCGTGCCCGCGGCCAAGCGGCCAAGAGGCCAAGCAGGAAGCCTAGCACGCTTCCGCCTCCGAAAGGCGACGATCCATCCTGGGATGAGACCGAGAAACCACCGCACGCCCAGCCGGTTTGCTGCGTCTACAGCCGCAGCCGCTGCTACATACCTCTGTCTCTACATGCGGATCGCAGTGGCTGCCACCACGCGCTGCCACTTGCTCCCGACGCCTAACCTACGAGCCTACAGGGCTACTTACCCATTGCTTCATATTAGTACGTGTTAGAAAATGCCGTGCGCATTAGAGTTAGGCGGGCGAAATTAGCTTCGGTCGTGCCCGTGCCAGCCTACCCGCAGACAGCCCGTCGGCCTCATGGCAATGGATCCTTGGGATGGAACCCTGGACTATACAGTACCTACCTAAGGTAAGAAGTACATGGGCTCACTCACCCGGCTGGGACGATGGGGACGAATGACAGTGGATGGAGAGAGAGAGAGAGAGAGAGGAAGAAAGAAAGAAAGATAGAAAGAAACAGAAAGGCAGGCAAGTAAGTACCTCCATTCCTACTTACTGAGGTGTCCTCGAAACTCCTCCTCCTCCTCCAGAATACCCGGGACAGGCGTGGATGGACGATAATACCCCGTCCTCCCGGTCGCCCAGGGATGATGGGGCGACGGACGACCCTGCTCGAGACCCCCGCACCCAAACCAACGACTCAATTTCTGCTAGCAACAATCAAGCCATCTTCTCCGGGGTATGGTCGCATGATGTGGCCCGCCGCCCCCGGTCGCCCACGTTATTGCAGCGCACATCCATCCCTCCCTCCCTCCCTCCATCTCCTCCTGCTCGATACGGGTGGGTGCCTTCATACGTACGTACATGGGACAGTACATCCATTCTCAGCACCTCCATTAGGAGCCCTAGGACCTCAGGTACCCCCTCCGGGTCTGGCCCATCTACCCCGTCCGTTACCCTTCACTTTACCTCCACCCCTACTAGTACAGCTACACCCTCCAAGATCCATGACCAGGAAGCGGCCAGGACCCATGCTCCTCCCTCCCTCCCTCCCCCATTCCTTTTTGCCTATTGCGGAAGCTCGCCAGCCAGCGTACTGATAGGCCGACCGTTGCAATCGTCCCTCGCCCTCGCCTGCTGATAACCAGCCGGCCTTAATACCCCGGCCTCCCCTCCAGCACGCCGTGATGGCCCTCTGATCTCTACTCCTCACCCCTCGAGAGGCCCGTCGTCAATACCACGGACACACGGACGCCCGTCATGTCCAACGTCATTGAGAAGACCCCGTCGCCGTCCACGCCGCCCTCGGGCCGGGTGGGCGGTGTTCTTGAGAAGTCCCCTTCGGTAACGTCCCCCCTGACGCCATCGGCGCCCGCGCCCGCGACAGCCAGCTAACTGCGCACAGCACGGCGAGAAGGGCCCGGTCGCCACCGACCAGCCGCTTGATGTTGAGATCGAACAGTAAGCGTCTATACATGCCGGAGCGCATTGGTCCCGCCCGCCTCGTGCTGACCGACGGGCTCCAGTGATTTCAACATGACCGATGAGGACTATGCCGAGGCCAAGGCCGTCGCCGGGAACATGACCCTCGACGAGGTCCGCGCCTTGATGACCAATGTCCACAAGATCCACCACCGGGACCCCAACTTCCCCATGCCCATCATTGAGAAGATTGAGCAGTTCCTCGGTTAGCCCACCCCTCGCGCCGGCTGTGCGCTCAAGCTGACCCGACACGCTAGGAAACGATGACGTTTTCGAGAACCCCGAGAAGCACGAGGACCTCATCTACGAGATGAAGCTCGAGGCCGCCATGATCACCAACAACAGCCCCTACGCCGAAGTGCGCGCCGTGGTGAGCAACCACGACGACCCGACCATGCCGTGCTCTACGATTCGTGCCTGGGTAATTGGCATCTTCTTTGCCGGCGCCCTGGGCTTCATCAACCAGTTCTTCGACCCCCGCCAGCCCGCCATCTATCTCCAGGCGAATGTCGCTCAGCTGTTATCCTACCCCTGCGGCAAATTCTTGGAGAAAGTTCTCCCCGACTGGGGCATTACGCTGTTCGGCACTCGTCACAGCCTGAACCCAGGTAAGCAAGCCCCTGGATTTCGGCTCAGTATCGGGCCTCGGGGTTTCCTTGGATGCTGACCGTGCGCTCCTTTTAGGCCCTTTCAACAAGAAGGAACACATGTTGATTACCGTCATGGCCAATGTGGGCTTTCACGCGCCCTACACTGCCAACATCATTTGGGTCCAGAAGTTGCCCAACTTCTACAACCAGGCGTGGGCTGGTAGCTTCAGCTACCAGATCCTCCTGGCCCTGGGCACCAACTTCATCGGCTATGGAATGGCGGGCATCGCTCGCCGGTTCCTGGTCTACCCTTCGTACTGCGTGTAAGTCGAGACGCTCCGTCGCAAACGTGCGCTTCGTTGGCTAATGCACACGCAGCTGGCCCGCCTCTCTCGTCACCATTGCGCTCAACCAGTCGTTCCACGATGACAACAACAGCCCGGTCAGGGGATGGTTCAACAAGATGTACTCAATGTCTCGATACACCTTCTTCCTGGTGGCATTCGGCGCCATGTTCGTTTATTACTGGTTCCCGTACTACATCTTCCCTGTCCTCAGCATCTTCAGCTGGATGACGTGGATTGCGCCCAACAACCTGAACCTGAACATTATCACCGGCTTTAACAACGGCCTCGGGGTAAGTGGCTGATTCTTTCTTGGCCCGTATCCGACCGACTGACCGTACCTGTAGTTGAACCCCCTTTCTACCTTCGACTGGAACACTCTGATGGCGTACGACAACACGGACCCGTTGATGGTCCCCTTCTTCTCCACGGCCAACAAGGTCCTGGGCATGGTGCTCACCATGCCTATTCTTGCGGCCATCTGGTACACCAACACGTGGAACACGGGCTACCTGCCCATCAACTCGAACCGCGTCTACGATAACACGGGCGAGCTGTACGACGTGTCGCGGGCTACCGACTCGCAAGGCATGCTGGACTTGGAGAAGTACCGGAGCTACTCCCCTGCCTACATGGCGGCGGGCAACCTGATGGTTTACATCTTCTTCTTTGCCGTGTACACGGCGACGCTGACCTACATTGTTCTCAACCACTGGTTCGAGGTGAAGATGGGCTGTATGTGACTGACTACCCCACCCATCCCGAGGGCCCGAAAGGGTTCGTGCGAGCAAAAGAAAAAAAGCTAACGCGCTCATCGTCTAGTCAAGAGCCTCATCTCGTCGTTCCGCAAGAAGGACCAGGACCAGACGGGCCAGTACCAGGACGTCCACAACCGCCTGATGCAGCGCTACAAGGAGGTGCCCGAGTGGTGGTACGGCATTTGCCTGCTCGTGGCCATCGCCTTTGGCGTGGCGGGCGTGGCGGCGTACCCGACCAACACGAGCCCGGGCGTCGTCTTCTACGGTCTGGTGCTCTGTCTCATCTTCATCATCCCCGTGGGCATCGTTAAGTCGATGACGGGTATCGAGGTGACGCTCAACGTGCTGGCCGAGTTCATCGGCGGCGCGTGGGTCGAGGGCAACGCCACGTCGCTCAACTTCTTCAAGTCGTTCGGCTACGTGACGTGCGCGCACGCCATCTGGTTCACCAACGACCTCAAGATGGCGCACTACATCAAGATCCCGCCGCGGCAGACCTTCTGGGCGCAGATGATCGCGACGCTGGTGTCGACGCTCGTGTGCACCGCCATTCTCAACTTCCAGATGTCGCTGCCCAATATCTGCACGGCCGACGCGCCCTTCCGCTTCACGTGCCCCGGCATCAACACCTTCTTCACGGCGTCGGTCATGTGGGGCACCATCGGCCCGTCGCGCGTCTTCGGCGCCGGCGCCCCCTACACGGCCACGCTCATCGGCTGGCCGCTCGGCATCGTCATCGCCGGCGGCGTCTACTACATCCAGCGCCGCTTCCCCAAGAACGCGGTGCTGCGCCAGATCCACCCCGTCGTCATGGTCTACGGCCCCATCAACTGGGCCCCCTACAACCTGAGCTACTTCCTGCCCGCCCTGCCCGTCGGCTACCTCTCGTGGGTCTACACCAAGCAGCGCTACCTGGCCTTCTGGGCCAAGTACAACTTTGTGCTCTCGGCCGCCTGGAGCGTCGCCATTGCCATCTGCGCCCTCATCTGCTTCTTCGCCCTGCAGTACAACGGCATCGAGCTGCCCGAGTGGTGGGGCAACACGGCCCAGAGCCAGGGCTGCGAGGACAAGGCCTGCACGCTCCTGAAGCTGGGCAAGGGCGAGTTCTTTGGCCCGGGCGTGGGCGAGTTCCATTAAAGACATGGACGCCGCCGAGAGGCATGCGAGAGCCTGAGACGGGGGGGGGGAAGGCGGTTTAGCCCCAACCACACCATGTGCGGGATACGTTCCATGGTATAGCTACGATGTAATGAAACGAACGTATGGTATAATGCTTTTTTTGAATGCTACTCGCACGAGCGTCGTCATTTCGACCTGTTTGAGCATAAAAGGCCTTGCGGCCCACTCGCGCACCCACCAGATGCTTTCCCCCCCACGGGTATCCAATGCAGTCCCATCCTTCCTTGATATCTACAATGTCGCGCGGTAAATGAAACAAAACAAAATGACCAAATGAAAACCAGCCAACAAAAGTCGCCAATCCCGAAAACGCCCCGCAACCATGGTATCAACGCCGGCGACGATGCAACAGAGGTAGATGACGAGTAGACGAGGCTTCCAAGCAGAGTTCCAAGGGCGAAAAATGGGCACTCCCTTCCCCCTTGGGGCCTCGCGGTTTTCACCACGACAGGTAGCCGAGCTCCTCGCGGCCATCGTCGACGAGGCGGCCCCACTCGAGCAGCAGGCGGAACATGTAGACGCGCATGTCGTCCTTGCGGAGGGCGCGGGCGGCCCAGCGGCGGCCCTCGGCGGCGATGCGCTCGGCGGCGGCGGGGCCGGGGCCCGAGGCCGGGGCGCCGCCAAAGTGGGCGACGAGGCGCCAGAGGTCGGAGAGGCGGACGTCGAGGGGCACAAAGTGCGCCCAGGCGTGGACGCGCTCGTCCCACCAGGTGCGGAAGAGGGCGGCCCGGTAGGGCAGGGCGCGGCTGCGCAAGAAGGGGAGGAAGCGGCCGCTGAAGGCGGCGCCGTCGAGGTCGACGAGGTGGCGGTGGCGCCAGTGCTCCTGGAAGTCGACGGCCGGGGGCGCCGCCGCCGTTGCGGAGCCACCGCCGCCGTAAAAGAGCGCCTGCTCGAGATCGCAGTCGCGCGTGTCACAGCGCGCCCACGGTCCCACGAACGACACGTTGACGGCGACGGGGGGGCTGACTGCCGGCGTCGGATGCCGGGACGCGGCGGCGTGCGCACCGGCGCTCGCGGGTTGGAGGAAGGCGCCCATGGAACGAGCCATGTGCACGAAGCGCGCGCGGAGAAAGCCCTCCCAGGCGCCGTGGGTGGCGTAGCCGTCCGAGGCGGCGCCGCGCCAGTAGACGCTGTTCATCTGGTCTTTCCAGGGCACGTCGTGGCTGTCGTCGTGGACCACCTTGTCCCCAAAGTTCCAGGGGCTGGGGTACAGCACGTCAGCGAAGTTGTGCAGCCGGCTCTGGCTGAAAACGGGCAATAGGGCCCGCGTGCCCACGAGGGCGGACGGGGCGGTGAGGAAGCCGTGAAGGTAGGCCAGGTCGGGCTGGTGGCAGAGATCCCCGGACAGAGTCCAGTTCGCCACCACGCCGGCCGCCATGTGCGGCGCCGAACACTCGTCACACTCGGCCTTCCTGTTCCACCAGTGAAACCGGTTGGCCGGAGCGTCGGGGGGACAAGTCGAAGCCACCCACTCGTAGAACATGGCCGATTTGGACCAGTTCTGGAACCAAGGAGACGTTTTGTTCCATAGCTTTTGGTTCTCGACGTTGTCCTTCAGGTAGTCGACAGGCCAAGGCGGTTGTTGGGCTGGACTGAAGCTGCGGTGCTTGGGCTTGGCCGCCAGGCGGGCCTGCGAGGCCCGTCCTGCCGCAGCGTAGGCCTCCCGGCTTTCGTGCGGAAGAGAGACACGGCATTCGTCGTCCAAGTTGAAAGCCAGCTGCATATCGGGAAGCCACTTGGCAAAGGGTTCAATCATTTCCTTGGTAACATCCATCATCCATCTATGCGTACCGTGGATATGCGGTGATACCTCGACCTTGCCGTCCCGGATGATGATGCCGCCAAAAGACAAACCGGGGTGCTCCAGCAGGTACACGCTTCGCTGACGGAGCAGGGCGGGTCGCACGCCCCAGAAGGGGAGCAGGTCGGACTGAATCTGCCCAAAGTCGTCGATGATGGGCGAATCGACCGAGGTGGCATAGGCGTACCACTTGTCAAAGTTGGGCGGTGGCGGCATCCCGTATCGCTCACTGTATTCGACTACGGCTTCATCCAAGCTCTTACTCTTCTTCGCGTTCGTCATCCACTTGGAAGACTCCATCGTGGCATTTGAAATGACGTCTCCGATGGTGTCAGACCGCGCAGGGCCTGGCTCTTGCCACAAAATCTGGACAACCACCGTCCCGAAGGCCAGCAATGCAAACCCCCCACACTTGGTCTTGTACGAGGAGCTGCTGTTCGCCGCCTGTGGCTGGCCCAGGGGTTGGGGCGCGTTCTGCCACAAGATTCCCGCGCCGAGGAAAACCACGGCGCCCGTGATGAGGTCAGACCAGGCGGCCCACACTGCCGTCATGGCCCCTTTAAACACTTCGCTCTCCACGTGGAAGACAAGACTCGCGCTCACGGCGGCTAAAGCAATGGCCGTGGGGTGAAAGGTGCCCAGGAGGTACGTGGCGGCCAAGAAGCCCACGGAGACGAGAAGACTGTCAATCAAGAGATGCCTAGCCGCAACGGGGTCAAGAAAAAGGTTCCAACGAAAGTAATTGCGGTCGATGCAAGACCACACGGCCATGAAGGCCAAGAGGCCGGCGCAGGCCAAGAACATATCACCCAGCGCATGCCAGGACGTGAGCTTCTCTTCTGGGCGCTGGCGCAACTTGGCGACCTGGCGCAGAACGGAAGCATCGACGGCCAGCAATACCAATTGCGCAAGTGGTATCATGCTTTCCCAGGCTCCAGGGGGGCAGATTGCCCCGGTTCTGCGCTCCGTGAGGTACAGGGTATCAGTGGCCGAGATGCCCCACACCAGGGCCGTGACGGCATACGAGGTGGCGCCGGGCTTTTGGGAGGGCGTCGGCATGTCCAGCTCGTTTCGCGGGAGGACGATGGGCCGCATTTGGAACGCGTCGAGGACGGTGAGAGCGAAGGGGAGCAGCGCCTGCAATGGGTTAGCCGCCGCGGCGCGCGTTTCGGGGGCAGGGGGGGCGGTACGCCGACTTACAGGGAGGCCGTCCCAAGAACACTGTATTGTCCTCACGACGCGCCAGAACAGGACAGTCCGCGCGGCGACGCTGGCGACAAACAGGACATGGGCAGGCCGCGCCCACAGGGCTTCGAGACCCCTTCGCAACTGGGTGGCTGGCCGACCGGGCGGGAGGGAGCGCAGGGCATCGCTCAGCCAACTCGGCAGCTCGCCTTCAAACTGAGGTGGGAACGCATAGCGCGGGGCAGGACGGCCGGGGCCGAGGCGGGCGCAGAGGCGCAGGACAAGGCCGAGCAGCAAACAGGTGAGAATGGAGAAGTGGAAGGGCCGCTCTAGGCAGGGAGGTCAGAGCCAAGTCTTCTTCCGGCGATGCCGGGGGGGCGGAACGGGACGGGAGGGGACTACAACGGACAGCCGACAAGACGGAGCCGAGAGGTCGAGCGGGGGCGCGGCGAAGGGCCATGGCAAGGATGCGAGGGGGGGATGGGGGCGCGCGCGAGAGCGGGCAGGATTGCGACGTACCGAACGCGGCACTCGTGTAGAAACGCGCGGTAAGCAAGGCGCTCGAGAAGCACAGGGTGCTGTGCGACAGGCAACCCCGAGACCCAGGGGGCTCAAGTCAGCGGATGACGCAGCAATCAGGTCGAGGCCGGGCCGGCGAATTGGGGGGGGGGGAATTGGGGGGGGGGGGTTCCTGGCCGGCCGCGCGGGCATGGGAATGGAATGCCGAGAAAGGAAAGTCGGAGGGGGGTGTGTGTGTGAGAGGTGAGTGAGGCCGGCGATTTCGGTGGAGGATGACGGCAGCGCCAAGGGGCGGGATGCAATGCAGGAAGAGAGCGCCTGGGGGGCGGGGGTTCGGGAAGGAGGGTATGTAGAAGAGGGGCCCAGCGAATCGAAAGCCATAATGGCCCTGGAGGTCAGGAACTCACCCAAAAGCCGCGACGGCAAGCACCTTTTGTGGCTGCCACATTGCATCGGCTGCCCGTGCCGTGGGACGCAAGAGCCGGAGGGGGAGAGGGAGAGAGTGTGTGTGCGTGTGTCGTCAGATGGAAGCCAAGCCCGGGGAAGCGACCGGGGGGGGTAGGCAGGCCGTTGGGCGATATCAATCCACGGCCAGAAGGCGCGAGTGCATCTACACACATATGCCGGTCGATATATTAGGTACCTCCTATATCCGGGAGGGCTCCCTGGATGGGCCGTCGTCAGGTTGAGGAAGAAAAAGGGCGAGCGGCTCTCTTTGGGGAGGGGACGGGGGCGGGAGGTTGGTAAGCTGCCAGGAACTCCTTAAGTGGACTTGACTATAGGATCGCCCGTAGTAGGAAGGGGATGGATGATATGGGTGCTGGGCCATGCTCTCTCGTTAGGAGGGCCGTTTATTTTGGTTACCAGGAGCTCGCATGGCATCACTTGCGTGGCCTATGCGGCCGATGGCGTGGGATTTGCCAACGCCCGCATCGCCAGCACCGGGGATGGAGAGAGAGAGAGAGAGTGGGGAGTGGGGGAGGTGTGGAAGGTGGAAGGAAGGAAGGAAGGGCTTACCTCTCTCTGCATAAGTGGTCCCAAGTGTTAGGACGAACGGGGCTGAAGGCTACCTATAGATAGATCGGGTGGTCCTTTCGACACTGTTCTTTTCCCTCCTTCCATCCGGGATGATGAAGGCGTGCGATTAACTCCCCTCCCTACCGTGGACATGGATACTCTGGAAGCTCATCGACCAAGGCCAAACCGGGGGACGTTGAGAAGGGTCGTAGGACGGACACGTAGGACGGACGACGAGAAGAAAGTCAATTCACACGGGCAGCAGACGAGGACGGGAAGAAGCGCCTGCGTTCAAGGGGGGCAACGGGGAACAGACCGGCCTGGCGGGCTGCAATCGGCCTTTTGGGGGCCCTGGCCATTACTCCGTCCATCCGTTCGCCGGGGGGGGGGGGGGGGGGGGGGGGGGATGGAATATTGCTTGGTTTCCCATCCATCCTTGGGGTCGCTTACTACTTCCCTTTTCCACCCTATTCCCATGACGCTAAAAAGGGGTGGGCGCGGGCTCTCTCTCTCTCTTTCTCTCTCTCCTTCTTTTCACTCTTTCTCTTCGGGGTAGAGGGGGAAGAGAGAAAGAAAAAAAAGCCCACGATCGAGACCCCCGACCGAACCCAGGAAAGCTACCCCCCCGGAACGGGCGCAGCAGCAGCAGCAGCAGCAGCAGCAGACCCTGGGAGCCCGTCAGGTCCCGTGGTGGGAGAAGGCTTGGTTGCCTGGCGAGCATCACCGTTTATACGAGTGACTAGTGAGACTGTTTTGGGGGGGCTTTCCCTACCGGGCGAGCCGGGGTGGGGGGAGGGGGGGGAGAAGCTACCGGGCGCGCGCGCGCGGGGCGTGCGTGTGCGTGTGCGTATGCGTCTTTGTGTACTGTGTATGATGTACTTCGTCGCACCAAATTGCGATCCAACGCGATGCCTCGCGCGGGTGGAGGCTGCCGGATCCACGGGGCGCTTGCTTGCGTAAGAGGGGGGGAGAAAAGCTGGAGCTGGAGTTGGAGTTGGAGGAGGTCCCGGCTTGGGAAACCCAAGATTGTGGGGTGGGGTTTTTTTTTGTTTCCCCCCCGTTTCGATGGATGGATGATGGATGTTTCTTTCCTGCCTGCCGGCGATGGGCATGATCCAATTGGGATGCCAGACGAGGTACCTAACCCATTAGAGGCTGGACAGGGGATTTCAGCTTTCCAAGGGGGGGGCGCAGAGGTAGGTAAGGGTACTTGAGGTCTCGACTCGGGGCCGGCAACTGTTCTCTGTCCCCCCATCCATGCTTGTTATTAGAACGACACAGGTTCGGAAAGGGAGATGGTAAAAGTCGGGACGCAATTAGAAAAGCTTCCGTCGCCCTGGGCGCCCGCCCGGGGTCCGAGCCCGGACGATTCCCTGTGCCATTTTACCAATACGGGATCTGTCTTTCTCTCTCTCTCTCTCCCTCTCTCTTTCTCCGCCCTTTCGTCCCGTGTTCTCTCGCCTGTTGGTCGTCGTCGGTCGTCGTCGTCATCTGACCATGCATCCTGCGGCTCAAGAAATAAACTTGGCATGGACCCTTGGCAAAAACGTTGCCTGCTCCCCCCCCCCGGCCGATGGGATTAGGTACTTACAACATAGATTGGCAACGTTATCCTTTTTTTTTTCTCCTTTTGGACCGCCTCAAAAGGTTACGACGAATTGGTCCAGCCCCGGGAACAACCCCCCCATGGCATGTTCCCCTGCCCCCGGCTGACGGTCCGGGGCCAGCCTCAATCTTATTCTGGTGCTACAACCGGGGCCAATAAAGCTATGATGGTTTCGGCGTCGAGAGAGACAAGCGCACGTAACGCTTTGCCCACCGACTGCATGTGCATGGTACCTATGTACCTATGTAGGTACTTACCTACCCACTTCCATTTATGCGTGCACAGGTCACCTCCCGCCAAAACCAGGCTCTAGCTATGTGTCTGCGTGCGACCGTCTAAAAACCTGGCAATGGCCGCCTCGGTCGCCCTTTTTCGAAACAATGGTCGTCAGATGGATGGTTGGTCCCTCGTAGTAAGCAGTAAGGAACATGACTATCTTTACGCACCAACTTCTATCCGCTGCCGCCTCCGCCCCAATGGGCTCTGGCGTCCCATCGGACCCTCGTCGCTTCACCAGCTTAATCCCAACAGTGTGGCCGTCGCTCGCGCCCGCCATCTTCCCAAAAACCACCTCCCCGTACGCGGCGGGAAGCCAAGTCCCCCCGTCGGGCAGGCCGGAACGTCTGCGGCCCGCGGTGTGGCACCTGGCCGCCGGCAGCGATAGGATAGGGAAATGCCATTGAAGATCTCTCGTGCTGGGTTACAGGCTGCCGGGCGGAGGGGCAACGTTTCTTGTCCTCGCGGCGATCCCCGTCTCGGCCGCTGAATGTCTGCCTGTCTGCGTCCCAGGGCCGACGTTGCCCATGTGCCCATGATGAATCAATCCCACAACCCCCCAAAATGATGTGACCACCTGTTGCGAGAGGAGGATGCTATCCAACCCCCAACCCCCCAGCGATACGTGACCCCTCAAGCCGCCGTCTCGCCCTCGGCACCGGCCGGCACGATCCAAGAGGCTGCGCGGGGGGAAAAGCCTACGCGTCAGCCGAGAAAACGGTTGCAAAAAATCCCAGGACGGGCGAGGCGACTTACTGCCTTGGTACACGCGCTTGGCCTTTTCGGCGGCCTCGCCCTCGGCGCCGGCCGGCACGATCCAGGAGGCTGCCGGCGGTTTAGCGGTGGGACCGGCCCCCGGGAAAAGCAGGCGGGCCTTTTTGTTTTTCTTGCCTCGGCGTGCACTTACTTCCTTCGTATACGCGCTTCGCCTTCCTCTCGGCCGCTTCGCCCTCGGCCCCGGCCGGGACGATCCAAGAGGCTTGGGGGGGCGCACCTGGTTAGCCACCGCGACGAGACGCCGGCATTTGACCGCCCCGGGGGAAACATACTGCCCTCGTATACGCGCTTGGCCTTCTCGGCCACGGCCGTTTCACCCTCGGCGCCGGCGGGGACGATCCAGGACGCTGTTTTTTTCCCCCGCACGTGTGAGTGTACGATCCCTCGGCGCGGGGGGTGATGGGAGGAAACACTTACTGCCCTGGTAAACCGGAGCGGCCAGACCGGCGGCGGCGAGGCTCAGGAGAATAAGTCCCTTCATGGTGATGGATAGGAGTGGTAGCAAGGAGGCGTATAGTAGCACAGCGGCAGAAGTCTACACCCACCCCGGGGACCTGCTACCGCCTTTATAATACTAGGCCCCATGACCAGCGACAGCCTCGCTCCCCAGCTCCCTCCCTTGGGCCTTGTGACGGCGTGGGGCTCCGACTTTCGGCAGCCTCGATCCCCCTCTTCCATGCTTTTCCACTGCATGTCAGCGGCATGCGCTGCATCTCCAGCAGAACAAGGAGAGGGAGGGGCTGTCACACCTACCGGGCACACCATCCTGGCAGGTCGATAGGGCCAAGAGATAGGAGACATGGTCTCCTTCTACATCTGGAAGTGGCGGAATCCTTCCGGCGAGGCCGCAGGGCCACCGGTTTCCCCCCTCCTTCCACCTGGTGTAGTCGGTGTCGTGCCCGGAAGGAAGGGCGGAGGGGCGTAAAGGCTTTCCTATCCGGTGTCAATACCATACGAGAAGCCTCCGCCGAGAACAGAGATATATGGAGTCGCCTGCTTTGCAGAGGCTTCACCTCGTCATTTCGACTCTACACCCATCCGTCAGACCAAAGCGATCATGAAGTCGAGCCACGAGCCGTACAAGGAAGTCCCATACGAGCCCTTGGCCGATTCGACATCCCGCCTCGCGCCTCCGCGTCGCCAGTGGCGCTCCAAACTGCTGCACTTCGGCGCGGGCGGCCTGACGACGCTGCTCCTGGCCCTGGCCGCCCTCGCGGTGCAGAAAGCGGCCCTGGCCCCTCCCACGACGGCCACGATCGAGGCCGGGGCTTGGAACCACTGCGGACGCTCGTCGGCCGCCGCCCGCGAGCGCGGGTGCGTCATGGAGCCGCTGTTCTACGGCTGGATGCCGCCGGCGTGCGTGTTTCCCGAGCTGACGGCGGCGCACCCCGTCTTCGAGGACCGCCCGTGGTACCGCGACCGGAACATGACGGTGCCGCTCGCGCCCGAGGAGCTGTGGGCGGGCGCGCATACCATCATCTACACCCCTCGGTGAGCCCACGCCCCGCAAATCGGTCTCCCTGTCGGGGCCTTGACGGCACCCGTCGTCCCGGAAGAAGACACTCGCTGATCCGGCGAACCTGCCGACCAGATACCACGGCGCTCACTGTCTCTTCCAGTGGCGGAAACTGCAGTACGCCGTCACCAATCGCATGGATTTCCTGGACAACAAGACGGTCAGCATGCATGTAAGTGCATCTCCTCGCCCCCCCCCGCGCGTCCGCCGGGGCCATGCGCCGAGACCGACTTTGGGAAGCTGTGTGAGCTAACGACGTAACACTGCAGCATACCAAGCACTGCGCCGACCAGCTGGAGATGGGCTGCGAGGGGCCACATGACGTGAACGAGGTAGAGCTGGGCTTCTACCGGTGCCGGAAGATGGCGTGGTAACTGTCGGGTGAGACAGAACGACGGAAGTCTAACGTGGGGACGGCGTCGAGATTCCGTGAAGGATTCGGCCGCTAAGCAGAGTATAGAAGCTCGATCCCCCCGGCAGACCTTGGCACCCCTATCAACAGTGATGACTTGAACCTCTCCATATGCACAAGAGATCTTGAATCGCTCTAACGGGCAACTCGTCGTAACCCCATATAAGCTGACGGCATCGGGGCATGCCAAGGCGAGATAAGCAAAGCGGGGAGAGATGGGAGGGGATACGGGGATCTGATCTGCATCTAAGGGACACAAGGGCGGCCCGCCGATATAGCCGTCAGTAATGTGTGGCATCCAACCGGTTTCTGATAGGTCGGCCTCCGCAGCCATATGCTCGTCCCGTCCTGGGGCGGTTCGAATGCATGCACGATCCTCCGGCCCGCCAGCGCTTGCTGGATAAGGAAGCTGGCCGACCCCCAACAGCATCCCCCGGAGCGTTGGCGCATCGCCGAGGGTATTCGGAGCCGGTGCGCCCCTGCTAGCAGCCCAGGTGGAAAGGCTTCACTGCGTGTCGGGCCACGGTCGAGTTGCCCCCTCGCCGCGGTCGGGTAGCGGCACACCCGAGGTTGGGGGTCTTGAGGCGTCCCTTCTCCGGGTCGAGGCCAAAGAACCGTGGCCGTTTCTTTACTGCTCCTGCTGTCTACCTTACCCTCTACCTTGCTGCCCAAGACCGACTGCAACCATGCCGTCGACCTCATCATCGTCCTCGTCATCGCCAGAGCGTGATGCGGCGGACAGCGTCGGCCTGTTAACGAAAGAGTTTGCCGCCGCCGCCGCCGAGGACGACGACAGCGAGACGGGCACACCTCGGAGACGAACGGTCCCAAGGCCGTGGCAGGACGCCCCGCCGAGAACAAACCGCTACCTCGTGGCCGCCGTGGTGCTGCTGGGGGCGACCAACTTGCTCACGCTCCTGGCAGCCCTGGGGCCGCTGCGAAGTACTTGCCCGTTACCCGTGAACCATCCGCCAACAGGCGTAGCGCGAGTTGTCGAGCATCTTGTGACCGAACCGCAACCGCAGCTCTTAAACGTGACCTTTTACGACCACGACCACGATATTTTCCGGCAGCACAGCTCGAACGCGACGGACGCCGCGTGGTACGAGTACACGCAAGTCGGTGCGGACTCCCCGTCTTGAACCTTTTCCTTATTTTCCCACCAGATCATCGCCAGGGAGGACGTGCGGCCTGTCTGCTGACACGTAGTAGACTCGGGGCTCCTCCTCGTGTCGCGAGAGGATGCGGCCCAGGCAGCGCTGGACCCGGCGCGACACGTCTACTTCGACAACCCAGAACTGGGCCTCGAGGGCTTTCCTGTGAAGCTCGAGGCCATCCACCAGATGCATTGTCTCAACCTTTTGCGGATGAACCTGTACTACAACATCGAGCACACGCGGGCGACATGTGGCCCGCCGCACTGCGACGGGCCCGAGGAGTATGTGCAGCTGCATATCGGTACGTTCCGCCCCTCTCCCTCTTCCCTTTGCCCCCAGCGGGCGCCCAGCATCCGGGATCCCAACGGTGCAACTTGAGCGTGCGAGCTGACCCGGGTCGCCTGGGGGGGTGGGGGGGCTCCAGATCACTGCGTCGAGGTGCTGCGTCTGCGTCTTCAGTGTACGGCCGACATCGGCGTCACGCCGCTGCTGTGGCTGGGGCGGGAGGGCCGCGTGACGGGCGACATGGCCCGCATGCACACGTGCAGCGACTACGAGAAGGTGCGGAGGTTCGTCAAGGACAAGACGATCCCGGTCCCCAAGCAGGGGACGGTAAGGCCGAAGCCGGAGGACTTTGTCGTCCACGACTACATCTAGGCAGCCCCTTCCCTCTTTCGATTCGGGCCGTACGTACGGCCTGGCGACGGCGTCGGCTCGCGGGTGGGTAGCGGACAGGTTGGGCGGCGTAAATAAGACAGACTGCGGCCCTTGGTGTTCGTGGGACGAAAGACGATTTCGAGGGGGATGCTGTAGAGAGTGGTGGTTTCCGTGACAACCTCTGGCCAGTGAAGCCAAGCCAGCCAATCCATGCTGCGGTGAGTAGGTAGGGGAGATAATGAGAAGAGACTGTTTCTGGGCTTGTTCAGTGTGTGAAGGCTGCCAGAGAAGTCTGCCTCGATATTGCCATGATAAGATAGCAGGTGCGGTCACCTACCGAGGGAATGTAAATGTACTCCAGGGCCGTTGCCTGGAAGTGATAATCCTAGGCCTGGCACGCCTGGCCACATTGAAACCCCAGTCGAGCGCAACTTGGCAGTTGCGTCCAATGGTTGCATGACAGGAGCGCCCAGAAGCTTTGCAGGACGTATCTGAATCCGGGCGCTCTTTCACTAACGCACTGTACCTAAAACGAGGAGCCGTACTCCCTCAGCATCAGTCACCCCCTTGGTCTCTAGCTTTCTATTCTGCCTCGCGAACCCCAGACGGACTGCCAACGCAAGGGGCATGATATTCCATCAACGACTCCACGAGAAGGGGCACCAGGCCACTACAACCATCGACGGATTCAGGATTGACGGCCGCACGTATTTCCAACAAGGCAACCTGTGCACAGAACAGATGTGGCCAAATTGACGTCAGTTCCCTTCACACCAGGGTCTTTCTCGAGTGTCACCAGCCGCGCCCGGGACAAGTGGCCGTGGCGTGTGGGAGTTGTTCTCACTCGTTAGCTCGCTTCCTCTTGGAGTCCCTTGTCTGGAGAGCTTTGTCGGTGGAATTACTCGACAGGTAGACGGATAGGACAGAGAGACAGTGGACCCCAGCGAGCAAGCGAAGTTACTTCTAGCCCAGAAAGCTGAGCAGATACATGAGAACCAGTATCCGCGATGCTTTTTTCTTTTGCTCCCCGGGAATTGCGCCCCGGCGGTATGAAAGTCCAACGGGGTCATTGGCATTAGGTATATTGCACTTGCTCACAGTGTCGGCCGTGGACTGGGAGGCAGAAGGCGGATGCCAGCATTGAAAAAAGAGGACGAGCATGGTTCGGGGACTGCCTCAGTGCCTCCAAGGCAGGCGTGCATCCATGAAACAACCAGCACACCGCCGGTGATGTCAGTGTTCCCAGCAAGGTCGGACTCGAACGGGATTACAGCACTTGTACCCGACACTTTCTCGGAGAACCACCAGCAGCGACTCTCCGGATCCTGGCGAGTCGACACCAGCCTTTTCCGGCCCTACGCGTCACACCTGGAACCAGTGGCAGGAATCAGAACCGGCAGCGAATGGCGGGCGTTTTGTACAAATCCACGCTCGTGACCAAGGCCCGGCTGGGTCTCCGCCCTCGTATCGTCAAGCTACCACGGGCGGTCGCGCCACGACTTGCTGGGGGTGGATGGTTTTTTTTTTCTTACTGGGGGCTACTTCGTGACGGCGCAGGTTGAGAAATAGGTGGTTCGAGACCGGCCGGGGGGGGATCCACGTCCGGAAAGACGATGGCGGAACGATGACGGACGCCGTAACGCAGCCCTCGTCGAGTCGAGGTTGGGAATGGCGAATCGGCAGTCGGGCCCGGCGTACCGGCAAGCTGGTGGTTTTTTTTCTGCGCGCCATGTATTACTGCAGGTACAGGCGCCGCCGCGATGCCCAAGATGGAGATCAGTTCGCCAGCCGGCCCCACTCGGCACATTCCCCCCTGGGCCACACGGACCTCGGGGGTGTTGACTCGCGCAACCGATGCGCAAGATGCAGGACCCGGCCTAAAAGAAAAGAGAAGACTTGAATAAGAGCCCGCAAATTGGGCGTGTGCGGCTCCAGTGGCTCGTGGTCAGGGTTCGTTTCGTGATTCGGTTCCTGGGGGGGGGGGGACCGTGCATCAGTCAACCCACCGTACGGAGGCCCGTCCGTTGTTGGGTGGGCGGCGCGCATTTTTTTACTCTTCATTGTGCCGTCTTGAAAGAGGCAGAGGGGCTCAATCTCGCTGTGAGTGAACTGGGTTCCCCCCGGGGAACGAGTGGTACAGAGATAGGCAGGGCTTCTTCGGGCATACGCCGACAGAGGGTCCGGGACCTGGGATGATGATTCTGGCTGGTCCGATGGCTTCCGTGGCGAACCAAACCCGCGGGATCGGGAGAAGCCTTGGGTAGGGTTTCCCTGCAACATGCCCGACCCTTGCTCTACGGTCGCGCGCGCGCGTGAATTCGTACAAGGGGATGATGGGATGATGGGATGCCCCAGCCTGTCAGTCAACCTGCCAGGCCCCCGGCACTCAAGTACCGAAAAAAAAAACTGACAGGTCGGCTGGACGCACAATGGTCAAGTTGTCAACCCGCCTGCAGGAAACATCTTGGCGGTGACGATATGATCATCTTGATCGATGGGAATTCGACGGTTTCCAATGCCGACCGCGTGGGCCGACCATACTATCTCATTTCACGGAACCAAAGTACGATCAGATTGTAACTAGAGTAGAGCCGCCTAAAAACAGCCCCACGGAGAAAGGGAATATCCAGGGCAGAGTATTTCCATTCACCAACCCATTCCCAGTTCCCACAGACACAGACACACACACGGCCCCATCCACCTATCTGCCTGGCGCTGCCCTGCTCACTACATAGGGCCCATTCCCGCGGCGTTCAGAACATCTCTATGGCATACCTCGACGTTGGAAATGGGGTTGGGTGACGGAAACATCTCCGTCCCGCGGGGAGGGGGCCAGGAACCATTCTCGGGCGCATCATTCCATGGGGCATCCCAGATTGCCGCCGCACGCAGGCCCCCGTAGCCACTTTTGAGTACTTACGGATATGTAGTAGAAGGCAATGCAGAGTTATGCCTTGGGCCGGCCCCCGCTATGTATGCGTTTGCAGCGGCCCTTCCAAGGCCAAGTGCCGTTGCAGAACCACATACATGCATTCCACCGCCAAGGGGACGCTTTTGGGCGGGTCGAGTTGATTCCAAATCCCCCCCCGCCTGCCAGAGGTGCAGCAGCAGCAGCTTCGCCGTTGCATCCCATGCAACCAATATCGCGTCCCTGCCTGCCTGCCACTCGGCCGCTACCACACAACCCCCTTGGAAGAGAGAGAAGATCGACAGCAGTTTCTTCTCGTGAAGCAGTGACTGCTTTGAACTGAGACCTACCTGCCCGTCATTTCACGTGCTTGGTCCGTTAGGACGGCCCATACCCGACTTATGGGAAATTCCCATCGGGTCCGTACTCCGTTCTGGCACGCTACCCATCCATCAAGAGCGGCCCTTGCCCGACCCTACTTCCCCCCACCCTCCCTAATATCGAGTAACGGAGATACAGAAAAAAAAAAAGTCCGTGATACTTATCTAAACGACGTGACGCTTAACCATCGCCCATACCCACATAGACAGGGGCCGGGAGGGTTGATCCCTGACAGGCGCACTACCATGGATGGGATATCAGCTGGGGGGGAGGCACTAGAGCCCAGTTGCGACGGCACCCTGGCCTTTCAACCACGCCCCGTCTGCCATCCCATATCGAGGGCTGCCGGGTTGCCACTGGCACCGCGTCTGTTGGCAACAAAGTCCAGCATCAAAAAGAAGTATCATAACAGCAGCACTCTCTGTCTGTTCCCTATGCCAACACCAGCCGGGTCCACGGGCACCTACCTGTAGAGGCCAGCGAAGGCCCCAATGAGTTGGGAGAAGCGACCAAGAGGGTCCGAGGCCGTCGACGCAGGCCCCCCCCCTCCCACCCCGACGGAGACCGCACAAAAGACCCTGGAAAACGATACGGCAGACGTCGACGGCACTGCCGGCCCATACGAACGCTGACGGTTTTTCCCCCCTAGTGCCTACCCCCCCCCCCGGGGAGGCATGGGCATGTGTCCGGATGGACTTCCGGCTCCCCACGGCGCCAATCCTTCCATCCGAGAAAGGCGACAGTGCCGACGCTCAGGCCCCCCCCGTTCTCCTCCTCCCTCTTCTTTTTGAGGGCACTGACAGCCCCGCCACAGCCCTGGTTTTCCAGTTCGGCCGGGGCAGGGGGTCAAACGCCCTGCCTCCCGGGGCAGGGATCGCGCCCCCGGGCACTCAGCCGACCGGATGTCCTAGCGCCGACGAACTGCGGCTGAGTTAAAGAGACGGGCGACAACGGTTCTCGTGCGTCGACGACGCAGTGGCTCGGCGAGGAGTTGGGGGTAAACGTCAACTCGTCCTCGCTCTCCTTCCCCCGAGGGCCGTCGTCGTCGTCCCTGGGCAGGGTTACACGCCAGACCTCTCGGTAGAATAAGCATGGCGGCATTTCCCCGCCTGACGTGCGGCGGCGAGTTGCACCGGCCGCTGTGGCATCCGTCACACAGCCATGACCGTTGGCGTGCTTCGTAGGGGTGGCAGGACCGACCACATCGCACACAGGGGTGGCTAGGTACGCTACCCCTGCCGAGGGTCTCTATCCACGCGCGCCGTATATGTAGAAAGATCCATCGAGGTTCCGGTGGATCCCGAGCAAATCATTCCTTAGCCGTGAACCTACAGAGACGAGATGCCTTCTTCCCCCCCCCTGGTGCTTGTGCATCGTTTGCCGTAGGAGCGGAGCCCGGCTTTGCCAGAACGGACCTGGGAGCAAAACACCCGACTACCGAGTGGTGTCCCGGGGTGGGAGGGTTATCCTTTGTACAAACATAGCAGGCGGCCCGGCGCCCTTGTTTCCCTTTTTTCCCCCTCCCCTTCTTCCGAGTCACCCTTCTTCCACCGGGGAAGGCGGTACCAGTCTGGCCGGATCAGAAGCCAACCAAACACCCCAAGGAACCCACCCGCCGCCGCCGCCGCCGCCTCGCCCGTCATGGACATCAGCCCCGAGACGACGCCGGAGCTGTTCCTGCCCGAGTCGCGGACCGGGCAGATCTACCCCGTCGTCGCCGTCCTCATGGGCCTCGGCGCCGCCGCCGTCGGCCTGCGCTTCTACTCGCGCGCCGTCGTCATCCGCAACCTCGGCCCCGACGACTGGATCGCCCTCGTCGCCCTCGTCTTCCTCTTCGCCTTTGGCGCCGGCACCTTTGTCAGTACGTGTGGGGCGGGCCGGGCCGGCAGGCCGCCAACCCCGCGGCTCCGGAGGGGCCAGAGGGGGGAATAGAGCCACAAGAGACGCCCAGGCTGACCACTCTCCCGCCCCTGTTCAGTGGCCGATCAGGGACTCGGAAAACATATCGGACTGCTGCCGCATCCCGACGGCTTCAAGAACTTCATGCGCGTGCGTCTTCACTATTGCCTCGCCCCTCGGCGCATTGACTAACCCCCTCGATTCCCGCAGACGTTCTGGGTGGTTATTATCCTGTACAACATTAGCATCCTGTGCGTGAGGCTTTGCTTTCTCGCCCAATACTACCGCATCATGGCGCTCAAGAACATGCGGAGGGCCGTCGTCATCATCGCCGGGCTCGTGTCGGCCTGGTCCCTGTGAGTGACTCCCGCCGTCTCTGCTTGGTGCCCCCCCGGTGCTCATCCACTCGTGTCTTCAAGGTCCCAAATTCTCCTGTCCATCTTTCAATGTACGCCCATATCGGGTTTCTGGGTCCGGGGCCCGGATACGAAATGCGTCACGTCCACCGTGGGCTGTAAGTGCCGAGTGATTCTGCCTTCCGGAAAAGACCCTTCAGCCGCGGGAGAAGACTGACCACGGACCGGCCACAGGGTACATGAACGCTGCCGGCAACATTATTAGCGACATACTCGTGCTGCTGTTGCCGCTTCCCATGATCAAAGGCCTGAAGCTGCCGCGGTACCAGAAACTTGCCCTGACCGGCATTTTTTGTTTGGGGTTCTTGTCAGTCGTCCCGCCGCGGCCTCATCCATGATTCATCGCGTGGGGGAACAATCGTTGACAAAGGCGAACCACAGCACCTGTGCAATCAGCGTCATTCGTATCCAGTACCTCATGGTCGCCATCGACATACCGTGGATCACTGCCGATGCCCAGGTACGTTCCCTCCCTTGCGCCTTCTCGTAACTACATGTTAGGCTGCAAAGCTCACGGGGACACCCGCAGTTCTGGTCCGTGGCCGAAGTGTGCAGCGGCATCGTATGCTCGGCGCTGCCGACACTTCGCCCCCTGCTCGGCAAGTGGATGCCCCGTATGTTTGGCTCAAGGCAGCACGTGTCGTCAAGCGATCATGCGGGCTCCAGCCGCAAACCCAAAGATATCGAGAGCTCCGGCCTCAGGTCCCGCGGCACACGTCGCGGTGCCAAGCGGTTCTCCCGCAGCGGCGGCGAGGCCGACGAGGAGCTCATCGTCAGCCCGGCCGAGCACGAGGCCGGCGGCACCGCTTTCCTCACCCTGTCCGACAGCAGCATCGAGCTCCAGGACCGCCAGGATCCGAATCTGAACGCTCACGGCAATCACAATACCAAGAATGACGACGTTGACGACGATGGCCGGTCAGGTAGCTCCTTATCCTACCCCGAGCCCGGTTATGCCGGTCCGGTCTCGGGGAGCCCCCGCCGCTCCGTCGACGTCGTGGGCGCGGAAGCCTCCCAGATGGCACAAACGAACGAGCACCAAGACTCGGTGATACGGGTCAAGCACGAAATCGAAATTCGCCACAATAGATGATTAATACCTAATACGATTTCTTTTGTCTAACCGAGATGCTTTTGGGCCATTCAATGCGGGCTACCGAAGCCTTTGGCGCCCGCACGAGAAACTGGATACGGATCGTACGAGACATTGCCGCGCCACGTCTCGCCGTCTTCGTGGGATCTCAGCGCCGCTTCAGTGGCCAGCCCAGGATACCCAACGAGGAGCAGAACATGGAGACACCCAGAAATATAATGAGGGCCTCGTACTTATCCAGGCCGTAGCCAAGGCCAACGGGTTGCGTGGTCAAGGCTGCAGCGATGGGAGCGATGGCGATGTTGCCGACACCTTTACCGAAGATCATGAGGCTCAGGACGGGTTGGGGATCGTGCGACAGGGCCGAGCCGAACTTCTGCCAGAAGACAGGGAAGGCGCCGGCAGACCAGCCGTACACAAAAGCGAAGGCCACGAGGGGTCTAAGGGAACGCGCCAGCCCCCAGATGACGAAAGCGGCCACGGCGGCGAGGAAGGAGGACGAAAAAACGAGTATGAGCACGTTTTCGACACGGTCCGAGAGATATCCAAAGCTGACCAGGCCCATAACACTCGCCAGGTTGTGCGCAGCTAACAGCAACGCCCCCATCGATTCCGAAAGCCCCATGTCCGAGGCGTAGGTCGGCAGGAACAAGGAGGGGATGTAGTAGCCTAGGCCCTGCAGAAAGTTGGACAGGGCGAAGCACCAGAAGAGTGGCTGCCGGAAAAAGCTCCAGTCGACGGCGGCCCGCGTGCTGGCCGTGGGGAGACGGGCGCGGATCAGCGGCAGAATGGGAGCGACCAGGATGCACTGGGCTACGCAAGCGACGCGCAGCGTAGTGCGATGCCCGTAGCGCGACAACAGGGCCTCGAGCAGAAGCGGCAGGATGGCGCCGCTGAGCCCGCCGCCAGCATTCAGCAGGCCGTAGGCTAGGCCGCGACGACGTACGAACCACTCGTCCAGCATGCGCATGACCGGGAAGTACAGCATAGCGAAGCCGATGCCGTACAAGAACCCCTGCGTCGCAATGAGTTCGTTCACTGAGTTGGCATAGGAGGCGGCCAGCAATGATAGGGCGCAGGTGATGGAGCCCGCAACGACGAGGTAGCGCTGCCACCGCTGGAATCGCTTGGTTAAGGGGCTCAACACAAGGCCGCCAAGGTAGTAGACACTGGTGGAGAGGGCGCCAATGATTGGTATGTTGTTATTGTTCTTGAATTCCGGCTGTTTCGAGTAGTGCTCCTGGAAGACCCCAAAGGACAGGGGGAAACCTGCGATGACACCAATCAGCACTGGAGGAGCCGGGTAGCAGGGGGAGCCTCGGTAGGCTCGATACTTACCCCATAGAACGGCCTCAATAACAGTACTGGCGAGCAAATATTTCCATGCCGCAGGGCCAGTATCGGTGGGCGGCAAAAGTTGCCTTGTGTCGTCCTCGTTGGCGTCGTCTATGGGGCGTAAAACGCCCTTCTCGCTTAGGTCGATGGACATGGCGAACGGTGTCTGGCAACGCGGGAACATACACGTTTTGGCGCACAATCCGCTGGCGAGACCGATCGCGGCTCTCAAGTATTGGGGTTTTGGGTCCAAGAAAGGCTCGGGGACTTAGTTGCGTTCGGGTACCGAAACGCGTGTCAGGAGTTGTGGGGGGTAACGGCCCCGCCCGGCGCGCAGATCGCGGGGAACCGATTCAGGCACCCTTCTTTTCGGCTCGGGCACGGCCGTCCATGGCTTCTCCCATGGATCGCCCAAGGAGACAGCCGGTGTTCGCCTCGCGGAATGGTGGCTTGACGCGTCCCCCGGGTCAAGGGAACCTTCTTGTTGTATGGGGGTGGTCGCTGGCGCAGGTCCTGGAGGATGGGCTCACGTCGGGGAAGTACACCTGGTGGAAGCCCAACGTCACTCTATAGCCGGGGTTGAGAAGGACGAAACCAAGACGCATGCCGAAAGCGGCCCGAGAAATATTGCGCGCTGACCATGAGAAGGATCCGGGTTCCAGACGTCCATGGCAAAGTGCATTATTGATGCCGGATTGTGAGGGGCAGCCCGGTAACGAGCCGTGAATACGGGGGAGCTTGTGCTAAAACCTGTGGGCTTCTTCCATGGGATGCGATGCGTCGTGATGTGCACAATTGCAGAAGAAGCAGGGGCGGCCTCGGGCCGGGTCGCGCTTGCCGCCGATCTCGTCGTTTTCAGGGAACCGCAAGTGCCCGAACGAAGATTGACTGCAAGGAAGGCGCGACTGCGGCCCACGGAAAAGGGAGAAGCGGGGACGGTTACTGTCCGACGAGAGAACCCGAGTCCATACGGGCTCTTCAGCATGTAACACAGATGGCAGGTAAAAGAGAAAATGAATGTTGTTCTTGAAGAAACACTCAGTATCGCTCGGAGGAGACCCTCTGGTCCGGTAGGGAGATCCTTGGGGTTAATAAGACACCGTCGAAGACGAACCATATGCGACAATAATATATACCTACTTACCTACCTACATAACTAGGTATATACGTCACCAGCCGCCTCTGGGGTCACCTGCAGGTCCATGCTGGGAAATATTCATGTCCCTCCCGACCGAAATAGTCCCCGAGCCGACGTTGTTTATCCCCTGGCCGTGGAAAGCGGAAGAATGGCGGGGACGACTCTGTCCATCGAAGGCTCCCGAAGATGAAGCCTTGTCTGAATCGACATTCTCCGGGTCGATGTAAGATAGCAGCTCCTTGGCGCAAGCAGCAGCGGCGGCGGCGGCGTAGTGATGCCAGCAGTCGTTCTTGTGGGAGTCGGCATAGTCCGAGATGCCGCGGATCACGAGGCACTCGAACTCCGTCATCAAGCCGGCAGCCTCCATCTCGAAACAGAGGACGTCGCCCAGCTGCCGTACTTCCCGGTCCCTGTTCGCGGCGCTCTTCATGACTCGGTCGCCCGAGGCGATGAGACCGTAGTGGATTTCGGGGTTGTTGGAGACCCGAGCCGGCCGCGCGCTGACCCGCGTCTTGTCGCAATCCTGGCACGTTGAGTGGGCTGGGTCGTGCTGGTAACCTACGTCGAACAGGACATCGGTATCGGCGGGTGGCCTGGCATAGACGCCCAGGCGGTGGCCTCGTGCCAACAGCGCCGAAATGTACTCTTCCGCCTTGTTGTCTTCGAGGAAGTGATCCGACCGCATTCTCTCGACGGCACTTCTCAACAGCGCAGGCGGAGCGGCCAAGAAGCCCTTGAGCTGGAAGCCGTCGTCCTTGTCTTTCCCCAGGTCGTACTGAACAACACCGCCGTGGGGGCCTTCGGGCATGCTCACGACCACGTCGCCCAGGCGGATGTCGTGCTTGCGGCTCGGAACCCCGCCGCCAATGCCGACGAGGAAGCGCCACTTGATGTTGGGGAACGTGCGGGCCATGTTGGTCGCGACGATGGCCGCCGCGCCCTTGCCCTGGCTGCCCGGCAGGCAGGCGAGGGCGACGTTGTGGCCGCAGAGCTCGCCGAGCACATAGATGTTGGAGTCCCCGTCCTTGGTGGGAAGGCGCGGGTGCTCCTTGTCGAGCATGTAGCGGACGGCGCTCATCTCGTAGCCGATCGCACAGACGACGGCGACAGTGTAAGCCTCGTGGTCCGTCATCTTGGGAGAGTGATTTTACTCGCGTCTCCGCTGTGAGTCAGTAAACGATGGCGCGAAAGGTAGACGAGAACTCCAAGGACATCCATCGCGAAGGCTGTGAGAATGAGGCCATGTCTGATGACCCGCAGGCATGTGTACGTTGATTGGCACGTAAACTGCTCAGCCTGCCGTCTCGCGCAGAAGCGGGGGGCTATTGCCCGCCCGACCTCAACACTGCCTCTGGAAAATGGCCTGGGCAACATGCTGGGGCTGTGAAAATGCAGGTATTGAGGTCGAGCCGCCACAGATAGCAAAACGAGCGCCCGGCATGAGGCGAAGGCCCGGATGCGAATGGATGGGCGCGGGCAGCCCGTTACAACCGGTGGGGGCGAAGCAATAAACAGTCGGGCTGCCAACCGCCCTCGCGTGTGACACCGAAAACGCCCAGTCTTGGCTACCTATGTATGAATCTAGAAATGGCCTGTCAGCGGGCTCTGAGTTTCATTCTACTGGAGTAGCTGATGTGGGTAAGCGCTGTGAACCCTAGCCAGTACCCGATTATACGGCGAGAAGAGGCGTTTTCGTTATCTAGCGCGAGCCGCCTTGGGAGTGAGTACCCGGTAAGAGGTAGGCAGTGTTCAGCTCGACCCCCTACACAATGCCTCGGACGCGGTGTCTCCGTCCAAAGCCATGGATCTCGGCGCCGAGGGCCCATGGAGTCCATCGCACTCCCACTGATCGAAGACGGCCCGCTAGGGTTCCATCGTCAAGGAACATAGTGGAGAGGCGGGGTATAGTTTCGGATCGCTCCGAATAAACGGGATGTTGGTTCCAGTCTTATAGTACGAAGAGACTGGAATGGAAGCTCAGGCGGTTTTAGAGTATATTCGCGTGCCTTCATATTCCAATGTTCACATAGAAATACTCCATGTATTCACTGCCCAGTCGCCAAACGCCGCCATGGATCGTCAAAGTACCTAAAGCGAATTGGAAAAAGCAATATGTGTACTTGGGCAAGAAAGATACGGAGGCCTCCCCTTGGCAACGATGCGCCAACTGGCTTCCCATGAGTGGCTGTAACCCCCCTGTCGTTCGACCCCTCCACTACGCGGAGAGCGTCAGCACGAAGCCTCGTTTTGTCGGACACGCGGCATTCGCAATTGATTTCTTCGCTCCAAGCCATCATCACCCTCTGGGGCTTTGTGTGTGGCTCCCATACTTCTCTCGCCGTGCGCGCCTGTGTGAGCCATCGTTGTTTCCCCCTTGCGGCCTCACCGTGTGCCTGCTGCGACATCGAAGACGACGTCGTCAATCAAGAAGCTCCAGTCTCCCAACAACGATAACGAGAACCACGTCCCCACCGACAGCCTCGGACCGACCGCCTTCGACACGGAACTTGTGGCCCCGGCGCATACGGCCTTTGGAGGCGGGTGACTCTTGAGCATTCGCGCGCTCGTGCGTGGACTAGACGAGATGGAACCGGCGCCGAAACGACGGAGGCTTGACGATTCTGGGTCAAGCAGCCACCCCTACGCTCACCCGGACTCTGATCAGCGCTGCAATGAGGCACAAGACTCCTTTACCGGCCAAGGCATCCACAATCGTGAAGGCCATATTGGTGTTGGTAGAGACATCAACATCAACAACTACGGCCCTGCCACTCAGGCTAATGGGGTGCACGTTGGTCTCGAGGAGCGGCGACGGGCGATTCTCGAGTCGTTGCAATTTGATCAGATGGATGCCCGCCAGATGAGCATCAAGCAAGCACACGCCAAGACCTGCCGATGGTTTCTCAAAGACCCCGAGTACCTGCAGTGGTCGAAGAATGATGGCGCACAGTCCGAGGGAAGCTTCTTATGGATCAAGGGAAAGCCCGGTGCTGGCAAATCCACTCTCATGAAGTTCTTACTCAAGCAGACTCGCCGGTCAAGATCTGAGGGCATCATCATATCCTTCTTCTTCAACGCTCGCGGCGAAGACATGGAAAAGACGACTCTCGGGATGTACCAATCGCTGCTGGTACAGCTGCTCGAAGTACGCCCGGGCTTGCAGAGCATACTCGATCGATTCCGCAACGGTCAACCTCGATGGCGTGTTGAGCTCCTCCAAGAGCTATTCGAGGAAGCTGTCGAGGGCCTTGATGAAACTTCGCTCGTCTGCTTCATTGATGCTTTGGACGAGTGCCAGGAACAGGAGGTGCGGGACATGATCCGCTTTCTGAGCGAACTCAGCGACACCAGAAGCCGACTCCGTGTCTGCTTCGCAAGCAGACATTACCCCCACATCACCATCCCGAAAGGACGCAGCATCGTTCTGGAAGACAAGAGTGAACATCAGGAGGACATCGCAAAGTACATCGACAATGCCTTGCATATTGGCGGAGGCAAGCTCTCGCAGCAGATCCGCTCTGAGCTGCAAGAGAAGGCATCAGGTGTCTTCATGTGGGTTGTTCTTGTGGTGGACATCCTCAACAAAGAATGCGACACCGGCCAAAAGCATACGCTTCGCAATCGACTTCGCCAAATCCCGGGCGACCTTCATGCCCTATTTCGCGACATCCTTACCCGCGACTCTCACAATGCGCCGGGACTCTTACTCTGTATCCAGTGGGTGCTCTTCGCAATGCGGCCACTTTCACCGAAACAACTGTACTTCGCAGTCCTGGCAGGGGTCGAGCCTGAGAGCCTCGCCGACTGCCACACCGACGACATCACCAATGACGACATTTCGAAATTCATCCTCGACAAGTCCAAGGGGCTGGCCGAGTCCACCAAATCGAAACTTCCTACCATCCAGTTCATCCACGAGTCGGTACGGGACTTCCTGTTGAAAGACAACGGCCTTCAGGCAATTTGGCAGGGCGACAGCGCGCATCTCGAAGGGCAAAGCCACGACACACTGAAGGGAGTTTGCTTCACATACATGACATGTGATCACGTTTCTCGTGAAATTAAAGTGCTCGAGTCACCGAAAAAGCTCTCGAAACAGGAAGGCAATGATCGCCGAACCGACATAGATGGGAGATTTCCGTTCTTGGAGTACGCCACCCAAGCTGTTCTGTACCATGCCGACAAGGCCGAGGTTGGCAAACAGAGCCAGACAGACTTTCTCTCCACGTTCCCTCTCGCCAGATGGGTGAAGCAACACAACATATTCGAGCAACGCCATGTGCGCCGGTTCACGCCAGACGTCAGTCTTCTCTATGTACTAGCCCATGAGAATCATGGCGCTCTCATCGGTATTCAGAAAGAAACCCGCTCCTGTTTCCAGAAGGAACGGGAGAGATACGGAACGCCACTTTTCGCTGCACTTGCTTTGAAGTGTGTGAGCGCTGTGCAAGCGCTGATTGAATGCCAAAAGAGAAGGACAATACCAGACCCTTTGCTTTCAGACCTTGAAGTGCGGACCGCTCCAGAAGAAGATTGGTTTAGTCTCTTCGAGAGAGATTTCCATTTCTCCAGAAATCGAAGCGTGCTTTCGTATGTTACCGAGGACCAGAAGCTGGCCGCTCTTTTCTGGGCTACAGAAATCGTTGATGTCAACTTCAGAGACAAACAAGGCCGCCTCCCATTATCCTACGTGGCAGATGGGAACAATGTCGAATTAGCTAAATCACTATTCCAAAGGGGGGCAGACGTCAACACCACCGACTCTACTGCCAACCGGGGAAAGGGCAAGACGCCTCTTCATCACGCTTCGAAAAGCGGCACAACCGAAATGGTCGAACTCCTTATTAACCGAGGCGCCGACCTAAACGCCATGGACGAAGATATTCAAACGCCTCTCCACTACGCTTCTCGAAGTAATACAGCCGAAACGGTCGAGCTCCTCCTTAATCGGGGCGCCCAACTAAACGCCATCAATAAACGTGGTCAAACACCTCTCCACTACGCTTCGAACAGAGGCAGTAGAGAGATTGTCAGAACCCTCCTCGAAAAAGGCGCCAATGCGGCGATCTCTGACAGAAACACACCTTCACCTCTTCATTACGCTACTGGTCATGGAGACACTGAAATGGTTCGGATACTGCTCGACAAAGGCGCTGACGCAAAATGCACTTCCCAGCACGGCCATGGAACGCCTCTTCATTGGGTTTCGACTAATGGAAACATCGAAATAGTCAGACTACTTATCGAGCGGGGCGCTGACATACATGCTACTCAAGGAAATGGGGAAACACCTCTCCATAACGTCTCGGGATATAGGGATGTTGAAATTGTCAGACTACTTATCGAGCAGGGTGCCAACATACACGCTACTTCGGATCATGGGGAAACACCTCTCCATAAAGCTTCGGCAAATAGGCGCGTTAAAATTGTCAGACTACTTATCAAGCAGGGTGCCAACGTAAACGCTGCTTCGAGTTATGGGGAAACACCTCTCCACAAAGCTTCGGCAAATGGGCACGTTAAAGTAGTCAGACTACTTATCGAGCAGGGTGCCAACATACACGCTACTTCGGATCATGGGGAAACACCTCTCCATAAAGCTTCGGCAAATGGGCGCGTTGAAATTGTCAGACTACTTATCGAGCAGGGTGCCAACGTAAACGCTACTTCGAGTTATGGGGAAACACCTCTCCACAAAGCTTCGGCAAATGGGCACGTTGAAGTAGTCAGACTACTTATCGAGCAGGGTGCCGACATACACGCTACTACGAGCCAAAAGGAAACACCTCTCCACGATGCTTCGAGATATGGGCGCACTGGAGTAGTGGGCCTACTACTAAAAGAAGGGGCCGATACACACGCTACCACTGAATATGGGGAAACGGCTTATGATATGGCATCACGGTTAGGATACCACGAAGTGGTTAAATTACTCATCGAAAAGGGTGCTTAGGTACAGATTTGGACACCACGGACATGGAGGGCCGGGCAGTTAGTTCTCTGTTGGAAATCTTTGCGAGGGAATGTCTACATCGTTGGAAATACTGAAGCCCCCAGGCAAGCAACGCTCGACATCTGCTAGCCAGACAGTGGCGCGGGGCTATGGCTAATGGTCAAACTACTCGAGGTGTGGAAGCTCGTCCTGTATCATAGAGTCGCGTATGATGGTACTGCTATATGGTCTCCCACCTTTCTCTCACTGCTCCATGTTCTCATGTTCGCTTCAGTCCTTCCGATTGTGATCCCAGTGACACTACCGTTCTTTAGGCTGAGACTTCTCTACTGTTTTCTGAGCACGGGCTTCTCACAGCACCGGACAAGTGGCTATCCGAAGAATTGGGTGGATAGAATGATCCGGTCACCATTCTTAGCTCCTTGATTATCTGGTCCTTCTGCCTCCTTGTATACCTGTAGGTACCAATCTCACTTCCCTTGGGCATTTCCGGAGGGCCGGGAAAGGGCTCCCCCGAAGTACCGCGGACGCCTGTTTGTATAGCTGTCGAGATGAACGGAGAGCACCGCATGCTCAATTGCAGGCGCCACAATGCCTCACAGAAAGGCACACCCCGCAGCTTACGCCTCGGCCGAAGCCCCCCTCACCGGTTCCGGGCCCGGCGCGGCGAGCGCGTTGGTGCCGCCGACGTCGAAGACGGAGCCGGCGGTGTCGCCGGCGGCGACGGCGGCGGTCTGGCCGGTGCGGAGCAGGGCCAGGAAGGCGAAGTGGCCGCCGACGACGGGGCGGGCGCGGAAGGTGATGGGGTCGGGGACGGCGGGGGGCCCGCCGGCGCCGCGGGCCTCGTAGAGGTCGCTGAAGGGCAGGGGCACGGGGGCGTGGGCGAGCCAGGCGGCGAGGGCGGCGACGACGCGGGCGCGCGTGGCGGCGGCGCACGTGGCGGCGGCCCAGAGCTGCCAGTCCGACTTGGCGTAGGCGTGGCGGCTGTCGAGCGGCAGGCCCCAGGGCTCGGCGACGCCGGCGTACCAGGCCGACTGCGCGGCGTAGACGCCGGCGCCCACGACGCCGAGCCGCAGCAGCTGGTCGTAGTAGGCGTTGTACAGCAGGCCCCAGCTGGCGCCCCAGCCGTAGGCGAGCACCGCGTGCCCGCCGCCCGGCGCCGCCGCGAGCCCCTCCCAGGCCGCGTAGTAGCGGCGCGCGAGCGCCGCGTAGGCGTCGCCCGCCCCCGCCGGCGCCCCGGCCGCGCGCGCCGCCCCGCCCATGGCCTGCAGCGCCACCACGCCCTTGAGCGCGAGGTTCGTCTGGTTCGCCAGCCGCCCCGCGAAGTCGTCGGTGCTGAGCTGCGCCGCCGGCGCCTGCGAGTACTCGACGAGGTACGCGGCCGACGCGTTCAGCGCCGCGAACCGGTCGCGGAGCCAGTCGGCCTGGGGGGAGGGGTTGCTCGCGTTAGCCAGTAGCTTTACAAGTCCGCTATGCTCTCGTATCTTCTAGACGGTCAAGTGAATTGGAATGGGTCCTTACGTTGCCGGTAAACTTGTAGTATGCGTAACTCATGAGAATCAAGTTGCCACTCTCCTCCACGGGCATGGCCTCGTCGTCCCCTCGCACGTGGCCGACGGCGTTGGGGAAGTCGGAGCCCAAGTCGTGCATGGCCCAGCCGTTGGGATAGAACCCGGCCTCCTGGAATTCGAAAATGGGCCGTAGGGCGTATCGGATCATCTCGGGGTTGGCGTAGAGGAAAAAGGGGGTGGTGGGGAACAGCACGTCCAACGTGTTCACGTTACCTAACTCATCATTAGCATATAGGAGCCATTTCGATTTGAGAAACGGCAACGTCGGGAAAGACCGCTCACCATCGCTGGAAATCTCCTTGAGGAACAACATGGGTTCTCGAGCCCCGGCGGACGCATTGCCACATTCGAGTGGCTCGGGGGGGATAGCATAGACGAGTGAGCCCATGACCTGCCGCGCGCTCAGCGCCACGATGGCGTAATAAGACGTGGCCTCGGTTGCGTCGGGGACCGCTTCATCCCGTGGCGCGGGGGAGTCCGGGAATCCATGGCCATCGCCCGAGTCCTGTACAGTCAGCACACCGGTGCTCTCCGCCTCGCGAGTGGTGGCTGTCCCGGTATCGCTATTCGTGTATGCCGAGGTGGCGGCCGGCGTCCTGTTTTGGCTGGGGCTGTCCGTACCGTTGAGGTGATAGAAGGCGCGGATATCCGCCTGGAGCTGGGCTTCGACCTGTCCGGCCAACTGTGCGGCCACCGCGAAATCCTCCCAGTGCCCTCGAATCATCGAGTGCAAGTCTCCATAGCAGGTCTTCCACCAGGGATCCAGGCCGGTCACGCCTCCGGCATACAAATATCGTATGACCTGGTCCTGGATGGTCCCGATGGTGTACATCACCTCGGCCGAGGATGCTCGGCCAAAGTCATGGGCGTAGGCAAAGACAGCCTCCCCGCCCGACGAGCCGGAATAGGTGGCTGGCGTTTCGTCGGCCAGGGCTCGGCAATTCACGTACTTGTGGCGAAGGTCGATGGCAGCGCCACTGGCGAAGGTGATGTTGCACGCCCCCATGGGTTGGGTGGAATAGGCGACACTGCCCCACTGAGGGAGGTCATCGGCCTCGGAGAAGCGCAGGGGTGCCGTAGGCTCGTAGACCCAGGAGTACATGGTATCGGAGCCGGTTGTGATGCTTTCACTGCCATTGATGGGAGCCCCGTTCCCATACAGGGCCCAGCCGACGGTGCCATCGGCGCCGGGGGCCATCCAGTCGGTGTTGATGTCGGTGTAGGTCTGGATGCTGTGGGCGGAGCCATCGTTGGAACGGACAGTCGTGGTCAGATAACTGAGAGGGACCGAAGTTCTGCACAGGTCCTTGGGCAGAACGGGACTGAAGAAGCTGGCCGAGATGGTAACGGGACCGGCAAGAAAGGTAAAGTTGGAATAGCTCATGTCGTAACTGACGGACATGGGGATAGCAGGCTTGTAGTGGGACATCTTGGGCAGAGTGCGCATGGCGCTGCCGAGGTAGTCGTACGACGTGCCATCAACAGTCACGATGCCGGTCCAGCCCAGCGAGGCCCCGGTCCAGAACATGGGACTCCCGCTGTTCAAGGACGCGTTGCCCGCGACCGGAGACCAGGCACTGCTGTAGGGGCCCCTCACGGCCAAGGGGAGGGCCGGAGCCCGCAAGGGGGAATGGGTGGGAAGAGGGTTGCCGTTGGAGTCCATCATGACGGCCCGCCCCGCATTCACGGTTGCCCAAAGAGGCAGGAGACGGCGCCATTGATTGGTCCACATGGCTCAGACGGGGCAGAGGGATTCTGACGAGAGACGCAAGGGAGAGGAGAAGCACAAGCCGGGCAACACGAAGATGGAGAGACCTGGTCATGGGTTCACGCGCCTCCGAGCCGGTCGACGGGTCTCTCTATATCCTCCTCCAGCCGGGCCGCGACACGGCTGGGCCGGCGGGGCCAGTCGCGCTTCGCGGCAGTCCGCAACAGTACCCGATGATGGGCGAGAGGGGCGAGACGGGGCCTCGATGATGGCTGGGGCCAAGGGCCACGAGTCGAAGCGGGTGCAGCGGGCGGGAGAAATCATGTGGCCGCGCGAAGCGGGGTGGCAAACGGGAGAGCGGCTATGGAACCTGGGATCTCGGGTCGTTGCAGCTTCGGCGCCGGCGCGTCCGGCAGTTGGGACATCCGATGCGTGGCGCGCGCCATCTCCCTCGTTCCCGCCCTCCCTCCTCCTCCACGCGCAGTTCCTACTACTGCGGGCGGACGGGGACACTAACACACGAACACGCACACGCGCCCGCACACCCACGCGGAGATGTGCTTGACGAGGAGAGCAGCAAAGACGGGTTTGGTGATATGGTCTCGCGCCGCCGCATGGCACTGGCTGCGGGCGAAGCGACTAAAGACATGTGGCAGACCGAGCGCCGGCTATCGCGTACGACCCGGGACGACGTTGCCCTCTCGTCCACAGCGGGGGAAGGGGGGGGCCACACGAGGCGCCGTGTTCGTGGTCGAGTGAGACAGAGGGATCGCTCGGAGGTGGACAATGAAAGCCCGGGAAAGCAGGAGGGGCGGGGGTTTCCTGCATGCGCTCGCGTCCTGGCGTCCTGGCACATCCCCGCCGCTCCGTCGTCGTTGTCGTCGTGGGAGCCCCGAGTGTACTTGGACTCGAGCAGCAGCGTATGGTAAGGGAGAGTGAGGTGAGGTGAGGTGAGGTGTTCGCTGTGGACGCATGCGAGAGAGAGAGAGAAAGAGAAAGAACTAGAGCGCGAGAGGGAAAACCCCGTGCGCGCTTGCGTCATACACGAAAGGACGTCGTAAGAGTTGTACGGGAGACACACACAAAGAGGTAGACAGACACGCGCGCGAGCGCGGATGCTGTGCAGTCATGGGTGGAAGTTAGTGAGTCCCATCTGTACCATCATCCTGCACATGGATGGCTTCCACCGGTTTGCCTGTGGCTGCGGGGTAAGAGTTTGTTTGTTTGATAGACCGCTCATTCCACCTGGATCATCCATGGCGACGAGAGGCCCTCGCTTCGCTTCGTACCAAGTGTTTCTTTCCCCCGTCCGCGTTTCTGGAGGACGAGCCCGAAAAGCATCGCGAGGCGTTGCGGGTGGGTGTTGTAGAAGTGACCGTAGTGGCATAGACACCCCACGCAAAAGCGTCTGTCTAATCGGGACAGTCAGTTAGTCAAACTCAGTTAATTGCAGGGAACAACAGGTAAACCCGCTGCTAACAATCCAACTTTAAAAAGGCAGGCGTCATACACACATACACATACACACAGGGCTCTTACAGAGAGGAGCGTCACAAACATCTTCAAACCCACCGACAAAAAAACGAACTGACCCTCAAGAGGGGCAAAAGGAATAGATGCTCCGATGCGGGGAATCGAACCCCGAGCTTGACGGGTGGATGCTTTCCAATGAGAGCGTCAAATGTTAGCCATTACACCACATCGGATGATGAACAGAAATGTCCAATCAGATCTTGGAAAAGCGACGATTTATTTGGTTTGATGATGGTCAAATGAGTGGCAGCTCATCCAGACCGGAGATCAGGTTGCCGCCGAATTCCAACCTCTGGGCGGAGGTGGGGGCTCCACATTCGGGTCTTCCTCTAGCCGCTCGCCTGTCAGTCAATGTTGATGGTTTCGCTCTCGACTGAAGAATACTGCTCTCTTTTGCATTTGCACGATAATTGGAAATTCTTAATGATGCCGCTATCGGAATCTGTTGCGGGATGTGGTCTTGGGGGTTTGCTGTTCACGGGTAGGTAGCCTACTTCCAGGGGTGCCCATAACCACCGAGACAAGAGGCACATGATTTCCAGGGAAAACCTTACGTGACACATCGTGTTGAGATCACCTCGAGGTTCCGCTCATATGGTTTATTCTCTTCATCCCACTGTTCCCCGCCTGTCATGGTGCGGGGATGCTTTCTACTCTACGAGACACACTGCGCCAACCTGTGGAAATACCAAAGCGCCGCTCATTTGCCCCCCAGCCCCTGCACGGCGGCATCCGACATGTAATGCGAACCACCCGCACATCGGTACCCCGAGGCCTGCTTGATCCAGTTGTAGCCCACGGGGCAAACGCCCATCTGCTGCAGCTTCAGGCGCATCGCCTCCTCTGCCTTCCGCCGTCGCTCCTCCTCCACCAGCCGCTTGACGATTTTATCCCGCTCGGCTTCGCTCGCCCGTTTGCGCTCCTCCAGAAGTTGCTGGTACTCGTCCTCCCGTTCCTGCTCGGCGCGCTTGTCCTGCTGAAGCTGCTCCCAGACCTCGTCACTGACGCCGGCGTCGCGGACGGCATCGTCGAGGCCGTGCTTCTCGCTCTTGAAAGCCACCGGGGGCGTTTTAGGAGACCCTGGGAGCTCAGGATCATCCTCCGGCGATGCGGCCTCGGTCGCGGTTGTCGTCGTGTTCGTGGCAAACGAAGTACTCGGGCGGGTTTGACTCTGTCCCATGGGCGCGGGGAGCAGGTTCTGCGCCGCGGTGGGATGCTTCATGGAGCTGCCGCGTGCCTGGCGTTCCTGAAGAAGTGACATCATCTCGTCAATGATAACATCCTCTTTGACCACGAGATGCCGTGCCGGCACCTCCTTTTTGCATTTCAACGTCCTGCGGAAGATGCCCGCCGCCAGTGTCTGGACGTCTCGGGCGTTGGCCCAGCTAGCTTGCCGGGCAAGGTCCGCAAAGAGCTTCGCGACGATGCGTGTGCAGGCCGTGTTGGGAGTCTCCAACACACCAAGATCCAACGACACTTTTTTCTTCTCCAGCCCAGTCCTTTGCTTGGCAATCTGCGCCGTCAAGAGAGTGATGCACTCTTTGGGCCCCAGCGACCGGAACGGGACTGTCTCGGGAAATCTGGAAGAAAGACCTTCGTTGACCGAGGTCAATCGATTGATGTCCTTTTCATAGCCAGCGAGGACGATGACAAGTTTCTTGAAGTACCTCTCCTTGGTCACCGAGTCCACCAGCTCGTCAATCGCCTCTTGGGCGAAGTGACCCTCTGCCAGCCGGTACGCTTCGTCGATAAAAAGTACCCTTCCGAGTGCTCTGTCCAGGAGCGCTCGTACCTTGGGTCCGGTCTGGCCGATGTACTGGCCTACCAGGTCGCTGGCTGAGCATTCCTCCACTTCGGCTGTGGCCAAGAAGCCCATGTCGCAGAAGACTTTGCCCATCTTCCGCGCCGTCGTGGTCTTTCCCGTGCCAGGAGGGCCCTTGAACAGGAAGTTGAATGGGATATTCTCCTTGGGGTCCATGTCGAGAGACTTGAAGGTGCGGACCGTTTCCTGGTAGCCTTCCAGCAAGGCGACCACCTCCTCCGAGCCCACTGTACCCCCGAAAAGCTTTTGGACATTGGTCTCGGAATTTTGAGCCCTGTCGAAATTCTCGTCAAAATCTCGGGCATCCAAGACCTGCGCCGCAGTTGTGTGACCAAGCGTCATCCTCTTTTGATGTCGTACTTTGGTTGCGTCCAGAAGGATGTCGATCTCGCCGGCGTTGCCAAAGTTGGGCCTGTTTCTGGCGCGGTTCAGTATTTCCATGGCGACAGTCTTGGCCTCCCCGGTGACACTAAAGCCCTGTTGCCTCAGCTTCAGGTCGAGGATCTGCTCAAGCTGCTTGTCATCGAAGTCCTCGAAGTTGAAGGCAGACTGGAGAGGAAAGCGCCGGCTGAGGCCCGGGTTGACGTTCTGGAACATAGTCTCCAGCTGCTCCTTGTATCCCAGCAAAAGGACACAGCGATCATCTCCAGGGACAGATTGCACCTCGGCGACAATTGTGTCAATGACTGCGGTCTTGTAGGGATCGCTGCCGCCAGAATGGCCATTTGTATAGAGGCCATAGGCCTCATCGATCACGAGAACCTTGCCGCTCGCAGCCGCGAGAATGCCCTTTGTTTGCTTCTCAGAGCCTCCAAGAGCCGACCCCACGAAGTCGGATGGGTTTTTCACCACCACTAAGGCTTGTGAGTGTCTTGGGAACGAGGAATCAGTTCGAGGGGCTGACTTACCTTCTCCCTTTGATAAGAAACCAAGATCAACCAGAATCTCGCCGTAGAGTTTGGCCACTGTCGTCTTGCCCGTGCCGGGGTTTCCCAGGAAGACTTTGTTGAGAGAGTATTCGACAAGCGGTTGCTCGGAAAGCTCCCTCTCATAGTTCTCCTGAGCACTATCGACAAGTGACTGGACCGCCTGCTTCACCTCCGTGAGCCCGATGAGTTTGGACAGCTTTTCCCATCCCTTTGACGTAGCGAGGGCTTCCGCCGGCTTGGGTCCAATCAGGTCCTCTTTGGTGAGAAGAAAGTCGTCCGGTTGCTTTTGAGCACGTCTTTCTCGTCTCAAGCGAGTGGCTTGGCGACTGGCGATCCTTGCCACGACATTCTCCATGGTTCTTGCATTCCCAAAGCCTTCGCGTCCTCGTCCACGACCCACACGTCGAGCGACAATGCGACAAAACAGGCCTGTGGTACCACCTTCGCAGCGGAGACCACCACATGCCTTGTGCAGTTTCAGCTCGAATATATGGAGGAGTGCGTCATCGGAATAGTCGGCAAACTTCATCTCGACGGGAAAGCGACTTGGCAGACCTGGGTTGTGGGTAAAGAAGCTTTCCATCTGCTTGTTGTAACCTGCAAAGATGAAGACGATCTTTCCCGTCAGGTTCTCGACCTCCGGAAGCAGACAGTCAAGCACAGCCCCTCCGCCAGGGCTGTTACCCGACGTCAGTTGGTAGGCTTCGTCGATAAACACAACTCCGCCGCCATCGTTCAGGACGTCATCCACCAGCTTCTGACACCCAGAAACACCAAGGGTAGCAAGCTTCGCGCCCGTGGTCTCCTCAAAACGGGCACCTGGTATGACACTAAGAGAGGTGAGGAATCGTGCATACAAACGAGCGACAGTGGTTTTGCCTGAAGTCATGTAAGCATCTGATTTGCGTATTAGCAATGCTAAGGATGGCATTACCTGTCCCCGGGTTTCCAAGCATGGAGCATCCAAACCTTTCCTTCGAGAAGTCAATGTTCTGTCGAATCTGCGGGTATGTCAGCTCGATGCCAGTACGAAATGTGCGGGTATCCGGCGTGTTGTAGAGTAGCATACCTTTGTATCGACCGTACTCTTGATATTGAGGAACGAGGCTTTCACCTCTTCAAGACCAATCATGTCCATCAAATCGTCCAAAGGCTCGTTTCGGGCGCCTTCCAGACGTTTGAGGTCCTCCCATTCGTCACGAGCACTGCTCGGGGGATGGTTTGCCTTGTTGACACCTGCGTTCTTGCCACCTTGCGAAGTCCCGGGCTCCCCGGCCCCGGCCTCCTTCTTGGCCGCCTCTTCAGCTTTCTTCCTCTCGGCGTTTTGTTTCTCGGCCTTCTTCATTGCCTGCATCTTGGCTGCAGCCGATTTGAGGCCCTCAAGATCCTTGCGTTGCTGCGCAATTGTCGCCTTCTGGTCCTCCTCTTCGGTCATGTATTTCATGGTACGCCGCTGGTGGTCCATCTCGTCCTGGATGTCCTGGAGTTCTTGCGTATATGCTGCCTTCCTGGCAAGACGTTCTTCTTCCAACTTGAGATCGCGCTTGATCCGTCTTTCCTGCTCCTTGTCCTCCTGGACGCACTTGTCGCAGCGCTGGTTCTTCTTCGCACACTCCACGCGCCTCTTGTGCAGCCTCTCACAGGTCTTCTCAACCAACTCCGTGCACTTAACTTTGGAGTGGTCGGATATTCGATGACACCTGAGTTGGCAGCTATGCACGCCGCATGGCAATTGGATTCCGCTGGGAAATGTTAGTCTGGCTATGTATTGATAAAGAGGCAGGAGTTCAGGTCAAACATACCAGAGCTTGGAGCAACCGCCGTCGGGGCAGAACTTGTCAAAGTCGAAGGTACTGCACACGGTGGCAATGTTCTCGGGGTGCTGCTCACACTTGATAGGAATGCCGTCGTAGAGATGGCCATGTTCCTTCAACAGCTGGAAGAACGGGACCCAACAGTCCTTGCCTTTCTTGCTGTTCATGAATGTCTCCATGTTTCCAATCATGACCATGCAGTTTCTGGCCCGGGTGATCAAGACGTTGAGTCGCTCAGGTGCCGACATGAACCCGATATCACCTTCTTCGTTGCCTCTAGTCAGAGATGCGATCACGATATCACTTTCTTCGCCCTGGTAGTTATCTGTCGATGTTAGCGCGACTGTAGTCTCAGGATGAAGAATTGGCGAATGTACGGTCTGACTTACCGATTGTCGATAGTCGGATAGGGGTTTTCTTCACTTTCGAAGCCGCTTGGGGTATTAAGCCAGCTTGAAGAAGAGCATATGAATCGAGATCATTCAGAATGGGGTCGTTCTCGTCCTTGAGTATCTCCCGCAGCAGGCGGAGCTGGCCAAGGTACGGGGTGAGTACCACCATCTTGTCAGTGCCGTAGCCTTGCTGGGCAAGATACCGCACCAGCCTAAGTACCATGATGGCCTCAAAATGGTTCTCCTTGCTTGCCTTCGCCGTCGGATCCCGCCTATCTGCAATCGCCGCATTTTGCGTCTCCAGGTGCTCGTGGTTGACGAAGATGACTCGGTCTTGCAGCCCTTTGATAGCAGGCCGCTCGGAAGTCTTTGGACCGTCGAGCAAATGAGGGTATGTCAGAGCGCGAGCAAAGTGAGAGATTGCAGGGTGCATCCTGTGCTGCCTCTCAAGTGTCGTGTGAGGATAGCCTTGGACGATCAATCTCTCAAACATGGACATGTTGAGGTCGTAACCATCCTTTCTTTCCACTGTCAGGGCGTAGTTGTTGACCTTTGGGCGAAGCTGCTGATGGTCCCCGATCAGGATGAGCTGTTTCACCGACGGTGTCAAGGCAGTCAAAACATGCGCCTCAAGGATCTCTCCGGCTTCTTCCACGAGGACGACATCAGGCTGGGCGGCACGGATACTCTTGCCGTACATGGCTGCCGCAGTAGTCGTACAGCCGATGACCCGCTTCGATGCGAGCACATTTGCGTCTCTCTCATTGAAGAGGTCTTGGAGACGGACTTGTAGGCTGTCGAGTTTTGTCGCCAGCTGCTGAAGGTTGTCAATGCCCTCCTGCCGCATGTCGCGCTCCCACTTGCGCGACTTGGCTGTGCGAGCAGCGGGCGGCATGTTCCAGACCATCTCGCACTCTTTTGTAACAAGTCTGCTGAGAACTCCGGGGGTTTTCCCACTCGACCATTGAAGGTAGAGAAAGCTCTTGCTGATGTTCCTGCCTTGTTTCCCGACCTGCTTCCATTCAGTTTCCCCGTCAGGCAACTGGAAGGCCTGATAGAAAATACGGTCCTCGTGTGAGAACTCGAGGTACTCCATGAGTGAGTCGAAAGAGACCTTGAAGCTCTTGAGGCGTGAGAGTTCCAGTTGAAGTTCCTGGAAGACTTCATCCCGCTCAGACCTGAGTGAGTCAATGGCGGCCCACGAGACTTTTGCGATGGGAAGCTTTTCGGCATTCCTTAATAGCAACTTGGATGTTCGGTCGGTGTACTTCGACCCTAGGCGAACGATATCGTGGTATGGGATACCGACGTCAAGAAGATCCTCGAGAAACTGGTCGAGAGCATGATTGGTATAGCTTATCACCAAGACTCTCATTGCTGAGCTCTTGTGCAATGCCTTGGCTATCCATGATCCCACGAACGATTTACCCGTTCCTTTTATCAGGGTTAGCCTTTTATATACCGTGAACCAATCGTTAAGACTTACCAGGCGGTCCTTGTATGAGAGAAACGGGTGCAGAAAGGGCGTTGACGAAAGAGTTGATTTGGGATCGATCAAGGCAAACCACCTTGCCTTGGATGGAGACTGATAGGTCCTCGCTTTCATGGGACTGATAACTCGAGATAAGCATCTCAAGCTCATGGGAAATCACCAAGGTGTGATGTTCTCGAGGTTTAGATGGGTTCATGAGGATATCTTGCAGTGGAAGCTCATGGATCGCCTTGAGTCCGTTCAGAACGGGCTCATACGCAAACATCGGGGTATCGACAAGAACAAACTGGCTGTGGGATGCGAATTGCAGCGCGACCAAGGCTTTCGCCAATGCCGAACTGTCCGAGAACTGGAGACAAACCACGGGCGGAGACTTGCAAAGCTGGTCCAGGTCTCGGTCGATGACGGCGAAGCCGCAGACTTTATCGTCGCAAAGTAGTGCACCAAACGACTGATGCCTCAGATAGTTCTGGTAGTCAAGTAAGAACTTCCGACGCTCGGCAATGCCATCTTTCCTGGACTCATATTGTCTCAGCTCGTCAAGGCCGCCGCGGCATGTGACGGAAAGTGCACACTTCTTGCCGTACTTCTCGTTTCCGGCTTCGATACCCTCCAGCAAGAGGCCACTCAAGATTTGAGCTGTCCGGCGGGTCCGTGCCTTTTTGCCCAGGGCAATTTGGAGGTCGTGCCGGATCTCCGGCATAATGTCTTCTCGCAGAAGCCTGAACTGGTTATCCAGGTGAAGATCAGCACGGGTGTCGGGATCCGCATCGAACACCGCTTGGGCCGGGCGGAGAAAGGGTTTCTCGGTGGAAAGAAACTCATCCGTGGTGGGATAGATCGCGATGTCCCTGAAGTTGGCGCAGTCATTGTCGTGTCTTCCCCCAGGAGAGAATGAGGCGGCACGTTGTCCAGAAGAGAGCTGGGGGCTGATGGCCTTCTGAAGCCTATAAGCCAAACGGCGGACATCATGGGATTCGGCCCGAAGCAGCTTCCCCTTCTTGATGAGGGTGGCGACGTCGTCCGCAACAAAGTCGGGGACTTCATCGCCTGGACCAGATAAAAGCTCGTGAGCCAACCATGCAAGAGGGTATAAGTACTGTTCGCCAAGCTCGTCGTGATGGTCCATGAGGGCGTTCCACACAGTAGGTGGCTGAGCGATCGCCAGGAGCATCTTCCACAGAAGCTGACCCTCACCCATAACCTTGACTGTATGATGCGAGAGGTACTGGATGAATGGCAGCGTCTGGGACTGGAGAGCGGTGAGTGACAAATCGGCCCGGACGCAGGCCTTGACGGCAGCCAGGCCTTGTCGGCTCGCAATGATGCTCTCGACACATGCACCAGCGGACTCCTGTCCGAATGCAGACTCGAAGAAGAGTTTCGCATCGGCCGAGTTGGCAATGGTGCGTTTGCCGCTCAAGGTCTCCCGAAAGAACCTCGCAAGCCGAGCCGAGCGACTTGTGGTGTCTGATGTTGCCATCGAGTGTGAGCTCGAGGCCATCGTCGTAGACTTGATTGCGGATGCTGAATCGATAGTAGTGTGTGATGCGTATGGGAAAGAAGAGAGAAGTAGATGCTGTGTGTGCTGAGAGAAACAGGTAGTTCCTGATGAGCTTCAGGACTCTGGGGTTGCTGGAGAAGCAGCGGATATAGTTGTAACTTACCAGGGTGCTGAAATCCTGAGCTAGATATTTCCACCTTGCCCTGGTTGCCTGGGCGGTGCCATCCCATGTTTACCTCACATTGGTGCCTATATGCAGGAGGCCCTCCAGCCCCAGAGCGGCCGCAGACAGCGGCCAACAGAGAGCTGTGCTACCCAACACAGCCAACCAGTGACCATGGTGCAAACGCCCAGAATAAGGCAGACTTTCCAAACAGTGGATGCCTCCTCTTCTGGGACTTTCCCATTGAACGATGTTTGAGGCCTCCTTTGAGCCTCGTCGTTTGAGATCCTGCAACCGACTTCTACAAAAAGGAGAGTGACACATCCACTTGGCAGCTTCAATGCACCATCGTCCCTTGCTTTTCCAAACTGAACCAAGCCCAGGCAGGCAAAAGCGAACCCAGTTGGGTTTTCTCTGATTTTTCGAGACGCCGCCATTATCAATCATGTTTCGCTGGGGTACCAGAGGCCGACCGTATCAACGGGGGGCCAGAGGCGGTCCGTACCAGCGGGGTGGTAGAGGAGGGCGGCAACCATCGCGACCAGTCTCAACCACGCCCGAGCCACCTTTCGGGCTTCTTCTCGAAGAGTTGGAACCCAGTACGCAGTTCGGCGACTACTTCATCCCTCCCCAGGATGCCAAAATTACAGACTGCAGGGTTGCGGCTTCGTACAACTGGATCAGAAGCAAACATCCGCTTATGCTGGTCCCGGGCACCCCTCCTTGCTGGACTCCTTTGGCGCAGCCCATCAAGCTTCCCGAGGACGAAGGGGATTTCTTCAGAGACCGAAACGCTGCCCAGTTCCCAGATCATCCTATGGAACCGGCGATCGTGGCTGCTCTTGAACAGTCCCCCAACCTTTGTGGCAGCCGGGAAATCGACCTGGTTGCCTGCAGCAGTTCCTTGGGGAACCTCCTTCGCTGGCTTCGCGGCGAAGACAAGCCGTTCCGAATCTTGGTGGAGAAGGTCGGTGATACTGTGTTCTTCATTCGACGCGAGAAGAGTCCTACCGAGAAGATTCCCAACGTCCACGGCTTTGGTCATACCTTCCCTGAGCACTACACCACGTGGGACCCGGACGCAAAAGGTTCAACATCCCACCAGCGACTGCTCCGATATTGCTTCGGTGGCCTTCGGTGCTTCGTGCGGTTCGAAGCAGATGGGTATGTCGCAGAAGACTTGGACGAAACGAGCACGAAGACATCGCAACCACCGTCAGCAGGTACGACAGCATTGGGCTTGCTCGACGCCATGAACTCAGCCACGATTGCCAGCGAGGATGTACCATCTGGCGGAGCTTTACAGGTCAAACTCGGTGGATCCAATGTTGACCAGAGCCGAGTCTTCGACCTCAAAACACGGAGCGTGCGGAAGAAGGAGCACGACACTCTCAATGAAGAACTTCCCCGAATGTGGGTCTCGCAGCTTCATAAATTCATCCTGGCGTACCACACAGATGGCCTATTCGAGGACATCCGTGTGATGGATGTTCGTGAGGATGTCGAGAAGTGGGAGAGACAGGAGGAGGAAACTCTCTTTCGACTGGCTTCTTTGATCCACCGCATCAGAGACATGGTGACGACCAGGCCATCCGGGAAGCTCGAGATCTGCCACACCAGCGACAGAACGGGCGTTTTGCAATTCCGGGAGCAGCTGCCCGGGGTCGGGGATACGCTTTCGGTGGAGATTAAGTCCCGGTGGGAAGAGGCAGGCGGTGGAAGCCAATCATGTTCGGATGGGGAAAGCGATGTGAGTCTGGGGGAGATTGGCTGGGATGACGGCGAAGAGGATTACACGACCTGCTCAGCGGCGTGTGACTATTGTGGTCGATGCGGAGGGTCGCGCAAGTAGAGAGAGGCAGAGACTGGCGAGCGCAACGGGAGGGGGGAGTTTTCTGGCTCTCCAGGATCGTATACGTCAATTGAGGCCGAATACCAATCGTTTGCTGGGTTGTGCCTTCCTTTTTGTCAAGTTTGCCAACAATGCAGTTACGGAGAGGAGAGTGCCTTCCCTCCGAATTTGATGCATCAACCATCTAAGACGGGCAGTTGAGCCCATCGTCTGGTCTGGGCGGGACCTCTTGCCGTACGATTCCATCCCATCCCAGCTTCAAGTTCGTCCATCTATTCCACAAGCAACCCCTTGTGAAGCACCTCTTCTTTCTTGCCGAGTCCCTCCCAGCGCGTAATCATCAAGGCCTCCCCGCCGGTGGTGCCGTGTCCAAGCCTCGAGACCCGTTTGCAATGAGATTTTTGCCGGCTGCGTGCATCACCCACGTAAGACCTATCTCTATCCGGCCCGCCGGGCGCAGGTTGTTTGCAACCCCTGCATCGATTCCGAGGCCCATTTTGCCGACCGTTTGCCCTCCATGCGGAGAGGTGAGGCCAATGACCATCGCCCAACGGCTATGATTCGGGCGGCTCCGTTGGCTGAGGTTCGACCAACTGGCCCTCGACCGTCTGTATGGCTGACTGGTCACAAAACCAGTCTCACTTCAAGCAACCGGCCTTGTTTCAACCCTGGCAACTGGCCCCGTTAATGGTGTCCTCCCAAGCTCGCGATTCCCGTTCACAGAGTGCCAGCCTCCCAGAACCAACCTTCAGAGGCGCAGCTGAGCTGGATCAGGCGTGGCGCCTCGTCCGACCCAGAACTAACCGCTGGCTGGCGTACGGATGTTCCGAGGCCTCCATGGCAGTGCCGCCAATGGGGGGCACCCAGTGTATTTGACCAGTTCACCTTTGGGACATTCCATGGTATCAAGCTTGCGCGTGGGGGCGCAGTCCACCCCCACGCGACATCAGCCCAGCCAGCAAAGACCTGACTGACATCCAGACCAGGACATATCCAGGGTCTCTCCAGAAATAACCAGCCGATCCCGGTAATCGGTCTTCGGCGCCTGGGCAGCACATTCGACTTCAGAGAATAAGTGGCCAGCTAGGCAGCCGTTGTCGCACATGCCAGGGTTTTCCAATGAACGGAAAGTCAGAGCAGGGCATCCCGTACACGCAATGGAAACTGACGAAAACCCCAGATTCCCACCTGCATCACCGCATCGCGTGGCTGGTGGGTTATGTACCTAGGTAAGTACGCTACTGGCAGATGGGCCTATCGATAGTGGGGACCGCTTTGGTAAGGAGCTCCCATGTTGCTGCTCTGCAGTGCGCGGATACTGGAAAGAGGTTGCTAACACATGCATCAAGAGATGCGGTATGTCTACAGTGTGACAGTTCTGGAAGAAAAGAGGCGCAATGGTCACGACGCGCGCATTCTCGGGGAGGTTTCTATCTGGGTGTTGGCCGGACTGTCAAAGGGTGAAGTGCCCGGCGTGTGCCGGATGAGGCGGAGCGTCGAGCGCGCCGATGCGCCGATGCGCCCGACACTAATTAAACTCCACGATGACGACGGCAAAGATCCTCATTCCCATCTGCGCGCGCCATTTTCCCTATTTCAACCTCTCTACCAGTCCATTGGCGTTTCTTGCCTGTCCGTCACGGTCCCCCCCTTCCGAGATCGTCGTCTTCCGTATACCGTACCCTGTACTCGGTGTTGTCCATTCACCCATCCATCGCGCCAGCCAGCCATTGGACTCCCTCCCGACCCCTGACTTCGACGCCCCTCCTCCACCAGCGCCAAGCTTTGAACCCGCCCTTTAGTTGATGCTTAATCCAGCCTCGGCGATCACGACAACCTACCAAGGCCGAAGCGGGCGAGCTTGCCCTGACGTCTACAGCCGTGGGAGAAATGGCGGACCGCACGTTGAAGAAGAAGAAGAGCAGCGGCCTTCGGGCGCTTCTGGGCCTGAGATCTAGCAAAGAGCCGGGGTCACGGACGAAACTGACAAAAAAGCCCGTGGCCGCCGATTTCCATCACGACGCTGCCGATGAGAAGCTGGCGGAGCCGCTGCGGCGGCGCGATGACGACGTCAACTTCAACACCGAGTCGGCGCGGCGCCCCGACGACGTACTCGATAAGAACACGGGCGAGCGCAAGGACCTAACGGAGATGATGCACGCCTTCACGTACAATGAAGAGGGCGACAGCGGCGACGAGGCGCACGCGCACGGTGACGACGGCGAGCCCGAGTTCGACCCATCACGCCCCGACGGGACGCCGATGCTGGCGGCATTGGCGCCGGAGCTCTGGCTGTACCTGGCCGAGACGTACCTTTCGGCGCTCGACGTGGCGCGGCTCGCAACAACGTGCCGCACGCTGTACGCGCGGCTGGGCGGGCGGGCCTACGCGCTGCTTCAGGATCCAGCGCACCGTGACGCGCGGGTCGACTTCCTCTTGGCGCTGGACCGCAAGATGCCGCGGCACCTCTTCTGCTTCCCGTGCGCGCAGTGGCACCTGCGCATCCAGCCGGGCTGCGAGCGCCTACGGCCGCATCATGTCGTGAACCCGCTGTTCGAGTGCCCCAACCGGACCAACCACTTGTGCCCGCCGCCACGCCTCCGCCTCACCGAGGGCCGCACCCTCCCCTTCACCTTCGCCCAGCTCGCCCGGCGCCACTGGGCCTTTGGCCCTGCCTACGGCATCCCGCACCAGGACCTCGCCCGTCGCTGGAAGGACCCCTACTCAGACTGGTCTCACAACACTATGTACCACATAACCGATAAGGGGCACCTGCTGGTGCGCGTCAAGTCGCAGGTTCATGTCGAAGGCGGCCTCACCGACGCCGCCAAGCGCATCCTGCTGTTCAGTCGCGGGGACTACACGCCCTACTTCAGCGTCTGCAGCCACTGGAAGACGGGGCTCCTCACCTCTGTCCCCAAGTGCGCCCTAGACCACATCCCCGTCGACAAGACCAACACCCTCTCGGTTCCTACCTGTGCCCGCTGCAAGCCCATACGCCGCTGCTTCGCCTGTCCCACTGAGTACCTTTTCGAGCTCAAGATGGCCGAGGACAAGACGGTCCAGGCCAACGGGCCCCAGCGGTTCAAGCTGGCCCTCATGGTCACGCGCTGGAGCGACCTTGGGCCCGCCCGGAGCCCCGACGACACGGAGTGGGCCGCCATTGTGTCGCAAACCGACTACGACAGTCTCCAGGAGATGGGCAAGCGGTCCATCAATGGTACATTTGAAAGCGCCTTCACGGACGCGGTGCCTGGGAAAAGGATCATGTCCACAAACCCCAAGAACATCAAGCCAGAGCAGACTGGAAGTGACTGGTACTGATAGGCATTCCGGCGTGGGTTTGCCTACCTGGATCCATACCACCAATACCTAAGACTTCGGCAGAACGCTCACCTTGACCTTGCCCGATCAGAAGCGCCCTCTGGTGGCTGTTTGCGCGAGCGTCTTTCAACCGCAGTCAGGCAGCTACAGGAACCGCATGGTTCGCGAAGACGCCAGACTAAGATGGCGCAGAAGAAGTCTTTGTCTGAATCGATGCAGGTCAACGATGGCGCGCACCGTGAAGGGGATACAGAAGAACATTCTGCCTTGTTCTTTGACCGCCTGGCGCAAACCGCAACGCTCCGCGGACGGGGATGGGCCAGTCTGAATGGCGTCGTTGGTACAGGTTTCTCAGGTATAAGGACGGCGTGCCGCACGATGGCGGGGAAATGGTCGGGGGAACGAACGCACCTGACGGCTTGTCTTCTCTGTGGAATCACACCACGCACCTCTTGCGTTCGCTTCATCCGGAACAGACCAGTTCTTGGGCGCAAGAGATCGTTTCCTGATACTTTGCCATCCGTGTGGACATATCCCATCCTTTGCTCTCCCCCAAACACGTTCTCACCGCGCTCCTGCCGGCCGTCCGTCTCATCGCCATGTCCTGGATCTACAAGCACCAGACCGCGGCCCTTGCCGTCTTTGCGGGCGCCGCGTTCGTCATGTGCCTGGGCGCGCTGATCCACACGGCCACCTGGGGGTATCCCGTGCCCAAGGCCGCTTACCTTGCCAGCACCATTATCTACGTCATCGCCGCCCCTGTTTACCTCTTCTTCTGGTACCATTCGCGCCTGCACGCGGCACCCGCCAGCCCAATCAGATATCTCCATCGACGGCGGCCCTGGGCCTCCAGGCCGGCCGAGGACCCGGAGTCGGTGTGGGGCCCGAAGCTAAGGGGCGGGACGAGGGCAGATACGCAGGTCCCGCCCCCGATGCCGCCGCGGGAAAGTGGCCAGTTGGCGCAGCCGCCGGCGACTGCGGGCTATCCATACATTCCACAGCCCGTAGACTATGTCGCTGCTCACCCACCAGCGGCGCGTTTCTCGACCCTGGCCCCTCCTGCCAGCCGTGTGCCGCCGCCGTCGGGGCCGCGGATGCCCCCCAGTGCCATCACCCGCAGGCCGATAAGCTCGATCGGAATCCCGGCCAGCGCACAACCGGAGGACCCTACGCGACTGGGCGGCATCAAGAAGCAAGCCGTCCCTCCAGCCGCTGAGAAGCCGCCGACCAAGGCGCCGGCGAAGATGCGCCATAGCATCTCGTCGCTGTCCCAGCCCGCGGAACCGACCACGTCGGTCCAGAGCAAGGCTGAAGACGCCGTGCCGGACCAAGCCAGCAGTCGCGGCAAAACGCCCGTGGAGCGCCATGGCGCCCGACCCGTCGTCCGTGGACCCCAAAAGCTTTGAGAGTCCCCATGGAGATCCCAAGATGGCACCCGCTGCGTACGCTGATGAGGCCCATTCAACACGACAGGCCTATCATTGCGGGGGCCCGGGTTGCGACGCTGCCACATCCAGCTGGCCAAAAACACTCCCGATGACCTCCCCAGACCGGAGAAGATCTGCCCCTTCTTGTTGTTGGCGCGAGAAAAAAAAGTCATTTAGTTGCACTGCAACTCTCGACCCGCAGCGATTGTCCCGCGTAGGCAACACGAGGACCACGCGTTCCTCGTCGGAAATTTCTGTATTGATTTTGGATCATGGTTCTTGGTGAAGGGTTACCTTTTCTCTCCTTCCTTTCTTTTGTCCCAAGGGCCGTTGCTTGGGGACGTCCTCTTGCGAGGCAGTCAAGGCCTGTGGCGCCCAAGAATATTAGTCCGGAAATACCTAACATCCGTAGACGCCAATGAGAATGCAAGCCTTACGGCTCAGAATCGGGGGTTTTCTTCGCGTAATAGGTCGTCTACGGCTCTTTCACGACGCGTCACCTACTCAATGAAGGACAAGGGAAGATTCGGTGAAGCTGCCATGTCACGGGCGTATCGAGCCCATTCCGAGTTCCAAGGACGAAGGCCGTCGTCCCCCATCTCGTCCCTCGCGCCATGTAACCGAAATTTCGGGCGGGCGTACGCGTGGAAAGCCGAAAGAGGCGGAAAGCGTCGCGAAAAGCAAATAGGAAAAAAAAGGATTGCATAGATCTCAACGGTTCGGGGGAGCCCAGCCCCCGAGGCCGGGGGCCAATCAGGCAGAGAAGGGGCTTCGGGCGGTGCATGCAAGATGTACGTGCTCATTTCACGGGATCGCTTCCTACAGCCCCCCCGGGTTCAGTCTGGGTCGTACGGGGGAAGACCACGGGAGGCAATGCTTGGGTCGAGGCCCGGCAGGAGAATGACAAGGGGAACGGGAAGCTGAAGGGTGGTGGGTTTCGGTTCGACCGTCCTGTAGATGGGTGCTGATCTGGGCATGACACGGCAGCGCTCGCGCGCGCGGCCTGCCAGAAGGGGGGGCTCGGCTGCCGACGAAGGCTGCACGCCGGCTTGCCGGCATGAGCCCCCCCCCCCCCCCCCCCCCCCCCCGGGACTTGAAGGCCTCGCGAGCGCGCGTACCTGCGCACGCCCAGAAGTGGGATCCTACCGGTTCCGGTCCCGGTCCCGGGGGGGCCCAGAGGGTTGGTTGCTAGTACGAGTGGAAAACTTCCTTTTGGGTGTTCGCTTCCATTGTCACATCACCCCACCGGGCGACTTTTCTTTTTTCCTTTTCGCTTCTTCTCTTCTAGGTCCGGTTCCCCCCGCCCGGAGGGAAAGGCGAGATCGGGGCGGGTTCATGCCCCCCCCCTTCCCGGGGTGGAGGGCGCCGTTGGACGCGGGCTGTCGAGGCTGTGTGTGAGTGTGTGTGACTTCCAATGCAGATAATATCCCATAGCAGGCGAGCTATTAACCCGCCCGTCAGCCCTGTCCTGGCCCCCCTTCCTTTTCGTTCGTCCAATTGTCCACTTCGTCCAAGGTTCCAATCCCCTCTCCTTCGTATACGCCGCGCTACTATTCATTGCCGGCCAAGGTCGGACGGCATTTCTGAAACCGGGACAAGCAATGGACGGGACGCCCCCTTTGGGTGTTCTGACGTCATCCCATGGCAATCAGGTTAGGTACGCGCGGGGTGATAACCGGCAGGATCATGCTTTCTGTCACTGAGGTCTCTCTTCCTCTCCTGTTATCTCCTGCCTCAGCTTCCATCCATCCAGGGCTCTCATGCATCGCGGAATTTCCTGTTTTTCCTTGCTTTTGGGAGAAAAGCCGGGGGGATCTAGGTCCTGCCGGCAGAAGTTGGTGCGCAAGCGTGCCCTCATTGACAATCCCATCCCATATGCATGCTGCAGAGTTGACCAACTACATAGCTGCCAGGGGTCCGGAGGTCTTTCCTTTTGGGGCTTTTCGGCAGAGCGCGTGTGACGAACCCCCTGAAGGGCTGCAGCAGTAAAGTAGGTAAGTAGCCCCGTACCCCGGTCTGCATACACAGTAGTAGTAGAAGAGCCCCTGCAGCAGCGCGACCGCGATGTTCCCCTTGGCTTGTGAAAGATAACCGCGCGCGCCGGTCAGAACACGGCAGGCAGGAGATGAGCCACCCCCCCCCCCCCCCCCCCGGAACACCGTTGGAAGAAGAAGCAAGGAAGTGCGGGCAACAACCACCCCCTCGTGTGATCTATCGGTCGGAATTCCAAGTATCGGTGCCGAGTCCGTACCTCTTTCTGCCGACGTTGCCGACCCCAGAAGCCACGATAGGACGAGGCCACAAGAATGCCTGCCCTGCATGGGAATGCGACTCCCCTCCCCTCCCCGCCGCCGTCCACGTTTCGGTATTCCGTGGATGCGCGTGCAATGGATGGAAGCTCTGGCTGGAGTCGGGGCAATGCTGGCTGGGCCGAGGAACATTCCCTCCGCACCTCGCGCACGGGGGTTTATGTTTTCTTGCTTCCACTTCTTCCTTCTCTTCTTCCCATATTTCCCGGCATGCGGTGTGGTTCCTGCGCGGGCGGACGGTTAGAGAAAACGGGCCTAGACTGCCGACAGGGCTTTGTTCGCCTGGTTCCAAATGGATACCTGTACGGGCTTACAGTAGGTGAAGTGGCTACTGGTGGGGGCAATTGCGCCCAGCTGGAAGGTGCAGGTCCCGGCTTGGCCGGGACCACCATGGACCATAACTTAGCTCAGGTTGCTAGCTGGACCGTATGGTCCCGAATACAACATCATCTCGTCCTGGTGCCATACGTTCGTCTTTCACTACCTAGAGCTTTTTGCATGCCGGGAAATTTGGGCGCTGTGGGGATTGGGGGGGGAGAATGCAACCCCATCCATCTCTATTCCATGGATTTGCAAAAATCCATAGCGCGCTATTCCGTCAGCCGCCCCCCTCCCTTCTCGCCTAGGTAAGTAGGCGAACCTCCAATTCCCACTTCATGGGAACCAGTTTTTCCCCTCGGGATTTGCACTGGCAACCCCCCCTGGCCCTTAGCTGCCCCGGGCGGTTTGACGGGGCTGTGGGCCAAAACGCCAGCCAGCAGCAGGCTTTTGGAGAAAAGACAGGGAGGAGGAAAATGCCAACAAGGGCTGGCTCGTCCCGATCGATCCGCCGCGAAATACGAGATCTCGATGTTTGGCCCGCATGTGGGAAAAACATGGGAATTTTCGTGTCCCGGCGGAAGAAGAGGTCGTCTCCGCACGCTTTCAGCTGCCGTGATAATGCCGGGTCCCGGTGCGTTAATCCAGACCCGGCCAAGAACATCCGCCATCCGGTGCCATGCCACGGGTCGCGCTAGACTTCCAAGGTTCCCCAAAGCCGTTTTCCCCCATGGTAGTAAGAATTACCCCCAGTCACGGCGACGCTCACCGTCTTGGGTCCATTCACACGCCTTCCCTCGGAACTAGGCAAGTAGGTAGGTACCTAGGTATGGTTGGTAGTGTGCATCACAGGTACAAGCGCGAGTGCCGCAAAATGCGCACACATCTACTAGTGCCGACACGACTCATCTATTCCCCCCTCCCCCCCCTGACTAGACAGTTAAATCCGGGCACATGCACACAGCCATAAGAGACCAGAGACAGCAAAAAGCGCAAAGCAACCAATGGCGGTGGGGTATTTTATTAAAGTGCAGACATGATGATCCCGATCGCCCCCCCCCCCCCCCCCCCCCCCCCCCTTTTAACGGGACGCGTTGTCCTCGCGGTCGGGGGAAATGGTGGAGGTGCCGCCGGCCTCGGCCTCGGACACGATCTTGGTCTTGACGACGCGGCCCTGGGGGGTCTGGTAGACGACGGCGTAGATCTCGAGGCCGCTGTAGGGGTTGTAGAAGTAGCCCAGCTCGTACTCGGTCACGCCGTCGATGGTGATGGTGCGGTTGTGGCCGGTGAAGGCCATGTCGGTCTGGTAGTAGCCCACGTTGTGGCGCGCCACCTCGTCGCCCTGGTTGTTGAGCAGCTGGTCGTAGATGGTGCCGTTCTGCCCCAGCACGCGGTTCGAGTGCGCGTTGCCCGAGTAGTCGTTGGTCGAGTACAGGATGTTGTGCTTGATGTTGTAGTCGATGGTGCTCAGCCCGCGCTTGGCGTTGGCCGTCCCGCTCGGCGCCGCCGCCGACGACGACGTCGCCGACGGGGACGAGGACGAGGAACCGCCGCCGCCGCCGCCGCCACTACCACCACCGCCGCCGCCGAGCGTGTCGCCGACGTCGTCGACAATGTCGCCGAGGCCCTTGCCCAGCGTGGCGATGACGGGGTTCAGGTCGATCGAGTTGAGCACGTCGTCGACCATGGCCACGACGTTCTCCAGGCGCGCCTCGAGGTAGACCTTGGCCTTGACGTCCTGGATGTTGAGGCGCACGCGGTCGATGGAGGCGTCGACGCCGGCGGTGAAGTGCAGCAGGTTCAGCACCTTGGCGTCCAGGTTGACCTTGGCCGTGATGTTCTCCACCTCGATGTTGATCTCGCCCACCGACACCGACGCGTTCAGGTAGACGTCGGGCTCCTGCGGCAGCTCGACGCCGCCCTTGGTGCTGCGCGTCTCGTAGATGGCCGAGTCCGGGTCGCCGCGCTTGTTGAGCTGGTAGCCGACGTAGCCGTCGTCGCCGTCGGCCGCCGCGCCGAGGGAAAGGAGCGACAGGAGGAAAAGGCCCAACGGCCGCGTAGCGAAGGAACGCATCTTGTGGGAGGAGGAGGAGGAGAAAAAAACAGCGACGGGGTCACACACACAGAAACTCGCGGGCGCTGGGCTGGACCTGGGACGATCACAGATGGACGAGGGGGTCCCCCTTCGAAGGGGGGAGGGAGGCCGCTATCTAAAAGGGCCGGCCGAGAAAAAAAGACTGGGAGTGCGTCCGGTCTGGCGCGTGCCGTCGCACGTAGGGCCGAGGGGGGGGGGGTCGCAGGGGAGGGGGAGAGGGGGAGAGGGGGAAAGGACGAGACCTGGCCATCACGCATCATCGTTCGGCTGGCCTGCCGACTCCTTTTCCGATGCATTGCGCCGGAGCCCTGCCCAGGATCCCGGCCCTGGTACACAGTATAGCAGAAAGATGCCCTGCTATGTATAGGGGCGGAGCGGTCGCAGAGCTTGGGTCGGGCCTGGGACGGTTTGGGTAGTGTGCTCCGCCCCGTGTGAAAAAAGCCGACTGGCTCCGCCGCCCCAGCAACCCGGCCACCAAAGCCCATCGCATGATGGCAATCTCCCCCAACCTTGGAAACCCAGCTTTTCCGGCCCGTCGTCACATCCAGACGTCGTCGATGCGCTGGGGAGAGAGGGGGAGGGAGCCGCCGGTTCCGCCGTTAGCCTTATGGGGAACCGTTAAGCTCGTGCGACAGGGAATGACGGAGGGGGGGAAAGGCGGCGCGCGCTGGGCTGGACCAGGGGGGGGGCGGAGGGATGGAGGGCTGGCCGTCCTGCTGGGCAACGTTCCCCCCCCCCCCCCCCCCGTCTTATATGAAATCGTCACTGCCCATGGCCGCCCTCTCGTGGTGTAGCCCATCCCGCTCCATCGTGTGTGTGTGAGAGACTTTGCGTGCGTGCGTGTGTGTGTGTGTGTGTTGCCTCTCGCTCCTTTTCGCCCACACGCTCTTTGAAAGTCAACCATGCAGAACCGCGTGATCCTCTCGCTCCTCTGGGGCTTCCTGCTGCTGGCCCTCGTGGCGGCGCAGACGGCGTCGACCACCGACGACGCCGCGACGACGACGCCCTCCAGCACCGCCGCGGCCACTACGCAGCCCGAGGGGACGCCGACGGCCACGGCCACGGCCACCGACGACGGCAGCACGTCGCCCACCGTCACCCCCACGGCCACGGACGCCTCGTCCGGCACCGGCACGGCCACGTCGGCCAGCGCCGGCACCAGCACCTCGGCGCAGGGCGGCGGCGGCGGCACGGGCGAGCTGCCGCCCCTGCCCACGGGCGACAGCCCGCCCGACGTGCTCCTGCGCATCCCCGAGCTCTCGGTCAAGAAGATCGAGCTCGACGTCGACAACCTCAACGCCGAGATCAACCTGGCGGCGCAGGTGGCCAGCCTGGTCGAGGTCAACGCCGGCGTGCAGGTGGGCATCAAGAAGGTCAACATCACCATCGCCGACGTCGACGCCAACCTGGACCTCATCATCCGCCTCGGCAACCTCGTCGACATCGTCAACCGCACGCTGGCCTCGCTGGACCTCAACCCGCTGCTCATCAACGTGCTCGAGACGGCGACGGACCTGGTGGGCGACGTCGTGGGCGCCGTCGACGGCCTGCTGGGCTCCATCGTCAACGGCGACTCCAAGATCAACTTCCTCATCGACAACCTCGGCAACATCGTCCAGGAGGTGACGGGCGGCGCCGGCGACGCCGTGAGCTCCATCATCGGCAACTTCGAGAAGAACATGACGTACACGGGCGCCCAGAAGATCCTCCAGGGCGGCAACATCCAGAAGACGTACAAGTACTCGCCCCTTAACGCCCTCGTCAACGTCGTCACCAACGCCGCCGGCCAGGTCCTGCGCGCCGTCGTCGTCGGCAAGGACAACAACGGCGACAAGACCTCGTCCACCGTCTCCTCCTCCCTGCCCACCGCCACCGGCTCCGCCCAGCGCCGGTGAAGAAGGAAGGCCGGGAGAAGGGGGCCGTGAGCAACCTTTGTTTCGGGGAGGGGGGGGGCAAACCCATGCCCGAGCACCATGTTTACTCTGGGATACCCTTAATTGAATCAAATCGAATCCATCATGTCGTGAATATTTTATGTCGTGTGCGCCGTGTCTGCTCGTGGGAATGCTGGCAGGGTCTGTGTGTATTACTCAGCGATACCTGTAAGCGTTTCCCTCAGGTGAAAACCCCTATATACAAGGAATCGTGATGTTTGTCAATGTTGCTACTGTGGCGTCATTGCCGGTGTTTTCTTCCTGCAAGTAGGGAGTATAAGTTGTGAAGTACAGGTATCATTGCTATTATGTATTATGTTCTGCTTCTTTGGAACAGGGTTCCAAAAATACCCTGGGCTGAAATGGCCGTTACCGCCGTGCAGATAAGTCAACTTCGTTCCCCTCCTCGAAGCTGCTCATACCTGAAAATCTAAATGCCCCCCCTCCCCCACGTCGAAGCTATCCGTACCAGAAAATCTAAATGCATTCCCTCCGGGCTTCTCATCCACGCTTTACTTGTACAGGGGAATCTTCCAAAGCAAAAGAACCCAACCGTCCCAACGCCCGAAACAGCAAAACAACCCCTGCCCTCTACGCGCACGCCCGCGCCTCCGGTGACTCCCGGACGGCCTCCACGTCGGCGGCCTCCCCGCCCAAGAGCCGGCCAAGCTCCTTCTCGTAGGAGCGACGGCGGAACGCCATCCTTTCGGCGTGGCTGGGGTCCTGCACGCCGGGCGGGTCCGCCCACTTCCTGCCCCCCCGGCTCCTCCCGACGACGCCGTCGAAGTTGACGTCGGCGAGGTCCACGACGGCGAGGGCGGCGGCGGGGCCGCGCTGCGCCCGGACGGCGTAGAGCAGCGGGTAGCAGTCGCGGAAGACCTTGCGGGCGAGCAGCGCCGCGAGGGGGTAGCCCCGGGTGCCGAAACCCCAGGAGCCCCAGTCGCGGTCGAGGAGCAGCTCCGTCTCGACGCGCAGGCGGCGCAGGCCGCCGGCGCCGGCGGGGCTGAGCAGCGCCATGGCCGGGAGGATCATGGATCCGCTGGAGGTGCGGCCACCGTTCCAGGTGGCGATGCCCACGTCGCGCAGCCGCGCCGTCGTCGCCGGCCGCAGCAACGACAGGAACGCCAGCAGCGCCCGGTTGTCGTCGAACTGGAACCGCTGCTTGTACAGCACCGCCGCCGCCTCGGCGTAGACCGCCTGGGACGTCGCCAAGAGGTTCGTCGCCGGCCCGGTCCAGGGCCCGTCGCCGGCATGGCCGGCGCAGGACCTGCGTAACCCCCGGCGGGCGTTGCCAATGCAGATGCGGCCGGACCCCGTCAAGGCCTCCTGGTAGATCTTGATCCGCAGCTCTGGCGGCAGGGACAGGAAAGGAAACGGCTTCTGGCGCGGTTCTCTCTTGGCGGCTTTGCGTTTCTGCCGAGAGTTCCGTGTAAGCCGGGCACCAAGACGGGCACAGCCCATTTGTTGACGTACCTTGTTCGGCCGGGCTCCGGACTCGTCGTCGATCTCCTCCCCCTCCTCGGCAATGGAAACATCGTCGTCGGTTAAGTCAGCCTCGCCGTAGGAAACGGCGGCCCGCTTCCTCTTGGGGTACCGGCCGACCGGGTCCGGAGGGGCTGGGGCGGTAGCACTTGCGGCGACCATGACGGCGATGGGAACAGGTAAGAGGCAGGCCGGCAAAGAGGTAGGTAGGTAGGTACTTTGGTTAGGGACAGCTTGTTCAATCTCGAGCCTACTGGAGGTCACTCAACTTGGGCGAAAAAGGAAACGAACCTGATCTGGGCGAGAACCTTTCCTTGATTCATCGCGGCTTCGGAGGTTTATTATAGTAGCCGTCGTCGCTGCCATCCCATTCGAGGGTGGGGCTTAGCGACTGCTGCCTGCGGCTGCCCCGCCTGGCGATTGGGGTTGCAAAGAAAGTGCAGAAAGAGACACAACCAAAAGGGCAACTGGCTCACCACGCTATTGAGAACAGTGAACCCTTTGGTTGAATTCCATACTTTCCATTTTTGCAGTTCCCCTCGCCGGGTCCAACTCAAATACTCGCGGTAACACCCTCACTTCGACTCCCCAGGAGAGGTAGACAGCCCGATATTCGTAGACATGGATGGATGGCTGAAGAATGGAGTCCATTAGCTGAGCCAAGCCCGGCCAAGCCTGCGCCTCCTCTAGTCGGTCTCGCCTGCAACCACTGCTGGATTGGCGGGTTGTATATGTAGGTAAGTTACTTAGGTAGGTACCTACGTGGAGATCGGGTTGTTGGTCGCGTGCCACGAGATGTCGATCTCCCTTTCCCCGCGTCCCGTCCGCGATGCTCTGATGCCAGGGCCTCTCCTGCCACCGCCGCGGTTGGCTTCAAATAGCGGGAGCCGGGCCCCCGACGGCTCCGTCATGTTCCAGACCCGCCAACTCTATCGCGGCCCCTTGCCCATCGACTCGGGAAAATACTTCGAAGCGACTTTAAAGCAGGCACTTGCGTTAGGCTCACGAGTAGCGCCCCTGGCCTGAACCTCGAGTGCTGCATCGTCATCCCGCCAACATGGACCGTACTCCGCTCCTGGGCCACGACACGAGCAACGATGACGGCCACCGTCCCGTGAAGAGCGTGCGTTCTCTCCTCTCCTCCATCGCGTCTCCCTCGTGTGTGTCGAGAGATTGCCGCGTCGTTGACCTCTTCCGTTTGCCGTCCAGCGATCGTCTTTTTCGATCATGAATGTCATCCGCAACGTCCTCATGGCGCCTAACCAGACGGCGCACGAGTGCGTCGTGATGCTGCTCAACGAGGAGGACGCGGAGCGTAAAGACCGGCTAACGGAGAAATGGCGCGACCACAAGCTGGAGGAGCTCAACTTTATTGGTGTTGTGGTAAGTGCTGCTCCTGCTGCTGCTGCTGCTGCTGCTGTCGTCCCCCCCGATGCTGCCCGAATCCCCCCGGTGCGGCACGTCCCAATACTGAAGGCGGGATGTTGAGAACAGGGTGCCCTCCTGGCCACGGTACTCACGAGCACGGGGAGCTGGCCGACGGTGCTGGCCAACGGGAACCGCCAGCCCTGGCCGTGCCGCGCCTTTTGGTACTGTGGAATTTTGTTCGCCCTCGCCGCCGTGCTTGTTGCAGCCCAGCAGACGATCCGCCTGCACCGGCTGAGCGCCCACCCCCATGGTTTGGCCTACATCCGCAGCTGCCTCTTCGGTCGTCGCCGCCGCGACGGCCTTTTGGTGCCCAACAAACTGCAGATCTACGCCTGGCAGGCCAGCGTCATGATGCTGACCGTCGCCGTCGCCTGCATGGTCACCGGCATGATGGTACGGCTGGTCCTTGGCAGCCCCTCATGATCCGGATGCGTTGCCCGTACTGACTGGGCGACAAACAGGTACTCGTCTGGGTCAGCACCAACTGGGGCCCCTACAAGAACCCCCGCGACGACTGGTGGGACGAGAACGCCAAGGTAAGCGCCCCCTTCCGCCTGCCATGGACTGCGCGGCAGGAGCTGACGAGGACACACAGCTCGCCGTCACATTTACGGCCGTCGCGGTTGCCACTCTTGTCGTGTTCATGATGACGCAGATTTCGCTGTCCGTCGAGCTCCGTACCGACGTCTAAGCGGCCAGGTCAGGGCGACCTTCTGGATGTCGGGCCGGTCATCCATGTGCTGGGAGGGGGGCTTTTTGCTCGCCATAGAAGAAGGACCACGAGCCTGGAGAACAGCTCGAGATTCAGACCCATGCCAGCACTCATCCCCCCCCCCCCCCCTACTTGTTTGATGCTCCCTCGTCTCATTGCATTGATATCCATGAGTCGCTGGGAACCTCTCCAGACGTAGCCCTCCAGTATACAGTAGATAGCTACATTCCAATACAAATACGTCTCTACCTATATAGTGCCTTCCTACCTAGGCACTTCCTTGTTTACTTCCTTGCCTGTCCTGGAAGTCGAAGCACATCGTTCCTTCTGGACTTCATACTTGTCTTACTTTCTTGAGTATAGATCAAGGCAAGTACCCTCTTCAGGGTGTAGTCGCCTCAACTAGCCCGTACCTTGGGTACCTACCTTGCACAAGAATCCAATTTTCACGAGCGTCCGAGGATGGATAAATAGGTGGATGAAGCGAGCACTACTCTGACTTCCATTGCTCGTAACTCGATCAACCTCTTACCCCCGCGATGCTTAAAGTTGGCTCCATCACTACTTAAATAATTGCACGCCATGGCGCATCTCCCGAAGCCAACGCTCGACGATGTCATTAACTTTCTCATCGTGGACCTGGGCCTCTCAAACCTCCGGAAACTGAGGCAGATGGAAGACGCAACACCGCTCCACTAGTGCTGGGAGCTCGAGGTTGGCCCGGGGGCGCCACTTAAAAGATTCATTTGGATATTGAAGGTTACCAAAATATCTCGCCAGCAGTTCCAGATTTGGAATGAGGTGGCCACCATGAGATGGGTCAGCAGAAACACTTACATCCCGGTTCCCCGCGTCCTCTGGTTTGGGGAAATAATGAACGAGCCCATCCGTTACGAGGCACTGCTGCTTGACTACACGAGCGGCGTGCGTGCGGACACTATCTTCTGGCGGCTGTCGACAAGCAAACAGCATTACCTTCTAGAACAGCTCGTTGATGTCCACGGCATGCTATACGAGCACACATGGTCGCACTTCGGAGGCCTATACACCGAGGGTAATGGAGAGACAGCGCCAGGGATAATGCGAGATTACTGGGGAGGTCCGCCCGAAGAAGTACCCCTGAAAACGGAGGACCAACTTTTTCCGACCGACGGGCCGCATTTCAGCACTTTGTCCTTGGTAGAAACACACCTGACACAATACATGGAAAAAATCGAGACTGAGCCGGCCCTGAGCTGGTGCCTCGGGGCGCTTCCGAAGCTGCGGGCCTTCCTGGGAATGGTGCAGAGGAGTCCCTTGAGACCGGTGAGAGGCGTCCTCATGCACCGAAATTTACATTTGGGCAACATCATGTGCAACCCGGATGATGCCAAGATCACTGGGGTGCTCAACTGGGAGCGCTCAGCTGTGCTGCCCGACATGTTTTACGACATGGAAGTGCCAAGTATCTTGCCTGAGGCACAGACGCAGGAGGAAAGAAATCAGAACTCTAGACTCCTTCAAATGGAGTTCGTCATGGTGTGCCAAAACCGGCTTCCGCAGCTCCTTCCCGCTCTGTTCAGAAAGGCCCGGAAGCCCGCTGTTGCACTCCTCGAGATCATGGTTCCTCTGCACTTGCTCGTCACTGTTTTCCCTCGCCACCGGGACGAAAGCGAAGGCATGCGTTGGTACAATAGGTTGCAATGTGCCCTGGATTATTACTATCTCTGAGTTCAGCGAGGAACCTGAAGCGGGACGGCCCAGGGACGCACAAAGGCGGATTCAGCACAGCGATTCTCTGTATGGTCTATTACTCTGTTGCCTGTAGCATAGCGCAGCAATATACTGGTAGCGATCGGCTTCTTCTGAAAGGCTCCTTGGCGGCGAACAGGGCTTTTCGCCGTAGGCATGAGCACTTTCGCCATTTCCGTGGGCATCGTGCGGGCAGGTTGAGCCGGCGGAGCATCTTTGACCGGGTTGACATACACGCAGCATCAAGTGTATGTATGTAATCCAGTCTTGGTCCGATTAGCTCAAGATCTCCCGTCCACTGTAATGGGCGTCTTTTTTTGGGCGGGGGGGCCCGGGGTTCGGTTTAGTTTGGACAGGGGGGTCAACGGGAATTTCGAAACGCGTCTGAAAACGCCCCAAGTGGGTTTGGGCCTCACCTATCTTCTTCCATGGCTGGCCCTCGAGGCCGCCCTGGGTCACGACGACCAGAAAGAAAGCCCTTGAGTAGAAAGATTGCGAGAATTGCCCCCCCTCTCCTCCCTTCAGACGCCGTCGCTAGCTGAGCCCAGTCGCGCTGGTGCCGCGAAAGCCACGATATGTACTTAGTAATCTTGAAGGCTCGCGCGCGGAAGGGGAGGGGGGGGGGAGGGGCTCGCCCGTCGTGAGGCTCATCTTAACCAACGTCCACCCACGTCGGATGGGGAGTGATTGCAACGTGACGCCAGGGGGGGCGCGGGACCCCTGATCCCCGTCGGCGCGCCCTTTAGCGCCCGTGTTGCTGTTGTCGTCTTTTTTTTTAAGCCCCAAATCCGCCTGGCTTTCTGGGGGGCGAACCGCCCGCTCGGTCTCAAGTCCTGCCTCAAATCCCTGCAGATGTAGGAGCATCGCGGGGGGGCGGCAGGGGCGCGCGCGCGCCCACACAAGGCGTAAGCGATGCCACACACACACACACACACACACACTCACTCACTCACACAGCCCAGTCCAGCCGGGAGCAATCCCATGAGCGTGCGGCCCTCGAAATGAGCCCCCCCCCCCCCCCCCCCGGCGCAGGGGATGGCAGCGATAAAAAGTCATGGTAGCATCTACTCTGGGGGTCTTGCTCAGCGCGGGTCCCTGGCGAGCCACCCACAGCCCGCATAACCGCCAATGAGCTCTTTGGGCCTCCCGGGAACCGCTCAGTTGCCCTGGGCTGCAATTCGCGGCCATTCCCACCCTGGGGGAGCAGCGGCGGCGGGGGCTGCGGCTCTTCATGGAAGCCATAGGTAGCGTGGATACGGGTCCTCCCTACTGTGTATACTCGGGGGGCCTCCCTAAGCGGTATAGTAGGCGTCTGTTGTTCCGAGGCGCGCGAACGGGGATGGGATGGGCAACAGGGACCCCCGGCCAGACCCCCCGGGGGGGGGCTCGTCTCCCCTTTCCCCAAAGCCGGCGGCGCAATAAAACGCCCAGAGCCCGCCCGCTGCTCGACGGCCGCTCCTCTCTCCCGTTTGACCGTTCTTGTCTTTTGCTTGGCAACCACCGCGTCCGCCAACCGTTCGTTTCTTCTTGCACTTGTACTGTACCTGGCGTACGGTCTTGGTTTAACTCGTATACTTCGTTTCTCTTATCCCCCACCCCCCTGCTTGTAGACCAAGACCCCTCCTGCCCCCTTCTCCTCCTCTTCCTCGCTAGCCCTTCTATTCATAATGGCGCCCGGCCCCGCCCACCAGTACAACGACGTCCGGCTCGACGACCGCGACGACCGCTCCAGCACCGAGGTCGAGTCCCTGATGGAGGTCGAGAAGCAGTGGCAGGCCGAGGGCCTGGACCGGCCGCTCCGGCGGTCCCGGACGCGCCGGGTGTGCGACGTTTTCAACCAGTGGCGCTGGCTCATCGACACGACGCTGCTGCTGGTCATCCTGGTCTGCGTCCTCCGCCTGCAGACCCCCGGCGGCCGCCCCGCGGCCAAGTCCAAGGCCGACGAGTACCAGCTCAACGGCGACATGACCGACTTCAGTCCTCGGTGTAAGTCCCACGCCGGAGCCACGCCTCCGTCGCCCAAGAGATAAATTGGCTGACACGCGGCGCAGTCGACCAGCAAATCGTCAAGTTCGTGCCCGAGGACGAGTACGCCCCTTACAACATCTCCGACTTCTTCAAGCCCGAGGTCTTGGACAAGTGGAACCAGCTGATGCCCAGTTCGTCATCCCCCTCCTTCTCCTTCTTCTTCTCCTCCTCCTTCTCTGGGCGGCCGATGGCCCCCCCCCCCGTCGGGGCTCGCTCGTGACTGACCCGCCGCGCACAGAGGGCATGGGCTTCCAGGAGGTCAAGGACCCGGGCAACCCCAAGTACCACGACATGCCCACGCCCATCCAGTGGCCCGACAACATGACCGTCTACACCACGTCCATGACGCACCAGCTGCACTGCCTGTGGGCCGTGGTCAACAACTACGCCCTGCTCAAGACCAACCAGTCCATCAACGAGGACCACCACTGGCACATGATCCACTGCTTCAGCTACATGCGCCAGGCCATCCTCTGCTCCGCCGACACCGCCCTCGAGGGGCTCGAGACCACCTTCCCCGAGTCTCTGGGCAAGGGAGGATCGGACGGCTGTAAGTTCTTTCTCGCTTGTGGCGGCATGCCCTCCCCTCCCCCAACTTTTTTTACTCTGGGACCCTTTTTTTCGGGTTTTGGTGCAAATCGCTACGGAACCGCCCGACTTTGATCCTTCCCTTGCCGTAGTCGGATGCTGACCACGGCGCGCAGGGGACGCCCACCACGTCTGCAAAAACCGCAACCAGGTTCACGACTACCTCGAGAGCGTGCGCGCGTACGACGACCAGGAAATCTTTTAAAGCTGCCCTTACGCGATTACCATGAGGTCTCCCCAGGGGGAGGTTGGGAGCGTCGGGGAACACGCCGAGGCCGTGTCTTTCGGATTTCCAATTCCGCTCCGAGCGCGACCGCCCCCGGGGAGCCGGGGTTCCGGATGAATAGGGGGCCCCGTTAATTGACCCATTTCCATTTCAGCGAGCATATTTCGAATACACCATTACTTTTTTTGACGCATGGGAGCCTTGGAGTACTGGCGTTTCGGTCAGTGGCGAATGCATTGTGAAATCACAAAGGGCAATACTTGCACGCGGACAGCGTAGGGGGACTTTGGCACTATGATGGACACGAGATGGGTTCAAGCGCTGCCAAAGAGAGCATGACCGACTCTGAGATATGGGACGTGGGAGCCTTTTCGTCATTGGGCAGGTTACTAGCTGAGGCTGATGCGCAGGGCTGTTTGGGATTGCCTAAAAAAGGCCATAAGGTTCAGCCGGATTGGCGGAGCTAATGGGCTGCAGGGCTGCCTCCGTATCTGGGCAGTGCTCCAAATATGGGATGGTGCATCCATCCATCGTCCGAGGCGTTTCCGGGCCCTTGAAGGTGAAAAGGCAACGGGATGCAACTTTGATGACTGGAAGTGTGGCAGGAGAGCTTGCGGTTGCGGGAAACCCACCGAGGCACTCCTCACGCTTGCACCATGATTAACAAATTCGAAGGAGGGCGGGTTGGTGAGCCATGTTCTTCTCGCTGAGCAACCGGGTGCTGGACGTGGGAGGAGAGCAACCTATGTAGTACAAGACGTAGGCACGGGTCGTTCGAGAGTCTGCAAGTTTGCGAGGAGTGAAAGCCATACGCCGGGTGCGGCTTACTCCTCAATCGGACCTGGATACTAGAGGCATCGTGATCACAGCTTGAACAGAGGCCACCGAATAGATGGATGTGCGGAAACCCCTGGGGTTGAGTCTCTTGCGCAACGGCCACGACTCGGGCGCGCCTGCGGAGCAGATGAGAATGAAGCGACGGCCACTCCGCTACCTGGGTAGCCGCGCATTGTGATTGCACATGGGACAACGGATCCAGATTAGGTCGAGGGAAGCTGGTTATCGTGTCAAAAAAGCAAAGCAAAAAAAAAAAAAAAAAAAAAAAAAAAAAAAAAAAAAAAAAAAAAAAAAAAAAAGGAAAAGGTTGGCACGTCAGAACTTCCAATATTAGAAAAAAGGATGGCTGACTGCCGAAACAGTCTGGTAAACGCGTTTACTCCCCCCCACAGGCTTGAACTGTGAACCTCCTGATGTATGTGGAATAACAGTCAGACGCGCTAGCCAATTGCGCCAGGGAGGAGATGCTTCCATTGCTTGTTGAGTGTCACTGCGGTTATTCCAATCTATGATGAAACCGCGCCGGGGTGGAGTAATGGAAGGCAAGCCGATGCGGCGCGGTTGCGCGGGTGGTAACGATCCATGTGCGGCTGCGTTTCCGTACGTCAGTGACGCTGGGCGGATACGCTCACCCCATCCCTCACACTTTTCGGGTGCTCTCTGCCTGACCGTGTGTCACTGGACTGGCAGTTCGTCGGTTTGTTTGTTGTATTGGAATAAAAGTCCGCCGGATTGGATGCCATCGTGTGCTCGTCTACCAATAGCTTCATTGTTCTCCCGCTGGTCGATGCGGACCGTGGTGAGGCTATTGGTTTACCCCAGCTGGCTCTGGAGCGCGTCTCTCTCAAATAGCCTTCCATACGCCCTCTGCAGGCTCCAAGCAAGCACTTGAACTGCCAAAGTTTGGCGCAAGTCGTTCCGCCGCAATGCCACAGCGGTACGCCGATTGGATGGGAGGCCGAGTAACGTGCTGGGAATGGGACGTCCCGCGGACCACGAGACAAAGATCGGCGCAGACAGCGTAACTCCTCTTGCCAACCCCCAGAATAGGTACCGGGCACAGACTTCGCCCCAGGTCTTGCTTGAGGATGCTCCCGAAGTCACGGTATGGCGGGCCGCTTTTGGCTTGGTCTAATGAAGCATATATGAGCGGAGAGCACCCTGACGCCCTTGCATTTGTTCATGGGCATCCGAAACACCTCCCCGTTCGCCGCGACCGATATCAGGCACCTGATTCACTGGATGCTTCTCTTGCTAGAGTATCAGGTCATCACATGCGCAAACGAACGAACCAGGCCGGTGATTTGGTAATTTCCTTGATTCCTGTCATATCCCCCCCAGTGTTTCCCATGGCCAAATCCTCCAGCTGACGCATGCTTGCGTGGTGGTGGTGACCCTGTCGGCTCTGGCAGCATACTGGCAAGTCTCATTCAGTATGCTCCGGGTCCTACGGGGATAAAGTACATGTCTCGACTCTCCTCATATCTCCAGTAACGGCCGTGTAGCCGCCCTCCGTGATTTTTCTTTCTTTTTTCTTTTTTTTCTTTCCACCGGGTTCCCGAGCGTCCAAGGGCGAAATCCAGCTCACGACCCGCGCACCAGTTTCGTGATGACCCCCCACTTGTCCGCGGTGTCGGACAGGACAACGGTGACAATGAAGGCCGCAGCGGCAGTCAAGACGATGACGGCCATGACGGTGAGTACGGTGACGAGGGCCATGGCGAGGAGAAGCGCGGCGTACGTGGCCATGGTGGCGCTCAAGGACTGGGCCGGGTGGTGGTTCACTGTCTCCTGGGACTGCGCACGACAACCTAAGTCAGCCAAGAACCCAGGCGCTCTCCCTCCTCCCCGGGCCGAAACGGCAGGAGGCGGGCAAGCAAAATCAAGGCTTTTCTTGGGGGGGGGGGGGGGGGGGGGGCTACATACCTGCTTCCGGGACTCGTCGAGGCGTCGGTCGAGCTCGGCGGCGAGGCCGGCTTCCAACTCCCCGCGCAGCTGGACCCCGAGCTCGCGCAGCGCCTCCCAGGCCTCGTCGCGGTCGGTCTCGGCGTCCTTGCGCACGGCGGCGATGCCGGCCCGGATCTCCTCCCGCAGCGCCGCGAGCTGGCCGGCGGGCAGCGGGGCGGCGCCGCCGCCGCCGGGGGCGGGAAAAGGTGAGAAGACCGAGTCGGGGGCGGGAAACGGCGAGGAGAAGACCGAGTCGGGGGCCGTCGCGCCGCGGCGCGGCTGGGACAGGTTGGCCATGAAGGCCTGCGCGGCGGCGGCGGGCGAGGGGTCCCCCAAGGTCGCGAGCAGGACCTCCCCCGGAGCGCCTCGGGCAGGTCGAGGGCGTAGTCTTGCGCGTTGGCGGCGGCGGCGCGTGGGCGGGCTGGGCTCGGGACGGGCTTGCACGCGGTCAGCGGAAATGGATCGGGGGAAAAAAAAGAGGAGGTCCCTCGTGGGCCGCGGCTGGAGGGAAAGGGAGTGGAGGCGAAAGAAGAAACAGCGAGTACCTGTTGTTGGCCGGCGGACGAGTTTCCACACGACGTGTTGTCGGGGCGCGGCGACGGTTTGGGGCCAGGCGGGGGTGGTATGCCTGATAGTGGCTGGTTGTGACGGGTTGGTTGGTCTGCCGACGCAGCCGAGGGACTGGGTTGCGACATGGTGTGCCGGAGACCTCCCGATATGGGCGTGAAGTGTTCCGGGAGAAGATGGATGGATGGACTGGGTGCAGCAGAGGCCTGGCTGCTTGATGGGAGTGAAGTGCTCTGGGAGAAGATGGATGAAGAAGTGGTGATCTGGGGAAGAACGCTGATGATTAAGTCCACCTCGGAAGCCCGTTTACTGATTGCATTCTACGGCTGCACTCTCAGGTAAGTAGGTATTTTAGTAGCTCGTCGTTAGGCAGCCATTGCTTTCTCTCTTCCTGTTTGGTATTTCCTGTGGCCTAGAACGCCGTTTGCGTTGATATCTGGGAAATGCATGTAGCTGCTTGTTTGCTCCCTGGGGCACCACTCCAGGCTCCCAGGCTCCCCGCCTTGGCTCATCTATCAAGACGAATTTGACGAGCCCGGTGATCGTACTACACCTTCAAATCTAATTTGAGATCCATGGTTCAGGACATGTGCGTGTTTGCTGGGAAAGTTGATGATTGGTAGCCGGGGCTGACAGGAGTAGTGCTGAAGCGGTCACAACTCGAGCTTTCTTGTATACTTCTCTTACAGATCATCCGATGCCTCGGATCAGACCATGGGAGAAATCACGAAGAGATGGGATACTTGTCCGTTACCAGATGCAAGTTCGAGTTGCTATCGGCTACCAGATGCCCCTACACCTCCGAGGGTCAACCTGTCCAGGAAGAAAAGAAAAAGGTGTAAACCCCTTTACTACTAGCTAGTTAACGTATGCCCCCCAGGCAGTGCCCTCTCCAGCTATGTGTTTTCAGTCCCTTCTAGCTTTAATTTCCGGAGTAGAAATGCTGATAAGCACGCTCGGCACCTTGAACTGGCAAATGAAGGGAGTAACGAGAACAGCACCGAAATGGCGGCTAACTTCGCAAGATATTGGCTGGTCATGGCCATCACTTATCCAAAACGACATAAGAGCAGGCATGCAGTGGAGAGATCGAGTCCAAATGTAACATATTGGTTCCCATTAACCATGTTAGAGTTTGGCAGAAAGCTAGAAGCGTGCTTCGTTACAACACGGGCAGCCCTCCCTTCACCAGGGAATTTTATCTTGATAGCCCACTTCGACGCCAGTGGTAGTATAATCTGTACTGCCGGACGACTCACGCCTGCCAAAAACCGCAAGGCCGAGAGCCGGACGAGGCAGTCCGTGTCGACCCTCCCCCTCAGCCTCCCGCGTTCCTTCAGTCCCGAGCGCTGCGTCCCGGGTCTGCCCCCGCCTCCCTGGCGGCTCCCGCATTCGCCTCGTATGGCCTGATGCCCACCTTCGCGGGGTCGCAGGGGCCACGGCGTCGTGACGCTTCCTCACCGTCTCCCGAGATCGCATGCGGGCCACCCACGACGAGGGGGGCGTGGCGCGTGCCGACGACGGCGCGCAACACGGACCCTTTGGGCAGAGGACCCCGTCGGGCCTGAAAAAAAAAAAGCTGGGACACTGGGGGAGGGAATGGAGGCGTGCGCGCGCGGCCCCTAGCCATGGGACAGGGCAAACCCGCCCCCGAATCAACACAGAGAGACATAGACCCTGCCAGGGCGTCCGTCGGCGCGTGGCAGCTGGGACGGACTCGGGGCCGGCACGAGGGACGGCAGGAAAAGAACGGAAGACCGGAACGGATTGTGGGGAGGGTGCAAATGAGACTGGAGACATGCGGAACTTTACCCTTCCCCCTCTAGCCAGGAGAGACGGCTAGCGGCTGTACGTAGCCCTGGCATGGAATCCGGGTCCATCAAGGGTCGGCCCTCGCAAAAAAGAGGTGAGCTAGCGCCCAAGGCGCCGGGACAGGCACGATCGGAAAGCGCGACGACGACCAAGAAGAGACAGACGGACGGCACACACGCACTCGAACATACGGAGCACGATGCGCGAGGTTGTGTGTGTGTCCCGGACGTGGGTCAAGTGGCTGTGGATGGGGAAGAATGGCCTGGATGCAGCTGCGGGCCGAGCGATCCTCGATTTTTGACGGCGTCGAGAAGGGGGCCACGAGACGAGGCTGCGAGGCCATGGCCCGGCCCCGAAACTGTGGGAAGGCAGGGAGGGAGTAAGGCTACGCAGGCATTGAATCTTGCTCCTGCCTACTACATACATGCCTAGGTACTTATTCCATCGTAGAATCACGATAGGAGCCGCACTGGAGGTCACGTCGGAGAGGGAGTGCTAGGGAACGGTTCCCGAATGCAGCCGGGTCCCATCAGCAAGCACATTGGAAGTCGGGTGACAGCCTGGCAGACCGCCGGGGAGCGGGATTGCAAGGGCTGCTGATGCAGTTAGCGTGCAAGCGACCTACGGCGCTGGTCCGTTGGGGAGGTGAGGGGGCTGGAGGCTGGCAGGGCCGGTGAGCAGGGCCACACACGCATGCGGCCCTGGCACGGGCGGATGGGAACCTGCTGGAAGAAGAAGTTGATTTGAGGCCTACGTAAGTAGTACTGTGTAGAGGAGAGGCGAAAAAACCCCCCACACATACCCAAGTAGGTAGGAGAATGAAAGATATGTACTGACAACCCCCCTCCCCTCCGACGTCAACAGGCCCCGGGGGCGGGAGTGCGTGAGTCGTGGAACTCCCGGGTTTTGCGGCCGGGAGAGTGCCCTTCCTCCCCCGCCTGTCGGTTTAGCACCGGTGGCACCCCCGCTGGGCGAAAGAAAAAAAAAGAGCGACTCAGGGCCCGTTCCCCAATCAGAAAAGCCGCCCCCCGCGTCGGTCTTTCTTGGCCGCAAATCGAGGGGACCAAGGAATGACTTATGACGAGAGGACTTGCCGTGCGAACGCCCAGGGCTTGTCCGAGGCTTGTTGGGGGAGCTTGTCAAGCTTGTCTGGCTAGTCGAGGGCTTGGCCGTCGCCCTTTTTTCCCCCCCCCCTGCCTGGCTCGGCGAAAAGGCTTGCTTTCCAGCCTGGGCGTCGCCACCGACACGAGAGAGAGAGAGAGAGAGAACCTTTGTTCCGCAGCCCACAATGCCCAGAACGCCGAGACGAGCGGCCGGTTCTGGAGGGGGCTTGGCTTGCCGGGGTGGTTACGGTTGCTTTATCGTTTTTTTTCCCCCTTCGTTCGCGCCTTTTGGCAGTGCACGTTCGCGCGAACCGAGGAAACCACTCGCCGGCCTTGGCGAGCTGGGTGCCCTCGGAGGGTGCCACTCTGTGTGACGTCGGGCTGCAGTTGGGATAGGGAGGGCAACGTAATGTGATGGGTCCGGGGGGTGATGCGCCAAGCGGCTAAAGCCCTTTTTTGCAGGCTGGCGAACCTCTCGAGTCGTTTCCCATGGAAGTGTCAGCACGCCACTCACTCGCTCGCTCCCTCACTCTCGCACACCACCCGAGCCATTCGTGTGTTTTTTTTTGTTGGCGGTGCCGTGGTTGCCGTGGTCCGGCGGGCTTGAGGTTTTTTTTTTTTCCTTCCTCTTCGGCTTGTTCCAATTTGGTACCCCGGCCGCAAGATCCAGCTCTCCTCCTTGTCATCGGCGGCGGCAAGAGACTAGAACTGAGTCAACAAGGCGGCGGCGGCTGTTGCGCCTCAGCGGCACCAGCCAGTGCAATCGGTCGCTGCAAGGCACCCCCCGACGGCTTGGAAGCCCCGACATTGGGGGCTTCTGAGAGGCTGCCGAATCGGGGCTCGTAGTTTTGGCCACACATCCTACGATAGGCCGCCCCTACCTGTAAGTAGTCGAGTCTCGGGAAACATGGTCGTCGGAAGGTATCTCTGTCCTACCCGCAAACTGGCCAGGGGGGCCTATCCGGCGCAGGGGGGAATTCCACGTCGGCTGAGATGATGGGGTTTGCACACAGCACAGGTACCCGTCAGGTACTCCCTCTACAGGACGGATCTCCGGGACCCCTTGCTGCTTTTACGCAATACGATCAATGTACAATTCCGAGCATTACATACATACATACCTCTCTCTCAATGCAGCCGGCTAAGCAAGTGCAGGCCTGCTGCGATTTGCAACAATTGATAGCTCACGTGCGCGTTGATCTTTGTGCAATGGGGAGGGGGGGGGGGATGCGGTTCTGGTTCTGTGTGGTCCGTGAGTGAGAGGGAGGTATGCACGAAGTATGTGTGTGCCATGGTCGAGTCCTGCCACTTGGGAGGCGGCAATGGACCAACCACCACACGCCTCAACAGCCTAGACCGATTCCCCCCGTTTTCTGTCGCGCTGGCTCGGCAGCTCGAGCCCGTCCCATCCATCCATGCCTGCTAGTCAGCTGGTGACGCAAGGAATTAAGGTTGTGTACCTCGTGCAGTCTGGTCTCTGGCCGTGCGACCCAGGGCTGTTGGTAGAGCCATTGACTCGGAAGCTTTCCCGCATCGCGATGGTGAGGGGAGTGGGAAGCGTCAGTTGCGCGCCCCCGGGGGGTGTGGCGGCGGTCTGTCAAGAGAGACGATTAGGGGGGGGGGGGAGGAGTGATTTATTGGCAGTCCCATGGTCGCGATGGCCTGCGGATCTGGTAGATCTGCATAGTACGGAGAACATGCATACGCGGACAGCTTAGTAGCAATGCCGAAACCAATGAAAAGAGCGCAATCGAGTGAGACTGCATGCTTGCATCCCCTTTCCATCCACCCATCCATGTCATCGATAAGAGGTTCTGGACGGAGTCCCCAACGCCCTCTCTGCTTGTTGATACGATTTAACTAAAATGCCGGCCGATCGACACTCAACCGGTAACTACATGGAAGTATACCTACCTAGGTATTCTAATTAAAGTAGATATGTTAGTAGGTAGTAGCTGTCGTCAATACCAGTCGCTCCGTTTGACGTGCAACGGTCCCGTGTCGTTTGGGCCGGGATCGGCACACTGGGACCTGCAATTTGCTCTCCGTACATGCACACCGTGTCCAACGCCTATTCCTCGTCGTCTTCATCTTCTGCTTCTTCTTCTTCTCCTCCTGCCTTGCGCCATCCTGAGGAAGGCGACGAGACCCTCGGCCCCTGTCAAGAGGTCAACACCCAAAGTCGAAAGATGTAAATGTAAAGAAGCCGTTCAGCACGAGCGCCCCGTCTATGCATAGTACCTAAGCCCCGGGGGCTCCCGCTTCTCTCTGCTCCGACCAGACTCCCGTCTCCCCCTCCCTATCGTTGATCGGACCCCGAGTTTGCTCATCGTGGAAAGCTGCCCAAGCCAGGATGTACTCTGTGCGGGGGAGGCGCACGGGATGGATGGAACGGGATGGCATGGGATGACATCCATCTATGGCCTTGGCCACGCTTTATACAGGTCGTACCTAAGGTAGTATGCGTTGACGGTTTGGGGACCAGCCAATTGAGACCGACTGCAACTGCCCCGGCCGTTCACCCTCCATACCAACCGATGGGCGCGGGTTGGCTCTTGGGATTAATGGATGGCGCCGGGGAGAATGGCCTGCATCCAGCTTCCCTCTGCAGGTGACCGGATCCGGGACCGGAAGGCCTGGGGGTCGCACCCGCAAGCTTTCTGGCCGGGGCAGATGACGGGTGGTATGTACATAGTAGCCCGTGGTCGGAAGGGTGCCGTCCATCCCTTCCAGAAGCATCCCATCTCTAGGGCGAGCGGGCGGGCGAGCAAGCGCGGAACCTGGGAGGTACTTCCAACCTCTTCGATAGAACTGAGGCTTCCCAGAAGACGGACTGCGGTTGCCAGCGACCGGGGGGTCCCTGGACGGGCGTGCTGCTGCTGGTTCAACCACCCACTGTGGGTGATGGTGGCACTGGGATAGGTTGATGGATGGAAGCCCGGAGGCCCCGCCTGGGCTGGCACTACATAGTACATCCCTACACCGGACCCACGCAGTGGGACAAACCCCCATCGTCAAAAAACCATCGCAGCCGAAGTTTAAATGACGGCCGATTCCCATCCACCACCGTTGGCGCACGCGCGCAGGTCCCAGTCCAGTCCAGAGCCCAGCCGTCAGCTTCAACTCCAGTACGGACTGCCTACCTATAGCTCGTCGACTGTGCTGTTTGACCTGGGCTTTCCTTTTCCCTTTCCTTTCCTCTGATCTGATCTCAGGTCCCTCTGCTCGACCCTCCCCCCCCCGGTCTACTTCCCTCCCACCTTACCGGTACATACAGGTTGCTTCTTGTTTCGTGCCCAGCGCCCAGTTCTGACAAGCAAGCGACAACAACAGAGCCCCTCGGTTCTTTTTTAGGCGGCGCCACCTGCCGAACCGGCGACAAGTTATTATTCCCCGGGCACCTCCCACGAGCAATATTGTTCGCTTGCGTTGAGTTGGCTTCTGCCAACCTGCCACTTGAGTGCCTAACTCACATTCTCTTGGTCATCGCTACGCACCACCCTTGCGACCCTCGTTGCGCGCCTCGGCACTTCCTTCCTTGCATTCCCGAGCCCCGTCGCCCGCGATTCCATATGGGCAGCTACCCACGCCGCGACTGAATGCCTCGAAGTCAGCACGCTCATTACTGGATCGCATACGCTGGGGTGGCCTCGGTTCCGGACTCGTCCCCTCGCCCTTCGTCCCTGACCGCCGGCAACGCCATTTTCGCGCCCGCCTCCGATCAGCGCCCGAATTGAAAGCTCTCGCGCCGAGCCCGAGCCGAGACCTGTCTGGAGAACCCTTCCCCTCCGCCTGGAGCCTGCCCGCCGCAAAGGCCCCCTTGTGAGCCATGGCGTGGGACCACCTCTCCATCACCAAGCCGCACTTGGTCTACATCATCCTGGGAGGCTTCACCTCGCTTTTTATGCTGTGCTCCTCCGTCATTAAGGAGCGCATGTACATTGGCGAAGCCACGGTAGCCACCATCTGCGGTCTGATCTTTGGCCCCCATGCCGCCGATCTTATCAACCCCGACACGTGGGGGAACAAGGATGAAATCACCCTCGAGTTCTCCCGAATCGTGCTGGTCGTACAATGCTTTGCTGTTGGTGTCGAGTTGCCCAAATTCTACATGGAGAAGCACTGGAAGTCGGTGACGATGCTGTTGCTGCCCGTCATGACCTTTGGCTGGCTCATCACCAGCTTGATTATCTGGTGGATGGTGCCGGTGCTGAGCTGGTTGGAATGCCTGGTAGTGGCGGCCTGCATCACCGCCACCGACCCTGTTCTGGCCTCGTCCGTCGTGGGTAAGGGAAAGTTCGCCAAGCGCGTCCCGAAGCACTTGCGAGACCTGTTGTCGGCCGAGTCCGGCTGCAACGACGGCATGGCCTTCCCCTTCGTCTACCTGGGCCTCTACCTCATCCAGGAGAACTTGGAGGCCAAGGGTACCACCTTCCACTGGATCGTGGTCACAATCCTCTACGAGTGTGTTTTTGGCGCCATCTATGGATTCATCATCGGCTACATCGCCCGCCACAGCATCAAGTACGCCGAGAGGCACGACTTGATCGACCGCGAGAGTTTCCTCGTCTTCTACTTCGTCCTGGCCCTCTTCGCCGCCGGATCGGGCAGCTTGCTGGGCGTCGACGATCTGCTCGTGGGCTTCGCGACCGGTGTTGGCTTCTCCAACGACGGTTGGTTCGCCGAAAAGACGGAGGAGTCGCACGTCTCCAACGTCATCGACTTGCTCCTCAACCTCACCTACTTTGTGTACTTCGGCACCATCATCCCCTGGGAGCAGTTCAACAACGCCGACCTGGGTCTGCAGGCCTGGCGACTGGTTGTCATTGCCATCTTTATCATCTTCTTCCGGCGCATTCCCGTCATGCTGCTCTTCAAGCCATTTATTCCCGACATCAAGACGTGGCGCGAAGCTCTTTTCGCCGGCCATTTCGGCCCCATTGGAGTCGGCGCCATTTTTGTCGCTATCCTGGCTCGTGCCGAACTCGAGACGGAGCATACCATTCCGCTGGCCGAACTCCCGCCGCCCGACTCTCCACACTACCACTTGATCGCCTTGGTCTGGCCCATCGTCACCTTCATCGTGGTCGCGTCCATTATAGTGCATGGATCTTCCGTGGCCGTCTTCACCCTGGGCAAACGCATCAACACGCTCTCGCTGACCATGTCCTACACGGCCGCGCCCGAGGACGGCCCCTCGTGGATGAACCGCTTGCCGAGAATCTCCTCTCAATCCCGGTCCCAAGCCCGCTCCAACATGTCCGACACCGACGGCGACGACCTCAAGATGCCCGCCTTCCCTCCTGGCACTTTGCCTCCCACCGGTATGCCTGGCCAATTCTTGCGGCGGCAGCGCGAGGAGGATACGGGCAAGCCCGGCTCGCGCTCGACCTCACGCCGCCGTAGCAAGAAGAGCTACGAGGACGGAATGGGCCCTGGTGGGCCCGTCAGCCAGTCGGCCATTTTCCCGCAGCGCCGCACCCAGAGTGGTTCCTTTGAACCCATGTCGCCAACCGAGCCATCTTCGCAGCCCGAACAGCAAGACACGTCCGGTACACTTGCCGGTGACGCCTCCTCGGACGACACGCGCGAAAAGGAAGCCCAGGAGAAGGCCGAGAAGACGGAGGCGGCGCGCCACGAGAGAGACACCGACGGCGAAAACACCCGACGGAACGATCGCCCTGCAATCGAGGTGTACGACGAGGGCGGCCACATCATCATCGAGGACGGTGATGGTCAGGTCCTCAGCGTGGAGCCCACGCAAGCCGGACACCCCCACCTTCAAGAGCTCGAGCATATCAAGGAGAAGGCACAGGAAGAGACGTCGAAACCCAATTGGACCTACGATTCCCTCAAGAAGCGATTTGGCGAGTGGCGTGACGAAGAGGCGCAGAAGCGCAAGGCCAAGCCCAGTAACCAGCGCAAGCACGAGCCCGCCCGGGCCTACCAGTTCGGCAACACTGTGAGTCCTCCCGCAAAGTACAGCACATGGCCATTATGCAAACTAACACATTCTAGATCATCGTTGAGGACGAAGACGGCGAGGTGGTCAAGAAGTACGATCTGCCGTCTCAGAAGCCTGCCAAGGAGCACGGTGAGGGCGGCAGCGACATGGTTACGGCCGGTCTGAACTACATGCGTGGTTTCTCCAAGAAGCCCGAGAAGGAGAAGACGGATGCCGCCGGTCCATCTGGCGAGAAGAAGAAGAATGCCGCGGGAGCCGGAGCGATTGTAGACGACACGGCTGACGACCAAAAGATCCGGTTCACGATCGGCGGCGCGGGACGGCGTATGACCAAGGACGATTTCCTCAAAGAGGTCCAGAACATGGATGCGCAACAGAGACAGAAGGTGCTTCAGCAGTCGAATGCTTCTCCCGCGGTGAAGGCCCTGGCTCAGAAACAGGCGCAAGCTGGCGGAAGCGCCAGGCCGTCGGCTCCCCGGAAGGAGAGTTCGTCGTCGAAATCGCCAGTGCGCAAATCCGACGCGGCGGTGACGAGAGGAGAGAAGAGTGCCGGCAGCCAAGAGGAAAGCGGCACCGCCTCTCCCCAGGACGTCGGAAGGTCGTCCTCGGACGACGCCGGCTCCGGCAAGGGCGTCGCGGCCTCGGACACGCCCGAGACGAACGCGGAGCGCCGCCGTAGATTGGCGGCCTTCTCGACGATCCGGAACGACGACGACGAGACGGAGACGCCGGCCGAACGGCGGCGGCGCGAGGCGGCCCTCGGCGTTGGCGACAGCGGCGACGAGGAAGCCGACAGCGACGATGATGATACCCCCCGAGTGCCCCCCACGAAGCAGCGTGGCATCCGGTTCGCCGACGCCCCGCCGCGGAACAGGTAGTACACGGTGGCGGCAGGGAAAATGAGGCGACGGGGCCTCAAGACCACGCACGCTTGGTAGACGTGTCGTGGCCAGAGCCTCCTCGTCTTCGTTGCATTTGAGCGTTCGCGGCATACTCCATGGATAACTAGACGATCGAGACGTACAGGTCTTATTACTATAATAATACAACATTAGATCCATCGACATAAAACTACCGAGTTTTGCATGTTTGCAGTTTTTGGAGTGGCGGGCGCATGGCCGGTTGATGGGGGGTCCCGTCTACCATAGCCAAGGTTGCCTGTACGGAAGTGCCCCCGAATCTGGTGGTGCCATTATCTCTAGGAACATACCCCACAGTCCTCTGCCACTTCGCCTCGTCCCATCTGTTTCCTTCTAATTCAACGCCCCCAGGACAATTTTCTGCGGGGTCCGTAAGCTTTACGGTCTACAGGGTGAGGCTGCTGTACTTTCCCTATAAGCACTTATATGGAAGGTTTCTTGTATAGTCCCTTGCCGTTTTTTGGAAGTTTCCCGCTGTGAAAATCAGCCCAACTTCTTCTTCCTATGTACCAGGAGGATAGAGGTTTTGCTTGGAGCTGGGGGCTTGGTCTTCGGTCCCCCAGGAGGGGGGGGGGGGGCGGAAGGCGGCACCAAGTACGTATATGTAGACAGTCATCCGTTCCTAGTCTCTGGAGCACTTATCTATCGAGAGGCCGTCTAGCAGGCTTCGTCGCGTCCGGAGACCCCCCGGATGCGGGCGTCTACCGCCGGGCCCGTCGGAGCGGCGTACCGCGCCAGAGGGAAGGAGGGATCGTATCGGGGTCGGCTGGAGGGGACCAGAGCTGGGAGGTTGCGCGTCGGGCGGGTTTGGACAGTTCCCTCCACGTTGGGGTGATAGGCTCAGGAAGTCCTGAGCCGTAGGAGAGCTCTGAGTGAGATGGACCGTTCGTACGCCTTTTTCTTTTTCTTGGTATCGTCACGACGGGGAGACGAGGCCCCAGGTGGTTTCGTTGTAGGCGTTACCGCTGTGGTACCTAGTATGCAAGGCCCTGCGGAAGCGTAGCATATTTTGGTACCCTGGGAGTTCCTGGATGTACAAACCGGAGTGCCGCAGGTGCAACCACAGCTGCTTGTAACACGGTTTAACTCAGCCTCTGCTTCACTACGCGCAAGACTGAGGGAGAAAGAAGGTTGGCAATTTTCATTGAGCATTACCGTCTATCGAATAATGTAATGTACGGTGTCGGGGGGCGTGACCCATCTAGCCCACGGCGGCCTTCACCCCCCCGCCTTGTCGGCAGGGAATGGGGCCCACCGCCCGGTTCCGCCTAGTCATGAAGACATTATTTTATCTAGCCGTGGCCCCCCCTCGCCGTGGATGACGAGGGGGAGGAGAAGAAGAAGAAGAAGAAAAAAACACCGCTTAGAAGCTGAACCCCAAGATCGCCGAACGCCATGCAAAGCGGGGGACCACATGTCGATCCCGCACCCGGAACAGAGGGCCGAAGGAGCCCTCCCATCTATGACACCACCACCGTCGCTCGAGCGCGTGCGGCGTCGTCGGCCCGTGCTCCTCCTCCTCCTCCTCCTCCCCCGTTTAGCATTCGTAGTTGATGAAGAGGCCGTTCCGGTCGTCCTGGGCCAGGAAGGCGTAGCCGTCGCCGTTGACCTCGGCGCCGGCGACGTGGAGGTAGACGGCGGCGGCGCAGTCGAGGTTCCAGCTGCCGTGGGTCCAGTTGCCGTACTCGGGCGTGTTCCAGGCCGTCAGGTCGGGCTGGGCCACGGGGGCGTCGGCGGCGGCGGCCAGGAGCGGCGCCACGGCGGCGTAGGAGACGGGGCCGTCGCCGGCGGGCCCGGCGGGCAGCTGCCGGACGGACAGCAGGCCGCTGCCCTCGACGCGGAAGTCGCGCGCGTCGGCCGGCCCCTGGTCCCAGCCTAGCGCGCACCGCCGCGCCCCCGCCGGCAGCCCCGCGAACACGGCCAGCTGCTCCTGCCGCGGCCGCCCCGCCTGGTGCCGGATCTCGAGCGGCGTCCCCGCGTCCGCCGCCGCGTCCGGCGTCTCCGGCAGCAGGTCGTACATGGCCGGCTGGCGCACCGTGCCGCCGGCGCCGGTACACGTGGTGTTGGTGATGTTGGTGTTGGCGGTGTTGGCGGTGGCGCGCAGGCGCAGGCCCACGGGGGAGGCCGAGGCGAGCGAGGCCGCGAGGGCCAGCGATGAGACGGCCAGGCCGGCGAGCGAAGAAGGCATGGTGACTGTAGTAGGGTTTCTTCTGGAGAGCTGGGACCCGTAGAGTGTAAGGGAAAGAAACCTTTCAGGAAAACAGGGACCCCGTGGCGTCTTCCGGACGACGGGTCGGTCAAGTACTCTCTTGTCGATGCGTGGGAGGAGAGTTTGGGGGGGGTCCCCAGTGGCTCAGTGGTTCCTAGCTTCGCTAGTGCCTTGGCGGGTGATGCAATGCTGGACCGCCGACTTGGATTCATGCACCGCTTGAGTCGCGGTCTTGGACGATCTCGGGGAGGCGTGGGATCTGACTGGTGGGATGGGCGGGAGGATCTGGGGCCATCTTTTGGGGACGGGGGGGTTAAATAAGAAGTAGCACACGGGGAGGTTGGGCTGGAGCCGTCCTTCACTTGGCATTTCGGCTGTAAGTGAGCTGGTATTGCGTGTGACGAAGACGATGATGGTGGTGGTGGTGGTGAATGGTGCTGTTGTGGACGGTGACAGCGCCTCCACTGGGCAAGGGAAGGCTGGTGGATGGGCTGTGTGCAATCTACCCGCGACGGCTGTTGGTGATCAACCCGACATGATGCAGAAGGCCGGATTGCCGGCGTCTTCTGGGGAACCCCCCCTCACCCTCCCCTTTCGCTTCCCGCCCCTTCCTTTCCCGCCAGGCGGTGCGCGGAAAGGGCCCTTGGCAGAAATAAGCCGGCGATGGTTGCGTCGCATATATCGACTCTCCTCCCAGCTGGACAGCCCCATTGCCGTAGAACCCTGACCCCCACCCCCCGGCCACCGGGAAATTGTGGTTGGCGCACCCGCGTCTTGATCTTGGCGACGACGACGACTTCTTCTCCTCATGGGGGGCCCGGCTTATGAGCTACAGATCTGCCGGGGGAAGTATGTAAGTCAAGAAGCCCCCTCTTTCTTCCCCTACCTCTTGACCGATACCCACCATGCGTGGCGGCACTCGTCCGTAGGCTCCATGACGGCACGCCAGCGCAACTCCCAATGATCGGGGCAGGCTGAGAGCTCGGCAGCACTGATACTATAGTGTGCCTGCCCGGGCTAAGAAACCGTCGGGGCCGATGACGGGCTGGGCTGGGCTGAGCTGGGCTGAGCTAGTTGGTCTCAACGGGCCCCCCTCCTTCCCTCAGCCCCAGCAAACGGCAAGACGTTATATTTTCGTAGCCCGGCCGCCGTCTGCCAGCGAGGCATCGACGTGGTGCGGCTGTGTTGCCGTGGGACACCCCCCTCCCCAAGCCACGAGACGGACAGGACGGATGTAGCCCAATCAACGGGTGTCAACCCCGTCACCAACTGCGCGCTTCACGTCCGGCCGCAGCGGTTTGGTCTGGCCTGCCCTTGGCGAAAATGCCAACCTGACGGGGTGCTATTCCTGGAGGCTAGGGTCTCACAAGGGATGCCGCCTGCGTTGCCCCGGCTTGTGATTACTGTTGCCACCCGAGTCGGCTTCGTACTCACGTATCCCTGGGTGCCAACCGTCTCGGGGGGGCCAGGGTTTCGCTTCCTTTTCATGAAGGCCTGCCTACCTACATACCTCCCTTCCTCCCAAGAGCCAGCTTTGACCGCCGACATTGGCCATGTTTGTCAAGGTTTGGTATTTCAGGCGAGGCGAGGCTGGGTTCACGGTTTGCTGAGTCCTACAGTAGTAGCCCCGGTATGTACCTCTTTACTTAGGTGTATTACAGGATACCTCAAATAGAGAGACACGGGCTCCTGCAGGCTCGGTCCAGGCATACACACGTACTAATCATACCTAAAGTACCTAAAGGATAAGGTAGGTCTTTGAGGAACCCACGGTGGGAGGAGGATGTTCATATTGGGTGCGCCCGAACATCAGGCGTTTCCGCTCACGGTGCGTGGTAGCAAAAAGGACTGTACTCACGAGTGCATCACTGGTAGGAAGCACAGTACGAATAAGCAGACGCCGAGCGAATGCGGGAAAAACACGACAACCGACGGGGGAGGCGACGACTGGGGCTCGAAGCTCCAGTCCCGTCCCAATGCGGGCATTAGCGTCATTGCCCGAACGAAATTTCTGAAGGGCGAGCTTGCGACGGGTAGAAGTTCGCTGCTGGTATCCGCAAGCTCGTCTCGACCACCATCGTCATCACCCACGGTCCCGGCATTTCTGCACAGCAACCAACGCCTCCCCGCCCTCAGAGTCGCCGACGAACTCTCTCTCTCTCTCTCTCTCTCTCTCCTTCCCGCGAGAGCACCTCTTTGCTGCGCCTGCGCCTTTCTGCCCGACGAGTCCATCCCGTCCGCCATCCACCCCCCGCCAAAATGGTCCAACTCACCGAGGTCGTTGACGAGCACTTCAAGGAGGGCCAGCGCGGCCCCGAGGAGGACGAGGAGGAGGACTTCACCGACACCGGTATGTGACCGCGTCCCGCTGGCCGCCTTGGGCTCCGCCCGTCCGTGCCGGAATGCGCCTGCGCCGCTGTTTCTGCCTCCCCCGACTAACACCCCGGCCTCCCCCCTCCCCCAGACTCGGAAATCTCCAACGAGTCCGACTACGACCCGACCGGCGAGTCCGTGGCCGAGCGCCTGTATGCGCTGCGCGACATCATCCCGCCTCAGACGCGCGCCTCCTTCGCCAACGCCGCCACGGCCACCTCGGACACGGTCAAGTCCGTCTTCAGCTTCAGCGGCAAGGCGTTATGGGTCGTCGCCACCTCGGCCCTCGTGCTGGGTGTGCCGTGGGCCCTGGCCTGGGCTGAGGAGCAGCAGGTCATGGAGATGGAGAAGGAGATGAAGATGCGCGAGATGGGCGGCGAGGTAAGCCCCCACCCCTTCACCCCTTCGTCTCCGTGTGACGACGAGGCGAACCGGCCGACTGACCGACGTGCCAACAGCTCCTGACGGCCGGCGACCACGCCGAGGGCTCGACGACCGCACAGCAGGTTGGCGCCGCCCTGGGCCAGGAAGCCAAGCCCGCGCTGTAATCCGCCTTGTCCGCCCTGCTTTTGCGACTCGATTCGCAGTGCGCCCGGATGGCGCCCCGGTCTCGCGGCCCGGCGTCACCCTGTACACTACCTCACCCACGTATTCCACTCGGCGGGTCGGAACCCGCCACCACCCTGCAAACGCCTGCCCGCACAACCAGGCCCGAGCAGATCTGGGAGGAAACGGGTGCCTCCCCGAACGTCAAGTTCGGCTTTGTGCGTGTTATGCTGGGGAACTCTTCACGAACCCGGCGACAACGCTACTCTCTCCCATCTCAGCTCACGAAAGCATGACCTTGGCTGCTGTATTATTGTACGATAGGACGGGCACGGTGCCCGCCTGGGCAGATAGACGGGACGGCGGCATGCATGCATTGGCTGGCGTCTTGGTTGGAAGCCAGAATTGATGATAATGTGTCTAACCATGATCCTGGCCCTCTCATATCCCTCCCGCGACACCGGGAGCATCTGCGATCCGAGATTTGTGCCTCCCACGCCCCCCTTGGAACCTGGGCCGGGGAAATATGCCCATGGTGCCGGGGCCCAGGTCCAAGTCAAGTCCGACCACGTACACCAGGTACATGGAAAGCGTCTGTGTAGTTGCGGGGGTCCAGACGGCCCAGCAGCGGGACGATATGCAAATACGCGTAGAAACGCGATAGCACTCGGGCAGCTGATAACAAGGATGACCTCGTCACGCGGGTCTGGTACGCCAGCAGGGACGATGCCTTGCCGGAGTTCGGCTTCTGTGGTGTTCGTGAGAAGAAGCCTTCCCTGCGTGAACGTAGATTTAGGTCGACCGGCCCCCTCCCCTCCCGGGCCAAGCGACATCGCCCATCTGTGGGGAACCCTCCCTTGGATATTCCCCAGGAAAAAACCACCCCCAACCAAGCGAGGAGCGGAGCCTACGGACCCCTCTCGACTGTGACGAACCTGGATCCAAGCAACACTACTGGCACCGACGCCGTTTCGACATCGGGGCACCATGCATACGGGCGGGCAAGTATTGCCCCCGGCAAGATGCATCATGATCGGATACCTGTCACCTGGCGCTGGCTCTACGAAGGGGGGAGGGTGGGATGGCCACACGGCAATCGGAAAACCGACTAGTTGCCTACTGTCGTCGCCGTGAGTGGCCCATACGGCCCGCATAGGGCGTTGTCGCCTTTCTCTAAGGCCCGTCGTGCTTCCCTAGCCGCGCCGGGCCAGAGAATAAGACGGGGGAGGAGGGCGCACCACCCGGATGACTGACACATGCCCGCGGTGTCGATACCGAGGTGGGACTTTGCCTCAGGAGGGAGAAGCTGTTCCGAGATACACCCATCCTGTCGGTGCTGTGCCCTCGGTAGTGAAGCTGGCTGAAGGAGATCCGCAGTGTGCTGGTTAGAGGGGGGGTTGCGGACGGCCGTTGGGTGTACGGACGGGCCGGACCTCAGCTCATCATCTCAGCTCAGCAGCTCCCAGCCCAGATCCGCGCAGGTCAATGCAGAGGTGATACGCTCACGGGTGGCCGGCCACCAGAGAAAACGGACGAAAGACAGGCTGCGTCCATCCCCGTCCTGGTTCGCGCACTCGGTCAGTTCGCCTGTGCAAAAAAAAAAAAGTGCCGGCCTTGATCCCGACGGCTCGTGATCCGTGTATGTAAATGTTAAGTAAGTCGGGGGGTACAAACCAGGTCGCAACTGCTTTTAGTACTATGCATTACCGACGACCGACTAGCGCCGCCTGCCATTGGCCAATCCGGGGGCGGTTGATTTAAGCACCTTCTTCACCTATCGATACGTACCTGCAGTACCAACACATTCGGCTGGGCAGCATATCTCCTGCGAATTCTATTAAATCGCAAAACAACGGTGAGCGAGACCGGTCCGCCCTTTTCCTTCCCAACACTTCGACAGACATCCTCATCTGGCGGGGGGTCTGCATCCGGCATCTTTCGCCCGCCGCCACCCGTTTCCCGGGACAAAGGCGAGCCCTCCTTGACCGCCACGGGGTTTGGCTGTGAGTGCCCCCCACGCTTTATATCTGGACCTTCGATAGCGGGTGGCCCAGGGAGTGAAGGAGGAAGAAAGTCCGGGAGGCGAGCAGAACAGACGACGGACGACCATGTATCGTGCCACCGCGCGGTCGCCGAGCCTCCTGCGAGGCCTCGGCAGCCGACCCTTCCAAGCCCGGGCGTTGCCTCTCCGAGCGGCCCCCGAGGGCTTGTTCGGGCGTAGGAAGCCCGCGGCGGCGGGCCCGGTCCAGCGCACGCCCTCGCGGTGCTTCAGTATCGCCACCGGCGACGAGGAGGAACGGGGGTCGTACAGCGAGACCGACCACGAGCATGCCGTCATCTCGACCTTTGATCTCTTTTCCATCGGCATCGGCCCCTCGTCCTCGCACACGGTGGGGCCCATGCGCGCGGGCAACATCTTCGTGACCGACTTGATCGAGGCCGGCCTGTTGCAGAAGGTCGACAGGATCCGCGTCTCCGTGTACGGCAGCCTCGCGCTCACGGGCGAGGGGCACATGACGCCGTCGGCCCTGCTGCTGGGCCTCGAGAGCGCCGACGTGGAGACGGTCGACACGGCCTACGTGCCGGAGCGCTTCGCGCAGATCAAGAAGGAAAAGAAGCTGTTCCTCGGCCACGGGCTGCCCGACGGCGCCGGGAAGGAGGTCGCCTTCGACTACGAGCGCGACTTCACCTGGGAATGGGGCAAGAAGCTGCCCATGCACAGCAACGGCATGCGCTTCCGGGTCTTCGACAAGCATGGGTACATGCTGGCTACCAACGATCTCTTCAGCGTAGGGGGCGGCTTCGTCGTCAACGGCGCCTTGTCCATCAACCCGGATCTCGCCCCGGCGGGCCAGGCCGGGGAAACGGCCGTCGCCGGCACCGGAGAAGCCGGCCACCCCGCCGATCTGGCCGAGAACATGTACTACAAAGAGATCCGTCGAGGGGACGCCGCCGGCGACCGCAAGACCGGCGCCGAGATCAAGATGATCGAGGCCGCGGCCAAACCCGATACCCCTACTGCTCTGGTGGGGGGCGAACAGGATGGCAGCGCGGTCGCAGATACATCGTCCGCACCGCCCGTCCAAGACTCGGACAAGCCGTCGTCGCACCAGCCGCGCTATCCCTTCCGGGACGCCCAGAGCCTGCTGGCCCTCTGCAAGAAGCACAACCTCACCATCGCCCAGCTCGTGTACGAGAACGAGAAGAGCCACGGGTACACGGATGACGACATCCATGACAAGGTCTACCGTATCTGGCAGACCATGGACAACAGCATCCTCGAAGGCGTGCAGGCGCCGGTGGACTCGACGCTGCCGGGGTCGCTGAAACTGCACAGGCGCGCGCCCGCTCTCTACCGCAGGCTGACCAGGGGCCTCTACCCCACGCACACCCAGGCCACCGGCGAGCCCATGACGATCGCGAGCGACGAAAAGGCCAAGGTGGCGGCGGCCGAGTCGACCAAAGCGGTGGCGCGGGCCGAGCCGGGCAGCAAGCGCGCCCTTCCTCCCCGGGTCCACGGATCCCTGTACCATCCCATCATGCCCTCGCCCCTGCGCCGTACGACCTTCCCGGCCATGGACCACCTCAGCGTATACGCCATGGGTAAGTGCAGCGGACGCGCCCTCGACGGGGGGTACTGACACGTGTTGGCAGCGGTGAACGAGACGAACGCGGCGGGCGGGCGCATCGTGACGGCGCCCACCAACGGCGCGGCGGGCATCATCCCGGCGGTGCTGAAGTACACGGTGGAGTTCGTCAGCGACGACCCGGAGCGCGACACCATCACGTTCCTGCTGACGGCGGCGGCCATCGGCATGCTGTACAAGCGCGGGGCGACCATCTCGGCGGCCGAGGGCGGCTGCATGGCCGAGGTGGGCGTGGCGTGCTCCATGGCGGCGGGCGCGTTCGCGGCGTGCATGGGGGCGAGCCCCGAGATGATCCAGCAGGCGGCCGAGATCGGCATCGAGCACAACCTCGGCCTCACGTGCGACCCCATCGGCGGGCTCGTGCAGGCGCCGTGCATCGAGCGCAACGCGCTGGGCGCCATCAAGGCCATCTCGAGCGCCAACCTGGCCCTCAGCAGCTCGGGCAAGCAGAAGGTCAGCCTCGACGACGCCATCCGCGCCATGCGCCTCACCGCCCAGGGCATGCGCAACGAGTTCAAGGAGACGAGCCTCAGCGGCCTCGCCACGAGCGTGCCGCTCAACATCCCCGTCAGCGTGCCCGACTGCTAGAGGGAGGGGATTCCGCGTCGGGGATCCCGGTGGATGCAGGGGGTGACCGCGGCAGCTTCCCCCCGCCCCGAGGACGGTTCCGCAGAGAGCCACAACGACGGTTGCTTAGGCTTCTCGGCCTTGAACAGACCGGCACAGGCGAATTTTCCGTCGATTTGCGAGGGGCGTGGGGGCACGGGGACGCGCCGGACTTGGACGTTCCGGTCAGAGCAGAGGCGGAGCGATGGGGAGTCGTTGGTCCGGATTTGACGTTCACTTGGAGGGAAAGCTCTCTCTCTACCCGGGTGGAGATCCTGGAAAAGGAGGGGGAACACAGGACTGGCTGGTCGGCAGATTTTTTTTTTTTTTTTTTTCACCATAGACAAGAGTTGTACATGCGGCTCGCCGTCGCTCATAGACTTACCGAATCCTTCTTTTGCGCCCGTCGCCACTTACACGGACTTGTTGCCAGCGCCTGCGTATCGGAGCAGCGGCGGGGGGGGGGGGGGGGGGGGCCGAGCTGCGGCTATAATGGTGCGTGCGGACGATGCTGGATGGCGAAGTCGTTGGCTCCCGGTCGATCAAGCTAGACCGGCCGACACTCGACTATGGCAGATATATACATACCTAAGCGGGCTGTCCATCATCAACATTCCACGGGGTTGATTCTCGAGCCGGAAACCACCCCCCCTTCCCAAGGCTCGAGCAGGCGTATTCACTACTCCCCCCTCCCTCCCGGTAAGAGATGGGTAGATGGACAGCTCACTATTGTCCCATACGCCGCGGGCGAATCAAGCGTCCCCGGGCCCAAGCAAATCCAATCGTCCACCCCCGACTACCTTGTGTTTCCCCTTCCGCCAAATCTGCATAGAGTGCGGATCCTGAGCGGCCACTGCTTGAAGCTGAGCAGAGAGGGTGAACCGCCTGTACCCCCCACTTTATCTTGAGTTAGCTTGAGCCCGGGATGATGCGTGATTTCAACGCCCGGGTAAAAAAAGCTGGCTATAGACAGAGCGGGGAGGACTGCTCCCCAGCCCAAGCGTGTCTCGACATCCGATTTAGGTTGGGGCCGAGATCGAGCTATCCGACAGGCTCGGGCCGTATCCCCTGCAGCTCCTCGGCGTCAGCCTATCCTCCCCTTATCGATTGGATGTACATAAGGGAAAACGCCGCCCCAAAACCCGTTCGCGGCAGCTTTTTCCGCATTTCGGCTTATAATCGGCGTTGAGAAACAACTCTGGGGGGGGGGGGGGAATCTTTGCCGGATCCTACTAGGATCGTCGGATCTCGCGTTTTTCGCTATCACGCTCGTAGACGAAGAGCGAGAGACTGGCTCCGGAGATGGCAGCAAAGCCAAACACGGCGGCCAAAACCAGACATCGGCGGCCAAAACTAGACATGGCGAGGTCCAATAACAACCCCAAAAACCTGCCGGATAAGCGCGCCCTCAAGCTTCATAAAGGGCTCTCCACAAGGCCGAGAGCTCGATCCTCGTCCAGGCAAGGACTGGCAAGATTGGGGCTGCGAGACTTCCCTCTTTACACGCCGGGTTCCCGACTTGGACAGTCCACCCCAGGCAAGGCCGGGGGGGGGGACAATCGCGAGAGGACTACTGCGCTCGGGCAGGCTGGGCATGTTTCCGCTTGCAAATCAACTCATCGGCGAGGAAGCGGGCACGCTGAGCCCCGATGTTGGTATAGCAGGCCAGAGAGCAGACCGGAGCGGAGGGACCCAGACTTCTCACCCGGCCGGACTTGGGCCCGGAACGGGTTTCCTAGGATAAGATGCACAAGGGAGACATGTAAGTCGCTGGGGGGTAAAAATCATAACGAAACCCCACCCCAGAGACACTCAAGTATTTCGCCATCCCCAGTCCCTCCATCCGGGGCCCGTCGGGGCTTGCCCGACAGTGTGGAGCAACCAAAATCAGCGACCATCCGGGAGGGCATTCTCGCCCCCGGCGCACTCCCGGGCCTATCCGCTCCGAGTTTGGCTACAAGTCCGTGAATCTTGAGGGGCCAGAGTGAGATTGGGCGCCAATCCAGCCCTGGAGCGTCCCAAGCCGCCGGTAACCAATCATGTCTCCCGCGACTCTGTCCGTAGCGCCGTTTCCGGATACATAAGTACCTTACATAGTAGGTAGCTAGCCGGGTCATGACTCGGGAGACAACCCCCCATAAAGAGGAGGGGCGTCTCCGTTCCTCATGCCCTGGCGAGAGGCTGGGGAAGCCAACAGTCGCTTAGGCAGTAGACAGTAGTAGAAGAAGAAGAAGAAGAAGGGGAATGAAACAACAGGACGGGAGAGATTTACCTAGCCATTTCTGACGGGAACAGTTGTGAGCCTCTATTGGGGGGGAGAGTTTGTCCTTGTAGCGCTGTTAGAAAGGCTCTCTCCAGCTCTTCAGCCTAACGTGATCCGATGAACGTTCTTCTCAGGAACCTGTCCTTGGTCCCCTGCTGAACATGGGAGGCCCACGGTTACCGTCAAGGGGTTGACCCCAGGCGCCTGACAGGCTGAGTCGGGCCGACTTACTGTGGAGTCTCGGAACAGATGCGGGAAATGGTACTTTTGCACATGGGTTCACTTGACCAATTGTCACGTGTACGGGATGAATGAGCCCCTCACAAACGTGTAAGAAAATACCCTGGGATGAGGAGGTCTGTTAGTTTCTCTCAAAACTGTTGGCCTTGACCGGGGGACGTAGAAGTCTCGTGAGGGTGGAGTTCTTCAGCTCGCAACGTGTGGCATGCCTCTATACGGAGATGAATCTAGCAGAAAGCCAGCACAGAGAGTGCGTTATCCTAGTCCATAGAGTCCCGTAACGAATTCTTACGTCTCAGAAAGTGCTGATTAAGCCCGACACAAGCAACGCCCAAACACCGAGCCCTATAACCCCCACTATACCACCACCACCACCACCACGAGCCGGTGATGCGTTGGCGATGTCCAGATCCGAGCCGTATGGACCCGTGGTGATGCCGTTATTCCCTTGCAAACAGGCCAAGAGGTTGTCGTACGCCTGGCGATCGTCGACCTGGCACCACTCGATACAACCGTCGGCGATTTGGGGCGGGTGGTTGCGGCAGCACTCGGTCATTTGGGCCGTTACGTTGCTTCCCGGCCGCACAAACCAGTGGATGTCCTTGGGCAGGGGGAGATGCTCCCGGCCGGGCAAGGAATTGGTGCAGTTGGCCGCGAGAGTGGGCTCGATCATTTTGGGTGGTGGGAAGTGCGCGGGTGAATAAAGCCGGGACGGAGGGCCAAGTGAGAATCGGCGTGAGGATGGAGGGTAGAAGGCGGCGTTCTCATGGGGATGCCAAAAGAAAGAAGCGGGAGGTTTTCTAGGGAGGTTGACAGTATTCCAAAAAAGGACCCGGCCCCCTTTTTAGGTAAGGAGCAGCCAAGACCTTTGTGTAGACTTCCCACTCAGGTAGGCAGCTAAGCACCTCCCATACACAGTATAGAATTTGGTCAAGGTGGATCGTGACCTCTCACCGTACAACCAAACATTCCCCGGTCGAGGACCCTTACTACGGTTATGGGGCCGCACATCGTACGACGCAGGGCTCGGTTAACGCCTGCCCTCCCCCACCGTCTGGACCCTAGGAGAATCACCCATGGGGAAATGGAGGATATCGGAAAACACGGAGAAAGAGCCATCCATTGGGGGGGGGGGGGGGGGGGGGGGGGGGCTCCAGAGATAGAAAATAGGGAAAAGTGTTGTGGGTTCTCCCATCCCAGGGCCCAAAGTGGAGACTGCACTCCGTACTATGGGACGCCAATGCTACTCAGTACTTTACTTAGGAGTCAACTACTATCTCCTTAAGCCGGCCGGATTGCCGACTTGGTGCTAACCTACTAGTATATACTGAAACATCCTGCTACAAGCTTTTGCTACGTTTGATGCTCGATTTTTCTACTATCTCTACATACTTCTAGTGTGGCGTAAACACTCCTCAGCCCCCCGAAGTCTAATTCACGGCTTCTAATGGGTCTCATCAGGGTTTCCGCTAAGTCGGCAATCCCGCCGGCTCGAGATACGTGAAGATTTCCGAGTTGGCGCTAGCCTTGACAACTCAGGTAGCGTCTTTTCGGGTCTTCTCCCAGGGCTCGAAGACGACCAGTAATAACCCTAGGTTACAGAGAGTCCTAGTAAGTAGAATATGTGGTCATAGCTTGGTCCACTGGCGGCCAGGCATAGCTTGTGGAGGAGGCACCTTTTTCGTGAAATCGTTTCGCCTATCCACTGAAAAGTCCAGCGCACGAATAGCCGCGGCAATACCACCAATGAATGATGGCTTCAGGGACCCGTGTCCGAGCCTGTGGAGTATAGGGAGGTACCCAATTCAGTAGAGGCGGCAAACTCGGTCCGGACACCCAGTCTCTATATCAATACCGAGGCACACCTTCTAACTGTACATAGTAGTGGAACATCCATGCACTCTAGAGTGGGGAGGATCCGTACCAAGATTCGGGGGAGTCAGGAAGTAAATACACACCCAAGTACCAAGGTAACTATAGTATCAGGCGCTGGCTGCTCAAACGGTGAGGCTATCTATGTATCGTACTCTTTGATACACCTTGCCCGCGCGGTACCATCCGGATCCGCCACCCACAAGATGATGCACTGCGGCTAAAGTAGCCAAGTACCAAATCTCGGTGCTATGCCGCTTGACGGCATGATACTTTCATCTCGCCCCTCCTTGTTGCATAGCCCCCATGCCTCCAGGATGGAGCTATTTCCAAAGTGCATACATACTGTCTTGTCGTGAAAACCAGACAGGCTACGGTTTGGGACATGCCGTATAGGCTAGAGCTCTAGAGGGCTGTGGTTCGGCTGAACACAATGGACCGGGCCATATTCCGTAGACATGCCACTGCCAGGTACGAGGTGTTCTTAGAATGGCAGGCACAGCCCAAGGGATCACTCCAGGAGACGGGTTATAAAAGGGGAGTGAGCCCCTTCTATCATGGAAACCTAGAGACCAGACCATTGGCTCCCTGCTAGTTCTCCTCCAGATAATCCTTGTCTCCTCCCGTCCTATTATCTGCCTTACCGATCATGAGACTGTTGACAATGGCCTTGGTCATGAATAGCCTGCTTCTTGGTCTAATGGGATCAAACTAGCATAGTCTGCCAGATGAGGATGGGGGGGTATTATAAGCACGATGTCCTAGAGCTATATTCGATCAAGAACTTTGTTGGCCCAGCAAAACAGAAAGCTCCCCTGCCGGTCACCGCACCACACCTATCAGCGCGCCAAATTCCTAGCCAAATTCCTAGCCAAATCGACCCGAGATTATAATGAATAAAGGAAAGAAGAAAAAGGTGAAACGGAAATGTGGACGGGAGAAGAGGAAGCAATCCTTACAAGGGCCCTGAGTACACCGTCCGGAACGAATATGTGCGGTTATGAGAGTGAATACTCGCAAAGCGGTTAACACGGGGTCCCAGGGGGGAGGGCGGTATAATCGTTATATACATGTATATACTTAAACATATAGCACGTGCGCTAAAGCCCTTATATAGAAGGAGCCCCACACGGCAACAGGTAGCTGAAATGCACCATGCCTGCTTTGCCCTCTTTTTGACCCATGCACCGGTTCCAGCAGTGGTCCGTTAATATTCGCATTGCCTGCCTGTCTGCCTGCCTGCTTTGAAGAGAGGCCCGATATATCAAGGCGGAAGATTCCACCCTTGTTTATATCCTTAAACACCGCGTAGAATTAATCACCCTACTACAACGAACGTTATAACTAAGTACTACGTGACGTAAGGTTTATACAATAAGAGATAAGGGGCGTCTGTTGCTAAATCCAATCTGCGGCGTCTTAAACACCTCATCGCTAGGATGAATAAAATAAAAGTGCTTAGAAGTAGATCTTTTTTATAGAGTCGTTAAGAGATGACTCTTAATTAGAGGTAAGATAGATGCTTAGATTAATCACTAAGATAGTACCTGTCTAAGTAGGAACTCCTTTTGACTGTATACTAAGTCATTCCCTCACTGATACCGTGGATCGCTGGTGGTCCTGTCCTGGCTCGCTAAGGGGTCCTTCATGGATCCCGAGTGAGTGCTTGTTAGCTTGTTGGTTCGTAACACCCCTGCCTACCTATTTAGCAGACGACGCCTCCTCCGGGAACGGTTACTAAGGCCCGGTTCATGGTGAGAGTCGCGTAGGTTGGGATGAATCGGAAGATGAACAAGAGGATGCTAGTGGAGAGTGGACGGTTCGCGAGCGTCGTGTCGCAAGGGATGGCCGAGGCGATTTAAATCCCGAGCAGCCCTGAGCATGGGGGAAGTGAGCCTGAGCCTCAGCCTGGGCGGCGATGCTGACTAAAGAGGTAGGCACATGGACTAATGCATCCAGTCATCATCGCTGGGCCCGTTTGCCAATCAAGATCTTTCTTGGCTGAATGGGCGGCACAGCAGACGCTTTCTCCATTCGCTTGTCTCGAGGGGCTCGTGGTTTTCCCGTCCTCGATAAACTCGAAGCACACGGGAAGCAGTCTTGCGCGCTTCCGAGCATCCGGCTGGTCAGACCCCTTACACCTCGGAAACACCCGTTGCTCAGGATGCTTCCCCGAGTGACGCGCTGGGCGGCGGCGGCGGCGTCGGCTTGGCTCGTCTGGGGCGCGCGCGGCCGGACGACGTGGGCATCATCGTCGTCGGCATCGGCATCGGCATCGTCGTCGCCGTCGCTGCTCGACATATCGATCGGGGAGCTCCAGACGCTGCTCGACGGCGGGGCGGTGACGAGCGCCGAGCTCGTGCGGCTGTACTTGGCGCGCATCGCCGAGGTCAACGCGGCGCTGCGGGCCGTGGTCGAGACGGACGCGGCGGGCGCAGCGGCGGCGGCGCGCGCGCTCGACGCCGAGCGCGCGGCCGGGCGCCGCCGCGGCCCCCTGCACGGCATCCCCCTGCTCGTCAAGGACAACTACGCCACCGCCGCCGCCGCCGCCGACGACGACGACGCCCTGGCCACGGGCGCCGGCAGCGTCTGCCTCGCGCGCTCGCGGCCCCGCGCCGACGCCGCCGTCGTGGCCCGGCTGCGCGCCGCCGGCGCCATCATCCTGGGCAAGACCAACCTGTCCGAGTTCTCGGGCGTGCGGGGCGCCAACGTCACGCAGTAAGCAGCCTCCGGGTGTTCTTTGTTTCCCCCTCTTTCCAGCACCCACGACTCCCGTCGTTTCTTCCTCCCCGTCCACCCCCTGGGCGCTGGCGGGCGCGGGGCGGCCCTGGAACATCCTACTGACTCGGGATGGCGGCAAAGGGGCTGGAGCGCGCGAGGCGGGCAGACGACGGGGGCCTACGTCGAGCAGCAGACGGCGTGCGGCAGCTCGAGCGGCAGCGCCGTGGCCGCGTCCCTGGGCCTGGCCGCCGCGGCGCTGGGCACGGAGACGGCCGGGAGCATCACGTGCCCGGCGTCGGTCAACAACGTCGTCGGCGTCAAGCCGACGGTGGGCCTGACGTCGCGCTTCGGCATCGTGCCCGTGACGGCGCGCCAGGACACGGCCGGCCCCCTCGCCCGGAGCGTCGCCGACGCCGGCCTGCTCCTCGAGGCCATGGCCGGCCGGGACGCCCGCGACAACTACACGGCGGCCCAGCCCTGGGACGCGCCGCCGCGCTACGCCCGCGCCCTGAACGCCTCGGCGCTCCGGGGCCGGCGCCTCGGCGTCGCGTGGAACGACGAGGCCGCCGTCGACAGCCCCCTGTTCACCGCCAACCGGCCGCTGATCAAGACGGTCTTCGAGGCCGCCCTGGCGCCCCTCGCGGCCGCGGGGGCCGAGCTCGTCCCCATCGACCTCGTCCCCCGGAACGAGTCGCTCCGCCGCCGCCTGGCCGCCCACGACGCCGCCGCCTACTTCCTCCCCGACATGAAGGAATCGCTGACGCGCTACTACGACACAGTCCGGCCCGGCGCCGGCGCCACGCACAACCTGCGGGAGCTGGTGGCCTGCCTCCAGACGACGCCGGCCGAGCTGGCCTCGCGGTACGACACGCGCGGCCTCGAGGCGGCGCTGGCGACGCGCGAGCCGGCCGGCGGCGCCGCGGCCTGGGCGGCGTACACGCGGGCCGCGGAAGAGGCGCGGGGGCTGGTCGTCGGCCCGCTCGCGGCGCGGCGGCTCGACGCCCTCGTGCTGCCCGCCGACGCGGCGCTGGCGCTGGCGGCGGCGCCGGGCCTGCCGGTGGTGACGGTGCCCATGGGGGCGCTGGGGCCGGCGGCGCGGCCCGCGCGCGACGACACCGGCCGCCTCGTCGCCTCCGCCCCCGGCCTGCCCCTCGGCCTCAGCTTCGTCGCCGACCGCTGGCGCGACGCCGACCTCGTCGCCTACGCCTACGCCTTCGAGCAGGCCGCCCGCCACAGCCGTCCCGCTCTGACGCCCTACCTCGTCCCCGTGACCGACCTGGCCAGCCTGCGGCGCGGGGACGATGCCGCCCTCGAGCTGCGGTGAAAATGGGAGGAAACGGGGGACCCTGCCACGTAAGGGCCGGGAAGCCAAAAGAAAGCACGGAGCTCAAAAATTCTGTGACTTGGAGCAAATATGGACATTACAGATGAAATCGGAAGGCCAAGTTAGGGGGGAAGGGGAAGGATCTTTCATGTTTTTCGTGGGCATGTATCGTAGCAGACATGGGAAAAGGGGGGGAAGGCTGAGCAGAGAGGTTGGGCGGACTGACTAACAGACAAGAGAGTCCGAGAGGAGAAACCGGCAGCTACCTATTTAAAGCGTTTTTTCCCTTTGCCCCAATAATTCATACCACTCGTACTCATACTTCATCATCCTGTTCTCCCACCCAAAAACTACGAGACCAGCGACGGTTTTCGGTGACTCCCCCCCCTCCTCCCCATTTCAGCTCATCTCTCCCCTCTCATCATTCGTTCCGTTCGTCCATTCCGTCCTCGTGCGTTCTCGTCGTCTAGCGGCGCTGAATCTTCGTCCTCGAGGGTGTCCTCGCGTGAGAAAAACAACGAAAGAGGGGAAAGAGAAGAACGGGGCTAACAAAAGAAGAATGGTGGGAGAGAGTTGCTGGCTTCTTTACTTAGGGTGCAACAATAAAAGGAAATCGGGTATGTTGTGCGCGTGAAACCATCGCAAGTTGTACGTTTCATCCTTGGAACGCCGTTCAATGCAGTATTCGAAAAGACCGCCGGTCTTTCTTTTTTTTTTTTTTTTCCCCTTCAGGTGGAGTGGGCTTTCTAGGAGATGTGGACGCCCGTGGCGCTGTGAGGGTGGGCGTCCAAGTCGACGGCATCGACGGCGGCGCGTTGGCTGGCACTGTTGCGCACCAGGTTGCCAAAGTACTTGAGGGCGACCTCACTCTCGCCGCGGACCTTGAGCGTCTCGTCCCGCCGGGTGCCAAGCTGCTCGCATGAGCGTGTGAGCTCGACGCGCAGGTTGTCGGCCGGGAAGCGGAGCACCTTGCGGACTTCGCTCTGAATGCGGTTGCTGTTCAGGTGGACGTAGTCAATGGCCTCGAGTTGCGCCGAGATCTTGGTGGCGAGCCGGTGGGGAAGCGATTGTGGGATTTGCTGGAGCACGTAGTACGTAGCCGAGAGAGCTGTCACACCGTCAGTCCAGCGCCATCGTTGCCATCGGAAAAACAAAAAAAAGAAAAACACAATACGTACCAGCAACAACGACGGTGGGAATGATCAAGCGTCGCAGGTTGTCGTTGCCCAATACCTTAGCCACGCTCAACGCATGGTCCATCCAGCCGTAACCACCCAGGGCTCTGGTGCCCACGGCCGTGGCCACGGTCAGAGCCATGCCGGTGCCGGCCACCTTCTCTTGTCGCTGCAGGATCGTCGACCAGTCCAGGAAATCCATGATTTCAGTCGGTACGTCGATTTGCTTGGCGAGCTGGTGTCGCTTCTTGGTGAACATGACATCGGCCCGGAAGTTGAGACCGCGGTATTCGTCTCCCAGGTGCAAAATGCCCAACTGCTTGATGACGTTGACGCCACCAACCGTCTTGGCCCGCGCAAAGTCTTCGCAAGCTGTCACCGAGGCCGAAATCTCGGACAACATGGCTTCCTTTAGATCCTCGGCGTAGTCGAAGGCGTTGAAGATACCGCGGTACCGCACCCCCAAGTCGCGGTCACCCACTTCCGTAATGGCCGTGCTCAGCGTCGACCTTGAATAATCGTACACGTCCTTGCAGGCATCGTCGATGGTGCGATCGATGCCCTCGCTGACCTCCGTCTTGGCCTTCTTGGACGACTCGAGCTGAGGCTCAAGCTCGGCCAGCTCCTTGTTGACCCGGTCCAGCTCGGCCTGGGCCACTTCGGTGTTGACGGTCGCCAGGTTGTTGACGTCGCTGAGAATGTTGCTGAGGTACGTCTTGGCGGGCGCAAGCTTGGATCTGGCGCGCTTCTCGAGGACGAATCTCCGCAGCGACTGCTCCAGCGCTTCAAAGTCCTGAATCTTCTCCTTCTCCTTGCCCTTGCCCTTGGGGTCACTGTCGTCGTCTCCGCCACCACCGCTGGAGCTGCCGCTGCCGCTGCCGTCGGGGCCGCCGGGAGGGGGTGCTGTCGGTACAGCATTGCTCGAGACGAAATGCACCAGTTCCGAGGACTCCTTGAAGGTCTGGGGGCTGAGACCCTGGACCTGGTCCAAAATCATCTTCTGGCATCGCTCTTTGGCGCGAATTCCGTCAAAGCCGTTGACGACGATGAACAGATAGGCCTTCTCCGCTGCCGCCGTCCAGAGGAATTCCTTGGCCGTCATAGTAAAGTGATTCGCGGCCGATACCACAAACACCACGACGTCGATCTCCTCCTGGCGCGCAAATACGGCCGTGGTTTTGGTCGTGTCCGAGTTGAGACCGGGCGCGTCGATCAGGGCGATGTCCACAACCCCGTTGTTCAGGAGGGACTCGTCGATGGTTCGCATATCGCGTACATATACCTTGCACTGCATGTAGTTGTCGTTATCAATCACAATCTCCTCCAGATCCTGGAGCTTGAAGACGTCGTAGGTGGACTCGTCATGGCGGTTGTACACAGCATCTTTGTGTACCGCGTGGACCTCCTCGATGCCACCGTTCTCTCGCACATCCAGGACCTCGCAAAAGATGCTCGTGCAGGGCTGCTGGTCCTCGGGCAGAACTTTGCGCCGGAGCAGGGCGTTGCAGAAAGTGGATTTGCCGGCGTTCAGGTCGCCAGTGACCAGGACCTTGCTCGACGTATCCTCGATCCGCTCCTTCAGAGCCTGAAGGTGGCGGATGCTGGAGCTGATCTTGCCGTCGAGCAAGGAGGCGATGGAAGACTTTTCCAGCGAGTGCACCAGCTCCGCCTGGTGTAATGCGCCGAGTTTCAGGTCCAGCTTCAGAATGGAGAACTCCTGGGCGATCTGCGGCGTCACGAGTCGGGGCTCGGCGACGGACTTGTTCTCGGCGTCTCGGCTCGACTCGGCTTCCTCCTGATCCAACGACGTGACGGCGCGTCGGAGGTGGCCGGGGTGCTGGGAGGAGGAGGGCTCGCCGGCCATGGACTGGGCATGCTGCAGGCCCGGGCGGAATCGTTCGGTGGTAGCGTTCTCGGTTCGCTGGACGGAGGGGTAGTGGGCGGGCCAGGTGACGTTCATCTCCTGCAGCTCCCTCAAGAGCTCCACGACCTTGGTGATGGAGCGGCCGAGGGACATGCGTTGCTGGTTGTACCACAGCTGGTGCACGGCGGCGACCTGGTTGCGGCGGTCGGCCTCGACGTTGCCCGAGGCGGTGGCGACGGCGGCGTCGGCCAGGCTCGGGTCGGTCCGGGGCGAGCCCATGGGGAGCTTGCCCGAGGAGGAACGGAAGCTGTCGCCGGCGATGCTGCCCCCGTATCCGGAGTCGTCGTCGAGGAGGGACTGCAGGTGCGCGGCGTGCTGGGACTGGCCGGAGCCGACGGTCACGTAGCCAGGCCTCCCGGCGCCGGCGGCGGGCGAGCTGGCGGCGTCGGGGTGGTTTGGAGGGTCGGACGGTCCCTGGGGGGACTTGCCCTTGCGCGAGTTGTGTTTGGGACTCATGTCGAGATAGCGGCGATGTCCATCTACGGTCGAGGGAAGAGACGGGGCCGGTGGGAGGTGGTAGGAGACAGGACAGGTTTGGGAGGAAAAGCCGCCGGTGTGGTACGACAGGCGAAGCTCTTTTTTGCGATGCCGGCCCGCTCGCCTTTGGTTGAGTGTGAGTAACGTCGATGGGGCCCCCAAAAGAGTGGCATAATCGAAATTTGCCCCGTCTCGGAGGGGACGAGGCGCATTGATTGGCTGCAGGTCGGAGTTCGGAAAAACACGCTATGCACGCGCACCCTCATTGGGTCTGTCTGCATTGCTGAGAGCTACGAATAGGTACGAAGCTGCCCATAGAGTCGGCCCGGGGGCCTGAGGAACTAGTACATAGGTACCATTGGAAACCCACGACGACTTTGGTGGACGCCCTAAAAGCCACCCCCCCCAACAGGCAGTCCCCAGTCCCTGGCATCATCATAGGTCATACCTATCTCCAGTCTCTCTATCTAGCGAGCAAGGATCCCAGCCGAAACAACCTGCCATCGCCAGCCTGACCAGCGAGCCCAGTTCGCCCAGCCCGCCCGTCAGGCAACGAGACGAGAGACCACACCCTGTCGCTCTGTCGACGACTGGCCCAGCGACCACCCGAATCGACCGCCTCTCCCCCACAAACCGCCCGCTCGCCCCGTTACGTAACTGGTCTGGGACTTGGCCAGGTCGTGGACGCGAGCGATCCCATGTACATCGTACCCTCGCTGCCAAGCAATCCGGCCTCGCCGTAGAGCGCCCAGCGGTACCTACCTACCAACCGGAAACTGGAGGCAACCACCAGAATACCCTCCCCGACCGCGAAACGTCACGCCGGCCACCACGACGCCGTCCGCCCGCCCTGTCTGACCGCCAGCATCGCGAGCCGCCCGTCCACGCGCCCGCTCCCCCACTCCCGACACACCGCGGCCTCCTGACCGACGCACCCAGCGATACGGAGACGCTTTGCGCATACCGCACCGCACCCGCCGGCGCCATGAATGTAGGAGGATCCCACCGCCCCGCCGTCTCCCGCCCGCCGCGCTCACATGTCGTCGGCAGATCTTGGAGTGGGCGTTTGGCAAACGCATGACGCCCGCCGAGCGTCTGCGCAAGAACCAGCGCATGCTGGACCGAGCCGTTCGAGAAATCGACCAGCAGCGCACCAAGCTCGAGCGCCAGGAGAAGACGCTCCAGACGCAGATCAAGCAGAGCGCCCAGAAGGGCCAAATGGGCGCGGCCAAGATCCAGGCCAAGGACCTGGTTCGCACGCGCAGGTGAGGCGGTGGCCGAGAGGGGCGTCGTGCCTGCGAGTCTGCGCTCCCACTAACACGGCGGCGCCAGGTACATCGAGAAGTTCTCCAATGTGAAGAGCCAGCTGCAGAAGATCTCGCTGCGGTTACAGACACACCGCACCAACGAGCAGATGATGACGGCCATGAAGGGGGCTACCGTCGCTCTCGGCAGCATGAACCGCTCCATGAACCTCCCGGCGCTTCAGCGTATCGCCATGGAGTTTGAGCGGGAGAACGACATCATGGAGCAACGACAGGTAGGGATCGGTCTTCCCCATTTCCGACCTCGGCAGCGTCGTGCTTTGGCCCGAGGCCTGCCCCGCGGGCCATCGGACAGTAGCCGCTGATTCGCGGCTTCTAGGAAATGATGGACGACGCCATTGACGATGCCATGGATACCGGCGTCGAGGAGGAAGGTGATGAGATTGTGGAGCAGGTCATGGAAGAACTTGGTGTCGATCTGAACCAAGCCGTGAGTCCTCACGCAGACGTCGACGACAACACGCATGCACTTGCGCTAACACGGTGATGCAGCTCGGCGATACCCCCGTCGGTCTTCAGGCCGACAAGGCCCCCGAGGGCCGAGTAGCCCAGGCTGTCGGCAGCGGAGGAGGCGGTGCCGACCCTGGTGATGACGACCTCCAGGCAAGACTTGATAGTCTGAGGAAATAATCGGGAGCGAATGGTACACGAATAGAGATGCTTCTGTCTGTGTTGAGATGATGCCTCGAGGTCCTGTTTATGACCACGGAGTTGGGCCTGTCTTTAGATTCGCGATTTCTATGCTACCATGGTCGGTTCAATCGAGCACCATCCTCAGGATTTCCAAGACGCCATCCTTGTCCAGCGCGGCCGGGTTCGTCTTGACCCATCGGTCCTGGAGGCTGTGCTGTGCTATGCCTTCCAGCTTGTCCTCCCCGATCCCGAATTCGCTCAGCGTCCTGGGCAGCCCCAAGGCCCTGACGAAGACATCCAACAGAGCGCCCAGCTCGGTCTGCTCTCGGGCCAAGCCCTGGCCCAGAAACAGCTCCCGCGCTTGCTCGTTCTCCCACAAAAGGTCTCTGATGGCGTCTTGACGGGCCCTGTTAGCACCGCGTCTGTAGTTGAACGTGCAGACGGCCGGCATCAAGAGGCAACTGGTCTCCCCGTGCCCCACGCCCGCGGGGCCCAGCTGGTGACCTATGCCGTGGCTCGCGCCGAGCGGCACGCCGCGTGAACACGCGCTCATGGCGTCGACAACCCCGAGCTGGCACTCCAGGCGGGCCCCCTCATCTTTCCCGTCCTTGTCCGCCGCGCACCGGAGCAGAGCCGGCACCAGTTTCCCCAGCCCCCTGCGCGCGTCGGCGTCGGCGCCCTCGTCGGATTGCAGAGAGCACAGCGTCTCGACGCAGTGGTCCACCGCCTTCACGCCGGTGCTGAGCCAGATCTTGGGCGGCGTCGAGAGGGCGAGGGCCGGGTCGAGGACGACGAGCGCGGGGCACGGCATCCCCGGGCCCGAGAAGGAATACTTTCGTCCGTCGGCGTCGTTGGTGGCCCCGGCGAAGGGGCTGTACTCCCCGCCCGCCAGCGAGGTCGGGACGCACACGACGGGGATCCGGGCCCCCCGGATGTCTTCGGCGGGCCGCTTCCGGGGGCTCGACGGGCACAGGCTCTCCAGCCCGGCGGGCGACGACGCGTCGTTGGCCAGCGCGAGGGAGACGATCTTGGCCGCGTCCGTGAGCGACCCCGCGCCCAGGGTCACCAGAAGATCGACGCCCAGCTCCCGGGCCTCGGAAACAACGGCCAGGATCTCGCTCCAGTACGTGTGCGGCCTCATGCCCACCCGCACGCCGGCCACCCGGGGGCCGAGCCTGGCCCGGAGATCCGAGAGGTGGGCCGTGTCGCGCGCCAGGGACGCGGACGCCAGGATGTAGATGCGCGACGCCTCGTCGAACGTCGAGGACGCGTGCTTGGCCACGGCGTCCGTGAAGGGGAGGCCGTAGCTCACCGCCGGCCGGGCACGGCCCTCGAAGGCGGGCCGGAAGGTTTCGGACATGTTGGCAGGGCAGGAGAATGCCCCCTGATATAGACGTCGGGCTAATAGAGGCTACAGCTTGGCTTCACGAGGTCGCCAGGCGTAGAGTGCGTACAGCGTGGCTAATGCATCGAGACGGGGCGAGAGTTCAGCGCGGGCCGTATCGGCGGTTGGAGAATGTCGTCATTCCTCCTTCCGGCGGCACCCTTGGAGAAACTTGTACAAATCCTGTACTGACGCCCATGAAACGGGACAAACAAAAACGGTTCAAGACGACACCATCACGCTGGCGAGACTGAAACTGAGATCGTAGCATTGCGTATCACCTGCCCAACTGTCTAGGTACCTACTTATTCTGCCACATCCATACTATATCTCTGAGATTCATGTTGGTGACGGTGACCAAGTTACCCCACACGATGATAATGGAAGTCAATGGATCCATTCCCTTCAAGGGGACTACAGTACCTAGGTACTTAGGTAGATAATTGGCAAGAAGGTTTCCCGGACCGTATGCTCCTCTGGGCAACGAGTCAGCGGATTGATCGCAGGCAGCAGGAGCCTCTTCACGCCAGCAGGAGACCCGGTTGTAAGTTTGCCGAATCGACCCAGGCCGGATCTGCGCATATCTGGGCAGCGCGGATGCGGATCCTATACGCAGACGAGCAGCAGGTCAGTATCGCGCCCGGCAAGAGGCATCATGCATTTACCCCACACTTCCATTCGTCCTGCTCTACTATCAGTATGTACTTTGTCGAGGTGCACACAGCCACAGTCGCCATGCAAGCTACAGATAGGTACCGCTGACTACCTAGGTTGGCCACGCGTGATGACGTGATTATAGGTATGGATGTAAGAGGGGTCAGGGTGCCTGGCCCGAACCTGTAGGCTGGGACACCATCAGGTTTAGTAGACTTTGTGGCAGGCCGGACAGTCGGGTAAACGACCTTGATATCCATGGATGGGGGGTGCAAGAGAGGGGAGAGAGAAGGAGAGGAGGGGGAGGGACGGGAGGGAGAGACGGAGAGAGAGAGAATGGTGCAGGATAACCTCCGCCGGGGCTTCAGTATTCGAGTGAGGCTGCATATCGACGTACCTACATATGTCGACTCGCATGAGATGGATACGCAGACGATCCGGCTATCACTGCTACTTCGACACTTCGACATACATATGTACACAGTAGCCGCAAATCTGGATTTAATGGCATTTTAGGGGACGGAACCCTTGGGAAACACACGGGCACGGTCCAAGACGCGGTTCGTTCCATGCAACGGCACTGAAACCAGACGGGATCCCCCAACCCAGCGCCAAGTGGTGGCCGATATGAATGAAGCCGCCCCGCGCCAGAAGAAAGAAGGACGGGACAAGGTCATTGGTGGAATCCCATGTATTGGCGACGTGCTACCTGCCCGTTAGGTATGTATGTATCCTAAACATCGGGCCCGCATACCACGAGCCGGGCTCGTCGAGGTTGAAGGGAGGATGGGAGATGGCAGATGAAGAGAGAGAGATTGGAAACACAGCCGCGCTGGGTAAATTGGACCTGCGGATGCCCTCGAATGCCAATAGACTATCCGCGCGCGCCGGCCTTCGTTTCCACGATCCACGGGCCTTGGGATCCCGGCTGCCTGGGCCATTCCTTGTATCCAGTATTCACCACAGATCATCATCAGCCGCGGCGCCCCCGCCGTCATTCGTAGCCCTGCCGTCCATACCCTTGCCCCGTAGGCCTGTCATGGGTAGTCACGCGTACTGGGCTTGCTGATTAGGCCCGACCTCGTGGAAGCTCCCCGTCTGGTATTCGTACTCGATCCATGGGATATCCATAGTGCGGGTGTTGGACGTCAATCTGTAAGGTAGGGTACCCAAAAGCTGCCAAGTACAACTGGGAGCGCTCGCTCGCTAACCACCCGCCTGAGCTCCTGTCCTCCTCAGCCGTCCGCTGACCAGCCCTTCCACACTTCCTTCCACATTCCCTGGCCAGCCTGTAACAACAGCCCTCTCGTCCCTTTCCATCCCCCCCCCCCCCCCATTTCCAGCGCCCCGTCCGCCTGCCTGTTCCACCACGGACCGGATAGATCCATACATCCATCGTCTGCATTCCTCCATCCTGGATTCCTACCGCCGACCAGTGCCTCCAGCGAACCGCCACACGCCTGCGTATCTCCTGGCCAAAGACCAGGAGACACGACCTCTGTCGGTACTTACCTAGCGTGCTGCCAGACCCCGCGGTACGTACGTACGTCTTCTACCAGATACCCTTTGTTCCATGTTTCTACGCAGCAAAGACTAGACGCCAGACACATCCGTAACCGAGACAGGCGGCCTCCTCTTCTCTTCCCCCCGTCGCTCTTAGTGGCAAATCGGGGGAATAAGCACAAGCTTGCATTGCCTCCAGTCCCTTCGAGTGAATGGATGGTTGGTTTCAGGGCTCTTTTGAGCTGTCCCCTCCAAGTCCCACCTCTGCCCCCCCAAGTGCCTCGCGCTAGAGGCCGAAGCGCCTGTACGAGCATACGTGCCATGGACCATCCATTCCATTCACATACGCTCCTCTGACATCAAAGGTCTCGCCAGGTAGAAAGCAGCGACACCCGACGGCTCGGCCAAACGCAACATTCTCCCACAGTACATACTTCCCCCTCTCGGTTTCCCCCTTGGGCATCGATTGTCCGCACAAACCGCCATCAGCAAGCATTGCCTGCCCGAGACGGCACGTGGCATCTCCCCATCTGAACCCGACCGGCCCTCTTTGCTCCCGCTCCTGCAAAGCCGCCGCCGCCGCCGCCGCAAAGCCCCGCCATCGAGGCAACACCGACACGACGTCACCACACCCCCGTTTCTCACTAACGTCCTGCCCTGCTCCGGATCCAGCCCGCCACTCGCTCCTTTGCTGGCCCCCGACGTCCTCCCTCCTCAACATCTCCTCTACATCACAAATCTGGCAGGGAACAAGCGGAGCAGTCTCTCCTCACGCGGAGGTCTGCTGAATAGGATGTTTGGTGGCGGTTCCTCTTCCAAACCCGACTCGGCCACAGACGCTTCCGAGACGGACAAGAAGTCGCCCCCTCCCGATTCCAACAAGCCTGATGGCGCATCCGCCTCGCCGCCCAAGACGAGCGATCAGGCCGCCAGCGGCGAGAAGCGCAGCGGCAATGGCAGCCCGCCGGGGAGACCGGGCGACGTCGAGAAGAAGCGCCGGAGTAGCGGCGTCGGCTCCAAGGCCAGCAGTCTCATAGCCAGCGCCAAAAACTCGTTGAACTTCTCCCAGGGCGGCCGCTCCAACAGCGATCTGAACTCGCAGACGCCCCTGCAAAAGCTCGGCAAGCAGGACCCCGCCCTCGCCGTTCCCCAGGGACAACATAACAATTCGGCCGGCGACTCGGCGCCCGGTCCCCGGTCCACCTTCCGCGTCGGCGTCTGGGAGGACCGGAACAAGAAATGCCGCCGCACCATGGAGGACACGCATGCCTTCCTCTACAACTTCCTGCACACCCCTGCGCCCTCCACCGACGCTACCAAGGCCGACAACGATGGCCAGGCCGACGCCGCCCCGACCCAGGGCATGGTCGAAACCGACAATGGCTATTTCGCCATCTTCGACGGTCACGCTGGAACATTCGCCGCCGACTGGTGCGGGAAGAAGCTGCACATCATCCTCGAGGACATGATAAAACGAAACCCCAACGCCGCCATCCCCGAGCTCCTCGACCAGACCTTCACCAGCGTGGACGCGCAGCTGGAGAAGCTTCCTCTTAAGAACAGCGGCTGCACCGCCGCCATCGCCGTGTTGCGATGGGAAGACCGCGTCCCGAGCTCCAGCTCGGCCACCGGGTCGCAAGCCCTCGCCCCCGCCGTTGCAGCGGCTTCGGCTAAGGCGACGGAGACGTCAAAGTCCAAGGACGGTAAGTCTGAAGACAATGACGCTTCCAACGCCAAGTCCGAGTCTGCTCATGCTAAGTTAAAACCCACAGCCGTGAGGCAACGCGTCCTCTACACTGCCAATGTCGGCGACGCTCGCATCATCCTCTGCCGCAACGGCAAGGCCCTGCGACTGTCGTACGACCACAAGGGCAGCGACGAGAACGAGGGCAAGCGCATAGCCAACGCCGGAGGCTTGATACTCAACAACCGTGTGAACGGCGTCCTGGCCGTCACCCGTGCTCTGGGAGATAGCTACATGAAGGATCTCGTGACGGGCCACCCCTACACCACCGAGACTGTCATTCAAGCCGACATGGACGAGTTTATGATCATTGCTTGCGATGGGGTAAGTTTTCCTGCCGCCCCTTGGTGTGTTTGGAGAGGATGCTGACCAACGGATGCTAGCTCTGGGACGTCTGCTCTGACCAGGAAGCCGTGGACTTGGTGCGCGAGGTGCACGATCCCGCCGCTGCTTCCAAGTTGCTGGTGGACCACGCGCTGTCCCGGTTCAGCACGGACAACCTGTCCTGCATGATTGTCCGCTTTGATAAGACGGCCCTTGCGGACACGCAGAAGGGCAAGGCCCTTGGAGTCGAAGGCGACAGCACCGACCAGGGCAGCGGCAAGGTTAGCGAGGCCGAGAAGATTGTAAGCTCGACTAAACAGAAGATCGCAGAAGGAGGAACCCTGGCCGTAGGCGTCTCGGCGAGCAATAGCGGCCGTGGGCACGACCCGGAACCTCCCCGCGAGAGCGGCAAGCCATCCGAGGCCCCCACTACTTTGGACCCCACGGTTGAGGAGGAACCCACGTCCCCGGACGAGGACAGCGACGCGCCTGAAGTGGACAAGGAAGCCATCCCCAACGCCAACGTGATCGCCAAGGTGGAACCCGCGACTCAGGAGTCGGTCGACAAATCCCGGGACCTCGAAGCGTTGGAGAAGGCCTGACGGGCCGAATCGAGAGTTACCGTGGCGACTTGGTCTTGAGTATTGTGGCACGAGCCCGTATCCGGCCCACCCGCTCCTTTCATGCAATACCGCCGCCTTGGATCGTACGCTATACAGTTTCTGGAGAGAGAATAGGCCGAGGGCCTCGTGATGCAGGTATCAGGGGCACATGACGCTGGTACTTTGATCATGAGCCAGGGGCAAAAGGCCGCGTGAATTGAAAGACTTTTGCTACTTGGGGGATCTTGCCGACGCAGATGAAGCCAACAAGCTGGCTATATGGAGCTTGGAGGAAGATGCCAACCACAACCCCACAGCGCTGGCGTTTCCCGTTCGAACACATGGAAGTTTTTGGTTTCCCCCTCTTATGTACCCACTGGGCTGTATGCGTGTAAAGTAGCTCTGCCACCCGCATCAATTGGCAAAGGGAAGGCAAGGAGAATCTTGCCATGTCATGGGCCGAATGTGACTGGACGCACAAGTGGTGTGAACGATGAGCAGTGAAATGTCGTACGGGCCGCCGGGAACAGTGTATCATGAATGGTGCACCGGGGGGAGAGTAAACGTAGTCGGGGGAGGGCCATGGAAGTGGAGGACGAACGTAATGTCACAAAGCGGCCTACTCTCGGAACCGAGCGAGAGGGCCTCGGGGGGGCTGTCACGGGGCATCCGAGACACAGCCCGCTTACAAGGAGCCCGGGGGGGGGGGGGGGGGGGCGCCGGGCCGGCATAGGAGCAAGAGCGAGGCGGACTGCGGAAGGCGGAGCAGCGTATGCCGGGGGGGGATTGGGTGTTTGAAGGAGGAGCTTGGCCGCCCGCAGCCCGTCCGCACGCACGCACGCCCGCCCGCCTCATTTTTCTTTGGGGGTGGGTGCACGCGAAGCAGGTTTGCGCGGGTGGCGAGCGTGGGTAGAGAGCGGGCCGGGGGGGGGCGGCTTCGGGTCGAGAGATGTGTCGTCGGAGCCCCGAAGAAGCGTCGTCGTCGTCGTGCCCCCCCCCCCCCCCCCCCCCCCCCCCCCCCCCCCCCCAAGGGAAAGGCGAGTGAGAGGTGGCGCCCCGACGTTTTGTTTTCAACATTGGCCCCCTGAGGAAGCTCAAAACTGGACGACGAGGTCGACGGGGCGGTTCCCTGTCGCCGGCCCCTGGGTACCCGGTATCATGGGGATGAGGGGGGGACGTATCGAACTGGATATCTAGACCTCACGTTCCACAGATCTATGCCGTGATATTTTTGGTCCGATACGTCCGTCCAGCTCCCCTTCTCTCTCTCTGTCTCCCTCTCCCCCGGGCTGGTCGGAATGGGGGGGGGGGGGGAGCTGCCCATTAATTCCCCCCTTCGGGTGCCCGGTTTCGTGCGGAGCGGTTTTGGGAGGGACTGGCCTGGACTGGACTGGACTGGGAAACCGGGAGGGGTGGCGGCGGTTCAACCTTGCAGATAAATTACCCACCAAAAAAAGCGCCATGCGAGGTTTGCGTCGGTTTCGGCCCTGGCTGGTCTCCTCCTCCTCCTCCTCATCGTGGGTACAATATGTATGCGCGTGTGCTTCTTCGCATACGGGAACCCCCCCCCGCCGGGGAGGGGGGGCCGTGTGGATCGGCGCTTGTTTGCTGCAAAACACACATGCACACACAGGGAGGTCATACACATACATAAGTACATACCCATATACGCACACACACACACACACACGCACGCACGCACATCACGCGATATCAGGGACACTGTCCGTAGCAAGATGGAAGGAAGGAAGCGGGGAGATAGAGCGGTCCGACCGGGGGACAAAAAGGGCCGGCTCATCGTCCCCGTCCCATCCAGCTTTGTCCATGGATAGATAATCCACCCTGGCTCTGCTGCGGGCTGTTGCGGCTTCGATCGATACCGGCCCGGCATATATAGATATAAAAAAAAATTATCTCCACCAACATAACACACACACACACACACACAGAGAGAGAGAGAGAGAGAGAGGGGTGTGGAATGGGCAGGGCCCGGTGGGCCACCTGTTTGATCATGCATGGCGATCGCCGTGCCGTCTCGGCCTGCCCCCTGACACGGGGCGTCTCATCGACGGCCGTTGTAGGGCCCCGAGAAGGCCCGTCGCGGGTGCCACGGCCAGAGGCGGATGTTCCTGTCTGGCACAGAAAGGGCGAGGCAACTTCATTTGGTAAGAGGGGGGACGGGTGTTTGTCCTCGATGCGTCCCCTTCCCCCCGGCCGCGGCGGTTTTTGTTTTCTTCTCTTCGACGGGAAATTCGCCTTGGTCAGCGTCATATCGGATGCTGCGGCCGCATTGCTGCGTGCCTCGTCATCACTCTCGCGTTGGGTGCCGGTCGGCGAACCTCCCGGCCGCTTTCGGTTTCCCGGGACGTGGGGAGCGTGACGTTGCCAGATTTCGAAGGTTTGCCAGGGCCTTCCCGGTCGTGGGCCCCCCCCTCCCCCCCTCAGGGTTCGGCTCCGGTTGCGCCCGGAAGGGGTGTCCCATGTGCGCGGGTGCCGAGCCGGGGGGCACGTTCGATGACAGATAGCATTGGTACACATCACTGGGGCATAAGATCGAAAATATGCTGCCGCGTTGCCCCCTCGCCACACATGGGCGACTCGGGCTCAGGCCTCGTCCCCCCCGTTTCCCAATGGGTGGCAGCGTGGGATACCGCGCCGGCGGCACAGAGTTGGGCAAATATAAAGGTTAAGATGAAGGAAGCCCCCTCCCAAGGTTTCGGTCCTCCGCAGTAGTCTGGATGTTTTCTGTGCGTAAGCCGGGGGGCTGGGATGCATGCACTAATCGACTGGCTGGCGGGCTGGCTGGTTAGTGGAGGGGCTGAAGAAGCAGGCCGCAGGACCCCTGGGCCAGCCCCGAAAAGATGGGATGGACGATCAAGATGATTAAGTAAACTACGGTGTGCATGTGTCTGTGTGTATGTGTTAGTGACCGCCCGCTGCCGTGCGGAGGCTGAGAGGAAGCGGCAGAGCCAACAAAGACCAAAAAGAAACGTCGCGAGCGCGCTGCTGGCGAGGCGGTCAGTCCGGCAGGAAGGACAGGGCATGTGAATATAGCGGCCGTGGCGTGTACTTGGGGGAATCATGTTCAACGAAAGTTGGCGAACGCGGTGTACTAGTTTGAACATCAGAAAAAAAAAAGACCGTGAGCAGTCATACCGGGGAGGCGACTCGGGGGGCTGGTATGCCCGTCTTGGTCTGGTCTGGTCTTGGTCTGGTCTCCGGTCGTTCCTGGCGGTTGGGGGAGAGGTGGCACGCCCGTGGGTTGGACGGTGCGGCGCGGTGCCATGGGCAATCCGGAAAAGGCATCCCAACTCGTGACGGCGGCAGGGAAAGGTCATAGCAGCGGAGGCGGCGGCGGCGGCGGCGGCGGCGGCAACATTCCTGTTGTACCGTCCACCTGTCGAGCCAGTGGAGGGGAAATTGGATGTTTGGATAAGTACTACTTACCGACCGAACCCCTGCGGGTGGGCCGCCTGCCTGCCCAGAGAGGAGGACCGAGGGGCGTGGGAGGGAAAAGAAAGAAAGGAAGAAAAAATTAGGCCCGCCGGCATGCCGGGGTCGCTGGCGGATCGGAGACGGGGTCTCTCTCTCTCGTCTCGCGAAAGGAAAAAGCACGGCGCGCGGATTGGCTCGCGGGGGACCCGGCTGGAGCCATTAGCGCGCGCTGCTAAATGAGGACGGGTGGGCGTCACGATTCGGGTCTCTCTTCTCTCGGGTCATGGTCGATTCGAAAAGAAAGAAAGGGGGTTTGCTTGCTACATACTTTGGGATACCCTGGATGGCTTCCAACGTGTGTGGGATCCATCCCACGTGAGCTGAGCTGGAGGGGCGGGCGGGCAAAACAAGACCCGCCCGAGGGAGGATAGGTAATAATAATAATAAACGACGGGACCTCGACCTCGCCTACCTTACATACGGGCAGGTACGATGTTACGATGGATGACGGCCAGCCATCGTCAACGGGGGGGAGCCAAAGTCACTTTTACTTGCTGTGGTCATCGCGCCGCCTGCTGCAAGTAAGCGCGCGCGGGCGATGCCATCGATTGGTGGGCAGGAATTCTCTTTTTTTGCCTTCTGGACCTGTAGGCCCGACGAGAAACCTAAACGGGCAGGAGGATGACGGCGTGTTCTTGGGGGAGGGGGGGCCTGAGTCTCACATATTCCATGGGCAACCGTTGCCATTCAGGAATGTGTGTGTGTGTGTGTGTGTGTATTCATATGCATAAGGCCGACAAGGAAACAAGGAAAAGCCGTCGATCGTTGGCCGGGTGCGCGCGCGCGTGCGTTCCCATACGCACGACGTACCTACTCTCTGGAGGACTCTCGTTTTTCTCTCCCTCCCCCTCTGCTTCGGACTGACGAGCGAGTATGGCCATGCCCTGGACTCGATGCTACCGAGGGGCCGGAGAAAGAAAGCGAGAGTCAGGTTCCGCCATGGACAGAGAGAGTGAAGGGGGACGAGACCCGTCCTCACCTGTTCATCCACACCCCCATCCATCCATTCCCCATCCTTTGATCAATTCCCACTCTCTCCCACTTTCTCTTTCACGCGCGCCCTCCACCCACTTTCATCACCACCCGCACTAATAACGCGTGCTTGCGTGAGCTATCCCGCTTGCAGCCTCTGCCCTGACAGGGGATCGTCGTCTTTTCTCCATGGCCCGCAGGCCCGCAGGCCCCCCAGGGTGCCAATCGCAGCCCGTCCGGCACCTGAACCGGCTGCTTCTGATGCGGCCCCAAATTTCCATCACTTCTCTCTATGTCTATCTGTCTGTCTTGGATCTCGCTCTCCCAACAAGCTGGCGCCCAGCTAGTGGCGTACTCCCCCCCACCCCATACGATCCATACGGGCTGATAGCTAAGTAATCTTCTGTCCTTTTTTGCTTCTTCTCGGCTGTCAGTTAGTCGGACAGGGCTGTCTGTCCATCTGTCGGGTTCGCTTGCTTGTCGCTTCGGCTCTTTATGGGAGTTTTGTTCCCCCCCCCCCCCTTCGCCCGCGTGCGCAACCGGCCCCCATAGTAGTCTCTCCCGCTTTGTGCTGTAGAAGGATGGAAGGTTGTGTGTACATGAGGTCGCTCTGAGCCTCGGTACCCTCTCCCTCCCCCCCCTCTCTCTCTTCCTCTCCCTCTCTCCCTCTCTTTCTCTCTCTGCCTGTATCAGGTGTGCGTGTCCGCGTGTGTGTGTGTGTGTGTGTGTGTTTGTTTTCCGTGTGCGCGCGCACACGCATTGCCCGTTGCAACATCGTCCACCCCTGCCCTGGATGTACATCGTGTCAAGCATCCATGATCCTCCAGTACGGCTGCGACGTCTTCCTCTCCAGTTCGGATACCTTGGTCTCGTCCAGACCCTGGTTCCTCCCTCCCCCCCTCCCTACCTGCGACTAATACACACATCCTTCATCGCCCTAACCACCGACCCGCCACCCTGGTCTCCTTCTTTCTTTACCCTCCCTACGACGAGCTGCTGCCCCTACCCCTACACCCGTAATCCCTCGCTGACCGGGGCTCCCCCCTAAATCGCTGGTCTTGTACCAGCTGCCCTCCTTCGGCCAAAATACCGCGGTGTCCCGCCCGCGTCCCGGACCTTCATGAATCCTGTGCATTCGCCAATCCCCAAACGACGAACAAACTAACGAGATAACTCTCTTGCTCCCTCAACCGGCGCACACTCGAACCGGGACCTGCCCTGTCCGCCGGACCTACTACTTGCTGTACCGAGTACTCTCTTTGTAGATCGCCCCCCCTCCCTCCCCTCCCCAGTCCACGTACCCCGTATCCGCAAAGCGCCTCTCAGCTGGGCTGCCGGATGCAGTCCCTCTACGTGCGACCCGTCGACTAGATGTCGGGAGTAGTCAGCCGAACCGAGCGACGACCCCAATCATCCCCCCCAAACCACGCCGACGGCGACCACTCGCTGGCCACCCTGCCCTCCAGCTGGAATTGCTGGCCTTGATTGCTTTGGTGGCGAGGAAGCTGCACTGCTGCCGCCGCTGCTGCTGCCGCTGCTGCCGCTGCCGCTGCTGCTGTTGCTGCCGCTGTTACTTGCGGCTTCCCGAACCGCTTTACGACCTTCCCGTCGGCGTCCCGGTGACCGCGCGGCTCTTCACCCCACGATACCGCCTCAAGTCCGTTCCCGTCGCCAATTTCTCTCCCAATCGTCGCCTATCAATGGTGTCTGGAAGTGAAGAATGTCGTTGAATGGACTGGACAGCGCCGCCATCAAGGAGGCGCACGACGCGGCGAATGCTGAGCCTGGAGGATGGTAGGATGCCCTCTTTCCCTCCCACCCCCCCTGTTTGTCCGCCCGTTGTTCTCATGCCTCCTTCTCCTCGTCGCGACGGCTCGGCGGTCACGCAAGACCTCTCTTGAACACCCAGCGGCCTCGAGGGGAAGGCCGTGACGGATCCCATCGGCCCCGGGCTGTGTTGCTACGCTGGCTAGGCATCTTGTGCTAATCTGCGCTTCCCCCACGATAGGTTCCTGCTGAAGTATGCGAGCCGCGATGAGACCGAGCTGTACTGTCGGGGGACGGGTGGTATTGTCGAGATTCGCAATGCCATTTCCAAATTCGAGGAATCGTCGCCCCTGTACGGCTTCTTGAAATACAGGCGAAGAAATGTCGTTCTGAAGTACCAGCCCGAGGACTGCTCCAGGCTCGTGCAAGGTGCGCCTCCCCCTCTTTGTTTATTGTGCTGCCTGCCCGGGCGTTTCTCTCGGGCCTGGAAATTGGGACCGGAACAGGCCACAAACCCGCCCAGGCTGCGCATGCGCGCCGTGGCCAATACGTAACTAACATCTGCCCTTTTTTTTTCTCCGCACCCGGCAGCCCGCGCCGCTGTACACTTCAACGCCGTTTGCGAGCGCTTCTCGCCCTACCATACCACCTTCGAGATCGCCACAGCCGGCGAGCTCAAGGACACCAAGCTGTCGACGGCCTGTTCGCTCCACACCGCATCCGGCTCCACGTCGTCCTCGACCAGCTCGCTGCGCCGGCGGCGGCTGATGGAAATTGCAGAAGAGGAAGAAGAGGGCGAACGGGAAAGAAGTCGACAATCGGTAGTCCAGGAAGAAAAAGGAGACGGCCAGGGCCCCAATACGAACCCGCCAGCGCCCTCGTCTCCTGAGGCCCGAGTCGTGGATCGCCAGCAAATTGCAGACCCACAGGACCCAGGCTTCTCATCGACGCCCGAGCCGGCCAGCCACGAGAGTCCAGCATCGCCCGCCCGGTCAGGCCGCCGTGTGTCGTCGCAGCTTCCGCGTCCGGAGCTGTACGGCCACTCGACCTACACCTACGGCAAGCCCAAGGTCAAGCTGGCGCCTCGGCCCTCGCTGGAGACCAAGCAAAGGCCGTCGACGTCGGGCACCTACCGTCCGACCGCCGCCCTGCCTGCCGGCTACAAGGTACCCTCCAAGGGCCATAAGAAGACCAAGTCGGGCAACGGGATGGAGGCTGACACTCCGGATGCGCCGGAGCACGCCCATGCCGCCGCCCCCATCCCGGAGCTTCCCCAGGAGTCGGAGCACGACGCAGCGCACCTGCTGCCGTCGCGGCCTGTCACCAGTTCCGGCGCCTCGGTCCGTTCCCTTCCCGGCGTCGCCAACTCGCTCTCTGACAAGACCAAGATGACGCCCGAGAAGGCGCGTCTGATGAAGGCCATGAAGCTGCGCGAGAAGAAGAAGATGAGCATGATCGTGCCGGAGCCGTCGCCCGCCCTGGAAGCGCTGAAGACAGTGGGCGAGCCGGTCGAGGAGGAAGAGGAGCACCACGAGGTTATGACCGACACCGCCGCCCGGGACGTGCCCGTCCGGCTGTCCATATCCAAGTCGGACGCCGCCATGGGCGTGGGTCCGCCCACGCCTGTGACCATCAACACCGACACCGAGTACACGTTCAGCGACTCGCACCCGCCCTCCCCCACGCTCGCTTCCTCCGAAATTGGCGATTCGACCAAGGCCTCCTCTTTGTCCGAATCCACCGACGAAACTGTACACCCGACCGTCAAAGCTGGCGAACGGGGCCTTCATGATGAGCAGACGGAAGACGAAGTTGGCCATGGAGATGAGTACGGTGCCGAGGCCGCGACATATAGGGACCGAGATATTACGGCCCCCCACGCAGCTGGCGGCCAATATCCCACTATCCCTGAAAAGGTGGGGCCCAGCACGCCATCATCTAAGGGGGAAGTGGTAGGGCCCAAGGAGGAGCCCGTCATCATCTCTCAAGAGGTGGAGGCGCCCCTAAAGGACGAGGAGTTCTCACCCAAATCACCATGGGGCATCCCACTCTCCAAGTTTTCTAGCGGCGAGGGCAAGTCGCCGTCTTCACCCCCTCTGAATCCCCAGGTCTCGGCCCAAGACTTGACCGCGCCCCCCGAAGTCGTTGTCGCGCCTCCTCTCACCTCACCCCGTACGGTCGAAGCCGCGGCGCCCGAGTCTACAGCTGCGTCCAAGTCGTCCTCCGATGTGCCCGTCATCGCCGAGGTCGTTTCGAGTCCCAAGTCTCTGAAAGCGAAGCGCAAAACGCTCATCGACCCCATTCGCACGCTGGCCAAGGGCACCCACCACTCGGTACCCTCCGACCCCCTCCTCGATGACGCTCTCTTAGATGAGCTTCAGGCCGCCACGTTACAGGAAGCACAGCCGATGGTGGTGTCGAAGTCACCCATCACGCCGGTTTTCCCAAGCGGCAGTCCCAGCAAGCCGAGCGCCAGCCCCAGCAAGCCGAGCGCCAGTCCCAGCAAGCCGAGCATCAGCCCCGGGCAGCCAGAGAAGCCCAAGAACACGCCCGTGTCGCGGTCCGTCTCTACGCCCCTCCGCGGACCCCTTCTTGTTCCCAAAGACGTCACAGCCAGCAGTGCCCGCAGCGTATCGGCGGGCGGTGCAGCCTTCATGCATAACCTCACGCGCCAGGCGTCGAACCCGACCGCCTTGCAACCCAAGAAGACGGGCAACCTCGGCTCCAGCATCTCTCAGCGGATCAAGGCCTTGGAACAGCTGAACGGCGGCAGCAATGCCAACAATGGCGGCGCTTCGAACGACAGCCTGAGACCCGTGTCGTCGCGGTCGATGAACGGCCCCTCGGCGGCGTTCTACAATGCGAGGAAATCAAGCATTCGTGACCCGTCGCCGTCCTCTCTGGCTTCCCGTCCCACCTCCAAGAATGGGCGCGTTACCCCAGCCCCGGACCAAATCACTCCTGATGACTCGAGAGAGGCGTCACCCGATGCCGGCAGTATCGCGGCCAAGCGGGAGCGATCCGGCTCGGTAGCCAGCAGGTTGTCCGTTTTCGAGACGGCGCCCTCGTCGGCACCCCAGCCCGGTCTGTCGCCCAGCCCGTCGCCCCGTGGACGGCCCGAGTCCGTCCAAGTCACGGCCCGGATTGTGCGTGATGGCAGCCAGTCCTGCCCCAAGCGGCCCGTATCTCACAACGACCCGGCCGAGTACGATGCTGGCGACCTGAAGCCGTCGCACCTGGTGGTCGACCACCAAAAGGCGGAGCCGGCACCCACGCCCCTGGCCGAGGCGCTTCCCATTCACGCGCCCAAGCCCGGCGCCCAGGAGCGACGCGAGTCCCACGACGCGAACGCCGAGCCTGAAGAGGGCTTCGACCCGAGACGCCGCTCTTCGCTGAATATGGTCAAGGACTTTATCAAAGACCGCCGCAATTCGGTCTCAAACAGCCGGCCGCCTTCCTCGGACAACCTGGCCCTGGCAACGCCCATGTCTTCCAAATCGCCGTCGCGGTCTCCTTCTGTTCAGCCGAACGGCGGCAGCAGCGCCAGCCTGGTCCACCGCCTCTCCATCTCGAGCCACCGCTCCTTCAGCCGCGAGCGTGACGGCGCCTCGCCCGTCCGGTCTCCCTCGACGGACCACGGCTCGGAGACGGACGAGGCGGGATCCAGCAAGCGGTCCAAGAGCCGGACCTCGCGCTTCATGCGCCGCCTGTCCAACTCGCTGGGCACGGGACGCAAGGCCAACACGCCCAACATCTCACCCACGGTGGCCGAGGAAGATGACGCGCCGGCCGTGGCCTCCAAGCCGGCGTCGCACAACCCCACGGGCAGCGTGTCCACCATTGCTACCTACATGGGCGACGTGAACGTGCAGTTCCCCGACAATCTCCTGTGGAAGCGCCGCAGCATGTGCCTCGACTCGGCCGGCTTCCTCGTCCTGAGCGCCGTCCAGGGTAACAAGATCACGACCAGCAAGGACAAGGCCGTGGGCCTCAAGCGCTACCACCTCAGCGACTTCCGCCTGCCCTACATCCCCGACGTCGAAGTGCAGGAACTACCCAACAGCGTCGTGCTCGACTTCAAGCTGGGCAGCGGACTGCAGATTGCCTGCGAGGACCGCGCCGGCCAGATGAGCACCCTGAATGGTAAGTGGTAGACTCATACCCCCCCTCTCCCCCGAGCGATGGGAAAAGACGGACAGGCTAACCCCCACCGTGACACAGCCCTGCAAGATGCCCACAAGCACCACTCGTCGGCGGCGGATCAGTAGATGATCGCGCACACGGGAGACGAGCCCTTTCTGGCCGCCTTTCTCTGGCCTCTTCTTCTCAACACTCCTTGTCGCACATCACGACGTACACCATACGAGAGATACCCACGTCGCATTTTCCGCAAATCGCTTTTATTTGGCGTCTTCCCACGACGCATTCGCCCTGCATCACACTCATGCACCACCATCTATTTCCTTTGTCCTGACTACCTCGCACCCACCACCCCCCTTCTTAATGGGCCGAGGCCACACGGCGCCATGCCTCGCTGTGTCCTGCATGCGGCGATGGGCCCACGGGCCCGTACACTGTCGTCACTCACGACTTGGCAGCCGCTTCTTCCCTTTATTCTCTCGCCCCCCGTTTGGTCCGGTTTTTGTCTTCTACTATTTTTGCTCACATGACATTTGGAGGAGCGCTCTGCTTGACCCCCGGGGGGAGTACCACCACATCCCCCACCGCCACCACTACCACCACCACCACCACCAACACCACCCCCGGCCATGCTCTTACCGCGTTCCAGCACGGCCGCCCATTCCATTTTCTGTCGGCGCCCCTTGTTAGCCCTACAGTCGTCACTATGACATTCGTCTAGGTAGACGCCCCCGAGGAGAGGAGGAGACGGCGAGGTAGAAGCCCAGGTGCAGCGATTTCTCCGGGCTCCAAGCGAGCCACAGCTTGCCGGGGAGCCTTGTTTCCGTGGCGAGGGAGGGGGGGCCAACTTGGAGTCATAGGGCGAGGCGGCGTTAATAGGGAGCGACGCGGAAGGGGGGCGGATGTCACCAGCGAATTGTCGAATTCCGGAGAGGCTGGCCGAAGGCGGCGCATGCCCCGTGCAGGAAGAAGAAGAGGATGCACGAAAAGCGGCAGCTTCGGGGGTGAGCCGCCCAGGGGGGTCTTCCTCCAGCAACCGTCAATTGTACATATTGTTGGATATTGGGACCACGTTAGCTTCCCTCCCCTACCTAATACCAAGATCGGATCACCCACCCCCGCGACGGAGGTGGGCGATGCTGTGTTCTTGTGAGAAAAAAAAAGGTTCACCGACCACGATGACTTGAATCCAGTCTTTGCTTGCCATTGTGAGACGATAGACAACAGCTTTCAAGCTGCATGTGCCGACGCCGTTGGTATCCAACAGCCCAGCCAGAGAGGAGAAGACTCGATCAGGTTTAGCGTTTCACGCCCGAGAAAGAGGGCGAGAGCGATGTCGGGCCCCCCATGTTCTTCTGATGGCAACCCCCCCCCCCCCCAAAAAGGTCCATCTGGGGGAAGATATGACTACCGACCGGGAGCCCCCGCCAGACAGAAAACCGGTAACGGGATTATCCTAACCTCCCCCTCCCGGAGCTGGCTCATCACGGGGGTTTTTTTTGACTCACCCGGGGGAGAAGACCAATCTGGGGCGGGGCCGGTCGTACCGCAGAAAGGAGGGTTAAAGACGAAACCGAAGCGACGATTTCACCTATCTTTTTTCTTCATTGATTAATTTACCCCCCTAGAACCTAATTCCTCTCAACCACCCCCCCTTCTTCATCCCTTTGAGCTTGGTTTTCCCCCTTCGTCACCATTCCCGACCCGGGCTCGCCGTCGCACACGGAACCGCGCCAGCATTTCTTCCGCCGCGCGCGAAAGCGGCTTCGGATCCGGGGACGACGGCCCTTTGCGCCGGAGGGGGGAATACTTTGGACGTTTTCTGTCTCTCTCTCTTTCTTGGACAAACCCTTACCATCGGACTATACAGCGCTTCGGAGCGACGGGGGAAGGGCGCGTGAGAGAGAGAGAGAGAGAGAGAGAGAGAGAGAGAGAGAGAGGGAAGGGAAAATGACCGAGACGGGGACGCAGTGCGTCCGCGCCGCCGGCGCCGGCGACGCGGCCGCCGTCGGGGCCCTCGTGCGCGCCGCCTACGGGCCGTACGCGCAGCGCATGGGGCGGCCGCCGGCGCCCATGCTGGCCGACTACGCGGCCTTGGTGGCCGAGGCCGAGGCCGAGGGGGGAGGAGCGGGGGGTCTCGAGGTCTGGGTCCTGCGCGTAGGCGGCGGCGGCGGCGGCGGCGGCGGTGCCGGTGCCGAGGCCGAGGCCGTCGTCGTCGGCGCCGTGGTGCTACGCCCGGCCGCCGACGATGCCGCCGCCCTCCAGGTCAACAACCTCGTCGTCGACCCCGCGATGCAGGGCCGCGGCTACGGGCGCCGGCTCATGGAGCTCGCCGAGTAAGCAACCGCCTCCCTGCCTTCCTTCGCCTCATCGTTCCTTACACGGCACGAAACTCCCAACCCCCCCCCCCCCGTGTGGTACTCCCGTTCCTCCTTGGGTCCCCCCCCCCCCCCCCCGTCGTGGCGGCTCGGGATTGCTCGGGAACCATGCTTCACGAACACCGACTCCGAGGGGAACCAAGAAAAAAAAAAGACTGACGCTTGGGCAGGGCGCGGGCGCGGGCGCGGGGCCGGCGGCGGTTGGTCCTGTACACCAACCTCCTGATGTGGGAGAACGTGGCCTTGTACGGCCGCTGGGGGTTCGTGGAGACGGGGCGGCGGCGCGAGGACGGATACGACCGCGTGTACTTTGCCAAGGACCTTACGGCGGCCGAGGCATGAGGGGCGTGCGCGCTTACGGGGTGGTGATGGGCAGGGGGCCGGGCAAGGGTGGTGTCTTAGGGAGGCCCCGGAGAGGGGTAGCGAGGGATTAAGAGAGGGATCATCAGATGTGTGTGTGTGTGTGTGTGTGTGTGTGTGTGTGTGTGTGTGTGTGTGTGTGTGTGTGTGCCGCCCCCCTTCGCCGTGGCCATGTAAGCCCGTGACAAAGCCAATCTGGGGCCCCGCCGAGACGTCCCCGCCAGGGCAGTCAGTCAATAGGCAGCCGCGCCCGCGACGACGTACAGGGCCAAGACGACGGCGATGCCGCCGAACCACGTGGCGCTCCGCACCGGCGCCCACCGTGGGTTGTCCTGGAGCACGACGTAGACGACGGTGTAGACGACGCGGCTCGCCAGGTACAGCAGGGCCAGGACGTTGGCGACGGCGGGGCGGACGGGGGCGGCGTGCACGGCCACCACGCCGGCCGCGTACAGGGCGAGGGTCTCGAGGCCGTTGGCAAAGGCGGCCTCGGCGCGGAGGATGCGGCCCTTGGTCTAGGCAAGGAGGCGAAGTATGTCAGTAAGGGGGGGGCCGGGGGGAGGCCACACGCGCCAAACCCACCTGGTCGTTCAGTTCGTCCGACTTGAGGACGGCGGGCTGGTACCGCTTGGGGTCGGCGGGGTCCAGGAACTTGAACCCCAGGGCGAAGCTGTACAGCTTCGGGAGGAAGAGGAGGACGAAGGCGGCCGGGACCTGCGGCGGCGCTCGGGGTCCGGTCAGGGAGGGAGGGTCTCGCACGCCGGGGAACTCGAGGGACTCACGGTGAAGAGGCTGAAGTGCCTGTCGAAGGAGGAACCCGTGCCGACGGCGTCCATGGCGGCGGCGGAGGCGTGGGGGGAGGCTTGGGGGAAGAGAAGGGGGAATGAGGGGGGGAAAGAGTGACGGGCAAGAGGCGGACGGCAGGATAGATGGGAACGAGGTTCAGTATTCGGGGTCCCTAGGCAGTGTGCAAAATGACTTGAAGGGTTTCGTCCCGATGAAAGAAGTCGCCGGTGCTTGGCTTGGAACCTCGAGGTTTGTCGTTGCGTTCGTGGGCTGAAACCCGACGTGTTTCGGTATCCATCCATGTGCAGATCCAACCCCCCCTCCCCACTTCCGTGCGCGTGCCGGCGGACTGCCGCTCTCCAGGAGCAAATGGGGAAAAGAGGCCGGCACCTACGGCGCAGCGTTGGTTTCGCGTCTTCTCGCCGGCTGTTTGGATGAGAAGAGAGTCGCCCGCCATGGCCGTGGGGGCATGTAGTCAGGGTGGGAGGGGCACGATGGTGATCCGATAGCCCCGAGGGAAGCCAGAGGGAGGAGACGAGCGTGTCCCACCCGGCTCGGCCCTCGCTATCCCCGGTCAACGGTCCTGCTCGGGATAGAACTTCTGGATGCCGCAGCTGCAGCCACGGGGGCCGCGGCAGTCCCCAATGTGTTTCTTGGAGCGCTCGGGGCGGCCGGGCGCGGGCGTGCCGACCAGGGGGCGAGCCCCGGGCAGGGCGTACATGGAGGGCCAGGCGGCGGCGGCGTCGGCGTCGGCGTCCACCGGCCCCGCCTCCTGTCCCTGCTCCTGCTCCTGCTCCTGCTCCCACGCCGCGGCCATCTGCTTGACGGCGACGTGATTGCAGGTGACGGTCGTGCGGCTCGCCGCCCAGCCGTAGCCGAAGACGGATCGGCCGGGGTTGAGCTGCCGGGCCAGGACGCCCTGCACCGCGGCGGGCAACTGCGCCTGCGCGGCCGCGCTCTCGGCCGCGCCCACCACACGGATGGGCAGCCGCAGGCCCGGCGGTACCGCGTGACGGGACAGCGCCTGCAGACGCCGCCGGAGGGCGTCTTCTTCGGCCGCCGGCGGCCCGTCGTCGTCGTCGCCCAGAAGAATGCGCGCCCGGGCCTTCTCGGCGTCTGTCGCCATGGTGGCGACAATGTGGCGCAGCGTGTCGGCCGCCTCGGGAACGCAGACGAGCGGGCGCGCCCCGAGGGCCGGGTAGACGTACGCGGGCAGGAAGGGCGCCTTCCGCTCCTGCTCCCAGTGGGCGAGGTGCTGGCGGTTCCACCACGGCGCCGGCGCCGCCGCCGTGTGCGAAAAGTCCGAGGCCAGCGCGACCAGCAGCGACGTGTCGACGTTGAGCACGGCCGAGAAGGCGGCGAACGGGCCCGGGAAGAGCGCGGCCCGCAGCCCGGGGGGGAGGGCGGGGGGCACGGCGGGCAGGGCCCGCCCGCAGAGGACCCGGGTGCCCGTCCGCCGGCAGAGCGCCAGCAGCCGGTCGACCTCGGCGTGCTCCCCCTCCACGACGCGGGGGAGGACGAGGTGGGCCGTGGGCCGGCGGTTCCGGATGCGGTAGAGGGCGGCCGTCTGGGCGAGCTCCTTGGCCGTCTTGAGGACGGGGACGTCCAGGTCGTCGTCCGCCAGCAGGTCGGCCGGCTCGTCCTCGTCGCTGTCGCCCTCGCCGCAGTAGACGGCCTCCTTGGCCAGGTCGAACAGCAGCCGTTTGTTGGTGGCGGCCGACACCTTGTACCACGACCGCCCGCCGTCGGCCACGACGTCCACGACGACGTGCCGTAGCCGCGAGCTGCACTGCGTGCCCAGGGAGGGCATGCCCATGCGGACGCCCGGGGCCAGGGCCGGCGGCGGCCCGGGGGGCTCCAGGCAGATCTTGCAGCGGAGGTCGACGAGGTCGCGGCAGCGCTTCGCCATGTCCCACACGGCCTGGTAGAAGGGGAGGTTGACGCCGGCGAGGGCGTTGGCCTCGCTCACGAGCCCGGCGCCGGCCCGGCGCTCCAGCGTCTGCACGTCGTGCTGGATATCCGACACGAGGGCCGAGACGCGGGCCAGGATCTGCGGTCTCGAGCCGACGCTGGCTTCCCCCACGTGCGCGGCGAAGAGTTCCAGCTCGGACTGCAACTCGGCGGCGCGTTGGAGGATCGGCTCCAGGAACGACCCGGTTGCCATCCTCTGTGGGCGGTGTTGGGGAGCCGCAGAGGAAAATACCGGCGACGAGAGATATAGGTAACACCAACACAGTGCGGCGCGTGTAAGTGCATCTGGATATGGTTTGCAGCACCTATGGATGTACCTGCTCTCTTCTCCGGCAGAAGTATTCCCTCTTCCGTGTCAGGTGTCTGATTGGCCAAGTACTTTTTGCTTACCTGCTTTGCCTTTGGTTATGTACCTTACTTGTTACCTGCTGTGGGCCAGCCAGCCAGGCTGAATATCAGTTCGCGCGAAAAGTTTAGCGGGGCGGCTCTCATCTCCATGTACAGAACCTATGGGAGGGATACCTGTCGCCGTGGAGGCAGAAAGAAACCCGTCCAAAGTACAGCCCCCCATACTCCTTCTCCGTGTAGAATATTGGATATACGCGCATGTTCCGTGCTCCGTGGTGTCTGAGTTCTTGGGTGCTTGTGTGGCTAGGGTGCCTGGGATAATCAGAGAGTGAGGGCTGCCAGTAGCTTTTCGCGAGCGCCCAACCGATGCCATCACTGAGCCGACAGGGCTGGTCAGCTTTTTATTTCTCACTTCCCCAGCCTCTTGTTGCCTCCAGGTCATAGACATTATCTGGGGACACATGGACAGACGGCCATAGGCCAAACAGCCAATGTCGCTTCGCGGCACGGGACTGGGCCCGTCAATGTCAATGGTTGAAGCGGCATCCGGTCTGACATAATACCGGCGTGCACAATCGAGTACTAATTGGAGGCGGGAAAGTCTGTTGTGATGGGCAGCATAGTCAGACAGACGACGACGACGACGACGACGACGACTACGACGACGACAGCAGAATAACAAGTATGACCGGTCGGTCTCGATGCAGCTATGAGGAAAGAGGTAGGTAGGCTTACAACCCCATCAGAGCCACTTACCGAAGGCTGGATGTGCGGTTGCTTGACGATCGAACGGGCTCTGCGGATAAAAGACGAGGTCCGACGGGCATACCTCCCTCCCAATGTCCGAGGATGGATGTTGTGGTTGGCCCGTCGTGTCCCTACCCGCCGGGGCCGGAGCACTCATTTCAGGCTTGTTCCGTTGCCACTAAGTACAGGCCCCCTTGGGCTCGACCCCAGCCATCGTCGAATGTCCCTTCTGTGGGCAAAAGACGCAAACGCGTCCGCAAAAGCACAGCTCCGAGACGACCAGGTAAGTTTGCTGGCCCTCGGTGCCCTCGGAATTCGGTGGACGTATACGTACTAGCAACGCTTTGGGGGCCCACACAGCGGACCGCAGATGTGGGTGGACCATGGGAGACTGACTGACTCCAGCGTCACATCTAGACTTACGCCTGGGCATATAGGGCTGGGGGGCGTCTGGGCCGCCTGCATTCCCTTCGTGGCCAAGTGGTGGGCCGATGTTGACCGTTTTTGCAGCGTGTGCAACGAGAAAGGTCGCTCACGTGCCCTACAACGGGGTCGCGCAGCCGATCCGGCCGCGGGTTTGAGAGATGGGCCCGCGTGTGACAGGGACAGTCGAGGTAGTATTATCGAGGCCCCGGGTATGGGAGTATGGGGTGCCAGGTGTCAACTCGAAGCGAGGGGCAGGTCATTTGTGTTGTTGGGGGGGGAGGTCTTGTAGCACGCCGTGGGCGGATCACGCGCAGCACGTGCGACATGTTGCGAGAATGGGAAGGACGGGTGTTGCAGGCGACTCCACCTGAGCGGTACGCAGCCGCTGCAGGTGGGAGGCCAAAAGAGGAAGGGAATAAAATAATATTCCCTTTCTTGCCCTCCCCCATGAGATGGATGGATGGATGTCGAGCTGGCCCGCTGGATGTCAATACTTAGACTTTACTTTCCCTGGATGTCGTCCCCTAGCGTAGATCCGGCAACATCTTTGCATCATACGGTGGATCCCCAGCTGCCGAAAGCTGTACCCTTGTCGGGGGAACTGGAGCTCGGGCACTCGGCGCGCGCGGTGCCACCACACGTTTTACTTACACACACACACATGTGGAAAACCGGGGGAGAGGATGCTCCGACGAGAACCAGGATGCGCAGCCGCTGTTGCTGCATCTGGACGGGCAAACGGCCGTTCCCTGGGGCCTGGCCGGTGGGTTTCTCCTGGCGAGAGGCGTGCGATGGACGAGCCACGTCAACCGCGCGGTATCGAGATGTCCCGCTGGGGGAGTCAGAATGAATGCCGGCGCCTGTCGCGTGTGGCTGCTTAAGTGTCGGGGGGGGGACCATGACGTAGTAGACTCCGGTGACGCGTCCGAAGCTCGATGCATTCGGAAGGGCGAGTGCGACTAACTTCCAAGCAACAAGCAACAAGAAGAGCTGAGTGCGCACCACCAGGGTCATTAGCTCCTCTGGGGATGGGGGGGCGTCGATTACGGAATCTCCATGACGCTGCATCTTCAGCGTGGGCGGTCTGGCTGACGGCCGACTGGTCAATGGGGAATTCCCCCCGTGAAGGAGAGGAGGAAGAAGAAGAAGAGGGAAGGAAGATCGAGCCTACCTATCTACCTACCTACATACATACCTCACACAGTACTACTGCGTACCTGGGTAATATGGGATGGGATGGATGCCCGTGCCCATTGGGATAGGCGCCGTCGAAGGGGGTAGCCAGCCAACTTCCAGCCTACTGGTCTTGGTGGAATGAAGGCTGGTCTGTCCTCGAGGCCGCCTTTGGGCCCGGCCCCCCTGGTTTTTTGTTTCTGGTTGCCGGGCGGGAGAGCTTCGTCAATGCCGGACAGCCGTCCGGGGCGGGATGGGTGCTGGAGGCCCCCCGCGAAGGGTTGGTTGTCCACGGTGCCACTGGTTGGCGGCGACAATCTCTGGACACGGGTGTTGACTGCGTGTGTGTGCCTAGTAGATTGCGTCGCGCGGATGATCGGACTCCCCCCTGTCAGCCGGCACGCCCACTTACCGCAGCGGCGGCGTCACTTCACATGCGCTCCGGACGTGCTAACACAGCGGCTAGACCTCGACGCTTCGCCCGTTGGGGAGGGAACAGGGCGCGGCCTAGCTGCATCGGGCCCAAGACCCGCGCGTCAACACCCATTTGGAAATGATGCTGGGGGGTGGCTGAGTGAATGGTGGTTATAGTCCGGGCCCAAAGTCGATATGATGCTAACAGTACCTAATGTGCTTGCGGACCCGCGGCGTGGGAGGCCAACCACAAGCGACCCTGGCACAAGAGGGAAGAGGAGGAAGAAAAAAAAAAAAAAAAGAGGTGGCATGGCCCGGAGCGACAGTGCCGCGCAGGGAGATTGATGATGGGGGTGACGGGGTGACTGGGCCTGGATGAAGGCCAACGGGCATGGAGATTGAGATGGGATGGTGGGATTGAGCATTACGCAAAGTACCAGTTTTTTTTCCCTCTCTCTTCCTTACACTGGCACGACTGGGTTGACCGGGCAGTAAAGTAGTACTGGTTAGTACCGTTCATTACCCTTAGCGACCTAGCCTGCCTAGCCTGCATGCGAGACCAGGTACGTACCTCCATCGTCCCCCCTGCAAACGGTCTGGCCTCCAACCGTCAACTGCCAGCCTTTCGCAGTGATGACGTCGCCAGCACCGTGCCGCACGTCACCACGACATGCGCTGTGAGAGCCAAGCAAGCAGGCCGTTTTTTTTTTTCCTGTGCTTGGCTCTTCTCACGGCGCCGGGCGGGCACGAACGTCGACGTGAGTTGTAGGTATCGTGCATCCATTGCTTCTACCATGGGATCCCATAGCAGCAGCAGCAACAGCAGCCCCGGGCACAGAGTCCATATTAGTAGTTCCATAGGGAGGTGTGTGTAAGTAAGTACATGGGATGTAGTTTAGGTAGGTAGGTTGGTACTTACTTAGGTACATAGGGTAGTTGAGGGCTGTTAGTGAACGTCCCTCTCCGGATACCCGCTGTAATAATCGCCTGGGACAGCGTCCATCCCATTCCCATCCAGTTGGGCGGGCATGGATGTTACGTATGTAGGTAAGTAGGTAGGCAGGTAACTAGGCAAGTACTTACCGATGACCTCTTTCGTCGACAATTCGCTGCAAGGGGAAAGACGGTTCGGTCAGTCAGACCGTCTTGTGTCTCCCTTCCTTGTTTCCCGTACTGTACCTGCCTGCCTCCCTTTCATCGATCCGTGGGATCGATCCCCCATGCCATCCATCCCATCCCATCCCATCCCATGCCAATCTTCCCAGCCGCTGCCCTGTCGTAGCTTTCCACCTCCCGCCCATCCTGATAAAACCCATTCCCTCCCCCTTCCTCCCGCCGCGCCTCTTCTGTTTCCGCTTCCTCTCTTCCACCTCCAGAAAGCCTTCACCAGCCTAATATTCCCACGCAGTATTCTTTTTTTGCCCGTTGTGATACCCCAGTCCGGCTTTTGATACCCCTCCCCCACCCCTCGTCTACGCGCCCGGGAACCTGAAGGAAAGAAAAACGCCTGCCTAATACCCCAACGACAAGACCAGCCCGACCAACAAACAACCCACCTCCTCTTTCCCTCTCCCTGTGTTGTTGGTCTGTTGCCCGATCTCCTCGTGCACCGACCGTCACACCTGTATACCCACCCACCACCGCCTTGTATCTGGCGAAAGAGCATTCACACACCCACACACACTCCATCTACTCACACCCGCCCCTTCGCGCACCATGGCGACGGTCAACAAGCCCACCGACCTCAAGGTCAAGGAGGCCGATGTCAACCGCAAGCTCCAGATCTACGGCATCATCAGCGCATTCCAAGAGGGCAAGGTCCCCTCCAATGACCAGATCGATGTTGCTCTGAACAGCTTTCTCGCCTCCAAGCCCATGGCCAGCCCCTCCAAGAAGCTGTCGGCCGAGGGCCAGGCCCTCGTCAGCGACTTCAAAGACGTCGTCCTGCAGGCCAAGGCCCTGCTCTTGTCCAAGAATGAGGGCAACCTGCTCCAGGACTTCATCTGGCACTCGACCCAGTTCGACCCCAAGACGGTCAACAAGCCCAATGTCCCCGTTGACAAGCAGACGGCCAAGCAGCACGGTGACCAGGTCAACGAGGGCTTCCGCACCCTCGGCACCCTGCTCATCACCAACGGCCAGTTCCGCAAGCTGATCAACGACGCCGTCATTCTGCTGCGGGACATGGCCGGCGACGCTGCCATCAACACGGCCGGCAAGGTCAAGCCGACTGAGGATAAGCTTTCCCAGATCGACGCGCCTGCCGAGGACAACATGTGGCACGAAAAGCCCAACGTGACCAAGGAGACGATCAAGGCTCAGCTGGGAAGTGTCTACAAGGGCGATCCCAAGAAGGATGCCCAGGATGCTGCCAACGCGAGCCTCAGCACCGCTCAACCCGGCGCTTCGGAAGCCGACAACCAGGCCGCTGCCCAGGCTGCTGAGGGCACCGTTCGCGAGCGCCTCGAGCAGAACGTTTCGGAGGAGGACCGCCGCCGAGCCGAGGAGGGTAAGGAGAAGGTCAAGGAGACGAGTGCGCAGTACCGCGCTCGTGCTCGTCAGTACCTCTCCAAGAAGGTGCCTCAGAACCGCCGCGAGCAGACCATTTTCCGCCTTAAGAAGATGGTGCTCGAGTGCCAGCAGCACCCCGACTACAACCAGGCCATCACCACCCTGCTCGACCTGGCCGAGATGTACGGCAGTCACGCCCGAAACCTCACGACTGGTGCCAGCGGCACCGTCTCCCAGGGACGCTCCAGCCTGGCCCAGGCCGAGGCCGACCTCAAGACTCTCATCGAGCGCTTTGCCAACGGCACTTCGAGCGACGACCTCTGGGCCTCGATCAAGACCGTCTACGACGACGCCGAGCGGGATCCCGAGCTTAAGGAGTGGTTCAAGTCGATGAACCGGTACGTCCGCCGCTGCCTCCAGGAGCAGGGCTACATCATGGAGGAGGACTCTACCCGGGAGTGGAACCGCCTCTACGACCACGGCAACCACCTCCTGCGTGACCGCTACCGCGGCCACACGGACCGCATCGTCGAGGAGATCAAGTTCCTGGCCACGCAGTTCGACGAAGACCCCGCCAACAAGCAGTTTGCCAAGTCGCTCACCAAGCTGTTCCACGACCTCGGCAACGATGCCAGCGGCAAGCCCGTATTCAAGCCTCATCTCGTCAAGGACTTGACCGAGATCATCCTGCCGGCTGCCTTCGAGAACGTGGCCTACATCCCCGTCCCCCGCATCGAGTTCACCGACTCGATGATCGATGTCGTCGTCGAGAACCTGGTGTTAGAGAGCGACAACTTCATGCCCAACGTGTTTGAGCTGGCCAGCGACCACTACTTCCGCTGGGGCCGTAAGAACATCGCCAACCAGCACAAGAACGGTTTCGACGTCAAGGTCACGGGCATCCAGATGGACTTGCGCGACGTGAGCTACTACGTCAAGCGCAAGCAGGGCTTCCCGTCCATCACGGACACGGGCGTGGCCAACATCTTCATGGGCGGCGAGGGCTTCTGCTTCCGCATGAAGCTCGTGTCGGCCGACAAGAGCGACAAGCAGAACTTCTTCAAGATTGAGAAGGTCGACGTCGACGTCAAGAACCTCAAGATCAACCTGGTCAAGTCGAACCACAAGGCGCTCTTTGGCATCTTCAAGCCTATGATGCTTAAGGTGCTTCGCCCCGCCATCCAGAAGGTGGCCGAGAAGCAGCTGAAGGACCAGTTCAACCAGTTCGACCAGCTCATGTACCAGGTCAAGCAGGAGGCCGACCGCGCGCTGGAGCAGGCCAAGGAGAACCCCGAGCAGGCCCCCAACATCTACCAGCGCTACGTCACGGCGCTGCAGAAGCAGGTCATGCAGGGCAAGCAGCAGGCCGAGGCGATCGCCAAGGACAAGAAGGTCAACTACGCCATCACCAAGGAGGACAGCATCTTCCCCAACATCCACCTGCCCGGCGGCATCAGCTCCAAGGCGACCGAGTACCGCGACTTGGCCCGCAAGGGCGAGAAGTGGGAGAGCCCCGTCTTCTCCATCGGCCGGGCCGAAAAGAGCAACGACCTGCCCAGCGCCCCGACGGTCACGCGCAAGCCCCACGGCACCACCAACGGCGCCGCCCACACCAACGGTCAGACCAACGGCCACACCAACGGCCACCTCAACGGCCACACCCACGCGGCTGCCACCAACGGCGCCCTGGGCGGCAACCTGGGTGTCAACGGCGGCAGCGAGAAGCCTCTGAACGGCGCCTCGCCCGTCACCAACAACCCGAACATCGTGACCATCTAGGACAGTCACGGCGATGATAATTGTGGATTGGGGAATTAGGACGGGAGGCATGTAATACGGCGGAGCTGCGATACGATGGTGGCGGTGGAAACGTTATACCCGGATTGCACCTGAAGGGTGGTCCCTCTTTTCTTCACGAAAAACGATGATACCTCTTGACTTGCCGTCGTCTTGTTTGTTGTATGAACGGGGTATAAGCTACGTACTTGTTGCTCGGCATTGCCTTTGCATTAATTCAGACTGTTTCGCATACCTCTTTGGCTGCTGGCCGACCTCGATTCGTGACGACGTGAGCAAGCCACTCTGGACGTGGCTCGTATAAACCCCCATTCTTTGCTTCGGCAGCCCACTCGACAATGAACCGGTTCTCGATGGATAGCTGTGCTACTGAAGACGGTACCCATATGGGAGAATTCAAGGACTTTGCTGCTCTCTCTCTCTCTCTCTCTCTTAGGTTCTTAGTATGTCACTTATACACTACTTTAGCAGAGGGAGCTGCCATTCCGTTTTTTCGTATTCATGCTAACCCAAAGCGCCTCCTCCGGTTTTCTTGCCGCCTGGATTCCATCCCCTCTAGCCCCTACCCCCCCCCCCCCCCCCCTTCTTACCTATGCGTCCGCCAGCCCGTCCGCTTGCTTACAGGACGAGAAGAGGGAGAGAAGGGGGGGGGGGGGGCAGCACCCAGGAAAACCTCGGCAAGGCGATGGCTACTCCGGATATATACTCGTTAGGACATGACGCCATGAGGGAAAATATTGCTTTGTTGCTCGAGAAAAAGAAAAAAGCCAAATCTCACATACCTGTGATTTATCTCTCTCCCTCCCCCTCTCTCTCTCTCTCTCGATGGGGAGGGGGGGGATGTCACTTTTACCTCCCCTTCCTCCCCCCCGTCAGATTCGCCCCCCCGTGTGTGGTCCCTTCGTCATCGTCGTCGTCTTTCAGCAGCGTTTTTCGTCCTCGTCCTCCTCCTCCGTCTTCACCGGCGGCGACGACGGCGGGGGCGGCGGGCGCGGCGGCGGCCCGGCCAGGCCCGTCGTGTCGTAGGCGCCGCGGCCGGCGTTGGGAGGGCCCGAGGGGGAGGGGGGAAAGAACATTGTGTTTTTTTTTTGTTTTTTTCTAGGGGGGGGGGTTGGTTTGTTGTCTTGGGGAGGGGGTTTGGGGGGGGGGGGGGGGGGGGGCCTGTCGATGATGGATACTGGCCGGGTTCTCTGCCCTGAGGGGTTCGTGGCAGGGGGGGGGGGGGGGGGGGGGGGGGGGGTTTGGGGGGGGATTTTCTTTTTCGGGGTATGGAGAGACAGGTGGACAGAGAGGACCGCCTGGGGGGTTGGCCGTCGACAGAGAAAGAGTGGCCGAGCCGAGTCGAGTCGAGTCGAGTCGCGTCGGGACGTCTTGCAGGCCAGGTAGTCAAGTTCGGGGTGGCTTTGGCGGCAGAGCTGGTTTTTGGGAAGGGCCCTTCTTTCTTTCTCTGTATTTCTCTTTTCGGTCCTCTCTCTCTCTCTCTATGCGTTCCCTTCATCCCCGAGGAGGAGGGAAGGGGCGATGCCCTGGTAAATATAGACCCCCCCCATAACCATGGACCCCCTTCCATGGGTAGCGAGAAATGGTGAGAGATAAAGAAAAGCCTTGAAGTCATCAACCAAAAAGAAACACTCCCTTGTCCCCCCCCCCCCCCCCCCCCCCCCCCCCCACGTGCCCGGACCACGGACGTTTCTTGCGTGCCTTTGACGGCTTTCCCTCCCCTTTCTCGCGTAGGCAGACAGGCGTCGGCGCGGCGTGGAAAATGAGGAGGCCGGCCTGGCCGAAGTTTGCGTTCCCCCCCGCGCCCGTACACGCATAGACACAGACACACATCTCTGTCCGTTGGTGGTGGGAACAATGGCCGAGGGACTATGGGTGGTTGTATGGGGTTGCCCGGAGACATCGCGACAAACGCCGCGGCGGTGGGACAAGGAGTGGCCGTTGTTGGCCCAAGGGGAAAGGAAGGCCCCAGCTTCTAGACAGGTGTAGACGCGATGCAGACAGGCGAAACCATTGGCGGGCATCGCCGAGAGAAGAAGTTTGCCGGATGGATAAAGGAGGGGAGGGGGCGGGGGCTTGCGTGGAAGAATTCAGCAGGTACGCTTTGTACTCGTGCATGGCGCCTCTCAAACAGACAGGCACACTGGGAGTTTGTGGCCGCGAGATGGATCCAGCCGAGGAAGAGCAGGAATGCCAGGACACTAGGAAAAGTCGAGAAGTAGCATTCCGCCTGGCCCAGGAGGAGAGAGTCACCGTTGTGAAGTCGACCAGTAAGATCCTGAAGAGTCCTTATTTTATCTATCCAACCTGGAGTCAACAGAAATCCAGATTCACCCATCTATATACTCAAGCATCCACATCCCAGCGATGCGCCCAAACGCCCATCAGAAAACACACAAGAGTGCCGTCGCTGCCGCTATCACCCTGACACGTTTAATCAAAGACGTCGGTTGCGTAACGGGCGTTGCGCAGCTGGTTCCACCACTCCTGGGCCTCGTCCTCGCTCACGTCCTTGCCGTGCTTCTTCTTCTCGCCCGCAATGTACAGGCGCAGGGCCACATCCGTCACGGCGTCACCGACGGCGCGGGAGCCGCAGACGTAGAGACGGGCGCCCTGGTCCCAGAGCGGCGTGTACTCGTGGCGCGCTTCCCACAAGGCATCCTGCACGTGCTTGCGCCCTTGGCTCAGTTCGGGCTTCCGGCTGTAGACGCGGAAGATCTTGACGGCGCCGGCCTTCTCCCACCCGGCAAACTCCTCGGGGTAGAGATCGTCCTTGCCGGGCTCGCGGCAGCCGTAGAAGAGAACGGCGGGCGCCAGCTTGCGGCCCGCAGCGATCATGGCAGCTCGCTCCTGCATGAAGCCGCGGAACGGCGCCACACCGGTGCCAGCAGCGACGCAGATGACGGGCGTCGTCTCCGCGTCGGCCGGGAGGTGGAAGGCCGAATGCGAGGGGCGCACCGCCACGTTCAGCTTGTCGCCCGGCCGCAGCGCCGCCAGGAACGACGAGGCAACGCCAAGGTGGCGGCCCTGGCCCGACTTGGAGGGCGCATCCAGAACGGAGAAGGTGAGCGTCACGTTCGACGGGTTCCAGAGGGGCGACGATGAGATGGAGCTGCCGATTTCGTTAGCAGATGGCTCGGCAAGGGGCCGACCAGGTCGATCGGGGGGTTCAACTTACTACTGGCGCACGCGCATGGGCGGCAGCATGGACAAGTAAGAGGCCAGAGGCAGGTTGACGGCCGGGAACTTCTCCAAGAGGTCAAGCACCGACACTCGGTTGTTGACGATCTCGTCCGTGTAGGCATCGCCCGCAAGCCGGTTGAGCTCGTCGCGGGCCTTGTCATCCATGGTAGCCTCGGCGAGGACGGCCAAGTTCCTCTTAGTGGCAGGCTGCGACAGCTCGACGTAGGCACCAAAGATGTCGTTGGCCGAGACGGGCACGTTGGTAGGCAGCGACACGGTGCTCTTGGCTTGGATGGTGAGGTTGGCGTCCCACGCCAAGCCAAAGCGCTTCAAGGCCCGGTCGACGACGAGCTTAGGGTTCATGGGCAGAACCGCAAGATAGTCACCCGCGCGGTACGTTTGCGAGCTCGGCAGCTTGATCTCCAGGTGCCTCTTGGGCGGCTCCCCGTCGGCCGTCAGCTGGCGGCTTTCGACGACCTCGCCCTCCATAAGATCCTGGCGAAGCGTCGACAGCCGGGGCTTGTTGACCATCACGGTGAGGCCCGAGTCTTGAAGGGACGTCCCGTCAGACTGGGTGGCGCCGTAGCGCTTGGCCAGAGCCGGCCAGAGCTGGCTGTCCTCCCAGGCCTCGAAGTCGGTGAAGGCATCTCCACTGGCAACATCGGCAAGACCGATAGGAGCAAGGCGCTCGGCGCCCGCCTCTGCGAGTTTGTCATCGACAAGCTTCGGAATGCGGTGGAAAGTCTGAGCCCATTCGTGGTGGCCACAGCCGAAGACGGCGAACGCAGTGTCTTTCAGGGCCGTCTTGTCCGTGATGTTCTCAACCCAGTTGACGAAGAGGCCGGCATTGTCCGGAGGCTGGCCTTCGTAGGAGGCGGTGATAATGACGGTGGGGTGGTCCTTGGGCAGGGTGTTGAACGAACTGTCCATGCTGTCCATCTTGGTGACCTTGAAGCCGTGGCGGGGCGCATCCGAGGCCAGTTGCTGCGCAAGCGCCTCGCAGGTGCCGCTGTTGGATCCGTACAGCACAGTCAGGGGCTTCCCGGAGCCGTCAGCAGCGCCTACGGCCGCAGCCGGGGCCGCCTTCTCGGCGCTCCCGCCGGTGCCGGCCAAGCGATGCTCCAACTGGGTCGGGGTCAGGTCGTCTCGGGGCATGGCACGCATGTAGAACTCATCAGGCTTGACCGTCAGGGTCTGCTTGATGCCTCCGTCGTAGCGGTCGAGCACGAAGTTGAAGTTTTGCAGAAGCATGGCCATGGCGAGCAGGGCCTCCTGCCAGGCAAAGGGCCGCCCGATGCAGGCCCGCTGGCCGTTGCCGAAAGGCTTCCAGGCGTTGCGCGGCAGCTTCTCAAAGTTCTCGTCAAGCATGCGCTCGGGCTTGAACTCGTTGGCGTCGTCGCCATAGACGGCAGGGTCGAGATGCGATTGGGCCAAGAGCATGATGAGACGGTCGTCTTTCGAGACGGGGTACTTGCCCTGCATCAAGGTGTCCTCCTTGGCGCGCACGCCAATGGCCGTGATGGGCGAGTTGGTCCTCAGGGACTCGCGCAAGCACTAAAGTTTGTCAGCGGGAGGGCAGCGCCAGGGTAACGAGGGGGAGGGCGGGGAAACGCACGGCATTAATGAAGGGGAGTTTGTTCAGGTGGTCGATGGTGATCTGGCCCTTGCCAATGACCTCGTCGACTTCCTGCTGCGCCCGGCGGTAGTATTCGGGGTGCTTCAGGAGGCAGGCAAAAGTGAAAGAAAGGAGGCCACTGGTGGTCTCGTGGCCGGCAATCAGAAAAGTGATGAGGTTGTCGGTGATGGACTGGTCCGTCATCTTCTTGCCCGTCTTGGGGTCGACGCCCTTCAACATGGCGTTCAGCAGGTCCTTGCGGTCGCTGGGGTGAGCCTTGCGGTACTGCAGGACCTCGTCGGCCGTCTTGCGGAGGGTCTCGATGTCGTCGGCGTACTGCTGGTTCTCCCGGCTGTAGAACCACGAGGCCAGGGCGGGGCGGCGCGAGCGGTTGCCCGACTCGACCAGGAAGCTGCCCATGGCCTCGACAAAGGGGTGCATCTCCTCCTTGTAGAAGCTGTTGAAGCGGTAGTCCATGGAGCACAGGGCCAGGGTGTCGAGGGCCAGGCGGGTGAAGTCCTCGGACACGTTGATGGGGGTGTTGGGGCCGTAGCGGGCCCATTTCATGGCCAGCTGGCTGGCGATGTCGCGCATCTCGTCGAACATGCCGCGGATGCTGACGGGGCCGAAGGCGGGCACGAGGACGCGGTGGGCAATGCCCCAGTTCTCCTCGTCGATGAAGGCCGTGAAGAGGCCATCGTGCACGGCGTGGCGGATCTCGCGCAGGGCCGAGTCGGGGATCTTGATGAAGCGCTTCTCGTCGCACAGCTCGTCGACGAGGGCGTGGGAGCTGCACACGACCAGCGGCCCCGGGGGGAGGTGGAGACGGTAGATCTCGCCGTACTGGCTGGCCAGCGACTTGAGCGACTTGAGGGGCGAGACGGGATCGATGGCCGAGACGTTCCAGCCGATGATGGGCAGGCCCGGCGGCTCAGGCACGGGGACGGTCTCGGACATGGCGAGTTAGGTGAGGTTGTTTGTTGGCGCAAATTAGGGTCCCTGGAAGGGGTGGGTGGAAGACTTGCTTGGAAGCGGCAGTCGCAATCCGATGAGGGGTAACGTAGGTGCGTAACCTGGAATAGTCACTGGCACTTGTTGGTTAGTCCAGACTGCTATTCACATCCAGGCATGGGCAATGGATGGACAAGAGAGCTTCTCCGGAGGGATGGATGCTGGGCACACACAGGAAGGGCACCGGCGACAAAACCTCTTTATACTGCCACGACGAGCCATCCATCCTGGAGGGCAGATCGGATCACTAATGGAGGGCACATCATAGGAGTCGCCGCCGTAGGGCCCAATGGCGGGAACGCGCGGGCTCAAGCCGGGCCCGCATGCGTGGGTATGATAGATACCTACTTACCCACCTGCAGCCCAGCCCCGTTACTGTTGTAGGTAGGCTGGCCCGATGTGCAGCCGCACGCCGTCGGAAAGACCCTCGCCGGCCGGACGCGTACTATAGCGCGCCAAGAGGGCGATGGCGGGGGCCCTGGCTCACATCGTGTACAGCGTCCCGAGGCTTGCCAGTGCGCCCCCTTGAGCCAGCCAGGCTGAAATGTTGGTCATGGCACGAGAAAGGGCCAGCACGGCGTTCTGGATCTGCCCGGCTGCCGACCTGGTGGCTCCACGAGGATCGTCTCTGGGCCTCTTTTGTCCCTCTTGCGCCTCAGCTCGGTCGTGCGCCCCACCCCGACGCCCCCATGTTCGTGGTTCTCGGTCGCAGGGGACGTGGGACGTGGGACGTGGCACCGTGTCCGCCGTGGGTGGGTGAAACAACCACCACCACTACCACCGCCTTATGCTGCCCGCCCGCTTGCACGTGCTTGTACTGGACAGCAAGTATGCTGGGTGGCGAGCGAGCGGCGACGGTCCCCGGGCCAACCAACGGACCGGCCATGTCGTGAATCGAATCTATACGTCGCCGATGCTCGTCGGGTCGGATACGGTGATGATGGGGTTTCCCCCGACCGTTGCTGGATTGGATACGGCACACACCATCACGTTGGCCTTGGCCATCCATGGCGGGTGCTATGAGATGGCATAACGCCATGCGTTAGGCAGTTTGAGCCCTCCATTCGTGGCGACCCTTGCCTTCGTCTCATGTACTCTCCCATTCATGGATAACTGTCCATGAGCGGGTGGTACATAGTATAGGCATGTACCTGCCCAGTCGGGACAGCCAAGCCCGGTTAGGGTGCTTACTCTAAACTGAGTGCCGTTGCCCCCCCGGCAGCCTGGATGCAGAGAGGATGCATTTACGTGCCGGCCGGCGATGGCTTCGCCCGCGCAGCCTCCCTGCCAAGAGCCAAGCTCGCGTGCGCCCGTCATGCACAATCGTGGAGGGGGTCCCGGGCGCTTCATGCGCGCGCCTGCTTCTGACTCTTTCTCTCTCTCTCCCTCTCCCTCTATCTCCCGCTATCTCCCGCTTTAGCGGAGCGCGGCCAAAGCGAGCCTCGGCTGCTTACCTGCATCGTGGAAAGTAGGGTCGGTGCGCACGCACCTATTGGCCGACACCCGACTTGGTCACAGCAGCAGCAGCCCTTTAGGGATGGATCCGTGGATACGCGGCTGCCAACCGGCCCTCTGGAGGAGTGCCACTAATTAAGGGACACCTCGGGATCAGGTGCGCATCCCGGCTTTGTGGCGGCTGTTGTGTTGCGGCCAAACTCGCCGACGGCCTTTTGGAACTCAACCTGCGCCCGCCCCCCGTGCCGTATCCGCCCCGCTTCTGACATCGACCACGGCCGAATGGTCATGCCGAATGGCCATGCCGCTGGCGCCGGCTGGTCGCCCATCATGGGCTGCTGGTGTCTGTCGCCTTCGGCACACGCATGGTGGCGGCGCCCGCGTCCCCGCGCCCCGACCAGCCCGGCCAGGAGCTAATCCCCGTATGACATCACTCGACACTTTGCATCGGCTCGCTGCTTTGCGATCCAGCCTGGCTTCGGCACTTCCTCGCGGCGAAGATGGGCGCGACGGGGCAAGGAGGGTGAGACAGTGGTGTTGGGGGAGGGGCGGAGGGTGAGAAAACCACTGGCTCCTCGTTACTTAACGGTCAGCTGGAGGTCGTCAAGTCGATAAAGTAGGTAGTCACGCATTGGGGTCATTGATGGATGGTCAGCACCCGTGATATCGCCAATAGAACTGGATGTCTGTAAATCCTGGAGGAAGCACTGCAGGTAACACGGCCTGGAATAACCGTTTGTGCCACTTAATCGGAGTCGACGAAAGATAGATACTGCTATTATACCACATGCCACCCATTCCAAACTTCCTGCCTAGACTGACCACTTCAGTCCGAAAGTACTCTTCTCTAACACCTCGGTCGCGTCTTCCCGGGTTGAGAGCAGTCCCGTCGAATGCAGTAGTTGAACTGGATGGTCGGTACGGAGGTACCTAGGTACGACTTGGATGAAAGGAGGGCAAAAGATGCACACCGAAGAGGTTGTCAGGCACACGGAGCACCGCAGGTGGGAAGATACTAGGGCTATGTATTAATCCCCATGGGCAGCTAACTGCACCACGGCCGCCCGAATTTCATGATAGCGGAGATGGCACGGGGTATATCGATAGAAAACGGAAAGTGCCACCGAAAAAATTCACCAAATAGAAACCATAAGCAGGCATCCCATCCCTCCTCACCGGGTAGGAGCCCAAGACTCTATGCCCGCACCAGCAGCATCCGCCCAATATCCGGAAGACCGTCTCCAACGCCTCTAGGCAATACCTCGTTCCGAAAGCGGCCTGGGGGCTCCGGGTCCTTTCCCCCCGTTGCCCCCCAACCCCAGGCGATCCGTCTAGATGCTGGCCATGTACGCGTCCCTCTCGCGCTTCCAAACCTTGACGGCAGGCTTGCTGACGGCGGACGAGTCGAGCTGCCGTTCCGGATTAGCAAAAAAAAAAAAAAAAAGGACCGGGGACCCCCCGCGGAACCGCGGAAACGGCGTTGTCCGTGACTTACCCACTCGGCCGGCCAGTCCAGGCCCGTCGAGGGATCGTAGCCCTCCCACTCGACGAGGTAGCTTGTCTTGCCGCCGCGCGTGGCCTCGTTGATGATGCCCTTGATGCGGTACCAGTTCTTGCGCTTCGTGGGGACCAGGGGACTGCGGCGGGGGTCGTCTTGCTCGTCGGTTTCCGGGGTGGTGCAGGTCATCGTCGTCGTAGTCGTCGTGTTCGGAGAAGTTGGCATAGTGGGCGTGGAGGGCGTGGGTAGCATGGATCGCGTGGATCGCGTGGACCGAGTGGACCGAACGCCCGAGGAGGTCGGCGAAGGCGAGGCTGTAGACGGCGAGGAGGAGGCCGACGACGATGAGGACGACGACGGCGTTGCCTTGGCGGTGGCACCCCGGGCATACTCGATGCTCTCGGCGATAACAAGGCGGATCGAGCGGCGCACGCCGTACGAAACCGTATCGAAGGCCTTGCCGGCCTTGCGCGCGCGCTTCTTCACGCCGTGGCCGCTCTGGGTCAGCGTGGGCGGAGCGACGATGATGCTCTCGGCGTCGGCCATCTTGCAAGGATCGTGGGGAGCAGAAAGCCGCGGCACGGAGGAAAAGCGGTTGGGAGACGGGGTAGCGGATCGGCTCAGAAGGCCCAGAACTGAAGAACGGATGAGAGGGTATGCAACTCAGAAAGGCATTCGATCAGGAAAATTGTCTGGCAAGCTGAGGTCCCTTCCACGGGGAGGAAGGCGCGCTGGTCGGGGCTGCAGGTGGGAAACGTAAGTCACAACCTGTTTGGCGGGTTTGGGAATATTTACGATACTGGCGTCTGTGGTCCGAAGAGACGGTTCAACTGACAGATAGCAGAGGTACATAGGTTGTAGTCCGAAAGATGGGTTGATCTAGGCAGCACATGAGGTGAATCGGTTCCGTCTTGTTGCGAACCGGACACCACATTTGGCAACAATAAGGTGAAGTTAGTGCCCAGACCAGCAACAGCCCGAGACTCTGGACCATGCTACTGAGCGAGTAGAGTGCAGTCGCAGAATACTGTACTTTTCGGACTTGTTGGTCGGCAACAAAGGGGGAAGGCGACACGGGAAGCGGGAAACAAAAGTCTTGGTATCATTCATGAAACCTTCGCCAACCTGTGCCGGCGCATCTTCACAGCGGAGGGACACTTGAAGAGGACCGGTGGTATCGATCGCCCGCGCAAATCGGTTTCCACGCCATTGCCCAAGGGCAAGCCACAAGGCCAAGGGGTCCATCGGCCAAATGTCACGTCGTTTGCCCCGGGAAAGTCCAACGAGATGCCACCTTCTTCGCCCTCGTACAGCTCTCCTAACATTAGGTCGTAAGTTATCGCCCCCGCCACTGCGCTCGTAATTACCTCGTTTCTTGATGGCTCCCGAGTCCGCTGTCCTGAAGTCGTTCCGTCGCCAACACGCTGCCGGTTTAGAAGGTCTCCTGGTCGTCCGCAGCCTCGCCCTCGGCAGGGATCTCGAAGCCCTCCTCGGTCGAGTAGAGTATCGCCTGGATCTGCTTGACGAGGCCGTCCTCCTGCTTCTCCAGCTCGGGGTCCTCGTCGACGGCGGTCTGGACCAGCAGCTCGATGTCGCGCAGCTTGCTGAAGTAGAAGTCACGCTCCCGCTCGAGGCCGACGACCGTCTCCTTTAGCGTGGCGTTCTCCTGCTGCAGGGCGGCCGTGGCAGCACCGCCTGTGGCCGACCTAGCGCCCAGACGGGGGCCGCCAGAGGGGGTGGTGCCACCAGCCTTGCGGGCAGCACCGCCCGTGTTGGCGACCCGAGGGGCAGCGGCACCACCAGCGGGCAAGGCACCGCCCTTTCGCCGCGCGACAGCGTCGTAGTCGCCGCCGGGGTAGTACTGATCCCAGAACCGCTTGGTCCACTGCAGGAACTCGAGGTTGTCCTGCATCTTGCATTTGACCAGCGCCTCGACGTTTACCATCTTATCGACTTGGTGCTTTTTGAAGGTATCTGGACCGCGCAGTTTTGTCAGCAGCGAGATCGGCCACGGCAAGATGCCAGGCGGGTAGGGAGATGTTCGTCGTATTCGGGGGGCATTAAATGACACAACGGCGAAGCGGACGGGCGGCTAGACGAAGGGAGGGGGCTCGGGTGGAGACTGACTCTGCAAGATCTTGAAGTTCTGGATGTACGCATATTCGGTGTTGACGTTGAATTTGACTCGGGACATGGGCACATCGAGGAAGATGCTGTCGAAGACCTGGCAGAGGGCGGCACTGTGTGAAGGCGGTTAGTCGTAGGTTCGGGCCGCTGCACGTAGGGGAAGGCCCATCCATGCCAACATGACGATGGCGGCCGGGTGGGGGGGTATATCACGGCCGTGGAGGGGTCATGCGTACCCAGTACCACACTGCTCAACCTTGGTAATGTTGAGCTGCAGGAGGCTGTTCAGCCATTGAATGAGTTCCTGTCTATCGCGGGTATGGTGATCAGCCTGGGCGCTTCGAGATGGAGGGGCGGTGGCGGGCAGGGCAGGGCAGGGCGAGGCCGAGACCGCAACACATAGGGGCCAGGTGGGCGCGGGGGAGGGAGGCCGTCGCGACTAACCGTGATTCACCCATGGTTGTTTACTGGAAAGCAGATCGGACAAGGCGGCGGGAGAACAGACGAAGCAGGGGAAGGAGGGACGAAACGGTTGGAGAGAACGGAAGTCGATAGACAGGCGGGAGTGCTCGGGTCCGGCAGGAAGATGGACAAGATGGATGGGACTCTCCAGAAAAGTTGTTTGGCGATTCGGGCCTCACGAGGGTAGGGAATCAATTTCATTGCCTAATCAACACCCTGGGAGCCGCCGGTGCTTTCTCAAAACCTTGGAGGGGTGATGGGCTTGCGCTAGCCGAAAACGGCACCAGACGTCCCACTGCACGGCTCCCCTGTTTTTGTTTGGTGTGGCTGGTGACCGTGTATGTAAGTATTTAGGTACTTCTAAGTAAGTGGGTACTTGGCCCAAGTATACGTACTTCCCATCAGATCTATTAGAGCCCCAGTCCCCTACGAAGTACCTTAACCAAAGGTGCAGGTATTCGTATGGCGCAGCAAGTCCTAGTGTTGGCCGCAAGCCTCCGGGATACTACTGTACCTGCTGTACCTGTTGTACCTGCTCTCTTGGTCGGGACAGTCCGTTCACAACCTTTTTACATCCATGCCCACGGGATCGGCCGATCTGTCTCGGCTCCTCCACATTCCATCTCGTGTTTCCCATGCTTCCATTGCAGGGCTATTATTGTCCGCCCACTTCCAGACCAGGGAGGAGGAATTGGGACTAACGGTTCACTGCCGACTTTGGCACAGCCAATCATGGTTCACGAAACCCCATTCCCTGCAGTTCACTCGGATATCGATTCATCCTGGAGTCGAAGTGCCTTGTTATATTCTCTCCATTGTGGAATCGCCTGTCCGACTCTGCTTTCTCCTTCTCTCTTCCAGTTTCCTTATACCACCATTCTAGCCAAACAAAGCCAGCTCCTCACCCAGTGACTCTGGATTCCAGGCATTTCCCCCTTCAAAAGCTTAGGCCTGTCTCTAACGAGGAATCTGTGCTAGCTGACAAGTACCCCAGGTTGTCACTTAGGCAGTCTGCATATTGTGATAAGGGTTACGACCACTGTTTCATTGTTGCAGACGAAAATGGTAACCTCAAAAGCCCTATAATCGACACAATTTCAAGGTTGAATGCTTTTCTACTTGAACGAGAACCTCGTGGGAGATACTCTTCAGGTGGGAGATGCTCTTTAGGCGTTATGTCCTGCTCCCAAATCGAGGACTGCGTCTTGAGAATCGGAACCCCAAGCCACTGTATGGCATGGTTTAACAGCTGGCAATATTGCTTGCTGGATATCAGCTGCTGACTAATTGCTCGCGGGGCCCCATGACTTCCGGCCGCCTTCCTCACTGTAGCCTCTCGCGGATGAACAAGCACGAAAAAGAATGGAGACAAGACGCAGGCACCCTCACGCCCCCTTGGCGGTTGAATTCGAAAACAAAAATACAGGCGTAAGCGAGGATGCCGCGAGCGCCTATCGGTGAAACGTGGCCGGGAAAGGCAACCCTGTGGCTATCCAAGGTAAAGCGCAGAGGGTTTTCGTTTGGGAGGAAGACGACGGCGGCATCAGCGTAGCATGGAGGCCAACACCCGGCCAAAACAATCCCGGTACCGACCGGCCACGGCACCGGTGCAGGCCTCTCCCTTCATCCGGGTCTCTGCCGGGCCTGCTCCGCTCGGAAACCCGTCGCGCGAGACGGCGTAGACGGGAGGTTGAGGACCAACATACGAGGACGGGTGGAGTCGCTGGTGCAACCGTATCACCACGCGCTCGGTACGGGAGGGGACCCCGATGGGCGAGGAAATGGGACGACGTTGTGGAGGCCGAGCACGAGGTTTACGGCACGAATGATCGGCGGGTTGGATACGTCGATACCAGTATTCCTCATCACTGGTAAATCGGTGACTACATACCTACTGTATGTGAGGAGAGAGGGACAGAGGAGAGAGAGCGGTAAAGGTAGCACCAGGTGTACCACTCGGAGGAAAGCCCGCAGGCACATAGACAAACAGAAAGCCAGACCGAGATGGACGGGTACCCAGAGGAGTGGTAACAGGAGATATATATATCCATGTATATATGCATATATGTAATCGAGGTGCTTTCGTCTAGCGGCCAGCGTGCATCGTAGCTTCGGCCCCGCCTCTAATGGTATCATGTCCTTGGTGTGAACCATGCCAAGTCGCAAAAAACAAAACAAGCAATCTTCATCCAAAATGCTTCAGCCAAAACCCGCTACCGCAATGCTCCCAAAGACGCTGCCTCGTACAGTACAGAATGGGTATGTGTATGTGTGTGTGTGTGTGTGTGTGTGTGTGTGCTCTTCGTGCCGCCACCCCCGGCCCCCGCCCCCCGTGCTCGCCGGTGCCGCGTCCTTAGCCGCCGGCCACCTTCCGGACGTGCTTCTTCGCAATGTCCGTCTTGGCCTGCAGGCGGTCGACGCTCTGGTCGACGTGGTCGAGCATGTCGAGCTGGCGGCGGACCTCCTCGTCGATCTGCAGGGCCATCTCGCGCTGGCGCTGGACCACCTTGGCGAGGTCGCCGACGTCGTCGTCCTGCTCGCGCATCATCTGCTGCTGCAGCTGCTGCACGCCGGCGTTGTCGAGCTCGCGCGTGCGCTCCGTCTCGGGCAGGGGCGCGCCCAGCACGCGGCCCGAGGTGCGGGGCCCGCCGCCGCCGCCGTGCCCCCCCAGCAGGGCGGCCTTGTCGGCGGCCGTGGGCATGCCGGCGTGGGCCTGGGCGCCGGCGGCGCGCGCGTGGGCGGCGAGCGAGTTGCTCATCTTGTCGAGGTCCTCGCGGTCGACGCGGGCGGCGGCCAGGATGTCCTTGCGCCGGCGCACCTCGCCCTCCATCAGCCGGCGGCCCTCGGCCATGATGCGCAGGCCCTCGGCCAGCGTGGCGATGAGGCCGCCGGCCTTGACGAGGGCGCGCTTGGCGGCGCCGCCGGCCTCGAGCGCCGTGTTGTTGTCGGTGGCGCCGTCGCGGCGCGCCAGGCACTGGCGGGCCTCCTTGAGCTGGTTCTTGAGCTCCCGGTGGAGGTCCAGCCAGGTGATGGGGTCCTGGGCGGCGGCGGCGTTGGCGGCGTCGCGGTTGGGGAGGCCGAAGCCGGCGCCCGCGCGCATCGAGTTCACGCTGTTGCCGGAGCTGTTGATGCCGGGCAGGTTCATGAAGGTGCGCCAGGCCGCCGTGTCGCGCCAGCGCTTGTCGGGGCTCTCGGCAATGGCGCGCAGGTAGTTCTCGAGCCCGCGCCGGCGGTTCTCCGTCATCTCGGGCGAGGAGACGGTTGACTTGAACCACGACTTGCCGGGCAGCGGCGCCGGCGGCGGGGCGCCGGTCAGCGACTGGAGCGACTGGTGGAGGGCGGCGAACTCGGAGTAGCGCTTCTGCACGACGAAGGTACGCAGCGGCAGGCGGAGCGTGATGTTGTACAGCGTGTACGGTTTGCTGCCGTCGGGCGGCGTTTGGAGGGACGTCGACGGGATGGTGATTTCGACGGGCGGCGCCATAGTGACGACAGACGGCAGACGACGAGGTCTTCGGTTTCGGACGGGATCGGAAAGGGCGAGACACACGTAATGGGGAGGGTGCTTCTTTTTTTCGAAGGAAGGCAGAGACGGGAACGGGAACGGAGGAAAAGACCGAGGCCGAGACGGAGACGAGGCGGAGGGCGTGGTGTATGTGTGTACGGCGCAAGTGTGGCTGGCGCGTTCGTGCTTCCGTCGCCGATGTTGGTGAAGGACAAAGAGTTCCAATCCAGGCAGCGAAAAATTGGGGGTCAAGAGCAAGAGGGCGTCGTCGTTGGGGCTGTATCGGTCCTGATCAGCTCGACCGGCAGTTGAAGTCGAGAAGGTTGGTTGCAGGCGCGAGTCAGCGAGCTGAATGCGTTCATCAGTGTTCCAGGGATGTTACGGCTAAGAGGTTATTACTACCTAAAAGGAATAAAGTGCACATAGTCGGTCGGTCCAGGCACCCCCAGCCATGTACTATCCAGTAGTCCGACGCATTGGCACCGGTGGAGACGGACTGAAAATGGAAGCAAGCGCACGCTGAACGGCTGGACTCCAGCTGGAGGAGCCCTACCGTACTGGACTCTCCTGTCAGCCGGAGACCTGAGGGGCTGGAGGCTGGCGGTTTGGCCGACGTGATGATGGCGGTGGCTGCAGTGTCTGTCTGTCGCCTTCTCATTGGACCGCGTTGTCGCGTGCTGCGTTCGCCATGTGAGCCCGGCACGGGACCCCGGAGCACGATACTGACGATCGTCTCTCCTCCCGTGGGCAAAGACGGTCGGTGTGGACAGGTTGCCGACCGCCGTCCCGTATGTGAGTGTATATGCCCATCAAAGCCCCTGTGTACGGTACGGGCTGGCTGGTCACTTCCTCCCATTCGACTCCCGTCTTCCGTCCAACGCAGCGTGCGCAGCCATGGATGATGGGCGGCTGAAGGGGAAACGCCCGCCACCAAAAGAGGGCGATACATATGTACCTATGTAGTAAGGTTTCTGCGGTCAGATCAGTGGCCGTGCGCGCTTTGCGGGGGGTTTGTTCGCTCCCCAACCCACGATCCGCTCGCCCAATCGGGCACCTGCCGTGGAATAGGCCAGTCCCGCACAGCATCATAGTTCCAGCACGTGCGAGTCGATGACATTGGGACCGGTGGTCGAGCGCGAAGCGCCAAAACGCCGGCATGGCGCTACATCGCCCTCCTCCGGGGCGTCTCACTGCCGTTGGTTTCTGTCAGCCTCTCCCCCTCCTCGCAATCGGCCGGAGGGTACCTAATGTAACTAAAGTAAGTAACACGCCGCAGAAGACGAAGCTGGGCGGACAACGAGCATGTAAAATGAAGTGTATCCGGAGCCCGCACCCGACGGGAAAGCTGTCTGGGTCCTGTGACAGTCATACTACCTCTTCGTCTCGTGGATCCTGGCATCGGAAGCCCTGTTCCGCCACCTCCCAGCCCTCGTCGGGTATCGTGACCCATCCCATTGTCAGCATTCCATGTTGACGCCCTTTACTGCTGTGAAGAACCCCCCCCCCCCCCCCCCCCCCCCACATGGCCTGTCACACCTGTCGAGGCCGTACCCGAAATTGCCGACGGCACCGGACGGGCTCGTCACCAACAATCGGTTGCACACACGCAGTATGCAAGCATATGCCGGAACCGGGACCCCCCAGGAAGGGCGGGTTTAGACCCAGTAAGGGTCTCTGCCGGGCCGCTGGGGGAGGGGGGAGACGCCGATCCCCCTGCAGTGTGTGTGTCTTCCCTTGGGGGTCATTTCACACTCGCGGCACCAATTTGTTTTTATGTGATGACAGATGTCGCCCCCCCCTGTTGTGATTGGTCTCCCCCTCCCTGCAGGTTGCCGCAAATAGTTGGGCGGAAAGACGTCTTCGTGATGGGCAACAAGAAGGTGTGTTATCTTCTCCCATTCCTCGGGGTCCTAGACGAGAGCCCGAACACGGCAGATCACCACCCAACAGGACGTAGAGGTGCCCATCACATAGGACCTCGTGGCGTTCAAGCCGTAAATGGAATGCCGAGAGCGCGCCCACCTCTGCATGTTATTTGTGCGCTCCGCGTCGCTTCCCCCCCCTCGGGTTGTGAACATCATAGATGCATGGCAATTTGCCCACACCACATCCACGTACCTACATAGGTAGATAAGTAAGTAAGTACATACCTGTGAGATGCTCAGGGAAAGGGCTATAAATACAAGAGGGTCGAGAGCATACGGTCCTGTGCCGCTTCCACATCACCACTCACCGTTGCCTCACTCACCACCCTTCTCTGGATACATTGGGATCGAGTCCGTTTCTCGACACTTCACTTCCTAGCTCCGCCCCCCAACCAATCTGCCGCCATGCGTACCAGTATCATTGCCTCCTTCGTGGCCCTTGCCGCCATGGCTCTCGCGCTGCCCGCCCCCCCGGCTCCGGCCTTGGCGCCACCCGCCCCTCCCGCGCCGGCTCTTGCCCAGCGAGCCCCTCCCGCTCCCGCTGGTAAGCGTCCGTCCCGAGGCCGGGGCTCGGATTTCGGGGTTGCTTGCTAACCGAACGTCGGGTCCAGGGACCGATGATGCCGTCGTCGCCTAGATGGAGGACGCCCGGGAGGACGTCGATCGAGGGGTTCCAGAAGCGGGAGCACGTTCGGTTCTCTTGTTTGACTTCACCGTCGTCGATTTACAACTATGGAGGGCGGGGACGGGTGTGCCGTCGTCGGGTGGAGCGGAGCCGGCTTGGACTCCTGTCTGGGTTCATATTGACCTGGGACACGACGGGGGGGGATGGAAGCTGACTTTGGCAGGCGGCTGCCATGATACGTGCGTCCTCCAAGTGAGATCGACACTCTGCTGTAGATAGTTACAGCTTTACGCAGTGGCTAGATCCGACTGCGTTCCCCCTCTGCCATCCCATCCCGTGATCCTCAACCAGCAACGGCATCTTCCTCGGTACCTATGCTAGTTCTGTGCTGTGGTCACCATATTTTGCGGGCCGCCATCACCAGGTGGTAATTTGTACCCTAGGTTGGTACCAGCAATATGGGATACAAACAATTTCATCCCATAGCCTACACACAATTGTCTATGGACGTAGTCATCGTCAAAGAACCAGAGGTTTTTGTAGAAAACACAGCGAAGGCGAGGCATCTGGTCTCATATGGTGTAGTGGGAATTACTGTAGCCCCGCTGATACGCCCACATCGTATCGTGCAATCAACCCGGACGAGCCATGTCTCAAGATCCTGACGTTGTACATGCGGGTTTCCTAGATATCAACGCGTCAAAACCGGAGAAGAAACGCAGCTAGGCATCAGGCCCCTCGGCCAAAATTCATGAATTCTTGTTTCCGTTATCTTTGATGCCTCCATAACACTACAGCGACCTCGACAAGACATTCTCCTCCTCGCTATGTTCCATGACAGGACGCCATCTGCTCTTGGCAAGCGTGAGGCCAAGTTGTGCTTCCCAAATGGGTGCCCCGTCGATGATCTGTAAGTCATGGCTTCGAGAGGTACATAAGTAACCTAGGGAAAAACTGGCAGCTTCTGGCAGAAGTCGGAGATATTCCAGCTCCGGGATCGCCACCCGGGTCGGCAGGGGCACCGAGCACGGCGATCGAGTACCGTTCAGCAGTTAGAGGTGCGGCGCGGTCAGGCGGCGTCGAGCAGCCAGGTGTCGTACCAGGCGACGGCCTGGGCGAAGGCCTGGTCCTGGGCCCAGCGCTGGACTTTCTGGCCGGGGTCGGCCCGGGTGGCGAAGCCGTGCTGGACGCCGCCGTACACGTTGATCTGCCAGGGCGCGGGGCCGCCGCGCCGGGCCAGGATCGCCTCGGACCGGCGGCGCCGCTCGGCGGGGAAGATGGAGTCGTCGGCGGCCGCGGCGACGGACAGCGGCGCCCGGAACCCCGCCAGCTCCTCCTCGCTCACCCACGACGGGTGGGCCATGTAGCCGGCCTGGAAGTCGGCGGCGTGGCGCGCCACGTACTGAAAAGGGTTCATGCCCGTCAGTACCGCGAAGCCACGTCCTTCATGTTTTACGAGGGCGCGTGCGGCCGCCCCCAACAAAACAAGAATTAAAAAAAAAAACACACACAGGGGGCCAAGGGAGGGAAGGAGTCCAACAACACGCACCTTGGCACCGAAGCAGTAACCGTGGGCCCCCAGCTTCGTGACGCCCATTTCCTCGCGGAGGAAGCGGACGCCGGCTTGGACGATGGGGTCGACGGCGGCGGGCGTGTGCGGGCTGCGGCCGGTGCTGCCGTGGGCGAGGTAGCGAGGGAAGTCGAAGGCGGCGGCGTCGAAGCCGGCGCGGGAGGGCGCGTCGCCGTCGAGCAGGTCGACGACGAGCGTCAAGTAGCCGCGGGCGGCCAGCCGGTCGGCGAGGCGCCGGCTGTGGGGCCCCAGGGAGAACAGGTCGGGCAGGTAGAGGAGGCCGGCGCCCGCGTGCGCCCGCGCCGCCGCCGGCACCGCCAGGTAGCCCGCGTAGGCGCCGACGCGGACGTCCCGGCCCGCGGGCGTGCCGTCTCTGGGATGCGCGCCATCATTGGCCCGGTTAGCCGGCCGGCCACGCCGAAGGGAGGGGGGGGGCAAGCCCGGGAGGCGGAGGAAATGTTACGCACTCGTGAACGCTGCCCTGGATACAGCAAGCACCTGGCGGGTTGGATGCCATGGCTGGAGATATTGGGATCCAACCGATGGCCTTGGGTAAGCTGTTTTATAGAAAGGGGAGTAGGGGGATAACTGGGAAATAGCCGAGGAAAGTCGGGTTGCAGTACTTCTTAGCCACGATCTCTACAGGACGGACTGTCAAGCTTCGATTATATAGGCTAGATACGGCGATTTATTCGAACGGTAGCTGCAGGGGAGTGAGTCACTTAGACGGTCTTCTGGCCCACTCGCCTATGCACTCGCTCTATACAGGGGCTTTATCTACCAACTGGACACCGAAACTACTGTGACAGTGACCCACCCCAATCTAATCCTCCCGGGCTTGACCGGCCTTACTCAAAGGAGATCTTATGACTAATGAATTGCCCATGGTCTTCAAGAGGTTTTGATATTGCATCTGTGGCCCTCAGAGAGGGCAACATCGCAAAAAGTCTATCACGAGGTAGCTAACTCCCTTTTCTCCCTTCGGAAACGCTTTCTACAAGCAGTCAGAGGCCACGGCAGGCTGTCTATCAGCAATGCGCGGGTTCATGACGTGACTCGGCCTCCACGGTCACGGCAGCAGGTACTCAAAGCAGGATGGAAGCGAACAAGCCGTGAACGCGAGCGGCAGGCCGAGATCTTCACTTCTTTTGGCCATGGGACACCCATTGAGTGGTTATTAGGTGGCACAGTTTCGCCTCTCTTGTAAACGAGTCTTACTCTAAGCAGCGTTGTTCAGTATGGTCTGTTTTGGCTAGCGACCATTGCGGATTTGATGTGGTTGCTCCGATAATATGGTTCTCCTGCTGTGGGCGAGCCAGAGCATTGTTAGACCACTTGGCCAGTGGATATAATATGAGCGGCACTTTCACCCTCATTGTCAGGGATCAGACGAAGAAAACGTATTTCTGTGGCACGCCCCTTTCCATACCAGAATTTTCCGAGGAATTCAATGGAACTTGAACGGATTTGAACTCGCCTTGATAAATGGACTCATTAGAATTCCACCCTTGAGAGAAATCTGCGAAGAAATCGTTACTTCCAGGTTCAATGCAGTGCAAACATGCCAACAACCTCCCCGTATCCCCTTTGGAACGATCCGGCGCCTGGAAAAGTGACAGGGCTGTTTGTGATCAGCAGAAAGAGTGTAGATCGCTCCACTGAGCTAGAATACAGTGTGTGGGATGGAGTGATTCAGGTGTAGGTGGGGGTGCCAGCTCCAGCCGGTCCTCGTAACTCTCTTAGTAAGAGCACCTCCCCTTTGCAAGGGTGTGGCCGTCTTTATGTCGACTCGACAGGCCATGTATTCTTGATGGCAGTCTCGATACGCGAGATATCGGTCCTGTGATAGTCGAGACCAATGTCGAGCTTTGAATCGAGAACAAGCCCATGCGTTGCAGCAAACATCCCAGCCGAGGCCCGGTCGCAAGGTGCTGTAGTCAAACTGAACTCCTGGATGCTTCTCGACAGAAGGGCAACTGAGCTGGAGCCGATGCGGTTGAAGGGGGCTGTGCTGCTGTTTTCACGATCTTTATGCCAGTTGCCTACTACCGGACCGCCAGGCCGCGTGATGAGCCACAGGGGCTTGCTGGGTTTGGTCACATCCATGATGACGTTGAAATCCGTGTTGAAGAGCTCTTGCTTAGTTGTCCGCTTGCCTCGTCGCCGCAAAAACAACTGGCCCATCTCGTAGGCAAGCTGAGGAGGGTCGTACTTCTTGCTCCACTCACTGTACGCATGCGCATCCTTTAGGCTCCATTTATGGTACTCGATTTCGAAAACGCGCAGGCCTCGAGCGTCGGGGCCCATTCCGCTGGGACTTCCGACGTCTTCGCTGATGTACTTGGCCGTGGGTCCCATGAGGATCACGTAGTCGACGTAGCATTGGGAGAAGGTCGTGTCGCAGAAAAGGGTGCAGTCCCTCGGATTGGCCCGGTTATCGAGCCTGGCGAGGCTGGCCCATTTGGTGACATCGCGGAAGTCGATTTGTCGAAGGAGACACTCGTAGCCGAAATTCGTCAGAACAGGGGTCGAGACAAAACTGCCAGCCGGCAGTGCAAGATCTGCGTAGTCCCAGGCCGCCTCGGTTGGGCCCGCCTTCGGTGCAGGGTTCGGGGCATGTCGATGCGTGGTGGTTTCTTCCGCAGAGGCCGTGACCACAGCGTTGGTGGAGTCTGTTGCAGTGGCCAGACGAGCGTTGATGTTGACTATATGATGCTCCAACATTTCGAAACGGGGGTTGATGGTTTGTGCGAGCTCCTCGCGAAAGCTCTCCATCATGTCCCTGACAGTGTGTTCGTGAGTGTCTGCCGCTACTTGATTGTCGCTTGCTTGGCCATGTCGAGCTGCTCGTGCATGATGCTCCACAGGAGTTTGCCTCATGAACACGACGGAACTGCCATACGACCCGTGGTCTTCGATCTTCGGTATCTTGCGCTTTCGGTCACTCATGGTGGCCCTGGGGAGAGGTGATGTTGTGGATGGAACATGGAAGGTGACTTGGTGAAAATGGCTGACAGGGCTGCCACTGCCTGGAGTACCTTGGTAGTTACCTCCTTCTTTCGAGTGTGCCTAAGAACCTACTTCACCTCAGCAGGTTGTTGCTTTAGTTACCGTCCAATATTATTGATCCCATCGGGTGCTTCAATTCAGCACCTGGGCAAATATTGCTTACAACACGAACCATCGCCTGTCACCTCTCCACAGTGGTTTTACCGCTTGCTCCCGTTGTTTCCCTGGTGCAGTTTGCCGTTCTTTCCGGTATCGACGGTAGTAAACAGTTGCATTTTTCTCCGTCCATAAAGGGTGAACACCAAGGTAAGTGAAGAGGTAGGTAGGTACTTACATAGGTACCTCGCACGTACAGAAAATAGAAGAAACCGGCAGATTGGTTCCAATCAGGTGGCTTTGCAAAATGGAACCCAGAGTTCCAAAGCGCCTTAATTCATCAAGCATACCTACCTCCTACCTACCTATAATTGGGAGGATAACGCACCTGCCATGGGATGTCATACCTTCCACCCCGGCTCCAAACCGCATTAAAATTAAATGGCTGGTCAGGATACGTTGCGATATCCCGGAAAGTGTGCTCGTGTGGACTGCAGTGTCACTTAGCAGCATCACTTGATAGTATCTTGCTCCTCGACAATATACCAACAGGGGAGATCTGCAATGTCAATTAGTAAGCTAAATGTCTAGAGAAAGTGGTACCGGGACTTGTCATTTTTAAAAGCTCTAGAAGCAGCGTCGTGCTGTCAGGACATGCGGTGTTGTGAAAAGACTATGCTTTCTTTTTGATGACTGCCCCTGTATTTAACATTGAAAATTTGTACTTGTAAAATAACAGGAGACACCCTATGGGATTGGACCATTCCTAACAGTGAGACAACATGATTACATCATGTAGATAGGCGTCCCAAGGCCTTGTTCCAACGAGCCGCCGTAGACAACAATTGCTGGCCTGGTTTTGCGTGCTTCGTCGGCTATCATGGTCCTATGTGATGATGCAGCCATAAGCACCACGTCCTTTTCGACCTGCTTCCGCACTTATAGTACACAAATAAACGCCAGGCACTGATTGTGGAGCGCATGGCCATTCGACCGGAGAAAACGAGTGACTTGATATGCAATGTGCACGGATTTCTGGTAGTTCAAAAACTTATATTCACCCCAGCACCAGTTAAATAGAAAATCGGGGAGGTTGGTGGACCAGCAAAGCCACAAGTAAGTGGAAGGTATTTAGTCTATGTTAGTTTCGTACAGTCACGTGAATCACTCGGAACGCGGCGCCTCAGCGGTGCGTCTCGCCGAGGCTGGCATGATGTGATCGATGGAGCTGCTCGTCTGTGATGAAAAGTGGCGAGGGGAGGGCGATTCGGGTGGGTAGGTAGGTAGTTTCCAGAGGAATGTGTGCGATTTCGAGTTTGTCGTTTGCTGGAAAGCCCGAAGGACCCGGGGAGCGCTGGGATGGAGCGACGATGGTCATGACGATGGTGGGTCTGGGCAAACTCCGCTGTTCGGCTGGACGGCGCGACGAGCCTAGGCCGTTCCACCGGTCGGGGAAATGCACGGGCAGTTTGGGCACGGCCCGGATGCGCAGTCATACATACTTACACAGTAGTATGAGCGGAATTGAGCGGTAGCGCGGGAAACACAAGAGAGCTTGCCAGGCCATGGGCAGATGGGTTAACTCCGCAGGCCCGTCTCCAATTCGGCTCCTCCACAGCTTTCCCCCCCTCATTCCCTAGGTGGCTTCCCTACCCACATTCGTCAGGTTCCTCGGCGCGCCACGACACGGCCGGGGGGCGAGCAGGGCGACAGCCGTGGCTCGTGGGCCGAGAAGGACGAGCGAGGAAAAGGGCCGATACGGTTCCGCAGCCGCGCGATCTGCCCGTGATGTATGTCGGCGCCTGGGCCGCTCGAACGAGAGCAGGCCAGGCGCCCGTATGATGGATGGATGGGTGGGTTGTGGGATCCATGGATGGATGCCCGCGATGCGTGGGAAAACCGGGACAAGTTCGGATGACGTCTGCGAGTCGGAATGATGCCCCCGGGCCCTGGAAGCTCCAACCACCCTCTCTTTCCCCGCTTCCGAGAGCCACTCTGCCACTGTCCGCTGGCGCTTCCCCGCACTCCCCCCCAAAGCGAAGGGGGTTGATTAACCCCATTAGGCCCTAGAGCGTATGCCCAGCTTTCATGTACATACGTGCCTTGAGGTACATACCTTACCTAGGGGCACACACATCACGGCCATGGAGCCCAGCCAAGCCAAAGTCGGTGAAGGGGCTTTTGGGTTTGCGCAAGGGTCGGGCAATGCTGCGAAAGCGGATTGTGGATGTATGTAGGTGTGTAGGTTGGTGAACAAGTGGACTTGGGAACTACAGCTATTTCTCTCGGCTTCTGTACTTAGGTATGTAGCAACTGTACAACCCTTACTCGAGCGATCTATCCGTACCTGGCTGGCAAACGGAGGTGGTAGGTTAGCCCGTTAGGTAGGTACTATTTGGAGCGCTTTGTGCAGGCATCCTCCCGGGGGTGCGCGCCGCGTGCAACAACGCGAGCACACGCCTTACACAGTAGAACAAATGTCGATCGGCGGTTTTTCATTTCAATGATTCATGGGCATCGCCGTCAATGCCCATGCCGCCATGGAACCTGCCACACCGGCAAAACCCCGGCCACCTGTGGCACACCACCACCCCCCGGGGAAAGAGGCCAAGCCTGCGCCAACGAGCAAGCGAACGGCAACGGGGCGAGCTCTTTGTTCGCGTCTGCCGGGGCCAATGACGGGAGGCCGGACGGCAGCCGGTCAGGTGAGATGCTGGGTTTTGGGAGGCCGAGGGGAGAGGGGAAAAAGAAACTGGATTCGAACAAGCAGCGAAGTGGAGGGAGGGGCAGCGTGGCCGCCTGTCCTCCCCAGTCTGCCAGTCTCGGCCCAGAGCAGCGGCTGGGCAGCGGGACCAAAGAAGAAAACGTCGATTCCCAGCTGCCATCCATGGATGGCTGCCCCGGAAACCTCTTTTTGACGTAAGGTACCTGGGGGGAGCGCAGGTACATAGGGTAGGATTCACGGTTACCGTATGTACTATCTAGATGGTAGGCAAAGCAGCCCGTATAGTACATTGATGCAGCATTCCATCCGACTGGAACCCCATCAATCCATTCCCATAGTATGTACCTAAGTATGTACATACTTAGGTACAAGTACCTATGTACCTCTTGCTCCACCCACGGGACGGGCTCTTTTCTGTTCAGGGTTTGGCCTGTTCCTCCAGGTCACCAGCTCAGGACTGTTCCTGTCGCTCGCCGGTGTCGCCGCCCCGCATAACCAACAACCATTGATCGATCCAGCCTCCACCCTACACAGTAGGTCCATACCCGACCACATGGGCTGACCTCTCCCAGTATCCCATGAGAGGCCCTCCGCGATGGGATAGGAGACTCTCACTATGTACCAAGGGAAACACCCGTCCAAAACCCCCATCCATGGCGTCCATGGATGTCGGGCAGCCGAGCTCTCGCCGGAAATGGACGACACCTGAACCTCGACCGGCTTCTCCGGGAGTGTTTGCTCTCCGGGTGGAAGCCAATGACGATTGCGGCTTTTGCGCGCTGCAAGTCATCGGCAAACTGCTTGTGCGCTGCATGTCCCGTCAGATGGACGGCAAAGGCAACAACATGCACATCGGGCTCCCCCGGTCGAGCCATTCGTGGAATGCCATGGGAGGGGAGGATTCCGTCTCTACTTACGGCGCCCCATGCCCAAGGTAGTAGTCCCAATCTCCTTCAAGGTTGTGTCGGCCCTGCCTCCCTAGCCAGCGAAACCCCCCCGGACTGGAGCCAAGGGCACCTTGTCTCCCATCCCATCCCATCCCATCCACCATCACGAGTCCTTACCAACCTAACCAACGATGCCCAGGCCGAGACCCATGGAAGAACAGCCGGCCGCCGGCGCAGACCGACTACACACTCACACTCACACCCACACCCACACCCACAACCACACACACACACACACACATAGGCACACCCTCTTTCGCTCTCTCTTTCCCCCTTCCCTCCCACACCATTGCAGTGCAATGAGGTCACAACGGAGGGCGGCTGCTCCTCCCCGCATTGATGGGCCAAATAGGGAGTGCCTGAGACATTTCTGCCAGGCACGGCCTCGCGTAAACACCCGCCGGGATACTCACTTCGCCCTTGCGCGCGCGCGAGGAATCGCAACGCGTGCGAGTAAGCGAGCGTGGGAGATTGGGCACTGCAGCTAGGCCACCCACTTGCGCGCCTCTACTCATACGTGTGCAGTAGTTGTAGCGAGCAACATCGCGTCCTGCGCCCTCGTTGATTGTCGGTCAGCATCACCTACCCGAGCTCCCGCTCCGTTCCCACCAAGTGGCCGGTATATTCTACCCACGGGCACAGCGAATAACTTGTAAACGGCCCGAACGGCGGCTCTGGTCACGTCGCCAAGGGCCCCATCCATTCGAACCCTTGGAGCTCTGCGGAGTTCCTGGAGCGGAGAACCCTGTATAGCCCGCGGCCCTCTGCATGGGGGCGCATCAACGGCTCTGCCTCGCTGCTTGGAGCTATCGGGGATCGTCAAGAACGCGGCCGCTCCACCCACCACCGTTGGCGCTGACCGGGGCCAGCCCGCACGACGAGGCTATTTAGTCCTCGGCTTCGCCCGTCCACCGAGGGCTCTTCTCCTCACCACCACCTCGTCCTGTGTCTCTCGACTAGTCCTGTAGTCGAAAGTCGCAACCTGGAGGCTCGTGTCAAGACAAGCTGGTAGACGCCTACCACACCCAACACGATGCGCGCTGCTTCGGTCCTGGCCGCCCTCACGGCGGCCGGCAGCTCAGCTGCCAGTCCTCACCAGGTACGTTGTGACACACGGGCTTGCTTCGTGCTACCCCCCAAACAATGAAGACAAACATCACGGCTTGCTCGGTTTGGTACAACTGTGCCAGCCTCCGATGCGCTCATAAAGCCCCCTCGTTCACGTTTCCTCTCTCCCCACAAGTCTCACCACATGCTTTGTACACCATCTGCTTGTACAGGGCCTGCTGTGGTGTGGCGCCATCACCGCTACGCTCCACGATGCAACGCCTTGCTCTTTGTGGCTTTCTGGCCCTGGCTCAGCTGAGAAAAGCTAACGGTTGTCAGATTGAGCCGCGGGAGGAGCTTGCCTACTCCCCTCCTTTCTACCCTTCGCCATGGATGAACCCCAAGGCCCTTGGCTGGGAGGAGGCCTACGCCAAGGCGAAGGACTTTGTGTCCCAGCTCACGCTCCTTGAGAAAGTCAACCTGACCACGGGTGTCGGGTATGTCTCTATCCAGGCTCCTGGCTTGTCGGTGTGCTAATGAAAACACAGATGGGAAGGCCAACAGTGCGTGGGCAACGTGGGTTCGGTGCCCCGACTGGGTCTCCGAAGTCTTTGCCTGCAAGACTCTCCCCTCGGCGTCCGCTTCGCCGACTACGTTTCAGCCTTCCCTTCTGGCCAAACGATCGCAGCCTCGTTCGACCGGACCCTGATGCACCAGCGGGGTTTCGACCTGGCCTCGGAGCACAAGGCCAAGGGCGTCAACGTCCTGCTGGGACCTGTTGCGGGCGGCATTGGTCGTCACCCCGAGGGCGGCCGAAACTGGGAGGGTTTCTCTCCCGACCCCTACCTGACCGGTGTGGGAATGCACGAAACCGTCGTTGGTATGCAGGAGACTGGCGTGATTGCTTGCGCCAAGCACTACATTGGCAACGAGCAGGGTAAGGCTACCTACCGCCGTCTTCCAGGCGACCGCTGACCTTGTTACCACAGAAATCTTCCGCCAGGGCGGCCCCAACGTCTCGGAGGCCATCTCTTCCAACATTGACGACAGGACTCTGCACGAGCTTTACCTGTGGCCTTTCGCTGACGCTGTCAAGGCCGGCGTTGGCTCCTTCATGTGCAGCTACAACCAAATCAACAACAGCTACGGCTGCCAAAACTCGCACTTGCTGAACGGTGTCCTCAAGTCGGAGCTGGGTTTCCAGGGCTTCGTCATGAGCGACTGGGCTGCCCAGCACACCGGCGCCGCCAGCGCCGTTGCGGGTCTCGACATGAGCATGCCCGGCGACACGGCTTTCAACTCGGGCAAGAGCTTCTGGGGTGCCAACCTGACCCTGGCCGTCATCAACGGCACCGTTCCCGAGTACCGCATCGACGACATGGCCATGCGCATCATGGCGGCTTTCTTCAAGGTCGGCAACGAGATCGAGCAGCCCCCGATCAACTTCGACTCGTGGACCAAGGACACGTACGGACCGCTTCACTACGCTGCCAACGAGGGCTACCAGCAGATCAACTGGCACGTCAACGTCCAGAAGGACCACCGCCACCACATTCGCGATGCCGCGGCCAAGTCGACCGTCTTGTTGAAGCACGAGAAGAACGTCTTGCCTCTGAAGGAGCCCAAGTTCCTTGCTGTTCTTGGCGAAGATGCCGGCGCCAGCCCCCTGGGACCCAACGGCTGCGCTGACCGCGGCTGCGACAAGGGAACGCTTGCCATGGGCTGGGGCTCGGGCACTGCCGACTTCCCGTACCTCGTCACCCCGCTGGATGCCTTGACCCTGCAGGCGGCCGAGGATGGCACTCGCCTGGAGTCGGTCACGGACAACTGGTCGGGTTGGCCCGTCACGCAGAAGATCATCAGCCAGGCCGACGTGACGGCTCTGGTCTTTGTCAACGCCGACTCGGGAGAGGGCTACATCACTGTCGACGGCAACGAGGGCGACCGGAGCAACCTCACCCTCTGGCAGAATGGCGACGAGCTCATCAAGAACGTGTCGTCCATCTGCAACAACACCATTGTTGTCATCCACTCGACGGGCCCCGTCGTCGTCACCAACTGGTACGACTCGCCGAACGTCACGGCCATCCTCTGGGCTGGTCTGCCCGGACAGGAGAGCGGCCGCTCCATCGTCGACGTCCTGTACGGCAAGGTGAACCCCGCCGCCCGCACGCCCTTCACCTGGGGCGCGAAGCGCGAGGACTACGGCACCGACATCCTCTACGAGGCCAACAACGGCGAGGGCGCGCCGCAGGAGGACTTCACCGAGGGCGTCTTCATCGACTACCGCTACTTTGACGCCAAGAACATCACGCCCATCTTTGAGTTCGGCCACGGCCTCTCGTACACCAAGTTCGAGTACAGCAACCTCAAGGTCAAGAAGCTCGATTCGGGCGAGTACAAGCCGACGGAGGGCATGACGGCCGAGGCGCCGACGTTTGGCAACTTCTCCAAGAACCTCGAGGACTACGTCTTCCCGAGCGACTCGTTCCGCTACATCTGGCAGTACATCTACCCGTACTTCAACACGTCGTCGTCGGCGGCCGAGGCGTCGCAGGATCCCTACTACGGCAAGACGGCCGAGGAGTTCCTGCCGCCCAAGGCCACGGACAACAGCGCCCAGCCGCTCGCGCCCGCCGGCCCCGCGCCCGGCGACGCGCCCGGCGGCAACCGGCAGCTCTGGGACGAGCTGTTCGAGGTGACGGCCGACGTGACCAACACGGGCTCCCTTGTGGGCGACGAGGTGCCGCAGCTGTACGTGGCGCTCGGCGGCCCCGAGAACCCGCCCCGCGTGCTCCGCGGCTTCGACCGCCTCCGCGTCGACCCCGGCGCCACGGTCCAGTTCCGCGCCACCCTGACGCGCCGCGACCTCAGCAACTGGGACGTCGGCTGCCAGAACTGGGTCGTCTCGGACAAGCCTAAGACCGTCTACGTCGGCCCCAGCAGCCGCAAGCTCGAGCTCTCGGCGCCTCTGGCGTAAAAGGCGCCGGCAACCCGCACCGTTTGCACGCCTCGTAACGGACGCAAAGGGGCAGGGGGTATCATGACTGGGAGGGACGAAAAGGGAGTGGGGAATAGTTCCTTCCACAGTTGCACCCCCCTCCAAGTCCTGAGCCGCATCGGATACGAACCAAACCCAAAATAAAAAAAGAAGGGGGAAGGAGGAGAAGCCAAGGGGGTGGGTATGCACTACTACAATTGCTGTATATACTTAAGTCCTAATGAGTAATGGCATGACGCTTTTTCATCCCTCCTGGCGCTTTTCGTTTCCAAGTAATACGTAGAACGACGGAAGGCGCAACCCTGTGATATCTCCCATTATAGTCTCCACTCCTATCGTCTCTCCCACCAATCTCTTCCACTACAGTATCTACTACACTGGTCATCTCTCGCCCACAAAGTCCGGGTGATTGAGAAGGTCCAACGTGGGTGGCACAGACAACACAGGTTGCAGAAGCGGTTCGGGGGAAGGGATCGGATTGTTCGAACTGGGTTTTTGGTATTTTTTTCTGCTGTGAACTGCCAATGGATATCGACAGTCACTGCCAACTGCACGCACACACATATTACACACATATTAATACTGTCTCGGGTCGCTACGCAGCACCCGCTGGGGCTGCTTCTACTCCTACAGGGCACATCTGGGGTCCGCGTACTACAGTCCTAAGCGACCTTTCCAGTTGCCGCTGCCGTTGCCTTTGGGCCGGTGCTGCTCGACACCCCACGTGTTCCAGGTGCCCGAGGTTCGCGTCGTCGTCTCGGTGCGGGCCATGGACATGCGCGCGGGCGGCGGCGGCGCTCGTTCCGGATTGGGGTTGATGGGGTAGTAGTATTCGGCCGGCATTGGCTGTCGCGGCACGGGGACGAAGTTCTGCGGCTGTTGCTCCTGCTGGAATCGGGGGTCCATCTGGGGCATCGGCGGCATGCTGTCCTCGTTTTCGCGAGGCAGACCCGGCGTCTTCAGACCGGCGGCGCTCGAAGTCATGCTGGCCCGCGCCGTCAGGGGGTTGAGCATCTCGGGCGTATGGTTGCCCAGCCAGGAAGACACCGAGTGCTTCTGGCCGTGCTGGACGGCAGGCGCGGGTCTTTCTGGTACCGCCATCTCGTTCTCGGCGTAGGCGGCCTGGCGCTTCTCATCCATGTAGGTGCCGCCGACGTAATCGTACGAGTTGAGGCTCGGGTCGCCCGTCTGATAGGAGGCCTGTATCATCTCGTTTATCATGCGCGAGTCGGACCTGTTGGAAGCCGGGGCTGGTGGCGGTGGCGACGAGAAGTCGCGGGACTCGCCGCGTTCCTTGGCGCGCCTGAAGCGCTTGCGGAAGTACCAGGCCAGGAAGCCAATGCCCACCAGGAAGCCAATGGCACCCACCACGCCGAAACCGATGCCGACTTTGGACATGGGTTGTGGGCTGCCCGAGGTTTGGGCCTCGGCCAGGCCATTGGTTGGTCTTGATGGCGGTTCCAAGGCTGTGCTGTCGGAGCTGACCTGGCGTCCTGCTGTCTTTGAAGTGCTGAAAGAAGTAGGCAGGACGACGCCGGGCACCACGGCCGATGTTAGCGAGGCGGCCGAGGTCGGGGCAACGGGGGCGGCAGGGTCGACCGAGGTGGCGACAACAGGGGCGGCCGTGGGGGCGGCGCCGGTCTGGGTTAAGCGCTCAGGGGGCACGGGGGTGAGGGTGGTTTGGGGACCACCGACAGCGGCGGTTGTGGAGGGAGCGGCCGACGAAACGGCAGGGGGCGGCACGGGATCCGTCGGTGCCGGCTCAGCCGCTGACGAGCCCGAGGGCTTGGGGGACTTGGGCGAATCGGGCGAGCTGGGTGAGCTTCCCGTGGAGCCGGGCGTGCTGGGCGAAGAGCGGGGCTCGTTGCCCCGGGGCAGCATCTCGGCATCGGGGACGGTGATGCGCAGGGCATCGGCCACGGCCTGTCCACGGCGGGTTCCTCGTCTGTCCTCCGGGTTAGTCCTCTTTCACGGTGGGAGAGCGGGAGAGACGCGCACGCACCTCATGGTGGTGGATGAAGGCAGCGGTTTCCTAACGGATGGATCGACAGAGGTGGTAGGATAAGACGCGATAGCAAAAGCAGGGTCGCGTAGTATTATGTAGAGGCCAGCCTCGTCGAGATTGCAATGAGGGAAAGCAGTAAAGCAGTCCAGCTGGCAAGTATCGTCGAAGAGAAAAACAGGGGCCGGCCCTCACCAAGCGAAGGGGAGGTTGAGGCAAAGGAAAGCGGCGAGGTGGCCAGCAAACACAAGACCAGGATCGGTAGACAAGGAAAGAAGGCAGAGAGAAAAGAAGAGGAGGGAGGGAGGGAGGACCTGGGAGAAGGAGGGCGAGAGCATGGAAAGCCAAGAAGGACGTTTCTATAGCTCCCCCAGGGCCCGCCCGAGTCGGGGCACTTCCGGCCAGGGCGCAGGGCGCAGAGTCAGGGTTCTCACGAGGCCGGGTGGGAATGGAAACGATGGGATCTGCAATGAAACCTCTTCATCGGGGGAGGAGAAGAAAATGGATGGATGGATACCGAACATCCTGGTGGTTCTCTCTCTCTCTCTCTCTGTCTCTGTGTAGGCGCGCGGGCGCAGGTGCAGGTGCAGTGTCACGGGGGGTGGAGAGTGAGAGCCCGGGATGGAGGTCTGGATGGGAGCCCGGGTCTGAATGGGATCCCATGGGATCCATTGGATACATGGGATCGTACCTTAGCTGGAGGGTCCTCATTGGGATGGCAGCGGCAGAGCCGCTCTTGCTCTTGCGCTGACCGTCCCAAGATTTCCTGTTCTTGCCGGCGCACACTCAGGCAGTAGGCGTTTCGGGTTGTGGATTGCGGTTTCGGGAAGTGGCCGGTGGCGCTCTTGGCGACCGACCAACCCAATGAGCCAATGAACGGGAACCCGGTTGTCGTCAGTGCAGGTGCAGGTGCAACCCAGGAGGAGAGGAAGGAAGGAAGGAAGCACTTCTTTTACTGGTAAACCCCGGAAGGAACCCTGGATACGTACCCACATGGGATCCAATTCCATCCATGCATGGGGATCCAGCGTGTGCACTTTCCAATGCCTCATTCTTCTTCTTGCCCACTTCCAATGCCTCATTCATTATTCTTCTTACCCTCCAACATCAACACCCCCCAATGATGGACGGGATGGAGAATCCGGGGGGACGAGGGAGGGCCACCCAATCCCAGACTCAGGTCCTCGCTTATGGCCGGCCCCCCCCCCAATGACGCCTGAATCCACCCCATGCGGCTCTTCGTTCCCCGTCGGGTCCGACGCCGTTTCGAACGCCCCATCTTCTCCAGTCCTACCACGACGCGCAGTCCCCGCCCGTCGGCCATGGATGGGTAGTGGATGATGGCCAAAACACGACGTCGTTTCGGCCCCCGGTCCTGCCCCGGATACGCCAGTCCAGTCCGTCGCCGGCATGTCATCCATCCCAGCCAGGTCCAGACAACAGACGAGAGAAAGAGAGAAAGAGAGAGCACACGCGACCTCTTTCCTCAACCGTAGCGCCAGACCAACGTCGGTCCGCCCCGGAACCTTGCTTGACACGCCCCTCCGGCGCCGCCATGACTAAGTAAGGCAAGTAAATCGATGTAACCCTGGGCCCATGCAGGCATGCTTGCTTGCTTGCTTGCACGTGTCGTCCGTGCTTGGTGTTTCGTCCTCATAACATCAGCCGAAACGAAAGCCAGCAACAGCAGTGCGGTGTTAGCTGGCAAGTCAGGTGAAGTCATCATCATACCTTTTGCCACCACCACCAGTCGTGGTTTATGCATTTACATCACTTCCACACACACGCACACATACCCACGCACAGGTATGACAATCATATGGAATTGTGTTAATGCAGTAGTATACCTACCACCTACCTGTCCCAAGCTGCTTTCCAACCAACTCTCGGGCTTTCTTCTCCACGAACAACGGACATAAATGACCTCCCCCACCCGGAATACCACCACCGCAAATGAACCAATGTCTTTTCTTAGCGAATGACGAATACAACCTGAAAAGAGGTGCGGAGAAGTGCGATCCACAACAGGGAGGGACCTATGTCCACCCGATGAGATCCCTTTCCCCCAGCGCCCTTCCCCAGCACGCATCGGGCGGCCTCCCGGGTCATACATGTTTTCTCGGGTTAGCATGTCGGCTGCGGGAGGGTTAGGGCGCACATAGAAGGGGGTAAGGACAGGATAGACGACGTCGTGCCCTCCTCTTTGATGCACATGATTTTCTCCGACGCCATGCATTCTTTCTTGGTGTCGTTCAATCAATGTTTAGCAGGACCTCGCTTTCGAAGGTGCTATCGGAATCTTCTGCCCCGGACTCCCCCGGCGCCCTTGCCCGATACTTTCGAGACCGAGATGGTAGATCAGGTCGATGCTAGATTCCTCTTGGTAGGCGTGGACCAGGGCATCGATGTCGTCGGCGGGGTATCCGTATTCGATGGCATACTGAAGCAGCGGTTTGCGCCTCGGCCTTATATCCCTCTGGAGCTGCTCGAGGCGCCTTCGGTCCGCGGCCAGGGAGGCCGGCGAGGCAGCCCCGGCCCCCTCGGCCCACCACAAGTTGCGTTCGGCCTTCCGGGCCACGAGCTTTTCAACGATGTACAGACGCTGGTAGCGGGCATCTTCGCTGTAGATGAAGCCGAAGGCGACGGGGTAGGCGCGCCGCAGGGCGAGCATGTCGGCCGGCCCCAGCTCGTTGACGATCTCGATTCTGAGCTCGGTTGGCAAATGTGTCAGAGGCTCCGCTGGCGGTATCCGAGGGGGCGACGGCGCGGCCGACGGCAACGCCTCGGGACGAGGAAAGACCCGCGGCAGGGTTTCGTGAAGAGTCAACTGGTCGTCATAACTGAGGCGACTGACCACACTCGATACAGATGACGTCGAGGTATACGATGCCGAAACGGGCGACATGATGTGCCCGCCACGAAGGTTGGGCGTATGTGTCCCATCGCTCCATGATCCTTGCTCAGAACTGGGGCTGTTTCTTTCATGGCTGCCGCCGGTTGGGCCATGGCCCTCGCAGTTGTCGCCTGCCGCCGCTACCGCACTCGTAGTTTCCCCCGACCGGGAGCCCAGCCGGGTCCAAGGGTACCAGTTCGGCGCCGCGGGTGGCGCTGGGCTCGGGTCCTCTCCCCTAGGCAGGAATTGAGGGTCCGCGACGGGCGACAGGGAGGGCGTGGGCATCTGACCACTTTGGGGCCAGCTGCCCATGCCGTGAGGCCGGGCCTCCGCGGGGATCGGCGGGACGTGCTGTTCGTGGAGGGAACCCCGCGCAGGGGCGACGGCGGCGGCTCCAACGGACTGTGCCGTCGGGCACGGCCTTTCGCCCTCGTTGAAAGGCTGCATCCAGGGGGGGAAATATGCCACGGCGCCGAGCCCATCTCGTGAGGTGCTGGGCAGCGCTGCTCCCTGGCATTGGCGGGAGGGCGACGATGGGCACCCTCTGCCAGCTCCGCTGCGACCGGGGCCGTCACGGCGAAGGGGCGACCGCCGGCGATAGCGCGACGCCGGGGAACCGGCCCGCGAGGCGGAAGCGCTGGACCCTCGCGACCGAACCGAAGGGCCCGCCGGCATATGGCCGCGTGGGGGCCGCCGCTTCGTCACACCGGCCGGCCGGGGGCTCAGGGGATCACCACCGCCGGACCTCCTCGGCGACAGAGCATGCTTGCGCAACCATCGGCCGCGGACGTTGAGAACGAAGCCCAGCGATCGAAGTTGCTCATCCCCGAGGATGCTTGCCAGCTCGCTGTCGCGGATCTTGAGCATGGCGGGCGCGGTACGTATGCGAGGTTGCTGGGGCTTAGCTTACTGAACCGGGGGGATGTGGAAAGGGGAGATTCTGCGGTATGGATTGTACTTGGGACGTGGCGGTGCCGCGGTCTGTTACAAACCACCAAAGGAAGTAGCGTGGAGTTGAATAGGCAGGTTTGCCAAAGGGGATCAAGATATGAAGCCGGGGCTCCGGGTAGATGGTAGGTAAGAAGCTGCGGTGACGGAGATGGACATCGGCTTCCCCCTGAGCGGGCGTGCGCGCCCTTTTCAAGACCATCGGGCATATTCGCCAGCGCACACACGGCAAAAGCAGCAAACCCCTGTTGCCCACACAAAGCCTTTGTCCCCTGTCACATGGCCCTCGTTGCGCTTGTCACAGATTGCGCATAGGAGGAACAAAGGACGCCGTGGGCTCAATCTACATGTATCCAAACGAGCTCATTGTGCTTTTGGTTCGTCGCCAAACCTGGGACAGGGCTCTTCTTACGCGTCGGGATGAGGGTGTATGTGAGAGAGAGAGAGAAAAAAAACTTGGTCGCGTCGGCCTGCGCCGAAAGAACAGCTAGATTGGCGCGATTATGGAATCGCGACCCTCTTTCCGAGTCTTCCGTACACGCGTGAAAACCTCCTCCCCCCCCTTATGGTCCCATTTCGTGACGGCGCCATTTCCCACTGTCCGCCTCCTAGAACGACAGATACTTCTTCCGCAGTCGCTCCTTCCATTCGTCCATGGTGATCCAGCGCCGCCCGTCGGCGGCCGGCTCGGGCAGCGGCACGCCGTCCATGGGCAGCACGTCGGCGAGGGTGGCGTCCCAGGGCGGCACAAGCACCATCTCGTGGTCCCGCTTGCAGACGAGGTCCAGGGCCAGGCCGCTGCGCCGGAGCTCGCCCCGGTCCATCAGGGGCTTGCAGTCGACGCACAGGTGCTGCGTCCCCACGCAGTCGGCGCAGGCCCAGACCGCCGCGTCCATGACGGTCCACCGCCTCCCGCACCCGTCGCAGGCGACGATCCACGTCGGCTCGAACGGCTCGCCGCTGCCGGGCCCGGGACTGGGGCTGCGCGGGGAGCGCCGGGCCGGATCCAGCGTGTCCTCGGTGCCGCGGTCGTTCGAGTCGTGGCGGTAATGGCTCGTGTGCGGCACCGCGCCGGCCGTCTTGAGCAGCGGCGACGAGGCCCGGAACGTCTGGATGTCGTCCATCTTCTTGTTCCCGTTGGCCTTGGATGTGCTGTGACGCCGGACGTCGCCGTTGGCGCGTTCGGTGAGGATGATGGGCTGGCTCCCCTTTCTCACCAGCTCGTCCGAGGCCACCTCGATGTCGTCCACTGCTTCCATGGTCGCCTTTTCCGTCGCGACGCTCGCCGTGATCAAACTGGTGGCATGTGCCTGCAACCTGGCGGCCCATCGGGCTTGGAACTTGACCTGTATGTGGTTGAAGAGCATCCAGCTTATTTTCATGTTCTCCACGTCCGAAACCGTCGTGAAGAGGCGTGTGAAGACCCAGTACGCCGAATCGTCGTTATCGTAGTCGCCGTCTGAGAGAAGTTCGAGCCCCAACCGCACCATCCTGTGGATCCATGCTGTCACCGTCTTCGACTTTGTCTTCTGCTTGTGATGGAAGCGTATCAAGCAGCACGTCCGCTCAATGTATGTAAAGACGTCCGGGGCATGGTCCAGTTCCGGAATAAGTTTCTCGATCTCTTCGCCGTAGTACTGCCTCTTTTCAGTCGCCGTGTCGGGCATGAAGGCCAGGTGTAAATAACCCAGGGCGAGAGACTCCTTCATCTCCTGGATGGCGTAGAAGGAGATCTTGTCGCTGGGATGCGCCTCAAGATCGACTAGGGCCTCCTCTTGGGTATTGATAACCGCCCCTCGGAAAGAATCCTGCATGGCAGCGCCGAGGGTCTTGGCCAGGCTGTCACGGATGTAGAACAGTAGGTCATAGGCCTGTTGTTTCTTCGCCAGATCGACTGCCAAGGTGAAAAAAGTCCGAACAACCTCCCAGCGTGCCGTTTCATCCGCCGCCCTGGCCAGAATCCAGGCCGCCTGCGCTGCAGAGTTGATAAGGAATTCATGGACGAGATCGTCCAGAAACGGCGCCCAGATCTCGCTCGTCTGATTAATGGCCTCTATGAAGGCCATGACTTCCGACCAGGCACCCTTTGTGTGGTACTCGATGAGCAATTTGGCATACTTGGAGAAATGGACATAGTCAATCTTGACACTCTCGCGATGGGTTCTCGCAGCCAGAGCAGGGTCTTCCCCCATGCTCCAATAGCGGTCGCCGAGCTCAAGGGTGATGCGGGCCAGAAGGGCCATGTTGGGGCCCTCGGATAGCCCTGAAAACACTTTGTTAGTTTGTGCACACGGGCTGATGGACCAAGGGAGGGTGGAGACTGTACATTTCTTGTGGTCTACCCCGAGGTGCTCCTGCTCGATCTCAGATTTGGCACGGTGCAAGATAGCAATGGCCTCTTGGTCGGTTGTGGCCTCTTGGCTCGCAATGAAATGACAAGCGTGCCAGTTGTGGGGGTCGAGATCGAGGGCTTTTCGGGCGCGTCGCAGCCAGACCTCCTCGGCACCCACTTCGGGGACGCCTTCGGCCGACCGACAGAGCTGGAACACAGCTAGAGCACCGTGAATCTCCCACTGCGAGGCAAGAACCTTGTCGTCGGCGGATCTCCCGAGCACCTCGGACGCCCATGCCTCGATGGTGTTGATCTCTTCAATGGTGAAATTCTGCTCCAATTCACCCGTCCCTTTCGCCTTACCGATGTAAATAGTGGCCTCATCTTCCATCCGCGATGACTTTTCCGGGTCCAACTGCGTACCGGGTTAGGAAATATCCTTAGCAAGAAGGGGATCTGTCACCTACGCGATGCAGGTAGCCACGAATGAAACGTGCCGCTGAGATGAATTGACGCGAGGTGAACCCAGGACGGCGAAACATGTGACGGGCCATGTGCCTGGCTGCCGGGGTGAGGAAAGCCTCATGGAGGTTGGTATGGCTGGCTTTGGCTGCTTCAATGAAAGACAAGCCAGGGTCGTCCCGCACATACTTCACCACAGACGAGTCCTTGAGCCAAGTAGCGACCTGGTTTACCCCTTCGGCGGAATATACCCACTCGCCCCGCGCCTCTTGCAAGTTGAAGTTTTCGCCTGCCTGCCATGTCTTCATACTGACATACAGTTCGTGGGGCCAGAACATAGCGTCGATACCACGTTCTTCGGTCAACAAACTCACGAGCATGGGGCCAATCTCGGCTTTGAGCTCCCGGTCTGCTGCTGAAAGATCAGTGTCCCTGAGATGATCCAGCAACCAATATGAGGCGTATTGTCGGAGTGGCTTTATGCTGTTGGGGCCCTCCTCCGTCAATATGGTCAGACATGTTGAGGCGACGCGAATTTCAGCATTATCTGGGTCCAAGCAGATGTACTCCTTCTGGCGGGCGCCAACTTTGGCATCGAAGAATTGTTCGAACTCGAAGCGTTGGTAGAGCTCCGGGGGGCAGACATTGTGGAGAAAATGGCGGACAATGTTAATTTCCGTCTCCAGAATCACCTGCGGCCCAGTCAGGGTCACGCTGAATGCGTTGTCGTTGACCGAGGCTTTGGATGGTATTCGTTCCCTCACTTCCATGGAGCGCCACCCGAGTGAATTGTCAGTCCGGATGGCGAAGAGCGGATCGTACTTCTCGAGGAGCTTTTGCTTTAAGGGCAGCAGTGATATAGTGAGGGCAGCTGTGGAGGGAGAGGTCGGACCACGGGAGGGAGACGAATACCCTGTTCCGCGCCCCATATAAGCCGGAGAGCCCTCAAGAGCCGGTTTCCATAGCGATCGCTGGTGTTTGATGGCCAGGATTGCCTCAATTTCCTCCACCCACAGCCAGCGGCGGGCGGTATTCACCCATAGCAGGATCTCGTTGATCTCTTGGATTTCTTTGAGCGTCCTGACATTGTTCAGTTGGCGTATAGCGGTATCGATCTGGTCAGATCGGCTCTTGTCGGCATTCTCCAGGACGTAATTGATGTCTTCGATCAGATCCACCTTGGCCAAGGCGTCAAGACTGGTGTTGAGTCGGAAGTAGTCGCCGTTGCACTTCTCTCGCAAGGTCTCTAATATCTTTTTGCGCCACTCCGAGATGCCAGAACGCTCGGAATCCTTGAAAATAGGCATTTGGTCCATTCGATCATTGATGTACAGTTCAATGTCGGGGGCGTTGTGCTTGGACATTGGCACGACGCTGATATTCAGGTTGGTCTGAGTGCGGAGCCAGCCGCTGGTGGTTTGCGGTGTCGATGTCAGAAGGATCCGAACACCCTTTTTATCGGATGCTCTGTTGAGAACATCGAGGAGTTGGATGATGCCCTGAATGTCCGACTCATCGGCGTCGATGAAGAAGTAGAAGGTCACCTCTCCGGCAATGCGCTCTCTGTTGTCGACGAACAGTTGCTTCCACAGGTCCAACGACCCGTCGAAGTCACGCGTTGTTTTGGCAATTTTGTACATGGACTTGGTCATAGTTTCATAGGCGATTGCCACCTGCCACAGCAAAGTCCTGGACACGGTCTCCAGAAAGTCGGCCTTGTCCTCGTCATCGGGTTTGGGTTTGTTCGCATCGGCGAAGTAGTAAGCCGTAACAATTCGGCCGCCGCGCTCGCCCTCTTCGGATTTGCGGAGGAAACGTAAAGCGTTCGCCATCAGCGATGACTTTCCAGCGCCATGGATGCCCTCGAGCACGAGTACCGACTTCCTGACGTGGGCCGACTTCGTCCAGTCCGAAAAGACACGCTGATTCCGGATCCATTTTCCGGTGCCGCGAACCAAGTTGTTCTTGCGGGCGTCGAATGCTCGCTGCCATGTGGGTATAGGCTCCTCATCGGTGCCGAGGGCGGCGTCGGGAAACCCGAGGACCTTGGCAAGGGTCCTCCGTCGCGCCTTGGCCTCCTCCTCCTTTTTTTGCTCCTTCTGTCCCTCGAGAAGTAGGTTGGTGTTTTGCAGGGTTTGGGCGCTGACCAAGAGGTTCTCCTTGGCGTTTAGTTTGTCCATTTCTCCGAGGAGCCCTTGGATGTCGTTGTCGTTGAGGAAGAACTGTTTGACGAAGGCCAGTGCCTTGAAGCGCTTCTTTCGCAAGTGGATGGTGTGGTCACAGATCATGACGAACAGGTGGAGGTTCTGGCACGCGATATGGGCCAGCCGGACGTCCATTCTCCCGTCGTAGTAGATCAGGCGCTCCAAGAAGCTTACGCAGCGGTCGAGCAGCTCGGCCAGGTTCTCGAAAATGCCTTCGTAGCCTTGCCAGGCTTGGATAACGAAGGTCAAGGCATTGTAGCACATCTCGGCAGGCCCAAACACCTCGGAAACGCCGCTGACCACAATATCGCCAACATTTTTGATACACTGCAACGAGTCAGTGACGGGCTCGCCTGGTTATCCCAGCGAAGAGACTTTTTGCACGTTACCTGGAGCGTTTTGGTCAGGGTGCTCCTGAACCAGGCGAACTTCTCGGGCTTGTCGTTCTTGCTGCGGTAGGCATCAACCTGGCGGAGGATATCCTCAATGCCGAGGTTCTCTTTAAGCTCTTTGTTCTCCTGCTGGGCAAGCTTGACGACTTTATCATTCAGCTCCCGCCAGATCTTGTCGATCTCTCGTTGCTGGGCAGCGCGGGCCGCATCTGCTTTGGTAGGGCTGATGGTTATGCCCGTCACACCGGTCCCGCTGGAGCTCATGGAGACCTTGGAGATCTCCATCTTCAAGGGCGCACGGGGCGGCATTCTGCCTGTGTTGGGAAGGGATGGGGAGGGAAACGAGGCGGGCCGCACACGCCGGGTGGGCGACGATCCAAGGGAGAGAAGAAGGGCTGGGCTTGTATGGGAAGGGAGTCAGTCAGTCACAGCAGAGCCGGCCTGCTCACGGGGAGGGAAGGGGAGGACGGCTATATGGCGAGGCGAGGCGAGGCGAGGCAGTGAGCTGGATCTGCCAGCAACTGCATGCATGGGACGAGTCGTCAGGTAGTCGTTGGTTCCCTACGGAGCGCAAACAGACCGCGTCCCATTCCAGACCGTAGATGATTGCCTAGCGCTCTCGCCAGGCGTTCTTCCAACGCCGCCGATCAAGAAGTGGACAAGAGATCCACTCCCTGCAGGTGACCTTGGGGGGATCCATGAATCCATGGATCCTTGGGAGCTTCTCAGCCCCCAAACCCAGTGGGGTTGGGGAGAGGGAACGGCCTGACGGCATCGCTGGGTTGGTTGTCCTTTGTTGCTTTTGCCGGGGGGCCTCCCCAGTTAGGCGATGCGTAGGGGATCGGCGCTGCTACATAAGTGCGAGGCGCGGTGATGTCTAGGTCGGTCGAGAGAGGGAGAGCGCGGAGAGTAAGTAATTACTGGTAAGAAAAAGAAAGATGACGATGACCAGGTATGGGCATATTTGTTTGGGAAGCAACGTTGACGTGGATTCCCGATCAGATATTTGTATGGGCTTATGCATACCTCACCTCTTCAACATGCATGTGGTCGGTCTACTATTGTCAAAAATGGCAGGCAGGGACTTCCTGGGGTAAGTACTATTAGGTGGTATTTTCAACGCCATACCCGACGGCAGGCACGGGCGGCTGCAGTGCCGCCGCATTCGGGCCACCTCACCAGGGAGAGAAATGCAACGAATTGCGTGTTGGGTCAGCCGGGCCGGTTCATCTATAAATACATCTTCCAAGTATACTTACCTACTTACTTACCTATGGATCCATGATGTATGTATGTACCGACGAGTTGGTAAGTGCTGCCTACATACTTCCATACCTAGGTAGGTAAGTGCCCTGTATGGAGGAAACAAGGTTACGAGCCGCTCTGGAACTGTTCCACGGGTGTTTTACGGAGTATCCATTGTATAGATCCCATACTACGGAGCATCCACCTCCCAAGTGCTGACAGCTTCGCCAACGGCGGCTCAGCCGCAGACTCACTGCAGAGGCGCAGGCACTTGGGAGCCCCATGGCTGCCCAAACGAGGGGACCGACCGTTAGTCTTTTCATCGTCCGCAACTGGAGGGCAGACAGACAAACCGGTACCAAAGGCACATAGGGCTGTGTTCCCAACGTCCACTTCCAATGCGACGAGTCGAAACGAACCTTGAGCTCCCTAGCTCGGACTACTAATACCTACGGCATCCCATCCAATCTACAGTGGTATAGATAGATGTATCCATGTCCACGCATCAAGACAGACACCTGGCGAGTGCGTGGATTCGGGCTCCTTGCTAAAACAAAAAAGAAGGTGGATCTATCTCGACTGTGAGAAAGGCAGGAAGAGATAGGTATGGAAGGAGATAGGTTACCTAGGCAGTGTCCATATTGATCCATTGCTGACGGTTCCCAACGGGACGGGAGCTTGAGGACTGAAGCCGGCACTTGGAATCCTCCTCCCCCTCTTCCTCCTTTTTCTCCCACACCTCCCGCCTCCCCTTGGGTCGTTTCTTCTCTTCCTCCAAAGGAAGCAAGGCCTCTTTGCTTTGCCGGGGGCGCCGCAATGGGTGCAGGAAAAGGGGGAGGAGGGAAAGGAGAAGAAGGAGAAGGAGAAGGAGAAGCGGGGATGCTGTACAACAAGCCCCCCGGCCCCCAGTCCGTTGTTGTCGTGCGCCATCTCATGCAGGCCATCCAAGGTAGGCGGGACGAAAAGCAACAGCGGCTACCGACGCCGCCAGCGGAGCATCGAGGGCGGGAGGGCTGCTGCCGGTGCCCGAACACGACAAGTCATCTCTCTCTCTCTCTCTCTCCCCCTCTATTTGCTTCTCGTTCTCGCCCTCTCCCCCCCCTCTCTAAGGCTCCCCCTCTGGCCCTCCCTACGTGCGCAGCGTGCGTTTGCTTGCATACTTAAGTGCGGCCCCTCGGAATGAATACGAACCTCCCCCCCCCCCCCCCCCCGCCGCCAGATGATGGGATGCCACCACACACGCCGCGCGAGGAGGCCAGCCCGCGCCATCGTCAGTGGTCCGTCGCGGGCGGCGTGTCACAACGGCCCTGCTCGTCGTCGACGTAATTCACGGCAAGGCAGATAAGACGGGATGGGAGGGGAGGGGAGGGGGGGTATCGATCGCATTATTAGGGCGGCTGGGGGAAGCATCCCATCCTGGCCACGGCTTTTGGACCTGTGCCTGGGGGCGGGCGCGCAGGGCCAAACGCCCCCCTCCAGTGCCCGTCTTGGGATTGGAGGTCGTCAGGCTCGGCTGCCGGTGGAGATGCCGGCCGACCGACCGCCAGAACAGGCACTTCTTCCCAACCTCTCCGTTTGCCAGCAAGGCCGACCTGCGTATTTCAATCCGACGGCTCTTCGAGCATCGAGCGGCCGCGCGCCCTGGTATTCGAATTCCCTCGTCCCTCGTTCCTCCTTCTCCTGACCAGGGGCTTTTTTGGTCATTGTGCACACTCCTCCTCTCTCTCTCTCTCTCTCTCTCTCTCTCTCTCTATCCACCTTCCACCACTGCATCGTGTGTTCCAAACTCAATTCGACTCGCTCCACCCCATCAGACGAACCACTCCAACCAACCACCTGTATTTCGGGTCCTCCAGACGGGATCCGCTCCCTCACCTCCAGCCTTCAGCTGCCCGCTGGCGGTACTCGCCGGGACCTGTGACTTGGACTTACACACACACACACCTCGTCTCCCCCGCGCGCGTGTGTGAGAGAAGGCCGAGCCAGCAAACACACACGCACACACACACAGACACACACACACGCACACACTTGCCCTCCCACGCACGCCCCCAAACGCATCCATGCTTTCCGTCCAGCACCCCCCCTACTCGCCCGTGTCTGCATCCAGCATACCCTCCGGAGGCCTCTACCAGCCCTCGCCCGACTACGACAAGGCCGCCGCCGCCGCCATGATGCACCAGTCGCCCACCGCCAGCCAGGGCCGCCCCAGCACCTCGCGCTTTGACTCGCACGACGACTTCTACGACTTCCTGGACTCGAACCGCATGGGCGACGGCCGCCCGCTGCCCATGCCCTCGGCCCCGGGCTCCGCCTCGGGCAACATGGGCGGCCGCCCGCCCTCGTCCTCGTCCTCGCACCACCAGATGCAGCAGCAGCAGCAGCAGCAGCAGCAGGGCGGCCCGCCCGCCCAGCGTCTCGTCGACCAGCCGCGCCCGCCCGTCACGCGCGGCGCCGGCGGCCCCGGCGGCGGCCAGCCCCAGGCGCGTTCGCGCGCGCCCTCGTACGGCAGCGGTAGCCGGTCCGAGGAGATGCTCGTGGACAAGCACCGCCGCCAGAACAGCGGGCGGCCCGGCACCGCCTCCAAGGGCGCCCAGACCCAGGGCGGCGGCGGCCCCATGGGCCCGCGCTCGCCGTCCATGTCGGGCGACCGCACCTCGTCGTACCAGAACATGAACGGGCGCGCGCCGTCGCCCGGCTCCGACCACTCGCCCGCCGCCGCCGGCAACGCCATCCAGCGCCTCAAGTCGCCCACGGTCGTGGACCACGTGCTGCAGCCGCTCGAGAAGAAGGTCAACGAGTACGCCGCCCTCATGGACGCCGAGGAGGACTCGGTCTCGCAGCTCGACGTCGAGATCGCCATGCTGCAGGAGCGCCGCTCGCAGGCCGAGGCCCGCTTCATGGACGCCAAGAGCAAGCACGACGAGTACCGCCGCCAGTACGCCGACGTCGAGCGCGCCCTGCGCGGCGAGGCCCCGCCCCTGCCCACCCAGACCACGCGCGAGATGGCCATGCGCCAGGCCTCGGCCCAGCCGGGGGGGCCCCAGCAGCAACACCAGCAGCAGCAGCCGCCGCCGCCCATGAACGGTCCGCCCATGAACGGCCCGCCCATGGGCCGGCCCTCGATGCACCACGACGACGACCTCGACGACCTCGACGACGACGAGGAGTTCCTCGACGACCAGCGCCGCCCCGTCAGCCGGCGCATCACCAGCCAGCAGTCCTTCGGCCGCTCCTCGCAGGGCGGCAAGAAGGGCCGCTTTCGGTTCAGCCTGTTCGGCGGCGAGAAATAAGCCGGGGGCCCGCGCTCCTAAGTGTGTGCGGCCGCGCTTCCCTCCCGGGGGGAAGGCGAAAGGGTGGGGGAGAGGAAAGACAGAGGAAAGGGAAAGGGATGGAAAGTTAACGAAGTTTCATGGCGTCATGTTTTTTCATGCGGGCTTTTTCTTTTAAGTTGTTGTTTATTTGGACACACGCACACACACACACACACACACACATACCTACTTACACACACCCCGGGGAACTATGCGCCCGTTGGATGATGACACGGCATGACCATGGGCTTATAGAGGGCACACGAACACGGGGGAGGGGGGAAGGAGGAGGGAAGGGAAGGCCGGTGCCGAGCCGTCGTACGTATTGCACACACAATCACGCGGCCCCCCAAAAAAGAAGAAGAATATAATTGGTAATCTTGCAACACATGCGCAACCCACGCGCGCGCACACACACACTGTGAGGACCAAGCACGGCGTATTCGCTCGTCAAGTTTGCATGCACGACGGTTGCGTTCAAGGGAATTTCGTTTTCGTGTGGTGGCGCCAAGGGGCAACATGTTCTCTTCTATATGCAGAACTAATCCAACGACGGCTTTCGTCCCAGGGACGCCTAAAACTCTCGCAATGCTATGCAGGTAGAAAATGAGTAAAGACCCCCCATCCCCCAATTCCCCCAGGGGGGGGAAACAAAAAAGTGCCGAAACCGGCCGGGGCCCCTGGCCAGGCGGGCGGGTAAATAAGGTAAACAAGATGCTCTGGCATGCAGGTGTTCGATCCGCACGTCAGCCAAAAGGGCCGACATGCATATAAATAAAAAGGCCCCGACGACCCGCCACCACACCCGCCCTTGGCACAGCCCAGGGACCCGGCTTCTCCCCCTCGACACTTACGAAACCCAGCCGAGCAGGTTCAGCGTGTTGCGGCTCTCGGTCGGCGACATGGCCTGCACGCCCAGCTGGCGCACTTGGGTGCCGCGGCGCAGTCGCTGCAGGGCCAGGGGGATTTTCCAGCCCTCCTCCTCGCCCAGGACGAAGAGGTAGCGTTTGCCGTCCTGGTCGCGGATGTTGGCGCGCAGGATGTGGAACCCGGCCGCTTGGCCGCTGAGGGTGGACGCGGCGTCGCCGTTGGGGCACAGGCGGCACTCCGTCTTGCAGGTGCGCAGCATCTCGATGAGGAAGTTATCGGCATCGTCGCCGCTGAGCACCGGGGGCTGACCCCGGTCCATGCGCGGCCGCGCCTTGCCCTTGAGCGCCGCGTTGGCCGCCGGCGCCTTCGGCTCGCCAAACGACCGGGACGGGCACCAGACCTCCATAAGCTTGAGGGTCCAGGCCTTGACGTCCCACTCTCGCTGCGGCACGCCGCGGACGTCGTCGTCGATGAACAGGCCCTCGGTGGTGATGCGCAGAATGAGACCGTCCGTGACGGTCCCCTGGCCCGAGAACAGCTGGGAGGCCGGCGTCTTGGCAAACTGGTTCATGAAAGAGTAAACCGCCTTGATCACGATTTTGTCGGGGTCCTTAGTCGAGTACGCGGCGCGTCGTTCTGAAGGCGGCGGCGAAGTGCGTGCTGTTGACTGGGAGTGGGCGTACGACGATTCGGTGAAGATGGTTTCGCCCGACCGCCGGCGCTGGTGTGGCTTGGGCTGGTCGTAGGGGCGGTACGAGTACTGCGAGCCATCGTCCACCGCCGAGTCTCGGGTACTGGGAGCCGATGGACGTTTGACCGAGCTCGGGGCTGCGCTGGGCGCCGCGGGCGAGGGCGGTACCGATGGCGACACTGGCGGCGGCACCGACGGCGGCCTGCCGTTGGGCCACGGATTGGTTTTCTCGCCCACGCCCGAGAAGGCATAGGTGCTCCTCCGGACCGTCTCTTCGTGAGCCTTCCGCTCGCTTTCCTCTTTGGCCTTCTTCTCGGCTTCCTCCCTGACCTTTCTCTCCGCCTCGAGCCTGGCCTTTTCCAGTTCCTCGCGGATCTTCCTTTCCGCCTCTTCTCGGACCTTTCTTTCCAGTTCGGCTTTGGCCTTCTTTTCCGCCTCCTCTCTGGCCTTCTTCTCCGCCTCCTCCTTGAGTCGTTGCGTCTCTCGCTCCTTGGCTTCTCTTTCGAGCTTCTCGCGCAGAGCCCTCTCGCGCTCCAGACGCTCCCGTAGGTCCCTCTCTCTGGCCTCTCGGATCCGGGCATCGCGTTGTTGCTTCTCCCTGAGCGCCTTCTCCTTCTCTTGAGCGATGCGGTCCTCTTCCTCCTTTTGATCGCGGGCCAGTCGCTCCTCGGCAGCCTTCTTCTCGCGAGCCATCCGATCTTCCAGGACCTTCTTTTCGCGAGCCTGCCTCTCTCTGTCCAGGATTTCCTTGCGCTCCTTGTCCCGTTGCGCCTTTTCGCGGGCTTCCTGCTCGGCCTTCTCCTTCTCTTCTTTGTCGCGGATGGCCTTTTCGCGCGCTTCCAGCTCGGCCTTTTCTTTGGCAAGCTGCTCGCGCACGGCCCGCTCTCGAGCCTCCTGTTCGGCTTTTTCCTTGGCAATCTTTTCCCGCTTGGCTCGTTCCCGGGCCTCCTTCTCCCGCAGCTCCTTGAGTCGCTTGGCCATTTCTTCTTTCCGCTTCTGCTCCGCCTCCCTGGCCTTGCGCTCTTCCTCTTTCCGCCGCGTCTCCTCTCTAGCCTTCTCCCAAGCGTTTTTGGGTGCCTCGCTGGGGGTCTTTGTCTCTTTAGGCGGAGGGGGCGGGGCTTGCTGTTCCTTGGGCTCTTCGGGCGGCGGCGGAGGGGCGCGTTCTTTTGGTTTCCTCGGCTCTTCGGGCGGCGGGGTGGGAGGATGCGCCCTCTGTTTCTTGGGCTCCTCGGGCGGCGGAGTAGGGGGATGGACCTTGGGCTTCCTAGGTTCCTCGGGCGGCGGGGCAACATTGACCTTGGGCTTCTTGGGCTGCTCGGGCGGCGGGGCAGCCTGAGCCTTGGGCTTCTTGGGCTCCTCGGGCGGCGGGGGAGGAGGCTGCTCCTTCTGTTTCCTGGGCTCCTCGGGCGGCGGGGGAGGAGGATGGGCTTTCTGTTTCTTCGGCCGCGGCACCTCGGTCTGGGAAGCGGAGGCTGGGGAGGCTTTCTGCGCCTTCGGCTCCTCGGGCGGCGGGGGAGGCGGCTGATGGGCTTTTTGTTTTCTCGGCTTCGGCTCCTCAGGCTGGGGAGGCGGGGTATGCGGTTTCTCGTGGCTGGCTTGAGGGGCCTGTTGCCAGGAGTTCTTAGGGCCGTCGGCTCCGCCAAATCCGGGGGGCGGGCCGGACTGCGGTGGCGGTCGACTGCCGTGCGGGGGTGGCGGCGGAGGCGTGCCGTCCGGTGTAGGGCCCTGAGCTCCGGCACCTGGTCCGGACCATGCGCCGGCGCCGGGACCGTAACCGCCACCGTTGAAGTTGCCACTAAAGCCATTCGTGAAACCAGAAGTGCCGTCTTTCTGCGTCCTGCCCAATGTCCACGCGCCAATACCGACGCCTATCATTAACAAGGTCATGCCCATGTTGCCCAGCCCTTGGAAGCCGTTCCACCAGACGCTGAAGGCAGGCCCCATGGTTTGGCACACGACGACCAAGACCAGAGCGGAAGCGAAGCCGGCGGCGAAGCTGTTGACGTTGGGCTTGAGCGAGGGCAGGTAGAGGAAACCGGACCCGGAAGAGTGGGGAGGGATGATGAAGATGTCGTATTTGCCAGGCGGCATATTGTTGTTGTTGCTGTTGGCGCCAGGACTGCCTGGAGCAGGCCCGTTGCCTGACGTCGTCCGGGGATTCGTGCCATGAGGCGGCGGAGGCGGCGGAGGACCGTCCATGGTGAGTTGGTGGTCAAAGCCGATCGGTCGGGGCGTACGCGAGGGAAAGTGGCGGCCTTCGAGGTAGGCGATGCAGGCGGTACTGGCAGCGCAGCACTGGAATCACCTACAGGAGACAGAGACAGGTGGGAGGTCGGCAGGGGATCGGAAGACGGCCATCAAGGGTCGTAACGTGGTGAGGTGAGCACGCTATACATGGGGAATCATTAGCTGGCTCATCCGCGATCAGGACACTCCACGAAGGCTGGAAGCAAGCACAAGCGGAAGAGGGAAAGGGAACGAATGTAAAAAAGTCCAGAGGCCCTTGTCGGAGCTCGCGGCAGTCGACATGGGGGGGGAGGGATGTGGGCAGAGGTGCATATGGTGGGAGGGTGGGAGGGTGGGAGGGTGGCAGGGGGTGCCAAGGATGCAGATGCTGGTACGAAGTACATGCGTAGTGTATTTATCCCGGGCAAACGGGGGTGCGGGATGGGACGGGATTGGACTTACAAGGTCGCAAAAAGCAAGCGCCGTAATCACCAGCACTGGCTCACACCCACGGGTGACGATCGCCACCGGAGCGCGGGCGGGCGGGAAATCGAGGGGGGTGGGTGGGTGGTATGGGAGATGGGAGTGAAGTGTGATTGACTGAGGGCCGCTGTATAGGGTTATTTGTGGTGGTGGTGGTGGTGGTGGTATTCCAGTATTGTTGTTTGCCGTGGCTACCTCTCCTGCTGTTGCTACCGCTGATTATCAATCAGATCAGCTAGGCCTACACCGAAATACTGAACAGGCAAAAGAAGAGGTGGGATCGATGGCCCTTGTGCGTTGGTACAGAATGGGAAGGGGAGGAGAGGGGGGGAGCCATGTGGTCATCGTCTTGTTTACCTACCTCTTACCTATGCTTGTCGCAAAATGGAAGGGCTTTTGTTTGATAGACACCTGCCACCAGGAGAAGATACCCATGGGATCCCATGGGATGGGATGGATAGATGGGAGAGGCAGAAAAAAAGAGTGGCAGCTGCAGGCCAAGGCACGAACCACATGGGACGGTCCAGTGTTAGCGGCGGGTCGCAAAAAAGACCCCACCCACACAAGAGGTGGCTGTTCCCGCGGCCTGTCTGCCTGTCTGCCTGTCTGCCCGACCACCTTGACGATGCGATGCGAGAGGCAGATATGGGAGGTATCATGTAATCCTATCGTCCCCCATATGTACTTCTGCTTACTTGCATCTAACTTGGGCAACTAATGGCCCTAGGCACGTAGACTTGGGTAAGTTGGGCATGAATAGGTAGGTATCTCCAACCAGACGATAGCCCTGTACCGTCTCACAATGAACAAAAGATCCCTCTCCTCCCCCCCCTCGTCAAAGCGGACACGACGACGACGACGACTGCGCAACCAGGACCTGCAGCAGAGAGGAGGCTGGGGAGGTGGGCCTCTCCTTCAGTTGGAGGGGACGATCCATCGGCTAGCACCATGTGCCTCATATCAAATGTGCTCCAACCATTTTGCCTAGCATCGGAAAGCTACACCAACAACGGCCTGGCGATACCTGCCGTACCTCAGTCTACTGCGTACTACTCCGTACAGCTCTCTCTCTCCATCGAGGGGCAAAGGGCACGCACGCACTAGAGAGCGGCTTCTTCCCTTCGCCTACCCGGCGTGTCGGCCCTAACCCAACATGAATCACCGAGCCACCACCTCTCAACCCTAGGTACTCAGCAGGAGGCTCTGGTCCCATGGGATCCCACGATACGGGACCGACTAGTTGGCCCAGCATCCCATCACCAGGTTTCTAGGGTATTCATTCCTTACGGATGTGAGCTGTAAGATATCGCGCCTCGGTTGCGCTGGGGGGGGCACTCTCGTCTGTTTGCTGCCAAGCCTCCCTCCCCGTCCTTTTTATTTTCTCTTCTCGGGCTCGCTACGACTGCCTCTTTTTCGCTGGACAGGCTGCGCCCGCCGCGCTGGGGTATGCGGTTTGCTTCCCAACCGTACGCGCCTGGGGTCACGAGGAGGAGGAGGAGGGGGAAAAGGGTGGCGCGCGCAACCACACAATGATGGGCCAACAGGCCTCCAGTTCTTCGAGGACAATGCAATTGCCGATGGTCCTCCTTCCTTATCCCCCGCTCGGTCCCACGCGTTTGCGCAGGTCTGCTGGTTACTCAGTACGAGTGGCCGGCGCCTTCATCACACTGGCCCACCCCGTATGCGTACATCGATGCTGTGCAGCGAATCGCGCGAAGACAGCGGGTCGCGAACCCGAGTGTCGCAGGCGTGGAGAAAAAAAAGGTGCCAAGACTGGCTGCTGCGGCTGTCGCGAGCATGGTTGGATGGATGGATGGCAGACGCAGGCAGCAACCCCAGCATCGCTCGTTGGGCGGCAGATGGTGTAGGTGCCTCGCCTCGATATACATTAGGACCTAGGTACTACAAGAAGTACATAGCAAGGAGGAAGAAAGAGAGGGAGGGAGGGAGGGAGGGCACGGAGGGGCCATGGGTGCTGCAGGCCAGGCGCATCCATGAGGGAAGGGGGATGGATAGGTATGCATCGCACACCACCAGCCGTTATTGTGTCTCTGGTGGCTTGCAGCTCAGGTCAGCCTCGACATGCTGACCGTTGGGCTCCAGCCCCGTCTCTGTCTGCATCGAGCGTTCCGGTTCGACGGGCAGTCTGTCCTACCCGACAGTACCTCAGCTCGGGTCGGCTGGGACTTGGAAGTTGCTGGGCAACGCCGATGGTGTCCGATGGGATGGATGTCTAGGGGGCCCGAGTGTTGGTTTCATTGTCTCGAAAAAGCCCTGGAGAGCAGCCCCCCCGGCCATGGAGGGGTGACGTAGCCGCTCATCGGATCACCGAAAGTGGTGGCGGGGTCCAAGCGAGACTCGTTTTATTTCGGCCTGTTTGCCCTTCCGGCCTTCGCGAGAGCAGGCGAGAGCAGGGGCTGTTGGTTATGGTTTGCCAACCACCGCTCATTTGGCCAAGACGGCCGACACACGACACCGCTGTTTGTCTCCCATGTCGAGTCCGATGAAACCGGCCTACAGGACGACTGCGGAATAGTCTACCCGGGCCTTGGCTTCCATGACCAGCCGGCAGGCAAATCGCGGTTCACGCAAGACATCCGATTCGATGGCATCGCTCGCTCTTTCGAGCCCAAGTCGTCGCCCAGAGGAATTCGTCCTACCTACGACACGCCTACGCCTTCCATTGTCGAGGGGTGGCTTTTGTTGCCGACAGTCAGCAAAGGGCAGGTTGAAAGAAACAATGTCTCGGCTGCTTGTCGCTCGTCGCACGTGGTTTCGGTTCTAGCCCGTCTTTCAATGCCCACCTGTCCACCCACCCCGTAAAAAGCCGCCTCGGTGCCTGGCCTAGCGGAGGAGCATCTTGAGTGTTTTTTGCCCACTCAACATTCCTCGCGACCGCACTACACGAGACTGTATACCTATCACCCACATATATACCGGGGCTGTTACTACTGACTTGTCTAGGTACTTAGGGACATACTCCATTCCAAGACTCCCGGCACCCCCCCCACCCGGTTATATTTGTAGCCGGCACCCCGACATTCTGAATGTCCGAGATCACGACCCGGAGCATCAAGGTCCGCCTCGTGGGGCCCGGGCGGGTCGTCGCGACGGACACGCACAAGGGCGCCAAGTTAAGCCTCCTGGAGATCAAGCGACTCGCCCGCGACTTCCTGGTCGCGTGCTACGTCCGCGAGCACTGCGCGCGGAGCTTCGGCGGCGAGGAGTATAGCGACGACAACATGAGACGAGCCGCTGCCGCCACCCGCGACCGCGAGATACAGGTGGGTGACTGCATCGAGACGGAGGCCCAGTGGCACGGCTTGCTGCACAGCGTCGCCGCGCTGTCGGGCCGCGACGAGCTGGCCGTCCCGGTCCGCTTCACGGCGCCCGACCGGCCGCCGACCGACCGTATAGGGAGCCGGTGCGAAGCTGCCCGAAAAGAGGCGTGGTACCAGGCGGGCCGTAGACGGCTCTCGAGGGACCTGGGCGACGACGTGATAGATATTAGTAGCTGATAGACGTAACGGAGCATTTCTTTTCATTCCAAAAGACCGCATCAGGAGATAGATACATGCCTTCCAACTCGCTCCCCTTGCAGTAGCCGTAGGATTCGACCGGCATGCATGTTGTGTAGCCCCAGACCATGCACGTAACCCATACGGCGTCGTCTCTCCTCGTCATCACAACCCGAGGTCAACGTCATTGGAGCCGGAGCAGACACCGTAATTTCTGCTATAGGTACAGCATGAACGGCAGGTTGCCTGCGCTAGACACAGCTGCGTATCCGTCTAGGACCCGAGACACGGGAAAACAGGTTGTCGCCTGGGCTGGACCCGGGCCGATGGTTAATAAATCCCATGCTAAGTGAAAGGACGGCCCGCCATTGCTAATGAGTCGTGATTGATCAATTGGCCAGCTGTCCTTCCTGAAGCCCGCCTAACGGATGGGTATCCTAGTGCCCGGAGCCCACGTGTTTTGGATGCCCGTGTATTTGGCGTATGTGCTCGTGGCCCTGTAAAAGACGGTGTCGAATTGGCACTAGTTTATCAGGAAATATGTAGTTACGACTAGAGCCGGGCTCGTACCCATGAACGTCCGTCATCGGGTCAAGGTCGCCTGCCTCCCTTATCGACGATCTTTCTTGGGCCCTCCACCAAAGCCCCCTCGATCCATGCTTCCTGCACGACAGACTTCTCTCGCGCGAGGCGACCCCATAACGTGCTTGCGAAAATGGGGTGGTGTCCACCGGCGACGCAGCAGTCTGTCGTCGTACTTGCAGCGATCGCCGGCTGGGCGTGTAGAGAGAAGAGAGGGGTGGACACGATAACCGTCCGGGTACCCTCACCGGACCCGATGGCTGACAGGCGGTACCGTGGTCGAGAACGCCACACATTCGCAGTCACGAGAGCTAACCCCCCTGGCCCGTTCCCCCTGGTTCTCGGCGTTACGCCCAGTACCGGAACCACCGCACGGCCTGGAAAAAGGCCTCCTCCTTGGCGAAGCGCTGCTGCGGGTCGGACGCGTTGCCGCTGACGGCGAAGCCGTGGGGGGCGCCGCTGTACACCGAGAGCGACCAGGGGTTCGCCTGGCCGGCGAGGCCGGCCTCGAGGGCGTAGCGGCGCGCCGCCGGCATGAGCGTGTCGTCCTGGCCCGCAGCGACGGCCGTCGGCCCGCCGACGCCCGCCACCTCGTCGTCGGTGTACAGGCTGGGGTGGGGGCCGCAAAGGCCGCGACGGTCCCGCGCGCCGGCCCCGCGAACCGGAAGGCGTACCGCCCGCCGAAGCAGTAGCCCGCGATCTGGGCCTCGCCGAACCGGTACAATCAGTCGCCGCGGAGGAACACGGAAGGGGGGAGGGGGGAGGGGGAAATCCACGCACCGCAATCTCGGTCACCCCCGGCTGCTCTTGGAGATACCGGATGGCCTTCTCAATGATGGGGTCGCTGCTTTCGGGGCCGTGCTCGGCGAGGAACTTCGTCTGGTTGAAGCCCGGCTCGTTGAGATCCGCCGGCGACGGGTGCCCGTCGAACAGGTCGGGCGCGACGGTGAGGAAACCCGCGCGGCCGAAACTGTCGGCAAGCCTAGACGGCGTCAGCATGTTACCGGCGCGGCGCCAGATGCGGCTATGGGGCTTACAGCCGGTTGCCGGTCGAGTTGATGCCGAAGATGTCGGTGGCGTACAAGACGGCCAACGAAGACGGCGCGCCCGTTACATACATGGTGACTGGCCCATTGTCAGCCTCACGCCTTTTAGGTTGGCCGACGCCCGTCGTCGCCGCACGGCATTACCTCCGTTGTACACCTCCTCTCTGCCCACCGGCGGCCCCTCGTGGGCGATGATGGACGCGTTCGGGGTGAGGCAAGCCTTGGGATCGGATGGGTCATCGCGACAACTGAGAGCGCCCACGAGTGCGGCAAAGCCGCAGAGGACCCGGGTCGGAACAGACGGCCGCATGATTATTGCTCAAGGTCTTTTGTAACGCGAAACTACAGGTGAACAGTTGACCGCGGAGCAGCTTCGGAGACAAAGCGTAGGTCGTGAAGAGTGGACGACGGAGCACAATTTCAATCCAATTTACCGTGCGCACACTCCCCGGCCATTGGCGACCGATGCGGTAACCTCGGGCAATAGTGCGCAATCGCCATATGTCTCCATGGAGACTCCGTCCGCCCATTCCATAGTAAACGTGCGGGGAAAGATGTGAGACAGGGGGGCCCGTCTGCCCGAGGGCTTCATCAAGGCATCCATACCTCCTATAGGACGGGCATCCATCTCCGGGAGAATACCGCCGCGCTGCTTTTATCCCTAATCCCTGTGTCCATTATCCCACACGATCCGACGTTACGAGCTGCGTGTGAGACGGATTACCCGGATGATGGTGTTTCTTGCGTCACCGAGGCCGGGAAGCTTGGTGGTCGTGTTCCAGCCGCACTATCGACTTGAATGGAAACATTTGCCACAGGAATAGGACAGTACTCTCTCGGTATGTACTGTCACATCGTTAGGGCCAGACCCCTCCGTTCAATGCGCTTTACTTATGGGCAGACTGGGTTTATCGACCCTTGCGACAGGCAAAACTTGGAGCAACGTGCTTGAATATTCTATTAGGCAATGGAAGGAGAGCTATAGAACTCGATGCCGCCGACATGGCACAAGCGGCGCTTTTAGGAATGACCACAGGGCCCCTTGTTGAACTTGCCCTCAAAGCACATAGCGGAAATCCGGGTGGCCGTCGCCCTTTTTGCCGGCGTCCAGCTCCCGGATCCTCTCGTCGGCCGTCATCTTCTCCCGCCGCGCGTTGAGCCTCCGGAGGGAGGCGTACATGACCGAGTACCCGACGGCGGCCAAGGCGATGGCGCCCAGCGACACGGCGTGGCCGATGGTGTAGCGACCGTCGGCGGCCTTGATCCGGTAGATCTGGCCGGCCAGGATGCCGGAGCTGTTGCCGATGGTCTGCTGCAGGCCGATGGCCGTGGCCCGCTTGTAGTAGCCGGCGTTGCTGTTGCTGATCCACGTCACGTTCAGGCCGACGCAGCAGTAGATGCCGGTGGCGGCCACAAAGGTGGCAAAGTACAGCACCGCCGTCGAGTCCATGGCCACGCCCAGCATCATGGCGTAGCCGGCGGCGGTGAAGACGGCCATGGGCACCATGAAGAGGGCGCGCTGGTTGAGGCGGTCCGACAGGTAGGAGACGGCCACGTAGGCGGCCGAGGCCCAGATGTAGACGGGGACGGTGAGCAGCTGGGTCGTGACGCTCGAGAAGCCGAAGCCGCGGATGATGACGGGCAGGAAGGAGCTGAAGCCGAACAGGCACGTGTCGGCGAAGAACTGGCAGCCGGCCGAGAGCCAGACCTTGGGGTCCCGGAAGGCCAGGCGGACCTCGTCGCGGTCGAGCGCCGCCGCGGCCTCGCCCTGGTAGACGCGCGTCTGCTCGGCGCGCGTGCGCATCAGCGCCTTCTCGTCGGCGCGCAGCCACCAGGCGCGCTCGTAGTCGTCGGGCAGCATGAAGACGGCCAGGAGGCCGACGACGACGGAGATGAGGCCCTCGACGAGGAACAGCCAGCGCCAGCCCGCGAGCCCGCGCGCCCCGTGCAGGTTGGTGAGCCCGAAGGCGAGGAGGCCGCCGAAGGCCCCCGACAGCGCCGCCGCCACGAACAGGTACGAGATGCGCCGCGCCTGCTCCTCCTTCTTGTAGAAGGTCGACAGGTACAGCGTCAGGCAGGGGAAGAGCCCGCTCTCGAACGCCCCCAGCAGCAGCCGCGTGGCGAGGAGCCCCGCGTAGTTGGTCACGAAGGCGGCGCCGATGATGACGGCGCTCCACGAGAGGATGAAGAAGGGGATGAGCCGGCTGGGCCCGATCTTCTTCAGCACCAGGGACGCCGGCAGCTCGAACGCGATGTACGTCACGTAGAACAGCGTGACCGCCACGTTGAGCCGGTCGCCCGTCAGGTGTAGGTCCTCGGTCATGCCCGCGATCGCCGCATTGCCTAAGGGGGGGGGGCCTCCTGTCAGCAACGCCCGTCCTCTAGAAAGCTGCGCGCGGGGGGAGTCCTACCGATATTGCTCCGGTCGAGGTAGGAGACCAGGAAGAAAAGAATCATCATGGGGGCCAGGAAGAGATCCAGCTTTCGCAGCAGCTTCTTCTCGGCGACGGGGTCGATGGCGAGTTCCGTGGTGCCGAGCGAATCCGGCGCCTCGGCGTCCGTGATGCTCTTCGCATCCGGCGAGTTCTTTTCCCCCGGCATGGCGAGATAGTCGAACGGCGGTCAATTGGTACTCGGCTTCGGAATGGATATTCCCTCAATCGTACGCTTTCCGACGGCTCCAGGAGAAGCCCTGGGTTTATATGAACTGCCGCCCGCCTAGGGCAGACGCGCTGTTGGACCCTTGGAGACAGCAATGATCCTTGGAGACTCTTGGGAGAACCTGGGCCTATCTGTAAGTTGCGGGGGGGGAACTCCGTCGGACGCAATCCGAACTCCATTCCATGTTTATCACTGCTGCTCAACGTGGGTCTGAATGGCGACCCCATTCCCGTTGGAGTGCATATCTGCAACTTGGCGGTGCCAGGAGTCAGGGAACAGGCCGTGACCGGCAGCGTAGTGATCTGCTTCGGGACATGCGCTGTCACCAATTACATAAAACTCGACGGGGACGTCTCGTCCCACGATGTCGCGTGGTATTAATCGCCCCGCGGATCCAACTCCGTTGACGTCGGGTCCCCCAGCACTCACCTCGCCGTCGCCATGGTATCAACTGTAAGTCAGCCCGTCTGCACCGGCCAGGCCCGCGACTAACCCGAGTCCCTGTGAAGAACTGGCACCGTCTGGTGCGCTTCATTGCGAAAGAAGATGGGGAAGAGCACCTGGGTGAACCCGTAGAGGAAGACGTCGACGGTAAGTCCCGAACGGCGACTTTGTTGGGCTGGGCATTAACCGCAGCCAGTTGGGGCGGCCATGGCCTCCGGTTCCTGCGTCTCCGTGAGGGTCCTCAGCTGCCGGACGGCGCTCGACCTTTCGGCCCAACACAGCAAAGAAACCATGACGATCGAGCGTCTCCTGCCGCCCCTGGCGCGGCACGAAGTCGGGACCATCCGATGCATCGGCCTGAACTACCGCAACCACGCCAAAGAGATGAACCTCGCGCTTCCGGACCATCCCACCCTGTTCTTCAAGCCGCCGGGCTGTCTGAATGCGCCGAACGCCCCCCTCACGATCCCGCACCAGGCCACCGACGGGCAGGCCGACTACGAGGCCGAGCTCGCCGTGGTCATCGGCAAGGAGGCGCGCAACGTGCCCGTCGGCCGGGCGCTCGAATACGTCCTGGGCTACATGTGCGCCAACGACGTGACGGCGCGGAAGCACCAGTTCCGCGGGGCGCAATGGGGCTTCGGCAAGGGCTTCGACGGCTTCGCCCCCATGGGCCCCTGCCTGGTGTCGACGGCGCGGATCCCGGACCCCCGCGTCATCGGCCTGCGGACGGTGCTGAACGGCGCCGTGATGCAGGACGGCCGCGCCGACGACATGATCTTCGGCATCGCCGACATCGTCGCCTACCTGTCCCAGGGGACCACGCTCGAGCCCGGCACCGTCATCATGACGGGCACGCCCCACGGCATCGGCGTCAGCAAGACCCCGCCGGTATACTTGCGGCCCGGCGACGACCTGAGGGTGGTCATGACCCACGGTCTTGGCAGTCTGGTCAACACTGTCGTGTATGAGGAGAAGCCAGAGGAGACGAATGGCGCTTCATAGTGAGGGCCTGTCGATACTGGCGGGGTGCTGGACGTAGGTGTTGAACTACCAATTTACCGTCGTAATATTGTGTACGGGCAGAAGCAACCAAGCCATTGTTCCAAGAAAGGCAAGAAGCGTGTTGAAAGAAGATGGCACGCGGGGGCGGGTAAAGGAACATGGGAGCGTGTGTATCTAGCCTGACGCCCCCCTTTCCCCGGCTTTCTTTGTCTTGGCCGTCATTTCAAGATGACTGTTCAGACAATAGCCCAAGTCTGCCTGAGCTTGCAAGGGTTCCTGCAAATACGTGCACTATGCAATGGTTATAAAACGTGATGTATGCAGGCCTATCAAAATACTATCGTAGCGCTTCTTGATTTCGCGCAAACAGCACCGAGCGAGGCAGCGGCAACACCCCCGTCAAGGGATCAAGTCAACTTGCTATTCTGCACCATCTCCCCTCTGGGCAGGAAGTAACAAGAGAGAATGGACTCGTTTCGTTTCGTCTCCCTCTGGGACCCAGAGGACGAGAGAAATCCCGATACGGCCACTCCCGTGATCTTTGCAGACAGCCAGAACTCAGCATTCGCCGCACCGAACGCCAAGGTCTCCAGAAGCGAGCTGGATCCTAGGTACGCATCCACCTGTCGACCTTCGACTGTTTTCTGGGGCAACAACAAGTACACACCGGCGCAAATCAAGAAGAAGGTGGGTCATGCCTTGAGAGCCCTCCCCCCTCACCCCCAAGGGTACAAGCTGCCCATCCACCACCACTACCCGGTGTTGAGACAGGCGCTTGATCGGCCCATGAGGGCGATTCTGCACAGCGAGGCCGACCCCAACCTGGCGGTGGGGTCGGCTGTTCTGTGGTTTCATATTGACAACATTCTCGAGGGGAGGACGCCCGCCAGCGGCGAGGGGCGGTACTCGAGCGACGTCATGGTCCAGTTCGCCCTCACCATGGTGACCAGCGGCACGCGTTGCCACTACATCGCCGGCGACGACTACGTCAGGGGCGCCCGGGACGGCGAGGTCAAGACGCCTTCGGAGGACTACCACCGGGTCCGCGCCTTGCGCCTCGGCGCCTTCGCCCTGACGGTCAACGACGCGAACCACTGGACCGCCGTCCTGCATCACATCGCCTCGGGAACGACGTACATCTTCGAGCCGGCCCCCCGGTTCCCCGAAACGCGTTGGGGCGCCCACCTGGAGCTTCGCGTCAACTTCAACAAGCTGCTCCTGAAATGGGGCCTCCCGCCGACCTCGTCGTACGTCGTCATGGGCGGGGAACCGCAGCTTGGCCGTTGGCAGTGCGGCTACATCGTCGTGCTCCAGTTTCTGAGTTTTCTGCACGGCGATGGTCTGCTGAAGTGGGACCAATCCAACCTGTACCACGGCCTGCGAACGGCCGAAGCCCGGGAGGCGTACGGGATGCGTAAGATTGCCGACTGGGCCCTGCATCTTTGGACGGGAGAGCAAGAGGCATGCTGCCCGAGCCCCGAGATGACTGAGTTGTTAAGCTTGTCCGAGAGGCTTATCCAGACCAGGCGCATGGCTTCCCTGAAGAGCAAATACCCCGGACTGCCAGCCGCGAGGGGCGACATGCTGCCGTCCACCGCCAGTGTCGCGGCCTTGCTCGACAAAGGGAACCATAACATGGCCAGACTGCGACTGTTGGGGCCGGCCCCGCCCGACCCCCAAGGCCACGACAAGAACTCGAAGCGGCTCTCGGTCCTGAGCCTATCCGCCGGGTCGGGCGTCAGCAAGCGGCCGAGTATCCGGAGGAGGGCGTCCGCCCGGCCGGACCCGGCGATTTCCTCCTCGGCCTGGCAAAGGGCGGTGGGGAGGCCCCTCTACCCGCATTTCACGCCGGCAGGGTGGGAGAGGCCGGCCGGCCGGGAGTACGACGCGGCGGCGGCCCGCAAGGAGGTCCTGTCCCGTTACGCGGATCCCTCATTCAAGAAGGCAGAAGCCTGGCAGCCTCCGGGTTCCCGCGTCAAGTGCGACGAGCTTCCACTCGGCGGCGAGCTGGGGCGGGCGTACGACTATCTGCTGGCCATGGTCGGTCAGAACCCAGACGAAGCCGCCAAGATTGGCCTGTCGCCCGCCGCTTTGCGAGATCGTGGCGCGCGGCTCAAGCTGGTGACGGCCCTGATCATCAAGAGAGGGGACCCGATGCGAGCATTGGAGTATATTGGACGGTGCTATCCCCGGGCCCCGTAATGGGGTTGGTTAGTAGTTGCTGGTAAGGACCTATCTTGGTCGGAATGCAAAGCGGGAAGAAAGGATCAGATAGGCTGAGGGCGAAGGCAGGCAAGTAAAAGGTAGCCAGAACCTATGTATCTCTCTGTCCTATACTCATTGGGGAAAACAATATGACGAGGTGACAAAGGGAGTAAGGGAAGGAGACATATGGTTGGTGAGCTGCCATATGGCGGCAACACACCCTCCTCCCATTCCTACGGGAGTGTCACACCCTGCCACGACTTGATGTGTGCCACCAAACTTCTCCCGTACATGATAGAGCAAGGCGGCGATCCTATCCTCCATATGGGAAGCGCAAGGTACGAGGGACGGGGGTGGTGATGGCGCTACGGCAACTGGCACTGCGAATGGATCCACCTCTGCAAGTCATTAATCATCCGTCCGTCCGTCGTCATTTGGGAGGGGGGGAGCAGCAAAAACGCGATGGCGACACGCATCATGGGCGACAGCCGAGGCCGATCTGGCTAGGCCACGATGGTACCGGTTTCTAGCGACATGGCTTGAAATGCCTTTTCTGTATGAAGAGGGACGAGACGCATCGTGGGAATTGGGACAAGGGGGTGGGGGTTTTCCCAATGCATGACGGCCTAACAGGGAAAACAGAGAGGTACGTACCGCCTGCCTACTTACCTAAAACAGCTATAGGCACTTTCTACAGCGTCCGTCCCAACCCCCCGCATTTCAACCTTGTGTGACCATCCATCCCATGACACGCGCGCGCTCGGCTCGGGCTCCGGGACTCTAAGGCGAAGAAGAAGAAGAAGAAGCCCAAGCAACCTTGACTTGGCTGTACCTTTCCGCCATTCTACATACCGACGAGAGACGGCACACGTAGGCAAAAGTATATCTCTTAAGGCCGGGAAGTTAGAAGAGAGGGGGGGCGGGCGTTGGCCATGCGTTGGCGATGCGCTACCAGGACGGGACGTTGCAGAGAAGCCGCCGCCATGGCAGCGCCGTTGTCGCGGCGACGTCATCAGCGCAACGCGCGCGCGTGCCCGGGCGATTGGAGGTTCCTGGATTGGGAACAATGGGGGGAGAGGGGACCCAGCGAGCCAGGCCATTCTGGCCCAGCTCAACCCGCCCGGCCTATTTCGAGATCGCCCGGGTGGGAAAATCGGCACTGGGGGGGGGAGCGGACACGGGGGGCACGGGCACAGGCACAGGCACGGGATTCGAGATGAGTACTACTCCTTACAAGTAAGTACGGCCCCGTGTACAAGTATAGGTACGGATACATCTCCACAAAGACAAGAAGAGGCAGGAAGCCCCATCCGAAGGCGCCCCCCGGGAGAGATGCAAAACCCCATGGCTGGCGATGCGAGATGCGATGCGGTCCCGTTCCCAGCCCATGCGACGACAATGGGAGAAGGGGCAGTGGCAGGCAGTCCAAGGCAGGCGCTAGCGCAGGGACCAGCGCGCGAGTGCCGCCAAGCCCCGCCCAGCCTCGACAAGGGCGGGGCGGCCCAGCTCTTTTCTCAGCTCGTGTGTGGACTAATAGGTGGTGCTGCCAGCGGTGCTGCCAGTGGTACGTACCGTTAGGCCAGGAGGGGAAGAGAAAAAAAAGTCGCCGTAGCAACCGGGGCCCGGCATCAACAAAAGTCGGATGGCTGGGAGACGGAGCCGGCGAAATCGTCACGACGCCCTGGGGGAGGGGGGCCGGAAAATGCGGTGGCTAGACCAATGAACAGCCGCACCCGCGCGGCCAAATGCTCCTCTCTTCCGTCCCAAACTCCATCCGGACCATCCTGACGCCCTGAATTGCCCATCCATCCCATCGTGACGAGCGCGCCCAAACGAATTGCGCCCACACGCGTGTCCCCTCCCAACCACCCAACCCCCCCATTTCGCCCATCCACCCATCCATCCACCCACATCCCACGTCCCATACCCAGCCTGCCCGTCTGCAAGACTGACTGACTGTCTGTCTGACTGACTGACTGACCCCAGGCCCAAAACCTGCAGCAGCAACTAACTGACTTGCATACAGACAGACCAGTGACCCGTCTCGTCCAAGCTGATCCTCCTGCTTTTGCCGTTTGGGATTGACGCCGTTTGCTGCTCGCTCTGCCTCTCTGTCTTTCTCTCCCTCTCACATATCCCTCCCCTCCCAAGTTCTCACCGTGAACAACCCACTCCCCTCACCTCCACCACACCGCCAGTGACCCCACGCCCGCCGTTGGCGACGGTCACACACTCGAATTCACCCATCAACCCCCCTCCCCCTTCGGACAAGTAGGGAGAGAGCGCCTCGACTGGCCCTCCGTCCTACTTTATTCCACCAGCGCCAAATTCGAGTGCGACACACGGCATTCCGCGCGGGCGTCGTCCACCGAGTCGACGACATTCCCAGCACACCCGCTCGCCGTGTGTGTGTGTGTGTGCTGCGCCCGTCACTCTCCACACTCAGGGTCGACGGACTGAGACTTCCCGTGCCTGTCGAGCACCGCGCAAACTGCCGCCGGGCGCATAGAAACCCAGACACCCTCACGCCATGGCGGGGGAACGATTCCAAGTCGGATGGTACCGTGAGTCCGCTTCGGCGTCACCCCCCTCTCCCCCTCGGCCGCGATACTTTCCCTTCGCGTGTGCGCGCATGCTGACCCTCTCCCGCCAGGCTTCATACCGTTTCTGGGCTACCACCATGTGTTGATGATTCTGATCGCCATCACCATCATCCTCCTCTCCCTGCTGCTCGCCGGCTGCTCCTCGTCCTCGCCCTTGATACCGGATATCTTCCTGCTGTCCCTCTACTACGAGCACTACACGGCCGTGCCCGACACCTCACAGGTCGACTACAACCTGAACCAGGCCATTGGCAACATCGTCGGCGATGCTCACCTGCAGGCGAGAGTCGGCTACTTTGGCATCTGCGTCAACCCCGACGGCGGCGCGTGGCTGTGTAGCAACAATGCCACCGCCCTCGCCAACGAGGTCTCGGTCGACCAGGACCCGCTGAACCTGATCTGGCTGGCGGCGCAGTTCAAGGACATGATTGTCTTCCCCTACCTGATGTATGTGTTTTTTTTTTATTATTCATTCCCCTCGCCGCCCACTGGCTACCCGTGCCTAACCCCCCCGCGCTACAGCATCATCGCCATCATCTTCGCCTTCGTCTGCTTCATCCTGCTGGCCACCTTCCCCGGTTGGCACGAGGAGGAAGACTCGGAGGGCTCGGAGCGCGAGATCAAGCCCTTCCCCTCGCGGCCCGTCTCGCAGATCGCCCTGGCCATCATCTTTGTCGCCTCAATCTTCGTTCTTGTCTCGGTGCTATGGCAACATACGGCCTCGGTAGCCGCCTCGGTGATAGCCCAGGACTTTGGCAACGGCAGTGTCATGTCGGGAGTGGGGACAAGCGCCATGGTGCTGGGTTGGTTCAGCTTCACATTACTCATCATCGTCACCATTGGCCTGCTGGTCATGATTCTGAGTATCAGGGTCTTGTCGCAGCTGGCCGACTAGTCGGCGGCGACGTCATTTGGTCTCTAATGCGATCCCAATTTTGAGGGATTTTGTTTCCAGCTTGGCATGTGCAGAAGAAGAAGAGTGACGGAGTACGACCATGATAGACGATGATTACCATGTATATTCGGCAACATCCACGATACCATACGATTGCGACGCAACACGACGACGAGGTCCCCACCCACACATAAACACACGCAAACCCCCCTCCTCTCGATCATGAAGGCTGGTTTTCCTGCCGCCCGCGGCACGGGACGAAATCGGTCGTGGTTGCGACAAAGCACCAAAAAATCCACGTGGAGGCAAAGCATCTGGGACAACCGGCGTTCAGGGACATGGGAAAGGGCTCTTTTTTTTATATTATTTTTTACACAATGCATCTTGGACCGAACCCATCGCAAGATGCAAATTGGCAAAGGGGTGGCGGAGGTGGGGCATATACAGGAATGGCCGGCAAGGGGAAAGGGGAGGAGGCAAAGCAAGCTAATGAACGAAATCAGACGATGATGAATGTTGGGAGACTCCTGCCACTTTCTGTTCCCTCACCAACTCACGTCTTCTTCTCTGCACCTCCGGCGACGGGTATGCATGACTTTCCACCCGTGTTCCTTCTCTGTGTGACCAGCTGCGAACGACCGAACGGCATGGGAGACGAATTTGGGGGGGTCAGGGGCTTATTGACTGACTGCTCTTCCCCCCCCCCCCTCTTTTGGATGAGCCGTGAGAGGGAAGCAGAGACGCCCCGGAACAAACAGGTATTGAAGGGGGGGGGGGGGGGGGGCAAATAATCCCCCTCCTCACAATGAAGCTCAGGAAATGCGAATTGCGAATGGAATCCCCAGTGTGGTGATGGTGGTGGGGGGTTTGTGTAACTTGAAGAGGGAGCAAACCCGGGGCCGAAGACTAGTGAATACGCACTTCTACCCCCAAGACGACAGGGTAGACACCCGATGCTTGATTTCGGTGGGTTTTTTTAAAGTCCTCTTTCCATCGTTCCTGCTTGTGACGACCGGGCGGGAGAATCGAGACGGTCTCGGGGGCGTGCGACGATGGAGCCGTGGTGGTGGTGGTGGTGGATATCGGGGAGATGGGGACAGAGAGTGAGAGAATCGTCGGGATGGAAACTTATACGACGGGAGGGGGGGGGCCGATGAGGGGAAAGCGCTCGGAGGCATCCATCCATCATCCCTTTGGACCCGATCCTCCTTGCAACAGAATAATGAGGGACAGCAAACGTCCATTACCCGATCCTCCTTGCAACAGAATAATGAGGGATAGTAAATGTCCATTTCCGGGGAAAGGAGCGGCAAATCCGGGGTTCACGATGGGGTCGCGCATGAGAGGGGGGGCAAGTAGGTAATCATTCGACCTTATCCTCTTCTGTCATAACCTCTTCACGTTGAGCCATACCGGACACCAACCCCATGCCTGCCTCATGGCCTATTCGTTCCGCGAGTGGGCGCGAGAGGGATCCAAAGCTGGGGCAGCAAGGCGGCTAACCCCCTCCTGGACCCTCAAGCATTCATGATCACCCAGGTATCCTACTGCTAGAGGCTCCGTTTACGCTTTGATAATATCTTCTATCCGCGCGCCATAAAAGAGAAACCGACTGCGGTTTCCATTGGGGCTACTCGGTGCTCCTTCATGGAGCATCAGGTCTCCGGAACGGGTGAGCCTCGGTGTTGAGCACAAACTCGTCCAGGCTGACGACGTCGGGCGTGCTGTAGAGCAGGTAAAAGTACTTGAGCGTCTCGGCAAGCCAGAAGCTCTCCATCGAGTCGCTCCGATCGGCGTTGGGCACAAGCACGTCGTCGATGGCGCTGTGGCCAACCTCGGTCTGTGTTGCCTTGACAATCGACTCGAACATGCGCCAGCCCTTGTCCTGCCACTTGGTGTCGCCCGTGATGCGGTACATGTACCAAACCGATTCGATCGCCTCGGGTCTGACGACAGGTGAGCAAAACCTTCTGTACAGGGGAGAGGGGTTGCTCCCAACTTACCGGAGAATGTAGTTTTTGCCGTGGACGCTCACGTAGCCCGGCGGGATCTTCTCGTTCTCGATTCGGCTCTGCACGTACTCGTCGTGTGACAGCGGCCGTTCTGGCTCAGGCAACCGGAGTGTCGCCTCGTCCTTGTCGCTTTGCAGCGGCATTTGCGCGGCGGGCGCCTGGATGGGCATTCCGACCTTGCCGACTCCGCCACCAGTATTGATATCCAGATTGTCCTTGAGCGACGACTTTTTGTTCCCCGTCTTGGACGGCGATACGTTATCGTTGGAGCTCGTTTCCAGCTCCTCATCGGCATCATAAGTTCGCTTCCTCAAGGCTCCTTCGGTAGCGGGCTGCCTGGCCGATGAAGAACTCATCCCGCGAGCGTCGTCTTCGGATGCGGCCTCCTTGGCCTTTTCGCGCTGCATGACGAGCTTCTGCCTCTCCTCCTCGGCGGCGCGGTCGGCATCGGCTTTCGCCTTTGCCTCTGCCTTGCGCCGGGACGCGTCTGTCTTGGCCTGGCTGAGCTCCTCCATTTGCTTCTTCCAGTCCTCAATTTGTACCTCCCGCATGCTACCCATGGGGTCGAGGTACTCCTTCCATAGCGTCTCGTTCCACTGGCAATCGTTGACTGAGGCGCAGGGCGCCACAGTCGCCGACTCGGGCATGATACCGCTGGCTGTGCTCTCGTAAGCCCACACACAGCCATCCGCTAGCTTGCTTGCAATAGCCACGTCAACCTCTTCTCCGAAAATCTTCCCACCCAAGCCAAACATGCCGCCGAGGAAGCAAGTGAGGTGCGTCACTTCAAACTCAAGCACCGCGTCCTCCTCGGGATCCCCTCGCGTCACCATCTTGGCACTGAAGAGGATGTCGCGGTTGTCGGGAACCATCGGTCGGTAGAGAAGCCACTGCTTCACGGCCTCGACCGTGTCCATGTGCAATTTCTTGTACTTGGGCTCGAGGCCTCCCAGCAGAAGGAATTGCTTGGGGAAATATTCGTAAGTCGAATCCTGACTACCCCCCATCGAATAGGACTCGGAACCATAGCCGCCCGAAGTCAGACCCTGCGGATAGCACACGTCGCCAGTGAGCCTGTCAGGAAAGGGCCCGGCTGTTGTTCCCTGGACCGACATTTCGTGGTATATATCGGGCTCTGAGATCTTCGGTGGCTGGTTCACTTTGCCCACGTTGGCAGCTGAGATCTTCTTGGCAGTCAGGGGGCGATCTTCGAATTCCTCCTCGCCATCTTCGTCATGCAGAGTGCTGGATCGCCTGGCTAGGCGGTTCGCGGCACGGAAAGAGCCCGGGCGTGAGCCGCTCGAAGATCCACCGCCGGCCACAAAACTGCTGCTGCTACTGGCACCGCTCCCAGCCTTACTGTTGGAGCCGCTCTTGGCTTCATTTTGGGGGACGTCCGTCAAGGAAGCTGCGTCCTCGCCAGTGGGCTTTTTGGGGGACTTGGTGTATTCCCGGCCGGTGTAATCCTCGGGCGACGGCGCCAGTGGTCTCTCCATATCATCCGCATCCTTGGCGGTAGGAGTTTTGGAAGACTTGCCGTACTCTCTGCCAGTGTAGTCCTCGGACAGCTCCAGAGGGCTCTGAACCATTTCGACCGGGTCGGCGGACAACTTCAGGGCGGCATCATGGGCAGCACTCTGGTTGCAGCCGCTGGCGTCCACACGTTCGGGGAAGATACCAGGTACCGTGGTTCCACGGTTCTGCCAGTCCACCAGGGCATCGGTGATGCGCTCGACCGCGTCAAAGTACTTGTCCTCGCCTGTAACCTGGGCCAGCCGCGTGAACTCCATCAGCAGGGAGCCCAACTCGGCAATGCTGTTCGAAGTAGACGCCCGATGGGGCTTCGAGGCGGACGAAGGGTGCCAGTTGTAGTATAGTACAGGCATACGGTTGGGTGTGTCGAAGATGCCCATGAGGATCTCGGCAAGCTCAACGGCCTTATCCAGCAGGACAGTGTAGCCGCCCTTCTTCCCACCGCTGACGTCGTAGGCTCCGAGCAAGCCGCCGAGATATCGAATCGTGGTTTCGAACACGGGGATCTCATCGCGCTGGGTGGAGAAGGTGAAGTCGATCTTCTCGACAGCCTTCAGGGCCTCTTCGAACTCGGTCTTCATGCCCATGATCCAGAGCGTGTCGAGCGCGTCCACCAGGGTGGCAGCCCAGCCGCAGAAAGGGTCCTTGTTGGTCTTGGACACGGGCCGCAACTCGTCATGCATCCAAGCATACGTCTTGTAACCGCCCCAGGCGCGCTCCATGTGGCTCTTGACAAGGCCCAGGCGCTGCAAGCGCTTCTCGCGCGCAGCCTCTCCCTCGGGCGCAAAGTCGTGCTGTATCCTGGGGATCGCTTTCGGTTTGCCGGTGGGCAGAGGAATGATGGATTCCTTGGCTATGGGGAAGTGCTCGGGCGGCTTGCTCCAGTGTATCTGGCTGGTGGTGGTGGAAGCGGCGGCTTTGGGCCGGCCTAAGGCACCCTGAGCCAGTGCAGCTTTCTGCTTCTGCCTCTCCTGCTCTTTCCAGGCATCCTGAGGGGTCTTCCTGTCTGGCAGACGAATGACGGGGACGTTGGGCGGATCAGTCGTCTTCGGGGCAGCTTCGGTGCGGTCCTCGCCATGACCCAAGGCTTTGGGCGTTTCGACGGGCGCGGCCTTGACCCGCGACGTAGTCGTGGCGGGGCGACCAAAGTCCAGAGGGACCTTGTCGCCTGCAGCGTCCTTCAGATCGGGGATCCTGAGCGGGGCCTGGTCTTGCTTCTGCGCATCCACAGGCCGTTTTCTGGCATTCTCGTTCAGCCCTCCGGCGGGCGGCGTGGGTGGTTTAGGTTTCGAGGCGGGTTCGGCGGCGGGTTTGGGAAGCGGGTTGAAGGACGCAGGAGCCGAAAGAGCGTCCCATTGGTCACCGGATCGGGTCAGGCTGTAGACGACAAGGAGGAGGAAGGCCACGGCCACGAAGTACCGGTATTTGCGCACTCGAATCATCGCTGCGGCTTTCGAGGGGAGGGATGCCCCGGGCAGCCCGAGTTAAATTAAGCAGCGGGTTGGTGACCGAAGAGGATGCCGTTACAAGCCGGGCGCTCTCATTGCATACGCTCTCGGGAGGATCAGGGCTTCCAGGCTATGTCGTTGTTTTGCGACCGGGGTTGTCTGGGTTCGGGAGGCTGCGCAGGGTAGAGGTGCAAATCAGCGGGCGCGGGACGGCGAAGCACACGATCAGGGGTGCAAAGTGACCGGTCACACCAGCGCAAACGACGGGCTGGTTGTCCGAGGAGAAGGGCACCGCCAGTGAAGCCCGAAGAGAAGAAGGGGAGATGATTGAAGAGCAACGGAAGAGAGAAGATAAGAGGGGTTGGGGTGAGGGAGCGAGAGAGCGAGAGGAAGAGCCCCAAGGCCGGGATGACGGTATGGAACCAACTGGGGGATTATTGACGAGATGGAGGGTTGGATGGGAAGCGAGACACGGCTTGTCATGGTCGCTGGTGTGAGATCTCTTTCTCTCTCTCTCCCTCCCTCTCCGTCTCTTTTTAGAAATAGCTGGAGGTCCCGCTTGTCGCGAAGTGGAGGTCAGAAGCCACGTCTTGGCAGTCAACATCCGTCCTTTCTAGATCATGATGCATGGGATGGATGGATGGATCCCGTCTCACGGGGCAGGTGCCGTGCTTGCGGTACGAAAGCGGACGAGAGCGGGCGTGTTCGTTCCACACGAGGCTCGACCGGGCTCAAGTTTCTCCCCGTCTTATTTCTCTTCTTGGGTCTTTTCCTCCAGACGTCCACTGCTTTTTACATGCAGACCGAACCTGTATAGAACAGATAGAGAGCAACTCCTGTGTCGAGTCCCCTGATTGAGGGGCACAGGGGTAGCGGGTATCCATCTATGGATGGGATGGGGCCTAGGGACTCATCCACTAGGTTGGTTTAGGTACATAAGTACCTAGCTTATGTACTTGGTAGAGCTAGAGGTACCTATGGGATCCAATCCCATAGGAGGGATCCCATGTACCTCCAGAAGTGCTAGCTAACCACGGTGGTACCTCCCATAACCCTAGGGTGGAGTGGAGGGGTTACCTGTACCTATCAGTTAGCGCGTGTGTGGCACGGAGGGTTTACCTTTTAGGTACTTCTTGCCTCTTGACTGCCCCGAGGCCTCATCAAGGAGGTTGATTGTCCTGTCGGATGGGATGGGATGGGATGGCATACAGTGGAGGCCTAACAACACGACTCGGGTTCACTCGGTAGAAAATGGGAAGATCGACACGCCCACGGTTACTGGTGGGATTTGACCATGGAATTGACTTTGAGACAGGCACCCACACACTCACACACGCTGACACGGTGCCAGGCGCCGTTTCAATACCAACCCACAGCAAACCTTCCTACTGCTTGCTACCGGTCGCCTTGTCACGCGCAAACAGGTCGGGAGTGGCCCTTGGCGCAACGCCATGCAATCTCGCAATCTTGCGACCATGGCATTTCAGCCTGTCGGGGTTCTTTTGGTCCTACCGACGATTCGTCGACGGTGCGGTCTGGCGACACCGAGTGGCACCACGGCACTTGAGCAATTTGAGCCTGTTCATTTGCAATGGATAGGTCGTGTGCACGCCGCTTCGGCTAAGCAAAGCCCAACCTCTGGCGAGGCCATCACGCAAAGTGGTCGGTGGAGAGTCGGCCGGAACTTGGTCCGCATCGAGGTCCGTTCTGTTTCTGGAAGGAGGTATGACAATACCTAAAGAGGTACTAACTTAGGATGGAACCCAAGGTTGTAGGTAACCTAGGTAAAAGTACCTAGGTATTTGAAGTACTGACGAGAGAGGTATGGAGGTAATCGTCGCGGGCCGGATCCCGCCCGTTGCTTCTCACGTCCAGTTCGAGTCCCTCCATTTCGGCCCACAGGTCGCACGGGTAGGTGAGTAAAACCAGCAGGGCAGTCAGTCAGTTGCCGTGTCGTGCCGCGCCACCGAGGCGAGAAGGGACGAGGGCATTTTCACACACAGACCCCGCGCAGCTACAGAAATTGGGCAGCTTTTCAACCTAAAGCAGGAGGACCCTGATGATCCCGAGCCCAGCTTTCCCCAGATTTCCTCCGGCCGGGTACCCGGAAGCCCTGACCCCCTCTCTTTCTCTCGGCGCCCTCTGCAGCAGTGATCAATGCATTCCAATTCCAGCCCCGATCCGCCAACTGCGGGGCTGCCCGAGCCGAAAACGACAATCAACCTCTTTTTCGCCGACGGGCGTACGAAAGCGGAAGCTTGACGGCCTGCATCATGGGCATCCATTCCAGGCCGGCCCGGTCCAGTACGAGACGGCCTTTTGACTTTGGGTAGGACGGTGTTTTGATGAATGACCCCCTCCCCCTATCCTACCTGCTCTAGTTCTTCTTTGCCTCTCTCTCGTCATCCATTCACTGACTTACCCACTGGGTACAACTGCTGCATATGCCCCCTTCCACCCCCCAATCAGGTAATTTCACGAGCCCCCCAGCGGCCCCTCGTATTCTGGTCAATTGCTTTCCCCATAGAAAAAGAAAAAAGCTGTTCCACCTCGTACCGAACAACCAACATACACCGCCATAACATGCGGTCCCGCGTAGAAACGACGCAGCTTCCATTACCTGTCAATCCAGTCGCCCCCGTCCCGGACCGAAAAGAGGTCGCATGCTGCACGGGTCTGGCTATTGGGAATAGCAACGTGTCGTGATTCTGCCGCCTGGGGCTTCCTCCGTACGCGTAGCCCTCCGCGGCTCCCACGACGGCGAAGAACCCATGGAGCACCTCAAAACGTAGGCCCAGGCCATAGCTACGGAGCACTAAGAACGCAGGCCGGCCGAAGAGCAAGGCCCGCCTGATACTTTGCCCGTCCAGGCTCCAAAAGCCGCGTATCGACGCGGGGCGGGGGGGCTCTACGGACACGGAGCAAGTTCCAGAGTCGGGCCGTCGCGATGCGAGTAGCGGGAGAACCCCGTATGCAGGGGACCGTCCGATCGTCTGTTCCTGGCCCCTGTACATGTCCCGGCCCCCATATAGAGTTGTGTCTGGGACCGCCGTGGGCGTCGCGGCTTCGCGGCTGATCTCTGCGACCACAACCCGTCTCAGCATATGATGCTGACGGGTTCAATAAGCACTGCCTTGCCTTCGGCTGTTTTGGACCGACCATAGACGTGGTGACGCGATCTTAGCATAGATCCGGTATGGGGGACACTGTTTTGCTTCCCGGTTTTTGCAAGACCTTGCTCACCTCGCCGGCCGGCCGTGATAGACAGAATACACTGTGTCCGGATGACATGCGTGTACTTTCGGCGGTTCCGGCTCTCCGCTTCGTCCAAGCAGACAATTAATTTCGAGGCGGCGCTTGCCCATCACTTGCTGTCCTGATGCAACTGGAACCCACGATGCCGCTGGAATGGGACCCGAGCCGAGAGATCGACTCCCTCGTCCTCCCGTCGGCGGCGATGGGTGATTCGGAGGGCGTGCGGCTGTGGGCACACCATGGAGGGCCGCATAGTCCCAGATACGTGCTCCGGGTCTCTCCCAAGCGCGTTCCGTTGCCATCCGAAGGACTAGCATGTTGGCTGTTGTTTGTGTTTGCTGGCCTCTGCTTACGGCTCCGCCAGGCCTCGTTTTGGGCGTCCTATGACCGAGGGACCAAACCGCCCCAGAGTCCCATGTACATTCTGACGGAAAGGCGGGAGCGCTGGGGAAAGGAACCTGTCGAGTTGCTCGTCGTCCCCGGGCTGGGAGTCCTGTCTTATCATTCAAGGTCAGGTTCACACAAGGAGCCAAGCGGAATCCGTGCCACAGTTCGCTTCTCGGGCTCGACGGGAACCCCCAAGCTAATCATGCACACGAACCAGAACATATACCCGACTGCGCCGGCATCTCCTGGCTCTCACATGAACTCGCACGCCTACAGTCGTCTGCCTTCGTTTGACCTCTTACTCTCCGACTTTACCACAGCAGAGCCGCAGACGTTCGTTCCGGCTTCCACGTCAGCAGCCTCGCGGTGGCTATGGAATGTTTGGCCCACGGCGTTACCAACCGCCTTCTCTCGCCCCCTCCGGTGGCAGCCCGCCTCAAGGGGGAGGGATCCCGCGCCTTCTGGTCAAGTTCAAGAGGGTCGCGAGCGTCAGTGCCCCGCTCACCCCTTTCGCGGCACCGCGATCCCCTGCCACGGGTGGGCGCGAAACCTCCAGCTTTTATGGAGCCAGACCGAGGTCCTCGGAGGAGCGGCTTTCTGTCATATCCAAAGGAAAAGTACGGAGGCACACCGTATAGGGGACACTCACGTGAGGAGGCTGTGTGCCCCGGTGGATCAGTATCTCTGCACCGATGGGGGGGGGGGGTTCGAGAAACGGCGCAGGAAGTGAGGACGCACATGACGGACTGACGGGCGCCCGGATCACACGGCCCGCTACCGCTGAAGCCTGTCGTGCATCTTCAAACTCGGCCTTGCCGTGTGTACGGCCCTGGCGTCGACCCGCGGAAAGCCGTGATTGGGCTGCGAGCCGGAACAGTCAAAGGGGCCCGAAGACTTTCCTGTGTCCGGTGCGCCCCCCATTCTACGAAACGACCGGCCGAGCGAGTGTCGGTTCTACCTCCCCCGGGGCGAGCGCCGCTCGGCACGCGGGACGGTACGGCGCGCCCGACGGGCAGGGGCCCCCGCGCCGCCGTGTATCGCTCCCTCGCCCGCGGTCGCCGGGTCGGCGCCGCGCGCTGGACCGGCTCCGGACGACCTGGCGGACGAGCCGTGTGTACCCAATGGGCAATCGGGACGTGACGCACCCTCTTTCTCTCCTACGGAAAAAGGGGGGGAGGGAGGGTGAAACTCGACCCTGGGGAACTCGAAAGAAACCTCGCCGCTCATACACTGCGACCCCCCCTCTTTCCCCCTGCCACAAGTCCCCTGGATCCCTTTTTCCTTGTTGCTGTACGGAAACGGCCAAGCGCGTCGTCTTGGTGAAGAACGTCGTGCGCGGCGAAGCTGGCGATAGACATCGACGTCGGTTTGGGCCGGCCCACTACGTGGGCAATACGCCCAAGTTCTCCCCTTGTCTTGTCAAGTTCCCATATGCTCCGTGTCCACGATGCCCGAAGAGAAGAGCCGTAGGGCGCAGCGTATGTGAAGTCCCCCCCTTTCCAGTTCCACCCGGACGTTCGGGGTTTTCCCTAGAACCGGGCGTGTCGGACCCGGAAGAGATGGGGGGGGGGCCGCGGCGCGCGCGACGAAAGAAGAGGGAGGGTCTACGGGAGAACCCGCGGGCGCTGCCGGCGTTCGTGGCCCCCAGACGAGAGCAGAACGGGGCTGGCCGTCGACGAGGGCGCCCGGTCCATCGTGACCACTACCGCTTTTCCGTCGAGGCGAAGGCCGATGCGCAGGGATGGACGACGAAGCGGACGGGTTCGCACCCTATATCCACTAGCTCGAGTTTTCTTGAAAGGGTTGGCTGGCTGGCCGAGGCTTCCGGAGGCCGCTTTCCATCGCGTTCCAATGAGCGAGTGGGTGGCCCGCCCAGTGAAGCTTGCCGCTGGGGGACATCCGAAAGTGCCGGCTTTGGGTTCTGCTTTGTTTCTCCAGAGCATGCCCCCGAAACGATTTTGGGGAGACTGCAATGTTGTCAAGCAAGCGGCACTGATGCATACCCAAACCATCGCCAGTACTATGAGATGGTCAAAATACTCCGCATCGGCAGAAGGGCGTCTGCTTTTGGCTCAACAAATATTGGCGGTCGGTCCAGAATGGATGTCGTGAGAGAAACACGGGAATACTTCAGTGAAGACAATTTTGTGATTCAAGACCATTACATTAATAAGCTGCTATCGGGCGACGCCGTGTCTGGGTTGTGCCGTGGGGTATCATCTCTCTCTCTCTCTCTCTCGTGCTCCTTCTATCGCCGGCAGTATCTAGAGCTTCGTCCTGCGGTTCAACTTTTGTTCTAACGCCTGTATCCGAGTTCCGTTGTCCCAATTTCATTCAATCCACAACATCTCCAAACCAGGGATGTTCCAAAGCCTGCTGCGCCGTGATCCGCTTCCGGGGATCAAAGTGTGTCATCTTTCTGATGAGATCCTTGAAGTCGGCGTTGAGCAAATCACTCTTCCAAAGAGCAAAAGGCCGCCGGGGGTTGTCCTGGCCGAAGGACTGAGCCATCTTGTTGAAGTTCTTCTGCCAGGGGTGGCCTCGGCCGAGATACTCCAGGAAGTCGTCGAGATCTTCCCACTCGGCGAAATGGGAGATCTGACGCTCGAGAACGGCGAAGCTGGGGTCGCTGTTCTGGGGAAGGTCCATCCAGAAAATGACGCGGCGCAGCAAAAGGAATATGCTGACAATAGCAAAAGAGAAGACGTCGGTCTGCTTGTTGATGGCGCCCTTGACGTGGGCCTCGGGGCTCCGCCACCAGTGGTTGCCCACTTGAATGCCACGGAGCGCCTGGCGCGGAGGGATATGGGTGGAGTCCTCCAGGTCCGACAGCTGCACCTTGTCGACCACGATGTTGCCGTTTCCAGACTCGTGGTAGTCGACCATGATGTTGTTGGCCTTGACATCGAGGTGAGCGATGTCGTGCTCGTGCATGGCCGCGAGTCCGCGCAGGGCGTCGCGCAGGATGCGCTTCTGGGTGGTCAGGGGAATCTCCTTCCAGGCGAAGTTCAGAAGGTCGTCACGAAGGTACTCGTTGACGAACATCTTCTCGCCGGGGATGGTGTCCCGCACCGCCCGCAGATAGGGGTTGTCGGCGAACTTGTTCTGGATGGACAGGGCATAGTTGTACTCGGGCTCGAAGAGCGTCTTCAAGACGAACTTCTGCTGGTCGGCCTCGGCGAGGTACACATGGCGATCCTGGCGGTCCTGCAGGACCTGGGTGATGGTGTACTTCTTGCCCGACCTCCCGTGCAACGAGGCGCCGATGTGGTCAAAGGCGGGCGAACTGGGGGGCTGGCCGACGCTGGTGCTTCCCACCGCGGTCGCAAAGCCTCTGGCTTCAGCCCGGGGAGCCGAATGGAGACATTGCCGGCGGGCAGCAAGGCCAACGGCAGAACTCTTGAGCAGTCGCGATCCAATGTGAGTCGCGACGGGTCGTAGTTGCATGCTAGGCCACCTGGTCTGGTGGTCGTGGGCGGATGGATGGTGAGTGTATAGGAGAGAGACGAGATGGCGAGGCCCAGGGGCTGACGGAGGGCCGGTTGTTATGTGCGTGCGTCGGTCTGTGTGTGTCGGAGTGAGATGGGAGGGAAATGCAAATCGGACGTCCAAAGTCAACTGGGACGGGGGGAGGAATAAATCATAAACGGGTGGCTCGAGGTGCGTTTAATGTGTCGCAGGTGTCGAAGAAGAGTCTGAAGTGGCGGAAGGGTCTTGAAGGCCGGGTCTCGAACAGGGACGTTGAGATCTCTTATCAAAAGGTGTGGGTGTGTATGGATGTTGCGGATGCAGGCGCAGTGGGTGCTGCTGCTGGTAAGGGGGGAGGGAAGGGAAGGGAAGGGAAGGCACAGGGATGGGGATGCATGCAAGCCCAGATTCAATGTGCATGCATGTACCTTTCCACTCCCGAGTGGGTGTAAGACTACCTCTTCCCCCCGGGATGGTACTCCGTACGTGGCTCTGTATACTTCTGTACTCCTTGTAAAAGTGCGTGTGGGTGAGTGGATACTGGTGCTATCTCTGGGGCCCGGGGAAGGATGGAATGGAAGGTCCAGGTTCTAGACGTCGGTAGCTGCATAGGCGTCGGTGGTTTCGAAGTTTCTTGTCCGTCTCCCATTGCTTAGAAATTGGGCGATCGGCCTTTTATTGTGGACTGGCTCATGCCAGGCGTGAGCAACGGAGGCAACGGATGCAGCGGCTGCGCTTGGCGACACGGGCAAAAACACCAATGATCAACGGGACGTGGCCACGCCTTCGCCTCCACCATCTCACACCTCCCCCCCCGGCTGCCACCATCCATTCTCCATTGATCTCTCTCTCTCTCTCTGTGTGTGTGGCATCCATGCTCCATGCCAGGCATGTAAGTATGTATGTACCCTCCAGCACGGCCTTCGCCTTGACGCGGCCTCATCTCGCCTTTCGCCCTACGGCCGGTCCGGCGCAGCCCGCGCAAAACCAGCAAATCCACCTCCCTGCAGCCCGCCCCCCCCAGCCAGGGGCTCGCCCGGCCTGCCTGGATCTCCTGGCTCGTGTTCTAGAACGAGACGGGGTGCTGACGGTTCCGTGGCGGTCAGCGTGTCGAGGAGCGCTGATCCTGCTGCTTGTGCTTGCTCTACCTGTCGCCAGGGACCAGCCCGAGACGACGCGAGTCGATCGGGGCCCCGGATGAACGACGACAGCGTCGAGAGCGTCGCGTCCTGGACGGGCGAACCAATGTCCAGGCCAGGCCGAGCAACGCAGCGCCAACCTTCCCAGCCCTGGGCCCGCGACCGGTGGGCTGGCAGGTTAATGCGACACCCGTCCCATCCCATCCCAGCTAGTGGCCGGCTCGGCAGCTAAGGGATGCAGCCACGATACCATACACACGATGGGCTTGCATGCCATGGCCACCCGCCCACACTCCCACACCGTACCCCAAACGGGGGATGCGTCCCCCCCAGACCGAGCGGCCAGTCAGCACTCATGGCCGATAACGGGGCGGATGGGCCGTGGGTGCTTCCCCGGGCAGCAATGCCTGCTGTCTCAAACTCAGAGTCGCCTCGTGACCATTCTTTGGCTTTCGACGCGCCAGCCCCAAGCCATACCAAGAAACTCAACGTCACCGTGTTGGTTGTGCTCTTTTCCCGCGACGAACTCGCCGAGAATGCAGACACAGAGGACGGGCCGCCCGAGTGGCTCTGGCCGTGGCAACGGGGGCTTGGGTGGAGGGGAAAGGTGCTGGCTGACATCAATACGCAGTTTTGGCCACCCTCTGCTGACCGCCCTCCGATCGGAGCGCCCCCCAGGTGCCCAGGAGGACAAGCAGGGCTGATCATGTTCGTTTCCTGCTTTTCCAGCCCAGGGTGGCTCAAGTACCGTCGTATCCGGCTACCACACCGGATGCAGCATCTGTCTTGGGCGTGCGGGAACGTGGGGGTTGGCTCTGGCCCTTTCCAAGCGGACGGAATCCTCCCATCTTTTCCCCGGACAACCAGGTACCGACCTGCCAAGCACGCTTAACCTGCCAAGGGCTGCGCAGGCCGCATTCATGGAATCCTAAAATTATCTCCGGACTCTAATCAAACCGACCACAGCCAGGGGAGACCCGACCTCTTTCATCGTTGCCAGGAAACCCATGCATCCCCAGTCAGCTCTCCTTCCTTCTTCTCCTCACCCCAGACTCGTTGTGACGGCCACATGAACCATTATCCCGCCCTGGCCGTCAGCGGCGGGGACCATCACGCATCATCTGCTGCACGATCGACCTGCCAGTGCAGCAACTGCACAATCCAGACTCTCATTACGGCGTCGGTAATCCGGCAGTGCAGGGGGAGGGCACTGGACGTGGGCTCGGGACCAAACAGCACGTTCTACGCCCGATCTAAGCAGACCCCGCCCCCCTTCTTCCCCTTGGAGGTGAATCACTCGTGGACGGCATTGCTTTGGCCGTCAGTCACCCTTTGGGCTGGCGACTGTTCTGGGTTCCCTAGAATCAATAACTGTGGCCTTCACTCGTTCGACCAACTGCTTGCTCAGCCCTACCTACCCGTTCCATCCGTCCGTTTGAACAGATAAATACAGATGAAGAAGGCTGCGGTGACTCAACGGAACTTTGGGTAATTCATCTTTCGCATTCCGGCCTTTCCGTGCTTGTGTCGAAGGTGGTAACCCCATTGCGGTATGGCACAGCACGTCGGCTTCGCAGACGCGTGCCAAGACCGAACAGTTCGGATCAGCTAGCAATGGCACACTGTCGTTAGCTGACAGCATCGTCCGGCTTTCAGTGCCAGTGACCCAACTTGATGACCGACATGATCTATTGACGCACGCACGTTCAACATGATCAGAATACCTCCCACTATCGCCTTGCCGGGACTGGTATGTCCCCCGATCACCCGTCGCCGGGAAGCGAGTCAACAACGGGATCACGAATTGTCATCCCTGCTCATTGATAGAGTCGGAAAGTTGCATGCAACTGCAAGCTACGTGGTTCGCCGGACATTGCGCAGTCGCTCCATGGTCTGGCAGCCTCTGTGTCGAGACGTCATGTCGACAATGCATGCTTGGCCAAGCGTTTCTTGAAACAGAAGCGTATAATATATGTCAAGGTAATGTCACCGACGATAGACTGCATAGCTCGCAGGGTTTCAAAACCATTTCCACAACAACATGTTACCGTGGCCCTTATGTTTCCCCGCCAATACCGGACAACACTTGCATACCGATGAGGGTCCGATCGTGCCGCATGTCCGGTTGACGTGCTGCCTGGAGTCCGATGTCCGGGTCTCGCTGTGGCTCGATGTCGACAACTTGGGGAATCACGAACCTGCATGTTTGCGACGCGTCTGGTTGCCCCGAGGTGCGGATTGGGACACATCGACTGAAGGCGGCATCGAGGACGCTCAGACAGTTGCCAAGAACAGCCCAATCCAGACATTTGTCTGCTGTCGGTCTTTGAGACGTCCCGTGGCCAGGTTGGTAGACTACTTACCTACCTGTGAAACGGAAGATCCGTCCTCGAGCGCTAGCACCAATGGATGGACAATCTGACGCTCATAATACCCGCCGTATACACACACTCTCTCGGACATTTACTGGTACGTCGTTCGACGCTTGCTTATGTCTTACACGAAAAGGCTCGCTATAGCGCATCTCCATTGCGGTACCAACAGCGTCTTGCTCGGTAGGCCATGATTCGCTCACGACAGTATCCGCATGGTGGACACATTACCGCCCCAGATCTCCCGACTGCCAATACCTACGTACCGTTTGCCTGAGCCAACAGACGTGTAGTCGGCTTCGGCGGCCCACATGGAGGGGGCTTTGATGAACACTCGGAAGACGTCTTCTCGCATCGCGATGATCCCCAACTCACGCTTCCTTGACTACGGGAGCGTTGGGTCGAGCATCCCGAGTGACATGGCGCATGGCAATGCGGGGGTTCAAGGCAATTAGCACACATAACTGCGCATCAGAGTCGCCTCTGCCACGCGCTCGTGTTGCCCATCTCGCCCTGCTCCCTCGGGGCGGGCTCTTTCTTCGCCTTGGTGTTGGCCTTGGACTCTGACTTGGCGCTAGCCTTGGGAGCATCTGCTTTCTTGTCGCTGGTCTTTTTGGTGGCCTTGCCCGAGTTGGCCGCCTTCTTGGTGCCATTGGCCTTCTCCTTGGCGGGTTGGGCGCCTTCGGTCTCCTCTTCGGGCGATTCCTCGCCCTTTTCCGTGGCGGCGTCGTCCACCTGCACGTCTCCGTCCTCTTTCCCATCGGGTGATTCCTGCTTCTGCTTCTTGGCGGCGGACTTGCCGCCCTTCTTCACGTCCTTGCCTTCACTGTTCTTTGTGAGGGGCTCTTCCTCGTCGTCCTTCGCGCTCTCACCACTCGCGCCGTCGTCCTTGTAATCCTCGTTCCCGCTGTCCTCGTCCTCTTCTTCGTCATCGGGCTCCTGGCTGCCAGCCTTGCGCTTCTCGCCCTTACCGCCATCGTTGCCGGGGGCCTTCCTCTCCACGTTGAGCTCGGAGGCGCGCTTCACAACGTCGTTGCCAGAGCGCTCCACGTGGACGGCCGGGTTCTCGGGGTCGGCGTTTTTCTTGATGGTGTTGCCTTTCTTGGACTTGATGGCGATCTCGCCCTCGTCCTTGGTCTCGGCAACTTTGCCACCGGGCGCACCCCCACCCCATTGCCACGAGACTGCGTACCGAGCTCCAGGTCAGTACTTGGGGCCGTGGCGAAGGGGAAACGGGGTATCTTTCGCACGAAACCGCGGTCACGCTCGTAAATACGCCGGAGCTTTGGCGGCCGCGGCGGCAGTTTGCGAGAATAGGTCACTTACCCTCGTCGCCTTTCTCGGGCTTAGTACTGCCGGCCATTGCGTGTATGTGCGCGCGCGGGTGAGCGTTGCTTTTTTCTGTTTTCCTGCGAGAGGGGTGTCTGAGACAGTTGGGCAGGTCGGATCAATGCACAATGACATGCGATGAGGACGGGAGAGGGCGTGTGAGAGGAGCGAGAGCACACCGGCCGACGAGAGCCACGGGCGGTGGCCGCTTTGTGTATTTCGCCTGCCTGCACATGATATCACACGGGGGCGGCGCGCGCGGGCTTGTTTTCGACGACGTTGCGCTGCGTGATCGCTTGACCCGGTATTGGTGGCATTGCATCATACCCCACCGATGATTCATCGACTTTTCGTTGATGGCGGTTGGTGGCGCCCTTCGTCTCGGGCGCGCCATCTTTTTTTTTTTTCTTGTCCGCACGCGGGTAGTGAGTGCACTGAGTGCTAGGCTGTTAGGCTGGGCACGCCGGGGGCTTTCTGGCACGCGATGTTTCCAGCCGAAGAATATGGAGCCGCCTGCCGTTCCTGGCGAGAGGGCCCCCAATTGCCAGGGGGGAGAGAGAGAGAGACAAGGCTCGACGGTCGATCGCAGCCCTTTTCGCGGAATGGGGGATGGCGGGAGGGTCGGCCGTAGGGCCAAGCCGCGTCTCCCGCAGCGCCGGTCCCGGGGAAGGAGAAAAAGGAGGGGACGATCGGCACTGGCAATGTGTGTGAGGGACCCACGTAAGATGTATGGTAGAGAGCAAAGGGTCCTTTTTTTTTGTTGGCCCAGCGAGGGAACCACACCCACGATGGGGCCCCGAGGGCTTTGAGATACTATGTACATACTTATGTATGGTCCAGTCTAAGTATAGTACAGGAATCCATCTGGCTGCCCGTGCTGCATCAAAATGCGCCGTGATGGAGCCACCACCTCGTCAGCTCGCCAACTCGCCCAGCGCTAAGAACATACTTATGTACTTACATCTATAGCTTCATTCCATGCTTTGCCAGCAGGACTGCCAGCAATGCCAGCCAGGGATGCCAGCACAGCTGCACAGATGCACAGGGGCTGCCGAGATATCCATTGCCATGTCACCATCCAGGCTACTGATGTAGGAAAGTGGAAAGGCGGAATACGGTCTAGTGTAAGTAAGAAGTGAGTACCTAAGTAAGTACCTAGGTAAATATGTAGATGCTCCTCTGTCGGGCTATTACTTATGCGAGTAAGAATGGATTCATCATCTTGTCTTCCCTATTACGGCCCGTGTGTGGAGTCTTCGTTCCACCACAGCATCGGCACTCAGCTCCTGCTTAGGTAAAGTAAGTACCGGGGCTACCATAGGAACATAATCCAAAGCTCCCATTGCAATAGTGCCAAAGCGCATGGGGAGTTGACCCAAGGCGACGGCGTTTTCTCCATTCCATGTTCCAGCTTCCAAAACAAAGCGACGCGGATCTGCTGGCTATGGGAGTCTTTGGATTTTAGGGTTTACTATGAGCCCAGTCGTAACCGCAGCCGATAATACTGGCTTCGCTGTGGTGGTCGTCGACGTTTGCTCACTCTCGTCACAGAACCTCGACCTCGCCGCCACTTTCGAGGACGCCGAGCTCTCTCATCGAGCTCAACCAGTTATGGGCGGGCGTCGTGGGAGTGACTGCATACGACACTGGAAATTACGAGAAGGACTGCCAAAATTGTCACAGGTAACAAGACGCGCGAATTCATGGTGGTATTTAGGCCAATACCGGCTTGTATATACTTCCCGGCCCCCTTAAACTACGCCCCCCCTTCCTGGCCACGGGCAGCCGTTGCCCACTCTTGGACGCTCGTCCCTCTTCACACAAGACGGGCCGACTGTGTGCCGTCGGAAGTGGTGGCGTTGCCGCTCATGTCGCTCTTCGTAAAGCAGTAGTTGTTGTCGGTTCCCTGCCGGCCCTCGTTGATCCCTACCGACATCTGGAGTCAGCGATGTCCCGAAGAGAACAGAACGAGAGAAACCAAGAAGAATTGGCAGTACGCTACAAGTGGTATCTGCGCCGGAAAAAAAGGGGGGGGATAAAGAACACCGCATAATGCTTACAGGAGACCCCGACGCAGCTTTGCGTCTTGGCGCACAGGCCGAGGCATTCGGCGAACGTGCCGGCCTCGAACGAAGCAATGTCGCCCCCCGCCGGCGCCGCGCGGCACGTAATCTTGTACTGCGCGTTCGTCTCCGGCACCGCGTACGTCGTGCCGTCGGCCGTGGGGCATGTCACGGGGCCCGTGCCGCCGCCGCCGTACGGCGAATTGGCGTCGGACGGGGAGGATGTATCGGGAGAGGAGCTGGAGGGGCGGGCGTGTTAGCGGGGAAACGGACGGGCGAGAAATCGGGGAACATGGGTGGGTTTTCGAGGTGCCAGTCGGGGGCCATGCCTGTTCACTTACCCGGGAGACCCCTGGGTGCCACCGGCCCCTTTGCCCTTCATGACAACGCCAAACACCACGCCCAATACGATGGCCAACACCACCAACAGCAGCCCCAAAGTCCCCACTACGAACCACCGTCTTCGGACACCCCAGATCCTCCTCGGCGCCGACGCCCCGCCGAAATCCTTCTCCGAGTCGGCGTCGGCCGCGCAAAGCCGCCGCAGCGGGTGGCTCCTGCGCTGGCCGCCGTACCGGGCGGCGGCGTCGACGACGCGGGGTCCGGCGGCGACCTCGAGCCCCGGCTGGTGGAGGTGGCGGTAGTCGGAGACGCAGACCTCGAGGCCGGGCTCGGCCGGGTGCACCTGCAGGGTGCTGTGGCTGCTGCGGCGGCCGGCGCTGAAGAGGCTGCTGGCCTTGGAGCGGGCGCGCTGGCGGCCGGCGGCGGCGGCGGCGACCCCCGGATGGCCCGCCTCGGCACAGTCCCAGCACACGGGCGTCGTGCCGTCCGAGTGCGGGCAGGGGCCGCCGCGCGGCGACGAGGCCGCCGTCGACGGCGAGAACATGGGCGTCGACGGCGAGGGCGGCTTCGACGACCGCGGCGACGAGGCCGTGCGCCCTCCCATCTTGGCCGCGAGGACGCTGGCGGGGCTGGCGTGCGAGGACGGCGGCGGCGGCGGTGGTGGGTGATAAAGCGTGGTTACGAGGTGGTCAAGCGAGGCGGGCTCGTGGTCCATGGCAGGTACCGACTTTTGCGGATAGGGGTCAAGGCGTCCGAGTAGACGAGGGTCGATGATGAAAACTGATCACCCAAAGGGTCGGATATCGAGACGCGGGACCGGGTGAGTGTGAGAAGTGCAACGTGTTTTTCAAGTCCGCGGGAGCCGGCAAGGATGGCGAGACGGTCTTCATTCCATGTCCCCAAAAAGCCCGGCTACAGATCTTTCCGAACGTCTGGCGGGTTGAAGGGAAACATTAGGGGAGGGGAAGGATGTCCCCCCCTACCCTTGTCGGCCTCGGTGCGAGGATTGGCGAGGGCGTTCGCGCGGCCTTTGTTAGGCAGGGATAATGACGACCTCCCGCTTCCTCGTCGACACAAAGGAGGAGAGGGGCGAGGCGTCTACAGGACCACGGCCTCAATGGGCGCCATGGGGCCGCCGGGACAAAGACCCTCGGACCCCAGGTTCGAGGGAAAAAGAAAAAATAAAAAGGGAGAGACGGGTGGGGGGGCCGGTTCGTGGGAGTCGAGGCAAGGGATGCTGACTGGCGGCGCCGGGCTCGCCCCTTCGTCGTCCGCCGGGTCGAGGCGGCTTTTCCGCACTGCCTCGCTCCTCGCTCCGTAATTATAGAAACCGGTGGCACCGTCGGTTGGCAGTTCGGGATACAGCCTACCCTAGGGGCTGGACCGGGGGAGAGAAGGCTGGCGAGGAGGCTGTGCTCAGGGAGCCACAAAACCCGGCATCTGAGGAAGCATCCCGTTATCCCTGGGGACCGTTTACTGCGGGAGCCCGCCCCCGGCTGACCAGGTCATCCTTGCGGGTCGTATCTTGACGCCTCTGGTATGTGAGGAAGACAAATGGTCCGCCGTAACAACAGGCGAGGTCCATCGGTAAAAGTAATAGGACTGATGTCACTGCGGCATGAATTGCATCTAATCAGGGCCGCATGACTTGCTTACCACGACTCGCAATGGCTTCTGTCGGAGTCGTAGATGCGCCTAACGCTCTGTCCCGTAGTGTGACCAACCACGGTCCTCCGATCCATAGTAGACCTAGCGGGCATCTCGAAGCGATAGCGAACTTGAACCTCCTTGCTTTGCAAAACCTTTACCTGCTCGGGGGGCAGTGCAGCACAAGATGTGCGGCTGTAATGAAAAGGGGCCCCTTGCTTCACAAGTAGGTAAGTAGCTATGGTAACGGGCTGCGGCGGAGGTGGATGGCCAGGGGCGGATGCCTCTACAGAAGCACCTCTTTAGGTACATCTCATACCGGAGTGCTATTGGATCCCGTTGGGGGCTGGAGCCAAGCTGGTCTTGGCGATGAAACATCGTCAATGTCACCGGTCTCATTCTAGCTACAACTAGTTAATAGAGGCGAACAATATGTAGGATATGAGGGGGGGGGGGGGGAGCAGCTACCCGTTCAAGACGTGATCGCAGCCGGCGCATGGCTGGAGAGGGTCATGTCACTCGTGCCGCACGACACCCTTCGGCTCGGGATAATGTGGCCCAACGATGTAGACGGATGGTGGAAATGGCCGGAGGGGAGAGGGATACGGAGCCGATACGGGGGAATGGAATAGACGAAGCTGCTGCTGTCCTGAGCGGCTTGTAAAAAGACTCTGTGCGAGCTCCCACGCCATTGCAAGCCCAATCACACACACAAGACCGTTATGAACAAGTCATTTCAATCTCCCAGCCGTGATTATACCAGTGAGGGAACTCGGTCGTCGTGCTCTTTACCCCCGGCTTCTGGAGCGGTCCCACGATACGATTGACAGTTTCCGGCCAGATGAGGAGGGTATCGGTACGCGCGCGTGGTCCTCCACAACCACCCACGGCCCAGGCCTATATCCAAAGCGACCGCCGCCCAGCCCGGCCATTCGAAGTCGGCGATTCGACCGGGTGGGTGTGGTAGAGGGCGAATCTAATGGTCAAGGGAGAGACAACCTGGGTGTTGTTGGTCACGAACCTGAACGACGAGCGAAAGGCGAAGGTCCTTCCTTGACCCGAGATTTCTGCAATTCATACCTTTTCCATTCCCGTTACCTACACCCTGGCCCCCCAATCCGACGGCATGGACGCCGAGCTGCCGGGGCGACTGCGAGCCAGGAAGGAGTCCTGGATGGCACGATGGGCATGCCGTTTGGCCTACATCCTCAGAACCGGCGGTTGCCCTGTTTGTCATTCTTCAAGCACAACCCTGCCGGCCTCACAAGCTCCCGGCGACATATCAGTCTTGTCCGTGTTATGTCGATTTTCCATCCCACTGCCTGGTACTGTTCACCTACCTCGTCCGCCCTCGCGACTACGCCAAGACATATGGTTTTGTACTCGCTCGGCAGCAATTGGCCTGCCGAGCCTGTATCCTCATCGCAGAACGCGACCCCTTTAGCAAAGTTTCTGAAAATGTACCGCTGCTGTGTCTCGTGCTGCTCGCGCTCTTGGGGTCGTTTTCTCTCTTTCAGATGAAATGGGCCAAGGACCCCCCCTAGGACCTGAGCCGGGACGTGCATCTGGCGATCCCCGAGGCCTGGTTCTGAAGGTCGTCATCGTTGGCCGTGTCGACCGCCAGCGGTGAGTACTGCTTTGGGAGACAATAGTCACAAAAGTATAAGCCAAAATACGATCCTCAAAGTGAGTTTGTTGCCAACGTTGTTAATACATGCTCTCAACTATCTCGGACTTAGCAGTGCTACAGTCCGTCCATCTACATGCGACACATGCTCCCTTCACGAATTTCTGGCAACGTAGGCGTCGTCGGCTTGTGCACAACGGTCCAAATGAATCAGGTCCGCTGCCCAAATCGTCCGGGCCGGGTACCGGGGGTCATCAAGCGTGAATCCTTCGGGGCAGACGGGCTGCACATAGCCGCGCGCTACGCCGTCGTAGACGTAGCCTTTCGCCTCGCACGCAGCACCCCAGTTTCTCAGCTCGTGCAGGTTGGGGAACGAGACGACGCGTCGCGCCCGCGGCCGCGCCGGGCCCCGCGCCTCGGCCCAGCCCGACCGGCCCTCGGGAGGGGCCAACGGAGCGGGGAGCCGGCCGCTGTTGACGCTGCCGTAGTACGTGGTCGGGGTGCGGAAGAAGGACGGCGGCCGCCCGCTCCCGAGGCGGCCGCGCTCGGCGCCCTCGACGGCCCGGTGCCGGCGCATGCGCTCGTACCGCGAGTCCTCCCGCGAGGGCGACCGGGCCGGGCTGCTGCTGCCGCCGCGCGCGGGCCACAGGCCCCCGTCCCCGCCCGCAGCCCACGAGCCGGAGCCGGAGCCGTCGTACGGCTCGGTGTTGTAGTAGCTCCTAGACCACCGGAAGCTGCCCGCGCTTCGCCGGGAAGGGTAGCTTTCGTCTCTGCGCCGACGACGAAGGTTTCGGCCCCGGCTGTACGCGTCGCTGTCATGCCACCCCTCCCGGATGCATCGCGCCAGCACGGGGCGCAGGCGGAGCATGTAGGCGGTTTGGGCCACGCAGACCATGGCGAGCAGGCCGAGGAGGCAGACGAGGGCCGCCACGGCGGCGGCGGTCGAGGACTGCCGGGAGCATGCGTGCTGGACCAGCTGCAGCATTTCGGTCGTGGACGGATGGGTGTCCGGGGGTCCCATGGCGAAAGAAAGAATACCTGCCAGTCTCCGTGTCACGCAAGGGAGGAAAAAGTATGTGGATATTTTGGATTCGGGCGATCAACCTCGACGATGCTGCTATCCGGGGCTGCCGTGGACATTGGAGGTACGTTCACGTTGGCTCCTTGGGGGAAGGGGGAGGATCATGGTGTCCTGTATACTTACCTCTTATGGACCAGTTGTGGGAAGCTGGGGGAGAGGAAGTTCCTCAACAATGCTTTGTTCCCGGAAAACGCGCAGTGTTTTCTAGAACAAGCCCTATGGCCCACGCATCGCGAAACTTCCAAGGCGCTCAACCCCCGTTAGACAAAGGGGCAATACCATGGCCAAATGGATGGGCCAAAACGTCTTTGCTGGCGCCTGGAGTCTGTTTGGCCCTTGTGTGGCCAAGACTGGCGTCCGCCAAAACGGAAGAGTATATGCCCTTCGCTTTCCATGATAGTCTGGAAAGGGCGTAGGTGGTCCCATCTCTCGTCTTTGATCTCTGTATGCCTTTGCAGCGCCCCCCCGCGATGCTGAGCATATCTCTCGACGTAGCATGGCTGCGGTGCGCTTCCCCTCGGCGACCCTTCCGGGGTGTGGCCTACCACACCCCGGATCTTGGGGTCAATCGAGCGCGTTGGAGAGGGGCCCCCTTCCAGTTGGAAAAGGAACACATCAAATAAACTTCATGACGATGTTGTTGCCTGCCGGCGGCGTTTTGTGCGCTCTCGGCATTGCCCGCCCTCGAGCGCGCCCTTCCTCCATTTGCCTCTCGGTGAAATTCATGTCCCCGATGCCCACTCGACGGCTGGAATGGGGTGCCAGCAAGGGAATGAAGGGCAAACGTGAGGAGGGCCACAAGGAACTGGAAACAACCGCCGAGACCTTTCTGTCGGGTCTCCGTCGCCGCCTTTTGCCGACGCCGGCAGGGCTAGCCATGAATGAATGAATGAATGCACGCACGCGGCCGCCGTAAACGAGCGTTCTGTTTTAACCTCGTGGCATCGTGAACGCGCAGGGTTTTACGAAAGTGTAAGGGCCTGCCTGGGCACCGGCGAGCTTGTGGGTGGTGCATGGCTCCGTGTGCATTCCTGGGTCGGACGGGAGGAGGGGCGATGCCCATGCCCCCGTGGTTCGCCTCTATTGTGTAGCGTGCGCAACGTCGCGTGTGTCTCGCACCGCGGGAGTACGGAACTGGTGTCTCTGGGAGGCCATTGGACTCCCCGTCGGCTCGCGGCTCGCCATGGGGTCCGGGGCATGTGCCGTGCCGAGAATGGCCAAGCACACCGTCCAACTCATGACGGTGGCCGCGCGACGTTTTCCCGTCGGACAAGGCGACGTGGAGGGGAGGGAGGCTGTACGCGCTGCTGTTCAAAACCTGAAAGTCCTTCCACTCCCTCCCTCCCTCCCTCCCTCCAGGGCTCGGCCTGCACTACGGCTAGGGCTCCCATGGGATTGAATAGATAGATACATCATGTACAGTATGGATACATAATAGGTGGTGGGTCGCAGGAAAGGGACTGACTGGCCGAATAGCCGCGACGGGCGGGCCGTGTATAATTACTTACGGGCTCGCAAAGACAGGCATCATGGGCCAGGAACCATCACGTGCTGGGGGGAACGGACGGGACCACGCGCTGGGCTGATGGTCTGGATTCGATCGGCAGATGCGTGCCGGTCTCATCTCGTAGCCGACGCCTTCGCACAGGAGCCAAGCCCGCGACGCGCAAAGGGGCCGACCCCATGAGAAAAAACCATCATCATCATAGGTCGCCCAGGCCCGAACCCGGACAAAAGGGGGGGATAGACATTGGATCTATGGAGGAGAGAGGCGCTGTAACACTACTGTGTACCGCCTTAGCGTCGGGTAATTGCTTGCTAGCCCCAATAGGGGAACACTAATGGTTTTTGACGGCAGCCCGGCAACCCAAACTGGGAGAGAAGGCGCGGGTGCGCGCGCGCCTTCCACAGGCGAAGAAAGTAAAGCAATGGATGGCGGGAGGTTATGGGACGGAACGGAATGGAATGTACCTCCTGAATGGCATGAGCTGAGACGGACCACCCGCCGCCGCCTATGACGATACCATCCATCAACATTTTACCCCCCCCTCGCCGTGTTTTCCCTTTCTCCCACCGCATCGTGGCCCGTTGACTGTGGTTGTTGTTGTTTGTTTCTCTTCTCCGCCCCGTCTCTCTCCCCATCACCACCCACTCACTGCCAACCCACCACGGTTCCGCTCTGCCAGAATCCAGACGGATCGCCGACGTCATGGCGTACAATGGGCCTGGCGGCGACGCCGCCAATCACTACTACAATGCCGGGCCGCCCCCGAATCCGCAGCCGTACGGCCAACCTCCGCCTCCGCCTCCGCAGTACGGCGGCCAGTACCAGGACGGCGCCGGCGAGAAACCCACTTTTGAGCAGACCTTCAAGGTCGAGGGCCCCAAGTACAACGACATCTGGGCCGGCGCACTCGTGAGTCCCTACTTACTTACTCTCGGCTTCCGAGGGAAATGCCGTCGCTGACTCGCGCCGATTAGTTCCTCGCCGTCGTCGTCGGCTTCGTCATCGTGTCCGCCATCTCCATCCAGGGCTACAGCGCCACCAAGAGCTTCAACGGCGGCGGCATCTACGACGGCGCCCAGGCCGTGGGCCTCAACACCAACACCATCGTCCTCTTCGCCTTCGTCCTCTGCGTCGCCGTCGTCTTCAGCTACGCCTACGTGTGGGCCGCCCGCACCTTCCCCAAGCAGTTCATCTGGATCACGGGCATTCTCAACATCGTCTTCGGCTTGGTCACGGCCATCTACATGCTCTACCGCAAGTACTACACAGGCGGCATCGTGTTCCTGATCTTTGTCATCATCCTCATCGTCGCCTTCATCTCCTGGATCCCCAGCATCCCCTTCAGCGCCCTCATGCTGAAGACCTCGGTCGATGTCGCCAAGCGCTACGGCCACGTCTACATGATCAGCCTGCTGGGCGGCCTTGTCGCCGCCGCCCTCGCCGCCTGGTACAGTGTCACCTTCGTTGCCGTCTATGTCAAATACCAGCCCGGCCAGAACCCCGCCTGCCAGCAGGGGGTAGGGGGCTGTAGCTCGGGCAAGGTCACCGGCCTCTTGGTATTCGTCACCTTTGCTATGTACTGGATATCAGAGTGGCTCAAGAACACCATTCACACCTCCATCTCGGGTGTCTACGGCTCTTGGTACTTCCGCCCGCATGACCCGCCCCGCGGCGCCACCCGAGGCGCGCTCAAGCGGTCCTTGACCTACAGCTTTGGCAGCATCAGCCTCGGCAGCCTCATCGTCGCCATCATCAACTTTTTGCGACAGCTGTGTTCCATGGCCCAACGGTCCGAGGCCGCCGATGGCAACATCGTCGGCACCATCATGTTCTGCATTCTAGGCTGCCTCATCGGCATTCTGGAGTGGGCTGTGGAGTTTCTCAATCGCTACGCCTTCTCCTACATTGCCCTGTACGGAAAACCCTACATTGAGGCTGCCAAGGATACCTGGAAGTGAGTTTGATCCCGTCGCCCCTCCCCGTCTTCTGTCCTGTCGTGCATTCCCACGCTAACAACGCCCGCCCAGTATGATCAAGCAGCGCGGCATCGACGCCCTCGTGAACGAGTGTCTGATTGGTCCCGTCCTGAGCATGGGGGCTACCTTCGTGGCCTACGCTTGCGCGTTGCTGTCGTTCCTGTACTTGGTCTTCACGGACCCGCCCTACAACCAGGACGGGACCTACACTCCGGTCGTCGTGGCCATCTCTTTCCTGGTCGGTCTGCAGATCTGCAATATTTTCACAACCCCCATCGGCAGCGGCATCGACACCATCTTTGTGGCCATGGCCTGGCAGCCCGAGGTCCTGTACCGCGAGCACCCGGAGCTGTACCAAGAGATGTGCCAGGTCTATCCCGAAGTACAGCAGGCCATCCACCCCTAGAATAGGGACCCAGCATGTGGCTTGGGAACTACGGTGGATTCCCCTTGGCCGATCATTACTACCACCGGTATACATGACCTACGCGAGTCGTAATGGAAGCGGGACGGGGTCAGGTGGTCTCTTGACCATGAGCATGGAGGATCTGTTCTCAGATGCACTCAGAGGTTCCACAATGGCTCGTCGGCGTATCCTACCTAATAAGCGAGCCGAGCTTCGCAGTAACTGATTACTTCTAACTAAGAGGTAGTAATTCATGCATTTAATGTATCCGTCGACCCGCATTCTTGGATCAACTTGCATATATATGTGCTGGCTGGGTGTGTCAAGCACTGTGCCATGTACATACCTCTGAGGGACACTTGTTTCTCATCAACCGCTCAGAATACACGGTACGTACTCCAAACACGCAGAATCTAGTTACTGGCGTCGATTCTCGGCTGCACCAGCCTCTCAGGAGGCAAGTGGACGTCAGGGTAGCCCACAGAGGGCTTGGTAGTAGAGGCTAGTCCACGCCGCCTCGGGAAGAAGCAGTGTCGACAGCACCGCCCGGACAGTATCAAACAGGGCAGCGAAGGTTGGACGGACAATGCCGTTGCAACGAACGTCACAGACGACTACCAAGGTAACGGTGATGGCAAGTGTGTCTCATGGGCTTCGGGCGAGCACTTGGGGACCAGCTTCCCACGGACACTTGCCAAGATGGGACTCCACGAACGTGCAGTTTCCCCCCTCCTATGGGTCGAATGTACGAAGCTCTCCCTTCTACAAGGCGTGGCGCCCGCTCTGGCTGTGGGATGCATTCTTGATGTCCCGTCCGATCTCCCATCCCGAGGGGCGTAGTGGTAGTGTCCAACTCGGCGGTGACGGCCTCTCCGTTGTCTCCTTCAGTACGTACTTGGTCCCGGGCACTCTAGGGCATAAAGACGCTCGTCTGCAGTGTGATTCACACTTGCGGATCCGGTCGACTATCATACAACCATCATTCTTGTGTACTCACCGTGCAACATGGCTTCTCTCCCGATCTCGTTGCTCGGAGCCACGGGCTAGGTTGGCGGCACGGTGCCCCGTCGTCTGCTGTCCTCTACCGGTACAGTGTTGGCCCTGGTCAGGGGCCAGGAGCGAGCCGATGCCCCCGAGGGCTGCCTGGGGTGACCCGCGTCGGGTGTACGCTGGTCCGGCACTGCGACGAGAGGGACCCGCTGGCCGACGCTCGCCAGTCGGCACCACGTCGTCGTCAACGCGGGCTCGGGGTGGACCGCGGCCGGCCCAAGTGGGTGATCCACACGAGCGGGTGCTCCGACATCTCGGACCGGCCGTCCACGGGGGCGGCGTTCCGGGCGCGCGAGTGGGCCGACGTCGGCGAAGGCGCCGCTTCCAGAGCGCCGGCCTCGTGTTCCCCACGGCCGGCCGCGTGCTTCTCCGCGACGTGTAAGCGGCAATTCCGTGTTTCCTTGCGAAACTCTCCCCCCCCCCTTGTCTTCCACGCAAATCTCCTCCCTCGTACTCGTCCTTTTTTCCTCCCTAGTTTCCGTCGCCCCAGCCCCTGAAAATGTATCCTAAACGTAATAGTCCACACAACACCATAACTCCCCCCACCATCACCCCCTCTAAGCCAAACCCCCCTACTGACTCTGCACAATGGTACGGCGCAGGGCTGCCTCGACGCGGCGTTCGCGGCGGGGGCGCTGTCGTGGGCCGACGCGCCGCCCACCAAGGAGATACGGATCGTCGACATCGCCTAGGCGGGCCACGACGACGGCCGGGCGACCCCCTGGTGGCCGAGATGGGGCTGGGGCTGGCGGCCGCGCATGGGCGAGGCGGCCTGGCGCCGCAGCTTCGACGTCGAGCTGGAGCACGTCGTGGCCGGCGAGAGGGGCCCGACGATCTAGTCGTGCATTGCCGCCAAGTAAGAGGGGTGAGGAGGGGAGGAGGCCGTTCAACGTTCCCCGGTGTCCCGGCTGGTTGGTTGGTTAGTTCCTGCGGACGCCACGCTTCCTGGAGATGAGGCCCCAGGGGGGTCCCCGATTGGGCGAGAGAGAGGAAACACTCGTCGATGGAGGCTGGCATCCATAGACGGTCAGGTATGCATGTACCTCATAACGTACTTACTTGGACCTCCAGCCATCCGTCCCATCTGGTGTGTACCGTGAAAGTCCGGGTCGAGCATGAACAGAACAGAATGTCCGCTCCGATCCCCGCCAGGTACTGGATGTCCTCCCCATCGTTTCCGCCCGAGAGCTTCTCTCCTGCGCGCCTCGGCACTTTTCTTGAAGGGGGCGGCGCCATGTCTCACACTTTGCTTCTCTATTTTCAAGTTCACCCGCCACTCACATCCCGGCATCGCACCCTCCCACCTCCCTCCTCCAAAACCCCGTGGGGCTGAATCAAGGATCGAAGGCGAGGAGGTGTCCTCCCCCGGGGCGCCGCCATACCGGCCTCGTTTCCAGCACGCCCCCGCCGTTTGCGCCCCGACGGAGTAGGCGTCTGGAGGGCTGGGGATGCCCCAAGATGGAGGTCGGTGTGAGGTGGAAGGCGAGGGGAGGAGGAAGAAGAAGAAGCAAGGGCTACCGCCCACCCGGCGTCGTCTACTTTCCTTTACCCGGCACTTTGCCCTCCCCCCATGCACAGCTGCGGGAGTGCGCAGTCAGCTCGCCCCCTATACCCAGCCGTGCCCGGCGACTGTGACATTCATCCATGGTGCGGTGCAGGGTCCTGCCCAGCGGACCCCGGCCGATCCAGGGCACCGGGCGTTCGGGGCGCCCGCCATGGCTCTGCAGCCCCTGGAGGCGGCACAGCGACCCGGGCCTATCAGACGGGGCCGATCCTCGACTTCCCGCCATCAGCCATGCCCTTGGGAGAGAGCCTGTCTGTCGCGGCGACAGGATCCGGAGCGGTTCCTTGGGGCCGCCGCCACCGCGTGCCGATTCACGTTTCAGACACCTATCACGTCCACAGCTGTCCCAGCTCCCGCAATGCCGCCGTTTCGTCTATCCAGTGTGTATAGCGCACGCCCGCGCCTTGGCAGCCCTCCCCCGCCCCCGGTCGTGCCGCCCAGGGGGAAAAGCTATAACATCTCATTTTACGATGTATGCTCTACTTTCGCAACGCCTGTTGAGGCGGAAGAGTCCCGGGCATGGAAGCGGAGGAGGGGGGAAAACACTCGCGCGTGTGGTCATTCAGCCCGGACTCGAGGTGCAGGACGTCGTTTTTGCGGTATCCTCGAGGCCCGGAACTCGCGCCCAGACAAGCATCAGCGACCGGCTCTTGGACGCGCTTCTCTCGAGCGGCTTCCTATTAAACCAGACAGACCCCCAACCGTGGGCTACGGCGAGCACCCGTGGCATCCTCGCTGGATTGGGCTCTTATCGTGGGACACCCGAGACTTTTGGTTGTTTTTTCTCTTGACGCGCCTCTGTGCACTGATCTGTACGGCAACAAAATGGCGTCCCTCCCTCTGGATTTGCGGGCCATGGTCGACGATTCGCGCCAGGCATCCGTGTACGGGTTCGCCATCACCTTCACGATCGCCATCACCTTCGTTGTCCTGTTGCGAATGTACGTCCGGGTGTTCATAGCCAAGGCGGTCGGGGCCGAGGATAGTAAGTGGTGTGCCGAGTCACTGTGTTTCCAGTCTTCGGTTTGGCTGACCTAGCCCTGCAGTTTTGATGGTTATCGGCGCCGTAGGTTATGGTGTCCTGCTAACACCGGCTTGGTCCGGGGGATCTGACGTGACTATAGATCTTCACGGTTGGGCTTTCCGTGGCATCTATGATAGGTATGTAGGTACATGTAGGCAAGCCTGTTGCTTCTCCAGCGCTTCTTCCACCTACAAAGATCAGTGAAAACTGACCGGAATAGCTGCCTTCTACGGCGTAGGGAAACATCGTTCGTAACCCTGAACCCGGCCAAGCCATGGCAACTGACTGGGAAGACAGTCCAGGACCTCAATCCACGGTATACGGTCCCTATGATGCAGGCCATCTACTCAACCCGGCTGCTCTATGTCCTGGCTATGTGGTTCGTCAAGATGAGCCTGCTGGTCTTCTACCTTCGGCTTGATACCCGCCGCCGCATGCGCTGGACCGTCCACGGGTTGATCTTCGTCGTCACGGGCTTTTCCATTGCGAGCTTCATCATCTTGGCCGTGTCGTGCTTCCCCCCAGCACTGTTCTGGGACCAAACAGTGGAGGGGGACTGCATGACTCCTGCTGCGCAGCAGGCGTTTTATGATGTCAATGGTGTGATCAAGTACGAGGACTGCCCCGCCGGCCGTAAGCTGCTTGCCTAAGGGGCTGACTGACAGCCGAGCCGTCTAGCATCGTTACCGACGTCGCTATCTACCTCACGCCCATGCCCATTCTGTGGCACATCGGCATCCCCAGGCGGCAAAGGGCGGCCTTGATGGCCATCTTTGGCCTTGGGTTCCTGTCCGTGGCCGGTACGTTGGGACCCTGTTGGGCCGTTGCAGAGCCCCCCGTGATGGCAGGCGGGCTGACAGACGAGAAGCCGGATGCGTGAGGTTTGGTTATGTTCGAAGGCTGGCAGACGAGCCGGACATGCTTTTCTACCTCGCAGATTCGCTCAATTGGTGTGGCGCTGAGATCTATCTCGGTACGTGACCCAGCCGCCCTCGGCCCGACCTCGCGCTTCGATGCGTGTTCTGTCGCTAACTACACGCCTTCTTTTGATTACTTTTTGATAGCTATCATCTGCGGGTCCGCTTCGGCGTTCAAGATCATCCTCAGGAGCTGGTTCCCGCGCGTCTTCGGATCCTCGGCCTACGGCTACCGCTACAAGCGATCCCACGAGAACACGCCTTCGTACGCCCTGACGAGCAGGGGAGTCGGTTCCAGCCACCGGGCGAGCTGCCCGAGCCGGGCCGCCGGGCCCCACGATGGCATCGAGGTCGTGCCCGACGATCGGGAGGAGCTCGTCATTCAGACGAACCGGTCGTGGAAGCGGGAGGAGGCGGAGATGGAAACTCACCATCCGGTGTAACCGCGAGTCGCCACAGATGGGGGGGGTCGATAGACGGAGTAGATGAGTGGGTGACTTAGGTAGTGAGAACTGAAATTACATAGGTACTTCTTATTGGCCTCTATGGAAAGTGCCAAACTGCGCCGTGAACCAAATGGAAACCCAAACCCTCCCATGCCTTCCATCCTCGCGGTTGCTCGTAGTTTAGTTTCGTGCTACTACGGAAGGAGCGACGGCAACGACAGCGACTTCCCCATGCATATCAGCCCCTACCTTAGCGCCAATACCAAATAAGCGGGGCCATTCACGGACTCTTGCAGCGCAGCGACAGAAAAATGGCGCACCGTCTGCGCCCCCCTGCGCCCCAACTTTCCCCTTTGTACACCTTTTTGCGCGCATTTACTGTCTGCCTCTCCCACACTACTGCTGCTGCTGCTGCAGCCACGTCGTCGTCGTCGTCGCCTCCCTTCCCGGCATCCCTGAGATGAGAGTCCCGCCCCGTCCCCATTTGACGTGTTCGACGTAAAAAAAAAAAAAAAAACCCTCCTCTCCTGGTTGAACCGCCATGCCTGGCAACCGAGGCCACTATCGGTCCAAGGACAAAACCGCCAAGGCACGCGTGCAGGGCATTGCCGAATTCTGCGCCGCCAAGGGCCTCAAGGTGTCGAACCGCGAGATCTTCAAGGCGGAGAACGTGCCCGAGTCGACGGGCCGCGCGTGGCTCAGGGAGGCGCGGGAGCCACGCCAGAAGATTACCGACCCCGCCCATCCGGACTTCCGTGAGCACGCCAACCGGCGCCTGACCATCGCCGACGTCGCGCGGGTCGAGCAGATGCTGTGCAGCGGCGCCGGGCCCGAAACCCGCTCCCTGCCGTGGGACCGCCTGCCCGAGGCCGCCGGCTGCCAGTTCGACGGGCGGAGGAAGCCCTCCGGCCCCACCATCCGGAGGATCATGCACCAGAACCACTGGACGAAGTGCGTCACCTGCCGCTGGCTCTTCCGCCCGGGCACCGCCGCCGGCACGTGCGCCTGCCCTCCCGCCGAGTCCCAGGGCCCCGCCCCGGACCCCGGCGTTGGGGACGCCCCGAGCGGAGGCGTGTCCGTCGGAGGGGATGGGCTAGCCGCCGCACATGTGCAGGCCGTCCCGTTGCAGGCCGCCCCGGTGCAGGTCGTCGATCAAGTGCCAATCAACCAAGTGCAGGCCGAGCAAGTGCCGCCCAACCCGGCACAGGCCGGTCAAGTACCAGCTGATCCTGCAGAGGTTGATGACGTCCCGACTGATCCTACCGAGGTCGAGCCCGTCCATGCTGAGTACTTGCTACACGTTGGGGAAGTGTCGTAATGGGCGCTACCTAAGCCCGCAAACTGGCAGCCCTGGTATCCGCTCTTCGAGGATTTTGGCGGCCTTACCTTCATTCCTCACTTCCATACGTCCGGACCCCCGGCGCTAATTTTCGAAATTCCCGATACCATATAGCTTGCTTTTGCCAGCCGCCATCCATCGAAACCAATCAATGCCTTTCACCACTCGCACCTCGTTGGGCCCAGCGCGTTTAATATTCGTCGGTGCTGCCCTGTTCGCCGGTCTCGCCTTGCTCCTCCACACCAAAATGCGCACCTCCCTGACCACATCGCTCTGCGGGCTTTCTTTGGGCACCGTTGCTGTCAATGCCGCCGCCGCTCCATTGAACATCACGGCTTTCACGTCCCGTGACGGCTACTCGCTCTTCGAGTGTTGGCAACTAGCCAGCGTGCCCGTGGAGGCGCGCGCTGCCATAAACTACGATGTCGGCAACACCAGCCACACTGAGTGGTCCATCATCAAGCCGCGGACCACCGTGGGGGAGGCATGGGCCCCAGCTGCGCAGTATGTACTCCTTGGGGATCCCCGTCGTCCTTTGTCAAATTGGAAGGCATGTAAACTGACGAGCACCGCCAGAATCACTGTGGTCCTGAACGGGCTTATCAGAGCATCGGTCCCACCGCCGTCGTGCACCGAAGCCGCCTGTCCGCCAGCCAGCGTAGGCTACTTCATGCCTGGCACGTTATCCTCGTCGGTGGTGCTTGCGTTAGACACCAAGGAGACGAGCCACAAGCACGGCCACTACACCGAGTTCCCCAGCGACGAACACACAGTCTTGCTGCAGACGACCTTCGCCAATGGCGTGGTCCCGGAGCACACGGTCTTGTACGACGGCCCGTGCAAGGAGTAGATAGATACGTATGGACGGACTACTGTGGTCCTGCATGATAGGGGTCATTCGATTAGGACTGTAGACACTTGAGCCTCCGCAGGGTGGGGACTGTATCTCGTTCTTGCCGACATCAATTGGGGCTATGTTTCGTTTTAGCCGACGCCAACATGGGGCTTGTCCCTCTCCCTGGGAAGAGCCGGCGGCCAAAAAGAGGCGGACAAAGAGCTTAAACCCAAACAGCGTTTTGCACTTGTCGTAGTTTCAGACAAGTATGTTGAATACAAGGGGTCTTTGGGGTGCGGTGACTCAATGTTTCCCACCGTTTGCCTGGACTTTTCTGCATATAACATGGCCCATTTGTGTCCCGGAACCACAGCCCGGGGTCACAACAACCTGCGAATTTGGGAGAGCTGCTGCGCTGCCCAACGACCATCTGGAAACATTTCCCGCACCTGATCGACCATCATCATCATGTCTGACTCCTCCGGTAGCAGCGGTGGCTCCAAGCCTCAGTCCCCGTCATTGGCTTCAGCATCGGAACGAAAGCCTCTCCCCCCGGCCACTGACGAGGTGGCCGAACTTTCCGACCCGGACTCCGAGTGGGGGTCGGAGCCCGTCTCTCCTCCGCGCCATTCCCTGGGGACATCCGACTCCCCGGTCCTGGTTTCGGACGGCACGTCGTCGCTCGAACTCGTCTCTGTTTGCTCGGCGTCCGAGCCCGAACTCGGGGACCCCGACCTCGGGGACCCCCTGCCCGAGGCCGCCGGTAGCGACGAGGTGCCACGCTCCCGGGTTCCGGACTGGCTGTTTTCCCAGGAAAAGAGCAACTTTTTGCCTGCGGAACGGGACCCTGCCTCCCCGTGGTCCTGTTCATCCTCCTCCTCGTCCGGCAGCAGCCAGGCCTCCGAGGCGACAGCTTCTCCCGAACGCCCCGCTCGGCCGAGGAGGGACCCCAGCGCGCGGCCCGCGCCCCCGGGCGACGACGACGACGCCGACGACGACAACAACAACGCCGCGACGCGCCCTCGGGACGAGGGGGCCGGCGCGGCACCCGGGAAGCCCGACGAGGCGCCGGAGAAGAAGCGGAAGGCACGGGAGCCGACCCCCGACGCCGAGGCCCGGCGGGCGAGTAGGACGGCGGCGTCGGTCTCGAGCCGCGCGCCCGCGAGCGACGACGACGACGACCTCTACGCGGCCCTGCTCGCGCGGCTCGCGCACACCGAGCGGCGCATTGCCGCCGTCGAGGCGCAGGCCGAGCTCGGCCTCTACCTCGCCGAGGTCGAGCTCGCGGCCGCCGTCGCCGCCCTCCAGGACGCCCTCGCCGACATGCAGGCCCGGCTGCCGCTCCTCCCCCGGCGGCTTCCGGACCCATCGTCGTCGTCATCGTCGTCGTCGTCTTCCGCGGCGCGTGGCGGCGGTGGCGGCGGCGGCGGCGGTGGCCCGGGGGTCGACGTCGACGCTTTGGGTCTCGTCATCGTCTTTGTCATCCTGGTCGCCATGTTGATGCGGCTCCTTTACCCCCTGTTCTGATGGCGGCGCGCTTTTCTCCCCTGCGCGACGCCGCGTGGCCCCCCGGGTTCTCATGATGGGCGCCCGTCAGTCACGGCCCTTTGGGAAGGGGAGGGGTGGGCGAAACGTGGTTTGGTTATATCATTTTAGCGGCTGCATGGTTCTTAGAAAACAACAACATGCTTCGCCTATACTGCCCTCGGTCTCGGACTGTAACTCTAATAGTAAGGGCAAGCTGACTCCGGAGGTGAAGGAGCCGTCTTAGGCCGGGGGGAGACAAAATAAACGGCTCACTTTGATGCAAGTGTTTTTGGTCCAGTGAGCTCAGTGAGCCGTCTATTTTGTCGCCCTCCTTTAGGGACTTTCCGGAAACTATAGCCCACAGGGCTTTTCTGCCGGAAGACGGGAAGGTTCTGCGCGGCTCCGAATTAGCGACGCCCTCGAAAGTTGTTGTACACTCTCCCCCACCCGGTGCTCATCCCGTCTCCAGTGGTGGTAGCACTGACGAAGTTTCGTCCCAGGCTTTTTTTTATTTTACGAGGCAGCTTAAAGTACCTAAGTTACTGAACCCATTATTGTTATCTTTTACTCCAGGACCTATAAGAACCTCCCCCGTCACCTCAGAACGCCGAACGGAAGACTCAGTGGGATGCTGGCCAGGCCGCTTGGATGAACACCGTCGTAAGCACTTCCCTCTCTGCCTATGCTGCCTACCTACACACTGGGGATGGCTTCAGTATATCAAGATTCCTGTGCCCGCTTATCCATGCATGCCATCCCTACCTCTTTTTTACAGGGAGGGCTCTTATTTGCCTTCATCCACGATGCCCCATCACCTGTAGCCCCCGTACCATCAGAGCAAGGCGGCCGACTCGATCAAGTCGCTGCCCAGTTTACCGTTTCTACTCCCAAGGCGCATGGAAAAGAAACCGGTTGACGCTGTGGTTGGTCGAGGCTCGGGCCTGCGATCGAGCACCACAGCGGATACGAACCATGCGGCATGGCAAATCTGCATTTGTTGCATTTGCTCCTTCAATTGACCCATGAGCACCTCCGTTGGCCTTCTTGCCTGCATAAGCCAAACCTTCGCCGGTCCTCATGCCGCGCCCGATCCAACGCTATTCTCGGCACGTTCTTCCCCGCTCTCGTCTGCGCGCTCGGCCTCCGGAACAGTCTCGGGCGAGAAGGGGTGGCTCCAAACTTTGACTACGCGAAGGTTGAGCCCTTCTGTTAAGAGCTTCACCCATTGCTCCTGCGTCCTCTCGGCACCGGCCATCAGCGACATCAGGTTGATGTCCGCCATGCTGGTGTAATAGGGGACCCCCGAAGGGGCGAGCATGGTTTCGACCACGAGCAATCTGGAGTAGCCGGTCTTCATGGCCCGAGTGACGCGCTCGAGAATTCGCTTGATGTCGTCGTCTTCCCAGTCGTGGAGAATTGAATGAAAGAGATACGCCCTGCTGCCTGTGAGGGCGGAATGCGGCTTGTTAGCAGAGGTTTCATCCTCGGCCTCGGAAGTGGGACGACATGCCTTGGACAGGCTGGGGAGTAAAGAAGTCGTAAGCCATCACTTGAACCCCGCCTCCAATATTGGCTGACTCAACCACTTCGGGAAGATCCTGGAGAACCAACTTTTCAGGGGAAATATCTGGGTGCTTCTCACGAAACAGCCCGATGTCGTCCCCGCGAGAACCGCCGACGTCCACCAGCAGGGCGCTCGAAGAATCCCATCCAGCAACGAGCTGCGTGGTATCGCATAGCTCGGTCCATTTGGCGCGGTACGAAACCAGGGCGCCCAAGAAGGCGGCGAAATTGCCGGCATAGTCGGGATGCCGGCCTAGGAAGTCCCAGAACGTGAGACCATGAGTGTCAGCGAAATTCGACCCCGAAGGGCCTGTCGGCTCCTTGTATCCCGTCTTGGCAAAGAACCGCGGGAGGTTTCTGGTGACGTCGCCCGCGTATTCGACACTGGAGAGAAATGAGCTTCCACGGCCAGTTCTCGCGAGTGCAAGTGAGAAAGCTAGGTCCTACTGCATGAAGACCATCTGCGCCGCCGGGCTCTCGGCATCGCCCAGAGCGAGGGCGGTCTCGGTAGGGCGGTAACGGTCCGGCCCCAACTCAAGGATCAGCTCCGCCGCCGCGAAGGGCCGAAGCAGCCGGCGCAGGAAATTCGGCTCGCAGGGGACTTTGCACTGTTCACAGAGCTCGGCGAGCGTGGCCTCCCGTCCCCCCGCCTCGCGCCACGACTCCCACAGGCCCATGTCCGTTAAGACGCGGCACAGCGAGAGAAGCATGTCATGGGTGGTAAAGTGCCACATATGCTCGAACGGCGTGTCGATGCGGGCCAGCATGCGTCGAGCCGCCGTGGTAACTTGCAGGCGTCCGTACGTATCATCACCGAAAGTTCCGGGCGTGATCCCGTTCAGGCTGCTAACGATTTCTTCCGCTGACGACGGCATGGCGGCGGAACGTCGGGATTCGGCAGTAGCTGAAGCACACAACGCCAGTCTGGGGGCGCGGGCCCGGGGGCCATGATATATGAAGTAAGTACTTAGTTAGGGGGTAGGTCGCGATTCAGGGACACGAAACTCCTATCCTCGATCATCTAATGGGTCTTCGCCATGAGCGCTTCTGCGAAACCTGTCGCGTGGCGGCGCAACTCGGTTCGCAGCTTCTCGTACTCGGACATCAGAGCAGAGATTCCCTTGTTGCTGGCTGACCGTTGTACAGCGAGAGAGGGAAGAGGAAACCTTGTGCAGGTGAAAGTAGGAGAGAGGTAAGATGAGCTGCTCAGACGAGCATGGGGCCAGTAATTTGCTGAAATTCGAGAATCGCTACCCCCTCACTACTCACAAACTCGACGAACCAACAAGGCGGCACGTGTGCCCAAGTTGAGTGGCACAAACGAGTAGAGTAACTGCAGCATTTGCTTCCGACTCCGGGGGTTCCGTTCGAAGTCAGGCAGACGGACAGTGTAAGTGTAGTAATAGATACTTCTTCATTTGGCATGAACATCTTAGGTCATAGCCGATCGGGATGTTTCCGTCCGTCCTTTGGACTTCCATCATTAATGCAAGCCCTCCATTCTTTCCCTTCTCTGGCCGCCCACAGACGTCCTGGGTCGGTCCTCTCCCTTCGCGCTCGTTCTTTGCGTCTCCGATATGCAAGCAGCTCTCGCTCTTCTCCGGCACGGGGAACTAGCTCGTCGTTCTTTTTTTGCCTTCGGCGGGGACGGACCGCCAGGGAGCCGGGGCCCGAGCGGGAGGAGAAGGCCGTGATTTCCACGAACCCCCCCTACAAGCAGTGAACCGACTGAGCTCCAAGTTCGTGGCAGTGCACTTACCACGTCGCCCATAATAGACGGGCGCGGTCTGACAACACCAATTAACGGGGCGACGTCCGGGCATCTCTCCTCTCCGTCCTGGCTAACGCGCCAGCTTCACTTCGTCACCCCCCGCGGGTTCCGGGCCTCCGAAGGAAAGTCTCCGCCGCCAGCGCGCCAGCCCGTGCGGAGTGCACGAGGCGAGTCTCCACGCGCTCCACTGAGACAGACAGAGCATCACTCCCAAGTTCCGAATCTCCCTTGCCGGACCCCTCGGCCGAAGCCCGCCTCGGGGGCCGGCCCCGAGAACGGGTCCCCCAAGGGCGGAGCAGCTGTCGCCCCATCGCTCACGGAGTCATCTGGCTTGCATCTTGGGTCTTTGCAGCGCAGTCCGTTTCCGGCGTTCTGCGCGTACCAATATATAATGACGCCCGAAGCCCCCCGTGAAAGTACAGGATTCTTTTGCGTAATAAACCATCCAGATCAAACGGCCACCCACCTTTTGTGCCTTCTTGCCTCCTCTTTTCCTCCCATCCTGCGCCACCTGGGCATTTGACAAACCTACTGCTAAAACCGCCGGTCAACAACACGCAATGGCCGACTTTGAAGCGCCCCCCGGCCCGCCGCCTCCGGTCCTCCCGCAAGGGTGGCTCGCCCGCTGGAACGAGCAGTACAACGCATGGTAACTCCTATGCCGCCGGCCTCTCCCCAACCTCCGGGGCCACGAGTGACTGACGCTTCCTCCTGCAGGTTCTACGTCAACTCCTACACCAGGAAATCCCAGTGGGACAAGCCCACGGCGCCCGCCGTGGACCCCCACGCCGAAGCGCCCGCCGGCCCTCCCCCCGGACACGGTCCCGCACCCGGCCCGACCGTCGCGGAGGAGAAGCCAGCGCCCGCGGTCGACGCTTCCACCAGGCCGGGTGCTGCGGTTCCCGCCGACACCCGTCGCGAGGCGGAGCCGGCGGACCCCGGGGAGCCGGCCTCGGGAGCGTCCGCATCGTATATGAACGGCGGCGCGGCCGCCCCGCCCGCGCACCCGCAGCGACCGGCATCGCAGACCTCGGAGGAGCGCGGCCTGGGAAGCCGGGCCAACGGCCTCTTCGGCAAGCTGGACAAGTTCCTCAACCGCGACAAGGAGAAGGGCGGCGGCGGCGGCGACGGCGGCGGGTATCCCAACGGAAGCGGGGCGCCATCCTACGCCCCCGCCGCCTCCCCGGTCCCGCAGCCGGCGTACTACGGAGGCCCGCCCCCGCCGGGCCAGTACGGCGCCGGCTGGGGCGCCCCGGCCCCTCCCCAGCCCGGGTACGGGGCTCCGCCGCCCCAGGCCGGCTACTACGGCAGCCCGCCGCCGGCGCAGCACGGCTACGCGCCGCCGCCGGCCAAGAAGGGAATGGGCGTCATGGGCGGCGCCGCGTTGGGGGTCGGGGCCGGGCTTCTGGGCGGTGCCGCCCTGGCCAGCGCCTTCAGCCACGGCGAGGAGGACGCCTACGAGGCGGGCATGGAGGACGCCATGGGGGGTGGCTATGATTCGGACTAGGCCTTTTGGCTTTCCATCCCCCGACGCTAGACCCGTGGGCGTGGCGCAGCATTCGGGGGTTCGGCTTTCTATCCGATTGCATCACTTCATCTAGTCCCGTGAGCTGCTGTGTGTTCTGCCGCCGAAGCTCGCCCGTGCTTGGTGCTGCTCGGGGATATATCACGGGACCGCGTCCGGGGCATGTGCCTAGGTGTTGGATGCCCGACGGTCAAATTGGAACAGGCGTTCGTCCACTAGGGGTGCCGGGTTGCAGAAAGGCGTGTTAAGGGGAGCCCTACTGAGTGCCGTGGGCTGGTGCACGGGATGTTGCTCCGTCCGACTTGTCACGTTCATCCTTGGTGACAGAAAACTGAACACCTATAAACTAATATTATTCCAGCCATGATACCCACTCCCAAGAATACTCTGCGGCTTTTTCTGATATGGAAAAGACCGCCTTGTGTCTAGAGTCTAGATGTTCGTTCGTCACATTTTGCGGACCTCAGTCCCCAGGGACCTTTAGTGGCTCGTGAACTCCGACTTCTGCGGCGTCGGTGGTGCGTATTTCGGCTTCCCTTGGAGAAACCGACGCCAAACCCCCGGCTTCGGCTCGAGCTCCACCTCGTCGCGTTCCTTGACTGTAGCCACGCCACGGCCCTTGGGTAACGGGGTAGGGTTGAGCCGGCGAGCAATGATGCGAAGGCTGACGAGCAGCAGACAGGACACCCAGGACATGGTGACGAAGGCGCCGCCCGACTGCACCGAGATCCTCACGACGCCGGCGGCGATATCGACAACCTTGGCGATGAAGTGGACCACGGTGACGATCATGGCGCCGAGGAAAAGGCAAAAGGCTGCAACGAGCGACACGTACTTATAGGTACGGGCGTACGGCACCCTTCGGAACGACGATAACCACGATAGCTTGGTGCTGCCGAGGTGGAGCAGCAGCATCACCAGCATGATCCATGAGAGGCCGCAGGCCATTGCGTAGAAGACGAGGGTCGGGAGGAACGTAATATGGACGACGAAGCCCTTCAAAGTGTTCTGCGCGTCGTGGAGAACGGACTGGGCCTTGTTGGCGCCGTCGTCAATGGGCTTCTTGATCCTGGCTTGGACCTCCTCCGGTATAAGGAACAGGCCCATGACCCTCGCCACGAGCGCACCGGGCGGGAAACCCAGGATTTTACCCTCGTTCTTGGCCGCGTCGAACTTTTCGTCCTCGTCGGCTTCCCGACTGTTAGCGGTGGTTATGGCAGCAGGGATCGTGGAAACCCTCTGGTAGAATTGACCTCGAGGGGAGTGGGCTGGGGGTGTTACTCACCACCTCCAAAGAACTGCGTACACTCTGCCGGACCAGTTGTGGAGTTGAAGGTACCATCTTTTGCGGGATTAGCAGTGGAGTGAGAGTCGCCGTCTTTCTCGGAAGGCAACACTCGCGGCACCTTGCAATACGTCGTGACGTGGAGAGAATACCTCTGGGCAATGTCGAGCCGTGCGAGGTCCCTGGCCGCTGATCTCAGCCACTTATTCAACTCTTCTTCGATCTCTCCCAGCACCTTCTCAAAGACCTTTTTCACGATTTGCTCGAGGTCCTCGATCTTATCGCCGATCTCGTCGACGAGAGCCCCGGCCTTTTTCTCGATGTCTTTGGCGAGACTCCCGGCCTTCTGCCCGACGTCACTGGCGACTTGCTCTCCTTTCTTCCGGAAATCGTCGGCCGCATCGCCACCTTTTCCGACAGCGTCGCCGACGCCCTCGCCCACGCTGTCAACGACTTCCCCAAAGTCCAAGGGGGCTCGGACGTCGATGAGCTTGAAAGCTTCCTCACGTTTGGGCAACGCTTTGCCGGTGATGTTGATGCGCGGCGGGTTGAACTTGGCAAAGTTACCCATGTCGATCTGCGCCGAGTCAGCAGCATGGTCCGAAGGTGAAGTCCAAAGGTGCGTAGATTCCGACTTACCGAGAGAATAGCCAGGCTCCTATCGATCTCTCCACGCTGGCCTGCTGTCAGCATGATGGTCGTCATGACACATACGGCAAGCGTCACGCCTATGGCCAAGACAAAAGTAATCCAGCCTTTCCAGGCCGGCTGCTGTTTGTTGTGTTCCATCTCCTTCTTCTTCTTCTTCTGGTGTCCGTCGGGGTTACTGCCAAGGGCAATTCATGCAGATTTTGCCCAGAAACTACATTGGCGAAATGCGGGCAGTGCGCGTAGATGAACGAAGCCCGGAGAAGGGAACAAAGAGATGTCGATAATGAGCCACGCCATGATATTCAGCTGACCGTATGGGCCCGAAGGCTGCGTGGAGGGTTGGTTGCGTCGAACGGCTGGGAAGCCAACTTCTTTGTCTTCGCCTCGGTCCCTTCCTTTTCTTCTGTTTGGTGCGCATGGCTACTGGCTGAACGGTACTCCCGCCTCTGGTTTCCCAAAGCGGCGGTGCGGTGCTCTTGTTGGTTGGTCGCGGCTCATGGCTCGAACAAAGGCCGCGGGGGCTCGGCTGCTCCTCTTGCAACCCGACGGCTCGAGCCTGGGCTTGGTAGTTCCCATCGTCGGACAGAGAGCTACGCATTCTGGCGTCGGGATCGGATACCTGGTGGATTACGGGGGGTCCCTGACTATCTGCCGTGAGGCGCGTATGGTTGTGTTGAATGATTGGGGCGCACACGCGGCAACAAAAGCGTTGATGGTGGTGACGTGACGATATGGTGGAAATGCAGAGTGCCCGTGTTCAGTGGTAGTAGGTGTACTAAGTAAGGCATCAACGAAGAGGCATGAATGAGGTGCGCCTTCCGAATTGCTCCCTCAGATTAACTAACACATTCCCATGCTGGTATGTCCGGTCAATCGAGCCTTCCGACACCACTGATTGATGAGCACCCGCATCCGCCTTCCGGAAGCTTTTCGCGCATCCATTCTCAGCACCAGCGTCAGCGTCAGGCTTTCGGGCTACACTCTGCTCCGTCACGCTGCGGGCTATCGTCGCTCTTCTGTTTGTCCCTACACGCTTCCGTGGCCCTGTCGCATTGCTTGTCCAACTTCAGCTCCTTGTTCGAGCACTTGAGGACGACGAGGTTATTTCTAAAGCCGTTCCCATTGCCGTCAGCAAAGCGCATCCATCCCAGCCTCCGCCCTCTCGTCGGTGGGCGTCCAAAATAACAAAGCACTTATACACACACACACACACACACACACACACACGGACTTACCCACAGAAGACGTCCCCTTCGGCGTGCTTTTCGCACTCGCCGGCCGAGACGAGGAGCCCGTACAGGGCGAGGAACAGGAGCGTGACCACCGATCGCATCGGGGCCGACGTGGAAAGACGATGGCGGCTACGATTAACGCTAGGCGAGGACGACGACGACGACGAAGAAGAAGACAAAAGATGAAGATGCAGAAGAAGTGGCCAAACTGCAGACATCGAGGCAACGCGAGTCGGCAGACAGGCAGTCCAATGTAAGCGCCGAACGCAGCCTCCCCCCCTTTCGTCGGGGAGACGCAAGGGCGCACGAACACGCCGACTCCCGATGATCAATTTTGCCGGAAAGCTGGGGTGACATCCGTCACACGCATATGGGCAGGTGTGTAGTGTTTTGCTGCGACATCGCTGACCCTAGGCTACGCTGGCTGACCCCCTCGGCGCTGGCCGGCTGACCCGCATGGTCTCTCGCCTGTACCTTCTCCTCGCCACCCACCTCTCCCCCGAGAGCCTCGCCAGCATATGCAGGCGCGTATCACACGAGGTCGGCATGGGAGGATATGGCTCGGTGCGGCACCACGGACTGGTACGAATAGCGCATGCATACCACAAGGTGAGTTCAGCCTGGCTGCGCGAAGGCACTTACTTGCAAGAGCTTTTGTGTGTGCGTATGATGCATACATAAGTGACATGCATGGGTCGTGTTGGAAGACTCGGTCTCTGCTGCTGTTCATGGTCTCCACGCTAGGACGTGTGTATATATATATGTATGGGAGTGTCCTCCCCTCTCCGGTTCGCTCCTTCTTCTTGTTCTTCAATCAATTAATCTCAACGCTCCAACCCTCGTCCAACAGGTCGACCCGACCAACGTTGTTCGGGTGCGAGCTGGGCTTCGGAAGGGATTCCTGCTTCTGCTGCTTCCGGTGGGTAGGGGCGAGGGATGTGTCTCAAGAGGTTGATCAGACATGGAGTTCTTCTTGGTCATGGTGCTGGACTTGGGAGATGGTGTTGGCCTTGGACTCGGTGTTGGTTGCAGCGTGGGACTTCGAGGTCCGTCAGCAGCACGGCGTGCAAAAAGGTATCAAGCGACCGACGACGACCTGCATGGTGGCGAATAATTACCATGAACCCGGCGACGCTCAACATCTAGCTGGTACAGTCTGGACATCGAGGAAAAGGGGGCGGCCGGCCGAATGAAACAAAAAGAAAAGACTCCCTCTGTGAGAGACTTGTCAAGGTCCGCCTGGGGGTCGAACCCAGAATCTCCTGATAAATCTACTCGTAGTCAGACGCCTTGCCATTGGGCCAACGGACCTATTGTTGTTTGTTGAATGGACGACGGCTTAACGGCTGTCATGTCATAAGCTGGGTGGGTGTGGTGAGGAAATCCGATCGGGGTCGAGTTGTGGGTGGTAGGTCACGATTCTGGTGACGAAGAGACGACGGCGAAAGAGTCATCGGGGTGTTGTGCGCTGAGAGGCGACGAGGGGAAAGTTGGGCGATGTGGGGAAGAGAACCTTCCATAGCTCGGGGATGGATCCATGGCAAGGAAAATAAAGGTAGGGTAGCCCGGCTCACAACCTTAACCTAGAAGCATGTACTAATGTATGGGATGGGAATAGCCTTGTGTCTACAGTAACATTCGTGGACATTTTGGCCGGCCTGGGCTTCTGTCAGGGAGCTCGCTGGCTCGAATTCGTCATATCATTAAGTTGAAGGTACAGATGCGCCCATATACATAGGTACGCATTTTCCCAGTTATTTCCGCGCCGTCACCAGCTCTTCCCACTGCACGCCGGCCCACTCCTCGGTGTAGCCGGCCTGGCCCTCGTCGACGCCGCGCGGCTGGCAGTCGGCCTCGCAGACGCCGACGATGACGGTGCCCCAGTCCATGCCCTCGAGGCCCAGCTCCTCGGCCTCGAGCTCGGCGATGGCGTTGGGCACCAGCTGCACCTCGAACACGCGCCGGCTCCCGCACTGCCCGCACCGGGGGAGGGGGGGGGTCTTGCCGCCCGCCGACAGCAGCTTGCCGACGGCGTCCGTCTTGGAGTACAGCAGCGGCTCGCCCGCGAACTCGTAGCGGATGACCTGCTCGGGGTTCTGGACCAGCCGGTCGGCGAACTTTTGGAAGTCGGCGTCCATGGTCGACTCGAAGACGTTCTTGTCCTCCTTGTCGTTGCCGCCACCCGCCGCCGCGCCGTCGTCAATGTCCATCTGCACCGTCGCCTGCGACACGGGCGGCGGCGTCGGCTCGAGCGTCTCGTAGTCGGCGTCGTCCAGGTACGAGACGGGGTAGGGCGCGGGCATGTCCTTCTCCTCGGGCCACGCCTCGGGCGGCGGCGGCGGGCCCGACGGCGTCTGCGGGTTGTTGAGGGAGAGCTTCTCGGCAAAGGTCTGCGGCAGCGCCTTGGACGCTTCTTCGGCCGGGGGTTCCGACGCCTCGGCGGGCGGGGGCGGCGCCGCGGCCCCGGGGTTGCTGAAGGGGTTGGCCGGGGCCGAGAAGGGGTTGCTCGCCGCGGGGGAGGCGCCCGTCGCGAAGGGGTTCGCCGACCCGGAGCCGGCGCCCATGGTCTTGGCGCCGAACAGCGTCTCGCCGAGGTTGGGTATCACTTTCTTGGCCTTCTCGGCCTCGGCCTCGGCCTCCTTCTCCTCCTTTTGCGCCTTCTTGGCGGCGGCGGCGGACTTGCTCCCCGGGGCGACGCGCACGCCGCGGAGGGCCCGTATGCTTCCGTCCTTGCGCCGGCAGCTCTTGCTCTTGCAGGCAAAGACGTACAGCCGCCGCTCGTGGCCGGGGAACCGGTCGGGCAGCTCGCCGTTGAGCTGGAGGAGGAGGACCATCATGCCCTTGCAGTTCTTGCAGCGCGCGAGGGCCGCCGACGGGGGCGCGGCGGGATCGAGCCATTCCTGTCGGGCGGGCAAGAGGATCGTGGTCAGCTTCCGAGCGGCCGGGGCGCCATCGCTTTCCCGCCTCCCACGCGGCGCGCGCGGGCATCACGTCGCACTTACAGGGCGGCCGCCGAGCCGGCTGACGGTGTCTTCCTCGGCATCCTTGGAGGCGTAGCCCAGGAGGACGCTGGTCTCGATGAAGTCCTCCTGGCCTCCGGCCGACGAGTCGCTGTCGTAATCTACACCCATGGTTGGCAATCCGGCGGGCGGTTTCGGGGCGTTTGGGAAATGGTCGCGGGCGACGTCGATGCCGAACAGCGGCGCCGCCATTATTTTTTTCTTATCCGGTATGGAGGGGGAGGGGCTTATCGGCCAGGGATCGATCGTCTTGTCTGGTCTGTGCGCCGGTGCTCCCGCGCGCCGGAATGGGTACCTCTTAAGGTACATACCTATAAGAGGTACTTAAGTCAAGTAAGTACTTTACCTTACATCCAGTAAAGTATGTAGGTACCCTATCTGTCGACCTCACCTAGAACGAGGAGGGATGGCCATAATTGATCCCAGTATAACACATTGTGTTATGGGATCCCGTCCTCCTCCCATGTACAGCCAGAATTTGGAGAGCCTTCGCTCAGGACAAGCCGTCATGTTACCTAGGCCATCAACTTCGAATGCACCCCGGGGGACAAAGCACTCACTACTGCCGCATGGCCAAGGAGGTCTCGCTCGCCAGTCGTCTGTCGGATTGGGACAAAAGTCCGGCCATCACGGGGGCACTCTCACTGACCTGCCTGCCGAACTAAGTGATCCGCGCCAACGCTCGTGTCCAACGACCGCCCGTTCCATTCCGTCCACCCCGGACGCTTACAGAAAAGCTCTCCGGGGGTCATGCTAGGTCGAGAGCTTGAGCCCCTCTCCCTCAGGCAGCTAACGATCCCGGCCATCATGCAGCACCCGCTTTAGGTTGCGGGATCCCCCGGTTCCGAGAGACGGCGGCATGGCGGTTGAAGGCGCGGTCCGCCGGGGCCGGAAACCGAAATTGTTATTCGTTATACCTTGCAGCGGCATATAGCGGCGCGGGGGGGGGGAATGGGGGCAGAGAGGCGGGAGATTGGCGAAGCCCAAGCCGAGATACATAACTCCTCTCTCTCTATCTCTCTATCTCTCTCTCTCTCTCTCTCTCTCTCGGCTCCATGCGGGACCTTGGCGCCACATGCAGCTGCCGACTCGCCGCGGCATCGTGGCCTCTTGGTTCCGCCTGGATCGTCATGTGGCCGAGCGGCCCGACTGCGACGATAGAGGCCGTGTCGGCAGGGCGCCAACGAGGTCGGCGCGGGGGTTGGGAACGACAGGAACGAGGGGGTTCTCCTGATAAAATGGAGCGTTGGTTCCAAGGCGTTTCGCGGCGAGCTCTCCCCCCGTCTGCTTTCTCATCGTGTCAGTAGTGGCGCTGTCGTCGTCCTCCCCCTCCTCTCTGTTCGGCCCGCAAGTTTGCAACACGATGCTTCTCCGTACGCTCCTGGCTGCTGCTCTCGCCGTGGGCCCCATTGTCGAGACCCTGGCCAACCCCCTCCCACCCGCCGAGGCTTTGCTAAAGAAGCGGGCGGTCCCCGACACGCACGCCCTCCACGAACGCCACGGCTTGCACACAGGCCGGAAGTGGACCAAGAGACACAAGTTGGCCCAGAATGTAGTGTTGCCCATGAGGATTGGACTGAAGCAGTCCAACCTCGAGGCGGGCCACAATAGGCTCATGGACATGTAAGCGCTCCGAGCAAGGGGGGGTAACCAGTAACAAAGGCGGTTCTGACCCGATCCCTGAACAGCGCCAATCCCAAGTCAGCCTACTATGGTAAACACATGAGCTCCGAAGAGGTTCTTGCCTTCTTCGCCCCTCCAACGACGAGCGTGGATGCGGTTCTTGACTGGGTCACAAGCTCTGGGATACCCCGAGCAAGTGTGACCCAGTCAGCCAACAAGCAGGTATACAACTCGGCTTCGCGCCTGAACCCGGGGGGTCTTTCTGTTCCTCTAACATCTTTGGTAGTGGATTCAGTTCGATGCCACAGCGCTCCAAGTAGAAAGCCTTCTATACGCCGACTTCTACCAGTTCCAGCACATCGACGGAAGTCTGGACATCGCGACAGAGGAGTACCACGTCCCAGGCCACATCCAGGAGCATATTGACTACATCACGCCGGGAACGCGTCTTCGGACCCGGCCCAAGGGACCAAAGCCCGGAACTGAAGGGGCCAGAAGGCGCTCAATCCGCCACGGAGCCGGGCCGGGGGCGAATTCCCTTCTCACCAGGCTCCCGACGCTTCCTCAGATCAACTCGACGACTTGCTCCCAATACGTAACCGCGGACTGCACCAGAGGTAAGCATGCCCTGCAAACCGAAACTGCTCGGGGCTGATGTGGACGCAGTGCAGTACAACCTGCCCAATGCTACCTCGGCTGCGCCTGGCAACGAGCTGGGTATTTTCGAAAGTCTGGGCGACCACTACAGCCGAGAAGACCTCGACTATTTCTGGAAAACACTGTACCCGTAAGTGACCATCTCGGCGATATCTCACCGGCTCACACTCAACAAGGTGGATGAACGTCCCCAACGGCACATACCTTGAAGAGCGACTCGTCGATGGCGCCGTGGGGGCCTTCGAAGACCTGCCAGGGGACGTCAACATCTCCAACGTCGGTCTCGAGTCGATGCTCGACTTTCAAGCCGCCTGGCCCCTTATATACCCGCAGAAAACGGTCCTATACCAGGTGGACGACGAGCACTACCAGCTCTCCAACACGACGGGCTTCTGGAACACCTTCCTCGACGCCATTGACGGCAGCTATTGCAACTACAGCGCCTACGGTGAGACGGGCAACTGTGTCGATCCCAAATGTGCTGACCCGGTGTACCCGGACCCGGACCCCAGTGGCTACAAGGGACAGCTGCAGTGCGGCGTCTACCAGCCGACCAACGTCATCTCCATATCGTACGGTGGCGATGAATTCGCGACCACGGACGCGTACGTCAAGCGGCAGTGCGACGAGTGGATGAAGCTGGCGCTGCAGGGCACGACGGTCGTCATGTCATCAGGCGACGACGGGGTCGGCAGCCCCGGGGGCTGTCCCAAGGGGGGTGCGGACAACCACATCGTCTTCGCCCCCGATTTTGCCGCGTCCTGTCCCTACATCCTCGCCGTGGGCGGCACCGAGTGGGATCGGCAGCGCGACGACGTGCCGCCGGAGCCGTGGGAAAAGCTGGACGAGGTGGCCACGACGCAGTTTGGCAGCGGCGGCGGTTTCAGCAACATCTTTCCCATGCCTGCCTATCAAATAGACGCCGTGAACCGATACCTGGACAAGGTGGGCCCGAGCCTGCCCTTTGCCTCGTACAGCCAAATGGTCGTCGAAAACGATTTCTCCGCCATTGTTTCGGGTGTGTACAACAGGGTTGGACGGGCCTACCCCGACGTAAGTGCCGTGGCGGAGAACCAGGTGGTTTTTGCCGCAGGTCGATGGCACTTGGTTGGTGGCACATCGCTCTCAGCGCCCATTTGGGGAGCCGTCCTCACGCTCGTCAACGAGGAGCGTATCAAAGCCGGAAAAAACACCGTGGGTTTCATTAACCCCATCCTGGTATGTGCACACCCCCCCCTGTGCCTGGCCCCGTATCGATCGAAGGGGCTAACTGGTCTTGGCCGGGCAGTATGCCCATCCCGAGGTGTTCAACGACGTTGTCACCGGCAACAACCCTGGCTGTGGCACCCCAGGGTTCAATGCCACGGAGGGCTGGGACGCAGTAACTGGTCTCGGGTAGGTCTTGGATTGGTGGTGGCACCTTCATGATGCTGACATGATCAAGGTCGCCAAACTATCCCAAACTGTTGGCGCTGCTCATGAGTTTGTGACCGGCGGTGGTTTAGCACGAGGCTTTCCCTTCCTGCTCGTGGTAACGGACGCGTAGCGGGCCTGGGTAGCCATTGTAGCCATCACTGGTGGATTTCCCACGGCAGGCGGGCACCATGCTACAAGTCGCGTGGGCGCTTTGCATCGTGCCGGTTTCCACACAGGTGTTTAGATTCGTGGTTTGTTGCCGTCTTTAGGGTCTTAAGGCACGGAGAGGAGGTGCTGCGTTGCGGCGGGCGGGGAGGCTGCGTGTTGGAAAGTTATCTCACCCCGTTCGAACATGCATGACTATCATTCTTTCTCCGGAGTCGTCTGGCTATCTGCTGCTGCTGCTGCTGCTGCTGCTGCTGCTGGCGCCTGGGATTGCCATCGCTTCTCCTTCTCCACGCCGTTCCTCCGCTGGGCCGTGTCGCAGTGGACCAGGTTGCCGCACTCGCACTCGGCGCCGCGGAGCCAGCGGTAGGTGATGCTCCAGCGGTCGGCCCGCTTGCGCACGGTGCCGTCGGCCAGGGTGTCGGTCCGGCGCTTCTTGATGCCGTGGGTCCAGTGCAGACGGGCGTCGCCGCGCAGTTGCAGCAGGCTGCGCGGCGCGAGGTCCAGCTCGGCGCGGCGGTCGCCGCGCCGGAACTGCATCATGACGGGGCTGCCCAGCGACAGCGAGTACAGCTGGTCGTAGGTCGAGTGCGTGTCGACGTGCGGCGGGATGCCCGCCCCCGGCGGGTAGTACTGCAGGCACACCTGCTCGGGCGCGCGCCCCTCGGCCGTGGGCACCAGCGGCGCCAGCCAGTCCGGGAAGGGCCGGTACGGAATGTCCGGGTCCACGCCGAACGTCTTGTAGTCGAAGGTGTAGCCGTAGTGCAGGCTGATGCGCCCCGGCCGGTCGGGCCACTCGAGCTGCTCCCGGAAGATGCGCACGAGACGCTCCTCGTGCTCGGCCGTGATGAAGTTTTCTTGCCAGAGCAGGCCCGGCGGGTCCATGGGCAGCTCCTCCATGATCCTAATTTCGGCTGCTGCGTCCCAGCAAGAAGAAGAAGAAGAGCGACTTTATATGCGTCCGGAGCTAGAAAGGAGACAACACACACTCGTCATAACAGCAGAACGAGAGGCTGAGCGTGTCAGGGGAGAAGAGAATGATTTGACAATAGGCCGGCCACCCGCAGACAGATCTATTTTGAGACGGATTCTCTCACCCACGCCCCTCCTCCTCCACTGGCAGTTGCAGACGGTTAAAAGTGGATCGGCCCTTACGTCGGACCTTCCTCTTCCCCCATTCTCGTGGGATCTATCTAAAGTAGGTAGACATATGATATGTACATACATACTTACATAGTACCTACTATATGCATGTCAGTTACGATCCACGTACCTCCTTTCCATCGATTGATCCAGGAGTCGACGGGCACCAATAAATGAAGCAATAGGATAAATTATAAACCACGATCGTGCATTCCGATTCAACCCCGAGCCATAACGAATCTTTTCGTGTCTGTCACAGAGCCGACCCCCTCCTCACTCACTCTGCATCCGTCACAGACTTTTTGCCCTCGACATCCTCCAGAGGACATCGGGTTCCCTTGTGAGAACGATGGATTCGAATGATTGAAAATGCTTTAGATTCGACACTCTCCCACACATATATCCTCTACATAGTTGGAATGACAGTCCAAAGGTGCCCGACGCCATGCTCATTGCAGTACCACCAACATATACACTCAAGAACTTAGTTCGCCACCATGCATTCGATATCCAAAAAATTGTTGGCTGCCTCACGGCGAGCCGGCCCTCGAGATACCAGATCCCGCAAGGACGGCCGCTCTCCCTTGCTGATCGCCATGACCGGGGGGGGGGGGGGGGGGGGTCGTCGGCGTGGTATTCTTGACGACGCTGGTCGGGTGCCAAAATCGGATGTTCCACTCTATTGGAACGTTCCCCGAATCTTTGCGTATAGATCCGTGTCAAAGAAGTTGTAGTCCTCGTTCAGCTCACAGAACTCGTGTTGCATGAGCAGCCGCTCCGCTGTTGGACGCTCTCTCGGGTCCCTGTTTGATGTCGTCAGCTCGAAGCCTCTCTTCCCCGATCTCCCCCGAAAGCGAGGGAAAATGCACTTACACAGTAAAACAGTCCAGCATGAAGCCGAGTGCGTAGGGGCTGATGGCCTCACGCACCTCGTCCGGAATCGGCGGCGATTCTCCGTTCGCGATCTTGTAGATGGCACCTACCGCCTCGTCCTTGGACCAGGGTCGTCGTCCGCAGAACATCTCCAAAACAACACATCCCAGACTCCAGATGTCCACCTTGGCGCTGTATCCGCCGACTTGAGAACGAATGACCTCGGGGGCCATCCAGAAGACGGATCCCTGCATGCTGTTGGTCTTATCGTTGCCGTAGATGTCGTCCGTCTTCTTGGAGATGCCGAAATCCGAGATCTTGCAGGTGCCGTCCAGGTCCAGTAGGATATTGTCGGCCTTCAAGTCACGATGCAAAATGCCCTCGCGGTGAAGATAGGCCAAGCCCGACAGCGCCTGGCGCGTCAGGCTCGATACGACCGGCTCCTCGAACTTGCCGTGCTTGCGCAGGCAAGAGCCAATGGATCCACCAGAGATATACTCCAAAAAGATGCTGATGCTGGTCTCCTTGCGCTCACAGCCGAGATACTGCACAATGTTGACGTGGTCGAGATACTGCATAGTGTCGATCTCCTGGTCCAGCGCCGCGACGAGCTCGCGCATCCTGTTCTTATCACCGGCCGCTGCTTTAGGGTTGACTTCGACTTCCTTGACTGCTAGGAACTCTCCGGTTGTCGCATTCATACCCAGGTAGACTCGGCCGTAGGTTCCCTTGCCGATCAGTTCACCCTTAAACCAGCGGAACGTCGTCTGGCGCTTGGGCAGCGTGTCCTGGGGGATTTCGGGCAGGATGTCGATAATGGATCCACGCTCGGGTCGGATTTGCACCACATTGGCACCGAACATCTTGGTGCTCTTGCGGCGTTGGATCGTCGACGTGTTGCCGCCGCCGCCACCACCACCGGCACCAGACGCAGCCGACGCGGCTGTGTAGCGCTTGTTCGCCTCGTGGGCCCCCCGTGCTACTTCTCGGATCGACTTCATGCGCCCGAGACCACCCGACCTGCGCACGCTGCGTTGCGCCACCGACGCGATCGAGCTGGGCCGCTCCAGAGCCTTGAGCGTCGACTCGTCTGATCCCAGAGTATCGTTCTCGCTGTACATAGATGCCCGCGGAGTGGCAATGCCCACTGTGGGCGTGTGCAGAGTGGGCTCCTCGGTGAGGTTGGGGGTTTCGGTTCCGATACTGCTACCTAGCGCGCTGTCGCCGGATGACGGGTCGGTGGGGGAGACATCCTGTATCTGCGACTCGTCCAGAACAGGCTGGTCGAGATCCAATTCCGGGAAGAAGGCATCGAGGTTACTCAACAGGGCCTCGGGGGGTGGACGGTTGGCCCAGACGTCACGCTCAATGAACGACTTGCGGCGGCCCAACTTGCTTTCGTCCGAATCAGACGGTGTTGCCGGGGTACGGCGGCGGGAACCTTGCCCATCGTAAGAGTCAGCGCCGCCGGGCGAGCCGTCAAATGACACAGACAGCTGCTTTTTAGACCTGGAGGTTCTGAGAGTCAGGCTTGGCCGCTTGTTGTTAGGATCCGAGTCGTTGTCGTCCATCATCGGCTTCTTCGCCTTCACGGAGTCTGTTTGACCTCGCACGGGCACCGCGAACAGACCGTCATCCGAGTCGTCGTCCGAGTCGTCCTCCTTCACAACTGCAGGCACGGTCGGCTGGTTGAACTGCACGTCCGTCTCGGTGAAATCGACATCGGGGCCATGCGATTTGCGGCGGTTCGCGGTCGAATCGGAACCGGCGCCCGACGGGTGTCCGGTACTGGGGCTGACGGCACCGGGCGACGTCGGGCGTTTTTCTAACACATCCAGTTCAGCCATAGCTCTGCTTCCGGGCCTCCTGCGGCCTGGTTGACCCGGCGTGCCACCTGGCGAGTAGTCCGGGACTACAAAGGCAAGATCCCCTCGACTCCACGTAAGAGATCCAGGCGACCCGTTCGTTGACGCCGGACTACTGCGACCAGATGCAGCTCCGCTCAACTCGGCACTAGCTATAGACCTCTTACCTCTGTGTTCATCGTAACCATGCTGGCCCGAGCCGTTCCGGTGGGTGGGCGGGCCATGCGGCGGCCGGGTAGGTCGTCCAAAGTGGCTCAAAGCGCTTCCCATGCCCACAAGCGCTCCCAGGGCGGAGGTGGCGGGCTCCCTCGTGGCCGTGGCCGGTCGTCGTTGTGATAACTCTTGTTGTGCCGCATCGCCGTTGGACGTGGCTGGCCTCCGGGAACTGGGGAAACCGTCAATGCTGCCCTGCGACGAGCGCATGTTATGGCCTGTTTTCCGGCTCAGAGAGTTGGCCTTGATCAAGGTGGCCGTCTCCACGCCGGGGGGCGCCGGGGCTCGGCGTTGCGGCAATAAGCTGTCCGTCTTCTTTTCCTCGTACGGTGAGCCGCGCGGCTGGTCAAAGTCGACCTGTCTTCCCACAATTCCATACGACGGGCTGAGATCCTGCGGGGAGGTCTTCTCAAGGGCCTGCTTTCGCTTGGCCAGGTAGGCCTGCTGTTGCTTCTCGACCTCGGCCCTGTATGCACTGGCCTTCTTGGCCAGCTCGTTAGGATCAGGACCACTGTCGCCTACCTTGTTTACCCTCGAGGTGGGGGGCGAGGAACTGGATCGAGACCGCTGGCCGTTCAAACGTGCGTAGGTATCCTCGTCCACGGCCGCAGCCGGGGGTACGTAGCTCGGTGTCACGACAGCCGGGGCCTCGTGGCTGGCCTGGGGAGCGCCGCCCATCCGCACTAGAAGCTTCAGTGTCCCGTTGGTGTCGCCCTTGTTCATCTTGTGAATGACAAGACTCTGGTCCTCAAGCGGTTCGTCGTGTTCGGTCCGGCCCAGTTCGGTGAGGAATATGTCCGCTGACAAGGGGTCTGGAACCCCGAGATTCATGCAAATGTTGTACCGCAGGTCCTGGGCGGACTCGCAGTCGGTCACGTCACACATTCGGTAGTTCCACCCATCCACGGTCGCGAGCAGGAATTTCCGCGAGGCGTAGTCCTTTCTGGAACGGAACGACGGGCCACCTTGGAAGCTCGAGATATCCAACGAGGCCTCCGAGGGGGCACCCAGACGGCTCCCGACAGACGATGGCTTCAGCATAACGGGGCTCGTCGGAGAGTCGCCCTCGTCGGGTGATGGGAACGAGCCATCTTCCTTCTGCCTATGCTTCCGCTTCAGGAAGCTCAGAAAGCTCTTGTCGTGTTTTGCCGATGCTGGCGGCTCGGCCCCGGCGGATCGATCGCCCGGCTCCAGGGGAGACCGTGTTCCGTTGGCCCCTTGGCGTAAGAAGGCAGTCGCCTCGGGTGGGATGCCGGAGCCGTATATAGCAGCGTTGGACGAGACGGAGCCAATGCTGTCCCTGGACCTGTGGCCAAAGCGTCCTGAAGGCGACGAGGCCGACAGGCCGCCCGACGATACAGGAATCAGCCCGGAGTATGGCCGGGGGCTGCCCCCGGGGCTCTCGCTCCGGTGGTCGCCCGTGCCCGGACTATGGCGACTTCGCTCCACGTCAATGTTCTTGAGAATTGTCCGATGGTTCGAGTCTGAACTCATAGTGTTACTCAAGGTGGGCATGGTGGTCGCTCGGGTCTGTGAATACCTACGCCCTCCAAACCCAGGCCCAGGTGCTTTGATGGGCGTATTGGGTGACTCGGCATCGGTGCCGGCACTGTGCGCGTTGAATGAGTCTTTTCGTGCGTGGCCGTCCTGGTGGCGGCCCGAAGGCGCAGCTGCAATGCCGCCATTGTGGACAATGGATCGAATGAGCCGACGCATCCGTTTTCCCTCCTCTCGCTCCCGCGCCTGGTCCCAGCCCGTGCCACTGTGTGTACACTCATGCGCCAGCTTTGGGTATACCTGCTGGTGCATCATGCCAAAATTTCCTCTGCCTCCATGGCCGCTTCCGAGCTCCAGGAAACGGGCCCCGTGCAGGTTGAGCCCCTTGAAGGTTTCTTGCCAGTCTTTGGAGAACTGGTTCGTAGCCAACCACAACAAGACGTGGTCCATTGGCCACTTGGCGGCCTGTTCGGGGGGGATGTTGGAAGGGGTATGGGCGCTGTTCTCCGAAGTCGAGGCGCGGTTGTGCAGAGCATACATCTGATCCCGGCTCTGGCTGTCGGCGGGCGTGGTGCCGGCCGTGTCGTTGTTGCCCGGGCCGGCGGGCGGCCAAGAATTCTGTGGCCCCGCCAGGTAGGCCAGGCTCTCGTCGAAGCCAAAGGCCGGGATACCGACGCCTTCCCCGTACGTATCGCCCTGGGGTATATAGGTCGCCGACATGGTGGCCGAATCTTGCTGCTGGTGCGGCGGCTGGGAGGGCGGCGGGGGGATGGGCTGGAGGCTCCCGGCCGGCGCTTGGTTGTGAGCGACAGGGTTGTAGGGAAGATGCGGGCCGAACGGGGGCGGCATGGCAAAGGGAGGACGGCCGCTGTACGTCGGGTTCCAGCCGTGCCAAGTCTGGGTCGCAAAGTTGTTGTTGTTGTTGTTCGGCGGCGGCACCGCGGGGGGCGGCGGAATTTGCAGAGCGGCGGGCACGGTCGGGGCGCTTGGGTACCGCGGGGGCGGCGGAGGGATGTTCATGACGGAGGCCGGGTTCATCTGGCCAGCGGTGGGCGGCGACATGGGCGGCGGCGGCGGCACAGCAAAGGGCCGCGAGGGGTCTCTGGAGCCCGGATTGGGATACATGGCGGCGGTCAATGGCGGCGGGGGAGGGGGGCCTCCTCCGCGCGTGCCCGGGCGGCTGGAGTCGCCGCCGTAGGAGGAGGGGACCAGGCTGGCGGTCGATGCCCGTTGGCGCAGAGCACCACCAGCGCTGGCGAAGTTGGCCGAGAGATAAGGCGGACGATCGTCGAGGGCGGCGGCGGGATCATAGGTAGACGGCGCAGGGTAGGGTGCCCCTGGCGCCAGCGTCGAGGGCGCGGGAGCAGCCTGGCTCTGGCTCTGGGACTGGATCGGGTGCGGGTGCGGGTGCGTGCCGGCGTCGTTGACCAGGCCGTCGAGGGTGTTGACGTTCTCATGGAAGCGCTGGGTCAGGATGGGAGGGTAGCGGCCCCCGGATGATGTCCCCTCGCTGGCGCTGTCCGATCTGCTCAACGCCAGGGGATTGCGCGAGCCGCTGATCATGACCGAAGCTCATCGCTTGGCCCACAGGACAGCCAGCGGTAGTCAGTCAGCCCAGGGCAGGCGCTCAGACTTGTTTGCTCGGGACAGAGGCTGGCCGTCGACGAGGGTCGGAGTGGGAGGGCGCGAGGGCACTACGCCGTAGTTGGGTAGCGCTCAGACGCTGTCGGTCGCTGTCGCTGGCGCTGGGAACGGACTGGTTGTTGGGTTTGACGACGGGGCTTGGATCTCGGGCGGCGGGCCAAGTGTGGGCCTGGGTCGCCAGGAAAGGATGGATGTTGGTGAAGTGCTGCCAACTTGCTTTTGCGAGCTGTCGTTGCATTCCCGCCAGGTTTCTGGCGTCGTCGCTTTCGGTACCTCGGGGGCCCAGTCTCGCCCTCTAAGCGCCGCGCTTGTTGTGACGGGCGAGTGCGCGACCGGGGTCTACAGCAGCGAGCCGACCAATTGTGGGCTGCGCAAGAAGACGGAGTACGGATAGTGTCGGGTAGGCGTTGCGTGTGTGATGTCCATTCAGTAGTACATACATCCATATGTGCCCTTGTGTGATGGAATTATGGGTGTGCATTGAATTATTGCTCTTTTGCGGACGTTCTCTGATGGATGGCTCGCCACCGAGTACATGTGACCTAAGTATGTAAGCAGGTGCGTAACTACATGTACCTAGCTACCTCTCACTACCTCTCACTACGACTTTTTGCTACGTCCCACCGCCGACCTCTCTATTCCGGCTCTCAATGAGACAGAGATCGATTCCTCGTCTTTCGGTTGAGGGAGTACGAGCGAGATGAGTCGGGTGCCGCAGTTGGAGAGCCGAACCCCCTCTTGCGGCCATCCAATGGATCCCAAGGGAACAAAGAAACCCCCTCCCGGCTGGTGTGCCACGACTGGAAGCAACGGGCCTGGGCAAAGCCGGACCGTTGGCGGTGTCTTATGGCTTGCTGATGATGGCGCGCTTACAATACTGATATCCAATACAACGGAGGGAGTATGTACAGAGGTGACAGCCCAGGTACCGACCCGTACTTTAGCCTGTCTGGGCTGCGCATCCCATACTCGCTGGCTCCCAGCTTATTACTGCCGCCTGCCCGGCTCCCTTGACCGGTCGCACCAGCGCGTCTCGTCAAGAAAAGACTCGTCTAAATCTACAACCCAAGTACTGCTAGTGGAGGGATAGGGATGGGGGACCCTCGATGATTTCTTGCCGTGAAAGCCGAGCGTGTTGGAGCCTGACGAAGACCCTCTTCTGTTCAGGGTGTGTGCAATCCCCCACGCGTGCTGTGTAAATAAAAGCACTGACACCCGCCACTGCCACGGATGATTAGCGGGAGCAGCTAAAATCGGAGAATCCGAGGCCCCTCGCTGAGGTCCCCAGTCCCGTCAATCCTGCCGGGGGTGACCAGTGGGAATATTCATCTTCACTGCCCAAGACGGAACGGCTGGCATGGGTATACCCAGATGGGATTGCGTGGCTTTCGGGAGAGCCCCCTTTCTGCCCGGTCGCTCTGAAACCCGAGGCCCGTCATCCCTAACAGTTGACCAGTGAATCGGGGCAGCACCTCATGCCTCCCCCCCTCGCCCCCCCCTCCCTCTAAACTTGGGCTCTTCGCCGTCGCCAGCTTTTAAGTTCAGCTCGAACGAACGTCAGTGAGGGAAAAGACGGGCTAATAAACCGTCCACTTGTAGATGTATGTATCTACTGCTTGCACTTGCGTCTCGGATCCATTGCCTCGACCCAGTGGATGATGTTCCCGAGTCGTATGGGATCCCACGGGACCTCACCTCAACTTGATGCATCGGGAATGCGGGGTCTTTGTTCAATGGACTATGTATGTAGGACCACGCGGCTGGAGCCGGAGGGTACATTGGCTCGCGCTTGAAAGCAAAACTGCACATAGGTACATTCAGACCTACTGTTAACTGGTGGTAAGTCTAGTACCAATGTGCAGTTTTTGCTTTCAAGCGCGAGAATTGGCCAGGTGGAATTGATTCTTTCTCCCCGTGCATGCAAATACAGGGACCACCCGCCGTCCGGCGCTACCCTGGTTAGGGTAATCACTTGTGCGACTACTGAGGGCGCTGAAAAGGTACACCCTGCGCTAGACCTAGGGCTTCAGAAAATAAGGTTGCTATTCTGGCACCGCATTCCCCGTCCGTACTATCCAGACTTATAATCTTGCTATACGGTGTCGATGGAAATTAAGAAAGGCCCGCTGATGCGGTGCGGCCTGTACGTCTACACGCCCTGGACCACGAAAATAATCAGGTACTGGCCTCCCATACCAGCGCTTACTCCAAACCAGCGATTCTGACCCGGTATTATTCAGAGCCCGCTGTTAGGCCGTTACTCGATCATTTGGCCCACCGTGGAAACATCACATGCTTTCGTATTATATGCCGACTATCCTATATCCAACTTTAGTCAAGCTACACCGTAGTAGCCGTGCAAAACGCCTTAGACGCCTATCGACACACAAACCTCCCGGTGCAGTACCTACTCAGTGTCGCTACCATCTGTCGGCGAACCTGAGTCGGCTTAATGCAACACATAGTTCCCGGCCCTGGCAAGTCGCGGAGACGACGCTACATCACGGCACACTTCCCGACGTCGATGCCGTACCCTTGTTGGCACTGTTCCAGGTACCCGGCCTCCTCCGATGTGCCCGCTAGGGTGTTGTGCGCCCGCACGAGGCCCTTGGCCCGAATCGTCTGCTTGCCGTTGCCGTGCCGCCACCGGATCTTCTGTACCCAGGCGCGCTCGTCGTCGTCGGTGCTAATCTCCCACTCTCCCCCGCTGACTTCGACGGTGCATTGATCCTTGGGGAAGTGATATTCGGGCAGGAAGATGGTGGTGGGTTGCTCCTCGTTCGGCGCCTCGATGCCATTGATCTCGAGGTGGAACTCGCAATTCTTCAAGTCAAACCCATAGTTCACCATCGTGCCGTTGATGGCAATGGGTGCTGGTCGTACAAAAGCCTCTGCCGCCCTGTAGCCAGGAGCGTTTGTAAGCTCCGGGTCCTGGCTTGTCTGGTCAGACGAGATGGAAGGGTTGGTCAGGGTGCGCTTGAGGTTTCCGGGATTGACCGATGCGCCGTCGTCGACCGCGGGTTTAGTCCCAGAAGCCGCCGTCTTCAGCAAACTGTTGCTACTCTGGTTGGCTGACGGCGCTGATGGGAGTGTCTGGTCATCAACCGAAAAGATGGACAAGTCCTCGCCGTTCCACTGGTCGCCTCGCACGTGATCGTTCTGACTGTACGTTAGCAGTAGGCCATGCGTGCCCATCTGGCCATTATTGTACTCACGTCTGTACAGTATAGCCATAAGGTGTAGCCCTCCATCGGTGCCCCCTCGACAGCGAAGTGGTTGGCGTCCATGGCCGCGGACTGGCTCGAGTAGTCGCCCGTCTTGTACGCATACTTGTCGTCCATGTCGTAAGGAATTCCAAACTCGCTCAGCAGACAAGGGTGGTTTCCCATGTAGTCGAGCCCCTCTTTCCTCATGGCCGCAAGCTGGTCTCGGAAGCAGTTGCGGATCGCCGTTTCTCCTATCTTAATGCCAAAAGCCGGATGCAAGTATCGGCCACGCAGAATGCCTAGCACATCGACGTTCCATGTCCTGTTCCATTTCTTGGTCATCAAAGTGATGCCATCGTAATAGTGAGGCGTGTAGACCATTTTGGGGTCATCGTCAGGCGTGCCCTTAATGGAGGGGGGAATTTCGAGGACCGGGGGTTGGCAAAGCATTATAGCATCCGGGTGCACTGCCCGTATCGTATCCCGATATTGGCGGTAGTGCTCCATAAAATAGGTATTGGTAAACTTGGGGTAGTCGAGTATTTCCCCCGTCTTGGGGTGTTTCTCGAAGTAGTTCTTCAGCAGCAGGGCGTCGGTGGATGGATCCCAGACGCCATGCTGGGCCCAGACACACTCTCCCAGCTTCCACCCAGCATCGCGCTTCCAGCCGTACCGCGAGTCGTCGTAATCGGCTGGCAGCCATGCCTGCTCCCCGTGGGGGTCGATGAGGGCTCTGCCCACCTTGTAAGGGCCGAGGCCGCCCATGTCCCAGGAGTCAACCTCGCAGGCTCTTCCCGAGCCTGTGAGAATGGCCTGCCAGAGGGTCGGGCAAGTCCCTTTCTTCAGGTTTTGCTCTTTCGGGATGACACTCAGGTCCACATGCCCGATCATGCCTCTGTTGGGCTCGTTCATGCTTTCCCAGCCAAAAACGACGTCGTTGAGGATATCGCCGGCCTCTTGGATCCGTTTGGCGAGGTGCTCACAGGCGCGAATGAAATGCCCCTGGAGGTAGTCCTGGATATTAACGCCGTCGATAATGCACTTGGGCGCGAAGTCCCGGCCGGCGAAGAAAAAGGTGAAAATGGTGGCGGCGGCAAGACGGTTGTAGTTGGTGGACCATATCATCTTGGGGAAGTTCTCGGGCTCGGGGTACGTATTGTGAACGATGGCGGCCTCGGTGGCGGCGAAGCTTTGCGGATTCAGGCCGCAGGCGTACAGCGTCCACATGGGCGCGCCTGAGCCGCCGGAGAACCGAGACCACTGCGGCGGTGCGGCCGATTAGCTTGTTGCCATCTCATGCCACGGCAGGGGGGAAGAGGCAAGGGCCGGACATACAACATCCTGGTGGGGGTCCATGAAGACGTAGAAGCCGTAATCCTTGGCCACGCGCAACACGTCGATGGTGTGCTGGATCCAAACTTCGTCGTACTTGCCAGGCCCGGCGGCCTCGATGGCCTCCCAGGTGAAGACATAACGGATCGTGTTGTAGCCGTACTTTTTCAAGCGCGCGAAGTGGATGTGGGCGTCTTCTTTGCGGAACGGCCGGTCGTGGAATTTGACATTGTCGCCATCGAAGAAGTCCTCGACCACGTGCGAGGGGATGGAGGGGGTGCTTGGCTGCTTGGCGTCGCCGGCTACATTGATGCCGCGGAGGAGGACATAGCGACCGTAGTTGTCTCTGAAATGCCCGTCTTCGATGGTCAGTCGCAAGGATGTCATGTTAGGGACCCTAGGTAATCACAAAGCGTCGTGCGTGAATGTGTGATTGGAGGTCTCAGTGGGTTGGAGGCGAAAGAGAGCGACGACGACGTTGGCCCGCGACGACGCAGGCTTGGGGGGGGGGGGGGGGGGGGGGGGGAACGAAGCGGTGACGTCGTGGTGATGGGACCCGCCTTGGCCCTCTAATTCGTCACCACGTGCTTCACACCGGTATGGGGTGAGATGGCGGTAGGAAGGGGGAAGATGCAGGGAATATTAGTAGAAGCTATGTAGGTCTGTAGGGTAAGCACAACGTAGGTAAAGAGAATGGATATAAGGTTGCAAATGGACAGTGTCGTCGTCGTAGGGAGATAAGTTCATGGGGCCTGTCAAGGGACCCTATTCGAGGCCGTAATGGGACGGAGGCCATGCCGACTTGGACCTGAGCGGGAGGTTCCAGTTGATAGACACCCCAGATGCACAGCTGTTTACCCCCTGCAATCCCATCCTGAGCGCTACTTAGAGGCGCTGTAACGAGCCGGGAAAGCCCCGCATCAGCTCCAGCTACTTGAGGAATGTACCTCTTCTGCCCGCCCTCCAGCGTCGACACCAGCCTTTCCAATCCCGACTTACCCAACCAACCTGCCTGGAAGTTCCTCTCCAGATGGGCCACGCACCGCCTGATGACGGTATCGACACTTGACCGTCTCCATGATCGTCACCTGTCACCACGATTACCGCGAACACGTCTGCTTTCATAAATTTTGACCGGCACCTCCGCGTCTGTTCTCTCCCCCCTCCTCTTCTTCTGCCCCTTCTCCCCAAGCCCGCCTGCCTAGGCAAGGCGCCGGACGCCCAACACCCAACATGTCCACCACGGCCAGGCTGAAGGCGGTCCGCGACGCCATCAAGCAGCAGAAGTGGGACGACGCTTCGCAACAGGCCCAGGACATCGTCAACAGCGACCCCAAGAGCTACCAGGCGTAAGCCCTATCACCTTTCCCCCACCCCATGCTGTGGCACCCGGCCCGCTAACACCATTCAGTCACGTGTTCCTTGCCTTTGCGCTCGACAAGAAAAACAAGCTTGAAGATGCTGAGAAGGCGTACGAGGCCGCCGCCGCGCTGCGCCCCGAAGACCCCCAGGTCTGGCAGGGACTGACGAAGCTGTACGAGAAGCAAGGCCCTGGCAAGATCCCCAAGTACAAGCAAGCTGCCTTGAAACTGGCAGCCATATTTCATGAGCAGAACGACATGTACAGGTGTCAGGACGCCATGGACAAGTTCACCGACTTTGCTCGCAACCAGGGCACGCGCGCCCAGTACGCGGAAGCCCTGGAGGCCATTCTGCCCGACAGCCCCATTTACCCGGCTCTCGAAGGCCGCTTGCCTCATCCCGCCAAGACCTACGAGGTCATCGCGCAGATCCTCGAGACGGATGAGAAGAAGCGCATCAACACTCTCATCGGCGAGCGTCGGACGAGGATAGGCGCCAAGGTCAGCGAGGTCACCGTCGAGGTGAACCGGGAGATCTTGGGCCAGAGCAAGCTGGGCCACATCTACGAGCAGCTAATCAACTGGAGTAACGACGATGACATCCGGCGCCAGTACGAGGAGAAGCTCCTGCAGTTTCGCTACGACCGCCTATTGGTCTTCGCCCCGGGGCCCGAGAAGGAATCCGAGCTCCAGATTGTCCAGAAGCTAGCCGCCGACATGGTCATCATCAAGCACCCCTTCCGCCTTGCCTGGGACATCACGGTGAACTGGCAGGACCACAAGGAGATCAAGGAATGGGACGCTAACATGCTGAACAACTACTGCTCGTTCTTTCCCGAGAGTGATCTCTGCAAGGTCCTGACGGGATTCATGACCAGCAAGATTTCGCCTTTCCCCATGAAGACGCCCACTGCACCGGAGCCTGCGGGGCCCCGGGGAGATGGCGACAGCAGCGAGGACGATGAAGACGGAGGTGCGCCGACTATCGTCATTCCGCTTACGGATGAGGACCGCTTGCTCATGATGATTGACGGTGTATCTACGACGGACTCGCTGCTTGCCCATCGACTCATGGCCGAGTACTACCAACACCTCGAAGAGCATGAGAGCAATGTCGAACTTATGCGCAAGGCGATGCGAATCATGGTGGATGAAACGAACAAGACCGGAAAGGTCTTTACCCACACCAAGCAAGCCTTCATGATCTATCTGGGCACTGCCCTGGTCTTCTACCAGTCTCCCCGAAACCACGGCGAGGCCAAATCCCTCTTCGACAAGGTTCTCGAGGTCGACCCACAGTCCACACCAGCACAGATCGGCGTCGGTCTCATATACGAGGAGGAAGAGGAGTATGACTCTGCTATTGAATTCCTTGAGCGGGCTCTGGAGCGCGACGGCGGCAATCTCCGTGTGGGTGCCGAAGTGGCCTGGTTGTATGCCCTGAAAGGGGACTATACGCGGGGCAAGTCGGAACTTGAGTCTCTGCTCCAGGCTATGTCGGCGAAGGGCACCCCGGCTTCCAAAGAGCTTCTTGCCCAGACCCAGCATCGACTTGGTGTTTGCGTGTGGAATCTGGACACCTCGAAAGCTGCCCGTAAGAGTCGGGCGGGAGCTTACGCGCACTTTCTGGATGCGCTCAAAAGTGATATCAGCTATGCTCCGGCCTACACCAGCCTGGGAATCTACTATTCCGAGTACGCCAAAGACAAGAAGCGTGCTCGGAAATGCTTCCTCAAGGCTGTCGAGTTGTCGCCGTCCGAAGTCGAGTCCGCCGAAAGGTTGGCCCGATCGTTTGCAGACGATGGCGACTGGGACCGTGTTGAGTTGATCGCTCAGCGCGTTGTCGATTCCGGCAAAGTGCGACCGCCGCCTGGCTCCAAGAGGAAGGGTATCAGCTGGCCTTTTTCAGCGCTGGGTGTCGCCGAGCTCAATAAGCAGGACTACAACAAGGCCATCGTCTCCTTCCAGTCAGCACTGCGCATGTCCCCCAATGACTACCATTCGTGGGTTGGGCTGGGTGAAAGCTACTACAGCTCAGGCCGGTTCATTGCCGCTACCAAAGCCATCCTGAACGCCCAAAGGCTGGAAGAGAGCCTGGGTGCTGACGTTCTGGGCGACACGTGGTTTACCAAGTACATGCTTGCTAATGTCAAGCGTGAGGTGGGGGAATACGACGACGCCGTCGCCCTGTACCGGGAGGTCACGGTGACGCGCGCCGACGAGGCTGGTGTGGCCATTGCCCTCATGCAAACCATGGTTGAGAGTGCTCTGGACTGCGTGGAAAAGGGCTTTTTCGGCAAGGCCGTTGATTTGGCCCTTGACACGATTTCGTTCGCCCTCGCGGTAACTCCTCAGGTCTCAACAAGCTTCAACTTCTGGAAGACCATCGGCGACGCCTGCTCCATCTTTGCGCAGGTTCAGAGTCGTTTGCGTGAATTCCCGTCCGAAAGTATCCGCCAGCTCACCGAGAGAGGCGAGGACAACGAGGCCGCCTACACCCTGTTGCACGAGGTCGACGGTGTCGGCAAAGAGGTTGTGCTGGCCAAGGGCCTGTATGCAAAGGAGGAGCGGGTCGGCGTGGACTTGACACGAAGTCTTCACGCGACCATTCTGGCACACAAGCGGGCTGTCCATGCTTGTGCCAACGACGTCCATGCCCAGTCGGTAGCCTATTACAATCTCGGCTGGGCCGAACATTTCGCCCACAGCCACCTACCTGCGGACCTGCGTGCGAAATCGAGCAGGTATCACAAGGCGGCGGTCAAGTGCTTCAAGCGCGCCATCGAACTGGAAGCGGGCAATCCAGCGTTTTGGAATGCCCTGGGCGTGGTCACCAGCGAGATCAATCCATCAGTGGCACAGCATTCCTTTGTGCGCAGCCTCTATCTGGACGAGCGTAGCCCGCACGCGTGGACGAATCTGGGGGCGCTTGCTCTCATGCAGAATGACATGCAGGTCGCCAATGAGGCCTTCACGCGGGCTCAGTCAAACGATCCAGACTACGCCCATGCCTGGCTCGGTCAAGGATTTGTTGCGCTTCTCTACGGCGACACCAAAGAAGCTCGTGGCTTGTTCACGCATGCCATGGACATATCGGAATCGTCCTCTGTACTCACTCGACGGCAATATTCTGTGTCGCTGTTCGATCACATACTGACGAAGCCTGCCACCCTGAGCGCTGCCACCTTGATTCAGCCCTTGTTCGCACTGAGCCAGCTGCAACGCCTTCAGCCGCAGGACTTTGCCTACTCCCATCTCGCCACCTTGATCCAGGAGCGCACCAATGATCACCCTCGCGCGATCGGCATCCTGGTGAAAGCATGCAAACACCTCGAAATCAACTACGAAGCTACCGAGTCCCCCGCGACACTTGGCAAGTTCGCGTTAGCCAAGACGGATCTTGCACGCTCGTATCTGGCCGTTGGACAGCATGGCGAGGCCGTCGACTGCGGAGAAATGGCTCTGCAGCTCAGCAGTGATGAATCTGAGAACGAACTCACGGCTGAGCAGCGAAGAAAAGCGAGGCTGTCGGCACACTTGACCGTAGGGCTGGCCAAATATTTCCAAAAGGAGCACCAGGGGGCACTTGAATGCTTCGAAACCGCCTTGGAGGAATCTAACAACAACCCCGATGCGGTGTGCCTCCTCGCCCAGGTCCTTTGGGCTATCGGCACCGAAGAGGCCCGGGAGAGGGCACGTACGATGCTGTTTGAAGTCATCGAGGCCGACGCCAGCCACGTCCAGTCGGTGCTCCTCCTCGGCGTTATCGCCCTCCTGGATACGGACGAGGAGTCGCTGGAAGCCGTCGTCGCCGAACTGCAGAATTTGCGCACGAGCGACAAGGTGACCGACTCGGAACACGCCCAGATCGGGCAAGTTCTTCGGGCCGTGGCGGCCCTCTCGCCAAGTGCCAAGGAGGAGGACGTGCTGACGCAGGTCCAAAACGACGTGATGCTCTACCCGCATCTTCCCCACGGCTGGTCCAAACTGGGCGAGATCAGTGGCGAAGACCACCCGGCCGCCATGGCTCTGAAGGTAGCCTCGAAGGCGATTCCACCTCGGGGCGACCTCGGGGCCAAAGACCTCGCAGACGCCTACGCAGGTACCGGGCGCGTGGCCGACGCGCAGACGGCGGCTTTTATTGCACCCTGGGCGCCCAGCGGTTGGATCTCTCTTGGCCACGCTACGGCGAGCTCTTGAAAATGCCCGTTGGTTCATGGTATGCTACCCCTTTTTCACTGTGGTCGTCCTCCGTGCCTCTTCTTTCCCCTACCACCCTGTATGTGACGAATGTATCACCCAAAAATCATGTTTCAAGACGGGACTACGATCTTCGATGATTACCCTTACACTCTGATGCGGTCTGCGTATTACGACTTGGTCTCCTGCTGCGCTGTACCGGTTTGCTAACCAGAGACGAGAGCAGTAACGTGGGTGACGGTACGCCGCCTCTTTTTCGTCCCTGTCGTTTCCGTACTCCACACGCCGTGCATGATGAAACTTGTCAACCCCAAAATATGTTTCAAGACGGGACTGAGATCTTCGTTGATTATGACTTTACACTCTGATGCGGCCTCCTCCGTATTGCGAAGTTTGCCTCCTACCCTGTGGTGCCGGTTTGCTGACCCGAGGCGAGTCCAGTAACATGTCTGCGACACTACGAGCCATGCGGCGGGCATCTCAATGGGATTACCTCGCCGTCGCAGCTGGCGAAAAAAGGGCAGGCTAGCATAGATGCAACACGATGATACCAATATGACTCATGGATGGCTCAAAGGAAACGAATGATACACTCCCGATTCGGCCCTCGCTGTGCATCCTGGTTTACTATAGCGCCCGCCCTCGCTCGCTCAAATGGCTGGTTCTGCCAACAAGGTGGTATCGGGTGTCAGTGGAACAGGGACGTCCGTTCGCCGTTGGATCTTGACGTGGATGTCGTCAACAAGGCAGAACCACCAGTAACGCGTTGTCCACTGTTTGGCGCCGGGCACGAGCTCGAGCTGGTACGTCTCGTCAGTCCGCATAGCTGCCAATATCTCGACAGGGGCGAGCCAGCCACTTACATGGTAGCGACTGAAGATGGTGGCCACCATCTTGAGTGTGATCATCCACCCCAAGTCCTTCCCGGTGCATACGCGGCTCCCGGCACCAAAGGTGAGGTCCGTACTCCTCATGCGCCGCAGGCGAGCCTCGTACGCGTCGGGCGATTCCGTGGCGCCGCGCAGCCACCGCTCGGGCCGAAAGGCGTCCGCGTCGGCCCCGTAGACGCTCTCGTTCCGGTGCATCACCCAGGGATTCATGCCGACCTTGACGCCGGGGGGCAGGAAGCGTCCGTCGGGGAGGGTGAGCCCGCCCGGCGGCACGACGCGCTCCAGGACGCCACCCAGGATGGGGTGGATGCGCATGCCCTCGCGCACGACGGCCTGGAGGTAGGGCAGGTCGCAGGTCTGCGCGTAGGTGGGCGGGTAGGAGAGGGCGGCGGCGTCGAGCTCGGCGCGCAGCCGCGCGAGGACGGCCGGGTCGCGGAGAACGTGGTACACGACGGCCTTGGCGACGACGGCCGTCGTGTCGGCGCCGGCCAGCACGTTGAGCATGAGGTAGCCGACCACCTCGCCGTCGGTCACGAGACCGGGGTACTGGTCCTTGAGCGCCACGTAACGGCCAAGGAAGTCGTCGTCGGCGGCGGCGGTCCCCTTTGCGGCGGCGGCGCCGCAGCGCTCCGTCAGGCGGCCCACGCAATGCTCGGCGGCGGCGGCAAAGGTGGCAAAGCGCACCGGGCACCAGGGGTTCTTGCCCAGCCAGCCGTCGAGCCAGGGCATCTGGCCGACGACGCCAAAGTAGCGCATGCAGTGCTCGCCGGCGGCCGTCATGCCGCGGCGGTCCGCGCCGGCGCGCAGGAAGCCGAGATCGCGGCCAAAGGTGAGGGCGGCGTCGATGTCCCAGGCGCAGTAGCCAATCCACGCGGCCAGGTCGCACGTCGTCGCCGGGGCCGCCGGGGGGCCGTGGCCACCGTCGCCGCCGCCGCCGACGAAGCGTGCCTCAAGCTGCTGGCAGAAGACGACGTTCATCCGGCTGCAGTGGTGCTCGAGCGAGAGGAGCTGCGGGAGCTTGAAGAGCGGGCCGAACGGCCGCAGGAGCCGCGCGTGCCGGGCTTTATCGCGCGTGCCGAAGAGGTTCTCGATGCGCTGGCCGTTCTGTAGCGCGTCGTTGACACTGTAGAAGTCACCCTGGACGGGTCATTACCGTCTCGTCAGTGGTTCGTGTAGTTCCTTCCCTGCTCCGGGGTCCCATCGGGCCCTGGTCTGCGGTTTCGACCAAGAGGCCAGGCCTGGCGAGGGCGAGAAACCAGCCAAACCCGAAGGGTCGGGGAGGGCGACCAACAACGTACCTTGACGTACTCCCCCCGGGTCGAATAGACCACCTTGACGAGGTCCGGGTCGCTCAGGCTGACCATGTTGGGCCCGATGCGCACGGCGGGGCCCAGCCGGGCGTGCAGGCGGCGCTGCGTCTCGATCTGGGTGCACCGGTAGTAGTCCACGAGCCGCCACAGGTCCGTGAAGCGCGCCCAGAACGGGCCCGGGATGCGCCTTAGGGGCGAGGCGAGGTGAAGGTAGAGCGCGCGGGCGAGCACGAGGCCGGCAGCGGCGCCGAAGCAGAGCAAGGCGACGCTCGGGCTCGGGAAAGCCATCTTGACGAGGAGGCGGCGGCGGCGGAGGAGGAGGAGCTGGACTGAGCGATGGCAGTCGGGCGATCTACTACGTTTGTTAGCAATGTCGAATGAGAATATGCCGCCGTCTCGTGAGGGGAGGGGCATTTGGGCCCTGTTGTCGAATCCCCATCGCTACAACTATTGAGACAGACGGAGGGGGGGTTGACCAGTGACGCTCTTGTGTTATCGAAAGCGGCCCGAAGATACATAGGAAGTCACCAATTGAACCACAGCACTACATGTACCTTGGGGGTTTTTTTTTCCTTTTGCTGGCAGGCGCGGGCCAGTAATCCAGTGATGAGGCGGCCAACCGCCGTTCATCTGCGTCACACCGATTGGAATAGTCATATCGATTGGTCCCCCCCCTCTTCCCGGCCAATCGTCCCGTACGTGGTATTCCAGTGTCACCTCATCGTGGCAACGGCGGGGAATAACCAATGCGCGTATCGTATACCGTATAGCCGTATCCGGTGAAGATAGGCCACGCACCCGATCCGGGGAATGGTCGACTGCGAAGTTAGGGATCTCGGGGCCGTCGTCGTGCACATGCTGTCATACGTTGGGTATGTACTTAGGTAAGCAAGAAGTTTCCGAGTGGGAATGGGGGTGATGTCGGGGTCCTTCGACCTGCCATGTAAATGCCGCCAGCTATTGGCCTCCCTTTCCTCACTAGCGATGCGCCTTCGCGTCTCCTGTACCGGTGCCAAGATCCAGTCAAGCCTCCGGCCTTCGTCGTATTTTTTCTATTCCCATGCGTAGTAGGTTTCTCGAGACTCCCAGGGATAACACGTTACATGAATCCACGCGACGGTGGAAGCGACGAGCCTTTCTATTCATTACCATCCATTCCATGTTCCCTATCCTTGCCAGCCTTTGAAGACAATTCAGCGGCGGAGACACTGCGAAGAGCTCCCAAACCAATGATGACTTGTCCAGCATCCTTCTCATTCACCATTACACTCCACCACGCGTTACCTTGGCCTCCCTTCCGGCGGCCTCAATCGTCCGGCACCTGGGTGGCCGAGACGGTGACGGGCAGGCACGTACCATTCCAGCCGCCGCCGCCGCCGCCGGGGCCGCGGTAGGTCAGCACGCGCACGAGGGGGTTGGGGGCCCAGGGGCAGAGGGCGAAGGCGGCGTCGAGCTGGGTGTCGCCGGCGCCGACGAGGAAGTTGTCCTCGCCGGCGGCGAAGTCGCCGCCGTGGTAGGCGCCGTAGAAGGCGAGGCCGCCGAAGTTGGGGGCGTCGCGGCCGGGGTGGAAGGTGAGGGCGCGGCCGGGGACGGGGGCGTCGTTGCTCCAGAGGAGGCGCGCCTCGGCGTCGTCGTCACAGTAGGCCGAGCTGCCGCACGGCGCCGGCGCGTAGGCGTAGAGCTGCGTGCCGTAGTGGCTGCCCGAGAGGGTGAAGTTGGCGCGGGGCGCGGCCGGGGCCACGGCGCCGCCCGCCGCCTGCAGCCCCAGCACGCCCGCCGCGAAGTCGTGGTAGAAGGGCTGCAGCGCCTGCGACGACGCCCCGCCCGCCGTCACCGCCCAGAGGTAGAAGGGCCGCGTCGGGTCCACGCCGTAGACCGTGTCCGGGAACTGCACCACCTGTCGCGTGCGCAGCAGCTCGGCCAGCGGCGCCGCCGACGCCAAGCCCGCCGTCGCGGCCACGAGCGCCGCGGGGGCGCCGAGGTGCATCGTGGCGGGCGGCTCTCTGCGCGGGGGGGGGGGGAAGAGGGGTAAGGGACGAAGGAGACCGAGGCGAATCCGTCCCGAACAGCGCAAAAGCGTCGAGGACACGTAATGATAGTCGCAGTCGTGGTCGTGGTAGTAGCAGTAGGAATAATCACTTCTCAACCCGCCCCGTCTGGGAAATATCGACGTGAATTATAGAGCCGGGTGAAGGTCGACCGGCCGGTCGCGCGCCACTGTTCAGCATGATGTAATACAACGTGCTCATCCGGGCTTAGAGCCGAGCCGTCCCCTTCCACAGAAGCCGCTTTAGCGAACGAGCGAGACCCCACGGTGTCATTCGGGCACCGACGATAGATAGGAGAGACTGCCACCCACGGTTCCGTCGAGTGGCAGGAGAAGCCGTATTGCCGGATCTCCGACTGGCATCGAGTCCTGCCATTGGGCCGAGCGGTTGGGGGTGGACGGCAAAAGAGGGGGGGGCTCGGATGCCAATACGAGCAGCATGCCGCTAGATAGACTTCGCGGGTAATAAAGCAGGCCCGGTTGGGGAAAAGCCAGTGGATAGACCTGTAAGACAGGCTCTCGTGAAAGCTGACCATTGGGGATGATTACATCATCGCTGCTGTTCCCGTGTCCAGGTGAGTCGCTGTTTTGGGAGGGGGCCACTACACTGGATAGACGGTACCGAACTTGCCCGATGGAACAGAGAGAAGAACAGACCCCTCCGATTCGGCGGCAGGAAACAGGACTTAGTAAGGCGACGAACGGTGCAGCAGAAACCTGCAGATAGGGAACACCCTTCCGCGTAAAAGGGAGGGCCCGTATTGTCACCATCTCGTATTCACTGCGGCTGCGGCTGCCGGTGGTGGTGGTAGAAGACGGTGAGGCGTGGCACACGGAACGGCCAACCCCGACAAGAGGCCGGTGGGGGGTGGACAACGTGACATTCGGAATGAGACGAGATCATGGCGGCACGGTTGCGAGACGGGCGGTGCCGGAATAGGAGGAAGAAGAAAAATTTGGTATCTTTGGGGCTGGAAAATCATGTTTCTCATAATCTTGCCATCGTCTTGATGGACGTGTAAAAGTCATATAGCCACGGAGCGCGCTCGGAGTGTAATCCAGTCCATAGGAACCCCTCAAACGCCGTTTTGGTGATGCCTCCAATGCAACAACAGAAAGCCTGCAACCCCCCCGACAGCTCGTCGCGAAGCTTCTTAGGCCGTCTCCTCAAACGCCCGGCGGACGACGCGCGAGAACATGTCCACGTTGACGTCCTCGCGGACCTCGGTCTTCTTGGCCTCGTTCTCGGCGTTGCGCGGCACCAGCACCTTGTCGCCCTCAATCTTCCAGCCGGCCGTCTCCTGGATGAACTTGCGGGCGGCACCCTCCTCCAGCCCCAGCCACTCGGACAGGACGGCAATGTCGGCCTCGCGGAAGGCGTGGCTGATGATGCCGGCGATGCGCACGCGCACGCCCTCCTCGAAGCCCTCGATATCGGCCACGAGGTCGGCGCACAGGTCGTCGCCCTCGATGTTCCGCCAGAACTTGGCGTACTGGGCGCCCTCGAGCTGGTTGTTCAGCTCGCGGAGCTTGGCGATGGCCTCGGGCAGCTCGGCGCGCGAGTTGGCCGGCGCCAGGATGGACGGGGAGATGATGTGAAGCGCCAGCGAGAACTGCGGCGAGGGGAAGCACGTCATGGCCTTGACGAGGATGTTGGTGATGACCTCATCCTTAATGCGGTCCGGGTTCAGCTGGTACCTGGAGGTCGGCGATGCCCGGGGTCAGCCAAGTCGTGTCCCGTCGCGTCTTAAGAGCAAAAAAGGAGGACAACAGGAGGGCGTGATCAGATAGAGCTAATATTTCGACATCAGAGCGGGCGCGGGGGGATTCAATCCCCGGCCGTCAGGTAATAGGAAACGTAAAAATTGAACATCATTCCAGCCGGGCCCGTGTCCCATCCAGGGGAAACCGGGCAAAGACAGCAGAGAGTGGACGCGCCGGACTCACAGTTTCAGGAGGGTCCGGTTGGCATTGCAGTCAGTGTAGCGCTGCTCGCACTGCTGGCGCAAGTAGTCCTCGAGGACACCGACAGCCTCGGGGTTGTAGCGTTCGAGGCCGCTGATGATGCTGGAGATGGCCTCGGGCCGCTCCTGGGGATCTTCGCCTTCCATCATGGTGTCGGTGCGAAAGGTTGGGGGATTGGGAGAGAGGCAAGTCGCTTGGGAGGCGAGGGCGAGTTGCTGCCGCTGCTGCTTTGGCGGGGCTGAGGAAATGGACGTCGGATTTTTTCGATTTGTGCTGTGGGGCGCTGGCCTTGCGTCCATTGCCTCCAGCCTGGCTCCATGGCTCTTGCCTTTTTTTTTTTCATTTGCTGCGACGCCACAGACGCCAGCCACAGTAACTCCTCCCCCCATCTCATCAATGGATGCATTACTTCAGTACCTGCATACTTCTTTAGTACGTGTACCTCGCGATGGGGAATGAATGGCCTTCCAACATGTACCGCTCCGAGCGGCTCCCCTGGTCATCCGTACGGACGCCGCCGGCAGCCAAGTACCCCTTCACGAATTGTCCGCATCTCTCCGACCTTCCATTCCTGTTCACGCCGCCGCGTCACGAAGCGTGTCCCTTGATGGCCACTCGACTTTCACGCAAGGAGGTATTTAAGTACGTACTTACTTACTGTATTCTCGTTGCACGTAACCGTCGGGATTCCCCTCATCTCGTGTTCTGATACCGTCACGGGCTCACGAGAACTGGTACTACCTCTCCCACCCTCAACTGTCTGCATACAAGCCGCCCCCAAACCATCAGTTGCGGTGTTGTGTCACCCATAAACCTCCCCATACCTCTCTCTCTCTCTCTCTTTCTCACACACACACACACACACACACACACACACACACACAAACACACATCACGTATTCCTTAAACCCCCGTGTCACTTTCAAGCCGTTGGCCCGCTCTCTTTTATTCTTATCGCGAGTCTATAAGTCTATCGTTATTGTCATGATCCCATAATCCTATTGGTTGTTCCGTCTACCCATGTTCCCTCCTACGCCTTGACCAACAGGCTCTTGCCCGTCATCTCGGCCGGCTGGGGCAGGCCCAGGGCGGCCAGCACCGTAGGGGCGACGTCGCCCAGGACGCCCTCGTCGCCCTGCTGCAGGCTCCAGCCCTCGGGCGCGTTGGCCATGATGAAGGGCACCTTGTTGGTCGTGTGCGACGTCTTGGGCTTGCCGTCGGCGAACTTCATCTCCTCAGCGTTGCCGTGGTCGGCCGTGATGAAGAGGATGTAGTTCTCCTTCTTGCACGCCTCGAGGATCTCGCCAATGGCCTTGTCCGTGGCCTCGCAACCGACAATGGCCGCCTCGTAGACACCCGTGTGGCCCACCATGTCGGGCGGCGCAAAGTTGTTCATGACGAAGGGGAAGCGCTGCTCGGCGAGGCGCTTGCAGACCTGCTTGCCGACGCCCGCCGCGCTCATCTCGGGCGCCTGGTCGTACGTCGACACGCTCTTGTTCGAGGGGACGAGGTCCTGCGACTCGTCGCGCTCCTCGAGGGCAAAGGCCTTCTCGACGCCGCCGTTGAAGAAGAAGGTGACGTGGGCGTACTTCTCCGTCTCGGCCACGTGCACCTGCGGGACGCCCTGCTTGCCCAGCCACTCGGCCAGCACGTTGTCCATGACCTGGGGCTTGAAGGCCACCTCGAAGGGGTAGTCGAGCTTGTACTGCGTCATGGTGACCAGGTGCGCCTTGGGGTAGGGGAAGTCGGGGCGGGGCGAGCGGTCCACGTCGCCGAGGAGCTGCGTGATCTGGCGCACGCGGTCGGACCGGTAGTTGAAGAAGAAGACCTCGTCGCCGTCCTGGATGCGGGCCTCCTTGCCGCCGACGATGATGGGCTTGAGGAACTCGTCGTTCTCGCCCTTCTCGTAGCGCTCCTTGACCGTCTGGACGGGGTCGCTGCTCTCCTCGCCCTCGCCCAGGACCATGCCCTTGAGGGCGAGCTCGACGCGCTCCCAGCGCTTATCGCGGTCCATGGCGTAGTAGCGGCCGACGACGGTGGCGATCTGGCCGGCGCCAATCTCCTTGGTGCGCTCGACCAGCTCCTCCATGTAGGCGGCGCCCGACTTGGGGTCCGTGTCACGGCCGTCGCCGAAGAAGTGGATGAAGACCTTGGGCACGCCGGCGGCCTTGGCGGCCTTGAGCAGGGCGTAGAGGTGCTCCTGCTTGGAGTGCACGCCGCCGTGGGAGACGAGGCCGCAGAGGTGCAGCCTGCCGTTGCCGTTCTTGGCGGCGTCGATGGTGCGCTTGATGACGTCGTTCTGGGCGAACTCGCCCTTCTTGATGGTCTGGTCAATGCGGACGACGTCCTGCCAGACCACACGGCCGGCGCCGATGTTGAGGTGGCCGACCTCGGAGTTGCCCATCAGGCCCTCGGGCAGGCCGACGGCGAGCGACGAGGCCTCGAGGGGCGTGAAGCCGGTGGCGCTCTTGGACAGGCCGTCCATGACGGGGGTGTTGGCGTTGGTGATGGCATCGCCGTTCTTGGGCGAGTCGGCGCCGGGGATGCCCCAGCCGTCGATGACGATGAGGCAGGCTTTCTGGTCGGTCTTGGACATGGTGATGGGTGGTTTGCGGGAGGAAAGGCAAGTCTAGGGAGTGTCGTTTGCGCAAACAGAAACGACGGAGGGGCTTTGTTGAGATGTTTTATCGCTGCTCAGCAGCAGGAGCAGCAGCACCAGAAAGAAATGGCGGGGCTTCCTTTGCTTGGTGGGGGGGTTGAGCTCTCCAGCCGCTCCCGCCCTCTCAAGCTGAGCCTATGGCGTCGAAGCTGCCGCATTGGGTTTAAGCGGCTGGCCCGACACGCAGCATGAGATGACTGTCGTACGAATAGGAGACTTCCGGGATCCCGCGCCCGCCCTGAATGGCACATCGCAAGTGGATGAATCGCGTAGCTGCGTGAGAAGGGCCGTTTTGTTCTGCCGACCTAGCAACGCAGGAGGGCCGACTACGAATATCTCCCATGCCGTGTTGGCTGTTGCTGCCAAGCTGCTTCAGGCCCGGCCGGTCCCACGCATGAAGCGTCACATCATACTTGTAATCAGGATGGGGCCGCAGGCGTGGTTGGTTTCGTTCTATTCTTGTTGGATGGATCGTAGGCGGCGTCGGATCCCGTGTTCCTTGGTGAGCGAGCCGGACCGCCGGGGTCTCAGTGGGGGAGGCTGTTGGGTGTTTGTCCGTGTTTCGCTTGGTTCCATTCGAGTGGGAGATCATGATGGATGGATATACATGGGATGCCATTAGGTAAGTGCGTTTAGTACTGAGATACTACCCAGTATGGCTAGTCGAATGGGCAGGCAGCCTCTACTCTGGCAGGAAGGTTGTCAACGACCAACGTCGTGCCAGATCGTGTTACTGCAGCGAGGAAATCGCACGACTGAGAGGGGCAAGGCTGAGAATCTTATCATACACACATGCCATACCCCCACTGTCCACCATCCATTTGCATGAGGTAACCAACCTCTCTGCTGCTTTGATCAAGCACGAAAAGGCTGGCGACGGAAACGCACGACGAGGCTGAACGACCCTGACCCGTCCGACTGCCGACATCGCGTCGCATCGCATCGCATCGCTTCCCATTGCATCACGTTTGTGTTTCGCGCAGCTGGGGTCCTTCTCTCGCCTGCCTCCCGCGGGCTGTCCACCAATTTGCATCGCATCGCATCGCATCGCATCGCATCGCATCGCATCGGCGTCAACACCCGCCCCATCCAGTCATCCATCCTACGGGTAACAAACGATCGGGCTTGCGGTACGCGCCCCCGTCGCAGATTCTCTCTGCTCCATCCGCACACCTTTCTGTAACCTCCCACGCGCCCCTCCCCCCGTTGCCGTCCACTTCAGCCCGCGCGAGCAGCGTCTCGTCTCCGCCCTCAAAAGCCGATCGATCCGTCCCGCGTGGCCATGTCCACCACGCCCACCATGCCGCCCAACCAGCCGCTGGCGCTGCCGGCCGGCCTCTCGCCCGACGCCCTCGACATCCTGACGGAGCTGTCGGCGATCCTCGCGCGGCTGCGCACGCCGGCCGCCCCCGCCGGCGCCGGCGGCCTCGGGTCCACGGGCCAGACGCCGGCGGCCGCGCCCACGCCCTCGTCGCGCTCGCAGATCCTCGCCGGCGGCGAGATCGCCCCCCAGAACCTGCCCATCGCCACTGATAACCTCAAGCACAAGCTGCTCAAGGCCCGCGCCGCCGTCCGCACCCTGCCCGACATGGACCGCACCGCCGACGAGCAGGACGCCGAGATCGCCGAGCTCGAGGCCAAGATCGTGCGCCAGCGCCGCGTCCTCGACGACCTCAAGACCAAAGGCATCGAGTTTGCCGCGCGGGGGCAGGTCGGCGATCGAATGGAGGAGTGATGCTCCCACACCAGGAGGTGGAGGGAGGAGGCGGCCGGGAAAACCCCACGAGGTCACATTCACATCATCGTTATGGCAGCATAGGCGTTCAGGATACCAAAACATCAATCGATTAGACCAGGACGGCGAGCCCGTCTACATAGGCGGTAAGGAGTAGTATTGAACCACGCGGATCACTTATGATCTGGCAATTAAAGCGGCATACACTGCACAGCACCTCTCTCTCCCGGGGTCCAGCTATCATAAGACGCCGACCCGGCGCAATATCTCGTCGATGCTTGGGCTCGGGGAGCCGCTCAGCACTGTCTCCCATGTCGCCTCAGCGATACGTTTGTCCTCGGGAAGTGCTACCCAGTTGGGCGACGGCTCGCTCTTGAGCCACTTGAAGTCGTCGACTTGATCCCACTGGTTATCGGCACTCAGCTCGCCTGGCTTGGACGCCTGGTTCACATACGTCAGCAACAGCGCAAGCATCCAACAGCCCGCGTCCCGAGGGAGGGGGGAAAGATACTCACGTAGCAGTGGGGGATAGGGGCAAAGCGCATGTCAGAGCAGTCCTCGATGATGGGGTGGCTGCTGCAGTGCAAATACACGTCCACGTTGGCGCACTCATGCATTCGCACCTGCCTCGCCGACACGACGATGACGCTGTCTCGGACACCAGTGACATGTACCGGGCCCGACACAGTTCCGCACAGCAGCAGGCTGCGCCGGATATTCTTAAGAGCCAGCCCTGCGAAGGGGGCACCGGTGCTCGAGGACGTTGGCGCCGTCATGTCGACAACGCACCTGTCCAGACTCTGCAATGCGCCCGACGAGGTGGCGTGCGAGGCTGAGCTGGGCAGCATAATGTGGAGGCCCGTCTGCTCGTAGATGGAAATGTTCTTGGCGGTCGAGAAGCTGGGCTTCCGGACCGCATCGGCCTCACCATTCGCGGTCGGCCGTGTCATCTCGCCGTTGTAGTCTCGGGTGTTGCTCGCGCGGTGCATCTCGGGTAGGGCTCCGACACTGTCGCCGTCACCGTTGTTGGTCGGGACAGGGCCACTCGCCGTCGCGGGATGGGTGCCGTTGGCCCGGTTCAAGGGGTTTTGCAGAGTGATCTGTCGCGGGTCGGGCGGTTGCTGCTGGTCGTGACTGCTGGGAGGCTTGGTGGCTCTGGGCTTGAACTGGAAGCGCGACTTGGTGGCAAACTTGCCCGTGGCCTCGTTGAGCTTCTCGGTCAGTGCCTTGATGGCCTGTCCGTAGGTTCGCTGGTCGTAGGCGGGAATGAAGTCCTTGGCGTCGGCGACTTCGTTGGAGAGGCGCGAGATGCCGGCCAGCACCGTGTCAATGCAGTCCTGGCGCTCCCCCCCGACAGGGGAGAGGGTTGCTAGGTCTTCGATCTGGTCCTGAATGGCTGAGATGGCCGTCAGCCAGCGCAGCAGACGGCAAAGCACAATGGCAACAGCAGTTCAACACGTACCTGTGATCTCGGTCTGGAAGTGGCGGTAGAAGCGCTCTTTGGGGTCCGACATCTTGTACAGGGTCGGCGAGGGCAGGCCGGCCTTGGGGCTGTAGGGGATGTAAACCTGCGTGGTCATGGTATGAGGTTCCGGTATTCACGCTATATATGTAGGTATGTAGGTAGGTATGGCCGTGGGATATATGGATGGCTGTCACAGCAACGGAAGTATGGAGATGGAGGCAGAGGATGCCTCCCCCGGAGGAAGGAGTACCTCGGATTGAATGACGGCTTGCTGCCCTAGACTGGCTACACGAAGAAGAAGGTCCCGCTGTCTCCCGGAACACGCAGCAAGTGTGACGAGACAGAGAGAGAAAGAGAGAGCTGCCACGAGCAATCAAGAGGCGTGGATTGGGAGGGACGGGAGGCAGAGGAGTAGGAGGAGCACGGGGGGTGAGGAAGGAGACGGAAGAAGGAGAAGGTGGAGGGTAACGCACGGGTATTAATGCCCCGACCAGCAGGACGAAGGAGGAGGAGCCGTTGGGGGGTGATGATGCGTGAGGCGTGATGCCGGGCAGGCAGGGCGAAACGAAGGCCCACGAAGAAAGGGCAAGCGCAGGCGCGGGCGCGGGCGTGCTGGCGGCAACGGGCGACGGGACGAGCGAAAGAGCAGCTGCGGCGAGGATTGCGCACGAGGCGCCGGTGAACGACAGTGGTACGATATGGGGAGCAGAGAAGCCTTTGGCTGTGTGATGCTCAAAAGAGGAAACGCGATGCACGATGGCGTAGGTCGGGTGTATGCGACAGTCGTACGACTGGTTCTTTCGACGCCCAGCTTGAGCGGGGGCGGGGCCGTCGGGGCTGGGGTAGGCACGGATGCCCTCCAAGCAAACCCTGGATGCATCGCAACCACCACGACGACTTTGCATGAGATCCATGGATGGATGGACGGGAGCCCTGTTCTCGTGTGTCCGTTCACTGTGAGTGGTGGTGACTGACTACCTCATCCCCCATCGTAGCCCCAAACGGCTGCAGCTATCCACCCCGGGGTTCCGGGGCGCACATGCGCTGGTTGATGCTGATCGCCGCCCGTAAAGGGAGAGCGCGTGTGCATCTGATCGAGACGATGGGACGACTGATGATGACATGGTGCAAACCCAGCGACGCCGTCGTCGACCTCCGTCCGACATTGGGATGCTGGCACTGGCTCAGAGGCCGCGACGACGTAGAACTGACTGGAAGCTCGTCGCGATGGAGACAACTGTCGCCGTCATGCCACACTTGGCCGCCATCATCTTGCTTGCCCGATGACCCCGTGCTGGACCGAAAAAAAAAAGGAGGGGCGTCCATCCCTGCCACCCGCCTTCCAGCCTTTCAGCCTCTTCCCATCGCTCCCCACCCGCGACCCGGGCCACGGGCGGCAGAGGGACTCTGGGCAAACAATTCCAGCTCCCGCTTCCAGCTCCCCAACTACCGCTCCCGCTCCCGCTCCAGCGCCGATTGCACCCGATCCACTGCTCTCGCTTCTCCCGCGCCCCCTCTCCGGCACGTACGGCAGGAAACAGGACCCCCTCCGTCCAATACCCCGGGCCCCTCCGACGCGCATTGCCATGGAGCACCAGCCGAACGAGCCTCGGTCCGAACCTGCGGCGCCCGCACCCGCAGCGACGTCTCTCTCGCCCCCGGCACATCCTCTCCCGGAACACCCTCCGCACACCCCAGCAGCTCCTCCTCCCCCAGCAGGGCCCCTCCCAAGCCCCGGTCCAGGAGCCGCTCTTCCTGCCGTCCTGCCTCCTCCTCCGCCACCACCCAGCACGGCACCTCATCCGGCCGACCTCGCCCACTATCATCACCAACCGCCTCCTCTTGCTCACCTCCCGGCTTCCGCGCCCTTTCTCATCGGCCAGCCTGTCGTACCCCCTCACTTCCACCAGACCACGTCGCCCTGGGCCGCCGCGCCTACGGCCCCCGTCACGGCCCCCGCCGCGCCGCCGGCCAAGAAGGAGAGGGCGGCACAGCTTACCAAGGAGCAGCGCATCCGCGTCTTCACCCTGTTCCACGACGCCGGCTGGACGAAAAAACGTATACGTGAACACACAAAGTACACCGAAAGCCAGATCAAGCTGGCCATCCGAAATGTAGAGCCCAAGCCCCGGCCCGGCCGCCCTCGATCCAAGGCCAAGGCTGCCGCCGCCGCCGCCAAGGCCGCTGCGAACAATGCTACCGGTGCCGAGAGTGATGCAAGCGAGATCCCGTCCGACCAGGAGCTGCCAGACATCAGCGAACTCGCTGCTGCCTAGGTAGTTAATTCTCTACAAGTACACCTTCCCAATCGAGTCGGGCTACCCACAGGGGACTTACTCGCTCACTCCAGCCAATCCGCAGGCTCGGGATAAGGGCCGCGGGTTTTTTGCGTCTCTGCCACAATTCTATATGCACCTCACGTCTGTCCCGTCCCTGTCCTTGGCTGACCGCCCGCTCCTTGTGTGACACAACTGCTTTTTTGAAAAGTTCTCCGATACTCGCAGTTCTTGCTTTTGCCTTTGCTGCTCCCAACGGTTGCAATCGAAAGCTGGAGGAGCCTCGATCCCAGCCCTGTGTGGAAACTGCACGTCTTCTCTGCCCTCGGCCGGTTCCCGACTTCAGCGAGGGATGGGCTCTTTTGTCGCTGGCCAGGAGGCAGCTGCTTCCCAGCCTCCCCTGGCTCCCCTCCCGCCCAAAGATGTACTCCTCAGCGTACGGACGGGCAAGATCCGCCCCTTGGGCGGCGTCAAGATCCGCTCTGCCATCAACAAACTCCCGCTTCCGGGTCGTGTACGTGTGACCGAGTTGGGCATCCCAGGCGACGAGTCCGAATACGTCATGGCCGGCGGCCCCGAACGCGCTTTGCATCAGTATTGCTCGGCCCACTATGCGGCATGGAACGCCGAGGTGCCTGACCGCCAGCACCTGTTCAAGATCGGCGGGTTTGGGGAGAACCTTTCCGCGGCTCTCCTTCACGAGGGCAATGTCTGCATTGGGGACAAGTTCCGGATCGGCTCCGAGGTCGTCATACAGGTCACCCAACCAAGATCGCCCTGCTACAAGCTGAACCATCGGTTCGAGTACAGCAAGACGTCCAAAATAGCCCAGAATTCGGGCCGGACCGGTTGGCACAACAGCGTGCTCAGGACAGGCTACATACAGGAGGGCGACTCGATCGAACTCGTCGAGCGAATCAACCCCCATTGGCCCCTCACTCGGGTAAACCATTATCTCTACCAAGAAACCGACAATATGGATGTCATGGCCGAGTTGACGCGGCTTCCTGCCTTGGGTGAGGAGACTGCTGACATGTTCCGCAATCGCCTCTCCCAAGGTACAGAGGATTTCAGTGGCCGGCTTGACGGGGCCGGCTTCCCTATCACCTGGCAGGCGTACCGTCTCACAGAGAAGTCGGACCTGACTTCACGAGTCAAGAAGTTTGTTTTCCAGCAGGACGATCCGGATAACGCCACCTCCAACCCTACGCTTGGGCGCTTCCCATACGTGCGCTTGCAATTTGGACCCGAGCGGAGCTTCACACGGGCGTATTCGGTCGTTTCTGGGGACATGAGCCAGTTCGAGCTGGGCGTTGCTCGTGATGATAGGTCACGGGGTGGCTCCAGTTACCTGCATGATCATCTCCAGGTTGGTGACGTTGTCCGAGTGGCTAAAGGGCACGACAGTCAGCCAACCAGTGGGACCGATGGCGACTGCGGCCGCTCCCGCAGCATATACATTGTCGGTGGCATTGGCATCACGGCCTTTTTGCGCGAACTCCGGGCCTTGGGACCCGAGCAGCCAGACTGGGAGCTGCATTACGCGGTGCGTAGTAGGCGAGACGCCGCCTACCTCGACACCCTGCCGAAAGACAAGACAACGGTGTACGCCCGCGACGAGGGCCAGAGACTCCAGCTGCAGGACGTGATTCCGGATTTCGGCCGCGGGGATACCGGGGAGACTAGGGTGTACTGCTGTGGTCCAGCCACCCTCCTAGGGGCTTGCCGGGATCTGACGACCAAGCTCAACTACCCGCCCTCCCATGTCCATCTGGAGGAGTTTGGAGGGGCCGCCACGGGGACGGGAGACCCGTTCGAGGCCCGAATTAAGTCCACGGGCCAGGTGGTGGACGTTCCCCCGGACAAATCATTGCTACAGGTGCTAACGGCGGCCGGCCTCGATATCGAAGGGTCCTGTCTCGTGGGCAACTGTGGGACCTGCATGGTGGGCTACAGCAGCGGCGAGGTGGTGCACCAGGGGCGGGCCCTGAACGACGAACAGAAGAAAGAGTCGATGCTGAGTTGCGTGAGCCGGGGCAAAGGGTGCATCGTGCTGGACTTTTAGATGAAGCTGGCCTGGGTTCCGGAACGAAGGCCCCCCTGCCCTGCCCTTTCGCTGTGCCCTTTCTGCACACGCCCGGGCTATATAGTTGACCCTCGGGCCCTCGTTAAGCTCGTCGGGCCTTGTGCCAGCATGGTTTGGTGCCGGCCACGCCGGCCCACCGTCTGGCGTTCTCCATCGATGCCTCCTGGCACTACCGACGTCAATTTTAGCATCCCTCCGTTTGTTTCGACGTGTGCTCGGTGCCCCCGCCTTCCAGCTTGTAATGGATAGTGTGCTTCAGTGTAGCGATGGAATTCCTCGTTCGGCCGGCATTATCTGCTACGTACCAGTCGGCCCATACACCGTCTGAAGCCCCAAGCAGCCGAGAGGGCAAAGGACCCGGGCGGGCTGGGTGGCGTTTGCTGACAGTCGGCCCGGCAGGCGTGTCTCCCCCCCCCCCCCGCGCCCCTGAATTGATGGCGGAGACCCGAATGCCGCATGGCGTGGGGGGAGGAGGCGATGGGGGCGGCTTCACCGCAACCGAATTGTACCTACACGGTACGCCACCTATTGCCACTAGAGACGAAAGTGGTGGTGGTGGTGGTGGTGGTGGTGTTGGTGGTGGTTCACTTGACAGTACATACATGCATGTGGACTGATTGCCACTACTATAGAGATAAGCTCCTCCTCGACCGGGCTCTCTTCTCTCTTCTTTGACGTACGCGCGTACCTGCGTAGGGGAGGGGCGGGAACGGCATTCTACGCCGCGCTCTCTTCGAAGTCTATGTCGGGAGGGAGGGAAGGGGGAGCTCGCTTCGTCGTACTCTTTCCCGTTTTTGCATGTGCTTTAACTTCCCGAACTTGCCAAACCGACGGCGGCTTCTCTCATGTACCGCTCTTGGCGGACAAATGGTGGGTGTGGGTGTTCCTGGCCCCCCCGAGTTCGGTCGACGTTAGTGTTTGCCGGAAATGTCCTTTTGGGATCGTCCAATCCCATGAGACGTACACAGTAGGTGGTTCGGCATTGGGTCCGTTCGGGAAGAAAAAAAGGCCAAGGAATTTTATTTACTATGTATTTTTTCCGGAAGGTGTTTGTGTTGTTTGCTTTACGCGTTCCTGTCCAAACCCCTCCCTCCCCCCTTCTTTCCCCCCTTGACTCCTGGTTACCTAAGTATGTACGTAGACCGACGGGAAAACTGTGCTCGGGAGTTAAAGGAAAAAGCAAAAGTCTACCTATGGGATGGGATAGGGGAGCGCGCCCCTGTTCCACGCGACTCTTGGGACCATCTCAGTTCCTTGGAACCGTTTGGTCGTAGCTTGCGTGCATGCATGCATGCATGCGTGCCATGCTGGCTAGTCGGCCCTAGCCATCTGTACGCCGTGGCAGTGTAGGTACCTTTTGGTGGTGTGTACGTAGATAATAGGGGACGGGAGGGGAGAGGGGGGGCGGGCGGTAGGGCTCTTGGGGGCTTCCTGATGAGAGAGCCAGGCTTAGGGAGGGAAGATCACCCAGCCCAGCCCATACGGAATAAGCGAAGCCAATGGGCAGAGCAGCAGTAATCGATGCATTGCCGAGGCAATTTGCGCGCATGTGAAAGAAGGGTCGCTGTTGTTTGCTTGCGCGTGTTTTGTTTGGGCCTACTGGGGATTATTTTTTTTGCGGGCTTCGGTCGCCCCCCGAAGCCCGCCACCTTCGACGACGACTCCTGACGCGGTCCTCCGTCGTGGGAAATCGGTGGTGAGCAGATCCCGTGTTTGAGATCTGAACGGTTGACGGGGAGGGGGGGCTTGAATGGCAAGCGAGCGAGACAGGGGTTCAGGGGATAGGGGACCACGACCCAGAAAGAGGAGAAGAGGAAGAGGAGCCGACTGGGGTTAGGGGGGTGGTGGTGCTGGTGGTTAGGAGTCGAGAGTCGACGAGGGGGGGGTCTCGGACTTTTCGACGGCCACTTAGCGAGCAAACTAGAAGCCTTGGCTTTCCTGCCAAGTCAGGCAGGTTCAGCGCGAAGAAACAGCCCAAAAAGCCGCGCCGCTGCCCGGACCCCTGCTTCTGCTGCAACCATCTCTCTCTCTATCTCGCTTATTAGTCGTCGTGGTCGTATCCGTAGTGTTGCATACAACTCGACACACCGCCAGCCCCCACAGAAAAAAGGAAAAGAAAAAAAAAAGACCCCTCTCTCTCCAGCTGTCTGTCGGCTTGGGTCTGCTGCAAGCTGTAGCCGATACCGATGCCAATGCCGATGCGTTGCTGCTGCTGCTTCACGCCATGTCTGTGGCTGCTGCAGTGTCATAGTACAGACGATGACCCCCCAGCTACATATACATAGTACATACAGGTGGTGTGTCCCCATCCCGACGCCCAGGGTCAGGGCCAGAGGGCCACGGGGCTGGATCCATGGGCGTGTGTCGTGGCAGAGGGGGGCGATGAAGACGGTACCGACATGCTAACGTCGGCAACTTACTCTTGCACTGTACCAGCAGTCGGGCCATGACTAGGGGGGGAGGAAAGGAACGGGCGCTACGGGGGGTTAAGGGCAGCGAACAGGACAGGTCCCTGAATTACATCCCCCTCTCTTTCTCGACTTGGGGGTATTTTTTTCACATGGGGCGTACAAATACAAGACGGAACCGAACTGGGGTGGGAGAAGGGCTCGAAATAAACAACAGATCCGGTTGCATCTATTGTGGCACGGCCAATCAGAGTTTCACCAAAGCCCGCTAGGCCGTGGGTTCCGATAAGAAGGGGGGAGGGGGGAAGGGGGGACGGGAACACTGGAAACTAAGAACTCAGTCGCTTTCAACACGAAGATAGAAGAATTTTTTTCTCTTCTCTTTCTGGTGTCCCTGGCCTTCGGACGCGTTCGTGAAACTGAGTTGTTCAGGGGAGGTCAAATCTCAACAGAAATTCGGATCCACCCTGGAAGCCCCGTAGTGAGAGAGCGATCGGCGACAGGGAACGGCTGCCGGGAGGAAAAAGCGTTGAGGAAAGAAAACATGGGGACGCCCCCCCTCCCTGAAGCCTGGGCACCTGGGCCTTTCTGGAGCTCCTCCTTGGGCTTGGGAGGGAGGGGGTGGCATGGGAGGTGTGTTTGTATGGGGTTTGCCGTCCGTCTTTGGCCACCCACCCTCCGAGCCTGCGTGCGTGTTTTTTTTTTTTTTTTTTCGTGCAGCAGTGGTCATGACACCCGGTCCCTGTCTGTAGGTACCCTAGACAGGATTGGGGGGGGGGGGGGGGGGGGGGGTGAATGAGGTTCCGAATGTACGAGTATGTATAGGTGTACCTATGTGTGTAGGTTACCTGGCGTGAATGCATCGGCGGTTCACGGGGCGGGCATCTTGCCTGCCCGTATCAGGCCTCCCACTCTCCCTCCCCTCTCGCTCACTAAGCCAGCCCATCATCGAGCGGAAGCGGCTCTGCCTGCATGCCGCCGTGCTCCCATCGATCGATGCGTCCGTCTCACGCCAGCCCGGCTCTGCTCGCTAGCCACCAACCAAGCCAGCCGGGCCAGGTACATCGGCTCGTCGTATGTATGTCTGTAGCACGCCGTCCCGACATCTGCTTGTGGCGTATCGACTGGGCCCCTCGCCGACTCGAGCCTCCCTCCACCCCCCCAAAGCCCATTGTTTCGCGCGTCTCCATGCGAAAAGGGTCGCAGGGCAGGGATTAACCATTGAGACGGGACCCTAGTGGAGCTGTCCCAGTGCAGAATGGAACCCAGTATTCCCACAGGAACAAGCAGAGAGGACCCCTACTGGTGGGCGAGTACGGAACTGACTGACGGTACTTCGCCCGTACCGCCAACATGCCTTGCGCCCTCCGGTAGACCCAGACCCAAGGTAGCAAGTAGAGGAGACCCTAGACCCTCTGGCTTCCAATGCGTGGCATCTAGACCCTGAGGGACATCTGTTCTCCGTGCTGGCGCGAGTGAATAAAACGTCTGGCGCTGCCGTGGCCCGTCGACCAGAGACGAAAGGGAGATTCGTGCTCTCTGGCTTTTTTTTCCTCCCCCCCCTCCCCGCCTCCCCTCCCCGCCGTTTGTCCTTCACTTTTCCTCCTCCTCCTCCTCTTCTTCTTCTTCACCTCCCCCTCCCTCCCTCTCCGTCGCTGCATCGTTTCGTTCGTGTTTTCCTCGTTCGTTTCGCATCCGTCTCTTTCTGCCTCTGCGAGGAAACAAAAAGAAGAAGAATAAGAAGAAGAAGAGAAGAAAAAAAAAAAGCCACGAGCCGCCATCATGGCTACCACGACCGTGTCGACCACGGCCACCGTGACGGCGCCCACCGTCACGCTCAAGGCCCGCGGGTCGCAGCCGCAGCAGCACCAGCAGCAGCCGCAGTTCCCCGATGTCAACACCATCCGCAAGGCCATCCCGGCCCACTGCTTCAAGCCGTCGGCGGTGCGGTCGCTGGCGTACGTGGCCCGCGATCTCGCCATGTCGGGGGCGCTCGTCTGGGCCGCCGTCACCTACATCCACCAGCTGCCCAACGTCTACGCGCGCACGGCGGCCTGGATGGCCTACGGCTACGCCCAGGGCCTCGTCTGCACCGGCATCTGGATCCTCGCGCACGAGTGCGGCCACGGCGCCTTCTCGCTGCACCGCCGCCTCAACGACTTCGTCGGCTGGGCCCTGCACTCGTACCTCATGGTGCCCTTCTTCTCGTGGAAGTTCAGCCACGCCCGCCACCACAAGTACACGGGCCACATGGAGAAGGACATGGCCTTCGTGCCCGCGACCAAGGAGGAGCACGAGCACAAGCTCAAGACGCAGTGGTGGCACTCGGACCTGGTCGAGGACGCGCCCGCCTTTGTGCTGCTCAAGCTCATCGGCCACCAGCTGTTCGCCTGGCCCGCCTACCTCCTCTTCAACCTCTCGTCCGGCCCCAACAGCCTGCAGGGCGACAAGACCTGGTACCGCATTAGCCACTTCGACCCGCTCGGCTCCGTCTTCCGCCCCAGCGAGGCCATCTACGTCTTCCTGTCCGACGTCGGCCTGGCCATCACGAGCTACGGCCTCTACCGCGCCGCCCAGGTGCTCGACGCCCAGACCGTCTTCCTGCTGTACGCCGTCCCCTGGTTCTGGGTCCACCACTTCCTCATCGCCATCACGTACCTGCACCACCACCACGAGGACGTGCCGCACTACAGCGCCGACTCGTGGGAGTTCGTCAAGGGCGCCCTCGCCACCGTCGACCGGGACTTTGGCTGGATCGACAAGCACCTGTTCCACTGCATCATCAGCCACCACGTAAGTTGGCCCCAGCCGCATGTTTGCTTTTTTTTTTTTTTACCTTTGACCGCCGGCGTGGCGCTAACGTGTGTTCTCTCGCAGGTCGTTCACCACTTGTTCTCCAAGATCCCCTTCTACTACGCCGGCGAGGCGACCGAGGCCATCAAGCCCATGCTGGGCGACCTGTACCACGAGGAGAAGGGCTCCTTCTACGGGCACCTCTGGTCGAGCTTCAAGAACCTGAAGTACGTCGAGTCGGACCCCGCGTCGCCCGGTACGATGCGCTGGGCCGGCGTCAAGCGTTCGTAAAACACGGACGACCCAAAACACGGATAGAGAGAGCGAGAGAAAGAGTCGCGCGGGCTCTCCGGCCTGCCAGCCTGATTAGACCAAACTGGGATTAGATTTATAGATGCCAAAACGGTGTTGCATAGATGGGCCTCGGTGGAAACAATAGATCATATATACCATTGCTGCTTACCACACAACACCACCTTCGCCCTCCCCATCTCCTACGTGCGCGTCGCGTCGTTGTCGTCGTGCGCTGTGACGAGAGAGGATGGAACCCCGCAGAACGACCGACAAGGCCTGGACGACCCGCAGGGCAATGCCATGATGGCCCGCTCTGGAGTCTCGCTCTTGGGCGTCGACGGGCTACCAACCCGGCTTTAGGGTTTCGGCTGCGCGAATGATGGACGACGGCATGGACGGACGGTGGGTGCGATGTGTGTGCGTGTGTGTGTGTGTGTGTGTGTGTGTGAAGTGCTTTTCCCCACGAGAAAAGAAGGGGGAAAAAGCAGGCGGAGATGGGAACATCGGGAAATGGATGCCCAGAGGTCCAAATGCGGGGAGAGCGCGCTACTTACCGGTCCCCCATTTATAAAAGCCAGCCCGTCTTTTGGTGCACGCGCGCACACACGCGCACACACACACACACACACACACACACACGTCGAGGAGGAGGCGGTGATCAGCCCTGAGACAAAAGCCTGTCCATGCATATGTATGTTTTTCGGGGCGGCACACCATCTTGACCCCTTCCGGGGAATGGGCGCGCCAATCAAGCGGCGACGCAAATGCAAGCAAGCTGCCGCTGGCCGCTGAAAAGCTCCGGAGCAGCAGCATCATCATCATCATCATTATCATCATCAGCTAGGCTGTACCTGCCCTTGTTTCTGCTCGGCAAATGCTGGTTCGTGACGCAGCTGCAGACGCGGGACCAGTCGGAATGGATGCTCATGGAGGACAGAAGGGGTAAAAGTACGGGGCAATCGAAGTCGGGTGAAATAGCCTACAGAGAGAAACTTCCTGGTGCCCACCCCTCACGAGAAGCCTGGAGCGATTTGATGCAATCTACAGAATTCCACAAGCACTGCCGAACCCTCCATGTCCAACCGCGGCTCGCCGGTCTCCCCCACATCTCTCTCTCCCCTCCTCATCACCCTTCCATGGGTGCCATGCATTCGGGCAGCGCGCTCAACGGAGGCGGCGACAATGTCGTCGTCTCCATCTTCACCCTCTTGCTCCGCGGTTTGTGCGTGGGCGTCGACCGCCTCTTCACGATGCCCGCCAGCGAGCAGACCTCCTGTTCCCTGCGGGCCAGCTGCTCCTCCTTCTCCTGCAGTCGCTTTTTCAGCTCCTTGACCTTCTCCCGCTTCTTGGCCGCTTTCCTTTTGCTCTTGGCCGCCTCCCTCACCATTCTGCGCGCCGCCTCCTCCGCCATCGCTTGCAGGTCCTTGGCCTCTTGCAGACGAGTCGCCAGGTCCGCATCGGGCCGTGGACGGCTCTCCGTTGCGGATCCTTCCTCTCCCATCGGACCCCACGTTCTCGCCCGCTCCTCGTGCTCCGCCGTCGCGCTTTTGCATCCGTCCCGTAGCTCCTCCGGTTCATGGGGTAGTTGGACCTCAATGGCCCTCCTTTCCTCTAAGAACCTCGCCCGCTCCCTCTTGAGCTCTTCCTCCAGCTCGCCGATCTTGATCGCCTTATCCATCACCTCCGCTGTCCGCTCAAGTATGGCTTCGCCCCTCATCTCGAAGTCTTGCTTGAGGCCGCTCATCTGTGCCTCGTAGTCATCGATAAGCTTCTGAGCCACCTTCAGCGCAGCATTGGCCTCGAGAGATTCAGCAACTGCCGACGCTTCTGTTCTCTTCAGTTGTGACTGAAGAGCCCGTATCTCCTTCACGCGTTCGTCCAACGTGCGTTGCAAGTCAATATTACGGTTTTGCAGGTCCTGAACTTGCCTGCGCAATGTGTCCTGTTCCGTTTTCTGGACAGAGAGCTTGGACTCAAGGTTGCGTATCCTCTTTCCATTTTCTGTCAATTTGTTTTGAAGTCGTGATGTGGCACGGTTTGTATCATTTCTCTGGCTCGCCCACTCTTTTTCTTTGGCCTTGTGTTGTTCTTCTGCCGCTGAGAGTCGGGTTTTCGCCTTCTGGCATTCGTCCTTGGTTGTTGCCTCCTTGGCTAGAAGCTTGTCGAGCTCCCCTGTTCTTTCGTGCAATTGCTCTTTGAGCTGTACTATCTCGGCCAACTTGACCTGGAGCTCATGCTGTAGCGCCACGAACTCCTCTTTGTACGTTTGTTGGATCTGGCCAACCCGTTCGACGGAAGCTTCGGTTGTATACTGTCGAGGCTTCGCCATGCCGGCGCTGCAGAGGCTCCCAGCATTTGCCGCTGCACCGCCGAGGGAGACGGACGTGGAACTGTGGGTTGAGGTCTCTTCATCAGATCCCGAGTCATCAGAGTCCGAACTGTCCGAGACGTCCGAGTCATCCGATTCGCCCGAGTCGTCCGAGTCGTCCGAGTCGTCCGAGTCTTCGTCTTTGATTGGGGTTGCCTCCCTTTTGCGCTTGAGGGATGTGCGACTCTCCCGAACCGCTGTTAAACCGAGTTAGAGACTGCACTTGGCGACACACCTCGTTGCCCTCACACGGGCAAAGAAATATACTGACTTTCGTTACGGCCCCCGACGCACGAGGGCTCGTCGCTGTCAATGTTGCTGTGCCTAGAGCGATCATGCTCGGCAAGGTTGCTCTGCGGAGCACCGTCTCTCGGCGACGAGCCTTCAGCTTTGGTGGCGGGACGGCTGGATGGTTGATCTTGGCCAATATTCTCCATGGGCTCGAACTCCAACTCGATATAGCCGGGGTCGCGCTTAGGTTGCTGGCTCACGGTGGCTGTGGCCCCAACACCAAAGGCGTGCGAGCCGTCATCCTTTTCGGTGTAGGCGGGGTTGAAGCTCTGGTACTGGACGTCTTTGACGTAAGGAAGCATCCCAGGAAGTGACTCTAAGCCGTGCATCTCGAGGCAGTGCTTCTGGATTCCGCTTTCCTGGCCACGAGTGTAGACCGATCCACAGTCGGGTTGCCGGCACTTGTAACCGCCAGACCGGACTGGGAGATAAGGCAACGGCGGGCTCTCTGCCCGCCTCATTTTCCAGGGCTGCCGCTTGGAGTACTCCTGATAATTGCGTATCACGTTGGGAAGGGCATCGGCCCATCTCACGTCTGGGGTTCGCGGCCGGGTATCGTGGGGATGTGTGACCCGCAAGTGCCTGTTGATATTGTAGACCAATACGGCGGCCTGGTGTTCTCGGCAAATGACGAGACCATACTCGCGGGCGAAGAAGAACGGGCTCCCCGGCGGGGGGGACGGGATGGCCATGTTTGACGAGTTAGACTCGGGGCCGGTCAACGGGAAGAAGGGGTTGAAGCTTGCGGTCGTTTCGATGAGGAATTACAATATCGAGGACGGCGAGTCAAGCAGATGGCGGGGAGGTATAGTTTCAGGATTATCCAAGCCTCGGGTCCCGGAAGCCCACCAAGCGCGGTCACTGGAGAACAGGGAGAGGTGTCACGATGAAAGGGCCCTGAAGATGCCGCAACGTGGCGAGGGGTCGCGAAGCAGGAGTTAAAACGCGCTGAGGAAGACGCGGGTGGTCTGGAAGCTGCATCCCAAGCATAGAGGCAGGCACAAGTACCTACTTTATCTATCTACCTCGCACTTACCCTCTTACTTTACCGAGCTGGTGCACGGGCTTCACCGGCCGCCAGCAGGAGGACGTACTGCAACTTTAGGATGAATACCTCTTCGATGGAAAGAGCCATATCGAGTCCTTGTTGTGTTGTCTAAATAGCTTTTTTCCGAGGGATTTTTCGGAGGCAGCGAGGGCCCTGTCGCAAGATAGGTATCAAAGACCGGGATTGGGCCCTCGAGTGATCCCCGAAGTCGGTGGGCTGGACGCATACCTGCTGGGCCCGTCCTTGACAGCCTTCACCAAGGCCACCCATCGCCGGTAGAGCAGCCCTTCGTTTAGACTTTGTGCAGTTGCGAATTAACTCGGATCCATGTCTACCTGTCAGCGGTGCAGCGGACATGGGTGGTGTTGCCTACCGTGGGCACACCAACAAACACCGTGGACGTCGCAGAAAGAAGTTGAATTACAGGGACCGATGACAGCACAGACGCATCCATAGATCTGTAGATCTGTGCGGTCGGTGGGTATTGCGTCCATGATACCCAGCGACCGGAAACCCCGCCGGGCAAATTATGCCGCACCCGCGGGGAATCAGGGAACGGAAGCGCGCGCCGTTACGAAGGAAATTAGCCGGGGGGGCTTGCAAAGGGGGATCCTGGTAGCGCATCGTTCCAATTCCCACGTCGCTTTCTCGGCGCCGAGTTCAGGGTCCCCTACATATGTAGCCATACATACGTACATACCTGTACACAGTAGATGGGGGAGATCACGCCAGAACCAAAGCGTGTAGGCAAGGAAAGCCAAAAAAGAAAAAAAAATTCGCCTTCCACTCCTCGCACATTTCACCCAAGGAACATCATGGTAATTCACCCTCCTCCGTTGCCACCACGTGTGTGTATTATGAGGAACCAATTGGTCGCAAAGGCCAGGGCACCTAAAGTACCTATGTATGCGCAAATAGCCCCGGAGTGGACACGGGTTAGCATCATGCAGAAAGTCTTCCCATATTTACGGGTCCTCAAACGCTGGTGGCATCATTCGAAAACCAGAGACAGGTGAAAATGCGTGCACAATGAATTAGGCAGTATAATTAAGCAGGGTCTTGGCCAAGCGTCAAAAAAAAAAAAAAAAAAAAACCGGCAGGGGTATCTATCTTTCTAGGTAGGCAAGCGGCGCTGACGAGAACAAGGCACAAAATCACGACTATCACGCCTTCCACACACGGAGAAGCGGCCGAGCGAGGGCCACAATCGTCCATTGAACCCGTGGTCCTTTCGAACCGTGGCCACGCACTGGGAGGGGCGGTAGTACTCCCGTGCTGGATGCGCGTCTATCCCGGTGCGCCTCACGTGGAGTAGGTGTAGCAGAAGGGCCCGGCGGTCGTGGACATGAGCTCCCGCATGGCGATGGGGCCGCCGCCGGCGTAGTACAGGTCGACGACGTCGTCCAGGGTGGTCTCGGGGGACGGGGGGCTGTTGAGGAAGGTGCCGGTGCCGGCGACGGCGTCGCGGCGCCGGCCAAAGTCCAGGAGCTGCCACGTCAGCCACGTCAGGTCGATCATGCCGTGGTGCAGGTAGAAGGCCGGGTCGCCGGGCGAGACGAAGACGTCGGCGCCCGGGTCGCCCGCCAGCGTGTAGTGGCCGCCGCCGTGGACGCCGATGGACCCTCCGCCGGGGACGCCCTAAACAGTTCCGCACCGGGTCAGCTGTGTGTCCCCCCCCCCCCCCAGGGGGGGCTGGAAGCCCGAGCAGCGGGTAGGATGGGTTGCTCACCTGCATGACCATCTGGAAGTCGTTAATGTTGTCGTTCCTCAGCAGCAGGTCCAGGACCGAGGTCGCGTTGGCGTAGGCCGAGTTGACCTCGGCCGAGATGTCGCGCTTGAGGCAGCGCGGGTTGTACGCGAGCCCGGAGCCCTCGAGCACGGTGCCGTTGTTCAGGGGCATGCTGACGGGGCCGAGGTTGACCTCCATGTCCTTGAAGGGGCCCGAGGTCACGCAGCCGCCGCCCGTGCCGGCCGGCAGGTAGATCTTGGGGAGGTCGCCCATGCCGAGCTCGATGGGGCCCTTGTTGGGGATGAACTCGCCGTTGCCCGACATGGACGAGTCGCTGCCGTCGAAGATGGGCGACGAGGCCGGGTCGCTGGCGTAGAGCGCCCAGTTCCAGTAGGGCTGCGCCCCCCGGTAGCCGCACTCATTGACCAGCGCCTGCTCGTACTGGTACGTGAACCAGCGGTGCCAGGCCAGGAAGGTCCCCGTGTAGTGGATCGTCGTGGTCTGGTTGATGTGCGTGGCCACGAAATCGTCGTAGCGGGACCGGGCGCCGGGCACGAGCTCTCGGGGCGTCCGAGCCGGGAGCTTCTGCAGGCACCGGACGGCGTCCGTGTAGGCCTTCCGCTCCGGCTTGCTCAGTTTTCCCCTGGGCAAAAGGTGATGTTAGCCTGGCTCTGCCACTCGCCTTTGTGTACACCCGGGGCAGAGGAGGGGCCTTACCAAGGGCGACGGATCGTCATCGTCTTGGGCGTGCACTTGGGACCCCTGGCGGCAACGCCGCCAGAGAGAGCATCGAGTTCAGCCCCTTGGGTTTCCAGAGCTTGAGCCACCAGGTCCTGCAACTGGCCCAGGGCCGGGTCGGAGGTGTCCAAGGGCGCCGGGGCGGCCAGGGAGGCGCCGACAAGGAGGGCGGAGGAGATCAGCGGGATGCGCATGGTGGGCGGCGGGAAGCAGGGAGGGAGGGAGGGAGGGAGGGAGGAGGCGTGACCGAGACACAAACGACAAAGGGCGAGGAGCGGTGGGATGAAGTGTTACAGAGCCAGGAACAAGCCGGCATTTAAAGCAGCATCATGCAGGGTCTGCATTGCCGACCCCTATGGCAAATGGGGATCAGGCCGCCGTTGACGATGCTCAATGTGGAAGGCCAAGCGAGCGGTGCAGCGTCGAGGCGAGCGGCACAGCACAGCACCAGGAGGGGCCCAGTACCAGGAGGATAAGAGGCATGAATGGTATGGTGAGGCGGCGGCGGTCTCGGTCCCGGGCAAACGGCCGAGCCTCTATCTCTCTTGCTCTCCACAGCCTCCCCGCCGGCGAGCGTGTGCCGGATGGGCAGCGTGTTCCATGGCCTCGTGTCGCGAGTAAGGAAGCCATGCCGGCCGCCCGAGGCCATGCCACGTGCATGTTGGCACTGGTGTAGCCGTACACAGTACACAAACACACACACACACACACACAGCCGACGTGGCTCCGCACGACGCACCCGCCGTAGATTACAGGTTTCCCGGTGGCCAAGAATGCAAGCGGTTGCTTTAGCTGATGGATTCCACTCTGCCAGGCCAGCGTCGGAGGAACCGGGGGGAGGCTGTCCGGAATCTCGTCCCGGGTGGGGGAGCAGGGTCGTCTCGGAGCGGAGGAACAGCATCGAAGCGGCCTAGGCCGCGACAGGGCCCCCAAGGCTAGAAGCGACGGGCTGCCCACTGGCGCCGCGCCAAGTTTCCCAGAACATGGTCTCGGTGCGCTGGGGATGCTGGGCGGCGGAATCTCTCCGCCGAGTTCCTGGGACGCAGATCGATGCGATTCGACGGGCCAGGGCCACCCTTCCCTCCTCCCCCGATCCGCCCCCATGCGACGCTGTTGCGCTGCCCCGTTATGGTCGCATCGACAGCCTATTCGGCGGGCAGTCTCGTCCCTTCCGGCGTGCCGCTCTGGTTCGATTCCATGGCAGCGCGCTGGTCCGCCGGTAATACCACTCCCTCCCCATGGGCCTGTCTGTGTCCCGGAAGTTGCCGTGACGAGCTCGCCGGTCCCCCCGGCCAGCATCGCCTGCGCGGACGATAACCTCACGGGGACGGCCAATCGGACCACCACCTTGGACAGAGCCCGTCTCATCCCACCCGTTCTGCCCCCCCGTGCGTGCGAAGCCGCGGGTGCCAAGCGCCGAGCCAATATCCGCCGCCAGCGCTTCTGGTCGCCGGCGAAAGAAGCCACCGTGCCCGGGCAGAGCCTCACCTCCACCCCCTCCCCCCATGTTCTCGATGCCCGGATTCATATACTCTAGACACGGGTCCTGGCAGGGCAGCCCGCTAGCCTCGTACGATTCATGCGGCATCCATGCGCCTCAGGGTGACTTTGCAGGGCGTACATAGTGCGAGTGGCTCCCACGGCGAGGGAAGGCCCTTGGGAGCCTCCTTCATCCGGGGGGTCACGAGCCACTCCGCAGCAAACTGCACCCCTACGGGTCCGTCGTCCGAATAGAGAAGGCCATGCATTCGTCTTCTGCAGAATCCCTGGCCCGAGGCAGCTGTAGTTCCCACTCGCGAGGACTGCGGCCCGTTAGATTCGCCCGCGGGGCCTGGGCGCCGTGGTCTCTAGCGTCGGCCACCGAAGCTCGTTGCAGAACCTCTTACGCTCTTCCCCTGGTCTCGGGCGCTGTTTCGAGGCTCTAAGTCCTTCTCTGCATAACATTCCAGGGCCAATCACCGGGGATTGGCCTGTTATTATAGGTAGGCGTGACCCGGAGAGAGTGGAGGGCATCCGCGGCATGTCTGGGAGTTATGCTTTCATATATGCCGTCTTGTTCCCCCCCCTCCCCCGGGGCACAACGTGGATGTTTCCCTTTGACGATGATCCGGACCCAAAGCGCTCTGTGAGGCTGTCTTGGCCACGAGTACCGTTCCCCGACCATGTCGAGCCCACCGCCGCCTGGCTTCCTGCCGGGGTCCGACCAGCCGGACTACAACCGCGGTCCCGAGATCCTGGGCGCCGTGGTCACCATCACCGTCCTGGCTCTCGCGACCGTCTGCATGAGGATCTACGTCCGGGCCTGCATGGTGAACCGGGTGGAAGTTGATGTAAGTGACCGAGTCGCGTCCCGACCAGCAGTCGCCGGCTGACCATGGACCGCCAGGACTACGCCATGTTGGTAGCCATGAGCCTGTCCCTCTGCGGAATGGGCATCGTGATACCCCAGGTAATGAACGGCGCTGGCAGGCACGCGGCCTACCTGGATCCCGAAGTCAACAAGCTGGGCTTGAAGGTAACCCACGACCCGGCACCAATCCCATCGCCTCCAACCCCCCGCTGCAGGGAGAAGAAGAACAAGAAGAAGAACAAGAAGAAGAACAAGAAGAAGAAGAAGAAGAAGAAAAGAACATGCGACGCAGACTTGCTGACGAGCCCCTGTGTCTGTTCAGTTGAACTTCATCTCGCAGCCCATCTACATGTGGGCGATACCGGCCGTCAAGATGTCGGTGGGCTTCTTCCTCATGCGCATCGCGCCCAACAAGTTTTACCGCCGCCTTTTGCAGGGCACCATGGTCTTTCTCATGGCGTACACCTTCGTCTGCTTCCTGACGCTCCTCCTGCAGTGCGACAACCTCGCCGTGCTCTGGGACCTGAGCGTCAAGGCGAAGTGCTGGTCGCAGTCGACGCTGCAAGGCCTGAGCTACGCCAACTCGGTCGTCAACATCGTCACCGACGTCTTCTTCGCCGCGCTCCCGGTGCCCATGCTCTGGAACGTCCAGATCAACACGCGGACCAAGGTGTCTCTGGTGGCCATTATGGGCCTGGGTGTATTGTCAGTCGGCGCCGCGGATCCCCACCGCAAGCACGAAACGTGTCTCCTTGTCTAACCCCGTGCCCCCTCCCAGTGCGTGTGCGGCTGCCATGGTCAAGTCGGCTTTCATCGCCAACTACGGAAAGTCGGGCGATTTCCTCTGGGACTCGGCCAACCTGACGATTTGGGTCGCGTACGTTACCCCGACCCTCCCTTTCCCCTCCCTAGTCGCCTCCCACCCCCCGACGCGAAGTGTGTCCCTCATCTAACATTCCCACGCCGGCAGCGTCGAGGCCAACACGGGAATCATCGCGGCCTGCCTCCCGTGCCTCAAGCCCATGTTCAAGCGCATGCTCGACAGCTCGCGCTACGCGTCCTCGCGGGCCAAGTCGAGCGCCTACGGCGCCTACCCGATGAAGCCGTACGGGCCGGGGACGACGGGCGCGAGCAAGAGGTCGCGGGCGGGCGCGGCGCCGCTGTCGTCGGCCGGGACCATGGGCACGCGGTCCAGCATCCACCACGTGGCCCGGGGCGACGGCCCCGACAACCTCAGCGAGGAGAGCATCCTGCCCCAGTCCATCACGAAAACGACGGTGGTGACTATCGACCGGAAGGGCGAGGACGGCCGGGGCCCCGCCACCGCGTACGTCGACGGGTGGGGTTACCCCGAGCACCATGCCAGCGAGAGGGTGTGAGAGGCGTGGGAATGCCCCGTAGCGGCGCCAGGGCCGGCCTCGACGGCGTCGGGGGGGGGAAGGGAGAGGAGGACGGGAGAGGCGGGGGAAACGTATACTTATCTAATATGAACAACGTCGTACGAATCGTTATTTGCCGCGTCTTGCCCATTTCCCCGGCAACCCAAGTTCTCGTCTTCTCCCACGTGCGTGTATGCCCTGACGTCGAATTAAGCACGCGACGGAACCGGACGGCTGGGTGCCGATCTTGCTTTTGGGGGACGAAATGTGCTTTTGGGGGGGGGGCGACACATGTTTCCATCAAATCGGGACGCCCGCCCGCCCGGCCCGGCCTGTCGCTTGTCGAGGGGTGCAATGGCGATGGCCACTCCAGGGAACGTTGGATGGGCTTTGGCATGCCTATCACATGCCGTGGTCTCTTTTTGATCCGCCCGTTTGAAACCTTGATCCCGGCTCGGCTGCCCTGGACCCCCTTTTCGAGCGCCAGTGCTTGGAGGGGGGCTTGGCCGGCCTTTTCCTGCCCCCTGGCGCCGGCAAACAGAAGAAAAGGCTAGACGCCCAATGCCACACCACCTGATCTCTCTCTCTCTCTCTCTCTCTCTCTCTGTCTCTCTCTCTCTCTCTCTCTCTCTCTCTCTCTCTCTCCCGCCACACCCGCCTCTTTCGAGCCCGGCCGTGCTCCCTCTGTGCCTCTCTGTCTGCGCCTTATAAGATCCGATGAAACAGATCCATACTAATAAGCCATCGGTCCCAAACCTGCCATGTTGATCGAGCGGGAAAACGATGTTAGCCGTCTCTAGTCGCCCTTCTTCACTGCCAGCCGAGATCTAAGGGACCTGGTGTCGATCCCCCCCGCTGCGCTGACGTATGCACGCTGAACCGAAACCCCCCCACGCTGGGGAAACCGAACGCGTCGCAATTCTTCACGGGACAGAGATAGCACAGAACTGGAGGCCCCGGCCAGCAGGGAGTAAGCTGGGTGCCGATAGCTTCCGCGCGCAACTTTTTTTTTTACCCCCCTTCTCTCTTCTGAGTCTTTCGGCTTTGGCTGCCTTGAACTCCCTTGTCTGCGCTGTTTCGCCTCAGGGCCGATCTCGGGTGGTCTCGATCACATGGATGCATATTCTCGGCGGCCATTCGACCGGGGCTCGTGGGGCTCGCGGGGCAGAGCGGGTACCAGAGAGACCTGGATGTATGTAGATCTAAAACTGACAGTCGCTCATGAACAGCTGACTGGAACTCAGTACCATCGACCGAATTGATGCGTCGCTGACGCCGGTGTTGGTCTTCTCGGGCTCTTCCCAGCTCGAGGTTTCTGGAAGATTGGTTCGCGCTCGGCGAGTCATGGACATGACCTCGACTCGCCGCCTAAACGCGCAATAGTCTATGAAAGAAGATCTGCAGGAGACTGCTTCTCCTCCCATCATCTCTGACGATTACAGAAAATAGTATTTACAAGAATTAAGTTAGTGGGGCAAGACCCTGCCGTTGGGGCGAGCGCGTGCTATTTAAGAAGTCGCCGGAGGATGTTCCTGCTCTCCCTCTTCGAGCTGGTGGCCGCCGCGGCCGCCTGCTGCTCGTCCATCTCCTGCACTTCTTCGTACGCCGGCAACACGTCGATGCCCTGGATGTCCACGTTGATGTCGTAGAGCTTCTGCTCGGCGGTGCACTTGCGGTCGGCTGTGACCTTGACGCGGAAATACGTCAGCTCGATGTCCTGGCCCAGCTCTTTGGGCGAGAAGGAGTCTTCCAGCTCGGCGAAAGACGGCAACCCGGCGCCCAGGGCCTTGGGGTTCCGTTCGGCCCGCGCTATCTCAATGGCATCGCACGCGAGTCCCATGCCCTCGGCACTGGACCCCAGAAGAACCGCCAGGCGTTGGCCGTCGGCATTGGCAAACGCGAGGCCCACCGACAGTCTCCCCGGTTCCTTGGAGAGCCTGGCTTGGGGGAGGTAGCTCAGCTTCTGCAGCCTGGCGTCAAACGCGCTCTTGTAGTGTTTGTACTGGTCCGGAAAGCCGGTGGAGCGCACCATGCCCACCAGCTGGTGAGCCGCCGGGTCGGGCCCCTGTCGGAACCGAATGGCATGGAACGGGTACACACCGCCCTCGGAGGGCGTGATCCGATCGACGTCTTGGCGGACGTAAATCTTAGTTGCGTTGCCCCTCTCCAGGGCCCATTCGCTCCTGCTGATCCGGTCGAATTCATTGGCCCTGACGCGGACGTATTCGTTGTTGCTGCACTTCTGCAGGATAACCGCCAGGTAGGTGTTGTCCTCATCGTTAACGGGGCAATCGAGCGCGAGCGCGTAGCGCCTATCGGCGCCCGTCTGACGAGACTGCACGATGGACTCGATTTTCAGGCCCCTGTTGGTCATCTTGAACGGGGCCCACGACTGGCTGTGGGCGTAGGGCACAATGCTGCCGCATTTTTCGAACCACAGCGGCGTCCTTGCCAACAGGCCGTAGTGCTGGTCTGGTGGCGCACTCTCGTCGAGCCAGGCAAACAGGCTGTAGTCGTCCGAGTAGCGTATGATTTCCTCCTGGAGACGCTGAAAGGCCCTCTCGCCTTCGCCGTAGAGCAGCGGCATGTGGACCAAGAAGAGGCCCATCAGGGCGTAGGCCACGTCCTCGACACGGGCCGCGGACCGTCGCGCGGCCCAGCTCATGCGCTGGGCCACGCTGGCCGTCTCGATCGGGCGCGCGCCGCGGATGAAGCTCAGGCCGATGCCGGTCACGGCCGAGATGTCGCGGGCGAGGTCGGCCTTGGTCCCCAGCTTGGTCCATTGGGCGGCGTAGAAGGTGAGGTTGCGCGAGGCGACGAGCGGCACCAGCATCCACGGGTCCTTGAACCAACGGCTCGCGGCGAAGGGCGAGGCGGCATCGGTGGCGCGCGCGTCGGCGGGGCAGTCCGGCAGGTAGGCATAGACAGTGCCGGCCTTGCGGTACCACTGCAGGGCCGAGTTGGCGGCCTCGTCGAGCTCGGCGCTGCTGCGGCGGTCGACACAGCAGGTGTGGACGAAGAGGTGCTCGTAGCCGTCGGCGAGGGCCTGGCGGGCGGCGAAGGCCAGCTTCTCGTAGTTGGCCTTGGCGCGGGCGGCGACGGCATCGCCGACGGCGTCGCTGTACGTCACCTCGACGTCGCCGGCGCTGTGGGCGAGGACGGCAAAGGACGGCAGCTCGTGGGTGCTGAACTCGGCAAAGGCGAGGCCGGCGTCGGTGCCGACGCTTTTGGCCTTCAGCAGACGCATGGTGTGGTGGCGGGCGAGGGGGCGGGACGGACGAGAGAAGGAAAAACAGGGTGGCAGACGACGGGCAGACGGGCTCCCAGGTCGAGCAAGTCAAGTCAGGTGGTGGTGCTGGTGGCGCTGCTGGGCGCTGGGCCGATGGGGCCGACCGAAGTTCACCGTCGATCGGACTGGTGGTTTCGGTCGCTTGCATCATCGCCCTTCCGGTTCGGGCGGGCCAGGGCTCCAGCATCCCCCATCCCCTGCCCCCTATCCCCAGAAATCCCGTCGCTTATGCGGCAAGGCGCAGCGGCGATCACGGCCTTCGCAGGCGCCCGAGATTGGTGAGAGCGAAACGCGCCTAGCTCGCCGAGCGGCGCGGCCCCGACACTGAACGGATGGCCGGTTGACTGATTTGATCGGCGCTTCGCTTGGCACACCAGCCCACCCGTACCACCCCCAACGGAGGAGGACAAAGACGGCACTCCAGACTCTTGGCGCGCTTGGAGGGGCTCTGCTTCTCCTCCTTTCCCTCGCGAGTGGGGAGAGGGGGGGCGATTTGGCGCCGGCTTTTGGGGCTTGGCGGGCGATAAGGCACGGGGACTCGGAGACAGGGCGCAACCCAGCGTAAGGAGAAATACGATGTGACGGGACGATGCGACACGACGATGCGACGCAACGATGGCCCGCAATGGAATGGATGGACGAGATGAAGGTATGGGCGAGAGTGCGGCAAGATGAATGGAGGTATAATGTACTTAAGGTAGAAATGTACAGAAAGAAGCCATGTGCCCTCCGCGCTCGAGGCAAGTACTTGCTTACATACATGGATGAAGTAAATGAATTCCAATCTAACGTAAAGTGGAGGGTATCAAGGGAAGTACATGTCAGGTTTTCTTCCAAGTAGAACTGGAAGCAAGCACTAGTTTAAGCGCTTGGCTTAGGTAGTACTTAAGAACTTTAGGTATCGCCATCGCGTTGCTTCCACTGGCTTCCACTCCTGTCCTTCTGGCTCTCCTTCCCGTTTCGAGCCATTTCCCGTCGCATTCCGCCTCTTCTTCTTCTTCTTCGTCCGCCTCTACTTCTTCTCCCACGGCGCCTCTGATACAGAAAACGGCTTCCTGTGGCCGTTGTTACTGCCGGCCTTCGTCAATGTGCTCCGTCGGCTCACGTTCGTCCCCCGCCGGCTCCGGCCGGTTCTCGACCTTGACAGGCTCCAACTCCTCTTGCCGTCTCTCGTAGGTGGCGGGCTTCTCGTCACGGTCGCTGCCATGGCTGCTGCTGAGCTCGTCGGCGAATTGCTCCGTACCTCGACTTCCCGAGTCACCTCCACACCGCTCCATCCGAGAGTGCTCAGAATGGCTTCGTCCGATTCGTAACCGCCCTTGAGCCCCCACTCGTCCCGCCAGCTTCCGTACACCTCGTCCGACTGTTTGCCGGCGCGGATGTCGGTGACAGTCGGCTGGAAGAACGGCTCGGGTCGGAATTCGTCGACGAAGCTCCGCCCGTCGTCGTGGTCTGAGGGCCGCGGCGCCTGTCTGCGCGCCAGCGTGTCGAAGTGGCCTACGCCCTGTTTCCCTCCCATTTCCTTGTCCGTTTCGCCTCCGAAGGTCCGCAGTGCGTACGCCGCCTGCGGTGACGTTCCGAGCGACCTGCTGGCCTTGAACTGTCTGGGTGCTGCGCGCAGCAGGAATTTGCACATGGTGGGAAGGCAGCAGCACATGACGAGCAGATTGATCTCGACGCATCTGAGGTTCCTCATATGTCAGCACTGTTCCGATGCATGATGAGGAGCCGGGGTCGTCCCCCGCTTCTTACAGCCAAATTGTCCCCTTGCTGATGGCGTAAGACGTGTCTCTGTCTCTGCTTTTGAGCGTGGGGTGCACCATGGCCAGCCGCACTGCGCCCGTGACCACCGTCACCGAGCCCACCGCGAACATCCCGACGAGGCCCAGCTTCTGCCTGATAGGTATATTGAGACTCATCACCATCGGCATGGGCGTCATGAAAAGCAGAAGGTCGGTTCCGATGCCGACGGCTCCTGCAACCACGTACAGGACCGGCCGATTTATACAGTCGGCGTCGGGCACCAGTGGGTTCCACGCAGCCGCGAATGGGCGACACGCCACGAGAAGCGCAATGACGAAGCCGACCGAGGTCCCCACGCAGACGACTAGCAGTGTCCATACCCAGGCCTGGAATGTCCTCGCAGGACTGAGCCGCCGATAAAACAGACACAACGTGACTTTGGCCAACGCGACGGCGGCGATGTACGTGATCGAAGCCGAGTAAATGACCTGTACAGCGTCAGAACAGGATATTGATGCAAGGGAACCAGGCAGTGCCAACGAGGCCGCCGTCGCCGCGAACTTTGGCGACCGTTCATTTACCTTGGAATAGTAGAGGAACCTCTCCAGCGGCATCTCCCAACCATGTACGCCCAAGGCTTGGATGTCGTACAGTTTGACCAACTGCGCCTGCGTCGCAACCGACAACGCCCATGCCAGCAGGGCCGTAACTGGAAAGGGTCGTCAGCCGTCGGAATTTCGCATCTGCGTATTGACGGCGCCGAAACCTACCATCGTCCCCATGGAGCCCCCTAACCAGGTAGAGATTCGTATAGAACCGTTGGCACAGCATGGCAAAGGCGAGAACGTTCCCAACGATGCAGACGCACCACATCTCGATGGCGTCGACCTGGTGTGGGTGTTCAAAGTCGACGACGTACCCCGGCGGCGCCGCCATGATGACGGGAACGCCATTGATCTCCGCCATGGTGGAAGGAGGACCACGCCGAACGGAACAGACTGGAAAGCATGCGAGCCAGACGGCCCAGAAACGAGAGTGAACTACAACAGGAAAGGGCCATGGGCCCCAGATCACTGTTATCTTTTAGGAAACGGCGACAATGCTATTGCCCTGCGCTCGGATTCCACCCCTTCTGGCCGGCAGGGGCCGCCAGGTCTCCAGCTGGAATCCAGGAGGCCTGGGCATTGGCGACTCAGTGCCCTGACTAGGTGGGCGCTCTGAGGTAATGAGTGACGACTAGGCGACTGCCGATGCCCATGAACGTGGATCAGGAGCGAGGGTACCGGGCTGGCTCTCCACACCCGGGTTCTGGAAGGAAGAGGAGACGGCAAGGGGCCACATCACGACCGCGCCTTGGGCGCCTTGGGCCCCCTCGTTTGCCGTATTTGATCCCGCTGGTGTTGCACTGCCGTCGCGAGGTCATCGGTGTCGTTGTCTCGAGGCTGTGCTACGGCCCGCGCCGGCTTGTACTGCGCTATCTTTTCACTTCGATTGAGTTACATCGTCGCGGGTGTTCATCGCTGGGGGGGGGCGATAGGCGGTCGAGGCCCGCGAGGCGGATCCGCCAAACCGGTATTTTGCATTACGGATACACACGAGCAGTACGTTGATCCATGCGGCTGTCAACTGCCCTCGTTTCAATCAGGATCAACCCTTAGAAGACAACGCAGAGCTCCAGCTCGCGAATAATAATCCTTGTCACTCGCCCGCGTTGGGCGGGCCAATACCAGGGCCTTGTGGGGTAGTGCTGATTGCTTTTGGGTACGCAGAGATTTTGCCTGTGGTGGTAAGGAGACGAGTGCCGAAACGCGTAGCCCGGCAATCCGCCAACACTACGGACCAAAGAGGTGACAGTTGCGACTGCGACCTACGGCTATTGGATCATGTGCTTGCATCGAGAACATGAGAAGCGGCCGTCCTACAGCTTCGCGCCACTGTCCCGGCCTATTTCGGCCCATACATGGGGGAGGCGGGATTCGATATGGCCATCCATTGTGGTGCCAGTCTCGAGGCAACCACATTCGCCTGGTCGTTCTGTCGGAATCGCACGGAGAGTCGCAGGCAGTCGTCAACTTCTTCTTTCCCGCCTTGGCCCCGACTTGGCAGACGGGGTTGGGTTTTGGTCGATCTTGTAGCCCCGACGGTACAACCGCTCTGGGCTCGTCCGGGGATACACCAGGGAATGCACTCCAATGGATCTTGGTCCTGTCCGATCAGGCACTTTGCATGACGATACGGATACCTGGGGGACGGACCGCCAGGGCAGCCTATATCTTGGCCTGTTATTACCGGCATCCCAGATCTGTAAACGTGGGTTTGCTGGGATTCGGTGCCTAGCATGGACGTTCTTCATTTTGCAGGCCCACCCGCCGCCCCGTCTTCTGAACCGGTTTTGCGACCTTCGGCATTCCGGGTTTTCGTAGTCACCAGCCTCACCGGCGGTACGCATGCCCATTGCAGCTGTTACTCGAGAATCTGCCCATGCTTGTGGCGGTGCGGCCTTCTCCAATACCAACTCTTACTCGTCAATGGAGTGAGAATTGACTAGTTGTAGGGCGTGGGCCTACGTGACAAGGGACCGTACCAGTGATATCCAGTCACTCTACGCCTTGTCAGTCCGGTTGTCCCTTTATTTCAGGGTGGGGGGTGAGTACTAGGTTAAGAGCCGAAACCCCAGAAAGTGACTTCCATGGTGATTAGACCTGAAGCACGTTTTCAAGACTCGCACGGCAGAGGCCATCACGAGCGTGAGATCCCCACAAGGGTGTTCAGCTCGGAGGTCGTCATCCAAGGAGGAATGCATCCGTCTGATGCTGCGTGATTCACTGGCTTGCATGAAAGAGGTAAACATCCTCGATTAATACACGTATGATAAATGCCACTGTTTGCAGTTAGAAATTACAAGCCTTGCACTTTCTTGGGAGGTTCTTTGTACAGGATGTAAATTTGGTGCTCATCCAAGCCGGTGCAAAAATATCAAAAACTTGTCCATCGGAGTCGATTCTGCTCTTCGCGCTCATCCCATCCCATCATGACCCTTTTACTTACAAGAAAAGAGCCGAGATACGCAACCATGTTCTTGCATTTAACTGCCAGGCCCCGATCCCGAGCGTGCCACCGTATCCACGTCATCGCCAGGGCTCCGCCACAGCCCCGCGTGCGGGAAGCAACGAGAGGGCGGCCAAATGGCGCGAACCAGGCCACTCGGAGCCTCGAGAGGGCCAGCGTCCGTCTGCGCGGCGGACGCGGCAGGCACATAGACCGCCAGCCGGCCATCGACCGCGCTCCGGCGCCCCGCATCAACAGGCCCCGCCACCGCCGCCGACACGGGCGCCCGGCCCGCGGACCCGCCGCGCAGCGCCGGCGCGGATACCGGTATGGCGGGGTGGCGGTGTTCTGGCTTCCGTACTTTCCAGCCTACGACGCTTACGGCGCGGGCGGGGGCAAGAAGAGGAAGGGAAAAGGCCGGAAACACGGACGGCGGTCGCGGCGCCGGTCCAAGAGACGGCGAAGGGCCGCGGCGAAACGCGGCCCCCATCTGGACTGGCTCCTGTGGGGGCCGCTCAAGCGGTTCACGGCCCGTCTTTTCGGCTTCTGCGCAAGTTTACGCGTGCCGAAGAAGCAGCGGCGGCGGCCGAAGCGGCCGAAGCCAGCGCAAGCTTCCCGGTCGCCCCCCTCGCCAGGGCCTGATGCGCCGCCACGCCCACGACATCCCCTTCAGCCATCAAGTCGAATCGGCTGCCCAGGAATGAATTAGTCTTGTGGAAAAGATCCTTCTTGAGCCTATGGCGTAAAGGTCGAGCTGTGTAGAAGCTATATTGACCAGCCGCGGGTGAGCCCAGCAGGAGAAGTCTCGTTGTGGGTTCTGATGCCGACATTATGGAGTTCTATATGGGCTACTTTACCGTTGCCTTCATATGCCGAACGTGGTACTTGCAGCTGATGCTGCCGTTTTCTTCAGGTTTTTTTCGGGTAGAGCAGTGGCTGACGATACTCGTGGTTGATTGCTATGGTACCATCGGATAAGGCAAGTAAGGGCGGGCGTCCAGGTAAAGCCTCGTGCGGGCCTCTTCCTGTCCTCCGTACCAACGCGCTCGGGAATGTACTCCTTCCTGGCGCTTCTATCTCCCCTCGACGCGAACAGGATGGAACCCGGGAGCTTGAGGCCACCCTGCATCTTCACCTTGCTCTGGCCAGTGCGTGCAACTCGAACGATTCGCGATCAAAGCGAGCGTCTAATCCTCGACCAAGCTTTTATGTGGAAGATGGGTCAGTTATTGGGACTATCTGGAACGCATCTTCTGGATAGGGAGTTCCTAGGTCGATAGACGCTACCTTATGACTCCGGGTTATAAACCAAGCCGCCACTAGGGTGCATACACAAGCCCGTGGATTTTCCAGATCGCCGAATTTCCTGTTCCTTGTTGTACCAGCAATTTATAGCCTCCATTTCCACGGCCTCCAGGACAACACGGCTCGTATTGCAATAAAGGCATCTGGGCTGGTGCATGCAGCCAAAGTTTCGGCCGAGGAAATAGCCAATGGTTACTAGGATAAAGGCCGTCATCAGGTGGCAGAAGCCGCCGCCAATGGCGAGGTCTAGTATGGCATTGCTCATGGTAGTCATGTTGTTGCTGCTGCTACTGAGGCAGTGGTAGTGATGGCCAGGAATCAAGGTCAGATCGAACCGTCGAGGAAAATCTGTTGGGCCTGATCGTCTTTACGCTGGAGATGGTGTGGTTTGCCGGCAGTTATGCTGCAGAAGACGACAGGTTAGCTCTTCCAGGTATCTCGGTTAAGGGTAGTGGTGGTGTACTTACTTGCATGGGCAATACTCGGCTTGGGAATGATTGGTTTCAAGATGGAGGAGGTCGCGCCGTGTTTGATGAAGGAGAGTGGGTTGAGTGATGAGAAAAAATGGAACTAAAGGAGGGGGAAGAAGGCGTGTATTTACATACATCCAATAAGTAAGCATGTGAGCAGTAGAGGAGACTGAGGTTTGGAGGGGTGTCAATTAGGGGCAACTCAAAGATAAATAGTGCGCGAGAGGGGCACACTGGCTAATGAAAACTCCGTATTGGAAAATGCCTCGTCGACGTGAGCGTCAGGCTAGACGGACAGTTTCGTAAGCGGTTAGCATCCTCAACCCCCTCAACAGCGCGGTTACGTCTGGGAACACATCACCAACCCGGTTTTCGGCCGGGGCCTGTCCCGGCCTCGACCTCGCTGGTGGTGAAGGACGACCTGCCATTCCGTACTCTGCCCGGCCTTTGGGGGTACGGAAGACAGCGAACACGAAGACGGATTTCGGTACAGCGTCTAGTCCCGCGGTGGCGTAGGCGACATGAATCTAGTAGACGGCGGGCCGGCTGTAGCTGATGAGCGATCATACGCGTGGATGGTTGATGTATTGGGCTAAGAGCTGAAACTCCATCCTACTAATGCTGAACGGACCAAGTCGGTCCTGGCTCGTCCGCCAACTGGCGGCAGCTGCCATCCCAACATAGCCTACCATGTATCTATGATACAAGGTAATTACGTACCTACATGTAGTATGGGAAGTGGTAGCCCGTTAGCAAGTGCGCCTGGCTACATCCTCCAATGGGGGAACGGTAATTCCGAAAGGGTTTTTGGATTTTTCGACGGGATGGCGCAGCAAGGAACTTCGGGTCAGCCACATTTCCTTAGCGGTACTTATTGTCACGGTTCAGAGAACGATAGTCTTTCAGGAGGACCAAAAGGGTTCCATTGAGATATGAGAACAACAGCTGGGGAAGGAAAGAGGAAGCAGGAAGCCGACCTCGAGTCCTTCCAGAATAAATACAGCAATAAGGAGTCCTCCAGCTCCAGGTGGTCCAAGCTCCGCCACCATGTACCCTTGTACCTGCTCCACCTGCGTGGCTGCCTGCCATGCAGCCTGCGTCATGACCGACCTAGCTGCTGCTGCCGTGACACTTATAGTAGAGAATTCGATACTTTCAATATTACAAGTCTAAAAAGGAAACCTGCCCGGCCACTACCATCGTAGATTCATAGGTCCCTATATACTTAGGGAAGTAGCTAACCTCTCGCCTAGCATTCATGGACATCACAGGAAAGCAGTCACCACTTCAGCACTGGCTCTCTTCGCGGAAGGCACCTGATAAAGACTCAGGGTGCTACCAGCTATGGCCCGGCTGGGCAAGTACTTACTTAAGTACGCAACTTCCGGGGGCGATATTGGCGCTCATACGCAGCTTCGGCTTATCCAGATATCGCCTGCCGCCTGGAAGTGATGAAGCCACGCGAACGGCTCTTTATTCCTACCTTCGGTTAAGTAAGTTAAGTGGGTAGATATGTGCTTCCTCCAGTATTTACTTGCCGTTTCCTTTCACCGGCTTTGCATCCACCTACTGGTACCCATGCAATTTACGCAACCACGACCTCCTCGGGTTCCTGCTTCGGAGACTGGCTGGATGTAACGAGGTGGCACTATACTGACGCCAGAACAGGTCAGGGCATATCAAAACGTCATTTTCAATTGGAAACCCGAGGAGTGATTGCTATGTAGAAGCATCGTCACTTCCCTATGACAGAGACCAACGGAAGGGCACCATTATACGATGACACAGCCGGACTGGCCCTCCTTGGTGGGCGAATCTGCAGTCTATGGAATAAACACCAACTACAAAACTGATTTCAGACGACGCTTCGATCTGACCTTGATTCCTTTCTCTCTTCGGACCACTACTAACCACTGACACCAGCACCAGCAGCAACCACCACCACCACCACCACCACCACCATCACCACCATCACCACCATCACCACCACCACCACCACCACCACCACCACCACCACCACCATGGACTCCGCCGCCGTCTGGCCCGCCTGCCCCGCCTGCCCTGCCTGCCCTGCCTGCCCTGCCTGCGCCGCCCCCGCCGCCTCCGAGACCGTCACCATGCCCGCCTGGGCGGTGGTGGCGCTGGTTTTTGGGGCGGGGGCGGTGCTGCTCGGCCTCGCCTTCTGGCTCGGCTGGTGGGCGGCCAATGGGGAGGGGAAGTGCAAGCACGGAGAAGCGTGCTATCACTGCATTGCTGCCAGTCCCCCCCCATTGGCCGCCACGATGGCCCGCATCCGCTGCGTCGCCACCGGCGGCCTCCAAGACGCCCCCGCCGCCGTCCTCGCCGCCCTCGCCAACGTCGGCCGCCCGCCCGCCGACGACGCCGCCCCCCCCCCGCCGCCGCCCCCCCCGCCGCGCCCCCGCCCGCCTCGCGCCCCCTCCCGCCTCGCCCCCTCCCGCCTCGCCCTCGCCCGCCGCGCGCCCCGCCGCCGCCGCGCCCCCTCCCGCCGCTGCCACGTCCCCCGCCGCCGCGCGCCACCGCACCGCTGCCGCCGCCGCCACCGAGGATGTGTGAGTTTCGTTGTGGGGGGGAGGGGGGTTGAATATAATTAACTACCTTGTGGAGAAGAACTGGGGCCCCTACGGGGAAGAGCGGTTTTTTTTTTTTTTTTTAGTAAATACTATCCGCTTTTTTTGGTGAACACTGGCCGTTTCTCTTGTGACTACCTGCCTATGCTATTGTTGTCTGCTCGTGTATGTGGAACCCATGCCCGGAATTCCAGCAGCCAAAGCCCTCTAGTTTGTCTGCAAAAAACCGAGTCCACCACCCAAACCAATAGTCGGTGCCGAACCTCACCTGGGATATCATGAGCCAGCCCGCGGTCTCGGTAATTACCTTGTTGCCCAGTGTTGCATGCAGAACCACCCATGCGGAGAGACTGACACAGCCCGCAAACAAGGGTAGAGCCCGCCCGAGCATCCAGAGGCCGTGTTTCCCGTAGATCTCTCTGAGATCGAGGTGTATGAGCATCAGCGTGGCTGTCACCCCGAGGCACCATGCCGTTGTCCAGCATTGGGGAAATCCTCTGGCCAAGGGCCCGGGGCTAAGGACGGCTAAAACGAGGTGCTGGGGCTGGTGCAGTAGGTCTTTTCTCATGCGTAAGAAAACGAGGAGAGAATTTCGAAGGAAAGTTGACGCTGCCAAATGTTTGACAGACAAAAGTACTTATTAACTAGGCACGAAAAGAGGGCTTTTTCGACCTAGCTGAGCTCAACTGATAATTGTTGGAAGACGTCCGACAGGACTCGGTCTCTGCCGCCGTTCATGGTATCCATGCTGAGGCTTGTGTGTGTGTGTGTGTGTGTGTGTGTGTGTACATATATGGGAGTCCCCTCCCCTCTCTGGTTTCCCTTCCAAGTCTTTGTCTAATCAATCTGGACTCTTCAACCCTCATTCAACAATAAGAAAGGCCCCAGTGGCACAAGTAGCGCGCTTATTTACCGAGGTTTGGATGTTAACCCCTGCCCCCAAATGTAGCGTCTACTGCAAGCTGTGAAACCTTCTGCTCTTCTGACAATTTGACAAATCTCCTGCATGTGGACTTCAAGAGGGGCATCGATTCGTACGCCTCGCGACACGGACCATTCAGGTCCCATGTACCAACGTCCAAGCTATGCCATGTCCTTCGGAACGGCCGTTCAGGCTAGCCACGACAACAGCACTATGCACAGGCGAGCCTTGGTTCCGTTGTCACAGTTCCTCTCACGTATATTGCCCGACGAGTGACGATCCCACGGGGCGCGTACCTCAGATGCTCTTTAGCATGGATGCTAATGGAGTACGCCCATGAGCGATGTCAAGTTTTCATGCTACATGCCCTGTTGTCTTGTGGGATTTCCCAGAGTAAGGCCTTGGTGAGTTGATGTGTTGGTCAGTTAGAGACGTGTTCATGGTCGAGTTGTGCCTTGGATCGACTTGTGGATGGCCACCGCACCAACACCATGACTTTTCGTGTGCCTTGCAACGTCTGCATTTTTCAGCACCCCGGTTTGCCTGTTCAACCGCAGGGACTGCTGGAAAGTCCTGTCCACGGGGAAGACGGACAGTGAGAGCCGAGCTGGTAGAACGCTGCGTGGTGGCTGACTTGTTGCCTATCCATGCAATGGGAGAGGTAGTGATTGAGAGCTAGTTCTTGCTCGATCGGTCGGCGAAGGTATGCAGCTGCTAGCTGACCGTGTGATTCGTGGCGTCCATCGTCTGTTCGATACAGGAGAGACGTGTTTGCTCATGCGCACGCACAGTGAGGACAGGTGTTTCCATCTGTCTGCACACAAGTAAGCATGATTTCTATGCCGAATAGACGCCTCTGCTCTTCTTAGAAGAGCAATGTAAGTAGACAAATGACGTACCTGTATTTTGCCTGTTGCATCTGCGGTGCAAAATAGTCGAAGAGCAGAGAATGAAGTTGAGGAGCAGAGAATGGAGTAGAAAAGCAGAGAATGAGGTAGAAGAGCAGAGAATGAAGAAGATTTATATAATGCGGCATTTGCACACATCATGAGACCACTACTAACCACTGCACCAGCACCAACACCAGACGGAATGCATACCTTGACTTGAGTGGTTTCCGGAAGCGTGAAACGCCGCCCTGGTGGTGCGATGCCTGCCCCGGTGATGTGATGCCTGCCCTGGTGGTGCGTTGCCTGCCCTGGTGATGCAATTGATGCCCTGGTGGTGCGATGCCTGCCCCGGTGATGTGATGCCTGCCCTGGTGGTGCGTTGCCTGCCCTGGTGATGCAGTTGATGCCCTGGTGGTGCGTTGCCTGCCTTGGTGATGCGATGCCTGCCCTGGTGGTGCGTTGCCTGCCCTGGTGATGCAATTGATGCCCTGGTGGTGCGTTGCCTGCCTTGGTGATGCGATGCCTGCCCTGGTGGTGCGTTGCCTGCCCTGGTGATGCAATTGATGCCCTGGTGGTGCGTTGCCTGCCTTGGTGATGCGATGCCTGCCCTGGTGGTGCGTTACCTGCCCTGGCGTTATGATGCCTACACCGGTGGTGTGATGCTTGCCCAGGTGATTTGATGTCTGCCCTGGTATTGCGATGCCTGCCCTGGTGTTGTGATGCCAGCTCTTGTAGTGACGGTATGCGAAGAGAAGAAGCTTGGATGGCGGCAGAACTGAAACATCCAGAAGTATTAGTCCTCAAGGCTCAGGGAGACCGAAAGACAGCTCAACTCACTTTCAGATGCGGCAGAGATCCAAGACGAAGAAATGGGTGGGAAAGTGGAAGAATTGGACATTGGAGACTCGTGTGCTGTCCAGGAGGGAAGAGAGGTTTGAGTGGAGGTAAAGTCGCCAGACAGCCCGGGGCGGGAGTCCAACCGACTGCGGGTGTTGGGACCCTCGGCCCTTTCCCACCATTTGTGTGTCATGCATCCCATGGGATGTCACCTGCCGCGTACAGGGGAGTGTCCGGGTGTACCTGCGGTTCCCATAGATGCTTCTTCTTTTCCTCCACGAACTTCCCCGCTGCCGCCGTTCTGTAATGAAACAGGGAAGTACGAGGCGGCAGAAGCACTGGAAGGGAGGAGGACTGTACTCCATGCATCGAATCGAACCAATAGGACAGGGCTCCTGGGTAAGGTAGGTTGTCAGCCCTGCCTGTAGTAGGGAAACAATGAGATAGATGTGCCTACCCTACCCGTCGGGTCCCAGACCGTCGAATGCGATGACGCATGCGATGAATGCCTGGAAGGCGTTGAAACCATTGAAACCTTTGAGGATGTAGCCAGGCGCACTTGGCAACGGGCTACCACTTATTACTTTTAGGTATAGTGGAAGTACGTAATGCACATAATCCATTGTAATGTTACAAGTATCTGCATCCGAAGGTGCCCCCCTTGATCAAAGGCTAGGTGAACTAAATATCCCCCCTCTGCTTACCAAACCGGGTTTTCGGTTCGATCTGGCCTTGATTCCTTTCCCTCTTTGGACCACTACTAACCGCTGACCAACAACACAAGCAGGAACCACCACCACTGCCATCACCACCACCACCACCACCACCACCATGCCTAACGCCGCCACCTTCTAGGCGCTCCTGCTGCTGCTGTGGGCCGTGTGCCCCGTCCCGGTGTGACGCCACGGTGGGAGTGTGATTGTGCAATTCCAGGGTTCAAGCTGTATCAAAGTAATTACCTTGGATGTCCATGAATCAATGCTGGCGAGAGGTTAGCTACTTCCGTAAGGAGATAGGTACTTACGAATATACGATGGTGGTGGCCAGGCAGCTTTCCTTTTTGGACTTGTGATATATGTATGTACCTATTTACCCTGCTATGGAAAAGGACTGGGCTCCCTGCGGGGGAGAGCCTCTTTATTTCCTGGTGAACACTGTTCGGTTTTCGTATGACTATTGTGTCAGGCCCTATCAAGCTCTAAACCCAAGCACTTCTCCCGTGCTGGCAATGGCAATGTAGCCCTACCTCGACTCTTATTTCCCCCGGACTCAAAGGAAAAATAGAGTCGCCATCGTATTTCGGAAGCGAGTACATCGACTAAATAAATAGTCCTAGTTTGTGCCTTATTTGCTTTCGCTACGAGTGTGCGGCTCCAGCGGAAATGTTTGGAGTTCCGGTGTCACGCCCCCATAAACGCGGTCCCATCTCGAAGCCAGCGGCTCGGGCGTCTCCCAAGCATACTCAGGGTCGCGAATCCATATTCGAAGAAGATGCCGTCTGTGGTACACCGAATTCTGATGAGTACCCGGGGAAATCCAAAAACTCCCATGCAGTGAGACTTTGGGGGCGACCACTTACTGTGTTTCCTTGGAGTCTGTGTATCCGTCGCGGGCGTGGAAGATTGCGACGTTGTTCACGTACTGCATGTCGCCCTTTTCAAAGTTGGTGGACACGCCGAAGCGCTCGCCCAGGAAGTGCAGCGCGTCCAGGGCCTCGGCCTGCGCCTCGGAGATGGGCGGAAGGTGGGCGGCGCGCGGGAGGTCGCCAAAGCCCACGTAATAGCGCCGGCCGTATTGCAGCAACACTCTGTCGGGCGTCTTCCCGTCGGCGCTGGCGGGCAAGTGGTACAGCAGCGGGCGGCTCATGAGGCGATCCTTGTTGTCTACCGTCCGGGTGAAACTACCTTGGCTGTCAGCGCCACCTAGCCGTTGCGGAGAAGGGACATTTTCGGGTAGCCAAGCCAAGACGCAGAAGAGGGAGACGGCTGGGTATAACGTACAGCTCCGCCACCCATTGGCCACTCAAGGTGTGAATGAGATCGGGCCTGGTCGCAGCCAGGTGGTTGTAGACACGCCACGTGCTCGCGAGACGGCTGGCGCCGCCCTCGGCCGCGGTCGAGAGAGCAAAGAGCGAAACGATGTCGCCCGAGTCGGTATGGAAGACCTGCTTGTCGGCCGTGTAGGCCGGCGTGCCAATCTTGACTTTCCCGGCGTTGCCGTCGGCGCCGAGGCCGGAACGGACGTCCTTGATATGGCCCACCACCACGTCGGCGCGCCGGCCCTCGAAATAGGCGTCCTGGCGCCCCCGGATGGCGCCCACGTGCGACGAAACCCCCGTGTAGATGATGATGTTCTCCTCGCGGGTGTACCGGTCCACGTCCAGCCCGCGCAAGACGAAGAAGCCGTGGCCGAAGTGCAGCTCGCGAGACAGACGGCGGAGCTCGTCGTGGAGACTGGGCAAGGGGAAGGTCTCCTGCGAGATGTAGCCCTTGGCAAGGTTGAGAGCTGCAGTATTGCGGCATGTCATTAATCAGCCCGTCGCAGAGGCAAGGCCTGGGACCAAGAGCAGCATCGCCGCGTCCCGACCCTGCGAAGTGAGAAGAGCACACCCACCCTTGAAGTGAGTCAAAGCCCGGTCGATCTCGTCGAGCTGAGAGGCCGAGAGTACGTAGGTCCAGTCGTACTCCTCGGCAATGGTCTCGCCGTCCCAGACCAGTTTGCCCTTGAGCTCCGTGGGGAAGCCGTCGGGCAGCGTCTTCGGGAGCGCCTCGGACTGCAGACGACGAGCCGTCCGTGCCTGGTACTTGTCCCAGTCCGGGTGGTAGGCGATGTCGGGCTGACCGGGGGGCGGTTGCGCGGCCGGCGTGCGGCTGACGACCGGGGCCGTTGGGGGCGGCGCCGCCAAAGCAATCGCTGCCGTGGCCATACTGTTGGCTCTCCGATAAGGCGCAGTCGCTGTAACGCGGAGCTTGAGTTCCTTGGTCTTTGCAGGTCGGCGAAGCGGCAGCGGGCTTTCGCCGTGAATGATACAACGGGAAACTTGGCGGCCTGCCACATTTCCTTATTATACTCATGGCCTTTTAGCTATCATGCACCCCCAAGTAAGAGGCCCATTGGAGATTCAACGGTATTTTGCTGTCAAACTGACTGATGATCGCCGTGGACCATCGCCTCATAAGCAGTGGTGATGGCGTGATAGTCCCAATCCCAGCCAAGACAACACAAGCGAGGATTGAGATAACACCTTCCAACTGACTGCTGCTTTGTACGGTCACCCCATCGACAGTGGCGGTGGCGTGATGGTGTCCATTGGCACCCAGAAAGCAACGATACACGCTGATTGAACCGAGGCCTGCCCACCCTGTCTCACCGCAGCGCGCGAAAGGATTGCTGGGTGCGGGAGTCTTTGCGACATTTTCCTCTGTGCCCAGTAGCTTCTCACCCTTGGCGAAAGCACGCCAGACTTGGTAACTCCATCCAAGTGCCCGGTACACTGGAATAATGCCCAGCCACCTGAGCGGCCCTGGGGTGTGTTGCGCCAAGATGCCGCGACAGTAACACCAGCAGTAGCAAGAAACAGGGGTCTCATAACCTGTGTGATGCGCAAGCTGAACATCACACCCAAGCCGCCCTTCCAAACCCCGCCATGGTTAAGTACAAAATCAATTCCGGCGATGGCGACCCCGTAGCGGTGATGGTGCAATTCTATCAACACGCTGTGGGAAGCATCAAGTCCATTCTTTCTACCCACACCGAAGGTGACAAGTCTAGGTAGAGAAACCCCGAACCCCTTATGTAATTTTCAGAAATGGCCTCGGTCCACCACCCACGTCTGTTATCTCTGTTTCGTCTGTGAATCCACGTATAAGAAGTAAGTAAGTAGCCTAAGTACACTTCACGTATATGGCCTTTTCCCCCTTTAACTGTTGAAGGCTGTCCGCAAGTGCCCCTGATCGGGATCCCTTCCACCTTCGCCACGGCGGGCATCTACCATGACCTTCGCTTCCAGCCCCGAATCCGTCACCAAGGGACAGGTCTCCCCGGCGCCCACGCAGCGGAACGCGTCTGACGACGAATCGTCCATCCTTCGCGACGGCGAGCTTGCTTATGTGCGCAAGACGGCCGGCAACGGCGCCACGGGACACCAAGAGGTGGTCGGGGCGCCCGTCGAGACGCACTCGCCCCTGGGATACCACGTCAACTGGCTGACCATCATCTTCCTGAACGTGAACCACATGGTCGGCACCGGTATCTTCTCGACCCCCGCGACCATCCTGCGCCTCACGGGATCCGTAGGCCTGGCGCTCGTGTACTGGGTCATCGGCTTCCTCCTCGCCGTGGCCGGGCTGGGCGTGCACATGGAATTCACGAGCTACTTTCCGAACCGCAGCGGATCCGAAGTCGTCTGGCTCGAGCAGAGCTATCCCCGCCCCAAGCACCTTTTCCCCATCGCCTACGCCGTACAGAACGTCCTGCTCTCCTTCAGTAGCAGTAACGCCATCGTTCTGTCCACCTACTTGTGGCGGATTGTCGGTCGAAGCCCTACGCCGTGGGAGCTCAAGGGCGTGGCCATCGCTGCTTACACGGTTGCCGTCCTGGCCGTCGTCGCCCATAATAAGTACTCCCTCTGGGCTATTAATCTAATAGGCGCACTGAAGCTGCTACTGCTGATGGTCATCGCCATCTCGGGCCTCGTCATTCTGGGCGGGCATGTCCCTAATATCCCAAACCCAGGGCTGAACTTCGTAAGCAACTTCGGTTTTCCTTTGCTTCCCCGTTTATTCTTCCGTTCTGCATGATGCTATCCCGTTGTACTCCCTTAGGCCCTGTATCTGGCGTGCTGGCCCAAGGGTGCACTGAAATGTACCCCACGAACACCTGGTTTAGGAAGTTACTGACTCGGGACCATATAGCAACATGGTTTCGATGGAACCACGTCGAGCGGTTACAACCTGTCGCAGGCCATGGTGAACATCAGTTTCGCCTTCTCCGGGTGGCAGAACGCTTTCGGCATGGTGAACGAAATCAAGAACCCCGTGCCGACGCTGAAGAGGAACGCCACCACGTCGCTCCTCATCGTCTTCGTCCTGTACTTCCTTTGCAACGTCGCCTACTTCGCGGCGGCCCCCAAGGCCGTCTTCATGGAGTCGGGCCAGCTCGCGGCGGCCGTCTTCTTCCGCACCGTCTTCGGGCCCACGGCCGAGGCCGCGCTCAACTTTTGCGTGCTTCTCAGCGCCTTCGGCAACCTCCTGGCCGTGCTCGTCAACCAGTCCCGCCAGATCCGGGAGATCGCGCGCCAGGGGGTGCTGCCCTGGACCGAGTTCTGGGTCTCGACCAAGCCCTTCGGCACGCCGCTGGGGCCGTACCTGCTCAAATGGGGCTTCACCTTTCTCATGATCGTGGCGCCGCCCGCCGGCGACGCCTTCCAGTTCGTCGTCTCGCTGAAATCGTACCCCGAGGCCATCTTTCACGTCGCCATGGGTCTCGGTCTGCTGATCCTGCGGTGGCGTCGCGCCCGTGCCGGTACGCCACCGTCCGACTTCCGGGCTTGGTGGATCCTTGTGGCCGTCTATCTGCTGTCCCAGGTCTATTTGCTGGTCATGCCGTGGATACCACCTGTGGGCGGCATCTACGCGGGCACTGTTAGTTTGTAAGTGACAAAGAATCGAGCCTCCCTGGCCTTGGTGACGGCAAGCGCGTACCCGCTAACCCTGGAAATAACGACAGCCTTTGGTGTACGTATATGCTTGTGGGCATAGGCGTCGTTGCCGTCTGCGGCCTTTACTATTACGTCTGGATGAAACTGCTCCCCCGACTGGGAAACTACTCGATTCGGTCCGAAGTAATCAATGTCGACGACAACGGGGCCAACACGCATCGCATACTGCGCATTCCCAACTCCGAGGTTGCTGAATGGGACGCTACCCATGATGAGCTGGGGCAACAGCTACGTCGGAGACGCGGAAGCAGCGATGGCGGGAATACCAGTACTGAGCATGCGCAGCCAGTCTTCAAGACGGCTATTTAAGGAGGAACGCATGGCAGGCATGAATAGCTGCGAGGGAGTCTTGGTGGGAAAACGGGTGGGGATACGCAGTCATCGCAGCAGAGTAACACCGACAGCAGACAATGCTGATAACAGCGGCGGAGCAGCGCCGCTGGTAGCAGTGGTGCAGGCAGTACCACCAGTGCTATCCAAGCTACCAACGCTCTCTAGGCGTAATGAGAGGCCCAGTTAGGCAGTGGTGAGATCGAGCACATTAACTGTTAAACAACTTGACCTTTCCACTGGCCTTTAGTGCTTACATGGAAAAATACACCGGAGTCTTCTCCTTCCTCTCATATACTATTTTCTTTCTTCGTCAACCCCTTTCCCTCTATTGCAACCGTGATCCTGCTTACCCCTATTCAAAATCAATGGCCGCGACAGAGAAAAGATAGGTATAAGATGGAGTATTTCTCTTTTGAATATAATTGGTACTTTATAGCTTCTTCTGAGACGCAGGGTCGCCCTTCATGATTCTTGGCCGGAGCGTCGGCATCCTCGATACAGGCGAGGCAGCTCCCAGCTCTCGATAAATAATGTCTCGCCCGGCCCGGCCTGGTTCGGCACCCTCAACGCCCCTCGTCCCCGGCGCCTTTTCATCGTCAATTTCCCCGACAAGATCCTTTGGAGCTACTTTGTCGCAGCCGACCTGGCGACCAGGACACAATTCTAATAAGTTACACCTCAATGGCCGTCGTTTAGTAGATCTGTGGAAACCTCCGACGGTCAGAGAGGCTGCAAGAAGTCCCAGGATTCGTCCTCCTCCAAGTCAAACGAGAATGCATCGAAAGTAATCTGCAGCCCTGTCAGTCAGTCGAGCCCATGGTTTCCCGCAGAAAAGACACTCACCGGGCCCATGATGTCCGCGCTCAGCGCTTGAGAACCGGACGGGATCCAGTCGGACCGCTGGAAGCCCGTGTCAGTCGTCCCCAGCAAGCTGTTAACGGGCGAGGTGACCGAGGCACCTGCGCCGCAGACCTTGGAGGCGGCCTCGGCCACGTTGACCGGATGCGGGTTGTGGGCATGGGGGCTTTTTTGGGCCGCCATGCGGCGGTAGCGCAGGTCCAAGAAACGCCGAGCGCACGCGGCCTTGGCCGTCTGACGCGTTTCGTGTCCGGCGTGGATCTGCACGACCATGAGGGCGGCGCACAGGGTGAGGAAGCACCACGGCTCCTCGTTGCAGCAGCGCAGGTACCGCTCTTCCCCGAGGGGAAGGCATTCCTGGAGCAGGCTTATGGTGGCATGAGCGTCTAGCTTCGAGCCGCCGCCGTTGGTGTATGCTGTGAGCAGGTCCAGGAACGCCGGCATTCTCGCGGGACCCGTCACGCTCAGGTCCCTGGAGGACGACGTGGTGATGCTCGCTAGAGTCAGGGATGCCAGCAGTAGGTCTTCCCGCAGCGCTGTGAAGCTCTGAAGTCCCTGGGCAGCGAGCTTCGTGTGGAGAAGAAGAACCTCACATGAAGTTTCATGAGAGATGGTTCTCGAAAGCCAGAATTCCCCCGGGTCTTTCTGGAGGTACGGTCGGTGGAGTGCGAGGATGCAGTCCTTTAGCTGGCATTGGAGGATTCCGTGGGCCAGGAAGGACATGTTGCGGCCAGACGTGGACCTGGAATCCTGGCTTTCCCATGTCGCAATCTCGCCAATGGCCTGAGTGAGCTTGTGCGTGTATTGTAATACTTCCCCATAACAGAGAGCGCCACCGGCTGAGGCCGCGGCGTAAAGACGGCGTGAGACCTCGAGGCGCAAAGGCCAGCTGCGAGCACTTTGGACCTGGAAGGACGTCGCCGTGTACTCGGCCGGCGGCTTTGGCCGAGGCAGTTCCTGGGCCATGTCGTCCAAGCCTTCGTCGTCTAGATTGGAGGGCGCATCCACGTCTGACTCGAGGTTTTGCAGCACAGTTGGGAGGCCGAATTCGAACGAGTTTTGTAAATCAAGTTCGCGGAGGACACACCATATCCTCCTCTTCATCTCCCGGGCAAGCGGACTGTCGGACGTCGAGCGAGGGTCACAGTGCAGCCCGTCCAAGACGGCGTCGTGGACCAGAAAACCGGTGTCCTTCCAGAACCACTTCTTGCCGATGCTGTTGACGCGCTTGGCCATGTAGACGAGACAGCACACCTCGTAGTGCACCATGCTGCGGTGCTTGGGGCTCTGCTGCTGGATCCACCCCTCGCAGGCGGAAATCCACAGCGACGGCATCCTCACGTACTGGGCGGCAACGGGCGCGGCGCCGGGCTGGCCGGCCGAGACGGATGTTGATACCGAGATGATGGCCAGGACCAGAGCGGCCATAGCGGGGGGGCCGGGCTGCTCTTCAGCCCAGAACCGGGCATAGTCGCGCTTAAAGGACGGGACATGCACCACGCGGTGCACGTGTTCGACGTGGTCGAGATAAAAGAAGACCAGCGCGTCCGTGTCGGAACGGGGAGGCAAAAGGGAGAACAGACTGGACCCCTGGTCGGACGGCGCGGGGGTTATGCTTTCTCGGCGTGTGGCGGGCTTTTCTCTCTCGATACGCACGCCCAAGGGGTGAAACCACTCGACGGCAGTCTCGGTGATGAGGGGGAACAGATCGGGAATCTGGCCGAGCACTCTCGAGTCAGCAGTTCGACCTGGCACGGAAAAAGCTTGGGGCGGGAGACGTCGCACCTCGGTGAAGAAGCGGAACAGCGCATGGCGGCTGTAGTAGCCGCACGGCGACCGCGTCGACGGATGTGCAGGGCCTCGCCGATCGACCTGTGCGACATGAGGCGCGACATTGGCGCCGCTGCGATGCCGCGCCCCCACGCTATCGTCGGGTACGGCGTCGGAGGCCACGCGCAGGTGGCGCCCGCCGTCGCCTCGCGCGGTGCCGGGGCCGGGCAGTAATAAGGCCTTGAGCTCCGTGATCTCCGCTTGCAGACGCCGGATGTCTTCGTGCTGGCGGGCGACCGAGACGCTGAGAGAGGAGGGCGTCGGCACAGCGCCGGCTTCAAAGGCGCACGTCGCCGCCCTGTCCGACTTGACGCAGCTTTGGCACGGATGGTTGCGGTCACAGGCCAGCTAAGGACACGCGCGCCGGGAGGGTCAGCGGTGAACCACAGCCTCGAAGGGGGTAGTTGGTGTGGTTTTCCATACCTTTTTCCGGCGGCAGTTTACACAACTCAATCGCGAGCGTTTCTTGCGCGTCTTGCGTTGAGCAGTGGGAGTCGGGAGATGCGCGGCTGCCGCGTCGGACGCTTCAGCAGCGCCGACATGATGGTAATGAGCAGGAACATCAGCAGCGGGGTCCGTCATGGCCAGCGAGACTCCCTGAACACGGCATTGACAGTAACAAGTGCAAAAGGTCCATGCCTCGTCTACGCTGGCGACGCCGTCTTTGCGGAAATCCGCGTCCCAGGGCTGACAGCCGTCACAAATGCCGCCTCTCCGGAGATATGGTTGTTATAACCGGCGAGCCAATGCTCATTCGCTCGACTGGAAAACGATCTCCTTAAGCGATTCCGGCCGGGTACGTACCATAACCGGATTTCCGCTTCATCTCCGACATCCCAATTCGCCCCTCGTACTCTCAACCGCCTGCTTGACGAATCGCGGTCCCGTTTGACGTTTGCGCATGGCAAATGGAACGAAGGCCCTGCCCTGCATCATTCGGAGATGATTGTTCGAGGGCAAACTGTGGCGACGGCGCCGAATAGTGATGCCGGGTATTTATGGTGGCCGGATTTCTGTGAAGGGCCCGTCTGTCCTCTTCCCTGGCCAGATGGCACATACGCAGCCGGTATTATTGCCTATTTCTCCCGCCACCGTTGCGTTCCATGTCTTCACCCCCGACGCCATCCCACCATCACAGCCCTGTGGCCAGGCGGTTCGAACAAGGGAGATCATCGTCTGACTCCGTCACTATGTCCAGTCCAGAGACCGGGTCCTTTCACCAGTCTCGTCCGGACAACGGGATCATGTCAAATCCCGAAAATGGCCTGGCCGACAGGACAGCGGAGAAGGCTGTCGAAGAGAAGCCTGAATCGGTCAGTTTTATGGAGGCGGGTGAAGCGCTCGGGGAAAAAGATGATTAACTATGTGACACCTTCACATCCACAGGCAACACCTTTCCAGTTCCCGGAGGGTGGCACGAAAGCTTGGCTTGTTGTATTGGGCTGTTGGTGCAGTACGCCTATCCCCAAACCTTTGTCTTGAACATGGTGCATCCCCCGTCCCCCGGTGATCGTGTTACTAAACTTTGTGCCATAGCCAGCTTTTGCGCCTTTGGGTACATCAACTCCTTCGGGTATGTATACGTATCTTTTGATCCCCTGGCCAGGGCGAGCCCGGTTGACATGTCGACCCTTCAGAGTCTACGAGACGTATTACCTCCAGACGCTCCTTTCGGGGTACTCTACCTCGGATGTCGCCTGGATTGGTTCCATCCAGGCTTTCGCCCAGTTCTCCGTCACCCTGTTCAGCGGCCCCATCTCGGATCGTTACGGCCCCCTTGTGTGTTAACTTGCCCGCGACCCCCTCCAAGGCGGGCTCTCTGGCTGATACGGAGGCAGGTCGTCATCTACCCGTGCTCACTGCTCTTGGTCGTCGGCATGATGCTCACCAGCCTGTGCACCCAGATGTACCAGTTCGTGCTCTGCCAGGGCATCTTGGTGGGCATCAGTGCCGGCTTCATCTTCGCGCCCGCTCTGTCCATCGTCGGCCACTACTTCTTCAGGAAGCGTGCCTTGGCCATGGCGTTGGCTTCGACGGGATCTCCCATCGGCGGCATCGTCTATCCCATCATCATGGCCAGTTCGCTGCAGAACGACAACGTCGGCTTCCAATGGGGCCAGCGCATCTGCGGCTTCTTGACCCTCTTTCTTCTGTTGATAGCCTGTCTTACCATCCGCCCCACGCCCCTTCGCCGCAAGGGAAGCTTGGTTATCCCCGTCGCCTTTAAGAAGCCCGCGTTCTCGCTGCAGGTCGCCGCTCTGTTTCTCGTGGTGCTCGGTCTGTGGGCGCCGTACTTCTACCTGGCCCAGTACGGCCTGGAGCACGGGATGGCGTCGGGTCTGGCCTCGTACCTCTTTGCTTTGCTGAACGCGGGTTCTTTCATCGGCCGGGTCTTGGGCGGCCAACTTGCTGGGCCCCTAGGCCAGTTCAACATCATCACCTTCGCCTGCTTTGGTTCCGCAATCCTGCTGTATTGCTGGCTGGAGATAGTAAGCTCGGCCGGCTTGATCGTGCTGTCACTCTTCTTTGGGGGTACCAGCGGGATCATCATCGCGCTGATGATGTCGACGGTTGCGCACGTGGCCGACGATCCGAGCCAGGTTCGTGACATTGGGCCCCCTTCTCTGCCACCAAGCTACACAGACTGACACCGAGAATATAGATCGGCACTTATATTGGACAGTCGACGTTTGTGGTCGGCTTCGCGGGTCTGGCTGGAACCCCCATCACTGGAGCCCTGATCGACAAATACCAAGGCTACGATGAAGCCATCATCTTCAGCGCTACTGTCATCATGGCTGGTGCCGTTATCTTTGTGGGTGCTCGCTATGCATTTGCCCCGAATAAGATGATTGCATAGAGCAGTTTGAGAATATTGCAACCGATAGCACATCCCAGCTTTGCAAACCTTTGGGGGGAAGAGAACCCGAGAACTCAAAGGTGGGTGCCTCAACAACGCATTCGAGGGACTACATGACCATAGAAGAAAGGGGTTGCTTCATTGGTTTGTCCAGTACATGGTTTTGGACACACACCCTGGACACACTCCCGAAAAACTCCGCCCACCAGTGGGTTGGAGCTGTCGGGCGTTCTGCATCCACATATTCGATAGACACCACATCTCCCCTCCTTCTAGATGCCATGGAAAGCTAGCGACTCTGGCAAAAGACGTATTCTTACCAAGGTTCATTCGTTTGCGTGGAGTTATTGTGATGTCGAAGGAGCTTTTTTCGCATATATCGGATGCTTATGTCAGTACTTTAGAAGTATGCAGCATACAGAGACTCGCAATTACAAGAAGGTTCCTCCGCACCAACTGCGCATCTGGAAATTCTGTGGGGTATGTGTATATACGCCTTTTTTAACTCGCCTCATACGTTAAGTCTGACGGGCTTGGGGGGCTTGAATGACAAGAAGGTACGCGCCCTAGTGCACCACGAAGGAGAGTCTTTTTACGTAGTACGTCGCCGACATGACTGCTGACACTGCAGAGGTAGGGACTCGAGTGGAACAGCAGCGACAGAGACGATGCCCCGGGTTTTAATGACCAAAGTTGAGGCACTAGAGGTGGCAGACGAGGGGCTACAACACCAACAAAGGAAATGCCGATCTATAAATAATATGATGGCCATCGATTCTAGTGGCACCATAAGTCTCCTGCACCTCGACATTTCGACATCTATCCTCATTACTGCCCTACCACTGTATATACTTCCCAAGATTCACCCCCGTATCACCGACGCAATCGCGAGGTTGACACCCAATAATACGGAACATCTTTCGTCACGATTATTACCTTTCCGGACTTTCGTTTCGCATCAAGAATTGAGCATAATCAATTGAACAGTCTAAAGCCTCTCTGCTACAAGTTCGCCCAAACTCTTCAGGCTACTTGCCTTGAGAATTTCCATGGTGGCAACCGTGGCACCGAAGCGGTCACGCAGCCACGTACGCAGGGAGACGGCCACCAGACTGTCGATGCCCAGCACCTCCGGACTGCGCTTCACATCCAAATCCTCAATATTCAGGAGCAGGTACTCGGCCAGTTTGGCGCTCAGGGCGTCGATGGCCAGCGCCGCCAACGCCCCCTCCTTCGATTTGGCCGCCTTGTCCTGCAGAGCCGCGAGGAGCGCCGCCTCGGCGGCCGAGGAAGGGGACGCGTTGTTGCCCGCGGCCGCGCCCAACTCGCCGCCGGCGCCCGAGTCGGCGTTGAGCAGCGCCCGGAAACGCGGGGCGGCAAAGTAGCTCCACGGTTTCTGGCCCATCGACGTGAGGCCGCAGGCGATCTGGCAAGCCTCGCTGTCAAAGGCCAGGAGAGCTGCCGCCGCGTCGTCGCGAGGGGACGGCGGGCCGCCCCGCGCCTCGGACGAGCGCTGCATGCTGGTCTCCAGCAGGCGCAGAACCTCGGTCTCGGTCACGCGGACGGTGAGCATGCCCAGCTGCTCCAGCTTCACGTCGAGGTCTTCGTTCTCCATGGCCCAGCCGATGTCGTCGACAAATCCCAGGTCGAGAGCCGTGGCCGGCAGGCCCATGGCCGCGCGGTGGGCGGCCAGAGAGTCGAGGTAGCTATTCGCCGCGGCGTAGGCCGCCTGGCCGTGCTGCCCGAAAAGGCCCGACACGGAGGAGAGCATGACGAAGAAGTCGAGCGCGTGGCCGTACCGGAGCGACACCTCGTGCAGGTTGCGGGCGCCGTCTACCTTGGCGGCCGTGGTCTGCCGGAACTGCGCCGCCGTCAGGGAGGGGAACGCGGCGTCGTTGAGCACCATGGCGGCGTGCAACATGCCCTTGAGGGGCTTGCCAGGGGGCGCCGACGCGATGGCACGCTCCACGTCTTCCATGACGGCCGCCGAGCCCTTGACGAGTGTGACGGTGGCCCCATCCCGACGCAGTTTGCTGCACAGCGTCTGCGCCTGGGCCCCGGAGCCGCCGCTGGGCGACAGCATGATGAAGTTGCGAGCGCCGTGGTCGAACATCCAGCGGGTGATGCTGCGGCCGATGCCGCCGAGGCAGCCGATGAGCAGATAGGAAGCATCGCTCGGGAATACTAGGGGGTTGATAGCCGGGCGAACCTGAGACCGCTGTTAGACGTGATGCTCCAACTGATGGTCAGGGAGAGGGGGGGAACACATACGGCAACGTCCTTGCCCTCGGACAGAGAACGGCGAATCACCATCTTCCCTACCGACTTGCCGCTCTGGATGTGGCGGAAGACGCTGGGCAGCTCGTCCACGTTGTGAACCTGCAGCGGCTGTACCGCCTGGACGACCTTTTTGGCCAACAAGTCGTTCATGATTCCGACAATTCTGCGAGGGTTCAGGTCAGTCCGGCGCTCATCGAAGACGACTCAATCACACGTCGCAAACACTTACTCGTGGGCATTCCGCTTGTTCTTCTTCATGTAGATCTCGGTGTCGATGGCACAGAAGTTTCGGGCGCGGCTGAAGTTGCGCATCTGCAGCTTGTGGCGCTTCTGGAAGTCGACCTTGCCGAGCGAGAGCATGGTGCCGTTCTCAGCGAGGCAGTTCCAGCTCTCGTCCAGCAGGTCGCCGGCCATGCTGTCGACGACGAAGTCGACGCCGCGGCCGCGGGTGGCGCGCATGACGTCGGCCTGGAAGCTGGCGGAGCGGCTGTCGAAGACGCGGTCGGCGGGCACGCCCATGCTGTCAACGAGGAGGGCGCGTTTGTCGGGCGAGCCGACGGTGGCGTAGACGTCGGCGCCGAGGTGGCGGGCCAGCATGATGGCGCTGAGGCCGACGCCGCCGGCGGCGCTGTGCACGAGCACGCTCTCGCCGGCGCGCACGCCGCCGCGGCGCATCATGGCGATGATGTTGGTGTACCACACGATGGGCAGCGACGCCGCCTCCTCGAAGCTCATGGCGTCGGGCACCGGGAAGCAGAGGTACGCGTACGCCCGCGTGCGGCTGCGGTACGCGCCCTCGACGGCGCCGGCCACGCGGTCGCCCGGCCGGAACTGGGTGACGCCCGGCCCGACGCGCGTGACGACGCCGGCCACGTCGAAGCCCAGCGGCTTCTGCGGCACGAGCCCCTGGCTGATGGCGACGTCTTTGAAGTTGACGCCGGCCGCGCGCATCTCGATCTCCATCTCGTCGGGGCCCAGCGGCGCCGCGAGCTCGGCCGCCGTCATCTCGAGGAACGTCAGCGTGTGCATCAGGCCCGGCTGCAGGATGTCGAACTTCCAGTGCCGGTCGCCGCCCGCCTCCATGGCCGCCAGGGACAGCTTGGCTTCCTCGTCGTCGCCCGACGGCGGGTGCATGCGGCTGAACAAGTCGGCGTCGGGCACGACCCGGTTCGTGTAGGCGATGCCACGGCGCACGGCGAACTCGCGCTCGCCCGCCGCCGTGCTGCCGGGGTCGCTGCCAGCCTGGCGGTTGAGGATCGCCCGGATGAGATGCGCAAGCTTCCCGGCCGGCGTCTGGTGATCCGTGTCCACCGTGATCAAGACCAGGTCGGGGTTCTCTTGCGACAGCACACGTGCTAGGCCCTGCACCATGGCCCCTTCGGGTTGCTCGCAGCTCATCTGACTTTCTCGCGTGCACCAAACCACGGGTTTCTTCGAAGCGGCCAGGGGCCGGAGGCGAGCCATGAGCTCCTCCGACATGTTCGTCAGCAGCATTGGGTCCTGGAGGGTGGCGAGGACCACAACGGCGCTGGCCAAGTCCACAGAGAAAGGAACAGCGGTCTTGAGGTTTGGTGAGGTAGCCAAGTTGAGCAGATTCGTGAGATGGTCGACCTGGGGCTGCTCCAACACTGGTATACCCTCTGACTTCTGCCCTAGTTCTCCTTCCGGGGCCGATGTGCTTGTCGAGACCACAAGGCCTTGCTGACCTGACTTGGTCCGAATCTCCATGTCGACGCCGCTGAGTCCAGCCTTCTTCAGTTCCGCATCAAGGGTTGAGGAAAGGGCATTGCCTGACGCGCCGGCCAGAAGAAGTCGCCCACCCGGGCTAAGAAGGGACGCCAAGGGTAGACCGCTCACAGTGTTTACGGCAATCACATTGTCAAAAGAAGCGGCTTCGATGCCCTCCGAGCCCTCGGACAGAAGGGTGACAGAAGTTAATGTCGAGTCCTCGATCAATGCCCCGACACGCTTCTCCGCCGCTTCGACCATGGCCTGGTCCCGGGCCAGCACAGTGAAGTGCGCGAGGCGGCGAGGCTGATCAGGAGTTGCCACGAGCGGCTGCACTGCGGCCTCAATGACGGCGAGATCGGCCTCATCACGGCAGACGGCCGCCCACCGAGCGGCCGGGTAGGCATGGCCGAGCATGTCCACGACGGCCGGGATGGGCGACACGTCATCGAGCGGCAGGCGCACAAGCGGTGGGGTCGGGCCGCTCACTTTGTCTTGGCTGTTGGTGGCCCAGGCCGAGGAGGCGAGCAGGGAGAAGTCGGGCCGCCACTGCACTTTGTGGACGAGGGTGCGGTTCGTGGCGGAGGCGCCGCCGCCGGCCTCGATGCGGGTGCAGGCGAGGCGCTGGAACGCGAGCACAACGTTGCCCTGGGCATCGCGAGCCTCGGCGTGGCCGACGACGTTGCCGGAGCCGACGCCGAGCTCGGGATCGGCATCGTCGGCGCGCGCGAGGCAGTTCAGGAAGGTGGCGAACTCGCCCCCATCGGCGGCAGCGGACGGCGCGGCCAGAAAGACGCGGTCGAAGGTGGTGGGCACACAGAGGTCGGCGAGGGCGCCGGGCTTTCCGGCGGCGGCGGCGGCGAGCAGCGCCTGCATGGCGCCGTCGATGACGCCCGGTGGCAGCAGGTAGCGCGAGCGCGGCGCCGTCGTGGGCAGGCGGAGGCGGGCGCCGACGACCTTTTCGCCCTCGACACCGCGCACCTCCTCCAGCACCTGGAAGGACTCAGTGTACGAGAAGCCGATGCGAGCAAAGTTCTTGTACCAAGGACGGCCGCTGCGGCCGACTGTCCAGGCGGTCTCGGCCGGGACGTCGTCGCCGGCGAACAGCGGCCGGGCCTCGTGGTCCCGGTTCACGGCCGCGACCTGGCCCGAGCAATGCACCTCGGGCTCGACGGGACCGGCGGCGTGAGCAGGCGCGGGCTGGTCGTACGCCTCGCTGCAGATGCTGAAGTCGTACCAGCGCGACATGGCGTTGTGGCGCGTCAGCGTCAGGAACACGTAGCGGCCGTGGCCGGTGTTGTTCATGACGAGGGCGCTGCGGACGTGGACGTGGCGCATCTCGACGGCGGGCTGCTGGTCGTCGGTGAGCTGGCGTATCGCCTCGGCCGCCATACACAGGTACCCGGCCGCCGGGAAGACGATGTCGTCGTGCAGCTTGTGGTGCGGCAGCCACGGCGTGTTGGCCAGGCTGAGCAGGTTGCGCCAGGTCGGCAGGTCGGGGCTTTCGTCGGGCAGACGCGAGCCGAGGATCTCGTGCCGCCGGTGCTTGCGCAGCCGGTGGTTCCTGGACACGCGCGGCTCCGTCCAGAAGGTCTTGCTGTGGTTGAAGACGTAGTGCGGCAGGTCCACGATGGTCCGGCCGGAAGTGCACCGCACCACCGACCGGCTGCTGCCGCTGCTGCTGCTGCTGCCCGTCTGCTCCTTGGTGAGCTCTTCCCACGCGTTGACCCGCTCGAGGTTCAGGGGCACGCCCAGGTTGAAGAGCGCGCCGGCCGCGCGCAGCATGTCTTCGGCACTGTTGGAGCCGCCGATGAGCGTGGGCAGGTACGCCGGCACCGACGCGTTGGGCTGGCGCTTGGCGGCGGCGCCGAGGATCTGGCGAATCGGCCCCTTGAGGGTGGACGAGGGCCCGATCTCGAGGATCAGCTGCGGCCGCTGGTCCGCCGGCAGGGCCAGCATGCCGTTGACGGCGTCGGTGAAGAGCACGCAGCCGTCCATGTTACGACGCCAGTACTCGCCGTTGTGAACGTCGCTGGGCACCAGCACGGCGTCTTTGATGGTGCTGCTGAACATGGCGGCCGAGGGCGGCGGCAGCCGGTAGGCCTTGTCAAAGACGTCGGTCGCCTCGAGCGACTCCTTGAACACGGCGCTGTACCCGGCCATGTAGCGCGGGTTGTGGTAGGCCTTGGGCACGCGCAACACGCGGTGGAAGACGCCGGCGGCGCCCAGGGCCTCGCCCAGCTTGGCCAGCCCGGCCTCGGAGCCCGAGACGGTGACGCTCTCGGGGCTGTTGTCGCAGGCCAGCGCCAGGTCGCCCGCGTACGGCGCCAGGAACGGCGCGACGGCGTCCCGGCCGAGCCCGACGGCCATCATGCCGCACTGCGCAAAGAGGCCGTCGTCGGGCGCGAGGCCGCTCGTGAGACTGAAGCCGCGGTAGTAACCCAGCCGGATGGCCATGGCCTCGTCGAGGAGCCCGGCGGCGTAGGCGGCGGGGATCTCGCCCGAGCTGTGGCCGATGACGGCGCTGGGCGCGACGCCCCAGGCGCGCAGCAGGTTGGTGAGGCAGATCTGCATGGCGCACGTCAGGGTCTGGGCGAAGCGCGGGTCGTGGATGCGCGACGCGCCCTCGGGCAGCAGCAGCTCGTCCCGGACCGACCACTCCGGCCGCTCCGCCGCCGGCAGCCGCGCGAGGTGGCCGTCGAGCCGCGCCAGCGTCGACTGCACCGACGGGAAGGCCTCGATGAGGTCCTTGCCCATCTGCGGCCGCTGCGCCCCCTGGCCCGTGAAGACGAAGGCGATACGGGGCGGCGCGTCGCCGCCGAACTCCTGCTTGCCCGTCACGAGGGCCTCGACCCGCGCCAGCGCCTCGGCCGGCCGCTGGTGCGCCGGCACGACGGTGAAGGCCCGGTGGTGCAGCTGCGAGCGGCGCGCGCCCAGCGTGTAGGCCAGGTCCAGCCGGTCGACGGCGTCCCCGTGCTGGGCGAGGTGTTCGCGCAGCGCCGCCACGTTGGCCTGCACCGACTGGGCGTCGTTGGCCGAGTGCACGAGCAGGTAGGGTCGCCGGGCGTGCTCGGCGTCGACCTCACGCACGTATCCCGTGTCGGCCGGCCGGAGCGAGCTGACGTGGCCGGCGCCGTCGGCCTTGGCGCTGGCCGGCGCCGCCTCCAGGATGGCGTGGGCGTTGGCGCCGCCGTAGCCAAAGGCGTTGATGCTGATGCGCGGCGTGCCCCCCTTGCGCGGCAGCGGCCGGAGCGCCTGGACGACCTCGACGGGCCAGCGGTCGAAGTCGATGTTGGGGTTCATCTTCTCGATGCCGATGGTGGGCGGGATGACGCCGTTCTCGAGCGCAAAGGTGCTCTTCATGATGGACGTGATGGCGCTCGTCGCCTCCGAGTGGCCCATGTTCGGCTTGTTGCTGCCGATCAGCAACCGCTCGGCCGGGGTCTTGCCCTCGCCCTCGCCTTCGCCCTGAGCGGTGGTTGCCAGGTACGGCGCGAACACGCGCCCTATGGCCTCGACCTCGATGGGGTCGCCCGTGGCCGTGCCGGTGCCGTGGCACTCGAAGTAGCTCGTGGCGCCCAGGTCGTCGATGCCGGCCCGCGCGTACGCCTGCCGGATGTTGGCCATCTGGGCCGTCATGCTGGGCATGAAGACGCCGGGGGTGCGGCCGTCGAAGTTGGTGGCCGTGGCCCGGATGACGGACCGGACCGGGTCCCGGTTCTTCACGGCGTCGTCGAGGCGCTTCAGGAACAGCACGCTCGTGCCGTCGGCCCGCGAGAAGCCGTCGGCCCTGCTGTCGAAGGTGTGGCAGCGCCCGCTCTTGGACAGCAGCCGGGGCCGTTCGCCCAGGAGGTCGGGCGTGAGGTTGAGGTGCGTGCCGGCCACGAAGCAGGCGTCGATGGCCCCCGCCGCCAGGTACTTGCAGGCCACGTCCAGGGCGACGAGGCTGCCCGAACAGCCCGTGTCCAGGGCCATGCTCGGCCCCGCGAGGTCGTAGACGTGGGATATGCGGTTGGCGTACATGGCCTCGCCCGTGGCGAGAATGTGCTGGTTGTGCATGTACTCCATGTCCTTTTCCCACAGCCTCGAGTATTCTGCGACGGGAGTTAGTCAGGCCTCCGCAGACGGTGTTCGCCCGATGGGGGGAAAGGGGGGGTCGTGAACATACCGGCCATGGAAAAGGCGACAAAGCAGCCGACGCGCTTCCCCGCGATGTCTTCTTTCCTCATGCCCGCGCTCTCTAGGCACTCGTACGAGACCTCGAGCAGCAGCCGCTGCTGGGGGTCGAGGATCTGGGCCTCGGCGTTCGGCACCCCGAAGAGGCCGGCGTCGAAATGTGTGAGGTTGATGTAGTCGCTGAAGTGTCCGCCGTCCACAGTGAAGGTCCCCTGGAAGTCAAGGTCCGGGTGATGGAAGGCCTCCCAGTTGAAGCGGTCCGCCGGTGCGCGCGGCTTCCATGTGTGACGCCCGGCCACGAGCGTCTCCCAGAGCTTGGACGGCGTCGAGCACTCGCCGGGCAGGCGGCAGGCCATACCCGTGACGGCAACGGGAACGGCCTGGCCGTCGGGGGGGCTTGGGGCCTGGAGTGAGCCGGGGCCCAAGCCATAGGCTTGCTGGCCCCAAGTGGGTGTGAAGGTGCCGCTGTCTGAAGTGGCCGGCGTGCTGGGCGATTGTATGGGAGTGTCCGCGACACCGTCCCGCCCGCTGGCCTCGGCTCCCGTGGTTTTTAATTCGAGCATTGGGGGTGAGTGTGAAAGAAACAGATTCGAAGAAGTGGGTATAAAAGTAGAGCAGAACGTGGCGATATAGAAGAGCTACTTGCGGATTGTAGCTGCTTCTGTTCTCTGTGGTCTGGTAGACCGCTGGATGTGTCTCTGAGCAGCTTGCCCCGATGCTCCCTGGGACGGCGGACAAAGGGATGTAATATACACGCCCGACGGCTTGACTATCCCCCTCCAACCTTTGAGGAGCCCTTGCCGTTGGCCTCGGTTTTCTGGATTTGCGTGGCATGACTATGCTCGGGAGGCATCAACAAAGCAACAAGAAGAGTACACCTTCGAGTATTCCAAGTCTGGACTCGCCAACGACCTCTCTACCGTCTACGGAATTACTCAGGCCGGTTGCCATCCACACCCCAGCCGGCAACCTGGCTCACCGGGTTGTGCTGCCTTAGCTCTGGAATACAGGGTTTTCCATCTGGGCTACTCATGGTGTGATTCTCCACAGTTAAGTTACATGCTGTACCTGACACATATCGTACCTACATGCCGTATAGTCCAGAACGCGGCTTGTTCCGTCACCTTGAAGGCTTTGTTCCTCTTTGCCCAAATGTGGAACTCGTAGTTATGCCGGTAGCTGATTAAGTTATTCCGTGTGTTTTGTTCAGTCAGGGTAAGAATGGTCAAGCCAGCCAATAAGATAGCCACCTTCACGCACATGCGCCAATCAGGGTCAAAGTTCCTATATACTGTTCATGACTCAGTATAGGACTATGCAGCCTGTTCACCTTATCTGCGCGTCAAGATATGCCAACATGGCGTGAGTTGCGCCCCTCAGCACACCGCTGTTGGATATCGGCAATTCTGTTGATCGGGCTTGTGGTGGCAATCTGGTCTCTCCCAAACAAAGAACAATGATGTGCATCGAGATCAAAGTAGAATATTCGTCTTGGTAGGAAAATGGTTGATACCGCAGACGCCGAGGCTTTTGCAGCGTTCCGGTTCAGCTAATTCTCTAACTACTCGAAAGAAGCATATACAAAGAAGCCAGGAGAGAAAATGCGTACCCTTACCGGATACTCTCTACTACGTAGTATGTGCGCCGTCTTTCTTGTTGTACTCCTCGATACTCTGTTTATAATATTCGTTCTACCTTACGACCTACTCCCTTGTAACACATAGCCTCCCTATGTGTCTACTTTCTCAAGTCGAACCAAAAAAGCTTCTAAGGTTGGACACTTGCGGCTTATCCTGGAGAAGCTTGATACGTGAGTAATCTAACTGAGCCTGGTCTGTGTTCCGTGCGTGCTCATTCTGGCTGGTATCTTCTCGGGAAAGCTAGTTATGGAAGCCGAGCGACCGACCCAGCAAGGAACTGAACCTTGTCATAGTATCACAAGAGAAGCTCCTAGTCGTTTCGTATCTCGTCACGAATCCGCTGCTAAGAGAGCTGTATCCGCGAGACCCTGCATAAGTAGCTAAAGTTATTTGAGGCTTGGCATACTTTACCTCAGCTAACCTCGGGAGGTTAAAAGTTAAAGTAGGCTATTGTGAGCCTTGCTAGCGCCGGCAGAGGCTAGACGAGGCTATTAAAAGCCCCGCAGACTCCATAAAAGAGCGTTCGCGCGGGACGTTCCGCGAGATATCACGGGCATTGCCGCTGTTTCGAACATGCACAGGTGCTGTTCTCAGCTTCTAGAACATACTCTCAAGTATCAGCGAAGAGTGGGCAGCAGCAAGCCAGCTCATGAAAGGGGTGGGGCCAAAACTGATGCCCAAGACAGGGCCAGAAGTGGCCTACTCACGACGGTTTGACTGAGCCCTGGTTCCGGGGAACTCCATCTGGGGTAACTGGGTCCTGGAAGTGAACGATGGTACATCCGGCACATGCTCTGGCACATGCTTAGCTGGACCGCCGAGGAGAACCAGCTATAGCCAGAGGACGATTATAGTCACTGACTATAGAAAGAACAAAGGAAGATATCTCTAAAGCCGAATCGGCTGTGTTTCCCTCCCCCACAGGCTGCGTACTACGTGTGTCCCTCAAGCATCCTGCCACGCATTCGAAGCCTTTTTCTGCCTCACCTTGTCCCTATCTTTCCATACGTTACGCTCTCCCTTCACTCCACCACGTTAGTTAGGTATGGGTTCATTGCCAGCCCGCACTCCCGCCGCCGCCAAGGCTGGGTTCCCCATCTCAGAACACCCCAGCGACTCGCTCACTGTGGTGGACAACCGCACCGGGCAAGCTTACCAGCTGCCCATTGAGAACAATGCCATCCGCGCCATGGACTTCAAGAAAATCCGGGCCCCGGCCCGCGATGCTGCCTCGCAGGCGGAGCACGGCCTGAGGGTCTACGACCCCGGTTTCCAGAACACGGCCTGCATGGAGTCCACCATCACCTACGTCGATGGGCAAGCGGGCGAGATTTCGTACCGTGGCACGCCCGTTTCGGAGCTTTACAAGGCCGTTCCCTATGAACACGTCGCCCATCTCCTCATTTTCGGCCACCTCCCCTCTCCCAAGGAGGCCGAGGCGTTCAACCGGGCCCTCGCGACCAGCCCCCTGCCCAAGCCGCACATCTTTGACATGATCCGGGCGATGCCGCGCGACGTCCACCCCGTGACGGCCTGCGAGTCGATCCTGTCGGCGCACATTGCGTCCAACCCGCAGGCCATCCCCGCGGCCTGCGGGGGCAACCTGTACAAAGGCAATGCCGCCCGGATCGACGCCGAGATCCCGCGGTTCCTCGGCGCCTACTCGGCCATCACGGCCGCCGTCTTCTGCCACCTGCACGGGCGCGAGTTCCGGCCGCCGCGGCCCGAGTACTCCTTCATCGAGAACACGCTGCACATGATGGGCGAGGTCGACCCGGCCACGGGAAAGCCCGATCCCCGGGTGATGACGCTCCTGGGACGCATGCTGATCCTCACGGGCGACCACGAAATCACCAACTCGACGGCGGCCGCCCTCCATGCGGCCTCGAGCCTGAGTGATCCCTACTCGTGCGCGGTGGCGGCCATGGCGGCGGGGCTGGGGCCGCTGCACATCGGCGCCATGGAGGTGGCCTACCGCCAGCTCGAGGACGTGGGCGACGTGGCCAAGGTTCCCCAGCTGATGGAGGATGTCAAGGCGCAGAAGAGGCGCCTCTATGGCTACGGCCACCGCATCTACAAGGTGGTCGACCCACGCAGCCTGCTGATCCGGGAGTGCATCCGGGAGGCCGGCTGCGACAACGACAAGGTGTTGGCGGTTGCGCAGGAGATCGACCGCATTGCCAGCCAGGATGAGTACTTCACGTCGCGCAACCTTTGCGTCAACCCGGACCTGTTCCTCAGCTTCACCTACAAAGCCATGTAAGTGCACCCTTGCTTGCCGAGAACGGGGGTTGTGCCCGTGCTAACCCGGGGGCGGAACCAGAGGCCTTCCGACCAGCTTTGTGACCTCCATGGTGGTCCTGGGAAGAATGCCCGGCCTCATGGCGCACTGGCGCGAAGCCATGTGTAAGTCCCCTCCCGCTGGGATCGACCCGGTAACCCCGGACAAAGTCGTTGCAACCCCTGACGCTGGACATAGTGGATCCCAAGCCCCGTATGTGGAGGCCTTTGCAGCTCTACACGGGCAAAGTACCGGCAGTCAAGCGTTGAAGTTGCGGGGGAGAGCGGGGATAGCCAGGGGGGCGAGTCCTGACATAAGTCACTTGGGTGTGAGAATCCGGAGACGCGGCACGGGTCTGACTCGGCAGTTGGAACTATGTAGAATCAGGCTAAACCTAGAAAAGAAAGTCTTCCTCGCTGTGTCATACAGACTAATGAGCTTGTCTCTCAGAAGTCTCCAGTAGAAACTTCGGTGCCTGCAGGATCTCCCATTTCATCCAATGTTTATTCTGCACTTATGCTTTGTGTCTCATCCGTTCATCTGTTATGGTGGAGCCTGTTTCCTTCTCAGTAGGAACACATGTTCGTCCCATGTAAAGTGGGTAGGTAGTAATGCCCTGCGCAGTTCTCCTTGGCGTCTATAGCTACGGCCTCCGAGCCAGCCGAGAGTTGGAGATAGAGTCCAACACACCTCCTTGGCCACCAAAGTATCAAAAGTACTCAAGGGATAAGTGCCTGCCTACACAGGTACGCTACAGGCTAAGCTTTCCATAATCCAGTTTAAGCTTCGCGGATGAAACCCCCGTTATCGGGCCCCAACGGGTGCCCATCTCCGGTCCTGTCAGACGGCTCCCGGTGCTGTGGGATGAGCATGGGCACTACGGGTGTTGCCGTAACCATAAAAGGTCTCAACCCGTTGGACAAGGAATGGGTATGGCCCACCAGAAACCCCCATTCACCGGTTCGCTGGCAGCCCCAGTACCAATGTCACCTTACCAGCCCCTCTTACCGTCCGAACTACATAGTAGCCGTGATCTGTCTTGCTTTGCGACGAGTCAAGCCCCCGCATTATGATCCAGAATCTTCCAACACTCCAGGAACGAACAACATTAGAATAGACCTGCGCAACGGTCCGCCCCCTGGCGACAGCTACCCGCCGGGGAGCAAACCCGGATGACCCCGCCATAGTCGGGGCCGTCTCCCATGCGCCTAACCATCTATAGATACATATGTACACACCCTTCTGCAGGTTGTGTGGGGCCGTCAAGTGGAACAAGCCTTATTTTGCTACCTATCGTGACGAGCTACCTCTCCCCACGGGGCGAAACCTCAAATCCTAAACCCTAGAATGCGGGCGAGCTGGGCCAAACTCTCCTGGGCGCTAACAGCGAACCTCGGAGGTACGTGATAACGGCACCAAATGGACTAGTCATCCTGGGTACTCAGTAGAACATGAAGACGGGTCAATAGAAGGCTGGACGAAAGCTGGAACTCTATCCCCTCTGCATCTGGATAGCCGGAAGCGCCGCTCTCCTCGGGGATAAGGGGTTTGCATGACTCGGCCCCTACTTTTGGGTCGGCAGACGGTTCATCATCTCATGACACCACGAGCAATCACTGCCCTCCGACACCTTGCAACCCCCCACACCATCCTCACCCCGTTTCATCCTCATGGCTCAGAAGAACGGCACCGCACAATGGGACCAGCTCCTGTCCGAGATCAAGGACTACGTCTACCACTATGAGATCGAGGTCTCGAGTCCGGCCTGGAGCCGCGCCCGCGCCTGTGTCCTCGACGCGCTGGGCTGTGCCGTGCTCGCCGTCAACATCAGCCCCGACTGCGCGACGCTGTTGGGCCCTCATGTCGAGGGCACCACTGTCGACCCGGGCTTCCGCCTGCCGGGCACCGCCTTCACCTTGGATCCCATCAAGGGCGCCTTTGACCTCGCCACCATGATCCGCTGGCTGGACTACAACGACTGCCTCAGCGGCACCGACTGGGGCCACCCGTCGGACAACCTCGGCGCCATTCTGGCCGTGGCCGGCTGGCGGGCCGCCCGGGACGCCCGAGGGGGCGCGCCTGGGAGTGGGAGCGGTCCCGCCCTCACGATACGCACCCTGCTGGTGGCCGCCATCAAGGCCTACGAGGTCCAGGGGCGCTTCCAGGCCTGCAACTCGTTCAACGGCCGCGGGCTCGACCACACCATTCTGGTCAAGCTGGCCTCGACCGCCGTCGTGGCCTGGCTGCTCGGCCTCGGTGAGGAAGAGGCCCTGGCGGCGCTGTCGCACGTCTTTGCCGACGGCTGCCCGCTGCGCGTCTTCCGCGCCGGGTCCAACACGACGCCGCGCAAGGGCTGGGCCGCCGGCGACGCCTGCGCGCGCGCCGTCACGCTGGTGCTGCTGGCCCAGCGCGGGCAGCCCGGCCTGCCGACCGTCTTGACCATGCCTCGCTGGGGCTTCTACGAGAACATCTGGAACCGGGCCGCCGGGCGTCCGGGCGAGGACGCCGCCCCGGCCGCCGACTTTGTGTTTCCGGCGGGCGAGGCCAAGTTCGAGACTTACGTCATGGAGAGCGTGGCCTTCAAGCTGGCCCCGGTCGAGGGCCATGTCCTGCTCGCCCTCGACGCGGCGCTGCAGCAGGGGGAGCGGTTGCGGGCGCGCGGCCTCGACGCCCACGCCGACATCGCCGCCATCCACGTCCGCACCTGCGCCGCGACCATTGCCATCGCCGACAAGCCGGGCGTCCTGCGCAACCCCGCCGACCGCGACCACTCGCTGCAGTACATCCTGGGCCTGGCCCTCCTCAAGGGCGCGCCGCCCGCGGTGGAGGACTACCGCGACGAGAGCCCCTGGGCCTCCGACCCCCGCCTCCTCGCCCTCAGCGAGCGCTTCCACCTCACCGAGGACCCGGCCTTTACGCGCGCGCTCAAGGGAGAGCGGCGGCGGGGCTTCACTCCCGTGCCCATCACCGGCGTCGCGCTGGTCCTCCAGGACGGTACCCGGCTGGACGAGATCGTCGTACGGGACACGGCTGGCACCCCAATGCATCCGGACACTTTGGACGGCGTGGGAAGCAAATTTCGATTGAACATGGCGGTAGCGTACACCAAGGCAGAGGTCGAGGCCATCATGGGCTTGGTACAGAAGGACGACCTGCCCATCGTGGAACTCTTGGATCGTCTGGCTCGTTAAAGCCATGACCTTGTTGTTGTACCTAGCTAGAAACATTGGACTTCGCTTTACACCGTGACAGAAACATATTCAGTCTAGCTCATAAGGAGAGAAAAGTATATTCAGTCTAGCAGGCCAAGGCGTTTCCTTAGAAGACTACATCATGTCCCATCAAGACGAAGTGCCTACCTCGATCGGCAATATCCACCAGTCCCGGTGTCGGCTGGCTTGGTAGATGAGACTTCGCGCCTCCGAATAGCGAGTTTAGGTGCTCAGCAAGCGAGTCGGGTGCGGCATCCTCGCAACGGAGTTGATCATGTCGGCTCCGGAGTACACGGACTCCGGATGTTACATCAGCTAACCTTTTCAGACTAGATTCGCCCTCGCATCCAGCACTGGACAGCTGAAACTCCGATAATGCCGGATCTAGCCTTCAATCCAGGGCCAGATAACACCATGACGTAAGAACGGGACGACCCGACGTCGAAATTCGTACACGAGTCATCCGGTACCCAGGACAACCTTACCAGGACCGGCTGGAACCGTCCCGAAATAACCGTGGGTGATTATCTGCCGGCTAACATTTCCTCGCGGGTAGGAAGCCTAGCTTGTGACGATTAGATGCCCCTGTCCGGGCCTGCCATCTGATTCTTGAACGGGGCTTTGAGGTTAAGGGCTTGCTAGCTCCCGCTAGCCCACGACCCCCCCAGACAGGGTCGTGGGTTACTGATTCGCGTTAGATCCTCACATTCCTTTCCTTTCCCTGCCAACCAGAGCCATCACCCATTGCAGGATACAGTGCAGAAGAGCGAACAGTACTCGCCATGGAAGGTTGACTACCAGATTGACAGACGACTCAGGCTCCGCCGCGGCCCGCGGGTCGAGGTCAACTACATTCACTGTCTTCAAACATGCCACGCAGGGCACCGCCTCTACGTCTGTATTGTTCATTCTACACAAGCAAGCCAGATTTCGAAGTCAAGATGAGTAGACACGCAAACATGTCTAGAGAGCCCGAGTGGCTTCAAGGAGAGGCAGCTGGACATGCCAGAGAGTGCAGTGAAAAAAAGACTGAGGCCGAGGCCGAGGCCGCCCCTGTAGTCGAACTTCCTGGGCCAGCACACGACCCTGATGAAGAATACTGCATCTTCAGCTCCGGCACCAAAACATGGATCATCGTCTTCGGCAGTGTCGCCGCCTTTCTCTCCCCCGTAGCTGGCTTGAGCTACTTCCCGGCCCTCGATGCCATCGGGGCCGATTTGCACGTCTCCCGCCCGATGATGGATCTGACCGCCACCGTCTTTATGGTGAGTGGGCGTCTTCCGGGACGCCGTCCGACTCCCCCTTTTACATAGCCGGTATCATGTACTCCTGAGAATGTCCCCCGCTGACAGAAACGTGTGCTAGATTTTCCAAGGCGTCGCGCCGTCCTTCATGAGCAGCCTGACGGACGTGTTTGGGCGGCGGCCGTGCTACTGTGTGGCCTTGATCGCCTTCGTGGCCAGTGTGGTGGGCATGGCGGTCCAAAGCAGCTACCCGCTCCTGGTTGTGCTCCGCTGCCTCCAGAGCTCAGGGAGCAGCGCCTTTGTTCTCCTCGGCTCGAGCGTCATTGCCGACATATCCACGACGGCGAACCGAGGCTCTTACAACGCCTACGGCTACACGGCGGCGCTGCTCGGCCCCACGTTCGGCCCCGTCCTCGGAGGCGCCATCACGCACTTCCTGGGCTGGCGCGCGCTCTTCTGGTTCCTCGCCATCTTCGCCGGCGTCCTGTGGCTCGCCCTCGTGTTGTTCCTGCCCGAGACGGGCCGTGACATTGTCGGGAACGGCAGCATCCCGCCACAGCGGTGGAACCGGCCGCTATTGCTGCCGGCGGTCTGGCGACGAGCTCCCCGCGGCCAGCATGCCAGTTCGCCCACACCCACTCCCGCGGTCCCCGGCGATAGTGACGGCGGCAGCGGTGGCAGGAAAGGAAAAGCCGCTGCCCTGCACTTCTCTAACCCGCTCCAAACTCTGCGTCTGCTTGCAGACAAAAGGACCGGACCGTCGATATTCTACGCCTCGCTTAGCTACTCGGCCTACTACTTTGCCGTCACGAGCATCACCCTGTTGTTTCCCACCACCTATCACTACGATACTCTCCAGGTGGGCCTGAGCTTCATCCCGCTCGGCCTCGGCTGCGTGGCCTCGACACTGGTGGTGGCCCGCCTGACCGATGCCAACTACCGGAGGCTGGCGATCCGGCACGGCCGCGACCTAACGCACCGGCGACAGATCCCCTTGGGCCGGTTCCCGATCGAGGCGGCGAGGCTCCAGGTGGCGCTCCCGCTGGCCTACGCTGCGGCCGCGGCCGTGGTCGTGTACGGCTGGACGCTGGAGCGCGGTCTGCCCGTGGCCGGGCCGTTCGCGGCCCTCGCCGTGCTGGGCTTTGCCAACGCCGGCACCGTGAACATCGTCAGCACCCTCAGCATCGACGTGTACGCCCACGTCAGCTCCTCACGCGCCATTGCGGCCATGAACCTGTGCAAGTGCGCTCTGGGAGCCCTTATCGTCGGCGTTGCCAGTCACATGGTCAACGCCGTAGGTGTCGGTTGGTCCTGCACCATCATCTCGCTGGTCCTTGTCGCTGGCACCATCCCCATGTGGCTGGCTATGCTTTATGGTCCCCAGTGGCGGGAGAAAGCCGAGGAATGAGGCGGCACGTCCAGGTGGCAAAGGCATGTGCGTGTACACATCCTTGCGACTTCGCCCCATCGTGGCTTGCCGGAGGACTCCTCAAAGAACGGGAGCCGTCGCAATGTATCAGGGTCATAGGATGGGAATGTCAAGCGACGAGAACAAAGAAGCACTCTGCAAGCGGATTTCACCTGCACTTTGGAGACTCGGTCTTACACACCTGTGCTGTTCGTCTTGCAAGCCACTAGTAAATACCGGGCTACGGCCCTTCCACAACGCTGAGGTTGGGCATTTGAGTGTCTCTGGGGTAAATGGCCTGTCTGGCCAAATCCAGCTCAGCGGCGCCAGCGCTGCCCTCAAGACTCATACAAAGAGTTGAGGGTTGCTTCTAAGACTAGGGTGGATCTCCCCTAGGTTGATTTGGTAGTATAATAAAACTGCCGATCATGACGGCCCTAGTCGTACATTCTCGGGACATCGTCTGACATTCCAAGAGCATCGCGTGAGTCCATTGTTTGTTGGTGCCGTGTTCAGCCAGGCAGAGAATTAGCGGGCGGGAAAGGCAACAGCATGATCTACCAACATACAGGGCTCAACTAAGCAGCTAGTTCTGGTGCCTCTTCGGAAAGAAGAGTCTCGTGTGATCATAATCCTTTCCCATTCGTGCATGTCCGTGACAAGGAGCTAGGCACAAGTGCCCCTGAGCTTTCGGGGCAGCCATTCCCACCATAACACAAGAATCTTCTCGTGATTTCTTGTTATGGAAAGCCTTCAGCCGGCAGCACCCAACCTGAGCTCCTTCCTTTCCCCCAGCGATAAATCATGCCACAACGTCGACGATCGCGGAAACTTCCGGCCGCCGGATAGCTAAAGTTTGCGCGGGCCGAGGACGGGCAAAGGGCTACTGAAATCTAGAGTCTAAGCTGTATCCAAGTGCCGGCGTGAAATTCAAGGTATGATTCGGCAGTACCCTTTGGGTCTCCAAACTTGCCATTGGGCCGGCTCATCCGAAATAGAGATAGCGGCAGCATCCCGTTGTTGATAGCAACCCAACTAAAACCAAAGCGACCCCAGGACACACCCTATTCATTAGTCGTCAATTTTCCGAAAGCTAATTTGTATGTACACCGCCATTTTATGTACCCTCGCATGAGTTCCTGCATCGCAGAGTCACTTTGGCTAACGCGACTGGGGGCGTGCAGCTATTCGTGTTCCCCCACGGGCATGTGACTGTATACTGCAGCTATATCACCCCCACACCCCCCCGGATTTCGATTTGTAGCTGGACGTCACGGTGCAGGAATCCGTGGACAAGGAGGCTGTCAGAGGGGGTCAGCCTTGTTGTGAGAAACTGGGCTAGAGAGGAAAATTTCAAGGGTATCCACGTAAGCGACGAGCCACCTGTTCTGCCAGTAAACACTAGGTACATAGATACATACATGTATTTGCAGGTTTCATAGATATGAACCCCCACCCGTTGCAAGCCGAGGTGCTATAACGTAAACAGGAACCAGCATAAGTAAAAAGAGGTAGAGCCTAAAATGGCACGACGTGGCACTTGAGTTGCATGTACTGACTCGTACGCGGAATATTGTCTACTATTCAACATCATACCGTCATTTCGTCTGGAATGGCTTACTTCCTCGGTAAATAATACAACGACAATTCGACTTCTCCAACTCCCGAAAAACCTGTCACGTGGCACCAGGGCTCTTGACTCATGCGCAGAGCATGTTGTAGTTGAAGTTATACTGTTCAGTCTGGTCTGGATTCTAAGCGACACCACAGTGACATGTTGTCTTGTCCAAGTCCCGATGGATCCAGCATACGCACAGAGAGGGGCCAATTCTAGAAGGCTCGGTAGATATGGCCAGGTTGAAACCAAAGGCTCTTCTGGAGGGTTCTCCGTGGAAGCTGGATTGAGAACAATGATTTGCTTGGAAGCACATATATATTCGTCAGCTCTGACTTCAGTTTTGTTGACTTGCCATGTGAACCATCCCCCAACAGCACAAGCACTGCACCATCCCTTTACCACTTCTCCAGCCTCCTATCTGTCTGACGCTTCAGCACGCAATGGCTCCTGCTGTTCTCATTGACACTTCTGCTACTTTACCCCGAGAATGGGGCATGCCTGATGAGTCGCCTTCCGCTGTCCCGCCGCTGAAGGACCCGACCTCAAAGCAGAGGAACGCCTACGTGGCCCCAGACCTGCCCACCGGCCACAAAGAGCCTCTGAAGAACAGCGGCTCGCTCCTTGCCTTTGAGCACTTCGACACGACGCCTGTTCTCGGTACCGAGTTTCCCTCGGCTAATCTGGCCGAGTGGATGAGGGCGCCCAACTCGGACCAACTTCTACGGGATCTAGCCATCACAGGTACGAACCACTCCGCAATCTCGATATCAAGTACTGAATTCTGGGCGCCGATGGGTGGTGTCCAAAACAGTCTCCCGTCGGGGCGTCGTCTTCTTTCGTTCGCAGAATGATATGACGCTGGAGCTCCAGAAGGAACTGGCCCAGCGCCTGGGCCTTCTATCGGGCAAGCCGCGCACCTCGTCCCGCCACATCTACCCTATCACGCACACGGAGAAGCAAGGTTCTGATCCCGAGATAACCACCATCACTCACGAAGACAATGACAGCGAGAAAAAGGCCATGAGGGCCCGCATCCAGGACCCCAAGGTCACGCCCATGCACAAGATGTGGCACTCGGACACGACGTTCGAGCCTGTTCCCAGTGACTACGCCGTTCTGCGGATGGCGCAGAGCCCACGTACCGGCGGCGGTAGGAGACATCCTCCATTTCCATTTTCCTTGTTCCTGAACCCCCTTCCCCGTTCCATGCCTGGTCAAATCGGCCGAACCAGGGTCTGCTGGGGCTGACACAAGGGACCCGCAGACACCATCTGGGCCTCGGGCTACGAGGTATACGACCGGCTCTCCCGGCCGATCCAGGCGTTCCTGGAGACGCTGACGTTCACGGGGGGCCAGCCGCGCAACCACCAGCTGGCGGCGGCCAACGGGCTGACGTACTACACGGCGCCGCGCGGGGCGCCCGAGAACGTGGGCACGGAGCTGCGCGGGCCGCACCACCCGGTGGTGCGCACGAACCCGGTGACGGGCTGGAACTCGGTCTACTGCCTCGGCCACCACGTCGAGTTCATCAACGGCGTGACGCCGGCCGAGTCGCGCCGCCTGCTCGACTGGATGAACGAGATGGTGCTCTACAACCACGACATCCAGGTCCGCCACCGCTGGCAGAACCCCAACGACATGGCCATCTGGGACAACCGCAGCCTCGTCCACACCGCCACCCCCGACTACCTGGACCAGGGCCTCGGGAACCGCCAGGGCTTCCGCGTCCTGAGCATCGGCGAGATGCCTTACTTCGACCCCAAGGGCAAAGCGAAGAGTGAGGCCTTGGCTGATGAAGCCGCACAAGAGTAGATGAAAATACGGACTTGGGTATTCCATACGTTCTCCGCGATATGTACAGTAGAGTGATCTTATGCGTTAACTTTCTTTTTTTTTATTCAATCAATTCATTTAGGGGTACGTTAAGGAGAGAAGGCTTGAATGCAGCATAAAATAGGTTATAATCCAAGGAAGGCTCTCATGACGAAGGCCAGACCCCCTCAGTTTGATCGGTGCGCTACTTATTGAAGAGCCACTGGTACTTCAAAGCCCCCAGCTTCAACTATAGCTAAAAAATATTAATTCGGCCTGCAATTTGAGACAGCCCTAAAGATAAATACGGAGGCTGTCATCAAGGCTGCAGCCGATGAGAATTCGATTACTTCCAGAAAAATACATGCTCCAAGGCTGGAAATATCACAACGATAGCTTTTGACCGCCAGGATACCATCTTCAATTGTGCTGATAACTTTATGAGCGCTGCCAGTGCCATGGAGCACGATGATATACCAAGCCAGTTCAATAAGGGTAGACCACTGGCTCTCCAGTAACACGTTTATAAAATGGAGGAACGGTATGGGCGAGTTCTTGGATGGGAGCATAAGATAGAATGCATAGATTCGAGGTGTGTAGTTGGGTTAGATTGTTAAGATAGGGTCGTTGGTGGTGTGGACATGAGAGATTGGTGAGAGAAGACTAGATACAGGAGTCTCGACTCTCCAGACGGAGATGGTACATATGAATGGTCCTAGTCACGTGATCACCCGCAGTCATGCCGAATATTCCCACATAGATAATTGCAGAATAATTTGGGGTATCCTACTAAGGCTTACGACGAGGTATATGAATGTACATGACATAGTTTGATCGATTTTATCTCAAGGGGCCACTATTAGTCCTAAATTATGTCTGGGATTCAGGTAATAATACAGCCCACAAGGCTTATCCGCACAAAATCGACGTCCCACACACATATACCGAATTAGCCATAGGCCAAAGAGAGCAGTAAGCCCTTCATTACGAACACGACATGCAGTACGTCACGGGGCGTGTAAAATGCTGAATTTGTTTTTGTAGATACGATTAGACGTCTCTCTAATCTCTTCCTTCGCAAGAGACTATACCAACAGCATTCCGGCCCCGGCACAACTTCCACGGTTCTACACTGGAGTAGTGCAGGCACCGGCCGGCTTACCGGGATCGGTACTGTTCACAAAGGTGTAGCTGTAGGAGATGGTGTAGCGGTTGTTGCCGCGCCACTGCCCCGTGTTGGTGGCGTACTTTGGGTCCCAAGACATGGTGTACTGCGGGGCAAGAGGGTTAGCAGATGGGTCGGTCGAGGCACGAGAAGACGGCGGGACACGGTGAAGTAAGCTGCCAGGCTCTGGAATCCAACGGTGGACGGAAGAGGAAACAGAGAGACGTACCATGGAGCAGTGCTGGCCCTCGGGAACGCCGTTCTTCAGCAGCATGAAGGTGTTGAAGAACTGGCACGTCTTGGGCTTGGAGCCGTCAGAGGGCGGGTGGCTGAGGCTGTAGGCGGTGTGGGCGGAGCAGGCGGCGGCGCAGAGGCCAGCGTCGAAGGGGCCGCTGGTGAAGATGGCGGCGGGCACGTCGGTGGCGGCGCCCGAGCAGTCGAGCGGCGCCTGGATCGCGGCCTCGCCAAGGTAGCCCGGCCCCCCGTAGCCCGGCTGCGTGGCGATGGCGTCGCTCACGTACCCGTTGGACCCCGCCATGACGACGTGGAAGTCGCGCCGCCACTGCCCGTCGTTCTTGGTGTTGTCCGCCCCGATCGGCCCGCCCCAGAACACGCACTTGATGTTGGTGGTTGAGGGGGGGTTCGGGCACGACGCGGCCGGGTCCTGGCGGTGACGATTAGACAGACTGCCCGCGCGTGGCGTGGTTCCTCCGGAGAAGAGAAGATAGAATTACATACCACGCTGGGGTCGCGCTCAAAGTAGATGTTGAAGGCCGAGCAGCCCGAGATGTCATTACACTTGGAGGCGCAGAGCCCCGTGTCGTAGGCCGTGAGCGTCGTGTAGCCCAGATAACCGTACGCGCTGGTCGAAGCGGCCAGGTTGCTAAAGGTCTGATGGTAGCCGGGCGGGACGGGCGCGGCGGTGGCGGCGGCGGCGAAGTCGGCGTAGGCCAGGAAGGCCTCGGCCGTGTCGGGCGAGGGGACAGGGCCCGCGCCGAGCGGCTGCGCTTGGCAGTTGTTGCGCTTCACCGGGATGAGGCCACCGATGATGGGCAGGTTGCCGAGAATCGGCGGCAGCGTGAGCTTGAGCTTGTTGATGACCTGCGTCGCCGCCGCCGCCGCCGCCGCCACCTTGTCGTACTTGATGATGACCGTGCCGCCGCCGATGGGCACGCGCACGTGCTCGGCCTTGGGCGCCGCGTCGAAGGCCTTCCAGTCGATCTGGGCCTGCGCCGTTGCCGCGAGGGCGGCGGCCACGACGAGGGTGGTCTTCATGGCGCTGGGCAAGAGGGGGGGGGGGGGGCTGTGCCGTGCTGGAAAAGGCGTCAACGACCGATCTGTGACTCGGTGGGACTCGGGCAGAGTGTCGGCTGCGGGTGCTGCTGGCTGAATTCATATCTCTCCTACCCGGGGACGTTCACGCGCTCTTATACTCAAACCCATCCGTGGAAGCCTCGGGGCTCCGGAGACGGTCCCACCGGCTATATGCAGCCGTGGTCTGATCTAGACTCTGCGGGCGATCGATAGCGTGGCTGCGTGCATCGTGATGGCATGGGTGCGGGAAGGATTCTACCGCCATCGTGATGCGGTTGCATCCGGCGCGTTTCCGCCTCGGGAATCGTGGAGAACCCGCAAGTACGAGAAACCCACGGGTCTAGACTCGGCCGAAGCGCAAAAAACGGGTGCCCCACGCGGTGCGGCTGAGAAAACCCCCCTGTCCCGAGTCCCCTTCTCGATAAGACAGACCTTCTTGAACGGGCCTAGTTGTTTTCTTTTCTCGTCGACCCGTGCTGGCCAGATCGCTTGGCTGCACGGGACTGCATATCGCCTTGCCCTAGACGGTATGCCATGTGCTGAGGCGCGCCGCCAGTTCCCAGATCGGGACACCATCGCATTTCACAGTGGGGGAAGAGGGCGGCTCTACCGTCGTAAAAGCAATAGGCAGAGGGTGGTCTAAATATATACCCTATGCCCCAGTGACGCAATTCAGAGACGGATGAATCTTTTTATAGGCCCCCCAGCCCGTGGCCAAGGCCCTAATAAATACACAAGAAGACGGCCTAGGTCCGCCGGCACGAAATATCCGACGCCACTGAGCCGTTACGTGGGGGTAGGACCGCTATTCGATGAACTATTAGCTATCTGAACGAAGCGGCTAAAAAAAGTAATTACATGGAGTTCAGCCATAGGGGAGAATGCGGTGGTTTCGGCACTTTCATTGGTAATCTTTTGCGTACCTCGCAGGCGCTGCCTTCCCGCGTGATAAACGTACATGGCGTTGGGAAGAAAAAAGACCTCCAGCTACAAATAATACAGTGGTCGTTTCTTACTCACTGTATAACCCACAAGAAAGTAATGATAACGGGGTCATCAAATCATGTAGGTGCTGTCTAGATTTGGAGTGACGAAGTACCGCCGCCAAAACCCCACCGGAAAGTTTAAACGGCAATAGCAAGTAGAATAACTGCTATACATAGGTGTGTGGATGAAAGCGATGAATCTATTGAATTAAGAAAAAAGAAGAACGACACCAAATAAAGAGTCTATTACTAGTAATATCGCAGTGAGAAATTAATTACATTGTGCTCCATACATAAGCTCTGGTTGTAATCTGATGAGGAAGCAGACCAGCTGAGCCTTGCAGTCGGGTAAATCGAAGTAAGGTGTTTATAGTGAAAGGGCTTAATTGATTGAAATGAGAGCGAGGATTAGTGAAGGGAGGGGTGTCCCTTTAAGATACATAATTCCTAGTTGGAAGGTCAACCCTTCCGACATGAGCAGCTAGGAAAACCTCTTTGTCTGTCCCTCTACAATTTACGCGTTCCGTTGAAAGCCCCCCTATCGGCACCTATCGCTCTTGTCGTCGCCCTCGTCGATGCAGATTGTACGGCAGGTCTGGTCAAACTCAATGAGTCCTTCGGGGCCCCCGAGACACTTGAACAAAATGTTCTCGTAGTAAGCATCAGAGTTAATGCCCTCAGCGATTAGGGCCTGCTTGATCTGGCCTTTGTAGTCGCCTAGAATCAGTTAGCAATTACAGCGACATGTAGGCGGAAGCCGGCAGCGGAAATAGAACAACGCACCGATGTTAGTGAGTGTATCGCCACAGTAACTCAAACCCTGCTTGCAGTTTCTCGCTCCGACGCTCGCAGTGAGCAGGAAGAGGATGGGGCCGAGGCTGGAGAACTTCATTGTTTCGGCGGGGACTTAAGGGTGCAAAAGTGGCTGTGAAGGTGGATGGAGCTGGGAAGAAAACTGTTGAGAGATGGTTTACCCTGATCTGAGTTCCACGAGACTCGGGTCCTCTTATACTTTGTCGTGTACATACATAGCCGTAGTGTTCAGTTGATCGGCAGTCTTAAAGTACCGTGCATTCACTTTGTCACGAAAGGGCACAGGGGTATAATCCGTTGGATCCCAGGAAGACACGCCGGGCCCGCTGAGTGAACCCCCGGCTACTTTCTCGCCCCATTACAGTTGATAATGCCAGCACATGAAGGATGAAGGTTTCAATAGTTCTGCAGCACCGCTGATCGATGATTACTGTTATGCTGTCAAAGAGCCCCGCTACAGTGCAATTTGATACCGAGCCACGGCTGCGGTCAGCTGACACTGCCGATCTTGCCAAGACCTCAGAGACACTCGGGGCCTGGAAACAGAGCATTTCAACGTGCTTTGAGCGGCTGTACTACGCAGTAATCGACAAAGCCATCCTTCTATTGGTTTGCCCCGATCCAAGACGCGTGTTTCACAGCGCAGGTACTTGCTACGTATGTGTGCACGAAACGCCCCAGTCCAGTAAGCAAGAACGGAAAGCCGCAATACCACATAGTTTGAGCGCTTTTTCTACTTCCTGCAGCATGCCCTTGCCTCATGCACTAGGCGGATCCTTCTAATCGGCAATTGTTCCCAAACCCTGACCCGAGAGACAAGCAGCCTTTGGTTCCCAACGCCCGCTTACTTAAGTAACGTATGGCCGCGGCGGTTCAATGAAATCCACAGTCAATCACAGGGAAGTCGAGTAGACCTTTCGACAGGTGAATTAAGGAGATTCCCTGGTATATACCTAGACCAATGAGGGCAAGTGATGAGCACGAATCCTTGCGAGCGGCACCGATCGCCTGTTCCCAACAGTATCGGTCATACTGGAGAGAAGCGCACGTATGCCCATATAATTGCGATGCTTTACGGGTCAGACCTACATCAGACCCGTGATCACTTCCCAAAGTCGCAATGAAGGAAGCGGGCAGGACCGTTTGAAGGTGTAGGCACATGCCACACAATCAGTCTGCCGACCCTTGCCTGCCTTAGAATACGGTTTTAGATGCGCACACGTAGATGAGGTTGTTATCGTGGAGATGACCCCGAGGAAATGTGAGGAGAGGTCAGCTTTCTTGGTGCGGGGATGGCCAGTAGCCCATCAAGGCGGGCATGATGGTGCGCCCTGCTGATGAGACGCCGGGCAGATCTCGCGGGAGGCGTGGCTGACGCCATCGCCAACAGCCTTCAGGTGGATGCTGGCGCTGGTGCCATTCTGAACGGCCGAACCACGGCTGTTATCTTGTTCCGCAAAGAATGGAAAGGGGAAAGAAACGCCATCGAGTAACTGACAGCGAGGGGAGAAGAGGGATCGTTCAGCTACTGGAGCTGGAGAGAGGCCACCGGGAGAATGAAGGCGTTATTGTGGTGTGCTTTGATGGGCGGGCGGAGACTCGACGGTAAGTGTCTAATAACCCTGCACGGAAGATGGCATGACGGACTCTTAGACCCTCGTAGTGACAGCAAATGCACGCAAAGCGCTTGATAAGGGGAATTACATCCTCATTGTACCTACGGGCTCTTAAGTACTTTACTTGCCTCACCTACCCTTCCATCATTCATTTCCTAGTCCAGAGCTGCTTTCTTGGATCTCCTCAGTTCCCCCATCATCTCTCCATCATCCCGTTCTTCCATCAACCCTGTTTTATATTGCCATTCTCCCTCCAAGCCACCCTTGTCCCCCCTTTTTGGATAATACTCAATGACCAACCACGTACCATCCATCGCCTGCGGGCTCTTCAGGTAGGATAGCTTGATTTTCCCGGGGCCACATTGGTAGCACCTCTCCCCAACGCCGAAGTGTCCGTCGCCGTGATCGGCCGGTGTTGAGCCTTCTACCCCGCCCGCAAGCTTGACGCCGCAAAATTTGAGTTCTTCCTGGCCGCCAAGCTCACAAACAATGCATGGTCGGTTTGAGCTTCCCTCATATAACGTCACCGTCGTTTTGTCCGTCACGCGCCACATGGTTTCTCGCCAGTCTCGCCACTACTTGTTTCTTACTGGACAAGCAGAACTGCTGCGAGATGAAGAGACAGTACAGGGTGGAAAGCCCGCGCATTGTTTCAGGGTTGGACTCATCCACTGTGTACCGCGTCCGCAGAGTCGACTGCGGCTTCAGCCGTCACGTGACGCCCGTCACATTATTGACCGACTGATCTGTCGTCCTCGGGGCCAAAGGAGGTCAGATGACATGCCCTATTACGGAACAGCTTCGTTCGAGAAATCAACAAATGAGCTATCCAATCACATTAGGTTGGATCATCGGAAGGCTTACTGTTCTTGTTCGCGGGACAACCAGCTTGGATCTTGGCGCTGTCTCAGCTCAAATGCTGCGGCCCACGGTTCCCCGCTCCTCATCTTTAAGCTGACCTACATGTTTCTCACAGGCGGTACCATATTGCGGCATGGCCACGGGAATAGCCGTCATCCACTACAGCCCTTCGACCAAGTGTCTTCCAGTTGCAGCTTCGCTCGGCTCGTCATATTCTTCTCTTGCAGTAGCCCCGCAGCCACCAGCCAGTCAGCTGATTAATTTACTTGAGCATGTCTCGACGTATGTGGGATGATGTGTCTCAGGGCAAAGGGCGCCGTGGCCTACTCGGTCTCTATTACGACATTGTCTTCCGCCGCAAGGAGGAACCGCAGACAATACCTGCTTCCGGCTTTCCGGCTCGAGTCGATCAAAGTACTAGGTACAAATACACCGCCCTTCCGACGAATTCGGAGCCTGTGTCTATTCGACTCCTGGAGCTCCTGCCCCGCAACAGCGAAAACGGCCGTATGGCATGCCGTCTTGACCATCAGCGGCTGGCGGAGTGCCACGGTCGGTACGAAGCCTTGAGCTATGTACGGGGTAACACAGCCGACCCCCTCCCGTTATACGTGAATGGGCAATATATCCCTATCGGACGAAACCTGTACCAAGCCTTGACGGATTTACAATACCCGGAGGAGTCTCGAATTCTGTGGATTGATGCCCTTTGTATCGATCAGACAGCGGTCGATGAGCGCGAGCAGCAAGTGGCTGTCATGGCGGAAATATACCGCAGAGCCGCTCGCACAGTCGTCTACCTTGGGCCAGGCTACAAGATCGCGACACCATCAGCATTCGCCCTAGTGGAAAATTTTGCAACCGAGGCCGCTTCAGTTCCAGCCGGTCTCAAAGATACTATCACGCTCTCGTCACTGAGTCAGGGCCCTTTCGTCGCGAGCACAGTATCCCGTCAAGACATTCACGCTATGCAAACAATAGACCTACGACACATGGCCGAGTCCCCTTGGTTGGAGCGTACCTGGACTGCTCAGGAGGTCTTTTTGGCCTCAGAGGCGTTGGTCGTCACAGGCTCTTGGTCTATGGACTGGGAACGGTTTTGCGCCGGAATCAACTTTGGCCTTCGTACTGGTCTAATCGACACGGCGATTGCTGGGATGCTGGTAGACCCGGTCGTTCTTCCGTACTTATCGACACAGGCTTTGTACAAAAAGTGGTGCATGTTCCCGGTTATCACCGAGGATATCGCTATGGCTTTGGCGCAACGTCTCCTTGCCCTCCTGGTTCACAGCCGAACTCGACATGCTACCGACCCCCGCGACAAGGTCTACGCTTATCTTGGATTGGCTTCCGTGGAACACTCGGTTTCCAGTTTCCTTGGTATCAAGCCCGATTACGCTGCCGACGTTACCGATGTCTACCGAAACGCAGCGCAGAACATTATGCTTCACTCAGGGAGCCTGGATGCCCTGGGTGCATGTTTGCCAAGTGCTTCGCCAGAGTTGCCGACATGGGTACCCGACTGGAACAATACGGGCCAGGCCCCGAGACCTTTGATGTACGACACATTTGGTGATCTTCGGGATTCGCAAGTCTCCTTTTCCAACCCTCGGGCACCAAAATTCACGTACAATGGTCGAAAGCTTGTGCTATCGGGCCACCACATAACCGTGGTCCAAAGTCTGTCACGAGTTCTTCCCAGACCTTTACAGGGTGCAGAGAACCTGGGCAGGGCAATTCCCAAAGGCCTGGGTTACTCTTGGGCTGCCCTTGTCATTAGGGCGCTGCTGTTCCTGCCGGTCCTACTTGTGGCATGCTGGGAAATATACAAGAACCTACTGAAAGTAGTGACGCAACTGGGCATACTGGCTGAGCTCGAACAGTTTGCACGAGAAACAGCTCCTTCGAACCGGGTCGTGCCCCAGAATATGGTTAAGGATGACCCTTTATACGTTTACTGGAGGACGATCTCAGCTGGAGCGGGCGGAGCCAAGAGTTTGAGCGAAGCGAGACAGCTCTTCCACACTTGGCACGCTGAGAATCGGCCCATATCTCGCATGTGTGCGCTGCGAATCCACAAGGTCTTTCCATCACTCATTCTCATCCTTTACCTAAGAATAACCTGGAGGCACTATAGCGGTTTTATGCGATACTTCGAGATGGCTTACGAGCGGAGGCTGGGTCGATGTTCAAATGGATACCTGACGCTACTTCCAGCAGCTGCACAAGCCGGCGACAAGATTGTTCTCGTCGAGCAAGGGAGAGTGCCTCTGGTCCTGCGACGCGAGAAGGAAGGAACAGACTATAGATTTGTCGGGGAGGCGTACGTCGAGGGCATCATGGACGGCGAGGCATTCAGGCAAGAGGAGTGCGTGGAACTTGTGGTACACTAGACGGCACGGATGGCTAGTCTTTTTATACCTTTCAAGTCTCAGTAAAACAGACCCCGAAAGCGACTCACCTGTATACTTGCCTAAAGCAGCGCAACGGGAAAGATGTAGTGTATCAGAGGCACTGAAACACAAGCAATCAAACCACCAGCGAGGATACCCAGCGTTGCGCTTAATTCAACACCCTCAATACCAGTAATCACATCCAACAGCTCTGAATCTTACCAAGCCAGGACTTACGCGAACCGTAGTTGCCTCACTCAAACATGCGGAGGGGTAGAGGTGTATTCGAGAACCCGGCCGTCGCCGGCTCCCAATTTAGCCACCTGGATGACGCCCTTGCCGCCACACATGGCCCTGCAGAGCACCCGCTCCGTCGCGCTCGTGCAGGAGGCCGTGGTTAGGATGGTGTAAGGCGCCGTGGAGTCCGGCGTGATGACGGTCTGTAGCTCCAAATGGCGGATGGTGTTGGCCTCCGGCAGGCCGTTCTTCACAACGTCCTGCACTGGGTTGCCGAAGAGGGGGCGGCCATGATAAAGCGTGATTGCCGCCAGGTTGTCGGCCTGCACCTTCGCGATTTCCATCAGGGGTACCAAGTCCTTGGCGGCGGCGACAACGTGGGCCACGGCATCCTGCATATCTTGGGCCTGCGGCGCCGGCATCGTGGGTGCATGTGCCAAGCCGGCCTGGAGGTCTTGCAGCGGCCCGCCCTTGACGACATTTTGCATGAAGCGCTCCCGGATCGCCCCCATGGCGACAATGACGAAGGCGAGCATGGCAATCCCGGCCATCCGCACCGGGAGTTGGGGCGCCTGGTGCCCAGATTCCTCACCGGCTACGGAAAAGGGCCTCCGCCGGCGTGCTTTTGTCCGCGGCACCCGTGAGTACGTCGAGCTCACAGCGGCGCGGGGGGTCGAGCTCAGGGGGCCGGTTGAGGTCGTCGCAGCGCCCAAGACGGTGCGGCGACAACACCCTTGGGCGGACGCTGGCGGCGACTCGGATGCGCAGCAATTTGCCGACGTCACGCTCGATCAGCCGAAGCCCCTTTACTTCCGTTTCCTCGCGTGGAAAGCAAAGTCGGACTGAAGATATTCTTCGGACTGAGACGACGTGACTGTGTGCCGCGGGATGGAGTGGGTGGAGGCGATAGACTATTACTTGGGCGGAAGACGGGGATGCGACATTAAAAAATTGAGTAGTCTGTGCTGGAGGGTAAGGAGAAGTCGGTAATACGAGGACAGGACAGGAAAAGGTAAAGATGGAACACAGAACAGAGAGAACGAACAGAGGATATGGCGCTCAACACATGCAAACTCTTCATGGGCAGGCTCGACCTAGCAGACTGCCAGTCGAGGGTCGTTGCGACTCTGGTATGCAATATTCTCGTGGGCGTGCCAAGTCTGGATCTTTCTGATGAACGCCTTCACGCAACGGTCTTTTTGGTAGTGGGACTGATCCATGTTCCCCTATACCTGGACATTCGCTCATGTCCCGATTTTGTGCTCGTATAAGTCGCATAAGTGATGCTTCAGGGCTCGGCGCACCAGGATAGCATTCTCTGCCGTCTCTGCGTGGTGGCGAACGTATTAATTTCTCTTGTGCACGTATGATACACGGGGCCCCAACTTCAGTCTCATAAAACTCTTCTTGGCATTCTCCATCCTGGACGATGCGCCCCGTTCTATCTGGGGTGCTCAGGGGTGTGAGTTGGGACAGTTAGCGGGCTACTTGCTGAGCAGTCGGGAGCTAACTTCTTGGAGGTCGCAGAGCCCTAGCGGAGCTTATGGTGACTTCCATTGGTTCCTGGAGACCATCGTCCTTCGGTTTTGAAGGCTCCGACTTTTTGTCGCTGTCCACTGGTATTGTCATTATGGCGCCGCGTGATAGGTGCAACCTCGATGCCTGGCACAGGTTGCCCGCGAAGTCGTTCCGACTGGCGCATGTCAGTATTGACAACGCCTGGATCATTATTCATCATGTATTCGAGATGAAAGAGTCGCTGTCGACGGGCATATGTGTTCTGATAAATGCATGCTTCGCTTGGTATAGACGAGTGAAATCGGTGAGGCCCTCCTTCTGCTTTCTCCGTTAGCATTTGGAGTGGCTGCCTTAGGTAAGGACTGATGACCTGGATCAAGTAGGTAATGTAACTACCTGGGTAGGTAGTAATGCGTTGTCCGATTACCACGATTCGTATGGAAGTTTCTAATGCATTCGGACATCTACCCACTATAGGAAACGAGGCGGATTAAGAATATGACATCTATTGGCAACTAAGTAGCCTGGCCAGAAACGGGACAGAGGAGGCCCGGCCGCATATCCCTATGGAAAGGGGCTGATCGAATATGGTTGAGGACCAGCCCATGTCGCATGTGGCAGTCTCAGCAACCCTTAGATGTCAATTGTATCTAGAAACTGTTGACACTCAAGCTCGACACGCTCCATCTGTGCGGATCCCCTGTCGCGCCTCCAAGGCGGTACGGCTCCCGGCGGAACCGAGGTCGCTGCCTGGCGTCCGTCCCTTCTAATGAGACAGTCGCGTACAAGGTGACCACCGTTCCCGCAGCCGCGGCATGTGATCTCTCGTTGGTGTTCGGCCGATGGGACGTAAGGGCCGCGTCCACTGCCCTCGTCATCCCGAAATGTCCCGTTTGCCACGGCCAGAGCCCGCAGTTGCCCGCGCTTACGCTCGTTCGCGTGGTCCGGGACGGTGATGACGTTTTGGATAACGTCCTCGACGAGTTTCCGGGCCGCGGCGGCTTTTTCTTGGCACGTGGACGTGATGAGGCAGTGCAGGGGCTCGTCTAGGTTGTCGTTGCCATATCTTACGTTGCGCGTTACCCGCGAGCGACCTTCTTTGACGGATTCCCTGCCACGGATCACAATGTTCGCCCCGGACTGGTAATTCATCTCTTTCAGGGTTCGCCCGCGGGGGCCAAGTAGCTGGCCAATGAAGTTAAGCTCGGGGAACTCCTTATTGGGGATGAAGACCTTCTCCTCAATCGCGGCCCGCACGAAGCCCTTTTTGTAGCCTCGGGGCGGGCGATAGCCGGGAATGGTGTCGAAGGCTTGTTGGATTAGGATATGGCGCTCCCGCTCTAGACGCTGGCGATGGCGAATATATCGGGTGTTGATGCGTTGGCCAGCCGGGTTGTACACCGGATCAGGGGATGGCGACCTGCGATGCGGATTAGCAGGGACAACATGGTCGATCTTGAGTAGTTGGGTGATTTCCTCGATACGTACGTGAAGGGCGTACGCCTCCTTTTGCTCGTTCGTCATGATGCCCGTGATGCTGGGGGAAAGATTGGTGAGTTTAAAGGCCGTACTAGTGGGCGCCCACCGTGTCCGTCTTCGCGTGCTGGAATCGGTAGCCATTGTCTTGATAGCAAATGAGGTCGTACTGGTTTGGCGTGAACTCGGTGGACAGGCGAGTACGAGGAAGGCCAAATCCTCAAGTTGGCAATCTGGCTCCGGGGATGATTGTTAAGTACCTTTATGCAGGTAAGGAAGGAAAGGATCCAGGAGGGCAGGCCGGGAAAAAAAGGGAGCGCAGTTTTTATAGGCGTTCGGATTTATTCAAGTGTAGCCTAGCCCGCCGGTAAGCTTACTGGGGGCGCTCCTGTGACTCATTATGAACTTCGTACTCATGGGCTTTGGGTGAAGCTCAGTCTGACCAATGAGGGAGCCAATGAATGTATTGCCTGTGACTGAACTGAGAATTAACCGGACGTCCATGGCCATGGACCGTCACTGCCGTTGTGCCGTCAGTCAGAGAGTCTATAACATCGTGTCAAGGTCGTTCGTATTTCCAGTCCGACTCCATGTCGGTACTTTGGCTCCCCGCGCTAGATCGGAACTAGAGAGTGGTAAGCCCTTTGGCGAATAAGAGCCGTGCGGTTAGTAAAGTTCCAACTTTGATTTGTTCCAACGATTTACAGCTGTCCTTTCTGGTTGGATTGATGCGGATTGTATCAGTACCTGTTCGGGCCCACATCTCGTGACGCAAGAAATGGAAGTGTCAACCAATCTACACTCGCTCGCCGCCATCTCTCTTTACATCTTCCCAGGGGGTTATTAACCAGACTGCTAAGTACGATACTGCCGTTATCTACGCCATCATCATACAAAAGGGTTCACCTGCACCATGGCAGACCCCAAACTCTACCTTCCGCCGGCGCTGTCACACGATTCCATTCGTCAACTGCTCGACGACCTGGGCCTACCGGAGCCACGCGACGTAGAACCGTTACAAACAACCGCCGAGTACCACACGCTCTATCTCGTCAAGTTTGACAGTCGCCACGAGCGTCAACTGCACCCAGCGCGGACGGCCCCTGAGTCGGGCGGCTGCGTCCCGCTGGTTCTCCGGGTCGCAGGCAAGCATCTGCCGCGGATCAAGACTCTCAATGAGGTGGCTGCCCTAGAGTGGGTGAGGAACAACACCAGTATCCCGGTGCCCGCTGTCGTCCGCTTCGACGCATCAGGCACCAATGCGATTGGCCACGAGTTCACGTTACTCGAGAGGGTCAACGGCCGGAGTGTCGACACTATCTACACGGAGCTAGATGAGGGCAAAAAGGCACACCTCGTCAGTCAACTCCTGGATTACCTGATTGAGCTCCACTTGCACCCATGGCAACACTGCGGAGGCCTCAGTACCAGCCCAGCCGGCGAGTTGGGGGCTGGGAGAGTCGTGGCGGAAACATTCTGGCAGGCCCCAGAGATCGCCCGTTATTGGGGCTCTGGGGAGGACGTCGACTCTTTGAATCCCGGAGGACCATATCCCGACTACACATCCTACATCAAAGCCCACATGTCCCAATACATGAGGAACATCGAGAAACACGAGTCCCTATCCTGGGCCCGCGCATTGATCCCGCGGATTCGGGCCTTTATCAGCTTTCTAGACCAGCACTCCCAGGGCTTGAACCAGACGAGGAATATCTTAACCCACGCCGACATGCACTTTGGTAATATCATGTGTGACCCGGCCAGCGCCGATATCACAGGGATCCTCGATTGGGAGTTCTCAGCTGTGCTCCCCGTGCCCCTTTGGAGTCCCGGGAAAGCGTTCCTCTGGAACGGGAAGAACACGCCAGAGAGCAAAACGGAGCAGCGGGAATTGTATCAGGTGTTCAGGTCGATGTGCAAGGAGAGGAAGCCCGAACTGCTTGCTGATCTGAACCTCAAAGAACAGGAGCCCTATGCTTCCATCTCCGCGGTTCTCAACTTTGTTCGCGCCGTCGTCGAGGTCTGCCCACGTGGCCAAAAGTTGGACAGCGCCAGAGACTGGGGACGGGCGGCCGAAAATGCCTTGGCTAAATTGGGGCTTTAAGTCGAGAGACTATCCGCGTAAGTGGACAGACAGAGAAAGCGTGGTAGGTAGTATCACTGGATGCTATTCAGTGAGGGTCAAGGGGAGAGTTTCAATTGCGAAATGGGAGATGCATTGACGATAGAAAGGCTCCATCCGTCCGCGGCCGTCGACGAAGGCGAGCCACAAGGGGGTAACGTACTTGAATGTGGCTTGACCTGAAATCACGTGATCTTGAGCCACAGTTTAGTCGTCTTAAACATAAAGGGGGAGAAGAGGGAAAAGAGGGCCGGTCCTTGCGGTGTGTGATCGTGTACATACATCTTTTACTTACTCGCATAGTAGGCGGTGCTGTGGCAAACCCAGGAATACGAGATAAAGGCGGGCACAACATGGACCTTGGAAGAACACACCAGGTTACATCGTCCGATTGAAAGTTCCGGCAGCCCCGGACACTGGGGTGGTGGCAAAGGTAGCGCGGGCGATCGTGGGCGCATCGTGGCTGAGTCTCAGCGGAGAGACCAACTGCTGGCGCCACCGCGACGGAACTCGCCGCCCCACGAAAAGCCCCGTTCATGGGCGCAACTCGGAGCTCCAGCTTCGACAAGCATGCGGCATTAGCAAACAGGGCGACAGACGGGCGGTGCAGATGCTGGGGCCAGCATCAGGCTTAACCGCGCAGTTCCCGTAGAACCGATGGCTTGCTGCCGAATCCCCCCCTTTCTCCCCTTTACCACGCCGGACAAGCCCTTGGCGGCGGCAGCATCGGCCGTCAATGCAACGCTACCGAGCCCAACCACCCCCCCACGAGCCCCCGATCCACCCGAAGTGACGTCGTCTTCGGTGCGGGAGATGAATCCTATGCATCCCATGTCAGCCGTTGAGGTCGGCTTTGTCGGCCTGTAGCTATTTCGGGTGACGGGGACAGCCGAACTGCTGTTGTGTAGATCCCTACCGAGACAGGGGCATGTCCTCCATAACCCCCCGCACCTACATAAGGGGCGGCTGCTGTCCTCTGGGAATGGGGATATCGTTCTGCTCTCTACTCCTCGCAGTGCCATCACAGTCGCTACTTTGTCCTGGGCTACCACCATCGTTCGCTGAAACTCATTCCCGTCGTCACACCCGCCCCTATACCCCTATCACCGTCATAATGCAGTTCACCACGCTCGCCCTCACCGCCGCCACCTGCGCCATGGCGGCGCCGGCCCCGCAGGCGGCGGGCCAGCCCAACCTCAACCCAGACCTCGTCATCTTCAGCGTCACCACGCAGCAGCCGGGCGGCAAGCTGCAGGCCAACGGCTGGGGCGCCATGAAGAAGGGCATCTACACGGGCGTCTCGCCGCAGGAGGACGCCTCGTGCACCGACGGCGAGTTCCACCAGTTCGCCACCTTCGTGCTGAACAAGGCCGACAAGGGCACGCTGTCGCTCTACACCGACGGCAAGCCCTGGCAAGAGCTGTTTGTCGACCGCTCCGGGATGGGCCAGGGCATTATGCAATACACGACCGGCGCGGAGCCGGCGTCGCGCAACGCCGAGCGTACCGGCTGGGCTATCGACGATAACAGAGTCCTCAGCTTTGGCGGTAGCGAAAAGTTCCTCGCCTGCGCTGGCGGCCCCAACGACTCGTTCCGCGTTCTCCCCTACGTCGGTATTTCGAGCCCTGCCGGCTACTCCAACTGTACCCAAATCACAGCCCTCGCTCAGATCTCCAGCCCGGACCCGAAGGCCGCCGACCCGCAGTACCCCGTCATGTGCTACTACTCGACCGAGTAAGTGATGGGAGCGCCCTTGTCCTGCGAAAGGCCGGGAAGTAATGAATGCCACGTATGGGGCTGGGAATCATGAAGCGCGTGATGTTATCAGTTGAGAGACACCAACGACGACTACGTTCTATAAGCCATAGTACCTTAATGAAAGCTCAAAGTCAGATGACAAAGAAACATCCGATCATAACAATCCTAGAATTCACCGCCTGAAGGTTCATCCCACGTCTTGAAACGACTCTGCCCCAAGGGTGGTTTGGAATCCACAAACCTCACCGCCGCGATACCAATACATATCACACCGAGCAGACCCTCAATCAACCATATACACCGTCTCCGGTACCCACACAGATGCATTGAAGTTCCCATGCCCTACAGAGTGCATCAAGGCGGAGGCTGGTTGAGGTGCACGTCTTGAAGTGACAGTGCGGCGACCCCCACCCCCTTGCCATTTCTTGGTTGCGGTGTCTCCAAGCGGCCCAAGTCCGATGGTAGCTGTGCATGCGTGTATCCCCTATACCGTGGCCAAGACCAGCAACATGGGACCGGACGCAATACAGGGTTTTTTTTTTCTTTTTGAGTCTAGCGTGCGTAAGTTGGCGCATCTCCACCTATAGCATTGAACAACCGAACACGCTGGTTTTTTTAGAAAGCCTAGGTGAGCGGCTCCCGCTCGCTGTGGCACGCACAATCTGACAGCAGTCGCGTCGGCCGTTGCATTGGCCATCAACATACGCGGTGTATACATTAGATTTCAGCTTCAGGGTTCAAGGTTCACGAAGAAGACCAAGCTCCCCAGTGAAAAAGACTCGATGACCGCCTGGACAAGAGCTTAGATCCGAAGAAAGTTTTACTTGGTTTTTGTATTACATAATGCGATGAAGATCAGAAAGTTTAAAGAAGTAATTCAAACCCCCTACAATATTATACTTTGTAGAGATCACTTACGAAAGACTTATTCAATGTCTCTCATCTAGATGTTGTGATAATACTACCCAACTTACAATGCTACTCATTTGAACTGCAGTGATAAACAACGAAAGTCGCGGCTTGGTCGTCACTGTTGTTCCAGCGTTACTGTCTGCCTCTAACCCGAATGTGTTTAGACTATTCCCAACGTTTTGAAAACCCCCATTGGTCATGATTCGATGCAGGGATGAATTACTGTCCGTTGCCCGTGGTAGATCCTCCCTTCCGTCCTGCCTCCCGAGCTTTCTCGGAACCAGATTCGAAAGAACCTCCAGAAGCGTGACCGCCTTTGGACGCGATGTCGTGCTACCAACGGTTGGTTAGATTGGATCAGTAGTGCGGCTTATGCATGCTTCTCTCACCTGCTTGTCCGCGTCCATGCTGGCAAAGCCACTGTTGTGGCTAGCCTGGCCGCCTTTGGATGCGATTTCCTGTACCTCTTCCTTAGGACTGGAGAACATTAGCAGAGAAAGGGTTCAAGGGGTAGTGTTGCGGCGCAGTACCGGTTGGCGAAGTTGCCGGGGTTAGTGTTTCCAGACGACATGTTTTGGCGCGATTGAACTGAAAGAAACAAATCGATGGGTCGAGATGTAAAGAAGAAGAAAAAAAAGCCGTGACCAGTAATGGGAGCCCGACATACAAATACTCAGGTAGGGGCACATCTTGCGTGTATGCACGAAAGCAGTCTCTATAGACGCATGACGACACTTTGACGCCCTCATTCGCGCGTTTGCTGCCCTCTGCTTCTGCAACCTATTGATGAGCAACCCTGACGCAAGCCTACGCGTTGACTTTCGTCAGGATCCTGCGGGGCTAGAGAGGTAAGGGACATTTGTGAAGTCCATTGGGCCCATGAAAACCGCCGGATCTCGATATCATTTCGCGCATAAGATGTGATTTTCACGGCAAACAAGGTTGATGCAGCGCTGTTTGTCGGTGATTAGAAGAACGGCGGGTAGCTGCCTATCCCCCGCCCCGGCCGAGCATTTCGCGTTTGTAGTTGGTGTGAGAGGAACTTCCCCTCGGGGCTGTTACATCAGATAGAACCAATGTGTAGATTTTACTGTTGTACCATCATGATATCACCACGGCCAATCAAGTCGATGATGCGCGTCGCAGCACCATTGTCGGGCAAGACCAGCTGGCCCATTCATTGTTGGAAGGGAATTTTCTCGTTGTAACAAGCAACTACGGACTCGAGTGCAGAACTCCCCCGACTGACTGGAAGGACACCATATGTTGAGCCTCCATGCTCTCACCGATCAAGACTACGGTGAGAGCTCAACTTGACCTTCTTCGCCGCCGGCTTCAACTCACTACTGTACATCTTGAAGAAGTCCGTCGGCTCAGTGGGATGCGTGCCCGTCACGTTGACGAAAGCAGTCGTGCTGATGTAGTTGGTCTTGCCCTCCCTCACAAGACTGTAGTACTCCAAGAGGTATTGTAGCTCCGACTCATCGCTGTCGGACTGAGCCTTCAACACCTTCTTGGCTTCCGCCCTGAACCCCAACATCAAAGCGTCAGCAAGCAGCCTGCGAAATTTTGGCTCCCGTCGGGGGCTGTTTTATCCTTACTCTGAAATGTTCTCGAACTTGAGTTCCGTTCCTAGCGCCTGGCTGGCGGCCGTCGCAAGCTCCTGCCCCGCGCACAACATTGGGCCTAGGAAGGCCCGAATCAGCTATGTTCAGAGATATGGGATCCGACAAGGTGATGGCAGATGATGATGTAAGTGACATGACTGACCTGTGACCACCATTAGTTGTCCCCGGTGTTTGTCGTCAAACCCATGCTTGCCCCGGCCGGTCAAAACGTGCGCTGCGACGTGCGCGACATCCTTCATCCCGCCCCCTGTTAGCAATGAGCCGCCACGATTACCAACCACCTAGCCACTTACACCTAAAGCCACCGGAGCAAACTTGTGACTCTCGCCGATTGGCAAAGGCAAAAGTCCTTCCTGCTGTGCTTGTGGGGCATAGACCAGCAGGTTCTCGGCGTAAAACCCGGCGCTGCATGGTTGGGTCAGGATACGTGCCGCGACAGGATCGGTTTCGGGTTCGCTGCCTACCGGATGACGCAAGGCGAATGGCCCGTCTGTGTGGAGGCATCCCCCTTTGCCTGAAGCACGAGAGTCTCGAGATCAACGAACTCACGCAGCCGGGGCTGCCGCTGCGGGTCGGCGTAATCACAGCCGACAGAGCTGAGCAGGCAGAGGTTGGCGATGCCGGCTCTCTTGGCCGCATCCACCAGCTCGCTGGCCACGTCCATCTTGTCGCGACAAGCGGGCGGCACCAGACACAGCACGTCGCAGCCCGTCTCGCGGAGCGTCTGCACGACGTCGCGTGCGCGGCCCGGCCGGTGCGTCACGAGCCGGCCCCCCAGCGCCTGGAACTCTTTGGCTTTTTCGGCTGTGGGATCAAGTGCCAGGCCAACAACCGAGTCAACTTTGGACTTGAACGGGTCGCTGAGCAGCAATTCGGCAATGGTAAACCCAGTGTTGCCGTCGACGGCGGTGATACAGACGTTGCGTGACATTGTCATATGTGGATGTTTTCGCTGAATTTTCTGAACGACAGCCAGGAAAGCCACTCAAGTCATATTGTAAGGAATTTGGAGAGGGGGGGAGGTTTACTACGTTAAAGCGCATGATAGGATTATAAGCAGATGGATCAATCTCGTGTTGCCTCAACCTGCAGAAGCAGCAAGCATAATCCATTTGCTGATGGTCGAGTGCACGCGTCATGCCGTCTTGTACTGTGTAACAATAATCAATTCACAGCACATTCATCTACCGTCATCGATTTTCCATCGTAACACAGGCTCGATCTACACGTTTTCCATGTTCTGGGAACTTGGCCCCCCTCATTTGAACGTAAAAGGGGGGTTGGAATCGGCAATGGCCCACTCGACGGAGCCTTTGCTCCTTTTCACCCATCGCCTTGCATGCCCATTGGACAAGCACGACGCAAACACCCGGACGACAAACATCACGACATACGAACAACAATCCCGCTGGTCCGATCCTTTACGCACCAAGGGCGGGGTGGAGTGGGGAACCCGGATTTGCTTTAGTATTCTTTGTAGCCTGGATATGTCTCGATAGTGTAATATCCTCTCGGGCCTGCGGCTGTTACGCGAGGGGGGGAGCCAACAGTGGATGCTAATCAACGGGGAAATAAGCTTTGCTCCGTTGTGTTGCGTGGTATTGAGGGTGGCAAAGAACAAGATTGTGCCATATTTGTAAGGTAAAACTACACTGATAATTCCATTCGTCGAATCGTTATATTTCCAAGAGAACCCCCTCCATGATCCATTCATGCGGCACCGACGGCAACCGGTGACAGCCCCAGACTCCCACGCATCAACCGTGGCACCATGCCGGCGATGGCGTCGGTGCCGAAGCTGTCGATGTTCATGGTGTCCTCGGTCCGCATCATCCTGCGCGCCCGGACGTGGTTCAAGGCGTCGACCTGATCGGGCGTCAGCTCGGCCTTGCTGATGTCGCCCTCGCCCCTGGCCGTCTCAAGGGTCTCGACCGCCTTGGCGCGCGCCTCATCCGAGGCCACGGGCTTGAAAGCGCTGGCACAGAACTCGAGAGTCTTGTTGAGCTCCTCCTGGGTCAGCTTGTGGGCCGCCGCGTCTGCGGTGCCCTGGATGACTATCATAAAGGGGGTAAGGTCAGCCACCGTCAGCATCAGGGGGGAGGGAAAGACAGGGCGCTACACGTACTGGGCCGGAAAAAGGAGAAGGCGCGGTCGAAGTTGTCCTCGTCAAAGTCGCTGAGCACGGGCTTGGTCTGGTTGCGGATCTGCTGGTAGGCGCTGAGGACCACCAGCAGAAAGCGCGTGTAGGCGTCGGCGATCTTCTTGCTGTGCCACTCGGCCGCATCCGCCTCGTCGCAGTCGCCCCGGATCGTGGCCGAGATGGTGGTGGCGGCCGAGAGGCCACCCACGAGGGCCAGGTGGACGCCCGAGGAGAAGTAGGGGTCGATGAAGCAGCCGGCATCGCCGACGATGCGCGCGTAGGGGAAAGCATACGCCGAGGCGCTGTACGAGTAGTCCGATGCCGCCTTGACGCCGCTGGAGAGCTTGCCGCTGCCCATGAGCTCGCCCACCGACGGGGCGAGCTTGAGACTCTCGAGGTAGTGTCCGGTCGTGTCGAGGCCGGCCTGTTTCTTCTTTTCCGTGGCGATTTCCTGGTTCATGACGACACCCACCGAGACAGTCCCGTTGTGGAGAGGGATGAACCAGGCCCAGCCACTCTCGTCTGAAGTTGCGCCAGCCAAGTTAGCTACTTATCTATGTTGTGTTGCCCGGCAGTGAGTTAGTAATGTGGTACTAACCTCGGAGAGCTTCGAAGAAGGGCGAGTTCTCTTTGTACGTCCCCGGAGAATACGTGCCGCAGCCCTCCCAGTAGCCCCAGCTGGCCACGTTCTTCAGGCCTTGGTTGAATCGCCGGTTCTTGAGGTATTGCGTGCTCAGGACGCCGGCGCGGCCACTGGCATCCACGACGTAGTCAAAGGTGATACGGCCTGTCTCCTTGGTGGCCTTCACTTCGTACGTGGCGGCAATCGGTTTCCCGGGGTTGGGGAGATCGTTTTCCGCCGGAGCGGCCGCCGTGGTGTCGAACTCGATGGACTTGACTTTGACACCATCGAAGATCTTGGCGCCGCACTCTCCGGCGTGACGGAACATGAGGTTGTCCGCCTCGGAACGCACAACGTTCCAGGCGTAGTTGTTGGGGCCGCCCGCGGCGATGAAGTCCGTGTCTGGAGATGGGATTTAGCGTCCATATTCCCCCACCTAGATATGGAGAGGTCTTGGGTGATGGGGATGGGATGGTACGGGACACTTACAGCCCTCGCGCTTGTTTTTCTCGAGCTTGAACGCGGCACCGGGCTGGGAGAGTCGTCAACATAGTTTCTTCTCCCTCCGGCGAGGGAGGCAGTCATGAGTTCGCACCTTCTTGATGAAGCCATACGACTCAAATTTGTCCTCCAGGTCCACGAATCTGAGCAGGTGGCGCATGGAGGCCAACATGCTCTCGCCGATGTGGTATCTAGGGAAGACATCTGCCTCAAGGAGGACAGTGTCGATGCCCTCCCGGGCCAGGGCCGCGGCGGCGAAAGAGCCACCAGGGCCAGCGCCCATCACAAGGACGGTGCACTTCTCGGGGATGGAAAGGGAAGTCATGATGATCAACAGCCGGCGATGATTCAGGTGGAGCTAAGCGCAATACCAACGGAAGTGGGTGATTGGATAGGAGTCGTGCTGGGCCGAGGTGAGGCCATCGACCGCCTTTGATATACTATGCACACAGACAGCCAGGCAGCCTATGAGGATACGCAGCGTCCGTGTCGGCGGGTTTTGGGGGGGGCGAGACCCATAATACGGGCCTGTCGCTGTTTCGTGATGTTAATGCCCCGGATTGTCTTGTTGGCGTCACCTTCACCGACCCACGGGAAGTTCCCGCCGGGTGCCCGATCGGCCTTGGCAGAGCATAGCCACCAGATAACTCCTGGCACACGAAATCCGGAGCACGATGGGACGGGGGCCCGCCACTCGGACCAGCGTATCCTCGCTAAACCACCCGACTGACAAGGCATCTTCGGCGAATTTCGTGGGCGGGATCCCGTCTCCCGAGGCTCCGTCCGTCGGCGGCGGGGAGTCAATTACTAGTAGATCAACAGGACCTTTGGGGGGTACTTCAGATCGTGTTGCATCGCATGATCAAAAGCCGAGGGACGTTACTGGGAGCATCCTTACCAGCTGGGGAACCAACTGCCTTACTGTACATACTTGCCCTCTGCGTCTCTTGCCCGCCCCCAACATGGCCTCCGCGGCGGCACCAATGGCGTCCAACTCAGAGCCGCAGCCAACGCACCCCTCAGAGCCCACCGGACCATCGGCCGATGTCTTCCCGGAGGGCGCCATCGCCATCACCGGCGTGGGATGCCGCCTGCCGGGGGCGAACTCGCTCGACGACCTCTGGGACATCATCTCCCAGGGGCAGAGCCGGTTGGAGAAACTCCGGCCGGAGCGGTGCGATCCGAAACACACGTACCGCGCCCTGCAGGACCCGGACTGGATAGCCCAGCGCAACTTCTACGGCAACTTCCTCGACGATGCCTCGGCCTTCGACCACGCCTTCTTCGGCATCAGCCCGCGCGAGGCCACCTACATGGATCCGCAGCAGCGGCTGCTGCTCGAGACCGCCTTCGAGGCCATGGACTCGAGCGGCTACCTGCGCAACCACAGCCGCGCGCGCGGCGACCCCGTCGGCTGCTTCATCGGCGCCAGCTACACCGAGTACCTCGAGAACACGAGCGCCTACACGCCGTCGGCCTTCACCGCCACGAGCACCATCCGCGCCTTCCTGTCGGGCAAGATCAGCTACCACTTCGGCTGGACCGGCCCGTCCGAGGTCATCGACACGGCCTGCTCGGCGTCGCTGGTGGCCGTACACCGCGCCGTCCGCGCCCTCCAGGCCGGCGAGTGCACCGTGGCCCTCGCCGGCGGCGTCAACATCGTCACCGGCGTGCACAACTACTTCGACCTCGCCCGCGCCAACTTCCTGAGCCCGACGGGCCAGTGCAAGCCCTTCGACAACGCCGCCGACGGCTACTGCCGCGCCGACGGCGTCTGCCTCGTCGTCCTCAAGCCGCTGCGCCAGGCCGTCGCCGACGGCGATCACATCATGGGCGTGCTCCCCGCCGTGGCCACGAACCAGGGCGGCGTGCACGCCCCCGGCATCACCGTGCCCGACGGCACCGCCCAGAAGGCCCTCTACCGGAAGCTCGTCGACCAGTCGGGTTGGGCGCCCGAGACCGTCTCATACATGGAGGCCCACGGCACGGGGACGCGCGTCGGCGACCCCATTGAGATGTCAAGCATCCGCGAGGTCTTTGGCGGGCCCCAGAGATCCCACCCCGTCTACGTAGGCTCGCTGAAGGCCAACATCGGACACAGCGAGACGGCGGCGGGTGCAGCAGGTCTGCTCAAGGTGCTCGCCATGTTCAGAAACGGGGGTATTCCGCCCTTGTGTGGTTTCCGGCAGCTCAACAGCTCCATACCGCCACTCGAGCCAGACAAGATCGTCATTCCCACAGAGACAACTGGCTGGCGCCCCCCGTGTCGACGAGTGGCTTGCGTGAGCAGCTACGGCGCCTCCGGGAGCAACTCGGCTGTCTTGTGTGCGGAATGGCGCGGCGAAGACGAGCGGCCCCAGGTGTCCACGCCGGCTGGGCCAGCTGTCCCCAGTGGCCGATATCCGATTCTCCTGAGTGCTGCATCGGCGGAGAGCGTGGCGAGGCAGGCCCAGGCCCTGTCCGACTATCTCAAACAACCCAGGAATGACATAACGCTGGGAGACGTGGCGTACACGCTCAGCGAGCGCCGCAAACACCACCGCTACCGCTGGACCACGGTGGTCGAGGACGCAGAAAGCCTCGCCAAGCAGATCCGGACGCTGGACATCCGAAGCATCGCGCCCCATCCCAAGGCTCCTAGAAAGATCGTCCTGGCGTTCTCGGGCCAGAGCGACTCCAAGATCGGCCTCGACCCGGCCATCGTACGCGCGAACCCCCGCCTTTCCCAACACTTGGAAGCCTGCAACCGTGTCCTGCTTGGGCTCGGCGGCCCCGACATCCTGTCCGGGGCGCTGTACCAGACCGAGCCCATCACGGACCCGAGCGTCCTGCAGTGCGGCCTCGTGGCGGTACAGTACGCCTGCGCGCGCTGCTGGATCGAGGGCGGGCTCGAGGTGGCGGCCGTCGTGGGCCACAGCCTGGGCGAGCTCGCGGCCCTCGCTGTGTCCGGCGTCCTCTCCCTCGAGGACGCGCTGAAGGTAGTCTACCGGCGCGCCGAGCTGATCAAGCGGCGCTGGGGCCCCGAGGGCGGCGCCATGGTGGCCATTCACGCGCCGCTCGAGACTGTCGAGGCCGTCATCGGTGCCGTCGTCAAGGACGGCGGCGTCCTCGAGGTGGCGTGCCATAATAGCCTCAACAGCCACGTCGCCGTGGGCTCGCGGGCCGACGTGGAAGCCGCCATACGAGTGCTGGAGGGGGACGCTTGCTACCAGGGCACCCGCTTCCACCGCGTCGGCGTGACACACGGCTTCCACTCGCGCTTCACGGAGCCGCTGCTCGAGGAACTGGCTGAGGTCGAGAAAGAAGTCACGTTCCAAGCGCCCTCGATCCCTCTCGAGACGTGCACCCAAGACCCCGTCGTATTCAACGGCCAGCCGGACGTGCAGGGCTACCTCACCAACCACGCCCGGAAGGCCGTTTACTTTTCCGATGCCGTGCGGCGCCTGGAGGCTCGTCTCGGCCCCTGCGCCTGGGTCGAGGCTGGCATCAACACGCCCATCGCGCCCATGGCAAGGCGGGCGGTGGCCACTCCGGCGCTGCACGTCTTCCAAGCCGTGGCGACGCCCGAGGCGGCGGCGGCTGATCTCTGGCGCGAGGGCCTCGCGGCGACGAGCTGGCAGTTCCTGACGCCCGTCGACAAGGGCCTGCGCCACGTCTGGCTCCCGCCGTACAGTTTTGACCGCCCGCAGCACTGGCTGGCGCATGCGGACCGCGCCGTGGAGGAGCACCACAAGGCGGCCCAGAGGCGGCCACAGCTGGTTACGTACGATGGCAAGGGTGATGGCGGCGCCACCCCGGACAGCCATCTCTTTTCCCTGCACACCGACACCGAGCGCTACGACTGCATCGTCCGGGGCCACTCGGTGCGCGGGCTGCCGCTGTGTCCCGCCTCCGTGTACATGGAGGCGGCCGTCATGGCCCTCGGGCAGCTCGGCCACCCCGCCCGGGGCAAGACGGTGACATTCCGGAACACCGTCTTCAGCCGGCCCCTCGGCTGTGATCCCGAGCTGGAGGTGCAGCTGAGTCTGACTCCGGCCGCGAATGCATCGGCATCGGCGTGGCACTTCGCCGTGCAGTCAGCCGGCCGTTCCACACACAGCGAGGGCGAGGTAGACATAACGAGCGCCTCGGACAAGGGCAGCCACTGTAAGCTCGAGCCGCAGCATCTGGTCAGCAAAGTGGCACGGCTACGATGCGATGAACACACCGAGTCCATCAAGAAAGCGACGGCCTACCGCCTGTTTTCGCGCGTGGTGGAATATGCCGACCTGATGCAGGGCATACAACACATGACCATGGGTGCGCGGGAGGCGGTAGCACGCGTTCAAGCACCCAAAACAATTTTCCCGGCATCGGAGAGCACCGTTACCGACTTCTACGACGCCATCACTCTCGACACCTTCATCCAGGTCCTCGGCCTGCTCGTCAACCACAACACGGCCTGCGAGGCGGCGGCCGTGGCGGGACGTGACGACATCTACGTAGCCTCTAGCATCGGTACCATGGAGCTTCGTCCCGTGGAATTTGGCTCAGCCTCTCGTGTCTGGACTGTCTACGCGTCCTATTCCGTCCTCGACGCCAAGACCACAAGCGGCGAGATCTACGTCCTGACTGAGAGCGGCGAGGTGGTGTTCTCGGCGGCCGAGGTTCGCTTCGTCAAGGTGCAAGCGGCCACCATGGAACGCCTCCTCGAGATGGCGAATCCCACCATGGCGGCAGCCAAGCCGACCCCGTCAGCGCCGCAGGCGCAGGGCCACCCGGGAAGTCTCGCAATGAGGGACGGGGAGATGACAGGGCCGGACGCGACGCAGCGAAGCCACGTCCCGCCTTTGCAAGGGGGGCGGAAGGCCAGCCTCGACGCAAAAGACCTGACTTCGCAACTCGTAGCCTTGATCTCCTCCTACACGGGCGTGCCCGTCGACGACATGGAGGCCACCGAGACGCTGGGGAGCATGGGCCTGGACTCGCTGGCTTCCATCGAGCTGGCGGACGAGATGGCGGCCAAGCTGGGGCTGCAGGTCGAGGGGATGGGCGACCTGAACGATTGCACGCTGCAGTCCCTCCTCGACCAGCTGCCGGCATCTCCCGGCAGCGGCGCTTCGACCCCTTCACCGCCGGCCTCGGACACCACCAGCTTGACCACGCCCTCCCCGGGCAGCGAGCTGGATGCGTTGGACCTGCAGGAGAGGATGGCGCCCAGGTGGGAACGGCCCAAGGAGGCTCTCGACTCGCGCTTCACCGTCGAACCGCACGTCTACAAGCGGGTGGGCGGAACCGACATCCTCGCCGATGTCTACGTGCCCACGAACCCGCCCAAGCTGCCCATGTGTGTAGGTGCGTATACTACTATTCTTCCCCCCCCACAGCGATGATTGCGTACCGCATCAGCACCTCGTATCGCGTGCGCGAGGCTGACAAGTTCTTCTTCCCGGTACAGCTCTGATGATCCACGGCGGCGGGTTCCTCACCCTCTCGCGCAAAGCGGTGCGCACGCGCCAGACCAAGCACCTCCTGGCGCAGGGCCTGCTGCCCGTCAGCCTGGACTACCGGCTGTGCCCGCAGGTCAACGCGGTGGACGGTGCCATGGCCGACGTGGCCGACGCCTGCCGCTGGGCGCAGGAGGTGCTGCCGGATCTCGCGGCGGATCGGGGCATCGTTCTAGACCGCTCGCGCTACGTCGTCGTCGGCTGGTCCACTGGGGGCACCCTGGCCATGACGACGGCCTGGTCCGCGCAGGATGCGGGAGTGCCGGCCCCAGCCGCCATTCTGGCCTTTTACTGTCCCGTTTCATATGATCCCAGCAGTAAGTCAGGCAAGAATACTGTCCCCCTAGGTGCGGGTATCTGTGGGCGGGCTGACATGGGAAACCAACCAAAACAAAAAGACCCAATCAACATGGGCGACGAGTACAGTTTCCGAACCATGCCTCTTGGCGAGATCCGTCGCCTGCTGCCGGCGGAGCCGGTAAGTCGCCCCCCTTCGTGACCGCAGTCCCCTTTCGGTGTAGTCGGCCGTCTTGGCTGGTCGGTGCTGACCTTGGCGGGTTTTGTGGCAGACGACGGAGCACACGTTCAAGACGGAGAAGGATGGGCCGCGGCTTGGCTGGTTGCAGCCCGACGACCCGCGGTCGGAGCTGGTGCTGACGCTGATCAAGGAGGAGCGCGGGATGGCGTTGCTGCTCAACGACAGGGCGCTCGAGGGCACGAGCGGCGACGCCGAGGCGCTGCCCTTCCCCGACGCGGCGCGCGCGGCGGCGCTCAGCCCGCTGGCGCAGCTGCGGCGGGGGCGGTACCGCACGCCCACCTGTGTCGTCTTTGGCGACGCCGACGAGATTGCCCCCTACGCGCCGGCGGCCGAGTTCGCGCGCGTCATGGAGGAGCAGGGCCTGCGCGGGTCGCTGGTGACGGTGGCCGGGGCCCGTCACATCTTCGACCTGGACCTCGCGCCGGGCAGCGACGGCTGGGCGCGGCACATCGAGCCGGCCTACGCTTTTCTCGTGGGCGAGCTGGAGGCGTGTGGTGGGGGGTCGGCCTGATAGGGGGTTTTTCATGTGTTTGTGTATGTGTGCGTGTGTGGTTGTGCGTCTGTATGTGTGTTGGCCGGTTTCCGTGTTCAGTACATGATTCATGAGATACCTCCGTCGGTAGCAGATACGAAGAGATTGCGAGTCAGCAAAAAACAAGGCCGACGGGACCCGTTCTGTGACAGGTGGCAGGCTCCAGGGCGGGCGTCCGAGACGCTTTACTGTGTATCCATAGGTGCGAAATTGCGGCCAGGGTTCCGCCATGGCCGGGGGTTGCGGTGAGGCACTGGAGCCTTTTTTGGTGGGCATTTCAGAACTGGGCCGAAGTGGCTGCTGCCAAGCTGCCTTGAAGCGTCGTATGGCCAGGACGAGGACCTGCAGCAGGTGTCGCTGTCCCGGCGGCCTCTTACATAGTACATACATACTGTAGTACGGTGTATTCGTATGTACAAGTATCCACTCGGCGGCCAGAAGAGCCGCCGGGGCTCTGGTGCCGTGGGATTTGCCTGATTGGGTTCATCGGCTGCCGGGGGGGGCCAGGCATCCGGCACGACAGGGATGGCCGGGCGGAAGTTGGAAGTAGGTTCACGCGTGCCGCCGGGCCAAGGTTGGCGTCGGTTCCATGGAAGCAGCCGGGCTGACATGGGGGATTTTAGGTTTTTGTTGTCGTTTTGCTTCCCGCCATGACGGATTCGGCCCGCGGTGCTGCTGCTGCAGTGTCAGCCATAAGCCATAAGGTTGCGATGGGCGAACCGTCCGGGGGCGGCGGGCGAAGTTGGTAAGTACATAAGTACCTTACCTACTATACTATGCGAAAAGCAACCGCGGACCACGTGGCGGCCAGTGCACGCGCAAGGCTAACGCGGTGAAGAAAAGAATCGGCGGCGGAAAAAGAATCGGCGGCGCTTTGCCCCAAAAGGGGGCCCCGCGGAATCACGATTAGCGTCGACACGCACGTAATGCTGGTTCTCGGCGATGGCCAACTGACGGAGCCGATCGCGGCCGCAACAGGCAAGCCAGGGACCCCTTCGGTGCCAAGCGCCAAGGCGCCTAAGCGCTGGTACAGCACGATCAACGGCCCAGAAAACAGCAAACCCAGGCGCCCAGGCGAGTCAAGCACCGCCTACGCAGGACTGCGAGGTGGAGGAAAAACAGGGCGCCGGTCCCACGGAAGAGGAGGTTGGACTGGGTCGGGGTGGGGGGAGAGGGCTATAGTATGCGCGTCCCCATTGAGTTCTTCAGGAAGTATGTATGTATGTACATGTACTTACTATGGATACTTACCTCCATGCATCCATGGATATCCGTATGTACTCGTGGGGGGCGCGATAGGCTTGGTTATTGCCAGGGGAACAGAAAATGGAGTTGTTGTTGTAAGTATGATACACAAGCTACCTCGGGTAGATAGCCCTGGCTGCCCTGGCTGCCCTGGCTACTTGCCTAGGTTACTTACTAGGGTAGCTCCCTAGCTCTCCTAGCTACTTACCTACCCTTAGCTACTACATACCTCCCATCCAATACCTGCATCTCTCATTGGAAGCCCCGTACGTACCTAAGTAAGGTACCCTACCTACTATGGAAGGTAAATGGTAGGCATAGGACCCGACGGTAAGTAGGGTTGCCCACCAGCGCCGGTTTGGTACGCCCCCCCCCCCCCCTCTCCTCTGGTTGCCGTAAGATAACCAGAGACCCTTCCCCCTCCGGCATCCCATCCCATCCCATCCCATCCCATCCCATCCCATCTCCACTCCACTCCCGGGGCAGGCACAATCACCCCTGATCCCTGCATCGTTCGTACTGTACATACTATAGTATGTAGTACCGTTCCCGCGCTACGGTCGGGTGTAACGTTGACATCAAGTACTCCAGTACCTGCTTGACCTGCCCCGGGCGCCAAAAAAAAAAATTAAGCGACAGCCGGCGCACGTGCATGGATATCGCTTCTTGGTAGGGTCCCGGATGCGGTTGTGCTGGAACATGGAAAGTACGACATGGGCATGTATGTGTATGTCCACCATCGTCCCATTCATCCATCCATTCATTCATCTCAGATCCATCCCATCCATCCATCCGTGGGCAAAAGCACCGCCCACAGCGCCACACCACCCGCGATGAGTCATGAAATCCGCGTTGAACGCCCAAACGGTAGGCTTATACCTCAGTAAGATAAAAAGTATGTACATACATACTGGTTGGAAGTCGTAAGGACCCTTGGCTCGGGCCTCATGACTCGGCGGGGGGCTATCTTCCACCATATCTATGGGGACGCCTCAGTACTTACGCAGCCCTCACTGGCGTCCTGGTCTATGGGATCCCATGGGATACCGCCGCCCTGCGTCGTCCCCTTACGCCCACCGGCAACCTGCGCTCTCCCAGATCTCCCATGCCCGCCTGTTTCTCTCTATCGCATCGCATGGGACGCTGCCGAGGGTCGTGGGGGTCGGTAGGGTTCCCAATTTCTGCATCGCTGGTCAGCCAGCCATCCAACCAACCAACCAGCCCACCTGCCACGCACGTTCCCAACCCACACTATAAGGTTTCGGCCAAGGCATCCCCATGGCTCGCCGTCCCTTCTCAGCGTGGCACTTCCCGTGCGGCTGCCCAGATTAGATATCGAGACATGGGATAGTCGGTAGCGTTATGAAGGGCGCCTCGCCTCCGCCACCCTTTTAGATAGTAGCCCGACAACCAGGCCGGGTGCCATGATAATAGAAAAAGCATCACTCACACTATACGAGCATCACATCCCAGGGAACTTTGCCAGCCAAAAACTACTGAGTAGCCCCCGGTCCTCCCCCTTCTTACACCAACATGGCCCACTACCCGACGGACAAAGAGCATCCTCTGCGCTATGCCTGCGATCGGTGCCACGCCCACAAGCTCCGATGCAACCGGGTGGACCAGAGCGAAAACGGCGCTCCCGACGCCGCCAAGTCGTGCTCCCGCTGCCTCAAGGCCCGAACCCGCTGCGTCATCGGTCTTCGCGGAAAGGTGGGAAGACCCGCCAAAAACACCAAGCGGAGGGACGAGGGCGCCGAAGCCGCGCGACCGCCGCCCTACGACGCCGCCGCTCTGCCGCGGGAGCAGGACCGGAGCAGTCCGACCAACCACGCCTGCATAGTCGCCGCCCCGGCGGAACCCGACGCCGGCCTGTTGTCCGCCGCGCCCTCCTCGGGGCTGGCGGGCGCCATGGCCGGCCACGCCGGCGGCGACGACGTCGACGTGCACATGTACACGGGCCTGCCGTCGCCCTCGCAGTACCTGGCCGCCGACGTACAACCCTTCCCCTTCAGCCCCGGCGAGATGGAGAGCTGGGAGACGCTCGGCCTGCTGCCCTACGAATTCAAGGCGCCCTTCTCGCCCACCTTCGGCTTCGGCCTGTCCGCCCTCCACGACGGCGAGGCCTACTCCCTGGCCACCTCGGACTCGACGGCGGGCGGCGACGGGGACGGGCTCGAGTCCGACTTCGAGACGGCCACGGTTCGGTCGTCCGACTGTGCCAGCGCGCTGCGCATGGGGAGCTCCTTTGCCTCGGTGATGCCCGACGCGCCGAAACTGCCCACCCCCGCCTCCTCCTCGGCGCCGCCCGCCGGCACCCAGAGCCTCCACGCGCGGCTCTGCGAGCTCAGCCTGCGCATCACCACGGCGGCGTCGGGCCTGGCAGAACGCGGGGCCTCGACGGGCGACGTAGCCTTAAAAGACGTCTCGTGCCTCGCCAGCGAGCTGATCGACGCAGCCCGGCAGATTGTGCCGCAGCTGCACCGAGACCCCTCAGCCGCCCCACCCCCCTCGGACTCCGCGCCATCGGCAGAAGCGCGAGGTCAGCCCCTCCCACACTCCTCAGGCTCGGCTGCCTCTAGTCCCTCGGCCGCTGGCGAGCCGCTCTACCGCTGCAACCAGGCCCCACGGCGGACCGGACCCTGCGTGCCCGACGCGGGGCTCATCTTCCTGCTGCTGGCCTGCTACGCGGGGCTCCTGAGCGCCCTGGAGCGCGTCCTCGACGGGCTCTGGGCCCAGCACGAGGACCACCAGGCCGGGCGGGGCCCCGCCTCCCTGTCCTCGCGGCTCGAGAGCTCGCTCGCCGCCCACGCCGTCCACTACCTCTTCACCCTCCTGCGCGAGGCCCTGTGCCAGCCGGGCCAGGGCGACGGCGGCGCCGCCGACATGGGCGATGCGGGCCGGTCCTGCTCGCTGGGGATCTCGGCGGCCACCTGTGCGGATATCAGGCGTAGGGAGGAGGACATTCGAAGGAGGGCCGAGAGGCTGCAGCAGGCTCTCATCCGATGACATGTAATGACTATTATGCCCCGTGTTTCCACCTGAGATTCCCCCCACGGCAATTAAGTTCTGTTCGATACACACAATTAGATTGCCATCGCTCTTGACGCATGCCCACCCAGCCCGCATTGCTATATTCGCCGATCTGCCCGTGTGCCACGATGACTCTTTTCGCCTGGTGTGATGATGTAATGTAGCGGGAAACTGTGGGGTGGTGCAGACTTTTTTTTTTTCTTTGTTCTCAGCCTAACTACTTCCATAAGGTAAGTATGTAAGTACCTGATAACTGTGTCCGCCACGGAAGGATTGTCTGTTCACAAGTACCAGATAACCCGGATCATAGTCAGAATATCTACGAGCCTGTAAGCCCTCCTGCTGGCGCATTGGGCCATATTAAAATTGACACCTTTAGTACTGAATAAATACTCACAACCTTCACGACAGCTTTTTATCCCGCATGAGACCTTCTTAAAACGAAGAAGGAAGAATAGAGAGAGGATAGAAGCAAGGTACGGGATAGAAAAAGGAGAGGGTTTTATTGTTGTTTTTTTTTGTTTTCTTCCTCTGCGGACAAACTTTGGCTTAGCAAACATAGTCAGTCGCATAACACACATTATGCAATGAGACAAGGTGGATTATACAGAGCAGGCAACGTTAATATTGAACTATGTACATCCCCCTCCCGCTTCCTGAAATAGTGACATACTGGGTTTTTCGCGGTGGACACTAACGTATCCTGGACGGCTATCTACTAATTGCGCTTCTTGACTTTTGGTCAAGCCATGCTGACCGAGCCGGCCGGGAATGCGGTTGCATGCTCCTGGCCCTTTCACCCCTGCAATTTACACCAGCACCTTGCGCACAATGTACTCGCTGGCGAAGCCGGCCGCCAGGTTCGCAATGGCCAAGGCATACAGCCACCCAGACGAGCCGGTCCAGCTGGGGAGCAGGTTCCAACGGGTGAGGGCGACGAGACCCAGAAGGGAGGCGGCGACGCTGACGACAGAGAGGGCATAGTACCAGTACTGCATGCCCACAACGCGGCCGAGAACAACCAGCAACGTGACGATGAGGGCGGTCAGGGCGAGGAAGAGGCCCTCGATGTTGTGGCGGTAGCGCACGGCCATGCCCCGGACGCCCGACTTGAGGTCGTCGGCCGTGTCGGCGCGCGCGTAGACGGTGTCGTAGAAGACGACGAGCAGCAGCACCGTGGCGGCGAGGCAGCCCGTCGGCAGCAGCCAGTCCGGCGACAGCGCCGGCATCCCGAGGCTGAAGGAGGTCAGGAACACGGTCGACCCCAGCGTCGCGCCCAGGATGACCTGGGCGAAGTCGGTGAAGCGCTTGCCGAACGGGTAGATCATGGCCAGCACCACCGACACGAGCGCCGACGCCGTGCACGCGGGCGGCAGCGCGTACCACAGCGGCGCCACGGCGGCCACGGTGAGGGCCAGGGTGTAAAGGTGGCCGGCGAGGGTGGAGATGGCGCCGCGCGCGATGGGCCGGAGCCGGCACCGCGCCGTCTTGCGGTCGTACTCCTGGTCGACGTTGTCGTTCCACGCGCACCCGGCGCTGCGCCAGAAGAAGACCCAGACCAGCAGGAGGGCGCCGCGCTCGGCCAGCGCCGACACGGGCACCGGCCCCTCGACGACGGCCGCCGCGTACAGGAGCGCCACCACGTGCGGGAACGCGATCATGTAGATGCCGTGCGGCTGGTGCAGCCGGATCAGCTCGGCGTAGGGCACCCACGACGCCGGCAGCGCCGACAGGATGCCGCGCGTCGGGCGCACATACTCAGGGCCGGCGGCCACAGCCTTGGCGTGAGACTTGGACAACGAAGACACCATGATGTGTGTGCGAGGGGTGCTTGTACGAGGAGAGAGCGTCGATGGCGAAGACGTGAAAGGACGAGCGGTGTCGGCACCAGATGATCAGATTCTCCTGGACAGAAGAATGCGAGAGACTATAAAAAACCACCCTCTCTCTCTCTCTCTCTCTCTCTCTCTCTCATTGTCTCCCTTCACGCCCGGGTGGTGCCGAGGATGTTCGGACGGCGACCACGCTTACGTGCGGTTACATGCCCTGGATCCGGGGGCTTTGCCAATTCGCCGACACCCTCGCCCACGATACATGCACCATCGGATGGTTTTGGGTCCCAAACTCCACCGGAGCTTGGCCCGAAAGCTAAACGCCAAAAACCCCGACAGGACTGAAGGCGCTTCCGCGTCGGGGCCCACGAATGCCCCATTCGAGTGGTGAGGAGGCAGCATATGCAGCCAAGCGGCATCGAAGACAAGAGGGACGACGATACGTACAGCTGGCCCGGGCTGTCCCCTCCCCCGCGTTCAACATCCTATCGGCGACTGTTGGCAGCACTGCCTCTTTCCCGGTCCCTTAAACGCGGCAACGGGCTGGTTCTATGCTATTCTTCTCTCGGGGCCATGATATCATCTGTCCTTACTTCTTATCTCTTCTCCAAGTGTGGGCACATCGAACCCTACCGAGGTGCTCAAGAAACCATGAAGGCTTTTGTCAGGGCCGAGTTCGACGTGGAGTCTCCGACGCCGCGGACAGCAGACCAGAGCGACGGCCGCGTGCAGTCTCTCACCGAACTTATCGACTTCAACTCCCTCCACAATGCCTCGCACCCGTTCTGCGTCCAGGCCAAATCCGACGGGTCCTTGCACGCCGTCACCCATGCCGCCTTCAAGACCGCCGTGTCACGGTGCGCCGACTGGGCCCGGGATGAGGTCGCCGCCTCCGGGGCCGGGGAGCCCGTGGCGCTCCTGATGGAGAGCGACGTCGGCTTGGTGGTCCATGAGTTTGCTTTGATCAGTATACAGACACCGGTGGGTACTTCCCCGAAACTCCCCCCTTCTTGACTCAACACACCCTGAACTAACCCTTTTCCGGCGGCAAAGCCCCTGGTGCTATCGCCCCGCCTGCCGCTGGTGGCCATCGAGGCACTGCTCAAGAAGGTGGGCGCCAAGACCATCGTGGCCTCTCGGCGGTTCAGTATCGGCCTCAAGGCCGTGCTCGACGGCCTGGCCGCCAAGGGCATCAAGGTCGTCGTCGCCAAGCCCTACGACGAGTTTGCCAGCGCCGAGCCGGCCGCCAGCGCCCTGCCTCCCCTCGGGAGGCCCCAGGCGCTGGACGAGGCCATCCTGCTGCTCCACTCGTCCGGGTCGACGGGGCTGCCCAAGCCCATCCCGCTGACGCACCGCATGCTCCTGACGGCGGCCGGCTGCTACGAGTGGGCCAGCGAGGAGCAGGCGCAGGGGCTGAACCTGACGACGCTGCCCATGTTCCACGGCTTCGGCCTCGTGGCGCCCGCCCTGTCCATGTCGTCGGGCAAGACGACCCTCTTCCCCGCCAGCGACGGCATCCCCAACGCGCAGGGCCTCGTGGCGCTCATCCAGCGCGCGGGCGTCCGGTCCATGATGACGGTGCCCTCCCTGCTGGACGACATGTGCAACCTGCCCGACGGCGAGGGCATCCGCGCGCTCGCGCCCCTCGACTTCGTGGCCACGGGCGGCGCCGCGCTGGGCGCCGGCGTCGGCGACCGCCTCGCCGCCGCCGGCGTGCGGCTGCTCAACATGTACGGCGTGACCGAGACGGGGCCGCTGTCGCTGACTTTTGTGCCCTCGGACGACTACGACTGGCGCTTCTTCCGCCTGCGCAAGGACATGGACTGCCGCGTCGCGGAGCTGGCGCCGCGGGCGGGCGAGCGGCGCTTCCGCCTGACCGTCTTCGCGCCGGGCCAGACCGAGGGCTTCGAGATCGCCGACCAGCTCGTGCGCAACGAGCGCCACCCCGAGACCGACTTCGCCGCCGTGGGGCGCGACGACGACATCCTCGTGCTCGCCACGGGCGAGAAGGCCGACCCGCTCGTCCTCGAGGCCATGCTCGGCGAGGCGCCCTTCGTCCGCGCCGCCGTCGCCTTTGGCGACCACCGCTTCCACCTCGGCGTCCTCGTCGAGCCCCCGCCCGCGCTCGCGCCCGCCGACGACCCCGCGCTCGAGGCCCTGCGCGCCTCCGTCTGGGACGTGGTCCAGGCCGCCGGCGCCCGCATGGACAGCGCCGCCCGCGTGCCCTCGGCCGACGCCATCGTCATCGTCCCCGCCGGCATGCACATCCCGCGCACCGACAAGGGCTCCATCGCGCGCCGCGAGGCGTACGCCCTGTTCGCGAGAGAGATTGACCAAGTCTACGAGAAGCTCCTCCAGGCGGCGACCGAGGCGGTAGAGCCCCTGGACCTGGACAACCTCGAGGACAGCCTGGCCGCCCTCGTCCGCCAGCACGTCGTCACGCCAACGCCCGTGTCCAAGCTGGATGTCCAGACCAGTCTTTTCGACATGGGCATCGACTCCTTGCAGATCCAGCAGCTGCGCCGCATCATGATCGCAGCCGCCTCCAAGACGCCGGGTCTGAGCGGCGTGGATGCCGCCGAGCTGATTCCCCCCCAGTTCGTCTACCTGAAGCCGACGATCCGCGAGATGGCGGCGGCCATCGCCCAGGGATCGGTGCCTGCGGGAAAGTCTGTCGCCGATACGGTCGCCGAGATCCGCCAGTGCGTCTCCGAGTTCGCCCTCGTCCCGCCGGCCGAAGCGCCGACCCAGGCGCCGCCCAACGACAGCGCCCCCGGCGGGGCCGTCGTCCTGCTGACGGGCAGCTCGGGCAGCCTGGGCGCGCACTGCGTGGCGGAGCTGGCGCGCCGTAGTGACGTGGCCCGCATCCTCTGCGTCGTGCGCAAGGAAAGGGGCACCAACGCGCAGCCGATGCCGGGCGGGGGGCCCTTCGACCGCCGCCTCCTCACGTCGCGCGGCCTGGCTCTCGACGACGCCGCGTGGGCCAAGGTGGCCACCGTCGAGGTCGACCCGGCCGCGCCGCAGCTCGGGCTCGGCCCCCTGGCCCACGCCGGCCTGCGCAGCCGCGTGACGCACGTCGTCCACGCCGCCTGGCCCATGAACTACCTCCTTCCGCTGCGGGCCTTCCGCCCCCAGTTCGCCTTCCTCCGCAGCCTCCTCGAACTCGTGGCCGGCAACGGGACGGGCCGCAGTACCCCACGCTTCGTATTCGTCTCGTCCATCGCCGCCGCCGCCCGACTGGGCCTCGCTGGCCCCGCTGGCCAGCCCATCCCCGAGGCCCCGGTGCCGCTCGAGGACGCGGCTTGCGGCGTCGGCTACGCCGACGGGAAGCTGGTCTGCGAGACGATCCTTCAGGAGGCGGCAAAGGCCTTCGCCGGTAGTCTGGAGGTCACTTCGGTCCGCTGCGGCCAGATGACCGGCGCCCGACATTCGGGCGTCTGGAACGAAAAAGAGCAGATTCCCATGCTGTTGAAGACGGGCCAAAACATTGGCCATCTTCCTCGTTTGTCTGGAGTAGGTGACATTTCCTTCCTTCCCCTTTGACTCTGTGGCCAACACCCTTTCCCTGGTTCACATGTTCGCCACACGTGCGAGACTTGGAGGGCTAACATGGTACACAGACACTATCCTGGATCCCAGTAGATGATGCCGCCTCCGTGGTCGCAGACATCGCGCTGAGCCCCAGCGACCTGCCCCCGGCTCTGCATCTGGAGAATCCCGTACGGCAGCCCTGGGACGAGGTGATGGGCTGGTTGGCCATGGCGTTGGGTCTTCCAGAGCCGTCCTTGCCTTTCGATGCGTGGCTGGGTGAGGTGGCGGGCCAAGAGAGCAACGATGACAAGTTCCCGGTGCAGCAGCTGCAGCTGTTCTTCAAAGAATACTTCCAGTCGGTGGCTTGCGGCCAAGTGGTTCTGGACACACAGCTCGCTTCCGGTCTTTCGAATCGGTTGCGAGACATGGGTGCCATGGATGAGTCGGTTATTGCTAAGTATATCGCCCACTGGAAGAAAGCTCGGTATCTCGGCGCATAGAAATAGAGTGCGCGCCTTACGTAAAGACGGGACCATGGATGATGAGTAACATGGTAGTGGACACGAAATTGGAGATAGCCACACGTCGCTGATACATGTGTAAAAATGGCATGGTTCAGGCCTGCATCGTACATGAGAATCCGTGAAGTAGGAATGATGATACGACCACGATAGGAATACTTGGTTATTTTCGTCCGCTGGGATGGCTAAGGGAGACCATTGTACTATCATTTGAGAGTATAAATGGTATATGTATCCGGGTTATTCTACGTGTCCGGGAACAACACAACATTATGGTTCACGTCAACACTCTGCGCAGGTTGGAAATACGAGGTTCCTATGCCAAAAAGAGCATTCTGATACTGATAACGCCTAGACATAACCCCCACCGCAAAGCCCCAAAACTAGCCAAACTACCGAGCTACACGGCAATACCATCCGCTCCGAGTCCCACCATACCCATGATGGCGTCGGCGACCTTGGCGTCCTCGGGGCTCATATCCTTGACGCAGAGGCGGGCGGCCAAGACGAGCTCTTCGATCTTGCGCTTGCAGTGCTCAAAGGAGCCTGTGGACTCAATGTACTTGATGGCGTAGCGCTTGACGTCCTCGTCGTCGGTGCGCTGCTTCAGGATGCTGGGCAGCGTGATGTTGGTGGGATCGGTGCGGATGCTGTGGATGATGGGGAAGGAGAACTTGCCCTCGGTCAGATCCTCGCCGAACCCCTTGTTCTTGGTGTAGAGGTCGCTCTGCAGGTTGAGGTAGTCGTCCCGGATCTGGAACAGCACGCCCAGCGCGTTGACGAAGGGGACGAAATCGCATCTGGGAGGGCGGGGGCGTCAGTACCGTCTCGTCGCGGGACCCGTCCCGTCCGGGGCCTACGTACGTCTTGGGGCTGGCCAGCTGCATCAGCCGCACGGCCAAGCGGAAGAGACCGCCCGTCTTGTTCCCGACCATCTCGAAGTACTCCTCCTCGGTCGGGCAGAGGGACGAGTCACGCCAGTAAATGTCCATGCCCTGGCCGCGGTGCAGGCGCAGGAGCTCCTCGGTGAAGACCTCGTAGGCCTCGGCACAGCCCAGCTTGATGAGCTCCTGCTGGGCCAAGAAGTAGGCATAGTTGGCCGTGTTGATGGTCTGGGCCACGCCAAAGATGCTGTGGGCTACAGGGACTCCGCGGCGCAGACGGGAGTTGTCCTGGATATCGTCGATTCTACAAATTCGGAGTCAGTCACACCAGATTTCTTCGGATGCCTTCCTCCTTGTCGTGACACTTACAGCAGCGAGGCTGTGTGCAGCAGCTTCACCACTTCTTTTATGATGACGAGCTTCTCTGCGGGGATCTGGAGCCAGAGGTTGAAGGCATCCATCATCTTGCCCCTCACATCCTTGCCGGGGATGGTGAGGAGGTATTCCAGAGGCGCTTGGAGAACCTGCCACGACCCGCCTGTCAGCGGCGAAACCACAAAGACGAAAGCCGTCACCATATGCATCGGGACGGGCCACTAGACCTTTTCTTGCCGTTCCACCTGCTCCGGCCCGGGAGCCCCGTCGGACATGGCCACCGAGGCCGTCCGGCCACGGGCTTGGATCGGTGATGTGACGTACATGGCGGCGTGCAGGTAGGAGAGGAATATGGGGTCCGATTTGTAAGCAAGCGTTACTTGTGCATGAATCTTCCGGTGGCAGTACTGTGATTACCCGCTGTAGTTTTGGAACCGACTAATATAAGATGGTGTTCGAGTTAGCGTAGTGTCGACAGGCTGAACCTTGGATGCTCACGTTCCTTTGGTCCTCTCAGACAGGAGCCTGTATACTAGATAGCACATGATTCATATGCTGGCTATATGGCCCGCTACGCTAGCACACCGTTGTTGGCCTCTGCTCTGCTACTCACTGTGGTGTCCGTCACACACGCCGGTGGTACACCCACCCCAAGGCGCGCGCGACACCAGCAAGCCGGAGCAGGGCTGCTTGCTGGTCTTCTTGGACGCCGCTCGTCTTCCACCCTCCCCGTTGGTGAGCGGCGGCCCCCCGACCCCCACCCGGGAGATGTCAGCATTCGCGCCGATGAGGGCTATGTTTTCCCCCCATGTTCCGGTTCCGGTATACCTGGGCTTTGCGCGCGGCGGCTTAGGAAGCAGCAAGACCCCGGGTTCGGTGAATTACAAGCCGACCATCACTAAGGGGTCGTACGGCATTGGTGCGGAACTGACATGACGAGACCCACGATATCCCCAGTGCGTTGGAGAGCAGGCAGCCTTGCACGTGCTGGCAGAGCAAACTCTAATTAAGTGCATAGGGTGGGCGGGGGGGGCCGAGAGACCGGCCGTGGGGGGGGGAACGCTAAGTAAGTACTATACGACTAGTATAGTACGTAGTTGGAGACCAGGGCAGGGGACAAAATGAACTTATGTACCTATGTACTTCTGTACCTACGTATGTACTTCATGAATGTGGAGGGGGCATCACATGCAGCCCATTCATGGATCCATTACTTGATGCGGGTGGCTATGGTTCTTGACGACGTTTCAGGGGCTTTGAGTGGGTACTTCTTTACCCAGGAACATACTATGTACGCAGAGCTATAGTACGTCCTGCACAGCAAGTTGTGGGGTGTCAAATATTGCCCATACTTGGTTAGCTCGTATGTAAAGATCCCATGTACTTTTGTTGCCGAGTCTTGATCCTTTCGGCGCGTTTCATGCTTCTGGCCCACTACCTCCACATGAGCCTCCATTTTAAAACAAGCTTCCCGTAGAGGCAGCCCCAGGTATACTTAGTACTTCAGACCCTGGCACCCTGCGTCTACTTAAGTATACTGGACAGTAGTATGGGAAGTACTTGTATCGGGGTTACTTGGAAGCCCCGCTACCGGGGTGGAGCTTGCATTTCTGCCGTGGAGGGGGCTTCCAAATAAGTACTGTACAAACCTCATCCGAGCTATCTACTTACGGTACCTTACCTAAAGTAGGTACTTTAGGTTAGTACCTGCAGGGACAGGCATTGCACGTACTATGGGAAATAGTAAGTAGCGCGGACGAGTGGAGGAGGCTCAAATGGATCCTAGGGATCTGCATAGTGCTACTACAAGTATAGTAGTCTGGGTGAGATGTGGATCGGTACTGCGCGACAAGAAACAGGGAGGCGCTGGACCCCCAGGCACGAGTCACGGATGTTTCTCCGTGGGCAAGACGTATCATGGGATCGGACGACAACCGGCGAGACTCCGCAAGGCGAGATACGACACCACAAACTGGCACCTCTTGGCACAACCACAACAACAAGAGAGGCTCGTTCGTCTGACTCGCGTCTGCACCACGGCAGCCCTTCTGCATGTCCTGCACACGTGGCCCGCACGTGCCCACCACCCATCGCATCCCAATTCCTGCCATAGCCGCCGACTCGGTCGAAGGGATGGATGGATGGACCTGCGGAGCCTGTCCGGACGACATGGACGCCAAGGTGTCCCAAGCAAGTATACTGGGATAGCGAGGAGCAGAGATCGGGCAATATCGGCTGATCAGAGAGCTTGCCCGTACCCTATACGTTTCCTCGGTACCCGAACCCCGCCATCTGGCTTCATTGTCGCTTGCTCTGCGACTCGCCTCTGCCCGCCCACTGACCGTCCCCGACTGCTTCCCACTACCAAACCAAGACCTCCCAGCTGCGACCCGACGGCAGCCATGACATCACGGCTGGGCCGACTTTGCGTCCTTGCGGCGGACACGCTGTATGGGGCGCTTCTCTACCTGCCCCTGGGGGTTATGTTCGTGTCCCGCAGCCTCAGTGGTGCATCCCCGTACGTATGGGACGAAACCCATATCCCCGACCTCAGCGGCAAGGTGGCCATAGTGACGGGTGGAAAGTGAGTAACGAGTGGAACCCTGAAGCCATCCCCACGGGCCCTGCTTAACCCTGCCGACAGCGCTGGTCTCGGGTACCACACGGTGAAGCAACTAGTTCTGAGGGGGGCCAAGGTCTACCTGGCCGCTCGGTCCCAGAGCCGCGCCGAGGCCGCCATAACCAAGCTGCTGCGAGAGTGCCCTTCCGCCAAGCCCGAGAACCTGCTCTGGCTGCCGCTGGACCTTGGTGACCAGTCGCAAGTGGCCAGTGCCTCGAGACGCTTCCTCGAGACAGAGTCGCGCTTGGACATACTGGGTGAGTGAGGCAATAGTCAACCCCAAGTGCGGGCACACACGGAGCAACTGTCGAAACTGACGCGGACAAGTGAACAATGCTGGCCTCAACCCCTATCAGTACACATTGACACGCGATGGTCTGGAGACCGCCATGGCCGTGAAGTAAGTGGTGCCCGGGGAGAAACATCCTCACTTTATGCAATGGGCTTCGCCGGCTGACGACAACTCAGTCATGTCGGCCACTGGACCCTGACACACTGTCTCCTTCCCCTGCTCAAGAAGACAGCAGCGGGCAAGGACTCGGACGTCCGCGTTGTCACCGTGTCGTCGTCGGGCGAGCGCAACGCCCCCATCAAGACGTACACCTCCTTGGAGGACCTGCAGTCGCCCTGCGTCGGGCGGGGGTGGGAGGACTCTTGCCTGGGACAGACGCTGCGGTACGGGCGCTCGAAGCGGGCCAACGTGCTCTTCGCGGGCGAGCTGCAGCGACGCCTCGACCACGAGGGGACCGGCATCCTCTCGCTCTCGCTCAACCCCGGACCCGTCTGCACCGAGGGGGCCTCGACCGTCATGCCGTTCATGGTGCGGCCCCTCGTGGGCCTGCTCTTCACCCCCGTGGAGCAGGGCGTGCTGACCCAGTTGTTTGCCGCGACGGCCCGCGAGGTCCGCCAGGATAGCGCCCGCTGGAGGGGCCAGTTCCTCGACGGGCCTGGCAAGATCCAGGTGGCTTCGGCCGGGTCGCGGGACGAGGTGGTAGCGCGGAACCTGTGGGACTTGACGGAGCAGGCCGTCCGGGCCACGGGGGCGCTGGAAGGGCTGTAGATCTCGATCCCTCGTGCTTGGCAGATTCTTTGGACCCTTTGTAGAGTACATCGCGAGTGGAGGTCGGAAAGCCGGCACGTATGGAGCAGGGTGTGGTTCTGTACGGTTGGTCACATAGTACATTACATCCTGCATACACGCAAATGGAGCCTTGTCTTCTGGCAGATCAGATCAGGTCACGGCTTCGTGGGGTTTCTCCATATCTCCTTAGTAGTAGGTAATTTTCAGGCCCACGTGTTTTCCCGTGCTAGGGGAATCGAAATCTCCCCTCCGGCATGTTTGCACCGAGACGCCGGTATACATGACAGAGTTTCCGGATAAATGCCAGAAAGAGACGTGGGCACCGATGCTTGCTGCTTCTCGATGCGGCAGTGACGCGAGAGTCTGCATCAAGCTTTTACATAGTGATAAGATAGCCGGCGCTGAGTGTATTATGTCCCTCGTTCCATGTAGATGCCACCTGTTATTCACGATACGTCCATTGCCCAAGTGCTGTCGGCAATTAATGGGTGGAGTTGGAATTCTCCTCTTGGTCTCCCCGCTGGTCAAGACACGGTTATGTGTGAATATAAAGGGAGTCTCCTCCCTCTCCTTGATGCTACTATTCATCTCTATCTTCAATCGATCATCATCATCACTTCCTCCATTGAACCACTGCCTCCTTTGCACAGATGGGAACCGAGTTTGTTGTTTCCTGAAACCCACTACCTACGCCACCATACCACTTCGCGTCGCCCATTGAAACCAAAAACAACCCACAAACCCAAAACACGCTCCTACCAACCCGATGGATTACACGAACCCTTGTTGATATGGAAAGAAACTTCCTTTCTTCCTTCTTTCGCACCTGACTAGGCGTAGCACTTGAGGAGCACCTCGACGGCGCAGGCACCAATAGTCCAGGTACCCAGAAGAAAGTTGTCCACGTGTAGGCTACCACCGCTCGCGGGGTTCTTCGCATCGAAGCGAGTGATCTGTCGCAGGAGACTGAGAGTCCAGACACAGCCCCAGCTGACCCAGAGCCAGAGGGAGTGGAATTGCTGGAGGTAGCGAGGCATGGACACGGCGATGGGGAGGAGAAGCAGCCATAGCAGCAGGTGGATCCGCTTGCCCAGGACGTTGTAGAAGGAGTTGACACCCATTTTGCGGTCGTCGACCACGTCCTGGTAGCTGTAGGCCGTGTTGAGGAAGATGGTCCAGAAGAAGACCATGTTGCACAGGGGGATGCACGCCCGCAGTGTCTCAGCGTAGGGCTCCTCCCGCCCGAGAATGGCGGCGCGACCGATGACGGCGGGCCAGGCAATGGTAAAACCCAGAATGTACTGGGGGTAGATCCAGAGCTTGCGGCACATGGGCCGCTTGCCAAAGGGGTAGAGGAAGGAGCCCACGGCGGCAGGGAGCATGTGTTTCCACCTACGACGCGGCGTTAGCGGCGAGAAAAGGACGGTTGGGGGGGGGGGGGGCAGGGCAAACACGTACACATCCACGCCCTCCAGCATCACATGCAGGAGGCCCCAGCACACGGCAATCTGCACCAACATCCAGACCATGGCCTGGCCCGTGGTAACCCTTCCGGCTGCCAGAGGCCGGTCTTTGGTACGGGCGACATTAACATCAATGTCACGGTCTATCCAGTCGTTCCAAACCATGCCGGCTCCGCAGAAGGCATACGAGGCGAGAACGCAGAGCGCCGTCTGGCTGAAAACCTGGCCGGCGGACACATCCGAGGGGCCATTGCCGACCACGGTTGATCCAGCGAGAAGTGCCGAGAAAGCTGTGTCAGGCCTCGTCAGCATGTTTCGGTGGCCAGCAAGCGAAAGGGGACACCTGGTCCATACCTCCGGCAAAGGTGGTAAACACTGGGTTGTACTTGGTGAAGCGGGACAAGACCAGCAGGTCATAGAACAGGCTGTTCTTGGTGGACGTGGAAGGCGCCATGGTTGCTATCACTCCACCCACGCGACGGTAACGAAACGAAGAAACCCCAGGAGGAGGGAGGGAAAACAGGAGGAGAATAGATGGACGAAGATTTCCAGACCTGGGCCAGCAAGTTACTCCAGACGACGTTGTCTAGTGCAGGGCGCTTCTATCTATCCATCGAGCCAAAACCAGCCGCCAGGCTCTGTGCCCCGTTATCGGCTCAACCATGACGCACGCGGATGGGAGGAAGGGTACGGCCTCTGCGGTTTGCTTGCAGAGACGCTCCATCCACCTGAGCCGGGAGGTATTCCTTTGGCACTCCAGTGGGTGGATCATACGCTCTCCCTGCCGGTGGGCGAGTCTCGACGAGCCTGAGCCTCGCGGGGGGTTTTCAGGTGGTGGAGTGAATGGGGCCCACGGGGGGATGAGACGGACCCGTCACCGCCCGGAATAGGGGCAGTGCGGTGGAAAATGGGCTGCCCTCCTCGGCAGAACTTGCATGGAGGCGCGAGAAAGCCCCGGTTTGCCAGAAGTCGGCCAAAATCGGGGTGGGAGGGGAGTCCGAAGCCCCGGGCCTTCCATCTCCACAGCCGCCCCGCCCATCATGCGTGTCATGGCGTACTATGTAGCAAAGGTGAGGCCCGCCCAGGAAAACCGCCGAAGTGGCACGGGGATTCGATTGGTTCCATGTGTCCGTGGAGCAGCAGTCACAACGGCGTCTCGCTGAACGTCGGCGACGGCGTGATTGCCACCATGGGAAGAAAAAGACGTATGAATCTGGCGATGCAACGGCGTGTCCTCGTTTGCGACGAGAACCCCAACACCCAGCATAGAAGCAACCATAGCAAGCAGACATGGCACCGCCGGCCTTCAAGGTCGTCATCGTGGGCGGCTCCGTCACGGGCCTGACCCTGGCGCACTGCCTCGAGAAGCAGGGCATCGAGTACACCATCCTCGAGAAGCGTCCGGCGATAGTAGTACAGGAGGGCGCCTCCATCGCCATAATGGCCAATGGAGGGCGCATTCTGGATCAGCTGGGCCTCTACGATGCCATCTTTGAGCGCGTGGTGCCGCTTGACATTACCGACGCTTACCTGCCGGACCGCAATAACTTCTACTTTACTAGCGACTACCCGAGGAATGTGTATTCCACGTACGGATCCCTGCCCCCCCCCCCCCCCCCCTCCCCCAAACCGCCCAGAGCGCTAAGGGCTTGGCTGTGTATGATACTGACGCCCATCTTCTGGCGCCCAGGTTGGGGTACCCCATCGCCTTCATGGAGAGGCGAGGGCTCCTCGAGATCCTGCACGATAGGCTCCCCGACAAGTCCAAGATCCATCTCAACGCGACCGTCACCAAAGTTGAGCAGGACGAGAGCGGCGCCAAGGTGTTCACGGCCAATGGCGACGTGTATGAGGCCGACATGGTCGTCGGCGCCGACGGCATCCACAGCAAGACCCGACAGGAGATGTGGCGCCTAATGGGCCAGACCATCGTGGACAACATGGCCGAGAGTGAGAAAGAGAGTGCGTTCCCCTGGCGCTTGGCCGTGGATGAAGTCTCTGCTTACACGGACCTCGATCCCAGATATGGCGACCGACTTTTCCTGCGTTTTCGGTATCTCTCACAACGTACCCGAATTCCAACGGGGCGAGCAGGTGCTGCAGCTGGCCAACGGGCACACCTTCTTTATCGTCGGAAGCAAGGGCGAGACGCCGGGATCCAACGTCGTATTCTGGTTCCTCATCTGGAAGCTGGACCGCACCTACGCCTACCACGACTCGCCCCGCTACACGGCTGCCGACGCCGTCGCCTTTTGCGAGGCGCGCCTGCAGACCGAGGTCAAGCCGGGCGTCCCCTTTTCCTGTCTCTGGGAGAGGCGGCAGGTTATCAACATGCTGCCGCTGCAAGAGGGTCTTCTGCAGACCTGGTCGCATGGCCGCGTGGTGTGCGTCGGCGACAGCGTCCACAAGGTAACGAAAGCCCGAGCCTCTCGTCGCGCGCGCGCTCTTAGCCGTCGGAGGCGAAGTTACTGCTTATGCTGATACTCGGGACAGATGACTATCAACATTGGCCAGGGCGCCAACTCGGCGATCGAGGATGTGGCGCAACTCAGCAATATGCTGCACAGCCTGCTGGGAGAGAGCCGGGAGAAGAAGCCCAGCCACGCCGAGATTGAGACGTTGCTGCAGCAGTTCTACAAGCAGAGGCTGCCACGGCTGCGCGCCATCGATTCTCTCGCCCGGACGACAGTGCGCACGCATGCCCAGATGACGCTCAGCCAGCGCCTGCTGACGCGGTACGTCATGCCACACCTGGGGCACTTGGTCCAAGACCGAATCTTTCGCCTCTTGACGTCGGGCCCTCTCCTGAACTACCTGCCGCCCAAGGGCACCCAGTTTCCCGGCTGGGAAAAGTACAGGGAGAAGAAGGGCAATGCAGGAGGTGCCCGGGTTGCCGGCTTGCTGTCGGTGGCGGCTCTGGTGGCGGCTTCGGCCTGGTACGGTTGGGGACCGCAGGACTGGCCCGGTCTGCAGCGCATAGCTTTCCATTGAAATGGCCGTGGCCATACGCTTTCACCGCTACCATGCATGTAATAGTGGACATTTGATTTCTTCTCATCTGACGTCCTGATAAGGCTGTCCGGGGCTCACAGAATAGAGTTTAGCGGTCCGAAACGGGTGCGGCTGTCAGCCAAATTTTGAGTTTATGTGCTTACTATGACATCTTCCCGAATACTACCTAAGTAAGTAGTTGAAGTGTAGATGCACTTGCATGGGAGGACATGACGAACCTTTTTTAGCTCCCGCCGTCAGTGTTAGCGCGGATCCACTCTTCGTTCGGGATTCCAACCTGAATGGGCAAAAGGAAACAAATCGGGTCCGCGTAATCAATTGGATGACTGGATCGTCGACGGCTACCCGCTATGCAATGCCCATGGTGGAATCCAATGAGCCCACTTGCAACGCTATCATGATGACGGTGCGTCATGTGCACACAACCTAATCACCCTCCTGAAAACGACGTCTCCGCTCGCCAAGGCCACTTCGACGTGCATCACGACCGACGGCCAAGCCTCTGCCGCCGACCAGGGGGGGGGGGGGAGGAATCGTTGGGACAGGGGGGATCCGGCGATGACTTGCAAAGCTCACCGATTCTTGACCTTCTCGGCCTCGGCCACTTCGCGCTCATGGCGCCGGACATACCAGAGTACAAAGCCATAACCGCCGTCGAGGAACAGAAACATGCCGATGAACCAGACATACAGGGGCGAGCCGATGTATCGGTGGTCCTCGCGCCAGTACTTGTAGCGCAGCATGTTGGGCAGGATGAGGGCAAAGGACCCCATGAAGCGGGAGAACCTGTGGCGGTACGGGTCAGGCACAGAATATACGAGCAGAGTGAGAGAGGGCGGGGGGGGGAGGTTTACCATAGCTTATAGGAAGCACCGCGAGAGTGGCCGCGGCACAGCAACTGGCAGATGCCGCCGGTGCTGAGAAGAACCTGGCAGGCGAAGCCGCTGATGGCCTGGGCGAGCCCGGGGCCGTACTGGGCAGCGAAGGCCACGTGGGCCGTGACCCAGGCGGCCACGGACACGACCACGATGAGGGGCAGGTTGCGGCGCACCAGAGGCGCGTGGCCCCATTCCCGGGCGCCGTAGCGGACGGCCGTGTACATGACGCCGCAGTTGAGCAGAAAGGCCAGCGTGTGGATGTTGCGCTCGGCCGGCACCTTGTACGGGTACACGAAGAAGTAGGTGAACTCCCAGGCGAAGTTGCAGCACAGCGGCATCAGGGCCATGCTGTACGTCTTCTCCTTGATGGACTTGTGGATCATGCCCACGTAGTTGGACAGCCAGCCGACGGCCATGACCAGCTTGCACACGTCCGTCACCCACGCCACCCGGAGGTATTCGGGGGGCGCGCGGGAGAGGTCATGCACATCCATCGCGGGGCGTCTTGCGTGTGGTATCTCTAGCTTGTAAGTCAGCCTCTGTGTGCGTGCGTGTGTGCGTGTGTGTGTGCGTGCGTGTGTGTCTCTCTAGATGCAGGCGCAACGGATCCCTCTTTCACGCACCTGGGGAATGCGACGATGCAAAACGGGGGTGGAGTGAGGTGGACGAGGCCAAGGCCAAGGTCCAAGTCTACGTTGACGGTGGTTGAAACAGGCCAGGCCTCCTCCTGCTCTAGTTTACCATCCAAGGCCTCCAGATTCGCCGTGATATGCCCCCCGTTGGGCCAAGTCTTGCCAGCCACTGACGTCCAATGGCTCCCAGGCATTCGGCCCATTGTTGGAGATGACCTCCTCAGAAAGCCGACATTTTGTTTTAAACCGCCGAACCCGTCGGGGTAATAAGTCTTTACTTTACGTAAGTACCCGCCCATCAATTACCCACTTGGGTGAAGATGGATGCACTTATCTCTTTTGGAGAGCTTGAACCCACATTCCTATCCGCGCCTACGGATTGATGGGTACCTACCTCCTACCCACCTACTTTTACATGGGGAGCGAAGTATCTGCCCATGGCGATCCGTCCCGGACCTGGATGAGTGTGGATAACGGTGCCATGGCTTTCTATGGATGGATACTTCCCTAAGTAGGTAACTGAAGCAAGCACGGAACAACCATCGTCGCCATCGCTCGGGGCTGTCAATCACCCAGGTGTATGTACATAGTAAGTAGCTTAGCAGGCGATCAATGCTTGGCAGGCGGAACTATATCCGCCAAAGCAACCTTATCATCCCACGCACGGGATGACGGCTAAAAGTGAAGTGCCGGGGTTCGCACTTAGTCCCGGATACAGGTTCAGGTTCAGGGTTCAGGGTTCAGGGTTCAGGGTTCAGGGTTCAGGGTTTATTATACTCCATCGTGATTGTATCGGTACTCTAGATACAACGGGGCTTGGACAGGACGAGCATGGAAGCTTGCGGGAGGGATCCCCTCTCGGAGAAAGGGAAGCTGAATTCGGCCAAATCACTGGCCTGTATCACACTTGTACAGTACATCATCATCATCATCATCATCATCATCATCATCATCATCATCATCATCACACACACATGCACATGCACTGGTAGGTAGGCAGTTTCAGTCAGTCAGTCACTCAGTCGCAGCAACGAGTCAATTCCGCCAAGCCCTGAAAGTACGCCCAGACGGCCCAAATGTGGACTGGTTCCTGACTCGATTCAGTACCAAACTGGCTTGCCCTTGCCCACGGAGGCGCCTCAACCACCACCTAGCCGACGACACTGGTCCATCCGTGGTCCACCGCAATCACGGCCCCGTTCACAGCGTTCCCGGCGGGGCCCGAGGTCAAGGCGACGCATAGCGCCGCCACGTCAGCCGGGTTGCAGGGCGTGGGCCGGAGGCCCGACAGGATGGCGCCCACCTTCTGGCGGCCCTCGGGGTGGATGCCCGCCTTGAAGGCATCGTTGATGTTGGTCTCGGGCATGACGCCCAGCGTGAGCACGTTGCAGCGGATGCCCTGGTCGCCGTAGAAGGCGGCCGTGCTCTTGGTGAGCCCAACCAGCCCGTGCTTGCTGGCCGTGTACGCCGTGCCCGCCAGCCAGCCCGCCTTGGCCGCGCCCGAGGCGATGTTGATGATGTGGCCCACGGCCGCGGGCCTGGCCGGGGGCGCCGCCTCGTCCTGGCCCGGCTGCGACCCCTGGAGCATGCTCGCGATGGCCAGCTTGCTGAGCCGCGCCGGCGCCGTCAGGTTGATGGCCAGCACCTTCTCCCACAGCTCCAGGTCCAGGTCGCCCACCGGCTCGAAGCGGTCCATGATGGCGGCGTTGTTGACGAGGATGTCCAGCCTCGGGGACTGGGCCGCGAGGTCGCTGAAGAGCTTGTCCATGGCCTCCTGGCTGGTGATGTCGGCGGTGACGGCCGTGAGCGAGCCGGGCCCCGTCGCGGCGAGGTCGGCCTCGGTCTGTCGGACGCGCTCCTCGTGGACATCGACGACGACCACGTGGGCGCCCGCTTCCAGAAAGGCGGTGGCGATCGCCTTCCCCAGCCCACCGGCGCCGCCCGTTACGAGGCAGGTTTTGCCGGACAGGCTTGCCGGTTGGGTCGCCGTCGTTGCCATGGTATGGGTTGGGTCGACGCGGGGGCGGGTTGAGCCAGCGGCGCAGATGGGGTGGTAACTGGGACAGCGGTTGGGCCGGAGGGGGTGGGGGGTTGCACAATGAAGGCAAAAGATAGGAGCAGGCAGATGGACGGATCAAGGGTTGCGTTACAGGCCCGGGTAGTTCGTGATGTCCAGCCCGCTTGTATCTGCGTATCTGCCAACATCGGGAAACTTCGCGAACCCATTTATAGGCGTCGGTCCCCACAAGGGCGCTGGCGGTGGAGGGGATGGGCATGGATGCTATAGCGCCGGCGAAAAACGGAGGGGAAAGAAAGCCCTTCCATCCATCCCTAGGAACTACGTACTTCTGGGTGTGGATATGCAGCACCCACAGCCCACATTTTCTGCCGCAGACGGCGTATTGGCTGCGCGAGACCCGCGAGTACCTACTTACCCTATCTGCTTACATCTCATAGTACGTCTATACTTCCAATGTATACTTCAACCTGTATGACTCGGGGGCCCGTCAAATTCCCCTATCATACGAGCGAGCGCCCTGCCAGCCCGCCATGCGCCGAGAGAGCCATGCGCCGAGAGATCCATGCTACATACCTCCCCCAGCACGCGCATCTGTGGTATATCACCGACAGCCGGTGGCGGGCGAGCGAGAGTCTGGCCGTGCGGGTTGGTAGGGAAGGAGCGATGCAGTGACCAACCACACGGCCCCCCGAGCCAAGCGCAAGCCCGTCCAACCAATCCATCCAAGTATACTTCATCTAAAAGACGCCCAAGTCGAAGGGTCCGACATCTCGGCCCATTTCGACCACGCGGACTCGCGCGGCTTTTCAACCAAGCCATCATCAGCGTCTCGCCACCGCCCTTTTGCTTGTCTTGCCCGCTTTCCTCCCTGTGCCATCCGGACTTCGCAAGGCAGCTTGTTCCACCATGGCGGCCACCTGCACTTCCATGCTGGTGTGCGGCTCGCTCATCACGAACCAGAGCCCAACCAGTCTCGCCCGACTACGCTCGACTCTCCTCCACGACGCCAGCTTTGCGCCGTTGAGACAGGAGCTCACCGAACTTCCCCATGTCTGGGCCCTCCTCACCCACCGGGAGCCCGTCTTCCACAGCCTTGACGCCGCCCCTCTATTCCGCTCACTATCGGCCTGGCTCTCCCCCGGCGCCACCGCATCCGATGCGCTGCGCCGGCCCGAAGGGGCGCCCTCCAACATATACCACGCAATCCTCACCGTCCTCACCCACCTGGCCGAATACACGGCCTTTATGTACAGCAATGCCCACGCCCGCGAAGGGGACCCGCACCGCCAAAGGCTACAGGACCTCCAGCATGGCGGCATCCAGGGGCTCTGTTTCGGCCTGCTCTCGGCCATGGCGCTTTCGTGCTCAAACAACAAGGCCGAGCTGGCACACAATGCGGCCGTCGCTGTGCGGCTGGCCCTGTGCGCTGCCGCCTGCGTCGATCTCGACGAGCTGCAGTCCTCCGAGCCTACCGTATGCCTCAGTGCCCGATGGGCGCGACACGAGGGCGGCGAAATCGACGGCAGCTCCGTTGCCGCCTTAGTAGATAAATTTGCACCGGTACGGCTTCTCATTCACCCCACCAGCGACGCTGCTGGCCCCGTGCCTCGCATGATACTGACGTAAATCGGCTACGGACAGGCGTATATCAGCGTTCGTTCCGATGCTTGCAGCGCCACGATAACCTCCCGGAAAGGCGCCGCAGCGGGCCTCATGGCGTCACTCGAGGAGAGGGGCGCCTCGGTAAAACCGATAAACCTGGGCGGCCGCTATCATCACAGCGACCACGCGCCCATGTTCGAGAGGCTGCTGGCCATATGCGACGCTGCGCCGCTGCTGCAGTTTCCTCACGACGCGCGGCCCCTCGTGCCCCTCCGGCGAAGCGACAGCGGGGAGCTCGTGGCCGATGACGCGACGCCTCTGCACGAAACGGCCCTGCGCTGCATCCTGGTTGAGAGCGCCGACTGGCACACCACCATGGTACAGTCCCTCCAAGCCATGGCGGCGAAGTCCCCCTCTGGCGCCAAGCTCCAGCAGTTCGTGCTCGGCCCCATGGACTGCGCACCGCGGCCGGCCTTTGCCCCGGCAGCCATCCGCGTCACTCGGCCCGCGGCCACGCCAGAGACGCCCTACGCGTACCCCGACGACGCCATCGCCGTCGTGGGGCTTTCGTGCCGCTTTCCGCAGGCCGACGGGCCTTCGCAGTTCTGGGCCATGCTCGAGGCGCGGCAGACGGCAACGGCGCTGGGCCCCGTGGACGCCTTTGACTGCGGCCTGTTCCGCAAGTCGCCGCGCGAGGCCGAGTTCATGGATCCGCAGCAGCGGCTGGCGCTGCATCTCGCCTACGAGGCGCTGGAGTCGGGCGGCTACTTTCAGCCGTCGGCCGAGGCGCGTAGCCGCGTGGGCTGCTACGTGGGCGTGTCGTCGTGCGACTATGAGGCCAACGTCAACTCGCACGACCCGACAGCCTTTTCCTTCACGGGCACGGCGCGCGCCTTCGCCCCCGGCCGCATCAGCCACTTCTTCGGCCTCACGGGCCCGTCCATGGCCATCGACACCGCCTGCTCATCCTCGGGCGTCGCCCTCCACGCCGCCTGCCGCGCCCTCCAGGCCGGCGAGTGCGACATGGCGCTGGCCGGCGGCCTCAATCTCACCACGGCCGAGGGCCGGTCGCACCAAAACCTCGGCGCCGCCTCCTTCCTAAGCCCGACGGGCGCGTGCCGGCCCTTCGACGCCGCCGCCAACGGCTACCAGCGCGGTGAGGGTGGTGGTTTTGTCCTCTTGAAGCCTCTCTCGGCGGCCGCGGCCGACAACGACACCATCCTGGGCGTCGTGGCCGCGTCGGCCGTCAACAACAGCAAGGGCAACCGGTCCATCACGCTGCCGTCCTCGGAGTCGCAAAGCGATCTGTACGCGCACGTCCTGCGGCTGGCCGGCATGGCCCCCGCGCAGATCTCGTACGTCGAAGCCCACGGCACCGGCACGGCTAAGGGAGACCCCATCGAGTGCCAGAGCATCCAGAAAGTGCTCGGCAAGTCCCAGCGGCCCGACGCGGCGCCGCTGGTGTTTGGCTCCGTCAAGGGGAACTTTGGCCACACCGAGGCCTCCTCGGGCGTAGCCGCCTTCATCAAGACCATTCTGATGCTACAGCGGGCCCAGATCCCACCGCAGGCCAACTTTGCTGTGCTCAACCCGGCCATTCCCGGCGTCCAGGAGGGCCACATGGAGGTGCCTACGCAACTGCGGCCCTGGGAGGCGCCGTTCCGCGCCGCTCTGGTCAACAACTACGGTGCGTCCGGCACCAATGCCGCCTTTGTGCTCTGCCAGCCGCCGCCAAGACAAGAACAGGCGGTGGCGGAGTCGGCCAGACCCCAGAAATACCCCGTTCTCGTCAGCGCCCATTCGCCCGCCAGTCTTCGCCGGTACTGTGACTCGCTCGCGGCCCTCGTCGAGAGCCAGCAGCAGCGCGGCCTCAGCGGGTCCGCCATCGTCGGCGCCGTGGCCTGCCGGCTGGCTCAGACGCAAAATCACGAGCTTGCGCACCGCCGCGTCTTCGCCGCCGGCTCGGTGGAGGAGCTCCAAGCGGGTTTGCGCGGCTGCGACGCTGCGACGACGATGCGGAAGCCACACGCCGCCCGGCCCGTGGTTCTCGTCTTCGGGGGCCAGACGGGCCGTGAGGTCCACCTCAGCGAGGAGGCTTACCGCGGCTGCGCGTTGCTGCGGCACCATGTTGACGCCTGCGACCGCGCTGTGCAGTCGCTGGGACTCCCGCCGGGGGGGCTGCTCCCGCGCCTCTTCCGACCCGAGCCCGTCGACGACCTCGTCGCTCTGCACTGCCTGCAGTTCACCGTCCAGTACGCCGTGGCCATGGCCTGGCTCGACGCAGGGCTGCCGGTGCGCGCCCTCGTCGGCCACAGCCTCGGCCAGCTTACGGCGCTGGCCGTCAGCGGCGTCCTCAGCCTGCGCGACGCCCTGCGCCTCATCTCGGGCCGCGCCGCCCTCATCCAGTCCCGCTGGGGCCCCGAGACCGGCTGTATGCTGTCCGTCGACGCCGACGTTGCCACCGTAGACGCCCTGCTGCGCGCCATGGCCGGCCGCGGCGAGGCCCCCGTCATCGCCTGCCACAACTCGGCCGTCCAGCACATTCTGGCCGGTACGGAGGCGGCCATCGCGGCCTTCGCCGAGGCCGCCCGCGCCCAGGGCGTCGCGACCCAGCGCCTCGAGGTCACGCACGCGTTCCATTCCCCCCTGGTGGAGGCCATCCTGCTAGAGTACCGCCAGCTGGTCGAGGGGCTGACGCTGCGGGAGGGTACGATCCCCATCGAGGCCTGCTCCGCCGCGCCCGCCTGCTGGTCTCGGGCGACGCCGGCCATGATCGCGGAGCAGTCGCGCGAGGCCGTCTACTTTAGTGACGCCGCGCGCCGCGTCGAGGAGCGCCTCGGGCCCTGCGTCTGGCTCGAGGCTGGATCCCGCTCCGTCGGCACCACGCTGGCCCGCCGTGCCCTCCAGACGCAGCCGGCGCCGGACGCGTCGCCGTCGTTCTTCTGTTCGGCGCGCCTCTACGGCGCCGAGGCGCTCGACCACGTCGCCCGTGCGACTCTTGACCTGTGGCGGGAGGGTGTGCCGGTGCAGGCATGGGTTTTCCACGGCTCCCAGGCCTTGTCGTACCACGCCGTGGAGCTGCCGTCTTACTGCTTCGAGAGCGCGCGCCTCTGGCTCCCGCTTCTCGAGAAGACCAAGGACGCCGGACTTCGCGCCGGCTCGCCGGCCGAGCCGCGCCCGTTCGTGTCTCTCCTAGAGGCGGTGGAGAATGCTTCCGAGCACGTGGCCAAATTCGAGATCAACCAAGAGCACGAGGACTATGCACTTTTTGTTCAGGGGCGCACCGTCTTTGGACGGACGCTGGCGCCGGCGTCGGTCTGGATGGAGGCCGCCTTCCGAGCCCTCCCTCTCGTCCCGGGGCAAGCCAGCAACGGCACGCCAGCGGCCGTCCATCAAGTCCGACTGCACCGCCCATTCGGACTGGACCGCCAGCGCGTGCTCCGCATGGTGCTGCGAAAGAAAGCAGCATCCCCCAGCGGCATGTGGGACTTCTCCGTGGAGAGCACGACCCTCGAGGACGGACGCGAGGGCCACGCGGAACTCCATGCCTCGGGTGTCGTGGGGCCGTCGGCACAGCAGGGCTCCGAAACGCGTGCCTATCTCTCGTTGTTCCGCCACTTGTCGGACCGCTGCATGAGCCTGCGACAGGACCCCGACGCGTCCCAGGTCAACGGTACCTTCGTGACCAAGTTGCTGGGGCAGGTGGCCGACTACGACAAGAGCTACATGGGCATCCGGTCCATCGCGTCCAAGGACCTCGAAGCCGTGGGTGTAGTCGATATGCCGGCCGTTGCGGCGCAGAGATGCGCCGCCACGGCCCTGATTCCGCCGCTTTTCGACAACATGCTCATTGTGGGCGAGATCCACGCCGGCAACCTTGAGGGGCTCGTCAAGGACAGCCTGTACATCTGCAAGGGCATCGAGTCCGTCATCCCCCACGCCGGGCTGCAGGGCGCCACGACTGCCGCCGAGGGGCCCTGGACCGTCCACTCGCAGCTGGAGCGGGAGAGCGCCAAGGACGTGGTCTGCGACCTGATCGTCTTCAAGCCAGGCCAGAAGACGCCCGCGCTGTCCATCCTGGGCGCTCGCTTCACGCAGCTCTCGACACACTCTCTGCGTCAGGCCCTCGTGCTGGCCAACAGCAGCGAGGACAGCGCTGTAATGCCCACCGCCCTCCCCACGCGCTCCCACTCCCCCCGCAGTACCCCCATGGTGGACTTCGAGAACGGCCAAGGCAGCCCGGTCCGCTCTCCGAGTCGCGAGAGGAATCACGGTGACTGGCCCCCGCGCGGCATGGGCAGCCGGACCTACAGCGCATCCAACCTCATTGCCGACGACTGCAGCGACGCTTCGGGCCTGTCTTCGTCCACGTCGCTCTCCTCGGCCGCCGCCCTGGACACGCCCGACGAGTCAGAGAACGCCAAAGCCCTGTTGTCTCTGCTCGCGGAGCACGTCGACGTCAGCGACGGACTCCCGTCCGACACCCCCTTGGTCATGTTGGGGCTGGACTCGCTTGTCATGATGCAGCTCAAGTCGGACATCAAGAAGGCCTTTGGCGGCCAGGTAGACCTGGCCAAGGTGGACGAGAACTTGACCTTCCCGGGCCTCTGTGCTGCCCTCTTCCCCCACGAGAGCGCCGCTCCGCTGCTGGGAGACAGCGCGCCCCGGGGCGCCCATCCCCAGCTGCCTTTGCCTGCACCCAGAGACAAAGCCTCGCCGGCCTTGGCACGCATGTCTCCGGGGCCCGGTGGCCGCAGTGCCTTCCTCGACCGGAGCGCGCGGGCCTTCGCGTCGCTCAAGCAGGCCACCAGTCTGGTCACGCAGGAGACGGGTTTCGCCGGCTTCTTCGCCCAGGTACACCCGGACCAGACCCGCCTCGTCAACACGTACATCCTGGACGCCTTCGCCGCGCTGGGCTGCGACCTGCGGGCCCTGCCCGTCGGCGCACTGCTGCCGCCCATCTCGTACCAGCCCAAGTACACCCGGTTGGTGGGCCGGCTCTGGGACATCCTTGAGTCGTCTGGTCTCGTCGAGGCCTGTGGCGAGGGCGCGGAGCGGCGGTTTACCAAGGCCGCGTGCAGCCTGCAGGCGGCTGACGACGGCGAGGATACGCCGACGGCCGCACAGCTGTATTCTGCCATCCTGGCCCGCCACCCGCAGTACCGGCCGGACCACGAGCTTCTCGGCATCACCGGCCCCCACCTGGGGGCCTGTCTGACGGGCGCGGCTGACGGCCTGCAGCTCGTCTTCCAGGAGGCGGCATCGCGCCAGGTGCTCGAGGACGTCTACGTAAAGTCGCCCATGTTCGCCACAGGCAACGCCCTGCTGGGCCGCTTCATGGCGCAGCTGCTCGAGGCGGCGCCCGCCGACGGCGACGAGTCGCTTAGCATCCTCGAAATCGGCGCGGGCACGGGCGGCACGACGGGCCGCATGCTGGACCTGTTGCTGGCGCGCGGCGTGGGCTTCCACTACGTCTTCACCGACATCTCGGCGGCGCTGGTGGCGAGCACGCGGCGCCGCTTCGAGGCCCGCTACGGACGCGACGTGCTGGCGCGCCACATGGAGTTCACCGTGCTCGACGTCGAGCGCGCGCCGCCGCCCGAGCGCGTCGGTCGCTACCACGTCGTGCTCTCGTCCAACTGCATCCACGCCACGCGCGACCTGGCGCTGGCCAGCGGGCACATCGCGCGCCTGCTGCGGCCCGACGGCGGCATGCTCTGCCTGCTCGAGCTCGCTCGTCCCCTGGCCTGGCTCGACTGCGTCTTCGGCCTTTTGGACGGCTGGTGGCGCTTCGAGGACGGCCGCACCTACGCTCTCGCCCACGAGCACCACTGGCGCGACGTCTTGACCAACGCCGGCTTCTCCCGCGTCGACTGGAGTGACGACGGGACGCCTGAGTCGCAGCAGTTCCGCCTCATTACCGCTTGGCGGTGAGGAGGTGTGCCGTGAGTTTTGACCATGGTTTTTTGGAGGGGCGGCAATGAGCTTTTTTCTTGAACCAGTTCTGATACCACAATTTTGCATTATTGTGTTTGCCTTCGCATAGCGAGGAGTCTGTCTGTTCTTCTTGTATACACTTCATGTTTTCTTGATTTTGATTTTTCAGTCTTGGACGGCCCGTAAATTTCACCGTTATACCACCACCATAATACATTATTTCAAATACTCTGCATCATGCCCATCGTTGAGTAACGTTAATGTATGCCCGTGAGATATTATCAACAAGCCGAGTACGCCCCTGGGACAGCCACCCGGTGATGTCTTTGCACGCCTTCTCAGCCGCATTCTGCACATGCTAGGGTGAAAATGGGGCGGCAATCCGATCTGCCCCTGCTAGCCAGCCCTCTTTCTCACCCCTGTTTTGGGCAAAACGAGTGGGAAATCGTGGATAGCTTCCCGCTTCCCCCATGGTGCTACGTATTCCTCAGTTCCCTGCCCCGGCACGTGCGACTACTGGTCGCTTCTACATCCACCGTTGTCTTTTTCCACACCGAGCGGTTCCGGTCTCCCCCAACCCCCCCTCCGCAACTCGAAGCGCTTGGTTGCAAATTGGCCCGCGGGTTGGCGAGGCGGTGTCTGCCACTCGGTCGCGGCCGATCGCAATTACGCAAAGTGCCGGACGAACATGAAGCACTGACTTCCCGTGGAAAATGCCCCGTACTGCCCGTGGGTTGTGGAGCTCCGGCTACCCGTTCCACTACCAAGGTAAAGGAGAAGCTTTCGGGCCTGACTCGTTAGCGTCACTTGATGTCGCTTCGTACGTTAAACTAGCCAGCTGTGTTAGGGGGGGGTGGAGACGGGGGTATATAGTCCGATTATACTTGGAGGAGAGCTTCAGTGGTAAAAACCTAGTGGCATGCCGCGGACGTGATAGTGATATCTGGTTCTGACAGCCTCACTCTGGGCCGCCTTTATCTCCCGGCGTCTGCTTGCACAACTCTGCCCAGACTCGCTTCCTCTTCCCGTGACGAGACGGAGCTCCCCCCCCCCCCCCAAATGATGAACCGACTCCTTATTGCCTCGGCCTTGCTGGTCGCCTCGGCGGCTGGAGGCTCTACCTCGGCCAAGTGTGCGAGAAGTCCCGTCACTGAGGTCGACGTGGCCATCATCGGCGGCGGCGCTGCCGGTGTCTACGCCGCCGCTCGGCTGCTTGACCACAACCAGACGGTCGCCGTCCTCGAGAAGAAGACGGAGATAGGCGGCCAGACGGAGACCTACTACGACCCGGAGACGGGCACGCCTATCAACGTCGGCGTCAAGGTCTTCACCAACACCAGCGTCGTCGACAGTTTCTTGCGGCGCTTCGACTTTCCCGCGGGCAAGCTGGACGTCGGCAGGCAGCTCGGCATCGGCACCAAGTACGTCGACTTTGCCACGGGCCAGCTCCTCGCCAACTTCACCACGCCCGACGCGGCGACGAAGGCCGTCGGTCTTCAGCGATACGCGGCGCAGCTGGCCAAGTACCCCTATCTCAAGTTCGGCTACAACCTGCCGACGCCGGTTCCCGAAGACCTCACGCTGCCCTTCGGCCAGTTCATGAAGAAGTACGAGCTGGAAGCGCTGGCCGACACCCTGTTCGACTTCAACGGCGGCTACGTCCCCCTCCTCGAGGTGCCGACCTTGTACATCCTCAAGTACCTCGACACGTACGAGCTCCAGTCCCTGGAGCAGGGCTTCATCATCGCCAGCAACCGGGACACGAGCACGCTCTACAAGAACGCGGCGCGGTTCCTGGGCGACCGGGTGCTCTACGGCGTCGAGAAGATGCGCATCCAGCGGCCCAGCGAGGCCGGCGCGCCCATCACCATCTCGGTGGGCGGCTCGACGACGGGGGCGCGGCGGGTGCGGGCGCGGAAGCTCATCATGGCGATCCCGCCGACGCTGGCCAACCTGCGCGCGGCGGGCCTGGACGTGGACGCCGACGAGGCGGCGCTGTTCGGGAGGCTGACGGACGGCGTCTGGTACTCGCTCGTGGTCAAGGACGCGGGCGTGAACATGGCCATGACGCTGCGCAACCGCAACCCGGCCAACCCCTACGCCTATCCCGACGGGCCCGTCGTGTACTCGGTGGTGCCGCAGGCGGGCACCAGCAGCCTGTACCAGGTGACGGTGGCGGCGGAGCGGCCGCTGGCCGCCGGCGCCGTCGAGGCCCTCGTCGCCGCCGACCTCGCCCGCCTGCCCGCCGCCGTGCGCACCGCCAACGCCACGGCCGCCCGCCCGCGCGTCGTCTACGAGGCGGCTCACCCCTGGAACGTGCGCGCGCCCGTCGAGGACATCAAGAAGGGCATCTACGGCCGGCTCGAGGCCCTGCAGGGACAGAAGGACACGTGGTACATTGGGGCCGCCTGGGCGACCTCGAGCAGTACCACCATCTGGGAGAGCCTGGAGCAGGAGTTCCTCCCCAAGTTTCTTTCGACGTTGTAGAGGGGCCGGGCCTTGGGGAAAGCAGGGGAGCTTGGATATGTCGAGGGGGGAGGCGGCTTGCACTTTTTGCCTTGTGTCCTGGCGTTGTTCGGGTACTGGATACTTGGTTTCTGGATATATATTTCTTCTTCATGCGCGTCGCTTGTTGGTGCGAGCCTACCAGTGCGCGGCGTAATGTTCACCCTTTATTTTTTTAGGACTTTACTAGCGCCCAATAGACATTTGCTAAAGACAGCTATCGGCTGCAAGCCGAGAGAGCTAATAAACTACATCCACCAAATTTGCACGACGCAGCCTGTTATGCACGCTTGGCTTTCCTTGCACGATGCCACCCTGCGCTAGGGGAAGCTGAGCTGAGCCGCACCTGAAGATATGAATCCCCTTCTGCCAAGATGAATGCTGTCTGCCTCACGGAAGCGGAACGGGGTTGTTGCCGGGCTGGCTCATCGTTCCGCCTGGTTCTTCTCTTTTTTTTTCTTTTCTTCTCTTTATCGGTCTCGTCCGTCTTTTCGTACGCATACGGACCGGCACACACACACACACACACACACACACACACACACACACACACACACACACACAAACACACACAAACACATACACATAAACAGCCTTCCCCAACGAGATGGGAACACCCCCCTTTCTGGGCGTCTGTGGACACCACCAGGGGAGAACTGCCTGTCGGGAATATCCCCAACCGCGTCCCCGTCCGACTTTCTCGCCGAGCCAGTGAGGCTGTCCCCGAGAACTCGGGCAGAAAATCCGTTCCCCACAAGAGGTGGGGGGACTGTACCTGACCCACATTTGAGACGTGGCGAAGTAGCCCTGTACCTTCGGCCATCCGGGCTGTGCAAGGACTTTATTCTTCTTCTTCTGCTTCTGCTTCTTCTTCTTCGTATATGCAGGGGAACGTTGGGAAGCCTCAACGTCTCCATAACGGCGTGGTGTTCAAGAGGACGGAAAGCTTATCAGTCTGCCCGTTCCCCAGTCAGCTTGATGATGATGGTTTGGCATTCGGCCGGTTGGAGAGCCGCTTTTAGTGGATTCGGTAGGGGATGGATGGCAACACGCGCGTGTGGGAACCAGTACAACAAAACGCCGACGATTGATTGACTGATTGAACCCTGCGTACTTATTCATTAGGTCCTAGGCAAAGAAAGTACCTGCCATGGATACCCTCCATATCCATGGATCCCCATTTCCCTCCCCCGCGAGTCAGTCGTGCCTGCAGTCGCCCCACGTGCCTGCCTATACCCAGACGATTATTAGTCCATGGAACGTGCCTGCCTCCCCCACCCGGACAGTTCTTAGTAGTCCACGGAACGTGCCTGCCTACACAGTAGTGTACCTATGAAATCCCATTATCGTCCGATGCTCTCTGGCGTGACTGCCTTCCAACCTCATGAGCCGGTCGATGGATAAGTACTCAGTAAAGTACCTAAGGTGGATGCCCTTCCCGGCGCTTCCCGCTTTTGCGTGGAGCCCCGACTGCCGGCCTCGCAATTCGCCGACAAAATAGCCTCTCCATCTACACCAGACTGCCCCGACCATTAATAGAGCAGAAACACGGTATGGAGGTTACGTGCCCACCCAGCCCATCATCGCATTCGGCCGACGCCTGTCTCTCCGCTGATCTCTGATCTCGCCGTCCGCTCTTCCCCCTCGCTCCGGCTGTGCGAGACCATGGACTACGTCAAGCCTCATGTGGACGGCCTGCTCCAGGCCGTTTTGCCCTGGACCGAGGATCGCTGGACTCTCTTCTTGGGTCTTGCCTTGGCCTGGGTAGTCGGGGTGCGTGCCGCGCTGACTTCTGCCCTGGAAAACACGAGGGACCGCATGCTGATAACTTCCCCCCTCCCCGCAGAGCCTCGTCTTCGTTTTCCTGCTGTGCTTCTACAACTACTATCTGCACCCCATCGCCCACGTCAAAGGGCCGTTTCTCGCCTGCATCTCGCCCGTGCGTCTCGGGTCCCCCTCCCCCCCCCCCACGCACTAGAATGAATGGCCTTCGTGTTTCTGACCATGCCCCCAGGTATTCTTGGTCAAGTCCGTGGCCGGCGCCCGCTTGAACCCCGACATCAAGGCCCTGCACAGGAAATATGGTACGTGCCGCCGCCCCCCCCCCCCTTTCCCGCTTCGAACACGTACGTGGCTGGGCCGTGTCTGACCAGGCGAACGAAACCCAGGACCTGTCGTCCGCGTCGCTCCCAACGAGCTGTCGTTCGACACGGAACAGGCCATCAAGGACATCCACCACCCCGCGCCCCATGTCGGCAGGTTCACCAAGAGGGGAACCTCCGAGGACCTCATCCGCGTCCTCACCTTCGCCGAGGAGAACCTCCTGACCGTGGACGACGGCGCCGACCACAAGCGGCTCCGGAATGTGCTGGCCCCCGCTTTCACCGCTAAGGCCATGCGCGAGCAGGAGGCCATCACGCAGTACCACGCCAACAAGGCCGTGGAGAACCTGGCCAAGGCCGCCGACACCCCGTCCCGGATCGTCAACCTGACGTACGAAATCAACAAGATGGTCTGGGGCAACGTGGGCAATCTTTGCTTTGGCGAGCCGGTGCCCTTTGAACACCTCGGTCAGGACCAACCCCCCATTTCTATCTTCTCTCGACGCATTTGCGCCCGTGGGAGAAAGAACTAACCTCGAAACCCAACAGACCACCATGAGGCCTCCAAGCACGTCTACGGCAAGGTGGCTCCGTATCTCGAGTTTTTCTGCTACGTCAACAGCTTTCCCGTGGTAAAGAGCATCACAGTAGCCATTGTCGCCTCGGCCCGGAAGTTGTTTGGGCTCAGTGGTAACATTCTAGGGAGAGCCCAACTGGAAAGGTAAACTAGCACCCGTGGCGCATCCATTCGCATGATTCCTGTCTGACTCGATGACCACTACAGGCACATTGCGCACCAGGACGGACAGAAGAACTTTCTCACCGCCATTCTGGAGTCCAAGGAGGCGATGGGCCTTTCAACCGGCGACATCCACAGCAACATGCTGCTGCTCTTGTAAGGATGGCACACCTGAACCCCCCCCTCCCCCCAACACGTCTCCGACTTTTGGTGCAGGCCACGCGTTACTGACACGGGATGACGGTGGTTAGGATGGGAGGCTATGAGAGCAGCGCCGTGACGCTTTCGGCCCTCTTCTACTACCTCCTCAACAACCCTGAGTACTACGACCGCCTCAAGGCCGAGGTGCGGGCCCAGTTCAGCTCCGTCGACGACGTCGACTGCACCAAGGTGCTGCAGATGCCCATGCTCAACGCCTGCCTGAACGAGGCGCTGCGGCTCGTGCCGGCCTTCAACGGGCACTCGACGCACCGGGTGGCGGCGACGGCGTGTGTCGTGGACGGCGTCCCCGTCCCGGCCGGTGTCCAGGTCAGCGCCGACTTTTACTCGGTGCACCGCAACCCGCGCTACTTTGCCTTGCCGGACGAGTTCCACCCCGAGCGCTGGCTGCCCGAGGGCCGCGACCCCGCCAGCCCCTTTGCCCGCGACGTGCTGACAGCCTCGCGCCCCTTTGCCATGGGCGCCCGCGTCTGCATCGGCCGCGAGATGTCGCTGCACGCCATGCGCCTCGACGTGGCCAAGATTGTCTTCGCCACGGAGCTGACGCTGGCAAACCCCGAGTTTGTGTGGGACCGGGATGTCTCCAGCCACTACATGTGGTACGGCCACGAGGTTCTCGTCCACGTCCAGAAGCCAGGAGCGGCCTAGACGCCCAAGTTGCCCATTTAGCATCCATTGCGGCGGTTGGGTGTTTTTGGAAGTACGTTGTCGATATTGTTGCTATATATCCACCAGAACTGGACTTTGAAGTGGTTTCGGACGCGAGTGAGAGTGTGTGTGTATATGTGTGTGTGTATGTGTGTGATTGTTCACCATCACAAGCCGCCGCCTGAATAGATGTTCCTAGATGAATCCTCATGAAAACCGGTGAGAGCCCGACTATAATGGCGGCCATGGCATCGCGTTCGGATTAGGAAATCTTTCGACGCTCAAGCTTGGACTCGTAACAAAGTTACCTGATTAGCCAAAGTTCGAAGGGATTTCCTAGAGAGGGCGAGGTCCAAGGCAAAGGGCGATGGATGTTTGGAGCGTAGTGGGATCGAAGGATAATCGATCTCCAGGTGTTTATGTCTGTGTCCAGTTCAAGTTTAGGCTATTGCTACAGCAGGTATGTCAGTAGTGTGGGATTGACTTGGGTATAGCTTCACCACGTGCATAGTAGTTAGGGCCTAGAACCGGCTTATAGATAGGAAACAATGATATTCTAGGCTCTCATGAGGAATAAGCTGGAGCCGCACGGGTTAATTCCAAGTATGTATGTGCATACGGGAGCACTCCCTGCCGTACCGTCCCATATCAGTCAGTGCTGTAATATTATTCGCTGCTAAGAAGTAATTACACAATACCCAATGCTAAATTCCTCTGCTTTGCTATAAACCACCGGCTTAGAACTCGTAGCCGTAGCCGGACCCCATGGGTCCCGCGAGGTTGAACCAGTCGGCGATGCGCATGAGGCCCCGGACGAGCACGCCGGACTGGCCATAGGTGGCGAAATCGATCATGTTGAACATGCGCTCCTTGTAGCGGAGGCCGGGCACGTGCTTCTCGAGGGACCGCGGGTCGTCCATGTACCACTGGAACTTGGCGCCGACCGAGGTGAGGTGGCGGTTGAAGACGTAGTTGATGAGGAAGTAGGAGACGGAGCCGAGGGTGTCGAAGCGGATCTCGCCGCCGACGCCGCTCTCGCGGAAGTGGTTGACGATGCCGCCGAGGAGGCCGTGGACCTCGGGGCCCGTCAGGTAGGGCGTCAGGCCCTCGAACATGACGAAGATGGGCCGGTCGCTAGGCACGTTGCACTTGCGGAGCCACTGGTGGTCGTGGATGATGTCGGGGTTGAGCAGGCGGTACTCGCCGCCGCGGGCGGTGGAGGGGGCGTCGACGACCTGGCGCCGCAGGGCCACGACGTCGGGCAGGTCGACGTCGATCCAGAGGCGGCCCTCACCCTGCCAGGCGATGCGGCGCTCGCGCGCGTCCATGCCGCAGGCCAGGTGGATGACGGTGGCGGGGCCGGGGTTGCGCGCCAGGAAGTCCTCGCAGCAGCGGTCGAGGATGCGGCAGCGCGTCGCCACCAGCCGCGTGTACATGCCCGGCGCCTTGTCGAGCGTCGTGCGCGAGAAGTCGTAGCCCTGCGCGCGGATCCGCTCCACCGTCTCGAGGCTGTGCCGGTCGTTGAGGATGGGGCTGGGCGACAGCGCGTCCTGCGCCCGCGCGATGAGCGTGATGAGCAGCGTTTCCACCGACCCCGAAAGCGTGACGTTGCCCTTGGCCGCGCCCGACTCGGTCACGGTGACCGTGGACGCCATGGTGCACCTGACCTGAAATCTTGCTTGTTGGGGAGAAGGGGGGCCGGGACCAGAGAGAGGCAGAGAGAGCAGAGGCGGATATCGAAGATGGTAGAAGCCGCCAGGCCGATGCTGCTTTCCGGTCGTGATGGCGAGTGACAGGTGCTAGCTAGCTACCGTGTACCAAGACCCTCTCTGATGCGGGAAACGGGGACCTACTTAGAACTGCCAGCCCGGCACACGGTCAAAGGCCGCGTTTTTCATGTCCTCACCAAGGGCCCCGGCCCCGGCCCCACGGCTGCGACCGAGACGAGGGGTATCACCACCTTGCCAGGGTAAAGTGGCCGATGGTCTGCCTGGTACTTACTGGGCCTCGCCGAGGACTTACGATGTACAAGTGCTGGCATGGGCCGGGAGGGGGCGGCTGGGAAACAAGCATTCGCGCGGGGACAAGGCCTCAAGGTCCGGGAACCGGCCGAAATGTCACGGTGCTGAAGTGGTGGAGCGTACGATCCACCAGCACCGCTGCTGGGCCACGATCCCCTCCCCCTCCGATACATGCCGAAGCACAACCCGCCGAACCATGGCCTACTGGGTACAGTACTTTGTGGAGCCGATAGGGGGTCGACGGTGCATCCCTGACTCGCGTTCCGACAAGGGAGCCGCTGCGGCCACCAGACCTGCCGGGTGAAGCGACTGAGCCCCTCCTGTCCATGGCCCCCGTCTAGTGGGCCGGGCTACATAGTACTTGTAAGTACGCCTATTCAGTACAATGGATGGAGCGGCTGCGCTAGGGTACTAACGTGCCCTATAGAGCACCACGTGGGCCGATAGGGGGGCCTATGACCCGGTAGGATTAGGGCACGAGTAGAAAAGCCGCCGATAGCTAAGTAAACTCGCCGAATATCTTTATAAAAAGGTTCTTATATATTAAAAAGATACTTTAAAAGATAAATAATCTAATAAAGGTTTTTTAAAAATTTTTTTTATAAATATTAAAATTATATATATATATATATATATATTATTTTTTATTTATAATATAAAAAAACTTTTATTTTCTTTTTTTATTTTTAAATATACTATAGATTGTTATAAAGTTTTTAATTTTAAAATTAATATATTATTAAATATTAAATTATATATTAAAATTATTTAAAAAAGATTATTTTTATAATATGTTTTTGTTTTTATTATATTAAAAGATAATTATTATTTAAAAAATTAAATATTTATTTTAAATTTTATATTTTTAAAAGTAAAAATAAAAAGTTTATTAAAATTATAATATAAAAAAAAGAACTTTATCTTTTTAAATATTATTATAAAAAGTTAAAAATCTTATCTTTATATTATATATTATAAATATTAATATATATTTTTAAATAAAATATACTTATTTAAAAATATTTAATTTTTTAACTTAATAATATTTTTTACTTAATTAATATTATATATTTAATAATTTTTTTCAAAATATTAAAAGTTAAAATAAAAAGTTTAATTTATTAATTTATTTAAATATTAATATAATTATAATAATGAATTTATATTAATTTTTTTAAAATAATGATTAAAATTTATTAAATATATATTATAAAATAAATAAAACTTTTATTAAGTCTTTATTAATAAATAAAGTTAATTTTTATATAATAATTATATTTATTAAATTTTAAAAAGTTTAATTATAAGTATTATAAAATATATAATAATAAAGTTTATTTACTTTAACTTATTATATAATTAATATAATTTAAGTTATTTTATTAACAAATATATTAAAATTAAAATTAAAATAAATATAAAAAAGTATTAATACTATATATAAGTTAATTAAAAATTTATATTTAAATATATATATTTAATTTTTTTAATTAACTTATTAATAAAAAAATCTATTTTTTAAAATTTAAAGATTTAAATTTATTTTTATATAAAATATTTTAAATTTTAAAGTTATAAGTTTTATTTAATAAAAATTATAATTTTATTTCTAAATAAATCTTAAAAAAGTTTAATATAATTTAAATAATTAAAAGTATATTTTAAATAAATAAAGTTATAAGTTAGTATTAATTTTATATTTAAAAGATTTTTATATATATTTAATATATAAAATTTATTAAAAATAAAGAAATAATTATTATAATTTTATTTTAAACTTGATAAAATTTAACTTTAAACTTTACAACGATTTCTTTTAAATTATAAAAAGTAATAAAGTTAAAAAGTTATTTTTTAATATAATTCTTTTTTAAAATATTATTATAGTTATTAAAAAAGTTAATAATATAAAGTAAGAATATTTTCATATATTAAAATATTAAGTTAATCTTAAATAAAAATAATACTTTATTTAATAATTATTTTAAAACGTTATTTTTAAATATTTTTAATTTAAATTATTACTTTTATAACTTTAAATATTAAAGTATTATAAAACTTCTTTTTATTATTAAAATCTTATATATATAATAAGTATTTTATTAAATATTACTTAATATTTTTTAAAAAATAAACCTTTTAATTTATAAGTTATTATATATATATATAAACGAGGTTAAGTATTTATTACGTGATATATTATATTAATTAAATACACTTTATTAAAAGGAGTTTATAACTAAAAAAGATTAACGTTAATAAGATAATTATAATTCTTATATATACTTTTAAGATACGTTACTTTTTAAAGTTAAAATAAATATATAAATTATTACTTTTAATACAACTTTATATATAATCTTATAGTAACTAATTTAAATTATAATTAAAACTCGATATAATAATATTTTTTATAAGATATACCGAATACTTAAAGATATATATATAAATTTATAAGTTAAAATATAACTTAAAACTTATAAATAACCCTCTTTAATTAAGTATGATATATATAACTTATTTATTTACTAATAAAGCTTTATAAAAAGTTTTAAAAGACGTATTAATATCGCTTTTATTTTAGTATTAGTTATAGAAATATTATTTTAATATAACTTAACTACTTAGTAAGTTATTAACTTAAACTTAATTAATAAAGTAGTTTAAAAGAAACACTTAATAATTAATAATATATTACTTTCTAATTTTAAAACCTTATAATATATAGTAGTTAAATTAATATTAATTGAATATTATTAATTTTTAAATATATTTAATAAGTACGAGTTCTATACGATATTATTATAACGATTATATAATTAAAAGATTGCTTTAAAAAGATAAAGTTAAATTAGAAGACTTATTAAAGTGTTTTAAAATTTAAAAGATATCTTTAAAAAAGATTAAAGTATACCGAAAATATATTACTTAAAACTTAAATAAAGTATTTATTAAAAGAAGTAACATACTTCAAGTTACTTTTATTTTATTTATTTTTAATTTAAATAAAATTTTATATTTTTATATAAATTATTATAAGTTAAATTTGTTTATATAAAAAAATCGTTATACTCTCTTTTTAATTAAAAAGATTTGAATATATATTTTTAAAACTATAATCTTTATAAAGCTCGATATTTATTAAGCTTTTTATAGTATTTAAATAACACTTAGTTTTAAATAACTTACCGTTTTTATACTTAATATAATACTTTTTAATATAATATCTTTTTTTCAGTTTAATTAATAACTTAGTAACTTTCTAACGCTTTATAAACGATATTTTAATAAATTACTTAAAAAACTTTTATTTTACTTACTTTAATAATATTATTTTACTTTTTAATATTATTTAAAAAATTTAAAAAATATATAAAGAAAGTATAACTTACTTTTAAGAAATTAATTTATAAGTAGATATTAATAAGTATAAGTTTTATATATAATATATTAAGTTTTTAAGATTTATTATTTTAATTAATAATATTATTATATATCTTAATAAAATTACTATTATTTAAAATTAATAAGTATTAATTATTATAAAAAACGTTTAATTATTTTTAAGCTTTTATAATTTCTATTATAAGTTTATTTAAAACTATAAAAAGATTACTTAATTTTTCTTTACTTTTACTTAATAAAACCTATTAAAATTTAATTAAATAAATAAATATTAAGAAGTTTTTAATACTTTTAAATATCGTTTATTAAATATTATTATACTAACTTACTTCGATTATAACTATAAGATAAAAGTAAAAACCGATATTTCGATTAATATTATAATTAAAGTCTTTTTTTAAAAGTATAAACTTGGTAATATATAATATTTAATCGTTCATTTCTTAAGAAAGTAAGTTAATAATTTCTAAATTAAAAAACTTATAAATTTAAATTTTAATAAACTTTTATACCTTTTTAATTTTAACTTACTTTAGTTATAATAAGCTTTATAAGTTAGTTTAATTTTAATACTAATAACTAAACCTCTTTAAAGATATAAACCGATTTATAACTAATTACTTTATTTATTATTCTTTTAAGGTTCTTTATAATAAGATATTAAGACTACTTTACTTATTACTTATTTTATAACGTTTATAATAGTATCTTTAAATAAATTTTAATTTTATATTTAAAAAAAATATAAATATATTAACTTTTTCTTTTTACTTACTTATTTAATAAATAAAACTAGTATATTCTTTATTATTATATAATAAACGTTAAAAAGTGATATATTTATATTATAAAAGCTTATTTTAAGTCTTAAAGTTTCTACAATAAATTAAAAACGATTATAAACTTTAATTCGTATCTTAATTTACTACTAAGATATTTAAGTTATTAAAAATAATTTAAAAGTTAAGATTTTTTAACTATTTTTAATTTTAAAGATAAGTAAGATATATGAATTAAACGATTTAATAATATATCTTTTTATACTTAACTTATTTTTAAAATAATTAATTTATAATTATCTTTATTTTCAATATTATATAAGTAAATTTCTTATAAAACTTTACTTAATTATCGTTTTTTAAAATAAAAAGAGGGTTTTTTATATTATAATTACATTTTAAAGCTAATTAAATTATAAACTTATATTTTTTCTTTATTATAAAATAGTTAAACGAATAAGTAATATAAGTTACTTTTAAAACTTTATAATAATATATAATTACCGTTTAAAAGTATTTATAAGTAATATAATAAAAAATATATAAATAAATAAATAAGTTATATTAACTAATAAATTTTAATATAAGCGATAAAGTTTTTATCTTAAAAAAGACTTAAATTACTAACTAAGTAAGCAATAGTTTTACTTTTTTATTAACTTAAAAAATTAATATTATAAAAGCTTTAAAAAGATACTTTTGAATTAACATAATATTGATGTTTTTTATATAGATAAACTCTCAAAGTTTTAAAATAACCCTTTTCTAAATTAAAAAGTAAGAGAATTATAAAGTAAATATATTAAACTAAGTTAAGATATAAAATAAGAAATAAAGTAAGTTTAATTACTATATCTTTATTATAATTAATTATAATATTAAATTTATTAGAAAAAATAAGACTTAAATACGATATAATATAATACAGAATCTTTTAAAAATAACCTAACTTTCTTATAAAATTATTACGAAACTTACTTTAATAATATTAAGTTATCGAAACGACTTAATAAATAACTAATAATTACTAAATATAATATATTTAATAAACTATACTTAAATAATAACATTTTAATACTATAATAAAATATATATTAATAATAAACTTAATATTAAAAATTATAATACTCAAACTTATAAATAAGTTTATTTTCTTAAAAAGGAGTAATATTATAATTATAATTATTAAGTTAAATATAAGCCGAATATATAATAAGTAATTATATAAGTTAAATAAGTAAAAAAATATATAATAATAAAGTTTAAACTAATTAAAAGTTAAAGGACTTTTTAATATTATATTTATTTTAAAAGGACTTAAAGTTAACTTCTTACTTCTTCTTTCTTTTTTTAATTAATATTCTTTAATCTTAATAAAACCACTTTAATTTACTTATAAAATTATTATTTTTTAAATAAAAAAAGTTATATAAACTTTTTTTAATTAGTTTTTAAAATATTTTTATAATTTTAATTAAATATTAATTTTTATTTTAAAACTTTAAAATATTTTAAATAAAATTTAATTTAAAATTTAAAACTTTTTAAAATAAATTTTTTATTTTATAAAGAAGATTAATTAATTAAGAATTATTTTTAAATACTTTCTTAATTATAAGTTTCTTATTAACTTTTTATAATATTAATATTTTAATATATATTTTTTAATATACATTTTTCTTATAATTTTTATTATTTAAATTATTTAAATTTTATTAACTTTATAATAAGTTTAAAAAAGGCTTATTTACTATTTATTTTATAATACTTAATAAAAAATCTTATAAATTATATTAATTATTAGTATGTTATAAGTATTAACTTTACTTACTTATAAATATTTTATTATACTTTTATTTATTTTTTAAATATATTTAATAAGTTTTAAAAATTATTTAAAATAAAATATATTTTAAATGTAAAAAGTTAATATATTATATTATTATTACATTTAAAAATATAACATACTTTTAGTATATATATTATATTAATATATTACTTATATAATAAATAAAGTTTTAATTTTTAATTTTCTTAAACTCTTAACTTATTTTAATAAAACTTATTAAATAAAAATATAATAAATTTAAAAGTTTAAATATCTTAAAATAAATTAACTTTATGTTTTAAATACGTAATAAATTTTATAACTTATAAAATAAAAATATAACTTTTAACCTTTTATAATAATGTTTAAAAAAAATAATTTTTTATTTTATTTTATTTTATAAAATCTAGTAAACTTTTACTTTTTATCTTTATTTTTATATATATTAAGATTAATAATTATCTTTTATAAATATAACTTTTATAAAAAAGTTAATTTAATACTTATAGCTACTTTTTATTAAAAAGCCTTTACTTAAATTATATAATGAATTTTCTAAGACATTTCTTGATTTATAAATCTTATATAACTTTATTATTTTTAAAATTAATATCGTTTAATTATTTTAATATATTTTTATAAAAAATATAAAGTATAAAATAATCGTTAATTATAAGTAATTAAAATATTACATTATATTATTATCATTATTTAATATTATTTAATATTATTTAATATTATTTAATATTATTTAATATTATTTAATATTATTTATCATTATTTAATATTTCTTTTTAAATTAATCTTTTAATTTAAATACTTGTAGATATATATAAGTATAACTATTTACTTATATTATAATAAATTATATTAAATTATTTATTTTCTTATAATAAACTTTAATTTACGAATATTTAATATTATTGAGATATTTAAAAGTTATATATATATATTTAGAAACTATTAACTATTAAATATAAAGTAAATATATTAATTATTACTTTAAATTTAATCTTTATATATTTTTAAAATATTATATCTTTAAATAAAAAACATTTATTATAATGACATTATTTAAATAATACATTTAGTTTTTATAAATAGTTATATAAATTTATAAAATAATATATTTAATAAAATTAAAAATTAATAATTAATGAGTAAATATATTATTTAAACTTTATTTATCTAATATAAAAGTTTAAAAAAAGACTTTATAGATATATTAATATTACTTTTATGTTGATATTAATTATAAAATAATTTTATTATTATAACTTAATATCTTAATAAGTCTTTATTTTAAATATAATTAATAAAATTATTAAAAACATATTTAATTAAAAATGATATATTTCTTTTTATTCAAATATTATTCACTTTATAATATTAAAAAAACTATAAATTTAATATTATATATATATAATAATTATAAATTAATAAAAGTTTTTAAAAAATAAAAAAAAATAAAAAAACCTTTTAAAGTAATTTCAATTGAAAAGTTTTAAATATATATTATAAATATGTTATAAAGAATATATATAAAAAGATTTTTAAATTAAATAATATATTTAAAGTTTTTTTTATTTTATATAATTTTAAGTTAAATAAAATTTATATTTTTATATAATATATTATATATTAAATTTAATTATTTAAGAACTTTTTATTATTTCTTAATTAAAAAGACCTTTTTATATTTTTTAAAAGTAATAATCTTTATAAACTAAAATTTCTATTAAAACTTTTATTATTCTAAAATAATAATTAAATTAAAAAAGCCTTTTACTTTTTAAATTTATTTTAAGTTTTATTAATATAATGTAGATATAATTTACTTTATATATAACTTAATTAAGTTTTAAAATTTTATAAATTAAGCTTTAATAAATTACTTAAATAACTTTTACTTTACCTATTTTAATAATATTTTTATCTTTTTAAAAGATTTATGAAATATAAAATATATATGAAAGAAATATTAACTTATCTTTAAAAAGTAAAACTTGAAATTAACTTTAATAAAAATAAATTATATATATTTTTATATTAAAACTTTATAAATTATTATTTATATATATTATATTATTATAAATTTTTATAAGATAATTTTTTTTAAATAAATAAATAAATACGTATCTTAACAAAAACTTTAATTATTTTTAAAACATTATAATTTTAAAATACGTTTATTTTAATTAAAAGAAAGTTATTTACTTTTTTAATGTTTATTTTTTAAAAAGTTTTAATGTTTAAAAAAATAAGTATTATAATACTTTCTATAATTTTTGATAATATTGAATTAAAACTTTTATATTAACTTATTTTAAATATAAATATAAGATTTAAATTAAAAAAAGTATTTCAAAATCTTATAATTAATATAATCTTATAAAAAAGAGACTTGAGGATATTTAATATTTACTTACTTTTTTAAGAAATAAAATATAACATAATAAGTTTAATAAATATATAAATAAAAAATGCTTTTTATTATACTAAAAATTTAAAATATTTATATATAAAATAAATATAAATAAAATAATTTAATTTTAATTTTAATTATAAAAAGATTAATAAAATTTAAGTATTAATAAAATGTTATTATATATTAACTTTTATTTTTAATATATAAAATATTTTTAATAATATATATTTTTAAAAAAATTAAAGTTACGTATTTAAGAAAATAAAACTAAAGTTAAATAATACTTATAATACGTGATTGTTAGCGAACGGCCTGCCGTAATTGGGAACTTTTATTGCCTGATTCGAGCCATGTCTACACTTGCTGCTTTAGCGCCATCCCTTCCACCCACCTTTAGCGGCGTTTCATCAGGCGCTAGACCTGCTGCATCCCTTGCCTCCCACCCCTCGCTTCCCATTCCGGATCTGTTTGTTGGTATGGAGGCGCCAATGATCACTACCAGGACGAATTGGCATCCACATCATCTCTCACGCTTCTCGCCAGCATCCATTTCTCTCTTCTTCCCCCTCTTCAACCCTTTCTGCTCTATGATTTGACTGATATGCCTCATCCCAGTCTGAATAATTACGCAAGTCTGCATTCTCTCTGCCCCGTAATACAATTTTATTATTCCACAGCATGCGTGCCAATCGCCATGAGCCTCGCGAAACATTCCGCGAAGCACCGCCTTCAGTTGTGGTGCCTCACTTTGGTGATGATTGGGGACCGAGTGATGATATGCTAGATGATGCTGCTCCTGTCGTTCAGCAAGATGCTTCGAGGGAGATCCGAGATCTGGTCAATCATTACCAGACACTCGGGCCGACGAGGAAAGCGTACAGTGACAACACTGAGAAGTATCTCTCGAGACAGAGGGACATCTGGATACAGTATGATCACGATCTACTGCCTTGGTGCTAAACTTACCCCTACTAGATTCTGTCGGTCCCTTGGAGTTGAGCCCGACGAGACTATCAAACGGGCAGATGTGGCTGTCTTCAAAGCCTTCCTCGATTGGCGCGTGGAGAATGGGAGGATAACCAAGCTTTCAACGATCAAGAGCTACTGGAAATCCCTCAGTCTCGTCTACGCGGCCACTACACGCTGTTGGTTAGACCAAGCAACCCTCTACGACATGAGCAACGTAAGTTTTAATGCGAAGATTGTAGGCCCGGCACTGATCATTTTGATAGTTTCTGAATCAAGACCTTCAAAAGAAGCACCGCCTGAGTATTGATGGGAAAGAAAAGTCGGCCCTTTTCGTGGAAGACCTGGATCTTCTTCTGACGCATCACTGGATGCGGGACACCGAAGTCTTCTCCCATGAGCGCATGCGACTACAGCTGGCTATGATTCTACTCTTAGCTGGTGCTACGTCCACCCGACCTGGGGCGCTGCTCAAGCTGAGGTACCGAGATGTTGCCTTTGCTGTGTTTCCCTCCCAGGATGGTGTTTCTCGGAGCAGCCTCACGATGACGATTCGCCTCACGGAGACGAAGACACGCGGCGGGAAGAAGACCCCTACCAAATTCGGGTTCCGGGAGGAGATCAATCTGATCCACTGTCCTGTCCTTGGGATGCTGGCATTGACTCTCGCCGACAAGGCCCTAGAGGGTGATCCCACATTGGAGACAATCCATCGACTTCGTGTACCGACAGACAAGGACCGCATACGGCTCCCTATCAAAGAAGGAGTAGTGGACTCATTCATCTTCCGTAATGGGACAGGTTTTGGTGTCGATGGGGACTCCTACGAATATGGCTCGGCCCGCAATGCCCTCGTGAGACTGGGGAAGTCGTGTGGCTATTTGAACAACTTGATGTTCTACGACCTGCGGCGCGCCACGGGGAAAAAGCTTACCAAGGAGGTCTCTTCAGAAGAGCGCAACCAAATCATGGGGCACAGTGGGGGTACCTCGAGTGTGTACCGCCAATACTATATGCCGGAATTTGTGGATCGCGATGTGCAGGCGATCTACTTCGGTAGTACGCGCCAAGACGATCTGATCCGGGCCATTGGAAGGATCCCTCGGAATGGACAAGCCCCCACGAGGCTAACGGAAGACCAGAAAGACTCGGTACGCCAAGAACCAGAGCTCATCGAGGCTTCTCAGGAGCGCGACAGGCTCAAGACCGAGATTCGTCATTCATTCGGAACAATTACCCAGGCTCGGAAGCTGACAACCAAAGCTGCCCAGGCCTTGGTGAAGGCGCATGACCTTGCGAACAGCAGGGTAAACAATGTACGATCCAAACTACAGAACGATCTCCTTGACCGGACAATCCGGGATTTTCATACCGGGTCGGACCTTGAAGCAGTGCAGGGACAGGTCGGGACTACTTCCAATTTACAGTCATGTGCCCAAGTCCAGACACCTTGGCTGGGATCCGATTTCGAGCTCACCGAAAGGCGCCGGGTGGCGGAGGTTCTTTCTTCTCAGTCATCCCGGCTTGACACACTGGGTATTGCCGAGCTTGATGACCTACGGGTTCAGCTGGTCACTGCCTTGACTGCGCTCTGTCAAATGAAAGAGACGCCCTGCAAATTTCGCAAGAGACGGCAGTCGACCTCCACGGGAAGCAAAGCAAAGAAGGTACGACAATGCTCTGCGTCGGAAATGCGGGGGATGCAGTTGAAGTTCAGCGTCGCAAACGCAGCCGAGAGGTCTTGCCCTTTCTGTAGGAACGACCCCACCTGCGGGCCGCGGAAGCAGGGACACCAGTTCGCACGAATCGATGTTTTTGGGCGTCATATCTTTGAGCAGCACTTCGACCAATCGGGCAAAATTCGGGGGACAACGAACACTGGCGGTGTCAGACCAGCTTTTGATTGCCCATATGCCAGTTGTTCTACACCGCTGTTCAGTGCAAGGGATTTTGCCTGTCATGCGCATGGGTCTCATGGGATAGATCGGTTCCCAAGTTCGACTATTCCCGGTGATGTGATAGGCAGCTGGGCTGACCTAGTAGCTCAACACTGAAGGGAAAATCATGAGCACTGGAGGTCAGGGATAGATAATTTGCTCTATAGTATGCTATAGCTAAAGAGATTTGCGCATCGTGCACGGGTCCGAGGGCGGGAGCGGGTTTCGAGCCTCTGTGTCTCGACATTGTTCATCTTCAGGCCGGGGTACAGACGCTCCTCGGCCCAAGTGCTACCAACGGAGCGGGCGATGTTCATGAGCACGACAGTCGGCAGCGGAATGTGCGGCTGGAGGTCGTGGGTGGGACGCTGGGCGGGACTGCAGTCTGGCAGCCTCAAGGTACGTTCTGGCTATGGCCAGTCCGTGCCAACCTGGCGGCGCGCGTTCTCAGCGAGGGACTCGGCCTGTAGCAAGATGGTGGGTGAGTACATACCGGCGCCGACGATAAGCAGATCGATGTGTTTCAGTTTGCGGCGGCAACGAGGACGAGGCCGGAAGAAAGCACGGGCTACCTACTGCGGCCGAGTCGGCTGGAGGCCTGGACGGGCACGAGAGGCTTAAATGATCCGTCATTTCGCATGACAAGGTAACGCACGAAGGCCCGAGTGCGATGTCTACGCCGATCTGGCGACGTCGTGGCGTCGCATGGCCGACGCGCGGTCTACAAGGGGCGAATAAAGGGGATGGCAGGCGTCTGTGGAAGGCGAGAACGGACCGGTGTTGTGGGGATGTCGGGGAGGATGGGAAGGGAAGTACACGCATCCCAGGCTCATGGTGCCATAGAGATGGATAGCAGGTATGGGATGGGTGGGTGGATGGATGTACCTGAAAGATGCCGCCTGTGCCGCTACCCCACCCGCCAGCCAAACAGCCCCGGGCCACCAGCGGCAGGGCTGCAGGATCACACAGAGATATCCAGATTCAGAGCTGGGAGAAAGTCACTCACCCTTGTCAGACTGGCCACTGAGAGGCGTCGCCGGCCACGGGGCGTCGCCGACGAAAACAACGTCATTGCGGGGTCGCAGATCGTTAAAGTTGCCGCCGCCCATGGTTCTCCATCGCATCCACCATCGCGCATGCCCACGGCCGCGATGCCCCACAACGGGATGGGTGCCGGACGGGTGCCAGAGGGAGGTTATTAGAGCACGCCCTCCTCCACGTGCCGTGGAATAAAACACTACTCAACCCACCACCACGCCCGCCCACCCCACCATTGTCCATAGCACGCATCTGTCGCGAGATGCCTTACTGAAGAGGTTAGTACATACCGGACCACCATGGACAACACCCCCGCACCACCCGGCGAGTCTGTCGTGGTGGATCTAAGCCAGCATCCCACGGCCAAAGAGTTCGTACAGCGATGTGGGGAATTCTTGGACCAGATCAAGGACCTGTGAGCCGCCGCCCTTTCCCCGCCTCCCCTTCCCTTGACTCGCCTCGCGCTCACCTCGTCCCCCCGCACCCCAGCACGCCCGGCAAGGACCTCGAGGCGCAGCTCAACCGCGAGCACGGACCGGGGACGCCCATCTACGAGGACCTGTGCCGGCACGTCCGCCAGGGCCTGGACGAGGGCTGGGTGGCGTCGCTGGAGGTCGACGGGCCGCGCTATCGCCGCGCGAAGGTCGCCCTACCCTCGGCCGCCACGCGCTTCTTCAGCATCACGACCGTGTATATGGACAGCGGTGGCCCCGAACACGAGTTCTCCGGCCAGTACCACCAGCACCCCTACGGCGAGATCAACTGCGTCGTGGCCCTCGACCCCGGCGCCCAGCTGCAGGGCATGCAGGGCTGGCAGGGCCCCGGCTGGACCTCGCCCGGCCCTGGCACCCACCACTACCCCCGCGCCCGCGGCGGCCGTGTCGTTGCCCTCTTCTTCCTGCCCGCCGGCCGTGTCTCCTACAAGGTCACCCCCGACATGCCCCAGCCGCTGGCCGTATAAGCACACCCCCCGCGTAAACGTCACCATCTTGACGCCAGGCCAAGGCGGAAGCCCGTTCGGACTCGGTGAAAAGAGAGGCAGAGAGGGGATGGTACAGTACTCTTGTGTGCTTGCCTGGTAGTGCCGTATTGACCCTTTTGGAATGCTTTCCGACGTATTCTGGTAGCCTATCCGATGTCATCTTCTCGCACCATAAACTGTTAAGATTGTCGATCGTGCTCTGGGTATTGGTGTCAACAGACTGGCACCCAGCCTGGTGGATGGATATCTTCGCCTCCTTCTTTGCTAGTTCTATGCGTTCGCCGAGTCCATCCCGTGGAAACCAGGTAACTGTTATGCCGTTACCCCTTCTTCTCAGTCTCTCCATCGCTTCGTAGACCCGTCGGACGTGTCTTTGGCCAGACTGCTGTCGGGATTTTTTCAGCGTAAACACAGCCGTTTAGTTTCTTGTAAGCAGTATGATGTTGCGGTACCGCAGTCTCGGCAGCGAATCCAAGGCACTGGCTATCCCTGTCAACCCACCCGTGAATGGGTTCTGGTCGCATCTTGGACCGTGAATGATGGACCCAGTGTCTGTCACGGTACGGTGGGACACGGGCTGCGCCGCGTCGCGGCAGAGCTGGCTCAATTAGTGCCTGGACACGCTTACCCCGCAATACGCCAACCTGCGTAATCAGACAGGACGGCAGGGAGGTCGCTGCAAAGGGCATATCTTCTCGCGATCGGCGGGCTATCAAATGCCAACGGCTTATTAGCTATCCAAATATCGGCCGTTAACTGTCTAATACTTTGACGGAGCTGCGCTTAGTAATAAATGATGTTACGACCTATTTATTTATTTATTATTCTTACACTTAGCGACCTTTCTAGGCCATGAGGACCCCCTGCGTATCTAAGCCCAGGAAAACTGTTCCGGGCTCCTGTCCGGCCGGGTGAAGAACCTGGGTTCCTCTACGTCGTACCGATGTTACGACCTAAAGAATGTGAAAGACTCCTTGAAGTGCGGCTCTGCGATGTGGACCGGCCCGCACTGGATGGAGGCGAAACTGAAAGCATTTATATCTGCTGAGATCCACGGTCGAAAAAAGGTCCTCTGTGGATCGCCAGCTTCAAAGCTTGCCAGGAGAATTAGACTGCGTTTCATATGAATAACCTGGCAAGAATGTGGTTGTCAGTCGTATGAAAATTGCCACGGGCTGGCTTCGTGTTTTTGGTGATAGTTAGGGAAATTTAACGATAGAGTGAGTACACCTAAACTCCTCCATGCTGATATAGGAGAATTAAACCTGGGTACTTCAGCCTCAGTCCCAGAAGCTGTGAGGTTCTCGAGGAGGCTGATCTGTGTTACTTTTCGTACCTACCCTGTCCGACAGGCATGGAGCCACCCGCTCCACTCGGACACTGAAAACCTCCGCCTGATTACCTTCACAAAGGCCACTGGTAACACTACTCGCATGTAATCGTTCAGACTGGCTGGGTTCGGTTAATGGTTGCGTTATCCACCACTATGCCGACACTGATCAGAGAGATCCGGTCAAAGCAGCGGGCCAAGACGGCGCGAGGGAGTTCTTCAAGTCACGTTACAACAAGAGATGGGTGCCCATATTTCTGGTAGGGCCTTTCGTAGGACCACTATAAGACCATCAGACATGCAGGAAACTATAGCCTCCAGCTCATAGGTGGGAACAGCAGTGACAGTTATCCTCCGAAAGCCAGGAAAACAGCCAGACGAGTACCACCAAGCTGGCAGATGGAGACCTAACGCGCTGCTTAACACCATAGGAAAGGCGATTGAGAGCCTGCTAGCGCAACGGCTATCCAGCTTTGCCGAAGAGAACGGGCTGCTCCCAGACGAACAGGTGGGGAATCGAAAGGGCCGCTCCACGGAAACGGCCTTACGACTGCTAACGGACCTAGTTCGTACAGCTTGGAAGCATGGAGACGCAGCAACCCTCCTATCGCTGGATAGTTCGGGCGCTTTCGACTCCGTCGACCACGGAAGACTTCTCGCTAACCTACGAGCGCTACGGGTCCCTATATGGACTCTAAATTGGATGCAAAGCTTCCTATCGAACCGATCCACCACGCTGCTTTTCGATGGCCATGAGTCGGACGAGATCCCGATCCCAGCCGGTGTTCTGTAAGGCTCCCTTCTCTCGCCTATCCTCTTCTGTCTCTACACAGTCGGTCTATACAGGGCTCTCCGCGCTGTTCCAGGGATAGCCACTGCAGCCTTCGCAGACGATACGAACCTCGTGGACTTCGACCTAGACCTAGAACAGACCTGCGAGCGGCTGGAAGCCGCCCATAGGGTCTGCAAAGAATGAGCCATCAGCCTTAGCATAACCTTCGCAGTTAAGAAATACCACCTAGTCCACTTCTCCCGACAGCAAAAGGGTCCGGACACGAAAACAGCCCTAGAAGGCCACGAAATCGAGCCAGAGGACTCCTGCCGTGTCCTCGGCATCCAGGTGGACAGAGATCTCCGGTGGGACACCCATATCAAGTCAATCTTGAAGAAGATAGCCACACAGGCCTATGCCCTCCACCGCATAGCCGCCTCAACATGGGGCGCGTCTCTCCAGCGAGCCCGCCAAGTCTACACAACGGTCGTGCGATCCGCTATAGGCTATAGAGCCTCCGAATGTCATATCAGATCTCAAAGAACAGGGCTAAAACACTCAGTGATATTCAGACCGAGTGCCTCCATAAGGTTACACACCTTCCTTCCTATTTATTCTTTCCTGGCACCTACTGTTAGTGCTGGCCTGCTATCCACTGCCATTTCCTTAAGCCCTATAACGGTGCCTTAACGCTAACCTAGAGGCCAGATGGACTCTGGGACTATCGTTGTGATAGCCTCACCTTCCCGCGAGGACACTAACGACGAGGTGATGATGGGAAACGACCCTCCCGATGACCTCGAAGAAGCGCTTCCCACTTATATGCATAAGAGGAAGCGAACGGGGCAGAATGAGATTCCTGCGAACGGTCCACCGCGAAACCGAAGGAAGGTCGACGACACTCGAGAAGCTTCGACGACGGAAGAAGCCGCGACTACCGTCTAAGCACACTAACCAGCTTCGGACGCATTAACCCCGATCTTGCGCGATATGGATAAACGACACAACACCCGACGATCGGTGCTCACTAAGATCGCCCACGCCTTAGACAGCATTATCGAAGAATACTGCAACGAGGATAAGGAACTAGCCGCGGAGATTACGAAAGGTTTCACGGCGTTCCTACAGGCTAAGACCGGGGTTACAATTAGCCCCCACCCGAACGAACGCCTCCTACCGGAGAGCGGCCCGTCCCGTACGGAGCCTTCCGGGCCCCCACGCGCAGTTGGGCCGGTGTCTCCCGAGCCGGACAGAAGCTACCACTCCAGGACAGTACAAATAAGCGGACCCAGTAAACGAATCAACGAGAAGACCTCCGAGTTCTCGTTAGGATCCCAGAGGAACATTGAGGCTAGGCATATACCTAATACAACTTCGCCCTACGCTAGGCCGTATACAAGACTACGGGCCTATCCCTTGTGGGCGTTCCCGATGTCTACTATATGGCTACGGGCGCTGCCGTCCGTCCGAGAAACAAGGAAACGAGGGAATTAATCCTCCGAAGGAAGGAAGAACTAGCTCGAAGCCTTCGAGCGGATGCAGTTGAGGTCCCGATCACGTGGGTGAACTTACGTAGTCCCCGGCTGCCCGACGCACCTTTCGAACGTATTCGGCGAGACTTTGGAGATAACTTCCCTCCAACGAGAAGAAGTTATTGCGTAGACTGGTATCGAGCTAATGAGCGTGCGATAGTTACGTCAGGAGCCGGCCCCCGGGGCGAACAAGAGGTCATGTATCGTCTCGTTCCTCCAGATGGTTCGCCCGTTTCGGCTTTTCGTAGCAAGCGGGCCCGCCCGGTTGATTAAGAAGCGAATCTCCCCTAGCCGACACAACCCAGGATTCTAGGGATACCACCCGAGCCGAGTCTGCACACGAACCGATAGATGCGGGAATTATAGCGCCCGTCTCCCGGCGGGACACAGCCTCCCGCAGCTATGTCAGTACCGCCCGCAATGCGCGAACTGCTATGGTCCCGCTCCAGCAAATCACGAGAACTGTCCGGCAAAGCCAATGGTAAAGAACAGAAAGCTTATACGCCCTACACAGAACGAACTTGCAAAGATCCGCCAAAGGGGCAGCCTCCTCTACAAGGCGGCCCAACCCCGAGAAACAAGCTAAGGAGGCAACGCACAGGAGGAGACCAGAGTGGACACCGACGGGAACGCCGCTGATGTGACTATGGAGGACCCTACCCACGCGCCCCCAGAATTCCTAGGAAGGCGGCCCTGGCCCACCCAAGAAGACAAGCCGAAGCGCAGTAGAAGGAACATTCACGCATCGACTATAGCGTGCTCGACCGTGTGGGCACAGGGGACGACTAATAGAGCAAACTATCGGACACGCTTAACACGCATCAGGCCAGGACGATAAGCCTTACAGGTTGCGCAGGCTAACGTAGGCAAATCGCCGCCGGCACACACGGCATTGCTATAACAATGCTGGGAGAAGAATATCGACGTGGTCCTCCTATAAGAACTATCCGTTACGAACGACGGCCGAAATAGATTCAACTCTCACTAGGGCTACAGTGCTTACGTCCCGGTCGATAGCTGGGACGGAATCGCCTCTCAGCCTCGGGTCATGACCTACGTCAACAAAAACGGCCGATTAAAGATAAGGCAAAAGAGGCCTTGGATATCTAGAGATCTCCTATGGCTCGAGACCGACCAATTTACCTTGATTAACGTTTACAAACCCCCACACGAGCCGCTAAGCTAAGCGACACGGCTCCTTTTGGATCTTCAACCACCCCCCCGCACCTTAGTCGCAGGGAACTTCAATGCATGGTGCAGCGCTTGAGACCCAGACGTGCCCTAAACCCGAAACGGGGGAATCGAGATCCAGAATTGGGCCACCGCAAACGGACTCAGCTACATTAGCGAGATAGGGGTCCTAGCACACGCAGCGGGATGGACTATTGACCTGGCCTTCTCTAACATCCCATTTGCGACGGCAGAAGTGGACCCGAGGCTACAGACAGGGGCAGACCACGAAACGATCCGGATTTTGATCCCTAGGTGGGACCAGGCATTGGGAACGCAGTTCCGGTATTCGATACCAGACCACAAGCTTCAAGCCTTCGCCGGCTTGGTCCAACTTGGCGTAAAAAACCTCACGCCACTCTCCCGGATACCGACGACGGACCAGCTGGATCAACGGACAACGGAGATTCTGGGACTCTTACGTAGGGCGATAGAAACAATCGGGAAGCAGCCAGCCAAGGACGGGCGCAATACGCCATGGTGGACCGACGCCTGCCGGGAAGCTCGAGATGCGTTCCGACGAGCAAGGCGACAGCACCAAGGGGGCTGGAGGCACCTAGAGGAACGAAGACGCTTCCTCGCGGTAGTGCGGAAAGAGAAGCGGGAGTATTGGCGACGGCAAATCGACTCGATCCAGTCCGACAAGGACCTATACAAGGTCGTCCAATGGCACAAGCTGCAGCCCGCCTTACAAGCGCCTCCTCTAGTGATCGAAGACAAGACGATTTATGACACGGAAGAGAAAGCGCATGCTCTGCGCAAGGCTCTCCTAGAGCGGTTCACGGACGCCGAGGACCTCGAGGATGACCCTCTCGAGATCCCGACCGTACCCCGGCGCACCATACCCTGAAGTACCCACGTCTCTCGAGAAGAGCTGACAGCCGCCACAATCGCGGTTAAGATCACCTCGCCGGGGGTTGATGGCATCTCGGTACGGTTACTAAAAGCTTGCTAGGAAGTCATCCAAGAACTAGTACGATCTCTCTTTCAAGCCTGTTTACGCATCGGCCACCACCTACGCCCTTTCCGCATAGCCGAGGTTGTGATGCTTCGGAAGCCGAACAAGAAAGACCTCTCGAACCCCCGCTCCTGGCGACCAATCGCACTTCTCTCCTGCCTCTGGAAGGGCCTCGAGAGGCTTGTAGCGAGACGAATAGCAAACATTACGCTCCTATATAAGGTGGTCAGCCCTCAATAAACGGGCGCCCTACCTACACGGGCAGCATCAGACCTCCTCGCCTACCTAACACACGAGATCGAGCACTCCCTAGAAAACAGAGGCACGGCCTCGATCCTTACTGTGGATGTAAAGGGCGCCTTCGACGCCACTCTTAAGCGGCGGCTCATGCTCCGCATAAGACAACAGGGCTGGGCCACTCAGCTTATTAAATTTGTGGGCTCCTTCATAGAAGAAAGGCAAGCGCGGATTCGACTCGAGGCCGTCATAACAGAGCCACAGGCGATCCGATGTGGCCTACCACAGGGATCGCCCGCCTCTCCCGTCCTCTTCCTGTTATACATCGCAGATATTCCACTCGAGGACATAAGACACCGATTCGGGTACGCGGACGACATTTGCTTCTACCGAGCAAGCAAGTCTCTCCACAATAACACACGACAGCTAGCGAACGACCTTAACGACGTTCTTAACTGGGGCAAAGAAAACAAAGTCACGATCGACCCGGAAAAGAGCGAGCTCCTCCAATTCATATGCGCGAAGGAACCAGGGGAACTCCCGAGCGTGACGGCACAGGACCATGGGTTAACTATTCACGCCTCGGCCCAGCCAGTACGATGGCTCGGCGTCTGGTTTGACACGAAGCTTCGATTCACGGCACCCGGGTGGTCAAGGCGGGAACAGGGCCAAGATCTGGATCAGACAGCCCTTGGGACGGATCCTTGTTAAAATCCCGCCTCGCCAGCCAATCACCCCAGCCGGAGCACGAGCTTAATGTCCGAGGCTGCGTGTCTCAGATACATGCGGTAAAGGCCGTGTCTAGGCGGTGTTCCCGCCTCCACACCGCCAAGACCTTGTTCGTGGCGCATATTACAAACACCCTACCCGCGCGGCCGGGCCTATGGTACTGAGCTCTGTTACACCACACCGCTACTCGCATCTGCGCGCCGGAAACCATGCTTGCAAGCATCTGGCGCGCCAACGGCAGGTTTCCAGCCTTTTCCATGCTTTCCTAAACAAGAGGGGGGCTAGTCTATATGGTTTGCAGTGTGTAATTGATTTCTCCCGCAGACAGAACGCTTCACCGGGGGACCCGAAGCCCGGAATTAGGTGATCAGGTGCAATCGGAGAATGGTGCATCATCTGGTATTACTAAAGCACCGTGTGCATCTTTAATGGTTACTGGATGCCATTTTGCTAAAATGTCCAAACACTTAGCAGCTTCTTAATGACACGCAAAGATCCCGTTAGTATACACACACACGCAGACAACTTTATTACAAAGGAGGCCACCCGCACCACCGCCACACGATTTTCCGAGCTCGATCCCACGGATGCAGCGCTCGATGACGCCCAAGGGCGAGCTCGCTGAACAGCACGGCGGTTGAGCCGGGCGTGGTCGGCATCAAAACAACACGTCTCAAGCGCACCAAGCCCGGCACAAGGAGCGCATTGAACCCCCCGGGTTTCGTTCCGAAAGATGAGGGGAGAATACAAGGCGAGACATGCTAAGAGAACAGAGATAAGAATCAACATATTAAGTTCCCGTCGTGGTTCCTTAGTTTCTCCTAAGGCATTGCGAGAAATGCGTGAGTGCTCGGCTAGTGATAAGTACACGGGTAATAGCCCATATCCAGGATAGCCAGCGGTCACGGCGGTGGTCACACTGATGTTGAAACCCACAGACACGGCGGAAACCTCAGCCGAGTCCACAAGAACGACGCTCTTCCAACCCACTTACCTCGCTAGTAAGACCTAGGCCTTATCAGAGGAGACGCGTAGCGCCGTCTTACGGGCTATCTGTACCAAGAGAAGGGGCCATCCCTAAGGGTGCTGCTTGCATTCAGCCTTTGCCAGGAGACTGTGACGTAACTCTTCTCAATTGGCAACTGGAGCCTCTAACGACAGACACAATCGCTTCCACCTTGCGAGCTGATGGACTAGCAGCGCGTCTCCGTAGATGATTAGCCGACGCATAATTTTGCATCTAGAACCGGATGACTGCTACACGGTTTCTTAATTTTTTCTCTATGACCGAGGCCAGTCTTCAGCGTGACCGTCGTCTGATGTTAGACGCTGCGTGGAGAAAAGCTTGAACTGACTGCAAACTGACGTCAGTTTGAGTAACGGATAATTTTAACCGGACCTTTGATACCATGCTTATAGATAGCGTGGGGCTAGGGGCCTCTTTTTTACAACCTGAGTCGCGCATCTACCACAAGGGTGTGCCGTCTCAAATAAAAGTGCCAGAAGCCGTCCGTCGACGAATGTCCGTTTTGGGTTTCGGGATTCACTCGGCGGTCCTCCTGCCACCGCCACCTCTCCTCCAAAGTCCAGATGCCCCAACACGGTTTCCTGATACCCCCGTGGTACCACGACATCCGTGATGTTATCGACGCCCCGTCCGCTAATATTTCCTCTGTTATCTTGGGCTTCTCACTCACATGCTCCTGCTTCTCTCTTGTCAAGATGGTAAAGCAGACGTTGTCGGCGTATCATCGTGGAAGGCTATTCAACATCTACGTTATTCTCATTTGGTTGACGTGGACGGCCACCACGACAATGTCCATCTTGGCTTGGCTTTACTTTCAGAAGATCTTACCAGCTAGGTCAGCATCAATAGCCCAAGTCGTCAAAGTGTACTACTCACTTGTTTCAACCAGCAGTTTCTGGACCTTTTTCGCCATGAGTAAGACATCGACACCTAAAACGCTGGGCGCTTTTGACGCGGCCACAGGTTTGCTATGGATAGTACAAATCCAGTGCGTGCTGCAAGTCGTGGCCAACCGTCTGTCCTTCCTCGTCTTCCGACGCAGCAAACGAGCCAGATTGGCCATACTCTACCTCATGACATTCATCACCGTCACCGGCGCCTGCACGTGGCTCCCAGGGTCGTTGCAGCTCACAACTTCGATAATTCACGTCGCCAGTATCTGGGACCGGTGCAACAAGTCCTTATTCTCTGCTATTGACCTCACCCTCAACATGATCTTTTTACGCATGGTTTGGCGTAAACTTGTCTCTGTGGGTCTCACTAAATACAAGCAGCTGTTCTACTTCAATGCCTGTATGAGTTTCATATCCGTTTTTTCTGACGTGAGTCATGCGTCACAGTCTAATACCAATAGGCTGTCGCTCATAGGGAAGCCTAGATCATACTTGTCGTCATCGAGTCTTCATCAAACATGGGCATGTATGTCAATTCCTTTTTTGCTATTCATCCTCTGAGGACTGACAATGGCCGCAGCTACCTTCTATATTTGATTTTCAACCCACTGGTGTTCACTATCAAGCTCCACATTGAACTTAACCTGGCCGAGATGATCGCGTGTATAGCGCAATCTGCTCCCTTGCATCAGTGCGGGGCACAAGCCCCCCCAAGGCAGCATTTGGACCAGCACAACGACGCAACTATGATCATTGAAAGCCACAGGACACATCACCAATGCCAGGCTGGCTCACAAGTTTGCTTAGCGACAAATTCATTGGAGTTAGTCTAAAACAAGTATTCGAATAAGACAGAGGTCTATTCAGCTAAATCGGGGTGGGGGAAACGAAATATCCATGAATAGGTGACTGGTTATTTATGCGGCTATCGAGATATTGGCGTTTCATTTCTTGAGGACGTCTCAAACTCTGGTTTACTGACGCCCTGATCAGCTGGTTGGTGAATGCATGGCTGGATCCATGCTGGAGGCTCATCCACGTTCTGTTAGAGCCACACCAGTGGCGTATCGGTACTTCGTTATCGCGCCATGCCTGTAACGTAGAGGTCAGGCGAGTGGCGGAGGCAAGCGAGTGGCGCACTTACCGCCAAACCGCGCCGCTTCAACTTCAAGACACTATATGCCCACAAATAAACATGGAGACTTCGTCTAAACAACGCCGGATGGTGCCTGCCATTCAATCTCTGCAAAACGACCCCGATCTTACCCGCCGAGCCGTCGCTAGGACGTATAACGTCTCCGAAACCTCACTACGTCGAAAACTGAACGGAACACGCGTCCGACAAGACACGCGCCCTAATAGCACTCGACTAACGAAACTAGAAGAGAATGTGATGGTCATGAATATAATGGAGCTGGATTCGCGAGGATTTACGCCCCGGATGCTTGACGTGGAAGATATGGCCAATGTTAGCCTCGCGGAGGGGCCACTGACTTCCCTCCTAGGTTGAAGGAAAGATTGCTTCTGTGGATGTTGGTGCATTGTAGCATGTCTTTTCGGTATTCTGTCCACAGGCTGCATCGGAAGAGAAAGTGTTCTACCGTTTCTCTCGCTTCTCCGTAGGCGCATAAGTCGGACGGTGCCACCTCGATTCGGTGGAGGTATGCGTTTAACCCGGCTATCCCCGTTCGTAGCTGAGCGAGTACGTTGGTTTCTTTCGACGAGAGGTGGTCGTATAGTGTTCTCGTGTGTTTACCTGGTAGTGCTGTATCGATCCTTTTTGAGTACTTTCCGACGTCTTCTGGTAGCTTATCCGACGGCATCTTCTCGCGCCATGCCTTGTTGAGGATTGCCGATCATGCTCCGGATATCGGTGTTAGCGGACTGACGCCTAGCCGTGTCGATATTTTCGCTTCCTTCTTTGCCAGGTCTATGTGTTCGTCGCACTCGTCCGTTGGGAACCAAGTAATGGTGATGCTGCTTCCCTCTCTTCGTAGTCTCTGCATCGCTTTGTAGGCCTGTCGGACGTGTCTTTGGCCAGACTGCTGGCGGGGTTCCTTTAATATAAGCACCGCTGCTTTGTTCCGTGTTAGCAGGATGATTTTGCGGTGCCGCGTCCTCAGCAGCGAATCCAAGGCACTGGCTATGCCTGCTAGCTCGCCCGTAAACGGGTTCTGTTTCGATCTTGGGCCGAGAGTCGCAGACCAGGTGTTCGTCGTGGACTCGCTATGAACCGACGCCTGTGTTTCGGTGGCCACGCCATAGCCAACGAGGCCGTTTCGTGCCGAGCTGCTTACGGCAATGCATACCGCACAGTCGGTGGCGGGCTCTTTTGCCGGTTCTTCGGTCACTGTCCGTACTCGGCGCTCCCAGGGGGCCAGCGTGAACGGGTCGACCGTCTCAAGGCATTCCATAGGTATCTCTTTCAGTGCGTCGGCGACTTGATAGAGGGGCGACCGGTGGTAGCGTCTGAACTTGCGCATGCGGCCGATGCAATTGCGTAGGGGGTTCGTGTCGGGACGTGTGTGGATGTCCGTCCACGTCTTGATCGCTTTCCGCCAGAACCGCCCTTGGAGGGTAACGATGTGGGCTTTGGCCTCCGCCACGCTAGTCGCGACCGTCATGAGTGTCCCTATGATGGCTTGAGCCCCGGTCTTCTGGATCCGGTGGATTGGCCTCGCTGCTTTGTATTGACACTCGTGCATCCACACGCTCGAGGCATAGTTCACGACCAGTGCTACTGTCGCTATAAGGCGTAGACCGAAAGGTCCGGAAGTCCCCGACCGCAAGAAGTGGCTAGACGAATGGCTAGCCGGAGATTCAGCAAGCAAGGCCGAGGAGAGAGACTGGCTCCAGAGGTGGCAGCAAAGCCAAACATCACGGCAAAACTATACATCGCGAAATTCAGCAGCAACTAAACAGCCGCCAGACAAGCATGTCCTCAAGCTTCATAAGGGGCTTCATAAGGCATAGAGCTCCATCCTCGTCCAGGCAAGGATTGGCAAGATCGGGCTGCGCGACTTCCTCTTTAAGCGCAGGGCTCTCGGCTTCGACAGCCCATGGTGCGACTGTGGCCAAGGTAGGGAGACCGTCCGGCATATCCTCGTTTTCTGCCCAAAGGAGAGAGAAAGACGAGAGCATCTCGCCCAAGCTCTAGGAGAACCGATAGACACGGATAGGATGCTCGATACCCCCGGGAAAGCAGGGATCATAGCGAGATGGCTACTCCGTTCGGGCAAACTGGGCATGTTCCAGCTAGCGAACCAACTCATCAGCTAGGAAGCGGGCACGCTGAGCCCGATCTCGGTATAGCAGGTCAGAGAGCAGCCAGAAGCGGTGCGACGCAGTGGAACCTAGGTTTTTCACCCGGCCGGACGTCAGCCCGGAACGGTTTTCCTAGGCTCATATACGCAGGGGGTCCTCATGGCCTAAATAGGTCGCTAGGTATAAGAATAAGAATAATAATAATAATAATAGTAGCATCATCGTTGATTGGGCGCTCCACTCATGTGTGATGGTGCCAGCCGTTTCTAGTGGAGACGCCGAAGGCACTGGAGGCTCTGTTAGGCGATGCGGAGTGGCAACAATAGTACACGTTGTACGGTCCGCTCCATTCCAAGAAGTGGACGAACCTATCGTAAGGTCTGATGACAATAAGTACGAATATTCTTAGTCTTCTCCGCGATGCTCATCATACCGCCCAATTAGGTGAGATGGCACGTTCAGAGTCATCAGCGGTCACTACCTGCCCGAGCTCAACGGAAGAGTCATCATGTATCCCCCTAGAACGCGCCGCGTATTCCGACTTGGAATTGATAGAATGCTGTTTGGATGGCAGTTCGAACGTGCTAGGACCACTCAACCCAAGTGGGGTGCCAACCCTGGCCGACTTCTTGGTCTGGTCGGTGCTATGAGAAGACTTTCTCGCCAGATAGCTGAGTAGGGAATTGATTGCTGGCATGCAGGCACACATGATGCCAACTGATGTTTCCACGGTAGACCAAACACCTACTTGGACAAAGTCCTCTGCGATGATATGAGTAGCGAGTCGAGAAATCAAATACGGGGCCACTTACGTGTAATGTTATGCGTCTTAGCAAACTTCAGAAGTGATTGAAGACGGAGAATCGATACGATGGTCACGCTGCCACCAGTCAGTGATGAGAGAACTTCCGAAAGTACTTGGTGACTTACAAAACACCAACAGAAAACATCAGCATGATGTGGATCTTTTTTGTGATGGACATATTCAGCTTCCATAGGTTAGGCATCGGTAAGGCAATCGTGGCCACGTCTAAGACGATGCACACCACGGCTGCCACCCAAGCCTGGAGGTTAACATCGCGACAATTCCACAACCTATCCCAGTGCATCCAAGCGCCCTCGATAGGCGTGCACTGAAATACAGTAACAGTCTCAAAGGCGATGAAGTACGCAATGTTAACGGCGATTAGGGCGTAACTCCAGAGTCTCATCTTTTTACTCGGAAAAATCCTTAAGTAAAAGAGAATAATAGAGATCTTAGTAGCTGGAACAACAATCAAGTAAAGGATTTCATCCCAGTAGTAGAGCTGCCAAACTGAGTTAGTCATGATTCCTATAGACAGCGTAGGGGCACCTGCGTAAAGAATGAAAGTGATGTCATCAAATGGAACCATCCACAAATCTTTTCCAAGTCCATGCTGAGATACTAGAAGATGTGAGTATAAAGAGGATTTAGCATCACGAGACGTACATACAAATAAAAGAGAGTACTGTCATCGGGATTGAAGCTATCTGCATTTGGTCAGCGCAAGTCATCCGGTCCTTAGCGTAGCAAAGGCCTACCACAGTCGGGATCATTACCAAGTCGTCGAGACCCCATGTCGCCTTATAGCCGTTACAGTAGCGGCTTAGCACACGAAGGAAAAAGAACACCACAGCCATGGCGCCAAACAATGGAGTGATAACAACAATCTGTTCAGAATTATCTTGGAGTGGGCGTTGACAGGTCACATCAGAGAACTTCTTCGTTGCTATATGCAAGTTTAGCCACGATTGATAGGGCCGGGGCGGCCTAAAGTTCAAGCACTCACTCAAGGCATCGCGCGTGGAACAGTTGAGAGCCACACATTGCGACAATTTGGCATTGAGAGCAGTATTCGTGCAGATGCAAGTCTGGTTGCTGATTGAACATGCAGAATCAGGTACTAATTGGACAGTGCATAAGAGCTGTTACAACGTCAATTCCTGCGGCTTTCCACTTGGGGGTCTGATCTTACACCGCAGGCAGGCATATCAGAAAGAGACACAGATTCGCATTTGCCTAATGGCAGGAGGGTCATGAATGACACCACTAGAAGAGCTAGGAACCGCATTGTCTTGGTTCTTAAAAGAATATAGAAAGGGGGCACTCGAGCTCTTCAATCCGATTGCTAAGATGGCCAAGTGATGAAGAGGATGGAGGCTGGCCCGCGGTCAAAAATAGCCACGAACAGCGAAGCAGCAGGAGAAAGAACTGTGCGGGAAATGGACTTGAATTAATCAAGCGTCACTACTCTTGCCTTATATAGGGTTTATTCACCTCGGGATATCACTTCACGGCGTCTAGAAACCCTTTCAACATAATGCTTGCCAGACTTGATACAGCTGTGTCATGTTACACAGACTTAAGTTGACTAGCTAGCATTTAGAAAGGATCGGGGCAGGATCTGACTCTTCCCCGTGGCGAATCACTTTAGGGTTGCTGATCGCCAATGGTGGTCCGCCGCACTTGTCTCGGAAGCGTGATCTACCGGTGCGCCGGTTCGGCTAGGTTTGTTTGCTTGTGTGGGCAAGTGGGGGGGGCTTATGATGCTTGACTAGTGCGGCAGCCGCCTGTTCTAGTGTATATCCACACTGGAGTCACTCTTTTTGTCTCCCCCCTCGCTGGGGCCTGCGATACCGATGCTCGATCTAGTACGGTGGACCACGCCCCGCGCCGGCGCCACCAGAAAGACATCCCCGTGTCCTCTTCATCCATTGTAGACGAGCGTGTCTACTCCCTATGGTGCCCCTGACGAGCATAAACGGACCGCAGGGGGCCACCGGCATGCTGGCTTTTCTCAAAGGTCCCAAGGAGTGCACGGGCGAGCGCTTTGCCATGGCCGATTTGCGGCGCGTACTGGCTGCACTGGTGACCATGTTCTAGTGAGCGCCCACGTAAGCTGGGGCAATTTGGCATCTTCGGGGTAACTCGCAACCCCCAGCCTACTTCTCCTAGTTCACGAGGTCCTTCAACTCCGGGCATCTCGGATATAATTGCAGACTAAGCCGGCTGGCGGAATTACGCGGCGACTGAATCCACTTAAATTGCCCTTAGTGAGTACAACATTGGCATCGCTACTGCGCCAGTTTAAGGCTGGTGATGGAACGACTAGGCGGTGTGAGAGCGAGTGGAAAGGCAATGGCGACGGCACTGGCAATCAAAAAGGGGCCTGGACCTGAATGAAATAGCTTTGGCAATACCCGATTGGAGGGCCAGTATTCGAATACAGCCCCAGCGACAATGAGATACCGAATACCATGAAGGTTGTGAGAATGTGGCAGTGCTTGTAATCAGTACCGTATCTTTCACTGGAAATGCGCCTTATCACGACCGCTTAAAGAGATAGCGACGGCGACTCAAGTGAGTTTGTGTACTAGATGGTGCGAAGGTGCCAAGTGGTAAACCACCTGAACAAGAATCGGAAGACACATCGCAAATTGCGGGCAGGATGTTGGGAAGTCTCAGCTGTGAAGACGGCACGAACTTGGGCCCTGATTTACAAATACAGCTTGCTTTGAATACTTCTATTAGTGACTACTGCGTGATAGGCAGAAAGACTAACAGAGGCGCTCAGAAGAGCCTGATAATAGCGATGCAGCAGAGAGAATGCCGGGGAAACTGGCAGCAAAGGCGCGCAGTACAGAGTAGCAGAGAGGTGGAAAGAAGAACTCTGGCAAAGGCGCAGGCAGCAGACGCGTAGCAGAAAAACTGACAGTGCCTCATCGCGGTTCGGCTTGAACACCATATTTGACTTATTACCTGCTCTAGAGATCCCCTCCCCAACTTTTAGCTCAGGAGGATCTAGGGATGCTAGTAGGATCACGGTTAGCCCGCCACCGCGCTTATTAGTAGCGCGGCCTGTACCACGGAGACTTAGATCGGCGCTATTTCAACGAGTTGGGCGAAAGGTGCTTGCACTAGAGGCGCAAGCATCCCCCTTTTTGCGCGCCACTTCCCCTTACCCGCACCAATTACGCGCCCGCGTGGTCACTCAATCTCGATTGCTGCCAATCTTGAATAGTCTCCGGTCTCTTTCACCTAGTTTCCACAAAGCACCTGCTTGTCCGCCTGAATCGGCTCCTAGACTCGGCCGAAGATCCTTGGCTCAACACGCGAGGCGGGCTCTAAATAGTCTTTTCTTGAGTTGCTAGGTTTCGAGTGACTGTTGTATAGCCCCTGAGTTTCTCCTCTATAAGCAGGTGATGGAAGGCGCCTGTGAGTTGCTAAATGGCATGTTGCTCTGGTACCCTTTAACACCAGTCATTCGTTTCTGTCAGTCGGTCGCCACGATGCGTGCCTCCACACTCTTTGTTCTCCTCTGTGGTCTTACCGAAAACGCCTCGGCTAAGTTCAAAATGCGTCGCGCCTCGTTTCAATGTAGGATAACTCTTAATACTTTAACATCTTGGTACAGCTTACATATAGAAGTCTTTATTAATTAAAGCCTTTAACGAGTAGTGAAATATATTTAGTCTGATATAGCAGTATCATACTACGGCTTACTAAAGCGGCTTCCGAGGCATATTTTGTTTTTTCAATCTTATTCATCTCACAGCTGTCATACTCACGTAATCCTAGAGGCTTCTACCACAAACGCCAAAGCCACTTCTCAAACGCCCCTTCTCCAATCTTCTCCTTGTTCGGCTGCGCAGTTTTGGAAGTTCTCCAATTCCTCCCATAAGCACCAAATGAAGCATGCAACGACGGATCCTGCATGAGCTGTTTGACCTTCTGCGTCGCCGGGCTGTCCTCGCCCTCGCACTCGACACGTGCTTCGTAGCCCTTTTCCGCAAAGATACGAGCCCGATCTTGGTCTCCGTGAGCCAATACGATCTGAAGCGCATCGTAGTATATCCGGGGCACGAGGGCAGTGGCCGTTGACCCTCCAGTACTAGTGTCTGAGTACTCGTCCTTCAAAGTGCCGAGAAGGGCGCGGCAGGCGTGCAGGCTTAGCAGAGGACGGCTCATCATTGTCACGAGGTTGCCGATCTGTTTGTTCAGCGACTGGATCAAAACACGACGCTCATCACTGGCCGTGCGGTCGTTGACTTGAGGGGGGAACAGCTCGCAAGTGCAATTGAAGCCGAAATTGGCCTTTTGTTCTCGCTGTCGGGTCTCGTAAGCACCGCCCTCGTCGTATGAAATGACCAGTGAAGTGGAGGAGCTCGCTCTTTTCCGGGTCGATCGTGACCTTGTTTTCCTTTCCCCAGTTAAGAACGTTATTAAGGTCGTTCGCTAGCTGCCGTGCGTTATCGTAAAGGGACTTTCTTGTCCGATAGAAGCATATGTCGTCCGCGTATCCAAACCGGTGTCTTGTGTCCTCGAGCAGAATGTCTGCGATATATAAAAGGAATAGGACGGGAGAAGCGGGGGACCCTTGTGGCAGGCCGCACTGGATCGTCCGTGACGCTGTTGTGACGTCCTCGAGTCGGATCCGTGCTTGTCTTTCTTGCATGAAGGAGCCCACAAACTTAACAAGCTGGGTGGCCCAGCCCTGTTGTCTCATACGGAGCATGAGCCGCCTTTTGAGAGTGGCGTCGAACGCGCCTTTCACGTCCACGGTAAGGATCGAGGCCATGCCTCTGTTCTCTAGGGAGTGCTTAATCTCGTGCGTTAAGCAGGCAAGGAGGTCCGAGGCTGCTCGTGTCGGTAACGCACTCGCCTGTTATGGGCTAACCACCCTGTATAGGAGCGTGATGTTCGCGATTTGTCTCGTTAAAAGTCTCTCGAGGCCCTTCCCAAGGCAGGAGAGAAGCGCGATCGGTCGCCAGGAGCGAGGGTTCGAGAGTTCTTTCTTACTCGGCTTCCGGAGCATCACCACCTCCGCTGTGCGGAACGGGCGTGGGTGGTGTCCGATCCGTAGGCAAGCTTGGAAGAGTGCTCGGACTGGTTCTTAGATAGCCTCTTAGCACGCTTTCAGTAGCCGTACCGAGATGCCATCGGCTCCTGGCGAAGTGCTTTTAACCGTGATTATGACGGCTGTAAGCTCTTCTCTGGAGATGTAGGTACTCCAAGGTAAAATGCGCCTTGGTACTGTTAGGATCTCGAAGGGGTCGTCCTCGAGGTCTTCGGCGTCCGTGAATAGCTCCAGCAGGGCCTTACGTAGAGCATGCGCCTTCTCTTCCGTGTCTTCGATCGTCTTGTCCTCGATCACTAGAGGAGGCGCCTATAAGGCGGGCTGCAGCTTATGCCATTGGACCACCTTATACAGGTCTTGATCGGACTGGATCGAGTCGATTCGCCGTCGCCAGTACTCCCGCTTTTCCTTTCGCACTACCGCGAGAAAGCGTTTTCGTTCTTCTAGGTGCCTCCAGTCCCCTTGGTGGTGCCTTCTCGCTTGTCGAAACGCATCCCGGGCTTCCCGGCAGGTGTCGGTCCACCATGGCGCGTCGTCCCCGTTCTTAGCTGGCTGTTTCCTGGTCGCTTCTAATGCTCTACGTAAGACACCTAGTAGCTCCGTAGTTTGCTGGTCCAGCTTTTCCGTCGTCGGTATCCGGGGCAGTGGCGTAAGGCTTGGTACGCCAAGCTCGACCAAGCCGGCAAAGGTTTGAAGCTTGTAGTCTGGTATTGAATACCGAAACTGCGTGCTCGATGTCTGATCACACCTAGGAATCGAAATGAGGATCGTTTCGTGGTCTGCCCGTCTGTAGCCTCCGGTCCACTTCTGCCGTCGCAAAAGGGATGTTAGAGAAGGCCAGATCGATAGTCCGGCCCGCTGCGTGTGTTGGGACCCCTATCTCGCCAATGTAGCTGAGTCCGTTTGCGGTGGCCCAATTTTGGATCTCGATTCCCCCGTTTCGGGTTTGGGGCACGTCTGGGTCCCAGGCGTTGCACCATGTATTGAAGTCTTCTGCGAGCAAGGTGCGGGGGGTGGTTGTAGCTCTAAAAGTGGCCGTGTCGCTTGGCTTAGCGGCTCGTCTGGGGGTTTGTAGACGTTGATCAAGGTAAAGTGGTCGATCTCGAGCCATAAAATGTCTCTAGATATCTAAGGCCGCTTTTATCTCGTCTGCAGCCTGCTGTTTTTGTTGACGTAGGTCATAACCCGAGGCTGAGAGGCGACTCCGTCCCAGCTGTCGATTGGGACGTAAGTATTGTAGCCCGGGTGTGAGTTGAATCTATTTCGGCCGTCGTTCGTAACGGATGGTTCTTGTACGAGGACCACGTCGATATGGTCCTCCCAGCATTGTTGTAGTAAGGCCATGTGTGCCGGAGGCGATTTGCCCACGTTAGCCTGCATGGCCTGTAAGACTTGTCGTCCTAACCTGGTGCGTGTCGGGTGTGTCCGATAGTTTGTTCTATATCATCCCCAGTGCCTATACGGTCGAGCACGCTGTAGTCGACGCGTGGAACGTTCCGTAGGCTGCGCTTCGGCTTGTCGTCTTGGGCGGACTGGGGCCGTCTTCCTAAGAATTCTAGAGGCGTATGGGTAGGATCGTCCATGGTCACATTGGTGGTGTTCCTGTCGGTATCCGGCCCGGTCTCCTCCTATGCGTTGCCTCCTTGACTTGTTTCTCGGGGTTGGGCTGCCTTGTAGAGGAGGTTGCCCGTTTGGCGGATCTTCGCAAGCTCGTTTCGCGTAAGGCGTACGAGCTTGCCACTTTTCACGACCGGCTTCGCCGGACAGTTCTCGTGGCTCACGGGAGCCGGCCCGTAGCAGTTCGCGCATCGCGGGCGGTCCTGACATGGCTGCGGGTGGCTATGTCCCGCCGGGAGCCGAGCGCTGCAGTTCTCGCATCTATCGGTTCGTGTGCAGACTCGGCTCGGGTGGTATCCTTGGCATCCTGGGTTGTGTCGGCTAGGGGGCGTCCGCTTCTCGATCAACCGGGCGGGCCCGCTCGCTACGAAGAGCCGAAACGAGCGAACTTTCTGGAGGAATGAGACGACGCATGATCTTTTGTTCGTCCCGGGGACCGGCTCCTGTCGTGACCATCGCACGCTCACTGGCTCGATACCAGTCTGCGCAATAACTTCCTCTCGTAGGAGGGAAGTGGTCTCGAAAGTCGCCGAATATGTTCGAAAGGTGCGTCGGGCAGCCGGGGACCACGTAGTTCACCCACGTGATCGGGACCTCGACTGCATCCGCTCGAAGGCTTCGTGCAAGTTCTTCTTTCCTTTAAAGGAGCATATCTCCCGTTTCCTTATTTCCTCGGACGGACGGCAACGCCCGTAGCCGTATGGTGGATATCGGGGACGTCCACAAGGGATAGATCCATAGTCTTACATACGGCCTGTCGTAGAGCAAAATTGTATTAGGCATGTGCCCAGCTTCGGTGTTCCTCCGGGATCCTCACGAGAACTCGGAGGTTCTCTCGTTGATTCGCTTACTGGGTCCGCTTGTTTACAACGTCTTAAGGCAGTGACTTCTATCCCGATCTAGCGATGCCGGCCTAATTGCACGTGTGGGCCCCGAGAGGCTCCGCACGGGTCGGGCCGCTCTCCGGTAGGAGGCGTTCGTTCGGGTGGGGGCTAATCGTGACCCCGGTCTTGGCCTGTAGGAACGCCGTGAAACCTTTCGTAATCTCCGCGGCTAGTTCCTCGTCTTCGTCGCAGTATTCTTCGATGATGCTGTCTAGGGCGTGGGCGATCTTGGTGAACACCGATCGTCGGGTGTTGTGTCGTTTGTCCATATCGCGCAAGACCGGAGTCAGTGCGTCCGAAGCTGGCTGGTGTGCTTGAGCGGTGGTCGCGGCTTCTTCCGTCGTCGAAGCTTCTCGAGTGTCGTCGACCTTCCTTCGGTTTCGCAGTGGACCGTTCGCAGGGGCCTCATTCTGCCCCGTTCGCTTCCTCTTATGCGTGTAAGTGGGAGTCGCTTCTTCAAGGTGGTCGGGAGGGTCGTTTCCCGTCAACACCTCATCGGTGGTGTTCTCGCGGGAAGGTGAGGCCATCACGACGATGGTCCCAGAGTCCATCTGGCCTCTGGGTTGGCGTTGAGGCGCCGTCGGAGGGCTGTTAAGGAAACAGCAGTGAATAGCAGGCTGGCAATAACAGCAGGTGCCAGAAAAGAATAAATAGGAAGGAAGGTGACCTAGCGACCTTTCTAGGCCACGAGGACCCCTTGCGTATCTAAGCCCAGGAAAAACCGTTCCAGGCTCCTGTCCGGTCGGGTGAAAAACCTGGGTTCCTCTGCGTCGTTTCGCTTCCTTCTGCTGTCTGACCTGCCATACCAAGATCGGGCTCAGAGTACCCGCTTCCTAGCTGATGAGCTGATTTGCAACCTGGAACATGCCCAGCCTGCCCGAACGGAGTAGCCATCTCGCTATGATCCCTGCTTTCCCTGGGGTGTTGAGCATCCTGTCCGTGTCTATCGGTGCTCTTAAAGCTTGGACGAGGTGTTCTCGTCGTTTTCTTTCCCGTGGGCAGACAACGAGGATATGTCGGACAGTCTCCTTGCCTTGACCGCAGTCGCACCATAGGCTATCGAAGCCTGGGACCCTGCGTTTAAAGAGGAAGTCTCGCAGTCCAATCTTTCCGTTCCTTGCTTGGACGAGGATGGAGCTTTCGGCTTTGTAGAGTGCCTTATGGAGCTTGAGGACGTGTTTGTCTGGCGGCATCTTGGTTCCTGACGGGGCTCGCGCTGTTCAGGTTTGCTGCATCTGCTGCTATCTCTGGAGCCAGTCTCTCTCTTCGGCCTTGCATGCCGAGTCTCCAGCTAGCCACTTGTCTAGCCACCCCTTACGGTCAGGTACGTCGGGGCCTTTCGGTCTGCGCCGGAGAGTCGGTCTCGTTGGGATCCATGTGGCTGCGCTGACACATCTAGCTTGGATGAGTGATGCGGTACGTGGCTGTTGGAGCCTCCCTTCCGACTCTGCCACTTTTTGGTTAATCCGTATGTTTAGAGGCGGCCGCAACATGCGATGGTTTTGGGTCTACCGGACTCTTGTACTTGAGGATCGCTTGCCCCTACTGTTCCTGCTGCACTATTGCGTGACTACGCGGCTGAAGGTGTGGAGGGCAGTGAGTTCAGGTGGCAGGTGCATTGCATTGAATTGGGCACGGCGCGGTACGGTGCCCCTCATCGACCGACTTGCCTGGTTTCCTACCTTTCAAGTGAGGTAAAGGTGATTTGGCTGCCTAATCTTGGCTTAGGACGGCAGAATGGACGGAAGGCTACCAAGGCTCATGTACGGACTCCAGCTGTGGCAGAGAAGCTGAAACTACCGCCTTAGGCATAGGCTGTTGTGTTATATAGCACAGAGAGTACCTAATAAAGAGCCGGCTCAGAGTATATGAAGGGTGTGTGCGATGAGTCCCATGGTTCTCTCATTTGAATTCAACGGCGACAGAAAGCTTTTTGGTGTGCTACCTTAATTACATTAGCTGAGGTCATAGGCACGATACTTTTCGTCTATATTGCTCTCGTTGCTCCCCAGTGATCTTGTGAATTATGATGATCTTTGGAGCAGCCCAGCCCGAATTCCCTCCGAATTGCTCTTCCAAGGTTGAATGGATCATGTGCAAGGTGTCTCTCCACTCGCCGACATTATGTCCGGTGAGGATTCGCAGTTCTCGAAGAGACTGCAAATTATCGACCATGGTAAATCCAAAATAATGGAAAATTCGAACGGCTTCCCTGTCGTCTCCTCCGTCGATGACGGCTCTTTGAATCTGCGCCTTGTCCTCTGGGTTAAAAATGCAGCACATTTTCTTGGGGAACTGGATGGTGTCGAGCCCGTAATTGACCCAGGTGTACCGGGGGCTTCGGGGGATCCGCAGGAAGGCTGGCCAGAGTGCGGCACTGTAGAGACGGTCGGAGATGGCCACGGACCTGGACTCAGAGCAGGCTTGAAGCAGCGGCGGCGGCGGCGTGGTCCCATAGCAATAAACAGCCCTTTGGATCCCTTTCGAGGCGCCTTCGTCGGAGTAGGTGGTATCGCCGGGCCCAGGCGCCTTCGGTCCGGCGGAGCAGGTGATGGTACGAGGAAAAACGGCCAAGTTCCAAATGGTGCGGCGCAGTTCGAAGGGGAGCCGGGGAAAGTAATGAAAACTTGTAGCAGCGGTGGAGACGACGAATGAATCCATGGCGCCTGTCTCGAACGAGTCAGATGAACTGAGCAAGAAAAAGACGAAGAGTTAGAAACTAGAAATGCTCTGTAAACGGCGCGTGGGCGGTGTGGTGAGGTAAGTAGGAAGTTGAATGTGGGTAGGTTCAAGCTTGTATTTTTAGAACCAGTCAAGCCCGGCAACAGCGATCTGCTTGAGCACTGCCAGAGTGCGGTGGCGTTGGCCCCAGGAACCCTGAACGCCTGCGGTCCACAGGGCGCCGCCCATGCGGAGATCATACGAGCCACCAGAGCTGAGCCGCTGCTCGCTACGACGTTACCCCACCGGCAGAGTGACTCAGCCACGGCTGTGGCCCATGGGCAGGCACCAGAAATGCAACAAGGCAACTGTGATGCTTCGGCCTGACTCAAGCAGCATGGGCAGCCTGCGACAGATAAACTCGGCTCGCTGTTCCAGCGTTGACGATGCGTCTGGGCGACCTTTATAAGGCAGGATCAACGACACCCAACGGCTTTTAAAGAACGTCAAGCAGCCTCAACCATCCGGGTCCCTGTTAAGTCAGTCGGCCTATCGACTTACAGGGTCAAGACGTCACAATTCAAGATTGAAATTTCACCAAAAATCAAGCATGGGCCGACATAGAAAGCACGCAAGCCGGACCTGCCGTATTGAGCCCGGCTCGCGATGGGCGTGGGAACACCTCATCCCCGAAGACGACGATTTCAACGCCACACCACAATGCCACACCATTGCCGATCCACCCACCCCCGAAAGCGTCCGTCTCGGTGAGCTCTTCCACAACCTGCCCCCCGACCTCCGCGACAAAATCTTCGCCCAGCTGCTGGTGCGGCCCACCAAGTGGGACGTGGTGCACCGTCCGGACTGCGAAAAACGGCAGGCGATGCCGCCCGACGCGAGCATCCGGCCGCAGTTCAAGCACTCTTACTTCCCGACGCACACTTGCGCGTCGCGGATGCGGCCCGACACTGACGTCGCCACGCAGCTGAGCCGCCTGCCCGTCTGGCGCGACCCATGGGCGAGCCGTTGGGCGCCCGTGCCGGCCAACCCGTGGGTGTGCACGCTCTGCTGGAATGCGCATCTGCGGCCGCGGCCGTTCCCGGAGCCCTTTAGCCTACCCTGCCTGTGCGCGCGTCATGCGGAGCTCCAGGTGTTGATGGTCTGCCGGCGCTGGTACAACGAGGCCGCCCGCGTCTTTTACACATGTAACACGTTCGCGTTCGCCCACGTGCGCGAGTGCGTCGACTTTTTCGAAAACTTGACTCCGCGCTGGGCCCGCCTCGTTTCTCGTGTCAGCTTGCGCGTGCTACCCGCCAAGGACCGGGAGCCGCCGTCGCCCGGGAACGAAGTGTCTGTAACCATCGGAGGGCGACGGGGTCTGCGGCGGGCCTGGACGCTGCTGGCCGCGCTGCCGGCGCTCTCCGATCTCGAACTTGACGCCGTCTTCCTGACGAAGCCCGAAACCGTCGCCGTGCTCCGCCGCCTGGGCCCCCAGGGACTGCGCCGCGTGCGTTTCACGCAGAGCCGCCCGCTCGACTGGAAGTGCCGAATCGAGCACAGGAGCCCCACCGACTGGAAGTTCGGCGTCTTGGTGCCGCGCGAGCTTCACGGGAACGTCCATCTTGCCGAGGTGCAGAACTTTGTGTGGCCGAGCGAGCACCGACGACAGCCCGTCGACGACAGTGACTTCGCGACCGACGTAGCCCGGGGCATCCGGGGCCTGCGGCACGGCTGGGGCAAAAACCACAGCCGTCATGATGGCCGGGAGGTAGAGCGAGAGAAGGAGCGCTATTTGCGCCGGTTCTGCGCCGACGGGTCCGAGGTGGTTCCGGTGTGCGCGGGGGATGCCAGGGAGATTAGGGAGGAAGGTGAAGCGGTGCGATGACCTGAGGGTACTTTGTGCTACCGCGAGACCCGGCAAGGAGGTACGCCCGTCTGAAGGTTCCAGTCGACCTTGGACCGCCAGCCGGTTACCTAGAACGAAGCGAACCAGGCCCTAGAGGAAACCTGTACGCATATTGGCAACGAGGCCCTTACGAACACCTGATGAGCCCAGTCCTTCAGTGCAACCATTGAGCCCACTCATCTGGGCCAAAAGGCTTAACCTCGATGTTTGATGACATCGACAGCATTAGGATCAAAATCGTTACCAATCGGCTTCAATTTATTGCAGCAACAAACAACCTAACTAACATCCACCATTACCCCATGCCTCCAAACGCAGGCGCCGCTTCGGCTGCCGAAGATAGGATGCTGAACACTTAAAGAAGGGCCTTTAAGCTAGCTTGCGAAAACAGATACAGGACGAGAAACACGGGGACTTCGTCAGCAGAGGAACGGCAGAAAGGCAAGGCAAGCCAAAACAGGATCATGTAAGGGCTTTGGATGACCAGAGAAGTGCCAGCAGTGTAAGCACAGCAGCGTTAGTTGCCCTTTCGGCTCCGCCGCCCGGGCGTCAATAAATTGTGTGTGTGTGTAATCTCTTCTTCGGTTCGGCCCGCCATGGCTGCGCCTGACGTCCGCCGTCTCTTCTTCACAACCCCCTCTTCCATGAACGATATTGATTCAATAATTCAATCAAAAGATTCTTTTTCCAACCATCCCCGTAGGACGTTTTTTTACTAGTCTTTCCACTATGGTTCAGATATGGTCGTGAGCTCGTACCATCAGTGCCTTTTTTTTGCTGTCCACGCACCGATCTCCAAGCATTCTCCACACCTTGTGCCTTCGTGGTGTAGGAGATCGTTTACCATATGGCCCACCCAGCGGTCCCACTCATCCTGGCGTTTACCACTGCTCTCCCGTAGCAGGGGCTCCAGGGCCTCTATCATACCAATGCATGTTTCAAGTGCCGTCCGTCTAACGGCCAATTGTGGAGGAGTCAGGACCTTGTCCCTGTTTTCGATATCGGCGTCCACAACTCTTGTTTCGGCCTTTTGGGTTTCCCTAACAACGTCCTTGTCTTGGCGCGCCACACCAACAGCGCCATCCTTCTCCCATTGCACTTCTGAGAACGGGATAGCCAGTCGTTTGGTCCGAACGTCACAGAGGCTATCTTCCTGAAGAAGCGCTGGGCCGTGGATTATGCAGGGTAGAGTTGAGAGGGCACGAAGGTCTAGGGCTTTGCTTAGCCACTGGTTGTACTCCATCAAGAAGGGGTTGAGCGGCCTGGAGAGCGGCGTATTCTTCGTGACGAAATAGGCACCCTGTCTTGACATGCCAAATTCATCACTGTTCCCCGGCTCGTTTGCTGGTTCTTGGGCGTGGGCGCCCGACGGCCGGTTGACTAGCCCAGGGGGCCGAAGCATGCGTATCGTGTGATCGGCATCCCATATCTCCAGTACACCACCGGGCTGTAGAACACGTATGTATTCTTTCATGAAACATTGGGCTATCGGATCCGGAGAAGCGAGTGACATGTCCTTGACTATAACTAGGTCAAAGACAGCGTCATCGAACGGCCATGGCGTGCACCGCATATCATGTTGCACGAAGCACCATTGCATGTCCTTGTCGGGCATGTGATTGGGTCGGGACCCAACCAACAAATGGACACGATATCCAACCCCGTGAAAGAAATTGAACTTGGACCCTGTTGGCTATATTAGCGGTGGCACATCGTGCTCCGAAGACCGGAGCCGCAGCCAACCTCCAGCACGCGGTTTGGGGGCTTGCCGGCGAAGGCGGGAGTGGTAGTGGGTCCGCCAAACAGCTGGAAAAAAAGCAGCGTGCGCATGGCTTGGCGATGGAATTCGGTCAAATCGACCGGCAGCGGATAAACCAGACTGGGATCGGAGATAGAAGTGCGGCTATTGCGGACCACCAAGTGCTTTGGATTGGTATGCAAATGAGGCTTGGGGAATCTCGAGGCATTAGCCATGGATAGGAACCCTTGGTTGGGGCAGAACGAAAACAACTTGAATGTAGAGATATTGCCTGTACAGTCCTCTCCGACAGGAATCATAGTGGGGGCAGAGTCTTCTAGGAGAGCTTGGGAAGACGACAGTGGCAATTGAAAAGTGCGTGGCAGCACATTGATATCGGCATGTGCTCGCGTGGTAGCTGTCAGGTTTATTCTTGGCTTGTGGAGGGCAGTGACGGCCCGTGACGGGGAGGCACGGAACTGACGTGCTAGTTGTCTGGTGTGGGGAAACTTGGGTTATTGATGGATTGGTAGCAATAGCAAGCACCGAGCGAGAGTAAGTAGAATTCGTAGACGTAGCAACAACAACAAAAACAACAGAAGGCTGTAAAGAGTGCTCAAATTCACGCTAGGGAGTGTGGTGCCGATTGCGGAGGCAGCGAGTATGGGGCCGTTTCTTGCGGCTGTGGTAGGCGTGGTGCTGTTGTGCCAGCCATCTGACAAGGGGCAGGACGGAGAAATGAAGAAAGAGACGCTATGCGCGCCACCGACCCTCCGACTCATCCCGGCGAGCTGATGTTGTCGATGTTGCCGCTGCTGCGTTGCCGCCAGTCCCAGGAGCCTCTGATCGAAATGACTGAATGGGACAATCGTCCTGCTCAATCTTGCAGGCATAATATCCTGCCCAAGAGGTATCTGCCGATTGAACTCTCGGCGGGCACCGCGACGGATGATGACTCGTGCCGCAATGGGATAGCGTCGCCCAAGGCAGCCCGGGAACACTGCGGTCCAATAGGAAGGTCCAGATTCCTATTCCATTCTCGATCCGCCGTCACTGAACAGGCGCGGCAGATGGGTCAGTATGACGCAGACAAAGGGGGCCGAGGTGAAGGCAAAGCAGAACGGCCGAACGCAACAGACTCGATCGCGTATCCCATGCCGAGGAGAAAGAATGCACGTCAAAAATGACACCAACTCGTTTCCCCGCACTGTCGTAAGAACGCCAAAACACAACTTGTACCGGCCTTGCAGCGCGCAAGGTTTGACCGGTCTGCGCCGTAGCATTGCGGCCCTTGGCGTGCCGCTCCACTCACATTGGAGGGAGTGGCGGCGCCTGGTGGATATGCGGTGTGGGGAGAGAAGTACAAATCGGGCGATTCCAAGCCACGCCGTATTCCCCTAATCACTGTTCCCTGCCTGTGCCACTGTGAAGGGTGACACAAGACGATGTTACACTTGAATATCTCTATTTCTATCGAAAAGCGAATGTACGTCGTACCACGTAGGGCCTTCCCGAAAATTCTCCAATGCACAGGGTGCTGTGCTCATTGACGATAGAAATGTCCGTTTCGCCCAGCTGGGGTATCTTCATCGTGGTTAGTCGCTCTGCACTCTGCGTCCGGTGCTGTCGCACACTTCTCTTGCTTGCCGGGACCATGGGCCCGCTCGCATTGGCATAACCCAGACATTCGACGCCCTTCGATCGAGCATCCTGTGCGGCGGCCGTTTCCACCTGAGGTGTGCATCGCCGGGCATTAGGGTGTCGTGGCTCGCCGTGGAAAAAGCCGCTAGCTACGCAAGTCACAGTTGGTAAGCGACCATGCCATGCCATTGCGACCGTGCAACTTAAATACTAACAGCACACCTGACTACACCTCATCTAGTTTGGTCGATCCCACGACTCAGAAGCCATCGTGGCTAAGAAATAAGAGGATGGCCGTTCCCCAGACCCAGGGTTTGCCAGCGCCCCTCCCGCACCCGCTCAACGATGCCGACGAACCTGGTCAAACAGCGACAATCCCTCCGCTTCAGCGACAACAGCGTTACGAAGAGCTGGTGAATACCTTATACTGTGTCTTGCGCGTCCGCTGGCACACCGATTGCCAACACACCAACACTATGCCGGGCTTTCTCGTCCCAGATCACTTTGTCAAGCAGGTCATGACGGAATACGATGTTATGGTGTCCAGCATGTTCATGGGTTTCACCGTCACCTTTGCTATATTCTCCGCTTCCACCGCTTCCCATCAGACTATGCGGGCCTGGACGCGCTCGCGCCGCGCCACCGTCTACGTCACTATGATTTGGGGGCACTGGTTAACCAATAATCTTTTTGGTATCATAAGTTTCCTATACCTGCGCGATGTGTTCAAAGCGAGGTGAATCTATCTTTCTTGACGGTATAAGGGGCCTTAAAATCGAAACTAACAGGGATTCTTTGCTCAAGCTTCTGGCTATGGTTCTTCATCTGTAAGTGGGTGGACTCCCCAGGTTGCTCCCGTCGACCCCACGACACGGTACACTCGGTCGTCGTAGCCGTTGACATCACACTAATTAACCGAACCCGGGACCGCAGTGTTCCTATGGGTATTCCAATCCCAGCTCATTGTACAGATCATTGTCAACAGGATAACACTCTTGATTATGGTCAAAAGGCGAGCCCGCAACATTAAATGGATGGTTTTCTTCATCATGACTCTGATCAACATCAGCGTATTCATCGCATGGATCCCGGCACGACTCGAGATCAGCCCTCGTTGGATAGCAGCAAACAACATCTGGGACCGGATTGAGAAAATCATTTTTCTCCTTTTGGACGCTGCGTTGAATATCTACTTCATCTACCTGGTGCACCACGGACTTATCGCCAACGGTTTGACCAAGTATACTCCTTTATTTCGTTTTAATGTCGCCATGGTCGTCCTGTCCATTTCCACCGACGTAAGCTTGAAACCGCTGAGGTTTTTTAAAGAGCCGAGCGGCTAAAACATCGTGCCAGGTCAGTTTAATCGGTCTAATGTCGCTCCCAAACAACTTGGTGTAAGTGGTCAGCTTATTTATTCCCCGGATTATCAATCAGCGAAGGCTGTGACTTGGAGCTGACGGTTTTGCCAGGTATCTTCAATTCCAATCCGTCGCCTACGCAGTCAAACTCCATATCGAGATGAATATGGCCGACCTAATCAAGAAGGTGGTGCGTGCATCGAACATGAATATGCACACAGCGGCGACGGCACCTTGCGACCCGCTGTCTGAAGGGTCCAGAAGCTCCAAAGCTAACATGCTGGCCCCATCGGGTCATACATTCCGCGAATACAATGTCATCGCCAACTTGTCGAGAAACGCAAATGCCTCGTACCGCGGCCAAAACACGACGCATATTGGGCTCGGGAGCATCGAAGAGTTCAACGAGGCTATGCAGGACCAGCAAGGCATGGGACACGCCATGCCTGTCAGAATACGGAAGACCATGGTCGTGACACAAACGGTGTATAGAGAGAACCAGAGGAACACGAGATAGATATTTAGGCCTATTGAGCTCAGGAACCCTACGGCGGTCCACCACATCACCAATCCTAGTTCTGAAACACCACCTTTTACCATCTTGTAACTATCGGAATCGGACTCAGCTGCCCGCTTCCTAGCTAATAAGTTGGTGGCCGCTGCGACTCATACTCTACAACTTGATCAGCCTCCCGCATCGGATCGAAACGGTCCAGATATCGGTGTCATTATTGGCAACTTCGCCTGCCCCTAAGGAATATGGGCTTGCTGAAGGGTCCCACACTGCGCTCTTGAGAAATGAGCACAGTATTCGGAACGCCCGCATTCCTCGGGCCTTGTAGTTGCGCTTTCGTCTGGGCTTGGTAAGGTATGCCGAAAATAAAGCACACCTCACGCAGCCCTTGAACACCACTACCTACAGGACGCTTGGATCACTTCCGTACGAAATTGCCAGCTGTGGCCAGGGGATCCAACACTGGCTATACGCTGATTGGCCAGGTGCCTGATGTGGCTATGGCATCAAGATTGGCCTCCAACATCTCTTCCCGACGTCATTTCTGCGGTGCCCTCCGGGTGCGCTAAAAAGTCCTCGCATAGGCTCTCGGTTCGATGATTGGTCCTTGCAGCATCGCGCAAGCATTTCGCTATGTGTCGGCCGGAGACCTCGTCACGACGATGTCAGCATGACAAGGATACCCGTACCTGAACGATTATGAGCGACTTCCGCTCTTCCCCTTCGGCCTCAATGCAATTCCCCAATTCCTCTTTCGCCCGAGAAAACACCCGCTTCCGGTCTTGCATAGTATTACCCGCCCCTGCATATGAATTCCCATCAATCACTAGATCCAAGCCAATTCACGCTCGCCCATGCACGCCTCACACTGCGTCAAAGGGCATGCCTTGATCGTCAAAGCTCACGTCGACGGATGGAGAAGGGATCCGCTCCTGCTGCGACCTAGTCTGGGCCACAATTTGCTTGTATAAGCTCTGCTTAAGAGGGTAACGGCCGTAACCGAGCCCCCACCAGAGTGGTTTTTGTCAACCCAATTGCCCGCCACGCCTGGGCGATCGATGTCTCGATCCAAAGGGGACTTCAGGCTCTGCCAGAACCACATAAGTCCAGTCGCGCAGGCGTCGGGCCTGCCGCCGCCAATCGACACGCGTTCACCCCTCCCTAAGATCGAGGGCCAGGAAACCAGCCCTACCACGGCCAGTCTTAGTCACCATCAAGCCGCCCAGCGCCGCGAGATTTCGAAGGCGAAGCGACGTGTTCCGGCCGCCCAGAGAAAAAGAACGAAGCTCAGTTGCGATTATTGCAAGACGCGCTGGTGCAAATGCCAGCGTCTCGGCCATGACACGACCGCCGACGACGGTGATCAGGCGGGTGGGGGGGGAAGAAGGGCTGCCCCTCTGCAAGCTCCGCGTGGAAGCCGGCACCCCATGCGTGACGACGATGCCGCGGAGGCACCGCATATATGGGAGTGTCGAGAGCCTGGACCGGAGGTATCGCGCGCTCGACGCCCTCGTTCAGGGCTTTCACCCCCAGCTGGGACCTGAGGCGACGGTCGAGGAATTGACGGCCTTCGGACGCGAGATGGCGTCGACATGCCCGATGTCACCCCAGAATCGCAGGACGGCAAACAGACTTCCGAAACCGCGCAGCCCGGTCCATCAGCGCCTTTACGCTTAACTCTCCAATATCCCCAGAGCACAGGATCAGTAAGTCGGAACCCGGCGACGACAGCGCAAGCCTCGTACGAGACACGGACGGCCGACCCCACTACATTGGCCTTCTTCTCAAAACTACGGAGCCTCGTGGCGCTGTTAAGCCCGTGCCACGACGATCAGTCGCCGTGCGCCTTGAGCAGTGCTGTGTCGAGGGCTGGGCCGAGGGCGCTGCTGTCGCCTGGGCGTCAGTGAAGGCAAGAACGACGGCGGTAGGGTGATGCAGGATCGCTGGGGGTTGTGTGAGCGTGTAAATTGACGGTGCCGCGGTGGCGACCTGGAGTACTTTCGATTTTAAGATTAAACGAGCAAGCTTGCAGCGGTGGACTTGGTATATACTGACTGCTTGTCGCTACTGTTTAGGCATCATGCGCACCCAGGTCCGCCTGTCACAAGGGGGCAGTTTGCTGCCCGTAAATTGGTGGGCGAGTCAGGTTCGCAATGTCAACACAGCGCGGTCCCCAGGTAACAGCGCAGAGTTCTCCCTAGGGCCCAGCAAGGCTTCGTTGACATGGCAGACGTCCAACAAGCCAAGGATCAGCTACAGGACGAGGCTGAGTCTCAGCGACCGCGGCGCTCTATGCGCCACCAGCCAAATAGACGGTCGGAATCGCCTCAAATTGAACCAGACCAGGACGAGGAGATAGAGAATATCGAGGAGGGAATACGCGTTCAATCTTAACTATAGAGGCCTCATGGTGGCTCCATTACACCATAGTGAATAAAGTGGTGTTGATATTCTAGTGACGTGACCCATACAAGGGGTGGCCCGTCCAGTGGTGGTCTAACTTATCAACCCCTGCGTAAAGCTAATCGAGAACGACGACGACCTCGGCTTCCGGTGGAGCCGTACGCAGCTGCCCGTCGCCGTCTGCTTCGCTATGACGATTAACAAGGCCCAGAGGCAGAGTTTCCGGCGGCTCGGCGTCGACCTCCGGCAGGACGTCTTCGCACACTGCCAGCTTTACGTCGCGCTGTCCCGGGTCACGGACATGTGCACCACTTATCGGTGCCTACCGCGACGGAACCGCCGGGGAGCGTGGCCGCGCAGCTCCGCGCCGGACGCCATACCGTTAAGAACGTGGTGTATAGAGAGGTGCTGCTGCCACCGGCCGCCAATGAGGGCTAAAGAGGCGCATGGGGCGTTCGGACGTCGTCGTCGGCAGCAGCCATCTTACCGGCCTTGCCCTGCGCAAACAGTATTACGGACGGGTTAGTAAAGCGTTCTGCAGGGTACGGCTTCGAAGGTACGTACCTAGGTCACGTGCTTGACAGCTCCGTTTACCGATCTCTTACGTTCCTAAAATGATGCTTTTACTGTAGATTACCGGAAGGGCCGCGATAGCGGCCCTGTAGCTAGTATTCAACTAGGTCTTCAGGCCTCGTCTCACTTAGAAGGCTCGGGGCGACTTCTATATTGATTATCTGACCTATAACTCCGATCTCCTGCCGAGCGTGACAAGTTGTTACATGGCCGGGTCAAACTGGCAAAAAGAAACACCACACTACTCAACATGGACCCGAAAAGGAAGCGCAGACTCTACAATCCATCTAGCCTGGACCACAGACGATCTCCAAGCTGCATACGATGGGTACGCCCCATACTCTGGGTCCGATCAACTCCCTCAGGTGATACGCGTAGCCGGACCTCGAAGCGACCCTCAGGATAGACTACGGCGCAGCTGGAAAACAGCCGACTATAACCAAGCGAAGGCAGAGGCGGCACACCTACCACAGCCAGGGCTACTCGTGGCACCAGAAGAAATGGACAGATACGCCGAAACGTTAACGAAAGAGCTCACCCGGATAGCCGACCTAATTGCCCCCCTCGGCCACTCTAAGGGGAGAGGCAAGGTCTGGTGGAATCTAGACATAAAAGAAGTCATGGAGGAAGAAAGAAGGGCCCAGAGAATATGGCTCTCAGACAAGACGGACTCGGCCTGGCGAGCCCTCCGGCAAGCATCACTCTCGAAGAAGAAAGCGATCCGCAAGGCAAAAACAGCGGCCTGGAGAAACATGCTGCATGAGGCTTCCAGTCAGCCAGCTGGCGTCTGGAACATCGCGAGATGGGCCAGAACCGAAGGGGCCGCACCGCCGCTACCTCCAGCTGTCCCCACGCTTCACACACAGCGAGGCGAAGCAACGAGCCATAAAGAAAAAACAGAGACCTTCCGAGAGAGGTTCTATCCTTCCCCTAAGGCTACGCCTACCGGATTTCGAACAACAAATCGGCTCGCACCGCCTCTCGACATCGACTGCGAGGTGACAGCGGAGCAAGTCCAAGACGTCCTAACCAAGGCAGGCCAGTGGAAGGCGCCTGGACCAGACCAGCTTCCAAACGGATTCCTCAAGCGCTTGGGAAAGCCCCTTTTCCAAGCCTTGGCCTCCCTAGCGGAAGCGTGCTGGCGCATAGGATACTATCCAAGAGCGTTTCGGAAAGCAGTGACCGTTATCCTCCGAAAACCAGGAAAACAGCCAAACGTGTACCACCAAGCTGGCGGATGGAGACCTATTGCGCTGCTTAACACTATGGGAAAGGTAATCGAGAGCCTGCTAGCGCAACGGCTGGCCAGCTTTGCCGAAGAGAACGGGCTGCTCCCAGACGAACAGATGGGCAACCGGAAAGGACGCTCCACGGAAACGGCCCTGCGGCTGCTAACGGACCTGGTCCGCACGACCTGGAAACATGGAGGCACCGCAACCCTCCTTTCGCTAAATATCTCGGGGGCTTTCGACTCGGTTGACAATGGAAAGCTCCTCGCTAACCTACGAACGTTGAGGGTCCCGATATGGACTGTCAACTGGATCCGAAGCTTCTTATCTGACCGATCAACAACGCTGTTTTTCGATGGCCAGGAGTCGAACGAGATCCCAATCCCAGCTGGCGTTCCGCAAGGCTCACCCCTGTCGCCTATTCTCTTCTGCCTCTATACAGCTGGCCTCTATCAAGCTCTCCGCGCCGTCCCAGGAATAGCTGCCATAGCCTTCGCAGACGACACGAACCTCCTCGGCTTCGGCCTAGACCCAGAATAGACCTGCGAGCGGCTGGAAGCCGCCCACAAGGTCTGTAAAGACTGGGCTATCAGCCACGGCATGACCTTTGCAGTCAAGAAATATCATCTAGTCCACTTCGCCCAAAAGCGAAAGGGCCCAGACACTATGATCGTCCTAGAAGGCCACGAAATTCAACCAGAGGACTCGTGTCGCGTACTCGGCGTCCAGATAGATCGACGGTTACGCTGGGATACCCATATCCAGTCGATCTCCAAGAAGATGGCCACGCAGGTCTATGCCTTGGACCGTATAGCCGGCTCGACATGGGGTGCGTCTCTTCAGCGAGCCCGCCAAGTCTACATAGCAGTCGTACGGTCTTCTATTGGCTATGGAGCCTCCGAATGGCACCATCAGATCTCGAAAAACAGAGCCAAGACGTTGGATCACATCCAGACCGAGTGCCTCCGCACAGTTACAGGAGCTTTCAAAGCCACGGCTGCCGCAGTAGTAGAAACGGAAGCTCACGTGCCCCCCTTAGACACGTGGCTCAACAGAAGGGTAGCGGCATCGGAAGGGAGGCTACAACAGCCGCGCATCGCGTCACTTATCCAAGCAAGATGCCACAAGGCAGCCAGATGGATCCTAACAAGGCCGACTCAGCGGCGCAGACCAAAAGGTCCGGAAGTCCCCGACCGCAAGAAGTGGCTAGACGAATGGCTAGCGGGAGACTCGGCAAGCAAGGCCGAGGAGAGAGACTGGCTCCAGAGATGGCAGAAAACCCAGACATCGCGGCAAAACGAGACATCGCGAGCTCCAACAGCCACCAAAAGGCCACCAGACAAGCATGTCCTCAAGCTTCATAAGGGGCTCCATAAGGCCGAGAGCTCGATCCTCGTCCAGGCAAGAACCGGCAAGATTGGGTTACGAGACTTTCTCTTCAAACGTAGAGTTCCAGGCTTCGACAGCCCATGGTGCGACTGCGGTCAAGGCAGGGAGACCGTCCGGCACATCCTCGTTTTCTGCCCAAGGGAAAGAGAAAGACGAGAGTATCTCGTCCAAGCTCTAGGAGAACCGATAGACACGGACAGGATGCTCAACACCCCAGGGAAAGCAGGGATTATGGCGAGATGGCTACTCCGCTCGGGCAGGCTGGGCATGTTCCAGCTGGCAAATCAGCTTATCAGCTAGGAAGCGGGCACACTGAGCCGGATCTTGGTATAGCAGGCCAGAGAGCAGATAAGAGCGGTGCGACGCAGCGGAACCTAGGTTTTTCACCCGGCCGGACGTCAGCCCGGAACGGTTTTCCTAGGAAAAGATACGCAGGGGGTCCTCATGGCCTAAATAGGTCGCTAGGTGTAAGAATAATAATAATAATAATAATAATAATAATAATAATCATGAATGAACGTCCCGCTCGCCGACCGACCTCTCAGTATCGGTCGTGTGGACGATCCGGCCCACAGCCGCATTGACCATTCAATGACTGGGCCAATAGCGTGGCGGTAGGGCACGATAGAAGAATTTTTAGAGATAACACTCTAGCGAAATGGAATGCTTCCCAAGCCTGTGGTCAGATTGTCGAACAAGCTGAGAAAATGCCTGATTGGGCCAACAAGCCAGCTCCACCTCCCCTCTCCGTAGTCCTGCCCCTGCAGCCGGTGTCGGGCAACCAAACCCATCCACGGCCACGCGCTGCCCTCCCATCTGCTCGAGTCTCGGGAGGCTCGCATGCGTGTCCCATGTCGTGCAATTGTTTTCTTCGCGCCGATTCGACCCGATGACGAAAAGGATGGGGTCAATGGATTAGTGGATGGACCGAGACACCAGGATCGCAGTGCGGGACACGGGCCCTTCAGAAGCACCTTGCGATCTTGACGCCATGGCTGCGTGAGGCTCCCACGAGCTCTGTAGTAGGTGAAAAACCAGGGGTGAGTGAGGAGGAAAGGTTGAACCCCGGGTGAGTCTTGGGTGAACAGGAATGCAGGGTGGTACGGTGTACTGCCAAACCCTTCCACTCAGATGCTTGCTATTAGGTTGTGCTGCCTTGGAATATGCACAAGAGCTTGGGCAATCAGATTTCAGACCAATTCATGTGCGACACAACACAATGACTACCCCACCAGCCGCGTCCCTCTTCTCTGCTTGAGGCAGGACAATTACAGATTTTAGCGCGACCCACCAGTACATAGCATAGCGTGAACGAAACTCACTGCAACGAGCTTGCTCCACGGTGAAGAATAGGTATTCTCAGCATAATTCGATGTACTCTTCAGTCACTCCAAGCACCAGTCACGTCGCCTTATTGGTTAAATAACCTTCCGCCCAAATCTGCCATTTCTGGGCCCAAAAAGGTACCGGCTCATGGAGGTGTTGGTCTTTGGGTGTCTTGGGCATACTGCGTCAGGTGAGGGGTTTTAAGGCAGCACGTGGTGCCTAGTCTGTTGCCTTATTGGATCATGCTGAGACGATAGTAGACTCGGTTGCCCCATGGCTTAGCGACTTCTATAACTTCTTCGCCTCCTCGTACTTCCTGGAGGCCTGGGGCGCGATAAGGCCGTGGAAGCAACCTGTCCGAAGATGTTCCTGGAGTATAGGCAAGAAGGGGTACGCAGATACTGTCGAGGCACTGGGCAGGTAGATAGTAGGGGTAGAGGTCTGGTGACATTAATCTTTGTCTTTCTTTTGCGTGGGTCTCACCCTTTGCTTCTTATAGTCTGCTGCTACCTGTCGGCTACCTCGCCATTTTTTGTTGAGGTCCCTGCCCCCGAGATCCCAATCTTATATTCTTTGTGCTGCGCTTGAGCCCCTTCTTCTGACACAACCGCCAGGACCTCACAATACGTTTTGCAGCAGCTTGCCACTTCGAGCCCACATGTCAATACCGACAGCTGTTAAACGAAGGCAACAAGATCCAAGGGGAGGAGTGTAATTCAAGAGAGAGAGAGAAATAATGTGACAAGAGAAGGGAAGAGACACTCCCTGGAGGCAGTTGGTCAAAAAGAGAGGGAGATGGGACACTAGACTGGAAGCGCGGTGCCGTAGAAATGAAGAAGGTAAGCATGATACTAGCATGAGCACTTTACAATGTGGCCGGGAACTGCCTATCGCAAATGGCCCTTGCAACGCACAACCTCGTAGCCAAACTTCGACATTCCCCGAACGCAACACCACCTGCTCTGACCCATCTTCTCAATCAGCTGACGTCCATGGGCTTGTTTGAGCACCGCTATACAGTGAGCGGCAGCCGCTAGGCCGAAGCTATGGCGCCATCCCTCCGCTCAGTAAAGGTGACCAACAGTGGCGTCTTGTTCCAAGTGCCGAGGACGATCTGTTCGCTGTGCCAGCGAGCTTGGTTCGGAGCGACGGCCCAGTCGAAGCGGAGGTTGATGCGCGCGAGCACAATTCGCATCTCCATGTAGGCCAAGTTCTTGCCGATACAGTCGCGCGGGCCATAGCTGAAGGGGCGAAAGACGGCGCGATTGTCCCCGGCGTACCGCGGGTCGTAGTACGGGTGCGTTGATTGTAGCCACCTCTCCGGCTTGAACGCGTCGGGTTCGGTGAAGTGCGCCGGGTTGCGAAATGTCGCGTAGTTGTTTACGTTGAGAAGGGTCTGTTCCTTCGTATTAGCCAAGCTCGTCTTCCCCGCAAAATGATGATACTCACTCCCTTGGGCACAAAATTGCCCTCTATCTCGGCCCCGGGCGAGACGCGGGGCGGCACCTCGACGGCGGGCGGATAAAGGCGCAGCGTTTCCTCGATGCAAGCCATCAGGTAGGGCAGCTGGGATACGTTCTTCATGTTGACCTCCGCCTCAGAGGTGTAAGCGGCGCGAACCTCGGCCTGCAAGCGGGCGAGCGCCTCCGGGTTATGGCCGAGGAGGAAGAACGCACCGGCCAGGGCCGTCGACGTAGTCTCACTCCCGGCGACGATGAGCAGCGGGCCTGTGAGGCGCTTTTCTGTCGGCGTCATGCCCTCCTGGCCGTTGCGCGTCTTTCGGTTCACGTACGTGATGAAATCGCGCCGGCCCGGCTTCTCGCCCTGCGCCAGTCGTGCCTCGGCCTTGCTCTCCGAAATGGTCATCATGGTCCGCATCTGGTCGATGAACTTCTTGTCCGCGATAAGGGGAAACACTGGCTTCAGCGCCGGGTAGTAGTCGAAGAGCCGGCTCAGCGCGAAACCGGGCAGCGTATCGGTGATGATGCGGACCCAGGGATGGTAGTCGCCCCGATCCAGGCTATGGAAGGCGTCGCCAAAGGCGAGGTCACCGATAATGTCGAACGTCAGAAAGTTCATCCAGTCGACGACGTTCACACGGTGGCCCTCGTGCGCGTGCTCGGCTATTTTGCTGATGAGCATGTCGACGTATTTCATCACGAACTCCTGCTGCTCGGCTAGGGCAGTCTCGCTGAAGGCGTGGGCGAGGTGACGGCGCTGGCGGCGATGCGCCTCGCGGGGCGCGCTGATAATGCCTTCGGCGTTACTAGCGCCAAAGAACTTGGCGACTTTACCAAACTCGATGCCGCCCGGCTGGTGGGCAAAAATTTGTGGCCAGGCGACGCTGCCGTCGACAGAGAGGGAGTTGGGTCCCACGCGCACGACGGGCCCGTAGCGCCGGTGCAGTTCAGTCGTCCGCCTGAACCATGTCCCCTGAACCATGGCCTGGATGTGCTGCGGCAGCTCTGTCACGGCGTATCGCGCTGGCCCCGGGAAGGCGGCGAGGGGGTGGAACCAAATCCGGTAGATACATACGCCGATGACAGTTACGAGGGGCTGTATCCGACGTGACTTTGTCAACACGGAACGTGCTCTAAAGCGGGCGAGATACTTACAATGAGGGCTAGGGCCAGAGCTGTCGGCCCCGAGGGGAAGAACAGAGCCCCTGGTAAGGCGTGCTTGAATTCCGGAAGAGATTCCATGATAGTTATTTGTATTGTTGTCACTTTTTTGTTTGGAAGCTTTCACGCAGGGCACGCCGCAAGCTTTATATGCCCTGGGTTGTCTCGTAGAAGGGAGAGCATAACAGGTCTAACACTATATCCACTCCTCGGCATATGCTACTACTTGACTTCGAGCAGAATCGGTTGACAAGTGGGTACCCTAATGACTACCTCCTAGGAGACAACACACTCGCAAAAGGGACAGTATTCCTCTTCACAGATCCAGGTCACTCGCATTCGCATAAGGTGTCGTCTTTGAGCCATTCAAGTGGATCCGACCAACCAAATGCCGTTGGCATCCGACCCGGTTTCGTATCTTGGATGTGTTGTGGTATCCACAGTTTCGGGTCTGGGCACCAGGGGCGCGACGTGCGACGGACTACTTCAACTTCCCGAGCCCGGCGTGTCTGCCCCGTAGATTCTCGACTATCCCACGGACTTATCGGCCCACGTCTGCACCCGGTGGCCTCCGATGCATGATCCATACAAAAAGGCTGCGGCGTTAAGTTGCACTATATCCGTGATCCAGATACCCACAAGCCCGCGGCGAGATGCCCATGGCGACTCGGACAAGGAGTAGTCGTTCAGGAGGGGTGGTACACAGAACGAAGGTTTGATGTACAGTTTTGTCAGTCAATAGTAAATCGTAAACGGGAAAGCGGAGATGGTACGCATGAAAGCGAGCAGACCCGGTGATCAAACGCCACAGCCGCTTTGGGAAGATGGGCCATCCCAACAGGTCCAGTGACCGCATATTTTAGCGTTTCCTCACCAGTACTCCGGATTTTCAGACGAGACCTTAGATTTAAGCGTACGTTTTACGGCATTTGAGTACTGTTAGTAGGTCACAAGTAACTTTTAGCCCCCGTTTCTGTGACGCTGTCATCTATCTGGTTTGTTTGAACTCCAGCCCAAAATTTACTTTTCCTGAACCTGTTGGGATATACGCATTGCCTGCCTTCATTGTCTGGGTCTTCTTTCCGACAGGCGATGCAACACCTCGTCTTGTCCTATATTTTTCATATTAACCCGACCCCCCCCCCCCCCCCACCCCCAACCCTCAACGGCGCTTCCATGCTCAAGCCCTTCGGCGTCGACGACGCGCGGCTCCTCGCCTGCCAACCCATCAATCCCGGCTCGGCATGCACCACCGTGACGACCTATACTCTGCGTACCCCACGTATTATTCCCAGTTGAATGTGGGTCTCTTACGGTATCCTTATCTTGCGTAGAGCGGCTAGTATGGGATATTGTACATGCAGCTACCGTGAAGGCCGCAGCCTTGGCGGGATTCCATGCCGGTGAAGACCCTATGGGCAAGTGCAGAGTCAGTGTAGAAGTATTAGTTCGCATCATTCAGTGGCACTTTGCAAATGGGACATTTATTGGATACGTCCTGTCTGGCAAACCAATGTGTCCGAGTGACACCTCTGAAAACACACCCTCGGACGCCTTTATTCATTTATTTATTATTCTTATACCTAGCGACCTACCTAGGCCATGAGGACTCCCTGCGTATCTGAGCCTAGGAAAACCGTTTTAGGCTAACGTGCGGCCAGATAAAAAATCTAGGTTCTGCTCTCTGACCAGCTATACCGAGATCGGGCTTAGGTGCCCGCTTCCTAGCTAATAAGATGATTTGCTAGCTAGGACATGCCCAGCATGCCCGAACGGAGTAGCCATCTCGCTCTAGTCCCTGCTTTCCCTGGGGTATCGAGCATCCGGTCCGTGTCTATCGGTCCTTCTAGCGCTTGGACAAGATGCTCTCGTCTTTCTCTCCTTTGGGCAGAAACCGAGGATGTGCCGGACGGTCACCCTGCCTTGACCGCAATCGCACCATGGGCTATCGAAGCCTAGAACCCTGCGCTTGAAGAGGAAGTCTCGCAGCCCGATCTTGCCAGTCCTTGCCTGGACGAGGATTAAGCTCTCAGCTTTGTGGAGCCCCTTATGAAGCTTGAGGACGCGCTTGTCTGGCGGCTTTTTAGTGGCTGCTGGAGCTCGCGACCTCTGGTTTTGCCGTGATATCTGGCTTTGCTGCTATCTCTGGAGCCAGTCTCTCTCCTCAGCCTTGCTTGCCGAGTCTCCCGCTAGCCATTCGTCTAGCCATTTCTTGCGGTCGGGGACTTCCGGACCTTTTGGTCTGCGCCGCTGAGTCGGCCTTGTTAGGATCCATCTGGATGCCTTGTCGCATCTCGCTCGGATTCCTGAGGGTCGCTTTGATATCCTGCCACACGTACAACTTGGGGGAGGTTGTCGGATCTAGCGTACGGGCCATATCCGTCGTGTGCAACCCGGAGATCGTCTGTGGCCCACGTTAGGTTGATCGTAGAGTCTGCGTATCTTTTTCGAGTCCATATCGGTGTTACGGGAGGTGTGATCAGCTGGAGTCTCTAAGATTCTGCCAGCTGGAGTAGCTTATCGGCTACCCTGTGAGGTCGGACGCTGTATCCTCCCCAGACGGTGTGGTGAACGTTGAAATCGCCCACGAGGACTGTTCGTCTCGGCTAGGGTCCGGTATAGAGGGTTTCGATAACTGGCAGGTTCAGCTTGCTTTTAGACCTAGGAGGCGAGTATACGCAGATGATTGTTATAGGACCATCAGGCAGCTGGATCGTGAGGTGACACCTATCTGGCTGCGCCTCGTAGGTCCATTGCGCTGGGGAGTACTTCTTATTGATGTAGATGCAAGCTCTGCCTCCCACGGTAGCGTAGAGAAGGTGGTACGGAGAGGATCTCGGGCAGTAGGTAGTCGGCATATACGGGTTCTTCCAGAGCTCTCGTATAGCAAGTATGTCGTATTCCTCATTGATGGCATCTACCACTGGCGCCTGTGTTGGTTTGCGTATATGCGTGTTCTAATGTAGGATTCGAAGCGCTGTCATGGACGGGCGTGGATGCTATCCTGTGTCGGCTCCGGCCTTTCGATGTCCATGTCGTCTGCTGCTTCGTGGGTTCTGCTGCGGGCTCTGCCAGTGCTTCTAGTGCGGCAGCTAGTTGCTCGGCGCTTCCGCGACTGTACTGTCTGCCAGTCTTCGGTTGTTGGCTTAGGGAGCTCTTGCGAGGGTAGCGCGAATCCCTTCGGTCTTGAGATATAAGCAGCTTTGGCGATCTGGACTTGCTCCTGGCGGACCGGGCACTCTTTAGACCACGCTGTGTGCGGTCCTCGACATGCCGGGCAGCAGTACCGGTTCTGGTTCTTGGTTTCTGGGCATTCTTTGTCGTTATGTTTAGTCAAAGAGCAAAGCCCACACCTTCGTGCGTGCTGGAAGACTCTGGCAATATGTCCGTATCGATAGCAGTGGTAGCATTGCCTAAGCTGCGCTCCTTCAGCGAAAGGCTCGCATGGATAGTAGCCGTACTGCCAGATAAGGCCATCTCGGCATAGCTGTTCCACTTGCTGGACTGTGGCGACGGCGATGTATAAGGCCGTGACCTTCCTAGATGAAGTCCTGGCGTTACGAGGGAGCCTTGCTTCTAGGACGTCGATAGGGCCACCGGGCTGGTTCCGGAGCTGGGCTCCTAGCTGCCCTTGGTTCGTCTCTATGGCTTCCTTGTGGATACCATGGGCCACCACCAGTATCTTTCTCTTCTGGATAGAGGCGCTCTCTCCGAAGGCCTCGGTGGTCCAGTCCCGGTCGGTTTCCAGCATTCGCTTCTCCTCTGCTGTCTTGCAGGTAATAGCGTAATCTCCGCTGGGAATCCTCCGTGCGGCTACTGCTGCTTCTCTGCCTGCTGCTGCGTTAACTTTCCGCACGATCTCCTCGTAGGTGCGACCTTCGGTTCCCACGGTCTTAACTGTGACCTCTCGTTCGTGTCGAGGAGGCAGTGTCTTAGCTACCTGCGGGGCCCTAGGTGTAGGAGCGGCGGTAGGGGCAGTAGCGGCTGTAGCGTACGTCTTAGGGGCCTTGATGTCCCTACGAATGGCCTGCAGCGCATTCTCGATGGCATCGATACGTCTTTCGATGCTGGTCTGATTCTTTGGCTCCTCGGCCGTCTGGGCCGCCTCTAGGACCGGGATAGCAATTTGAGCTGCTGTGGCTATAGCTGCCATATCCGGTTCACCAGCTAGGAAGCGCTTAAAGCTATTAATCGCGCTGCGTATAGCATCTAGACCATGTCCAGGTGCTGTGAGGCTGTGTGGTGATAGCGTTCTCGAGTCCGGAGGCGTCGGCTCGGGCAGTGGGGCGGGCCGTTGGAGGCTCCCACCACTCGCGCTTTGCCCCGAGGGTGGTGGATCAACCATTTCTGGGCTAAATGTAGCCCTAGGAACAGTTTCCGGGCTATCCGGTGGCTTATAAAGTCGTGGTTGTGGAGTTATCGCCGTGTGGGGTCAGTTTCGAAAGGCTTTTTTTTGAACTTGGAATAATTCCCTTTAGCCTTTTAATATGAGTGACAGATCTTCAAAGTAAGTAAAGGAACTAGTACTTCGTATATTAACAGCGGATAGCGCGCTAGTGACTATACCGCAGCGTTAAGACCTTTAGGAGCTGTAGAAGGCTTTCGATATTTTTACCGCTAGTAACGTCGCTCACGAGTAACTAGTTAAGCAATCAAAAGCTATGCTCGAGAGATCGCGACCTCGAAAACAGCGTCGAGCCCTTCCTAGGTCTCAATAGGCGTTTATCAATATTGAGAACACCTCGTAAGCAAGGGATCAAGCTAAGGGTTAAAGCAGGCCGAGTCCGCATACGGAGGTCTGGGCGCTAGTAGCTAAACAGACGATCGGAAACACTAGAAATTGAAGATAGTTAGGATCAGGAGATAGAGGACCTTGAAGAGATACAGGTCAGACATTAGCTTACTAGGCCTAGTTATGGCTATAAGACACTAAAACCCAGCTTGAGGGGCCTCACGATAGGTTTGGTGGCCTAAGTCTGGGTGGGCCTAAGTGGCGGGTGTTGACCTTACATCAGATTCACTTGAAAGCCCACACTTACATGTGTTTCTTTACGCCGAACTAATTCCCGCGTCCTACCGTCTAATCACGAATCAACTCATCGAGTTTCAAGTGAGTAAAGAGCTCCACGCTTTCCTTTTCCCTCCAGTCAAGCAACTCCATCGAAATCTCGTTCTCCGCATCTCCCACACCAGCAGCACGTGAGACACTCCAGAAGCGGTCATCCACGCCAACGTACCGTAGGTGGGGCGCGGCTGCCGACAGCTGCTTAGCTAAGGATTCTCCCAAGTCCATTCGCTCCTGACGCCCACACGACGTACTGATCCGGCCCTCATTCTCCAAAAAAGAGGAAAGTATGACAGCAAGCTGGGTCAGCTTGGGGAGCCTGGCCAAGAATTGCTTTAGAGCACCCACCTCCTCGCTGTCGGTGCCATCCCACGAAACTGGGGTTACATGGACCGCCAGACCCTCCAGCGTATCGGCGTTGCATTCGACAAGCAATTCCAAAATCTCGGACGCCGAACTCATCCAACGGTTTTCGTTGACATCATATCTGTCGCGGCGGAGCTCGAGGTGTGTCATTCTGAATGCTAATGGCAAATTGGGGTACGTGTCGGTTTTTCGCAGGAGTTGAGCCATTTCGGACTGAGCCTCCTGGTAGCCAAAAGACACTGCTAGCTGACGCGCCACATCTGGTTTCATGCCACACAGAACCGGCAGTATAACCGAGTCCCCCAAAGTAGCAGAGAACCTTCGAAGGTTCGGGCAGTGTGAGAAAATGAAAGTCAAAGGGGGTTCGAGATTAATTTCGTCGTTAAACACGAGGTTGCCCACGTATTCGTTTCGTACTTGAAGCTCCTCGAGTCCCGACAAGTCGACCAACTTCTGGAGCGGCCGCTCGGTCGTTGGGAAGAGGATTGACCCACATCGTAAAGACTTGAGCGGAAGGGGTGCGCCACCTAGGTCGGCGTATTGGTCGCAGAGATTGTCGAAAAATCCCTTAAAATCGTAATCAGGGTGAAATTCGCTGCCTATTTGCATGGTGTTGGTGTCTAAGGATAGCTCGAGCTTCCGGAGGCGGGGTGATTTGCTCAATACGGTAGCCAGTTGGCGTCGCCACACAAGAAGGTTATCGAACATTTTGTTAATCGTAAGCTCTTCCAAATTCGAGAAGCCAAGAACGCCTTGAAATCCGTATAGTCTGTAATTTTCGAGAATTTGTGGTGTTGCGAGATCGTTTGGTGTTGTGTGCCCCGGCGAGTAGGGATCAAAGGCCAAGCATAGGATTGTTAACGTTATGTCCCAGGGGTACTCAATATGTATAGTTTTGAGGGGTCTTGGTAAAGCTTGCAGCGAGCGTAACGTTGTCGTTGCTAGCGGTAACTCGATCCAGCTGCAACGATATGAGAAACCATTTAAGACTGGTGTTTGGAAGAAGTTCATTAAGATAGAATAGGAAAGAGAAGATCGGAAACAAACACGGGGTTACTCAACAGAAACCACCTTGAAACCTCGGGGTAGTGGCTTACTTGAAAGACTGCAAATTTGTCATCAATGGCACTGCCTTCGCAAAGGCATTGTTCAGCTCCTTCGCATTGGTCCCGCCGTGGAAGGATATGCTCTTCGTGTAGCGGAGACACACCGCATTATCGAGCGCCTGCAGTTCCTGGCCGTTCGTAATGCGGATGTCGCGATAGAGAAACGGCGTGAATTCGACATTGAACTGCCTGCTGACAAGGCATAAGGTGTGTAGCAAGGCTTGGTTTTGGATCTTTCGTGCTTGGAATCAGCGTCTGGGCGCGACGAGGAAGGGGCTAAGCGCGCCATTGTCGCATTGCATACCTGTTCGCCTACAGCGCGTAGAATGACGCTGTTACGCGCCACCGCAGGGCTAGCCGACGCCATGGTGAAAAACAACGTCAGAACACGCCGAACGAGAAAAAAAAATTGGCCGATCGTAAATTGCAGCGATTGATTGACCTGGACCGTTCGTGGACTGAAGCGAGAAGACGGGACAGCGTGGGTCTCCTATGAAAGATTCACGATCGGTTGTTTCGGCAACGTGGGAACTAACGACCGGTCCGTGTTTCTCCGAGTGACTAAAGGGTAAATTGGGTCATATGTCTCCACTTTATAACCCCTGCGTTTATCACCTGACATGAGTAGTGTGGTGTTATTATTATTATTATTATTATTACTATTATTATTATTATCGATAGTATGTCCCGCTATGCGTGTCGGGACTCCTATCTCTCCTACATAGCTGAGTCCATTCGCGACGGCCCAATCGTGGATCTCGAGCCCTGCGTTTTGGGTTTGTCGGATGCCCGGATCCCAGGCGCTGTACCATGCGTTAAAGTCCCCCGCGACCACGCAATTGGGTGGCGGTTGCAAAGCCAAGAGGAGTCGTGTCGCCTGGCTAAGAGGCTCATTTGGGGGTCTGTATACGTTAATGAAGGTGAAGTGGTCCAGTTCGAGCCATAGGAGGTCTCTCGTCTGCCATGGCCGCTTTTGTCTCGTCTTTAGCCTGCTGTCTTTCCGGGTATAGGTCATAACCCGGGGCTGATTAGTGATGCTGTCCCAGTGGTCGACCGGGACGTAAGCACTGTAGCCTGGGTGCGAGTTGAATCTGTTCCTGCCGTCGTTCATAACGGATGGCTCCTGTACGAGGATCACATCGATGTGGTCCTCCCAGCATTGCTGCAGTAGCGCCGTGTGTGCCGGCGGCGATTTGCCTACGTTAGCCTGCACTACCTGTAGGACTTGTCGCCCTAGTCTAGTGCGTGTCGTGTGCGTCCGATCGTTTGCCCTATTCATAGTCGACACTAGCTATGCTGTCGAGCACGCGGTAGTTTATGCGTGGCATGTTCCGTTGGCTGCGCTTCTTCCTGTTCTCCTGGGTGGGCTGGGGCCGTCTTCCTAGGGTTTCCATGGCCGTGTGATTCGGGTTCTCTATGGCTACATCGACGATGTGCCTGTCAGCATTAGGTGTGTTCAGTATCTGGCTGGCTTCTTCTTGTGTGTTGCCTCCCTGGCTTGTTCCTTGCGGTTGGGCTGTCTTGTAAAGCAAGCTACCGGTCTGGCGGATCTTAGCGAGCTCATTTCGTGTAAGGCGTACTAACTTGCCCTTCTTCACCACTGGCTTCGCCGGGCAGTTTTCGTGGCTCGCTGGAGCGGGCCCGTAGCAGTTCGCACACCGTGGGCGTTCCTGGCACGGCTGTGGGTGGTTATGTCCTGCCGGGAGTCGAGCGTTACAGTTCTCGCATCTATCAGCTCGCGTGCAGACTCGGCTCGGGTGGTATCCTTGGCATCCTGGATTGTGTCGGCTGGGAGGCGTGCGCTTTTCGATCAGCCGGGCGGGCCCGCTCGCTGCGAAGAGCCAAAACGGACGGACTTTCTGTAGGAACGAGACAATGCATGATCTCTTGTTCGTCCCGGGGGCCGGCTCCTGACGTGACCATCGCACGCTCACAGGCTCGATGCCAGTCTGCGCAATGACTTCATCTCGTAAGAGTGCTTCGGTCTCGAATGTCTCGCCGAAGATGTTCGGAAGGCGTGTCGGGCAGCCAGGGACCACATAATTAACCCACGTGACCGGGACCTCAACTGCGTTAGCTCGGAGGCTTCGTGCTAGTTCTTCCTTCCTTCGGAGAAGTATCTCCTTTGTTTCCTTGTTTCTTGGGCGGACGGCGACGCCCGTAGCTGTATGGTAGACATCGGGGACGTCGATCAGAGATAGGTCGAGGGTCTTACACACGACCTGTCGTAGGGCAAAGTTGTATTGGGCATGTGCCCAGTTTCGGTGTGCCTCTGGGATCCTCACGAGAACTCGGAGATCCTCTCGTTGATTCGCTTGCTGGATCCGCTTGTTTGCACCGTCTTGAGGCGGTGGTTTCTGTCCCGCTCCTGGATCGTGTCGCTCTGGGCCACCACTATCTGCTTCAGGTCCTAGATCTCGGTTCGGGAGTGCGCGACGACCTCCAGGATCTTCTAGAGGTACGTCTTAACTGTGCCCCTATCGCGGCTCTGTTCGGTCGTGTCGGGTGCCTCGGCTTCTCCATCTTCTTCAGCGTCTCGGTTCGCTTTCTCTTAGCTTCTGGTGGTCGGCTTCGTTGCGCGATTCGATCGTCTGATGGCCACCGTGGCGGGCTTCGCGGTGGTCGTCGCGTTTGCGTTTTGCGACCCCACCCTAATCGTTTCCTCGGCACGGCCCGCCATGGTCGCGTCTCTCCGCGCCACCTCGGCTCACTCAATTCACTACCTTTTCGGCTCAACGAAAGAACCATATCGCGATCAATACTATATACCGCGGGGTTCTCTCAGTGTATTATAATGTCTATTTTGAGTACAGTATACCCGCAAAAACGTGATAGCGGATCGTCCCTCGCTGCGGAGCACTCATACACCTGTATAACTGCCTCAAGAGGACTAGTGCGTCTACACCTCCGTCATCGACCTTATTGCAACAACATCCCTTAGCTTACGACCCTCTCTTCCTTTGCGACCGTGCTGTAACTGCTACGATGGAGGTACCTCCAGACTCTCTCCACAATACAGTATATGACGACTTTTTTGGGGGGGGGTTTAAGCATATCGGAAGGGAACGAGTGGAAGTAGTCCACAGAGGACATCGATTCTAGTGAAGGTGACGAAGAGGGATACGCCTTCTGTCTACGTAAACGTGATGAGTTATTAACCAGGAAAAATCGGGCAAACATCGAGTTTGCATACTACCTCCTAGAATTCGCGAAGTCCAGCACCTACAGTGTATCCCAGGAGTCGGATGTAGAATGGCAGGAGTTCACGAAGACGGCGACCTCCGGACAGAAGAGTCGAGCCGGGCTTATGAAAGAGCTGGAGAAAGTAGCAGGGCTCTGGGGTAAGAATTTCATACATGATTATTCTATTGCGGGGAGAGGAATCAATTTCGCCATCCATCTCGCTGACGCGGCAATGAAGAACCGGAACTGGGCGACGGACGCCTTGCTCCGATTTCAACAAATCGTTCGCCGGCGGATGCAACTAGCCCAGAAGGGCCGACACAAGTTCGTGCATCCGCTCGAAGTGACGAATCTAATCAATGCGAAGTCCTGAACAACCAATGGCCCTTACTCGAGGCTCAAAGACATTGATGGCGAGCCGTTGCCGCTGAATCCCCCCAGTGCAGAGCAACTACCGGATGGCTACCGCTTCGATCATTATGGACTGCTTGTCCCGGAAGACCAAGCTGCGAAAGGTCCCGCCAAAGCCTTGTTGCGGGCGCGCAGGACGCAAGTGTCCATATGATGCATCCCATGTGAGGCCAAGCATTGAGACCGCAGGCGAGTCGGAAAGAAGAGGAACGGATACTACGGACGCATCGACCCACGACAGAGCTAATACTGCGAGCACGCCGAACTCAGGTTCTCCTAAAGCGACCCCTGAGACGAATCAAACAAGTGTAACAGGCGACCTCACTGTCAAGAGGGATGGCTGAGACACAAACCGCGACGGTACTCCTAGTCTGACCTATGCAACGGCCTCCAGGAATCCGCTACGGAGGAGCGTACATGAGGAGGCTAAGGAAGGCCACATACGATCCCTAGGGTCGCCAACCCTACCTGATCCGCTGTCGCTCTCTTAATAGCGAAACAGGACGTTCGGAACAAGCCAAAGCTGAAGCGTTGTGCAACATGGCTCTGCTACGTCCTCAGCGAAATGCGGTTTAAACGTAGAACGACTGAAAACGCTTGCTAGCCGGCTGCCAGTCGCAGTAGCGAACACCTCAGCCGTGAAGAGTTCGCTGGCAAAGGACCCAGGGACATCAAAAAGGGCCTCCAGGATGCCTTTGAAAGACAATGCGCGGCCTCGTTTCCGGCAGATCCCATGCACTCCTAGACGTCCAAACGACAGTTGACCGCCAGTTTTGTATCAGATTCTAACGTTTCCGGTGTATGAGCCCTTCTTTCCATAGGAGCCAAATCATATTTCTACGTCTCAGCATGTCGCAGCCGGTGGTCGCTACGGTCCGATCCCCCCGACTCGTTCTTTCCTTTCTCAACTCATGGCTAGACGAGTGGCTGATCGAAGACTCAGGACACAAGGCCGAAGAGAGAGATTAACTGCAGAAATGGAAGCAAGGTCAGCCAATTCAGGTATCAAGACGGGCAGAAAAAACCAAGAAGCTGCCAGACAAGTGCGTCCTTCAGCTCCACAGCGGACTGAACAAGGCTGAAAGCTCGATCTTCGTCCAGGCAAAAATGGGCAAAATTGGATTATGTGACATTCTCTATCGCCGCAGAGTCCTAGGTTTTGATAGGCGGGTAACGTAGATGTCATATCAGCCGGCCATGCAGATCAGCCGGCCACTTCCTACTAATTTCGACTGTGTCAACTTTACCATGACATAACTCCACCACGAATCATGGCAAAGTCTTCAAACGAGCCTCAGATTACCCTGGCGGTCCAAATGATCCAAATGGACCCAAAATTATCCGTCCGACGTGCTGCATCTATCTTCAACGTCCCCCGATCAACCCTCACCGACAGAATGAACGGGATATGCGCCGTGCAGGATACCCGATCGGTGCGCCATCCACTGACGGAACTGGAGGAGAATGTGATTGTAACGTATATCATGGACCTGGATTCGCGAGGATTCGCGCCCCGGATGCTTGACGTGGAAGATATGTCCAATGTCACCCTCGCGACGCATGACGCGTCACGCGTCGAGACGCGTTGGGCCTCGAACTTCATTAAGCGACAACCGCAGCTTAAGACGCGTCTTTCTCGTGCATACGACTACCAGAGGGCCCGCTGCGAGGATCCCGAGAAGATCGCGGCTTGGTTTGAGCTTTTCCGCAATGTGAGGGCGAAGTACGGCATCCTCGACGAGGATCTATACAACTTCGATGAGACAGGCTTTATGATGGGCCAGATCGCAGCCTCCATGGTCGTTACGGACGCCGATCGCGACGGAAAACGCAAGAAGATCCAGCCGGGTAACTGGGAATGGGTTACCGCCATTCAGGGCGTGTGTGCGGACGGCTGGTGTGTCCCGCCGTTTATAGCGGTAAAAGGCAAAACCCATCTCGCGAACTGGTATACCGACAGCACCCTACCACGCGACTGGGTAATCAAACCTACCTCGAATGGATGGACCGATAACGAGACAGGCCTGGACTGGATTCGGCTTTTCGATAAACACACTGCCACGCGCACAAAGGGCCCATATCGGATGCTAGTCATCGACGGGCATGAGAGCCACGTTTCGGCCGAATTCCAGGCTTTCTGAAAAGAGAAGAACATCATCACGATCTCTATGCCTCTGCACTAGTCGCATCTACTCCAGCCACTTGACGTTGGGTGTTTTGGTCCCCTGAAGCGGGCGTACGGTCGCGAAATCGAAGGGTTCATGAAGGCGCATGTGAACCATATTACGAAGGCCGAGTTCCTTATCGCCTTCCAAGCCGCGTTTTCGAAGGCTTTTACGCCTGAGAACGTCAAGGCGGGATTCTACGGCGCCGGTCTACTGCCTCTTGACCCAGAAAAGGTCATCTCGAAGCTTGATGTGAAGTTATCGACACCTTCGCCGACGGGGAGCCTCCCGATGGCAGCCATCCCATGGGCCTCTCAGACGCCGCACAACCCGGCCGAGGCGACTTCGCAGATTGATTATATCCAGAATCGAATCCGCCGTCACCAGGGAAGCTCTCCGACACCGATTTTGTCGGCAGTTGACCAGTTTGCGAAGGGTGCGATGGCGATAATGCACGAGAATGCCCTCTTAAAGGCCGAGGTCCAAAACCTTCGAAAAGCGAATATCAGCCTCGCGAAGCATCGCAGGGCAAAGAAAACTCATATACGAAAAGGAGGCGCACTTAGTATCGGCGAGGGACAAGATCTTTTAGATCAAAAGGACGTAAATACGCAGTTAGGGGAAGGAACGCGTGCGAGTAGTAGTCGTGCGACGCGGTCGCGACCGCGCGAACAGTGCTGTGGTATCTGCGGAAACGTCGGTCACAATGCGCGCACGTATGGAATCGATGTAGAAACCTCCGGAGAGTCTTATTCCGATGAATTTGGATTGATTTAAGGCGTTATGGTTGCGCAGTTGGTTCATTTGTTGTGAAGGTGCTGAAAAGTGGCCGGCTGATCGGCATGGCCGGCTGATATGACATCTACGTTAATGGTCGGCGAATAGATAGCGATAGAGAATGGCGCAATGGATTGCAGCTTCCCATATAGTGGGAAGCCTGGGAAGCCCGTGGTGCGCCTGCGGCTAAGGCAGAGTATCAGTTCGACATATTGTCTTCTGTTTGAGGGGAAGAGAAAAGCGGGGACAGCTGGTCATGGCTTTCGGGGAACCGATCAATATAGACAGAATGCCCAACACGCCCGGAAAAGCGGGAATGCTAGCAAAATGGCTCCTCCGCTCAGGCAGACTGGACATGTTCCAGCTCGCGAACCAAATCATCAGCTAGGAAGCGTGTAGCTGAGCCCTATCTCGGTGAGCAGGACGGGTTGCAGGAGAAGACGGCATGACACGGCGGCACCTAGGTTTTTCATCCAGGCGAACGCAAGCCCGGCACGGCTTACCTGGACTTCAAAAACCATCCAGGGGGTCCCATGGCCAGAATAGGTCGTTAGGTGTAAGAATCTACCACTGCTATTACTTGGAATGCTCTGTCAACCAGTCAGGTGGGTCTCTTCGAGATGCAATGCGGTATTGATCAATTTCGAATCCCACCACCCGCGCTTTGCCTCGAGGGTGTTGGAACGACCATTACTAGGCTAAATGGAGCCCTAGAAACAGTTTCCGGGTTATTCGGTGGCTTATAGAGTCGTGGTTGTGAAGTTATCGCCGTGTGGGGTCAGTTCGAAAAGGTTTTACTCTCTACCTGTATTTCACTAGGTCTTGAGTCCGGGTCTCACTTAGAAGGCTCGGGGCTACTCCTACATTCCTTATCTGGCCTATACCTCCGATCTCCTACAAGCGTGACAGCTGGATTCGCACCCGGATGTCGTAATTGTAGGTACATGATATCGCACGTAGGTCGACGGCCCCGAGAAAGACGGGCTCCCATTCGCCTTGCACGGGCCGCAGACGCGCATAGACCGCGGCCTCGTGTTCGAGGTCTTCAATAAACCCGGGAACGGTATCTTTCCAACAAAGGTGTAGCCGTACGCCAGGAGCGCCACTCGGGGCAGAATACACTTGTCAGGTTATGGGCTCCGTCGGTGTTAGACTCGCGCTACTGTGACTCTCCTAATTTCCGGTGGACCGCTCACTCGATTTGTACGAGAGATACGAGGTGTTTCGGATTGCGATATGATAGGCCAAAAATTGTATGTGGCTGTTCCACACTGCCTTGATCGGTTAGAGCCTGACAAGGATCACCCTTTCCCAGAAACTGACAGCCTAAACCGAGGAAGAGATATATGGGGAAATATTCCGTCTGGCTGCATACCAGAGATTGGGTGGCTAGTACCGCCTAGCACCGAGTCGCGTTTTCGCCTTGCTTTTCTGAACCCGAAAAATCCGACCTCCTTCTCTTGTACAAGCACGATTGCCGATTCTAGATCTCAGGAGCCTATCTGCCTTCCTTCCGACAGCCACAACCGTAATCCATGGCGGACCCGAAGCACAAAGGTGTGGCTGGTAGGAAGCCCCACGTCAAGAGCCGCACCGGGTGCCGGAATTGCAAGACACGGAAAGTGAAAGTAAGTACGTACCTAGGTTTTGGCCGCCGCCGCCCTTGGGTCCGCAAGCAAACTGATGGCCCGCAACCCCAGTGCGACGAGAAAACACCGTCGTGCGGGAACTGCATTAAACACAACGTCGAATGCGAATTCCTGACGTCCACGCGAGGCATCCCCATCGCTCTGCGGGCGCAGCCCCAGTCCCTAATAAATATGGTAGATCTGGAACTGCTCCACAACTTCAGCACGAGAACCCATGCGACGCTCTCCGAGCGCCCGGTGATACGGGACTTCTACCGTATCACCGCCGTTGAGTACGGATTCCAGCATGGATACATTATGCGGGCCTTGTTGGCCGTGTCGGCCTGCCACATAGCGTTTCACCGGCCCGAGCTGCGCGACCATTACCAGGGACTCGCCATGTCGTACCACCAGATTGCGACCAAGTCCGCTAGTGAGCAACAGCCTCAGCTTCCCCCCTCCCATGGCGGAAGCTTGCACACGCGGTCGCTGACGATGTACGCCCGGCAGTGGAGCTGATGAGGAACCCGACGCCGGCCGAGGCTGAGGGCCTGTTCCTCTTCTCGGCCCTGACCATCTACTTCGCACTGGGCTGCCCGCGCCGCGACGACCGCTTCCTGCTGGTAGGCGAGAGCGGCTTCCCCGACTGGATGTTCCTACTTCAGGGCACGCGCTCCTTCATCGCCATCGCCGGCGAGCGCATGGATGGCAGGTTAGCGCCGCTGTTCAACAACGGCAAGGACTGCTGGGAGGCGCGCGAGGCCAACTCGAGCCTCGGCGCCGAGGTGCACCGCCGCCTCGCCGAGCTCCGGGACCTGATCCAGGGCCGCGAGCCCGACACCGACCGGCGCGCCGCCTACCTCCACGCCCTCGACGAGCTGCACCTGTCCTTCTCCATTTTCGACACGCCCGACGGCGTCCTGCCCGCGCGCTGCGACCTCACCGACGCCTTTCTGTGGATCCACGAGGTGGCCGGCGACCTGCTGCCACTGCTGCGCGACACCACCCAGGAGTCCGTCGCTATATTTGCCTTCTTCTCCGTCTTTCTGAAGCGCGCCGGCAGTCAGTGGTACGTGCGGGGCTGGGCTGACCACCTCATCGCGAAGTGCTACAACCTGCTCGACGGAGAGCACCGCCTTTGGATCCAGTGGCCGTTAGAGGAGATTGGCTGGGTTCCCCGCGCCGGCACAGAGTCGCAATACCCTGGTGACAGCGCGACACCTTCCTCATATATTCAAACACCACCGTAAGGATGCCTCTTGCAATCGTTGTTGGGCTTGGAAACAGTCCCTTGGTCATTGGCCGTTCCGAGGTTAACACAAACAACACCCAAAGGGCACAGAGGTCCCCGCAACCGAATCGAATAGCTGGTTGGAAAATAACGTGACTTGGCGACTCTGGGAGTTGCCTTTTTAATAAGTTGCACTCGATGCCGACTTCCTAGGACCCTTAAGGGGTGCGGCATGCAGGAACGAACAGGTCGATTGAAAACAATCTATTATGAGGCAGGCGTTCCGTGCGTTATTGCAATGTTTACATAGTGCATATACCGGGTATTAAAATGCATCATTAAAAGAAACACCGAAATGTCAATCATTTCCTTAACGAGTCCTTGGGTATCCGTCACAGCGTCTCGGAGTCGACATAAACTTTTATGCTGTCAAGTTCGGCACCGCCTAAAGCTTTATACCAACGTATCACTAAATACCTGGACTTGGCGACGGTGGCGTTACGCTCCTTGGCGGGTTTGGTCGATTTGTAAACGCCTTAAGCTGGATACGACATGAGTCCAAACATGGCTGCTTGATACGTTAGCAGTCTCTTTATTCAACAACTCGGAACTCGTTCCACTCACCTCCTCCAGGCTTCAAAATAAGACTAGCAGTTCCCTTGCCAGCACCCTTCAAAATCCCTATCGTCCCCTCTTCTTTTGCTCCTTTGTACGGTTGGGTCCTGAAATCCATTAGTCCGTGATAGGATCCAGAACCGAACGTCTGTGTGCAAGGTCAGTATACAGAAGACCTTGAGACGAATCGGGCTGTTCACCTTGGCGGTTGCGATGCCTCCGCTTTGCCACCCGGTTACCTGGCCATAGTCCTTGACCTCTTCGCCGTATAGCCGGGGAAGATTCATAAAGCCCGCGGCGACAGCCAAAGGCTTATCGACCAAGTAGCCCTTGGTAATTGCGCCCACCTGTTACGGCCTGGCAGTTGGTCCCTTGCAGAAGTAGCACTTAGAGTACAGAACTGGACAGAATGACTCCAAGAAGTGGGTCATTCCCGAAGCTTCTGCTTTATGCCTCAGCGGGCAGTTGGTCCAGACGCGCGTTGTAACACCACCGTAGAGCCAATTCCACCAGCCGCGCTTTCTATGGCCACTGGCAGCGACGGCGCCGTCCCCTCTTGTGCATTTGTAGGCCCGGAAAGGATCGGTAAAGGTGCCACCAAGAGCTGAGGTGAAGTCGGTGACCATGCCAAGTGTGAAAGCTGCGCCTCCGGTAAGGGGGTCCCCATCGGTGTACATCGGTGTTGTATTCCTTATATCTCAGCCTGTGCAACAGTCAACTGGGTGCATCAAACAAACCGGCGTCGGAAAATCTCACGCACGGAGATGATGGATCTTAATCTTCTTTTTGGCGAGTAGAAGCGAGGCCACAGCATCCGAAACTCGGATTTTGTGCTTCTCGTGTACCTCTAACAGCTACCAAGCAACTTGGCTACGGTTGATCAAGCACCGCATATCTTCGAGTGGAAGCCAACGGTGAAAAGCGTCTATAGCAGTTTGTACACCATTATCTCGACTCATCTGCTGTGCGATCTTGGTGGCGGCCTGGTTTGCTTCCGGAGACAGCACAAATTGAAGTGCCTCGGTTTACCGTTTCACTGTAACCTCCTTTTGGGGAATAGGTCGTGCACCAGCGCTGGCAGCTGCTACTACGTTGGCCCAGAACAGTTGGCTGTCATGTAAGTTAGCATTATCCGTCCTCCTTTGTCTATCTCAATAGTCATGTGGTCGTCGTACTCTCCAAAGAAGGGTATAATGACGGTGGAACGGCCATTCGCCAGACCACAGGCCGTCGTGCCAGCGCCTCCATGGTGCACCACAGCCGAAACGTTTTGGAAAAGCTACTCTGTAGTACGTTAATAACGGTTCGGTAGGCGCCTGACTGGAAACATACCATGCGGACAATCTCCTAGGTAGAAAACCTGGTCATCACTGGGAGAGTCTCCGCCGAGTTTGCTCCATCCTCGGGATATGATTACGCGTACTCCACAACTTCGCGTCGCTTCGAGGATAACATTAATGAGCCTGGCTGGGTGGTCCAGCACAATACTTCCGAATCCGACATATATAGGCGGAGTGCCAGCGGCCAGAAAGGCCGCGAGATCCGGCGGGGGGTGCAAACAGGTGCGTCGCGCATAAAGAATCCGCAAACATCTGCATTTTAGTTGGTCAGCAGAACAAAGACAATCCTTGCAGTGGGAAAGGAGAATCCTCTGGAGGGAGCCTCGCCAATTTCGGGGCCCCAGTCTGCCGGCTTAGGAACCAGGCTAGGTGACCAGCATTACGTGTGAGGTATGCGAAAGTAATGGTTGATTCCCGGGCCCATGGAGCTAGCTAGGCCTTTAGTTCGAGGTTGTGCTTTCTCCAGGCGTTTATCACGTCGCCGAGTCTGGCGAGAGCGCGCGGTCAGCTTGGCTCACTTGGTTGGGACGTACAGGGATACCTGCCCTTGCCAGGCCATGAGGTCCACGACGCCGTGTGTCAACCAGTCGGCAACGGCCGGTTCGAGCTCGCCTTTCTGCTTGATGTAAGCCAAGGGGTGGGGAAAGACTCTCGTAGCGCACCAAGGCATGGTGAATACAATGTGCGACGGGATGCCTAGGGCCTGGGTGCAATGCACGTGGGCGAAGCTGGGGGGGTTGGCGATGATGGCGTCGGCAACGAAGGGCAAACCAGAGATCGGATCGGCGTCGACGCATGAAAGCCAGCAGCCATGGAGCATCTCTTTGACCGTACGTCTCTTGCGCCCGACATCGCCTCCCCGCAGGGACTCCAGCGAAGGGATCAGGCCGGAGTTCTTAACCATGTACTAGATAGTTACGAATTGTTAGCGACCTTTTTCGTGGTTTGTGACAGGGGCAGTGCGGTTGCGTACTGCCATCAGGTTGGTGGGGTCGCCGCCAATAGGATAGAACTCGACACCGGAGTCCTGCACGAATTGGTCGAAGTTGTTATGGGTAGCAAGGCGGGCTCGATGGCCGGCGCGCTTCAAGGCCACGCCTAGGGCTATGAAAGGCTGCACATCGCCTGGACAGCAGTAGCACGCGGCGTCAGCGCTTTGGTTCCGCTGTGGTGAAGTTGGGAAGCATCTTACCTCGACTGCCAACGACCTGGATGACGATGTTCAGGCTAGGAACGTCGCTTTGTAGTGGCGAGGGCTGAGTGGCGGATGTCGCACCCAGATATGACGACAGGTCCTGGGGCTGGAAATCGATCAATTGGTTCAACTCGGCTGGTGCTGTCGACTCGAAGGCGATGTCTATCAATCCGTTCTCTGCATGGCGCGCATTAGCCTGGCAGTTCCTCCGGGCTGGACTGCGACACCTGTACCAGTGATAGCGGCCGAGCTGGCTAGAATATCGCCTGTCGAGTGCAGTTCATATGGAGGGGGCACCTCGAGCGTCTCTTCGGTGCCGGTCGCAAAATCTGGATTCATCGCAACTACGTGTGGTAGATTGATAAGAGAGGGCGCGATTACACGGTTTCAAGCGATTACCCAGCGTGACTAGCGGGTGCGAGAAGGAGCGTTGGGCGCGGCGATTATACGGGACGTCAATGTGCACGTTGTGAGGCTGGGGAGGTTTTAACAGCGCGAAAGGGTCGGGAGCAACGTGAAAGCGGCTGCACACGCGTGTCGTTCGAAGGTATCGTTCGTGGCGACTCATTCGTCATGAATCGGTGGCGCCGCGTGCACTCTTGTCCGATGGGATCCATGGGACTTGACGGCCCACACGAACTGCTAGCCGGCAAGACCTCCGGCCAGTCCGTGGGTGGCAGCCCTCCTACCCGTTCTGCCGTCTATCAACATGATGGCTCCATTCTTCGAAAGCGGCATTAGCCACGCTTGCATCGCTAAGTGGGTGCTTCAGCATGTACATTGTGGCTGGGCCTTGTTAGCTTGTCTTATTCTTGCCTGGGGCCCGACCACATGTAGACAAAGCCGAGAAGTACGCTGTCAGGGGTAGATTTATACGAACTGTGCGATTCAATGCATGAATATCCACCCCTGCGGCACTAGTCACTTTCTCAGCCCGTTTGGGGCTCTGGACGATGGCCACTCCGAGCGTTCCTAAACACAGATAACGGCCATAGAGCTTCTAGACAGGCCTGCGGCGACGACCAGAACGTGGGCACAGTTCGGGCCGCAGGTAACACGGGAGCGCATTGGCGTGGCCCGAACGGATTGTTGCTCCAAAGAACTTGCAGCGCCGATACAATGAATATTTCAGAAACACCCCACATCCCAGGCCAATGTACACCTATATGAATCCGCTCTCTTTGGGACCCTCCCTTACATTCTTCGTTCGTTGCATTCTTTTCGTTTCTGACCTGACTAGGCATTCAAAGCCTTCTCGTTCGTTAACCATCTTCATTTCTTCGCAATCCCGATCCGCTTTTTCGTGGGCCAATTCTCTCTTTCATTAGTTCCATCCTTTGCCTCCCTAACCACTATACACCCGTCATCTCCAGTCCCTACTAACGCCTTTTCTTCACAATGGCCGACCCCAACGTCCCCGACCCCGACGCCTACTTCGCTCTTTATCGCTACCGCCCTTCGGCCGTGGCTGCTGGAATTGCCAGTGGGGCTTTCGCCGTGTTGACGGCTTTGCACCTACGGCACATGTTGAAGGCCCGAACCTTTTACTTCACTCCCTTTGTGATTGGTGGACTTTGTAAGCCGTGATACCCTACCTAAATGCTTTTGGTGCACAGAATGAATGACTAACACGGCAACAAAGTCGAGATCGTCGGTTACTGCGGTCGGATCTGGTCTCACATGGAGCTAAACTCGGTCCTGGGCTACAGCATGCAACAGCTGTTCATCCTCCTCGCCCCCGCGCTCATGGCGGCCTCCATCTACATGATATTAGGGAGGATGATACGCGTGCTTGGGGCCGAGCATCACTCGATGATTCCTCTCCGCTTCCTGACCAAGATATTCGTCATGGGCGATGTCATTTCCTTCATAGCCCAGGGCGGTGGCGGCGGAATCCAAGCTGCCGGCAGTCTTGACCTTTTTCACCTCGGCGAGAAGATCATGGTCGTTGGTTTGTTTATCCAGATCGCCTTTTTCGGATTTTTCATGGTCGCCACCGTCATATTCGACCGTAGGATCAGCGTCCGCCCCACCGACCGAGCCTTACAAGGCATCATTCCGTGGAGAAGATACGTCATCACCCTCTACGTCACCAGCTTCATTATCATGGTCCGAAGCGTCTTCAGGGTTATCGAGTACGTTCAAGGAAACAACGGCTATATCATCAGGAGGGAGTATCTCCTCTACATCTTCGAAACGTTTTTGATGTTTCTGGTTATGCTCATCTTCTTGGTACAATACATCGATGGTTTGGATGCCGGAAAGGACGCTGAAAAGTTAGACGAGGAATCGGTTGACCTGGTTGAGATGCGTTCACCATATTGAATTAAGGACTCTAGATTGATTAAGGTCGTGAAACCAGCCGGCACGAGGTTTGTGGGTAGAAAGCGAGAATGGAAGCAATATACATGCGGGTGACGCCAAAGATAGACAGAAATATGTGCGCGAAGGTACATTGGCGTTGGATTTCTTCCAGAGACGAAAGATCAATAGATAGCTATCTAAATTTGTTTAAATGGTAAGCAGCTTCTCCACTCTACGGCCCACCCCTTCAACTACGCCACCGCGGTATCATCACAAATAGCATCGTCACGAAAACCCTCGAGCTGTACCCGATAAACTTGAAATAAGTGTTACATACATGTGCCGCCAATGAGAATAACCACCAACGGCGTTGTGAGTTGGCCTATGCGTCCACAGAGCCCGTTCGAGTCATCGACCACTCTGGGTCTGCAGACGAACCATGATCATCGCCTTCGATTCGCATTCCTACAGGCATAGATCGACCATGTGCCCGCAGCTTTACCGGTTGATGGATGCATACAAACCAAACACCTCACTCTATACAATAGCCTGCAGCCTGTACGAACGCATGAAACGTGTGCGAGAGGGGCGTGCTTTCCCGTCGTACTATTTTCACCCATGGTCGTTTGCGGTGTCTGCCTCGCCCGAACAGGAATGCTGGCTGTCAGCATTAGTATTTGTGTTTCTCATGTACGCTGCTTGGTTAGCCCCCTGGCGAGGAGTCGGGTATTTTGGAGTGTCACCAGGGGGCCCACGCTTGCAGCTTTGGGTATGCCACTAGTGTGATACTAACATAGGGTAGCAGTACATTTGCAGGGTTCACTCTAGGTTGGTGTCCTGATGGGGAAGGTACAACTGGGTGCTGGGCTAATAATCCTTCTAGGTGGTTCCACCAAAAGCGCGGTGCATCCTTTCCTTCCTCTCTCCCTTCCTCTCTCCCTTCCTCTCCCCCTTCCTCTCCCCCTTCCTCTCTCCCTTCCTTCGTTTTTGCACTTGATCGTTCAATCATCATGGAAGATAGTCCTCAAGATGACATGCTGTTAAAATGCATCCACGACATAGAAGAACGGAAGTCTACCTATGGCTACCTGGCACAGAAACAGCAGTCTTCACTTGATACAATTCTGACGTTGTTCAAGGAGGCTGAGAATGGATTCAGAGATTCGACCGGCGCCAAGAGAAGCCGCCATCGGGCGGCGCTTAGCGTGCTTTCCGCTATTCTCAAGAAATTCAATTCTGCGACTTTTCTATTATGCGCAATCTCTTATTATTATTATTATTGTTGTTGTTCTTACACCTAGCGACCTATTTAGGTCATGAGGACCCCTTACGTATCTAAGCCTAGGAAAACCGTTCCGGGCTGACGTCCGGCCGGATGAAAAACCTAGGTTCCGCTGCGTCGCACCGCTTCTATCTGCTCTCTGACCTGCTATACCGAGATCGGGCTCAGCGTGCCCGCTTCCTAGCTGATAAGCTGATTTGCCAGCTGGAACATGCCCAGCCTGCCCGAGCGGAGTAGCCATCTCGCTATAATCCCTGCTTTCCCGGGGGTGTCGAGCATTCTGTCCGTGTCTATCGGTTCCCCTAGAGCTTGGACGAGATGCCCTCGTCTTTCTCTCTCCCTTGGGCAGAAACCGAGGATGTGCCGGACGGTCTCCCTGCCTTGACCGCAGTCGCACCATGGGCTGTCGAAGCCTGGAACCCTACGTTTAAAGAGGAAGTCTCGCAGCCCTATCTTGCCAGTCCTTGCCTGGACGAGGATGGAGCTCTCGGCCTTATGGAGCCCCTTATGAAGCTTAAGGACACGCTTGTCCGGCGGCTTTTTAGTTGTCGCTGGAGCTCGCGATGTCTGGTTTTGCCACGATGTCTGGATTTTCTGCCATCTCTGGAGCCAGTCTCTCTCCTCGGCCTTGCTTGCCGAGTCTCCCGCTAGCCATTCGTCTAGCCACTTCTTGCGGTCGGGGACTTCCGGACCTTTTGGTCTGCGCCGTCGAGTCGGCCTTGTTAGGATCCATCTGGCTACCTTGTGGCATCTTGCTTGGATAAGTGACGCGATGCGCGGCTGTAGTAGCTTCCCTTCCGATGCCGCCACTCTTTTGTTAAGCCATGCGTCTAGGGGTGGTACGTAGGCTTCTGTTTCTAGTGTCGCCGCTGCTGTTGCCTTGAAGGCCCCTGTGACCTTATGGAGGCACTCGGTCTGGATATCGCTGAGTATTTTGGCCCTATTCTTCGAGATCTGATGGTGCCATTCGGAGGCTCCATAGCCTATAGCAGACCGCACAACCGCTGTGTAGACTTGGCGGGCTCGCTGGAGAGACGCACCCCATGTCGAGCCGGCTATGCGGTGGAGGGCATAGACTTGTGTGAGCATCTTCTTCGAGATCGAATGGATTTGGGTGTTCTAGAGGAGACTCCTATCCACCTGGACGCCGAGGACACGGTAGGAGTCTTCTGATTTAATTTTGTGGCCTTCTAGGGCTATCTTTGTGTCCGGACCCTTTCGTTTTGGAGAGAAGTGGGCTAGGTGATATTTCTTAACTGCGAAGGTCATGCCGTAGCTGATCGCCTAGTCTTTACAGATCTTATAGGCGGCTTCTAGCCGCTCGCAGGTCTGTTCTGAGTCTAGGCCGAAGCCTACGAGGTTCGTATCGTCCGCGAAGGCTATAGTGGCTATCCCTGGAACAGCGCGGAGAGCCTTATATAGACCAGCTGTGTAGAGACAGAAGAGGATAGGCGAGAGAGGGGAGCCCTGCGGAACACCAGCTGGGATCGGGATCTCGTCCGACTCCTGGCCATCGAAAAGCAGCGTGGTGGATCGGTTGGATAGGAAACTTCGGATCCAATTTATAGTCCATATAGGGACCCGTAGCGCTCGTAGGTTGGCGAGGAGTCTTCCGTGGTCGACGGAGTCGAAAGCGCCCGAGATATCCAGCGATAGGAGGGTTGCCGCGCCTCCATGCTTCCAGGCTGTACGGACTAGGTCCGTTAGCAGCCGTAAGGCCGTCTCGGTGGAGCGGCCCTTTCGGTTCCCCATCTGTTCGTCTGGGAGCAGCCCGTTCTCTTCGGCAAAGCTGGCTAGCCGTTGCGCCAGCAGGCTCTCAATCACCTTCCCCATGGTGTTAAGCAGGGCGATAGGTCTCCAACCCCCGGCTTGGTGGTACTCGTTTGGCTGTTTCCCTGGCTTTCGGAGGATAACGGTCACTGCTTTCCGGAACGCTCTTGGATAGTATCCTATACGCCAACACGCTTCCGCTAGGGGGGCTAAGGCCTGGAAGAGGGGCTTTCCTAGGCGCTTAGGAAATCCGTTCGGAAGCTGGTCTGGTCCAGGCGCCTTCCACTGACCTGCTTTAGTTAGGACGTCTTGGACCTGCTCCGCTGTCGCCTTGCAGTCGATGTCGAGAGGCGGTGCGAGCTGGTTTGTTGTTCGGAAGCCGGTGTATGTAGCCTTCGGGAGGGGGTAAAACCTCTCTCGGAAGGCCTCTGTTTTCTCCTTGTGCGTCGTTGCTTCGCCTCGTGGCGTGAGTAGCGTGGGGACGGCTGGAGGTAATGGCGGCGCGGCCCCTTCGGTTCTGGCCCATCTCGCGATGTTCCAGACGCCAGCTGGCTGGCTAGAAGCCTCGTGGAGCATGGTTCTCCAGGTCGCTGTCTTTGCTGTGCGGATCGCCTTCTTTTTTGTAAGGGATGCATACCGGAGGGCGCGCCAGGCCACGCCCGTCCTGTCGGATAGCCATGTTCGCTGGGCTCTTCTCTCCTACTCTATGGCTTCTTTTGTTTCGCGGTTCCACCAAGCCTTGCCTCTTCCCTTAGAGCGGAGGGGGGCAACTAAGTCGGCTATCCGGGTGAGCTCTTTACTCAACGTTTCGGTGTATTCATCGATTTCCTCGGGTGTTTCGAGTAGTCCTGGCTGTGGTAGGTGCGCCGCCTCGGCTTTCGCTTGGTCGTAGTCCGCTGTTTTCCAGCTTCGCCGAGGCCTGTCCTGAGGGTCGCTTTGAGATCCTGCCACGCGTACCACTTGGGGGAGGTGGTCGGATCCAGCGTACGGGCCATATCCGTAGTATGCAACCCGGAGATCGTCTGTGGCCCAAGCTAGGTCGATCGTAGAGTCTGTGCATCTTTTCCGAGTCCATGTCGGTGTGCCAGGAGGTGTGATGAGCTGGAGTCTCCAGTATTCTGCTAGCTGGAGCAGCGTATCAGCTGCCCTGTGAGGTCGGACGCTGTATCCTCCCCAGACAGGGTGGTGGACATTGAAGTCGCCCACGAGGACTGTTCGTCTCGGCTGGGGTCCGGTATAGAGGGTTTCGATAACTGGCAGGTTCAATCTGCTTTTAGACCTAGGAGGCGAGTATACGCAGATGACTGTTATAGGACCATCGGGCAGCTGGATCGTGAGGTGACACCTATCTGGCTGCGCCTCGTAGGTCCACTGCGCTGGGGGGTACTTCTTGTTGATTTAGATGCATGCTCTGCCTCCTTCGGTGGCATAAAGTAGGTAGTACGGCGAGGATCTCGGGCAGTAGGTGGTCGGCATGTGTGGATTTCGCCAGGGTTCCTGGATAGCTAGGACGTCGTACTCTTCGCAGATAGCATTCACTGCCGGGATCTGTGCTTTCTTGCTTTTCCGCGTGTTCCAGTGTAGGATCCTTAGTGCTGTCATGGTCGAGCGTGAATGCTGTCATGCGTCGATTCCGGCCTTTCGATGTCCATGTCGTCGTCTGCTTCTTCGTAGCCTCTGCTGCGGGCTCTGCTTATGCTCTTCGTGCGGCAGCTCGTTGCTCGACGCTTCCGTGGCTGCACTGCTTGCCAGTCCTCGGTTGTTTTGGGGGTATCCTGCGAGGGCAGGGCGAATCCTTTGGGTCTCATGATGTAGGCTGCTTTGGCGATCTGGACCTGCTCCTGGCGGACTGGGCACTCTTTAGACCACGCCGTGTGCGGTCCTCGGCATGCAGGGCAGCAATATCGGCTCTGATTCTCGGCTTCTGGGCATTCTTTGTCGTCGTGCTTCGTCGAAGAGCAGAGTCCGCACCTTCGTGCGTGGCAGCAGACTCGGGCAATGTGTCCGTATCGATAGCAGCGATAGCACTGCTTTAACTGCGCCCCCTCCGCGAAAGGCTCGCATGGGTAGTAACCATATTGCCAGATAAGGCCGTCCCGGCACAGCTGTTCCGCTTGCTGGACTGTGGCGACGGCGATGTATAGGGCCGTGACCTCCCTGGGCGACGTCCTGGCGTTGCGAGGGAGCTTTGCTTCTAGGACGTCGATAGGGCCTCCTGGTTGGTTTCGAAGTTGGGCTCCTAGCTGTCCTAGGTTCGTTTCTGCGGCTTCCTTGTTAATGCCATGGGCAACTACAAGCATCTTCTTCTTCTGGATTAACGCGTTCTCTCCGAAGGCCTCGGCGGTCCAGGTCCGGTCAGTTTCCAGTATTCGCTTCTCTTCTGCTGTCTTGCAGGTAATAGCGTAGTCTCCGTTAGGAAGCTTCCGTGCGGCTACCGCTGTTTCTCTGCCTGTTGCTGCATTGACTTTCCGCACAATCTCCTCGTAGGTGCGGCCTTCAGTTTCCGCGGCCTTGACCGTGACCTCCCGTTCGTGTCGAGGGGGCAATGTCTTGGCCACCTGGGGGGCCCTAGGTGTAGGGGCGGCGTTAAGGACAGTAGCAGCTGCGGCGTACTTCTTATGGGCCTTGATGTCTTCGTGAATAGCCTGCAGCGTGTTCTCGATAGCATTGATACGTCTTTCGATGCTGGTCTGATTCTTTGGCTTCTCGGCCGTCAGGGCCGCCTCTAGGACCGGGATAGCAGTTTGAGCTGCTGTGGCTATAGCTGCCATATCCGGTTCACCAGCTAGGAAGCGTTTGAAGCTATTGATCGCGCTGCGTATAGCATCTAGACCAGGTCCAGGTGCTGTGAAGCTGTGTGGCGATGGCGTTCTCGAGTCCGGAGGCGTCGGCTCGGGCGGTGGGGCGGGCCGTTGGCGGCTCCCACCACCCGCGCTTTGCCCCGAGGGTGGTGAATGAACCATTTCTAGGCTAAATGTAGCCCTAGGAACAGTTTCCGGGCTATCCGGTGGCTTATACAGTCTTGGTTGTGGAGTTATCGCCGTGTGGGGTCAGTTTCGAAAGGTTTTTTCCTTCGAGTGAGACCATGAGGTACCTAGTAAGTTTAACACCAAACATGCGGGCCGCCCTAGAGATGGGCCACCACACCGATCGTGAGGCCTCATGAGCTAGTTTTTGGTGTTTTGTAGCAACTACTTAGCCTAGCTGGCGAAAAACTGGCCTATATCTCGTCGAGAATCTGCTCTATCTCCTTATCCTAGTTATTTTTAATTTCCGGTACTTCCGATCACACTTTCACTTTATAGCGCGTAGACCTCTGAAGGTGTATTCGATTAACCTTATGTCTTAAATAGTCACTTAATTTAACATATCCTTCATATTAATAAAGGCTTATGTCGCACTGGAGTGGTCGTAGGGTACAAACGGTTCAAGTTGTCTATTAAAGGGCGCAGAAGAGAGGTAGGTGTCTGGTGCTGCAGATATACATAGTAACTTGTGGTATGACCTCCAGACCTCCGTATGAGGTCAGGTGGCATGACAGGTAATAGAAGACAAGGTTCCTGTGCCTTGACCTGGAATATCCTCATATGCGACATTTATTTATTTATTAGTGATATAGTTATTTACCTATGTATTCGTGGTGTAGTTATCCTTCCATCTATAGTTAAAGTCAATAGCGATAAGGAGGATAGTCTACTTTGTTAATGGCTTAAGTCTAGGGCAGCCCGAGTGTTGAACTTACTACGAAGGAACGATGACTCGGATCGCCCCTCGGTGCCATCCCGCGCTTGGTGAATTCGGCCTCCGGAACACCGCATTCGCTCTTCAGCCGGTGATTTGGAGTTAACATAATATAAGATTGTTCAAGCTCAAACTATTTTACTCCAGGTAAACGATAACTACCTCGGAAGCATTGACGTCCACACTAAGTTGGCCTCCCTCCACGTCAAACTTCTCAACCACACTCTCTCCCTTCAGAGAGCAATCTTCGTGTTCAAAATACTGACCTATCATCATTGTTAACACCTCTTCCAGACAGGCACTACAGGGGAGGGTCGTAAGAGGGAATGGGTGGCAGCCTTAGCTAAAACTTACCTCCGATTGTGGGCTCGAGCCGGGCGTCGGACTGCTCCAGTGATGCTATGCTGAGACTCGAGGGCGCGGTCAGGCGAATGGCGGTCACGTTCTCGGCGGCGAGGCCACTCAGGTTGAACCGGGTCCTGGAACGTGTGCCCGTGCCCAAGTAGAAGTCGGTGTTGACCAGAACTACCTTGAACGGCTTTCCGTCCTTGTAAATGACGTACTGGGCGTACTGGTCGGTCCCGTCGTCGCTTTCCTTGATGTGGTGCCCGTCTGCGACAGAGAGAGCAGCCGTGTAGCCGCCGTAGAACGGGGTGTTGACTTTGTCGGACCGCCACCAGTTGAATGAGGCTGCAGAGGTGAGTGTTTGACCCGTGGCAGCCGACGACGCGGAGCGCGGAGACACACCTTGGTTTATCGTGCCCTGGTGGTAGTACAGGCGCGAAACACCCGCGGACAGAGCGCGCAGCGTCTTGTCCACAATCTGGATGGCGCCGCCGAACTGGGCGTCCATCTCGAACTCCTCACCATGGAATCCGGTCTCACCTAATAGCACGGCGTGGTGTTAGCGCGTTTTGTCTCCGGATAGAATTGTGGTCACAGGTCCTTTGAGTCGGAAATGAAGGGGGCTAAGGCGGGAGCGCACTGAGGATATAGGGCTTGCCGTCGTCAAGGGCATTTTTAATCGGCAGTAGAGCGACATCTTGTACCGTTCTGGTGTGGCTCATCTCAATAGCGAGACCGTTGGCGCTCGCGTTCGAAAAGGCGTACAGGTGGCCGTTGTACTCCTTGGTAGCCGCCTTGACGCTCTGATTATAGGCCTCAGAGATGAGGTAGGGCAAATTAGGCCAACCTTGGCGGTATGGAAAGGGAATGGCGTAGCCTCCGGCGGCAAGGATGGGGAGGGGGGACCCCCAAACAGCCTTGAAAGCTTCCGCCCAGTCCGCCGCGTTATTACCCTCCTGCGTCGCGTTCCAAGGCGCCTCCGCCACGGGGTAGTTCCAGAACTCAAGGTAGACTAAAACCCTAGTTAGCAGGTCGTCCGCTAGTTAACAGCTTCCACTGTCTTTCGCCGCTGGTAGGGGTGGCCGGATTACGGTCAGGCTCGTTGCCAAGCTCGATGGCGTCGACATATTTGACAGACTTCTGCTTCAGTTCTACAATGGCTTCGAACGTGTTGCTGCGGCTGTTCTGGGCACGATTGAATCCTGGTCTGCAGTCAGTCGCGGCGCAAGTATGCCGTGTTGGGGGGGGGGGGGGCAGGGTATAAGTAAAATCGTACCGATAGTGGTAGGCGCACCAAGCTCATCTACCAGGCAATTAGTGATTAGTATCACACAGAATTCGGCGTAGCGAGAACAAAGGATGCTCACTGATCAGATCAAAATACCGGGGCCCATATAGCAACTTCATGGGGGCGTCGAGGGGGTCGTCCACTTGGTACGAGACGTATCCGTCAAAGTCCGGATCGTACGTCGCTCGGTCCTGCGTGGTGCCTCCGATGCGGACGGGTGTCTTCCGGCCATAGACGGCATCCAACTGCTTCAAACACTGCAGAGAGATAGTGATATTCCGCATATACGATGGCCACATGAAGAACTCGATCCTGGACACAGTTTCAGCTGGGATTCCATGGCTATGCATCGGTCAAACCGAATGCTAACATACGAGACTGCGACAGGGGTTTGGTGCAGAGGCACCGCGTCAGATGGGAGCGTGGCCGGGATCGTGTACGATGGCCCGCAAGCGAGGGCGGAGCCGGCACCGAGAACAGCGAGGTAGCGACGGTAGACCATTTTGGCGGCGATGTGCGATAGCGTATCGGATGCTTTCTGAGAGGCAGTAGGACGAAAGAGGATATCGACAGAAGATATATTTTCACCACGGCCGGTTGTGCAACTATCGAAATGAACGCCTGACTTTCCCCACGGGGGACACTAACCGGCCAGTAAAACCCACTTGCTGGGTGGCTGGTCGAAAAGGGCAGACGGCAAGCCTTTAGTGGGACCCAGCAGTACCCCAGAGGCTATGACAAACTGGTGCCGCGGCACAGCGCCCATAGTCCGCTGTGCAAGGCACGGAAAAGAGGGCGGTTCGAAGACGGGCGAGTAAGCCGGATCCGAGCGTGCAGGTTCCTTTGCGGGGCGACGCGCTCCTCGTGCCCGATTCCAAGGCCGGTGCCGAGGAACGGGAAAAGCGAGTTGCGGGGTCGCGGTACGAGAAGTGCGATCTGGGGCATCCATAAACGCAAATCATGTGCCGTGAACGTACGTGGCGTCGGCCCAACATAGCCCGACATCCGCTCCCCGACGGTAGGACCGGCTCGCCTCGGTGAAGGCGCCTCCGACGGCAGCAACCAGCCGCCTGCCACGTGCTTTATAGCTGGAATATAAACTATGCCCTGTTTGTAGCAGCCAAGCGCGGTGCTAGTGCTTTTCCCACGTCACGGTCTGGTGAGAGATTTATTCCAGCTGCCTAGATTTACCAGACGACGCCACAAGAAATCTTGCCGCCAAGAGCACCCCCTGGTACCTCCCTAGAGACGCAATCATGGCCTCAGGGCAGGTGGACAGAAGCTGGATGTGGCACGCCTCCTTTTCCGAGGAAAGGACCGACACGGCCGGCTTGTTTGTGCACTTCCGGCGGACCGTACACATTACGGACCAGGAGCTCGTTCCGTTGTCCCTGCTGCTCCATGTCACCGCCGACACGCGGTATAAGCTCTACGTGAACTCGCGTCTCGTCTTATTCGGGCCCGTCAAGGGCGACGCGTCCTTGTGGTTTTACGACGAAGTTGACGTCGCCCCCTTCCTGAAACCGGGGCTGAACCAGATGTATGTGGTTGTGTTGCGTTTCTTCCACGGTACACATCACGCCGTCTCGTTCCCCCGACTGTCCGTCGGCGGCCTGAGGCTGGTTGTGCCGGGTGACGAGGGCGTCTGGGCCGCCAGGCTCGGCAGCGGCGCGTCCTGGGAGGCCGCCATTGACCCAGACACGCTACTTCCGGTGGACGAACCCGAGGACGACTTTCTGCACATCTACGAGCACACAAGCCGGCATACCGCCCGCGTCTGGCGCTGGCTTCCTGTCAAAGTGCACAGTTTCCTGGTATCGACGGGAAACTCGACGCCCTGGACGCTTTCTCCGCGCTTGACCCCCCTACCGGCCCGCGGACGGGACAACTTCAGCCACCTGCATAACCTGCGGAGCAGCCTCGATAGGGCGGCGTGGGAACGTCTCCTTTTGCACGGGGGGGGCGAGGCCCTGGTGCTCCCCGCCGGCTCCGAGCACCAGTTGGATCTCGAGATGGCGGTGCACACGACGGCCTTCATCCGTTACCGCTTTTCCAGGGCGGGCGCCGAGGGAAGCGTCTTGCGCGTCGTCTACTCGGAAGCCTACGAGGACACCCCGACGCTCGTTCCGTACCTCCGTCGCAAGGGGGACCGAAGAGACACGGCCAAGTCCCTTCTAGGGCCCACGGATACGTACTGGCTGGAAGGCCCACGCAACGGACCGCGCCACTGTGACGACGAGGAAGAGGACGAGGTCTACGCGCCCTTCCATTTCCGGACCTTTCGCTTCCTCCGCGTCAGCCTAAAGGTCGGCGCTTCCGATCTGGTGCTCCGAGGGTTCCAAGTCGAACCCATCAGCTATCCGCTCGATGTCCAAGCGAGGATTGAGTGCCCGGACGAAGACGCCAAGCTCTGGGACACGAGCATTCGCACGTTGCGGAACTGCATGCACGACTGCTACGAGGACTGTCCCTTCTACGAGCAGCTGCAGTATGCCATGGACACCCGAAGCTCCATCTTATTCACGTACCGCCTCTCCGGCGACGACCGTCTGGCCCGCCAGGCTATCATCCAGCTGCACAACTCGTTCCAGCCGCGCCTTGGCCTCACGGCTAGCCGGGCGCCCTCGCACACGCCTCAGGTCATTCCTAACTTCTCGCTCTTCTGGGTTTGCATGGTGGCCGACCATTACGAGCACAACGGCGACGCCGCGTTCCTCGCGCCCTTCTCGCACGTCGTCGACGCCGTCCTGGGCTACTTTGGGTCATGGCTCGGCCCGCTCGGCCTGGTCGTCAACGACTCCGGGCCGGGCCTCTGGAACTTTACCGACTGGGCGGACGCGTGGCGTCCGTACGGAATCCCCCCCGCCGTCGAGCGCACGGGGATATCGACGTACACCAACTGCCTCTACGCGTACGCGCTCCGGCACGCCGCGACGGTGGCGGCTGCCATTGGTCGCGAGGCGTTGGCCCAGGAGTATCTGCACCGAGCGAAGCGCGTCGTGAACGCCGTGAGGGACCACTGCTTCGACGGCCGGTTCTTCGCCGACAGCGTGGCCGCTCATGCCGACGAAGCCACCGACTACAGTCAGATGGCGCAGGCGTGGGCTGTCCTGGGCGGCGCCGTGTGCGATACGGACGCCCAAGCCCTCATGCGGAGAACCCTCGACCCGTCCCGCGGCCGACCCTTGGTCGGCAGCTCCATCTCCATGTCCTTCTACACGCTGAGAGCCCTCAGCGCAGCGGGGGGGTCCGTGTACAGCGACTTGTTCGGCCGGTTTTGGGACCCCTGGCGCGCACAGCTAGCGCTCAACGTGACGACGTGGGAGGAAGACGACGTCTCGCAGCGCTCCGACTGCCACGCTTGGGGGAGCGCGCCAATCTACGAGTTCACGGCGGAGGTGGCCGGGATCCGGCCGGGCGGGCCTGGCTGGTCGTCCGTCGTATTTGCGCCGCGTGTCTGGCTCTACCGCACGTTTCGTGCAAGCTGCCCGATGCGCATGGCCGGTGGGGAGCTCACGGGCATGGCTCAGGCATCCTGGTTCGAGGCTGAGAGCGGCGAAACGGTAATCTCCCTGCGATTCGACATGAAAGTGGAAAAGGCCATCCCCGTTCACGTTCAGGTGCCGACACAGGACGATAGCATCATGGACACAACGCGTGAAATCGTGCTGCGCGTGAAGAGGCGCGAGTAGAACGCAATGAACGGTAAATAGACGGAGGCGTTACCGGGATGATTTGCAAAATCACGTTCTGAAGTGTTAGGGTCGCTGCTTAGCCCATCATCTTTGCCTTTTGATGGCCAGGCCCATGGCGGCCTCTACCTGTGTCCTCTTTGCACTAGAAAAGCGCAGACGACTAGCGGAATAGGTACGGTCATCGCTACGTTATTGAAACAAATTGGCGCCGAGCGAAGATCTGCTACTACCCACCTGAGGGTGAGTTTGTGAAACTTATTCGACCAAGCCACTTGCGACGTCACCGGCCCTCTTTCATACCGCATGTGCAAATCCTGTGATATCATCTCTCAGCTGCCTGCGTCCAGGTGAGACGTCCGAAGTACATCTAGAACCAGCTTCCGAGGTTCTCGGAGGTATACAGCTGCCCGCCATCGGGCCCCGTGTCCGGCAGAATCGGATTTAGGTCGTGGGGCTGATGTCTTCGACCACGGATGGCACAGGTACGCCGGGAAAAATGGGATCGATCCGCGCCTGATTCTCCAGCTAACACATGTCACGCGCCAGTCGGCCATTATGCCGAGGAGTCGACACACCTCGCCACCCCCGTTCCAACCAGCAACAACCTTCCAACCTCTTCGCACGACCATTTTAACCGCTACATATGGCCATTTCGGCTAAGATCGGTGGTATTCTTTCCGGAAATCGTAATGCTAACGGCCAGTTCGCTCCCGAGGCGAAGGCGGCGATTGCTTCATTCGCGGCGGCAGGGGAAAGACTGCCCCGAACAAGACGTGAGACGCAAGAGACGGCTGTCCCGCGGGGCCCTGGTCCGTCAAGACGTGTCGGGCATCCAGGAACGGCAGACAGGGGTGAATGTGGCGAAAGTAAAGGGACGTCGGCGAGTACACCAGGTCCAGAGAAGCCGTTGCTTTCTTGATTCTCTGCGTCCGGATTAAGGTCCCTAACCGACCCGCCGCGTCCCCAAAGAGTGATTCGGGTCCGGGCTGATCATGGGACCCACTTAATCGCGATTGTGCTCCCGGGGAGAAGGGATGGTTCGGCTCCCTAGGGGAACTTTGCGGTGCTTGCGGGCTCCTCTACGCTCGGTCCTAGGGTGTGGTCGCTACCGCTGCCTTGGTATCCATGACCGTTGGTCACAAGGCTCGCCAATTTCCACCCCAGGTTCCCCGGCCAGTCAAAATGACCAGCCGTGTCTTCAGGAAGGGCCAGCCGTGGGGCGAGGATCAGGCAGGCTGCGTATAGGATACACACTAATACTGATTCCCAGGCCCCGTTTTGTGGCTGCTGGAAAAGCCCGGCCGTTTCCGGGCTGCCTACTTGCATCGACTACCAGTGCGCCGGTATGGTAGCACTCTGGCAGCTGACGGTCGCACTTCTCCTTGAGTGGTTTGCAACGCCCACAGCTACGCGGCACAGGATCCGAATCCGCGGCGGCACGTGGACGTCACCAAAGGCACCGTGGCAGTAAAAGCCGGGGATGCAGGAAGATCGTAAGCGACTTGTCAATACCCCGCGGGGCAATGTCCGCTCCCTAGGGCCGGAGTGGACCCTTCATCGTCGACTCTGTCCACACTGGGCTGGCGTTAGCCTCGCGTCTTCCAAAAAGTCGGGCCTAGAACGTGATTCCGCGCAAGAGCGGGAAGTGGGTGGCTGTTGAAGGTGCAGCAGCTGCAAGCGGGGTCTTCGGGCTATGTTACACCTTCGGGGGCGGCCGAAGCCCTCCACACCTTCGGGTTAATATGGTCCGAAGGGATTCGCCCTGGCACGTGGAGACGTGCCCCGAGACTACTGATGAGGGGCATGTGTCAATGGGGACGCATCCGGGGACGCCCCGGACTTTTGCCTGCTTCAGCTGAACTACAGGGGTCCAGGGGCGTAGAGCGCGTCTGGACTTTGGCCCCAGGTCCGTCCATTCGGCCTACCCCTTTCCCAGTACCGTCTGCCTCTTGGGCATAAAACCGCGTTTGTCTTTGCCTTGCGTCCCGGCTCTGCAGCCTCAAGTGGAACTCATTCAAGGCCTGGGGTCGTCAATCACCTCGCATCCCGGTTAGGAAGACAAAAGCCTGTTGAAGGCCCGTTCGTCCTCCCCCTCCGTTCGACTCCCGCCTGAATCCAGATTCCCAAGCAACATCATGGGTGCCCGAGACCATGCCACTGCTCCCGAGCCGCCCTTGGGGGGCCTTAACGATGCAAGCCTGTCGAAAATCGACCTCAAGCACTGGTGGCGACACAAGAACCTGCGCGCCTTGAACCTATGGCTGATTATCCCCCTCCTGTCCATCTTCTCCCAGGGGTAAGTCCATCGGCCCGGAAAATGAGCCAGCAACGTTCACCGGCCTGACGATGGGTTGTACGGCAGTTTCGACGGCTCCATGATGAATGGCCTCCAGTCCGTATCGCACTGGCGCAATTACTTCGGCACCCCCAGCGGCGCGACCCTCGGCATTTTCAACGCGGCATACCCATTGGGTGGCGTCATTGGTGTTTTCTTCGTATCGCCGGTTGCAGACCGTTGGGGCCGTCGCTGGGGCCTTGCCCTCGGCGCTGCCGTAACTCTCGTCGGTGCTGTTCTCCAGGGAGCCGCGCAGAATATCGCCATGTTCGTCGTGTCCCGAGTGATCATCGGTGCCGGCAGCGTCATCGTGGCTGGTGTTGGTGCCCCCTGGATCACCGAGATCGCCTATCCGTCCCACCGCGCGACAGCTACGGCCCTCTTCCTCACGTCGTATTCCCTCGGCTCCATCGCCGCCGGCTGGACGGTACGTAGTCCCCCCCCCCCCCCCCAAATCTCCATGTCGTGACTGGAACTGCGCTGACGGCCTCACGCTTGCCTGTAGACCTTTGGCACCTTCCGCATCGACGGCGAGGCGTCCTGGCGCATCCCCTCGGCGCTTCAGGGGCTGCCCAGCATCGTGCAGCTGGTCTTCCTGGCCTGGGTGCCCGAATCACCCCGCTGGCTTATCAGTCGCGGCCGCAACGAGGAGGCCCTGGCCATGCTCGTCTGGTACCACGGCGAGGGAAACGACCAGGACCCCGTGCCCAAACTCGAGTATGCCGAGATCGCCGCGGCCCTGGAGGCCGAGTCGGAAATGGCCGGCGCCAGCATCTTGAGCGTAGTACGTGGGGCTTTTGGTTCCCCGGCCAACCGAAAGCGCCTTGCCATCATAATCTGGGCTGCTATCTGCTCCCAGATGTCCGGCAATGCCTTTGTCAGCTACTACCTCAGTCCCATCCTGACGTCGGTCGGCCTCCGCAGCGACCTACAACAGACGCTGATCAACGCTACAAACCAGATGGTCTCGTGGTTCTCGGCCATCTACTTTGCCACCCTGCCCGAAAGACTCGGCCGCCGTGTCATGTTCCTCTGCTCTCTCTTCGCCATGCTCCTCGTCGTCAGCTCCATCACCGCCGGCAGCATCATGTTCGCCAAGGACGACACCAACAAGGCCGCCGGCTACGCCGTTGTCGTTTTCCTCTACCTCTTCTCCCCCGCCTACAACTTCGGCTTCAACGGCAACCTTGGTCTTTACATTCCTGAGATCCTCCCTTTTAGTATTCGCACCAGCGGTCTGGCCTTCTTTTACCTGATTCAGTTCGCATTCATGATTCTCTCAACTTTTGCCGTCCCCGTGGGCCTCGAAAACATCCAGTGGCGGCTCTACACCGTCTTCATTGGGTGGATCGTTGTCGAGTTGGTGGTTGTCTACTTGTTATTTCCTGAGACTCAAGGCCACTCTCTGGAAGAGATTTCCTGCATCTTTGACGGGCCCCGGGCCGATGATGAGAACATCTGCAAGACGCAAGAAGTGAGGATAGAGTTGAAGGAGTAAATAGGGGTTCCTGTTCTCGCCGTAGCCGTGAGACGGTCGATGGAGGTTGCCGTGTTTCAAACCTAAGAGAGATAGTTCTTCATCAATCGTATACTACTACCACGACGAGTCGTGCGTCCTTTCGGAAACAACCAATGTCCATGGACCTGCATAGCGAACGCTAAACAGTGTTAATAAGAAGAAGTCCAACGGCCTTGGAGGTAAATCTATTTCGCTGCAATCTCTTTACTACGTACACTTTTCTAGCTTTTGCTGTTTAGCTGTCTCGTTGCATCCTAATGCTCATGTAAACACTGCCACTGAACCAGCCGTGGACGACCACCCCCTTCGCTCCAGAGAAAATCACCACCGACCACAGCCAATATTAAGGCCAAGGAAAAGAAGCGAAGTCTGGCGGTATTTTATTAGTGGGGGTGTACGAATTCTGCGAACTGAGTGAGGAGAGAAGCCGAGAAGTGCGGCATGTTGGTGGGGTATACGAATCATGCGAACAAATGAGAGAAGTCCTGTCTTTCACAGTGCCGGAATAGAAGGATCGCGTGACGCGTGTGGGGAAGTGGATCTCCAACCCATGTTCGAGCCCCATCTCTCCGCCCGGCGTGGGGACTAGATCACAAAAGTACATGCTGCATATGCGGTACCCCAGACTGGGCGCCTACCACCCCCTTGATACAATTAACCGGATGGTGGTGAACGTACCTCGTAGATTCATGGTCACGAGCTGGGCACACACCAAAAACATACAGGCCGAGGTGGAACCAACGGCATGCTTTCCACAGGGAGCAGGATCATGTTGTGGCAGCCCCTTTCGGGAAACATGTGTTGTCGAGCCCTTTTGTTAATTAGGAGCAACCCGGATTGAGCAAGCCTCGGTTCCGCTTACTCTCACAGTTAGTGGATAGTCAGAAAAATCCCTATAAATCAGGCGCGTGCATCAGTTGATCCTGCCCACTGGCCGTTGTAGGCCCTGTGGTGGTCATTCCGATGTGCCCAAGTCCCCGACTGCGCAAAGTCGAACAGTAGCATCAGTATGTTGCGACTCAAGCTTGCCACGGCCTTGTGCGCCGGCCTGCTTGGCCGGTTCGGTGCCTGCTCTGCTTCCCCTTCCGGCCCTTCGGAGCATTTTCTGGATCCCCAAGCAGAATTTCGACCAAAGTTCAGATACTGGTGAGTGAAGTCACGTCGAGCAACGCAGCACAGGCTTTGTTTGACCGGCCGTGACAGGATCCCGGACGCCAGTGTACCCGCATCCCAAGTCTCGCAGGACATTCGAGATATGGGGGCTGTCGGCGTCGGCGGGGTGGAACTGATCTCCTTCTTCAACTATGGCCACGGACCCGCCCTTACCGACTGGAGTCGCAACGGGTTCGGACAGCCGGCCTTCAAGGACCTCATGACAACCGCCATGAAGACTTGCAAGGCAAGCGGCATCTCATTTGACCTCGCTATGGGGCCCAACCAAGGCCAGGGTGTGCCGTCTGAAATCGAATCCCTAGGTCTGGCCAAAGAACTCGTCTACGCCAATGTGAGCATCGGGAGCGGCGCCACTTTCGACGCGTCCCTGCCTCCGCCCGTGGTTGCCTACAACGCCTTGACCGACAACGTGATGCCGAATGAGCCGTGGGGTCGTAACGATCTGCTCGCTGTTGTGGCCGCCGAAAACCTGGGGCAGTTCGTCTTGGCCAACCCTTTCTCCCTGGCCGTGCTGAACGAGTCTTCCTTGATTGACCTCACGTCCCTCGTCCAAAACCAGACACTGTCCTGGACGGCACCAACGGGGGCCCACCCGTGGGTGCTATTCTTCATCTACGAGCGTTTCACCAACCAGAGAGCTAGTATCACCACTGGAAGTCCCCCGCTGGCGATAAAGAACGGTTCGTGGGTGGTGGACCATTTCAGTCGTGCCGGGGCAGAGAAGGCGGCTCAGTTCTGGGACGAAAACCTGCTTGATGACGAGGACATCGTGTCGCTGCTTCGCGATGTTGGAAACTCTTGTGAGATCGCCCCATCATTCTGAATTTCGTCATGAGCAATGCTGACGCTTGCATAGTCTGGGAAGATAGCCTGGAGATCCAGGCAGCGCTGTGGTGGACACCCGGGTTCGCGGAGAGGTTCGAGAAATCGCGGGGTTATAGTATCGTTAAATACCTCCCTGTCATCTTTCACGCGTCAAACCAATGGGGAGGATACTTGCCACCTTACAACACCATTTATAATCTCGGCGCCGGTTATTCGCCCAAGGGGGGGAAGTACCACGAAGACTTTCGACTGACGCTGAGTGAAGCGTACCGAGATTACTTGGTGGCCCTGCAAGACTGGGCGGCTTCGAAGGGAATGAATTTCTCCGCTCAGCCAGCCTACAACCTGCCACTCGATATGGTCAGAACTACTCTGCGTGCCCCTGACCTTTCGCCCAGCTAATACCCGCCATAGTCCTACTCGGTGCCTTTTGTCGGTGTGCCGGAGCTCGAATCCTTATCTTTCATGGGGAGCATCGACAACTATCGTCAGTTTACGGGCGCTGCACACTTGGCTGGTCGCCGAACCATCTCGACTGAGATCGGGGCCGTCAGGACTGGTGCCTATACGCAGACAGTGCCGTCACTTCTTCGTCTCTTTGTAGATTCCTTTGCGGCGGGGGTCAACCAACTTGTTATGCATGGATTCGCATACAGCGGCGATTACGTCAATACCACCTGGCCTGGATACACGCCCTTCCAGTACGACTTTACCGAAGCCTGGAACCCGAGACAGCCCGCGTGGCGACATCTGAACGATACCTTCCTCTACGCCGCCCGGAACTCGATGGTCCTCCAGCAAGGAACGCCGAAGATCGACCTTGCTTTCTACTACAACGCTTTCCCCTGGAATCAAGGCGGTGACATTTACGCGGGGCCAGACCTCAACTCTGTCGGTGGGTTACCTTTGCCACGAGTGCTTATACCTGCGGACGACTAACTATCCAGGCTTCACGTACGAGTACCTGGGCCCTCAAAATTTGTTGCTGGATGAAGCGCAAGTTGAGAATAATATTTTGGCCCAGGAGGGGCCAGCATTCAAGGCCATCGTCATATACCAACAGACACAAATTACACCGCAGGCGTCTTCGGCTCTTCTCGACTTCGCGACGAAGGGCTTGCCGATTTTCATCGTGGGCGCCGTCCCCAATACCACCATTGGTGCCACGGGACAGGATGAGGTGTCTGGCAACATGGCCAAGCTGGTAGCAATGACCGAAAAAGTCCACCTCCTGCCGCAGAACCAGCCCATTGCACCCGCCCTAGCAGCTACGGGTCTCGTCCCTCGGGCGAACTTCCAGGGCGGTGACGACGCGTCGGACGTGCACACATTTTGGACTTCGGACACCACCAGGGGCCAAGACTACGTCTATCTGGCGAACCGAGGAGCGAGCGGATCTTTCGATATCACATTCGGCGTTGCGCAGAACAAGTGTGTGTACTCGCTGAACCCTTGGATGGGTGCCCAAGATCAGATCGTCATATACAAGGCCTCATCATTAGGGATCCGGTTGGGTTTGAGCTTAAAACAAAACCGGACCGCGATCCTGTTATTTTCGGGCGACTGCGAGAACGCCGTTTCAGTAACATCCCACTCGGAGAATGCTGTTGCGATTCGCGAGTGCGAAGGACGGTTTGAAGCGCGGTTGTCGGATGCTTCCGAGGGCTATGTGGACCTGTCGAACGGTACCACACTGGCCATTCCCGCTGGGAACGCCACCGATCCCATCGACATCACTTCCTGGACTTTGTCATTCGAGGCTTACGGGCCTTCGGAGGACTTCTCGACAGTGGAAAACAAAATCACTACCATTGCGGTTGGTGCGCTCGAACGTTTGGCCCCCTGGACCGAAATCTCTGCCATCAACCACTTGAGTGGACTTGGCATTTACGATGCCGAGTTTCAAGTCAGCTGGAGTCCGGATGAAGTGGCCACACTGCTTCACTTTGGACCTGTTATTAACACGTTGCGGGCATGGGTAAATGGTCACCCAGTCGGTGCTGTTGACCCATTTGATCCTTCCTCCGACATCTCCCACCTTGTACAAAGTGGAACCAACACAGTCAGGATCGAAGTTGCCGGCACTTTGTTCAACAGTGTGAAGACTCACTTAGCAGACATCCTGACCGGCTCTGAGCCGGTGAGGAGCCCCGCCGTTTATGCCGATGCGGCCTGGGCGGAATTTGGGCTTATTGGGCCGGTAACGGTGGAGGCACAAAGAAAAGTCGTGTTTCCGTAACGTCTTGACGGTATTACCTGTCGAGTTGGCACAATGAAAGCCGATTGTATTAGTGAGAAACGCAGCTCTCAGCCATGACTGTGAATACCATATTGCTACAGCCACAAAGCGTGACCACCCAGTTGCCACTCCTTACGTTGTTGCGCCAAGAGGGATGCGTTGTGCTGGATGAACAAACACAGGCCCAACAGGTCCAAACTCAGCCAAAGGAGCCGAGTCGGAAAACGGGTTGGGCTGTCCAACCAGCCACCGAATTTCCAGCCCCTCGACTTCTTTTCAATTTTACTCCAACAAATTTGCTTCAATTTATCTCAAATTCAATATCTACATTAAGTTTCTTATTATGAAGCAGTATTCAGAAGCCGAGCTTCAACAAGCCCTGACTGCTATTGCAGCTGGTGGTGGAATCAAGCAGACCTCTCGAGATTACGGCATACCGAAGTCAACACTACAAAGCCGAATTAAAGGCCATCAACCTAGGCCCGAAGCTTTTGCAGACAAACAGAGGCTCAGACCGGTCCAGGAAGAGTTACTTACGAATTGGATCCTGACCCAAGCTGCTTTAGGGCTTCCACCTTCCCATGCCCAAGTGAAGGAGTTCGCCGAACGTATCCTTCGGGCTCAAGGCGACAGCGAGCCACTCGGAAAGAGGTGGCTGCAGGCATTCCTACGCAGGAACCCAGCTGTAAGGGTCCAGAAGAGCCGATCTATTGACTTGCAGCGTGTTAATGGCGCCTCAGTCGAGGTAATTCGCCCATGGTTCCGATATCTTCAGCTGCCGGAGATCCAGAGGGTAAAGCCGGCTAACCGCTACAACATGGATGAAGCAGGACTCCTAGAAGGTGCTTGATCGAACGGTCTAGTACTAGGAGGTACCAAAAAACGCTCATTCCGAAAGAAACAGCCTGGTTCTCGTGCTTGGACCTCCTTCATAGAATGCATCTCCGCCCAGGGCCATGCCCTGCCCCCATTGGTCATTTTTAAGGGCAAGACGGTTCAACAGCAATGGTTCCCGCTCGATCTAAGCCCATTTGGAGGCTGGCAGTTCACTGCAACCGAAAACGGATGGGTTACAGACCGAACAGCGCTCGAGTGGCTCGAGAAGGTCTTCATCCCGAATACCGTCCCTAGGGACCCTTCCGAGTACCGCCTACTCGTTATGGACGGCCATGGAAGCCATACAACGACTGATTTCATGTTACAATGCTTCTCCCACCGGATCTATCTTCTTTTTTTGCCCCCTCACACCTCTCACGTCCTCCAACCTCTCGATTTAGCCGTTTTCAGCGCTTTGAAATCGGCGTACCGGAAAGAGCTCGGGTTTCTGACTCAGCTAACGGACTCAACGGTAGTTGGCAAGCGAAATTTCCTTGCCTGCTATCAGAACGCTCGTTTAGCCGGGCTTACTGGCCAGAATATCCGGAATGGGTGGAAAGCAGCCGGTCTCTGGCCAGTGAGTATGGCTAAACCGCTTCTAAGCCGGAATTTGGTTCAAAATGCACACCAAACAACACCCGATACGACAAAATCGAAGCAATCCTACTCGAACAGAGTCTTCTTAACACCTACAAAGAGATCCCATACTTCTATAGTGGTTTGGTCGACTCCAAAGAAGACGTCGGACTTCAAGGACCAAGTACAGCTTTCGAACCAGCTAGCGGAACACTCAACCACACAACGGCTACTGTTCCGGAAGATTCAAAAGGCCTTTGATGAGAAGAATGTCCAATTGGCTACTGCTCAAAGGCGGATTCAGGCTCTCGAAGCTAGGATTGAGACTATTAGACCAAGGAAGAGGAAGAAGGTAGATTTAAGCCCTAATTCGAAGTTCGCGAACATCGAAGACATCCACCGAGCTCAATTAGCGGTCGGGGAGGCTGAAAGTAATCTAGATGAAGAGAGCGATAGCGAAAGCCTAAGTGAGGCTGGTTCTTGTATTAGAGTTGTCATTAATTAAGGCTGCATCTGAAGTTCTATTGATAGGGTTGGTTTTAAGCGTGGTGTTTTTGGGGGGCCGAAATGTGGGGGGGGGGCCGAAATGGGGGTCCTCGAACTTACTAGGTACCTGCGCCTACCAGGCCTGCCATGGCGGGATCGAGCCAACCCGCTGTTGAGCCCCACCCTGCATCAGCTCGGCGGCTTGAGGAATCCGTTTCCTGCCTCAATACCAGGCTTGCTGACACTATAAAACCATCGTCGCCACTGCCGCTGTCAACGCTACTTAGATTGGGCGCGACTTACACCTCCATACCACCGGGTTTGACCGTTTCAGCTAGTGCCAGGTATCAGCCCTCTTCTCATCACGTACTTGACTCTTCGCTTTTCTTGGACACAGGTTACACGTGCTGAAGATAGTCCCAACACCGACTTGACCGCGGCGGCGCCGTCAAGATGCTCATTAGGATTCCAGCACTAAATTCACGGAGGGATAGCACCAGAGGCGTGTTTCTAGGCGCCCGAAGCCCACGTCAGCAAAGCAACATGCTGCGCTTTGTGAGCAGCTGCAAGGGAAACGAGTCTCCAGTCAGCATGGGCCGACCAAACAAAGCGGAACGTGGCAGATATATTGAAGATATGGAAGAGGGGCGTGAACCACCCATTCCGGGTTCACCTGGTCCCATACTGATAGCTTGGAAGGTTCTGCAAGATCCAACAGCTAGGAGGTTGGAGACATGCGATAGAATAGGCCGACCGCGCAACGGCAATGAGCTTCTTGTACCATTTGTGCGAGACTTTAGAAGATAAAGTCTCAGGGAACGTTGTGGGAGCCCTATCGTGTTACGGTCGTACGACGGTTACTGTGCGGGTGTAGCAGTTATAGTGCAGAACTAGGTCGTGGCTCAGAGAGATTAGGGGCGGGCGGCGTGACCGGTTGGGAGTGCTGCGGCCCCGCCTCGGCGATGGCCCGAGTGTGCGAGGTGCCCAACGACTCGTTACTGGACGACGGCCGGAGTGGGCCACCCATGAGGATGAGCCGGCGGGTCGGAGCCTACCTTTAAGCACGCATTCCAAGAATGCGAGCGAGACGAGAGCCAAGAAAGCGGGGTGGAGTGCACGGTAAGGAAGGTCCCGCGTCGGATCGAGGGTTGAAGGCAGAAATCCCCCGCCGTGTCTAAACCTTTCTAAGCAGGTGATGAGCACTTGTGGAGCTCTGCCAGACCCCCTACGTAGGCTTAGCGTGAAAACGCGCCGATCGTACCCAAGTCCAGGGTCGTAGAACGGAAAATGCGAGTTACATGAGTCCGGGTACGAGAAGAGCGAGGTGGAGGATTGATGCATGCAAATCATCCAAAGAGTACGTACATAGCGTCAGCCAAATGGGTCAGCATGGCACTTGCAAGGGTCTCCGTCGTCACAAAGGTTGAGATTATCTCTGATGGGGACGATGGGCCTCGCTGTAAGTTGGAATTCGCGAGGGCCTCAAAAACTGATTACTGAAGATCTTTCGCTTGATACGCGCGACGCTCTAAGAATTATGTTTGCATCTCAGCACTGCGGCAATATATTCAGGCCCGCCCCGCGAGGCGTTGTTCAAACCGGCGTGCTATGCGCTGCAGGAGCGCTTGTATATCAAATAAGCCCTTGTATATCAAATAAGCCCTTGTATATCAAATAAGCCCTTGTATATCAAATAAGCCCTTGTATATCAAATAAGCCCTTGGTGGGGAGTCGCTGCGGTTCCTCGTCCGTTCTAGGGGACTTCTGAGACGCTCGCGCGCCTGTCGGAAGGTATCGGAAAGGGTCTAGAAAACATTTGAGATTGAGCCTTGAAGCACTATCGGAGGCAGCCAAATACTGTTTGTTTTCTAGCCAGGAAAAAAGAGAATCAAAACAGAGGCCTTCATGAAGGGTTCGTTAGGCGCTTGGGCTACGTGCGCTTAAGCCCACCACCCACGTCCTAACTTGTAACATTGGTTTCAACACCCATCTGGAGATGGATTAACGAGGTGGCCAATAGTAGTGACTCCTTTGTCTATCAACCTCAACGGACAGCCAGGCGGGTGGGCGAAATCGAATAGCTAGCCCAAAAGCATACACGGCGATGGTCGAAAATCGACCGCTGAGTGCTCCCGAGGTTACTGATTCTCACGCCCATGTTATTCGCACCAAGATGTTCAAGGGCACCACTGTGGGCGGGGAAGCGGGGGATTCGAGGGCCCCGATCGCTCACGCAAGACCGAAGCCGTGCAGTCCCTTTAGCTACTACACGAATCGGGTACAGCTATGCGCTCCCTTGCCTCCACCGTCTAGCGGTAGGTCTGCCCTACCGCCCAAAACGTTTGAAGTGAAAAGTGACACATCAGCCATTCAAACCGCCAAGAGATCTCTAATAGCCGATAGCCTATTGACTACTTTACGAAGCTTGTGTTCTGACGTACTACAGAGGGACGCCCATTCGCTTGCTAGCCTAAGGCCCGCAGTTGAAGCACTTGGCGCATTTATCAAAGGGGGACCCGCGGCCGTTATTAGCCTGCCAAGTCTCTAGCGCAAAATGTGCCATATTAGGCCCGTCACCTCTTTTTCGGGACCTCGGGTTTTAGTTGGCGGCCGAATGTCATTTCACTGGACTGCGTGCGATGGATTAACTCGTGGGGAGAGCCTTTTCTGCCCCCAATCACCACAACTATAAATCCTCCCGCTCCCTGTGACATAAGCTTAATCGTGGGCACACTGAACTACGGGGCCACTCACCATTGCCGGTACCCCACCAATGGCCATGTCGTCGCTCAAGTCTCTAGTCAGCGTTTCCCACGTTATTTCCCCGTTCCAGCTTGATGGCAACAGCAACGGGGCGTCTTTGCACGCGCCCTACATCATCACGGCCGCGCTCTTCGTTCTGTTTCTATACAGCCGTCGGGAGAGCTACCCGGAGCTGCCACGGCTGAACCCCAAGAAGCCCACCGAGCTGACCTGGCGCTCGCGACTCCTCGACTGGATGGGACGGAGCCCAGAGCTACTGGCCCATGGTGATCGCCAATTTGGGGATAGGCCCTATAAGCTCTATACCGAAGTTGGCGACGTGCTGATAGTGCCACCTCGGTACGTCGACGAGCTCAAGAGCAATCGCGCGATGGATTTCGCCGTGTCGTCATCCGATGTGAGTCTAGGTGCCTGGACGGGTTCTGATATTTCGCTCAGGGTGCCAACCAGTTGACAGGCTAGCCACGGTTACCTTCCTGGCTTCGAGCCTTTTTCTAGCGAACCCGGCCCAAATTTTGTGAAGGTTGTTCAAAACTACCTCACGAAAGCTCTTGGTAACGATACATCCTCTTCCTCTTCCTCACCCAACTCCTCCATCCTCACCATGATGTTGACAAACCGTTTCCCGTCTAGTGCACCTCACGGAACCCATCTCGAAAGAAGCTACCAATTCTCTCCGCGATGTTTTCACAGATTCTAAAGGTGAACCCCCCACCCCTCCCGCGATTCATCACAAGCATTTTGCTTAAGCTCGGAAATATAGAGTGGCACGTGGTAACTCCCGACGATATTATGCTCGTCGTTTCCCGCATGTCGTCTCGCATTTTCATAGGTGAAGATCTCTGCAACGATAAAGAGTGGATCGAGAGTTCCTCGCAGTACGTCTTGTCCGCTTTCAAGTGCAGTTTCAACCTGAACATGTGGCCGCGAACTGTCCGCCCGGTGGTGCACTGGTTTCTTCCTGGCTTTTCTGAGCTCCGACAACGGCTCCGGCGCTGCCAGGCCGTCCTGCAGCCGCACATTGACCGCCGTCTTGCCGTCAAGGCCGCTGCCGAAGCGCAGGGCAAACCACACCCCTACAACGACTCGATTGAATGGTTCTCACGTGAGATGAAGAAAGACCACAACCCGGCCGCCCTGCAAATCACACTCTCGTTGGTTGCAATCCACACCACGACGGACCTACTGGCGCAGACCATGCTCGATATTGCGAGAAATCCAGAAATCCTTGGCCCGCTGCGAGAGGAGGCCATTCAAGTTCTCAGCACCGACGGCTTGAACAAGACGGCTTTTCAGAAGCTCAAGCTTATGGACAGCTGCTTTAAGGAGTCTCAAAGACTACGGCCCGTCATGCTCGGTGGGTTTCACCGGGACCCCTAGTATCTCACAAGCAGTAGCCGTAGCTAACCTTGCGCACTCTAAGCTTACTTTCAGCGCACTGCCCTAGCGGACGTCAAGCTCAAGGATGGGTTTGTAATCAAGAAGGGCACCAAAGTTAGGATGGACGGGCGCAAAGCGATGCTGAACGAGGAAACCTACCCCGAACCACAGCGGTGGGACCCATATCGCTTCATGCGGATGCGCGAGGCGGGCGAAGAGAATAAGGCGCATCTTGTCAGCACCACGCCACAGCACTGCGGCTTCGGCCACGGCATACACGCATGCCCAGGCCGTTTCTTTGCCGCCAACGAGGTCAAGATTGCTCTGGCCCATATCCTGCTCAAGTACGACTGGAAGCTAGCCGAGGGGCAAGGTGATTTACGTCCCGTCACCATGGGCTCGGCGTACATAGTACCATACGACCTGAAATTCATGGTACGTAGACGAAAGGAGGAGCTGGATATGAACTCCTTGGCGTGCTGATGTAGCAGGCGATGTCCAAGGAGGAAATGACACAATGCTGCATTGTGACCAATGACGAGAATGCCGGTGCAAACTGCTAGAGGAAGGTGGGGAATTTGAATAAAATTTGGGAACTCGCCTGTGGGACACTTACATTCAGCTCCATCGAATTTCGAAGGCCATTTCGCTTTCAAGGTCTCTCTCAAGCTATCAGGAAGGTAAGAGGCCACCATGTTCCACATACAACAAGCAGATTGTCGGCATACAGCGTCATTCTATGCAGCATCTAAGCTCAAACCCCCTTCTGCAGCCCGCTCTATCACTGGTCCGAGCTCCGAAACACCATCTTCGACACTATTCTATGCTTGGAAATAGAGATAGCTAAATCGATATAATGACCAGCTGCTTGGCCTCATGAGGCCCAAATTTCCTCCGCGTTGGATACCAGCTCTGCATCGAAGATATCCACGAGTGCCATATTCTCCTCACTAGGAACACGTTGGGGCCCCCTAGTAATGTCGCCCATACTTTCCTTAACTTTGCGCACGTCTGGCAGGCCCACCGACTTTCTTTACGAAGCCGGATCAACTTCTCTGCATTTCTGCGGCTTTTTGTTTTATCTAGAGCAGCCTGTAGATAGTCTCTTTCGTGTCAGACTAGCACATTGACGGGCTGTGGAATTAGGTTATCCGACTTTAGATCGGAGAATTCACAGCCTTTCTCCTATTTCCAGCGTTGACGGACGCCTTTCATCTTCAGACCGTTGGACTGCGAATTCGCTTGTCGGGCTTTTCTAAACACAGGGCAGGACAATGCTTGGAGTCGCTGAGGAGAGACGGGGCATGCCTCATCCACGGTGTCTTGTCGCGTACCTGCGGACTGTATTTTGCGTGCCATAAATTGAGAATAGCGCCTCATGACCCCGATGCGTTCAAGCTCAAGGTGGCGTGGGCGTAGCACCCAAGTGGTTACGAAAATGGAGGGGAAGCCGATGAAAATTGTATAAGCAAAGTGGGGTCACCAAACAGAGCAGCGCGACTAAAACATGCTTTTGAATATGTACATGGCTTTTTTATCCATTAGCTGGGATGCAGAATGCATCGAGTACGAGGGGGGCAAGAGTGGCTCAACCCCGTCACTCTATCACCCTTACGGCTTTCGGACCTGCTGCAGGACAAAGTTCTCTCCACCCGTCACAGCGAACGACTGGCCCTCCACGGTCTCTCCGTTGACGGTGAAAACCGAGTCGTCAAGCGCGACACGCAGGTCGTCCGGCAGCTGCACCGTGCCCGAGGTACCGGCGGGCGCCTTGACCGTCATGCTGAACAAGTCGCTGGCGCAGGCGAACGCCCACTCGACGGCGACGGCGCCCACGGGGGTCGGCACGCGGCCGTTGGCCGCGTTGAGGCCCAGGGTGAGAGGTGCGACGACGAAGCTCTTCCAGCCCGGCTGCGTGGGCTGCGCGCCCAGCACGAAGCGGCTCAGCTCAGCCGTGGGCCCCGCGGCCCAGCCGTGGCAAAGGCTTGTAACAAGGCCCAAACCCGGCTTGCCCTCGCCGTCCAGGGTCTCCCAGTAGGTGCCCGTGTAGTTGGCGTTGGATGGGTCAGCCATGGGTGCCCACAGGCTGTCGAGCAGCTCGCGCGCCACGTCGCTGGCGCTGGCGGCCATGGCGGCGCGCAGGTGGTACGAGGCTGCGTAGGGGCTGATGTACGGCTGGAAGCCGGCAGCGATGGCCGCCGAGGAGAAGGCGTGCGGTCCGGCGGGCGTCATGAGGCCCTTGGACAGCGTCGACAAGATGGTCTCGGAGGAGTGACTGGCGTTCATATTCACGCCGGCCAGGATGGCAAGTGCGTTGGCGTCCTGCGCGAAGGCTGTCGGCAGGTCCTCGGACACGACGTACGCCTGCAGCTCGTCACTCCACAGCTGGCTGTCGATGGCCTGACGGAGCTTCTCGAGGCGCGTCTCGTAGACGCTGGCGTCGACGCCGGCGGTGGCGAGGATGGTCAGGCTTTCCTGGAGCGAGTAGGCGTAGAGCGTGTTAAACTTGGTGACCACGCCGGATTGCTGGGGGTCGTAGTAGTTCCAGTCGCCGCCAAAGGTGGGGTTTGAAATATTAAACAGGCCACTCTCCAGCGTCTGCGAGTCGGCCCAGTCCAGCATCCGCTGCATCTTGGGCGCCCAGGTCTTGGCGAGCTCGGCGTCGCCCGTGTGCATGTAGGTCGAAGCCACGGCCGACAGGAAGTTGAACGAGTAGCCGATGAGGCCGGTGATGTCGACGTCGAGGCCATCCGTGAGCGGGGCCTGCTGGGTTTTGGCTGTCGGGATGAAGAAGCCGGGCCTGGCCTGGTACGAGCCGAGAAGATCGAGCGAGCCGAGGAGGGTCTCAATTTTATGGGTGCTGGCGAGCGCTGCGGGGCCGGCGATGTCGAGGTCGCCGGCGTACGCGATGCGGTCGCGGCGGGAGCCGTCGACGACGACGCTCGCGGGGTTGGTGCCCATGAAGAAGTCGGCGAGGAAGCTCGGGTCGGTCATGGCGTGCGAGTAGATGGCGTCGCCCGTCGGGCTCGTCAGGGCGAAGTCGCGGAACACGGCGCGGTGGCCGAACGAGGCGCCGAGGCCGGCCGAGCCGTAGAAATGAGACATCTGCGAAAGCTGCATCACGTCAACGCCGTTGATGGAGACGGAAATTTCCGTCATGGCCACGATGGCGCGGACCGTGTACAGCTGGCCGAGCTCGACGGTGAGGTTCGCCGGCAGCGCCGCCTCCGTCAAGACGGGGTTGACCGTCGTGGACCCCGAGTAAGCCGTCATGCGCTTGCCGGCAACGTCGCAGGAGAAGTAGATGCCGTCGTTCAAGGTATCACCGAGGACCAGGAAGCCGAACCCCCCAACGACGGGCTTGACCTTGAACTCGAGGTTGTAGTGGGTGAGCTGTGCGGCCGCCGCACTTCCTAGGACCTGCGGCGCGAGGCTGTCGACCACAGCGCCTTCCGAGGTGACCTCCCAGAATTCCGGAGTCGAGCTGGCCTCGATCTCGGTCATCTGGACGGTGCGAGCCCCGGCAGCCCAGATGGCGTTGAGCTGCGCGTCGGAGCTGTTGAAAGAACCGGGCAGCTCGGTGAGGGGCGTGTTGTCAGTCTTCGAGGTCACTCCGACGCCGCGGAGTTTGAGGACACCGGGCGAAGAGAGGTTGAGCTTCTGGTAGCGGAAGGCTCCCTGGATGAGGCGGTTGCGAATTTGGCCGGGCTCCGTGACGTTGTAGCGGTTAACACGGTAGGTATCCATGGCGGCGGCCAGGGGAAGGGGCCCATCAGACTAGAGTCGCCATCAAAAGTCAGTAACGGTACAGGTTTCTGGTGGTCTACGGACGTCAGCCGGGATCGCTTACCATGTATGACTTCAGCGCGGCGCTGCTTTCTCCGTAGGTAATTTCGAAGACGGACGTGTCGCCTTCAGCCGAAACAACCTCAAAGGCGGGTACACCATCGACGCCGCGGCCATAGTCGAGAATTCGGATGGCAGAGCCGGTCGAGGTGGCGTCCATCACGATAACATCGTCGGAAATGCTGATGAAATCATCGGATGCACCCTTGGCCTGATTGATGTGGCGGTTGGACAAGGGTGAGGAATCCAGAACCGCCCTCGTCTCCGATAAAGAGACGAGTGGCAGAACTACCCAGGGGAGAGTGGCCCGCATAGTCGCGGCAGAGACCAAGGGGTTCGGAACGAGAGAGGGAGGGGTTAAGATATAGAAGGAGTGTAGACAGTGAGTGATAAAAGTTGATTAAGAGGGAGCGGAAGCTAAGGTGAAAGAGTGAATATAGTTAATGACAACAATACGGCGGGACAGAGAGCCGCGAGTACAGTGTCTTATAAGAGTCAATCCAGCAGCAGTACGAGGACTGTAAGAGAAGCCATGGTGATTAGTGCGAAAGCGGAAAAACGGACGTGCAGCATCGGCACCCGCTTGTCTTTGCCCTATTTAGCCTGGTTGGCCGATTACCGAGTAATGGTGTTCTTGATCTCTGCCCAGAGGGAGACGTTCGGGGGCGCCGGGCGGGGGTCGTAGCGCGAGAAAGTGAAGTGGACAAGTCTTGGATGAAGGTCGAATCCGAGAAAGCCGAGCAGTTCCTTAAAAAAAACCAGACCAAGCCCAAGCCTAACTATTCAGACCCATGACCGACCCACCCGCACACGGCACACAAGGCCAACCAAACTGGAGCACGCGGCGCCCCGCCTGCCGGCAGTCCATCCATTTAGGGTAGAATCCGCGCGCGGGCTCGGCCGCCGCAAGATCAATGCACGATGCGATGCTGTGAGGTGAATCTTCCCCCCCCCTACCGCCTCCGTGATGTATGCATAGGGCCGAAGAGCCGCGGGTGGCGGGCTGAGCGGGAAGCTAGGACGGAAAACGCCCTGCAACCTCGTAGGGCAGAAGCACGGCAAAAGGCCCAGTCATGACGAAGAAGAAGGAAACGGGGCCGCTGTCAAGGGTTCGTCCATTGCAGTTTCGGTGAAACGGTGGCTCTCTTAGAGCGGTATAAGTTTTGTCGTCACGTTGCTGACACCGCCCCGGCGGTCGCCATCCCCGCGTTGCCGATACCCGAGCGGAGTCGCCTCACCTTACCATCGGTCTGGGTTGAGCACGGAGCTGTACGATAAGACGTAACCGCACGAGACCGGAGCTTGGCTGCTGGGCGAGACGGCAGCCTAAGACACGCAGCGCGGCTGCGGCTCTTGAACCATGCGGTGCTGTTTTCCCGGATACTAAATCCGCCAGTTCAACGGGTTATCCCCTTGCTTGCTCAGCCGCATTGACGGTGCGAACTTCGGAGAACGCTTGGGTTTGCCTTGAAGAGATACAGCTTTGTGCCAAATGCTGCTGGCCCCGGGCGAAACGCGAGAAGTCCGATGAGAGAGGGCAGAGAAGTGCGAATTGTACGAGCTGATGCGGGCCACTCCACTGGTGCACCGCTGCCGCACAGCCCCGCGTGCCCGCACGAGTCGTGTAGTACGACGATAGCGCAGCCTCCCAAACGCTGGCCTTCGACTCAGTACGTGCCGAGAGCGCCGCGCGTGTTTATTATGATGGAGTTTTCCTACTCAGGTGGCTCTCACATTAAGATTGAACCGACTCCCCACCTGTTCGATTATTTGTCCGCAATGACCGACTCGAACGGGGCTTCCCGATAAAATTTCCTAGCCGACGGCCAAAGCAAGGACATCTCCGCCAGCATCACTTTTTCCGCGGCCGGCTCTGCTTTTATCCCTTTAGACATCGTTAAAGCACTGGGCCGACTTGTCTCGCACGTTTCCGCATACTCGCCACCATCGACGCTTTTTTTGGCCCTCATCTCCGTCCGTCTTCGCTCATCGGTCGGGTCGAAAAGCGCAACTTGCACAGCTTACCGCTGCCGCTGCGCGCAGCCACCATGAACCCCCAAGACGCGCATGGTCGTGAATGGGCTACCGAGGCGCCCCCGCCCTACGAATTGCACTCCACCGGCGATATTCTTGGCAGCTCGGCGGCCGTTACGGGTACTTCCATCGCGGCCGAATCCGATGGGGTTTCGAAGCTGACCAGGATAACGCAGATGAGGGCTTGATCGAAATCGCCTTCAAGTCGACTGCGCCGGCCGAGGTCAGGCCGTTGATTGATCGTCAATCGCAGCACCAACAATCTCATCCCGATGCGCCGTCGGCGGCCTTGGCCCCGTCACCACCCGTAAACGTCCCTCGCTTGAATATTGTTATCCAGGTTGTGGGCAGCCGAGGTACGATTTTCGCCAGTTGCACTCGCCGAAGCACCCATAGACGCCGTGGCGCTGACACTTCGCATCCCAGGCGACGTGCAGCCCTTCATCGCTCTCGGCGCGGCGCTCAAGCGATTCGGCCATCGCGTGCGTCTCGCCAGCCATGACACCTTTGCCCAGTTCGTGAGGGACGCCGGGATCGAATTTTACCCCATCGGCGGCGACCCTACCGACCTCATGGCGGTGCGTAGCAGGCGTGGACATTGGCTGTGGCTTTTTTTTCCAGCTTGCTGACGCCCTTCTGCTGTCTAGTACATGGTCAAGAACCCTGGTTTGATCCCTTCGCTCGAATCTCTTCGAGGCGGCGACATCGGACGCAAGCGGCGCATGATCAAAGAGATGCTTCATGGCTGCTGGCTCTCCTGTGTCGACGCCGACCCCGTATCCCGGGCCCCGTTCGTCGCCGACGCCATCATAGCCAACCCCCCCAGCTTTGCCCACGTGCATTGTGCCCAGGCGCTGAGCATCCCTGTGCACATCATGTTCACGATGCCGTGGTGCGCCACGAGGGCGTTTCCCCATCCGCTCGTCAACATCAAACAGAACGAGCTCGAACCCGCGGACGCCAACTGGCTGACCTACGGCGTTGTAGAACTCATGACATGGCAAGGGCAAGTATACCCAGTCCTCGCGTCTCCTGTGCCCTGCTGACCGCACGTATGCCACCAGACTCGGCGATGTCATCAACGCGTGGAGGAAGCAGGAACTCGAACTGGAGCCCATGGCGGCCTCCATGGCCCCCGGAATCACTAGTTATCTTCGCATACCACACACCTACTGCTGGTCGCCCAGTCTGGTCAGCAAGCCGAAAGATTGGGGTCCTGAAATTGGTAAGCCCGCCCTCAACGTTGGCTTCGTTTCAGCCGCCAGCACATCTTAGTCGCCCTAACAACGTGGAGTAGATGTTTGCGGATTCTTTATGCGTGAAGCGCCCGCGTACGAGCCTCAGCCAGATCTGGCAGCATTTCTTGCCGCCGGCCCCCCTCCCGTCTACGTCGGATTCGGAAGTATCGTGCTGGACGATCCCGTTCGACTCACTAGCGCCATTATCGAAGCGACAAGAAGGTGCGGCGTGCGCGTCATCATATCGCGAGGATGGAGCAAACTCGGCGGGGACTCCCCTAGCAACGACCATGTCTTCTATTTGGGAGACTGTCCACATGGTACGCCGCCTGGCTCACGGCGCGCGTGGCACGTTCGCTGACGTAACTTAGAGTGGCTTTTCCCAAGAGTCGCTGCTGTGGTGCATCATGGCGGCGCAGGTACGACGGCTTGCGGTCTATCAAATGGCCGACCGACGATTATCGTACCCTTCTTTGGCGAGTAAGGCGGCCGCTTCAGCTTATTTCTTTTTCTTGTAAAGTACGACAACCTGTACTAACTGGCGTCGCAGCCAACCTTTCTGGGCCAACGTGGTGGCAGCCGCCGGCGCTGGGCCCAAGCCCATCCCGCAAAAGGAATTCACCGCGGAACGGCTAACGGAAGCCTTGCAGTTGGCCCTGTCTCCCGATGCGGGCCGGGCCGCTATGACGCTAGCACATCAGATGAAGCAAGAGGACGGCGTCGGAGCCGCCGTCGAGTCTTTCCACCGCTGGCTTCCGCTCGAAAAGATGCAGTGCCAGATTGACCGCAGCCAGACGGCTCGGTGGGTGCTAAAAGCGGACGGAAAACACCAGATACGACTGTCCGATGCGGCTGCTTCGGTTCTCCTAGCGAACAATAAAATCAAACTAGACCGACTACGGCCGTGAGTACCATCAAAGGAGTAAACTCAAAATTCTAGTGTGCATTACTGACGATACGGCAGACTCAAATCTAAGGAATACAGCACCGACGTAAACCGATGGGACCCTCTGACCGGAGGCGCGGCGTCAACTTTGGGAATCGTAACCGACTTTACCACGGCACTAGGCGGCACGTTCGTCGACCCTTTCCGAGCTTATAAGAGCAGGAGAAAGGATGGCGGCGGCGCGGCTAGCGGTGCCGCGATGAAAAGCGTAGCCGGTGGCGTCGGGTCCATGGCCGGAGTTGTCACTAAGGGCGCCTTGGTCGATTTGCCCTGCGCTCTGGCCGAGGGCTTCAGAAATGCCCCGCGACTGTATGGCGAAAAGCCGAAAGACCATGGACGTGTGACGGGGTGGCAAAGTGGCGGTGTGGTTGCTGCCAAGGTAATTGTGGCTTTTCCTCGGCACGACCAGCGAAAGGGGGGTTCGCATTCTGACCATGGACACAGACTTTTGGTTCCGGCTTCTATCACGGCATCACAGGGTTCGTAGCCCAGCCGTATAAAGGGGCAAAGGAGGAGGGAACGATGGGATTCTTAAAGGGCGCCGGCAAGGGCACGGCGGGACTCTTCGTCAAGCCGGGAGCAGGTATGTGCAACCTACACGAAAGAGTAGTTAGGTAAGAACGGTACTGACAGATGCAATAGCCATGTTTGGACTGATGGCCTATCCGGCACAAGGAGTCTATAAGTCGATGAAAGCTGCTAAAGGGCGCCAAGCCGCTGTCACTAAATCTAAGCAGCTGATGCTCGAGTCGCAGGCGGCTTTAGGTGGCCCGCAACTGGACAGCACTAGGGTCTGTGCTGAATTCGAGGCTCAGTCTCGAGCGGCGAAATGATTCGTCAGTAATGAATAGCTCTCTGCCATAGTGAAAGGGATGTGGGAGAATGTTAGATTGACAGTATGTCCTGCCGCGCGTGTCGGGACTCCTATCTCTCCTACATAGCTGAGTCCATTCGCGACGGCCTAGTCGTTGATCTGGAGTCCCGCGTTCCGGGTTTGCCTGATACTCGGATCCCAGGCGTTGTATCATGCGTTACAGTCCCCCGCGACGACACAGTTGGGTGGCCACTGTTGAGCCCATCAGCATGTCAGCGTAGGTGTCTTGCCGCTATACCATCCTGCAGGAGGACTACGAGGTGCATGTGGCGATGCGCAAGCACCAAGAATGATTTTCGAATACCCACGACGCCTTCGGATATACTTTATCCTCGTGCAAGTATGGCAGGTCTTGTGCCGTCCCGCGCCGTCCCGCCTCTCTGAGGACCCGGTCTACTTCATCCATGTGCGCTTCTTGCCGGGTTGCTACTTCCGTACTGCGTTCTCTGCTGGCGATCTTTCGGATTTTCGTGCGCTCCCCGTACCATACCTCCGCCCCGTAGGTGAGAATAGGAAGAACGCAGGTGAAGATGGCCTTCCAGAGGGCTCTTGGCGGAGGGCCTCGCTGGGTGTTGGCTAGTCTTCGAAGGTGTCGTACGACGTTCCGCGCTTGTGCCGCCTTCCTCTTCACGTGCTCCGTGAACCGAAGCTTCGGGTCGAGCCAGACGCCGAGCCATCGTACAGGCTTCTCCGAGGCGTGCACCGTAAGGCCGTGGTCTCTTGCGCCTGCCCTCATCGGCGCAACGCAGCCGGCGCCCCTGCGCTCGGGTCCTCGGAGATCAACCGAGCTGGGAACCCCAACAAGCTCCCTATTGCGTATGGTACGGACAGCATGACGGCACGCAATAGGGTCCCCCTGGACCTTCCGTATCGCTTCGGAAAGCAGAGACGCCCGGTAGATCCCCTTGCTCTGTTATACGCCGCTAAAACCTGGCGAGCGATGGGTGTCAAGGCGCCCTCGATTGTTGAACCCCAAAGTTCCTGCGACCTAAGCCGCCCCGCCATTCGACTCTCCTTACACAGCCCTTGAACCGAACCGGAAACCACGAGGCGAACCTTGCCCACAGCCCATCACCGAGAGCAACAAAAAAGGACGAAGACAGACTAGCGAAGCATCTCCTCGGCAGCGCGTCGGCTCACGACCCCACGTGCCGCGCTACGCGTCTGGGCGGTCGTCGTTGGGGAGCAGACCGGCACCGTAGCGGAACCCGTCAGGAGGTCTACGCCAGGATTTTTCTACGATTGCCAGCCCGAAGCCGCTTCGAGACAGCGTGGCCCATACCCCTGCCTTGTCGCCTCAATCGCCGCCCTTTGTGTCCCACTCCTCTCTGGCGCGAAAAAAGATGATGTACACCCGGCTTTGCGCGTGCTGGCCTTTCCTACCACGGGAGCAACCACTTTCACGAGAAGGTCGTCAGCCGAGAGGAAGTTCGGGCCGTGCTCAAAAACGGACGAGTACAGCACTGTACAGCTACGACCCTCCGCCGAGTCGTCTCGCCCCCGCATGAGGCGAGCATGGAAACCTGTCCAGACACCCGCTGTTGGTAGACAGTATGCCTTGGTTCAAGATGCAGCTATCCATTCGCTAGCCGTCCCACATGGACGGGCTTGAGCAAATACATCTGCATAGGCAAAATGGCTGCCTTTGTACGGTGGGCGGCCGCAGCAGGCGTTGGATGAGGCTGCATGACCCCTGCCATGCTCGCTAGACATGCACGCACAGCGCTACGCCAGTGAGGCAATGCCAAGGTCACTACTTAGCATCAACTCCATGGCTAGAACGTCCTGCACCTCACATCTATGTCTACCACCCATCACAAATGCTTTGAGACCTTTGATAACATGCTTATAGATAGCGTGGGGCTAGGGGCCTCTTTTTTACAACCTGAGTCGCGCATCTACCACAAAGGTGTGCCGTCTCAAATAAAAGTGCCAGAAGCCGTCCGTCGACGAATGTCCGTTTTGGGTTTCGGGATTCATTCGGCGGTCCTCCTGCCACCGCCACCTCTCCTCCAAAGTCCAGATGCCCCAACACGGCTTCCTGATACCCCCGTGGTACCACGACATCCGTGATGTTATCGACGCCCCGTCCGCTAATATTTCCTCTGTTATCTTGGGCTTCTCACTCACATGCTCCTGCTTCTCTCTTGTCAAGATGGTAAAGCAGACGTTGTCGGCGTATCATCGTGGAAGGCTATTCAACATCTACGTTATTCTCATTTGGTCGACGTGGACGGCCACCACGACAATGTCCATCTTGGCTTGGCTTTACTTTCAGAAGATTCTACCAGCTAGGTCAGCATCAGTAGCCCAAGTCGTCAAAGTGTACTACTCACTTGTTTCAACCAGCAGTTTCTGGACCTTTTTCGCCATGAGTAAGACATCGACACCTAAAACGCTGGGCGCTTTTGACGCGGCCACAGGTTTGCTATGGATAGTACAAATCCAGTGCGTGCTGCAAGTCGTGGCCAACCGTCTGTCCTTCCTCGTCTTCCGACGCAGCAAACGAGCCAGATTGGCCATACTCTACCTCATGACATTCATCACCGTCACCGGCGCCTGCACGTGGCTCCCAGGGTCGTTGCAGCTCACAACTTCGATAATTCACGTCGCCAGTATCTGGGACCGGTGCAACAAGTCCTTATTCTCTGCTATTGACCTCACCCTCAACATGATCTTTTTACGCATGGTTTGGCGTAAACTTGTCTCTGTGGGTCTCACTAAATACAAGCAGCTGTTCTACTTCAATGCCTGTATGAGTTTCATATCCGTTTTTTCTGACGTGAGTCATGCGTCACAGTCTAATACCAATAGGCTGTCGCTCATAGGGAAGCCTAGATCATACTTGTCGTCATCGAGTCTTCATCAAACATGGGCATGTATGTCAATTCCTTTTTTGCTATTCATCCTCTGAGGACTGACAATGGCCGCAGCTACCTTCTATATTTGATTTTCAACCCACTGGTGTTCACTATCAAGCTCCACATTGAACTTAACCTGGCCGAGATGATCGCGTGTATAGCGCAATCTGCTCCCTTGCATCAGTGCGGGGCACAAGCCCCCCCAAGGCAGCATTTGGACCAGCACAACGACGCAACTATGATCATTGAAAGCCACAGGACACATCACCAATGCCAGGCTGGCTCACAAGTTTGCTTAGCGACAAATTCATTGGAGTTAGTCTAAAACAAGTATTCGAATAAGACAGAGGTCTATTCAGCTAAATCGGGGTGGGGGAAACGAAATATCCATGAATAGGTGACTGGTTATTTATGCGGCTATCGAGATATTGGCGTTTCATTTCTTGAGGACGTCTCAAACTCTGGTTTACTGACGCCCTGATCAGCTGGTTGGTGAATGCATGGCTGGATCCATGCTGGAGGCTCATCCACGTTCTGTTAGAGCCACACCAGTGGCGTATCGGTACTTCGTTATCGCGCCATGCCTGTAACGTAGAGGTCAGGCGAGTGGCGGAGGCAAGCGAGTGGCGCACTTACCGCCAAACCGCGCCGCTTCAACTTCAAGACACTATATGCCCACAAATAAACATGGAGACTTCGTCTAAACAACGCCGGATGGTGCCTGCCATTCAATCTCTGCAAAACGACCCCGATCTTACCCGCCGAGCCGTCGCTAGGACGTATAACGTCTCCGAAACCTCACTACGTCGAAAACTGAACGGAACACGCGTCCGACAAGACACGCGCCCTAATAGCACTCGACTAACGAAACTAGAAGAGAATGTGATGGTCATGAATATAATGGAGCTGGATTCGCGAGGATTTACGCCCCGGATGCTTGACGTGGAAGATATGGCCAATGTTAGCCTCGCGGAGGGGCCACTGACTTCCCTCCTAGGTTGAAGGAAAGATTGCTTCTGTGGATGTTGGTGCATTGTAGCATGTCTTTTCGGTATTCTGTCCACAGGCTGCATCGGAAGAGAAAGTGTTCTACCGTTTCTCTCGCTTCTCCGTAGGCGCATAAGTCGGACGGTGCCACCTCGATTCGGTGGAGGTATGCGTTTAACCCGGCTATCCCCGTTCGTAGCTGAGCGAGTACGTTGGTTTCTTTCGACGAGAGGTGGTCGTATAGTGTTCTCGTGTGTTTACCTGGTAGTGCTGTATCGATCCTTTTTGAGTACTTTCCGACGTCTTCTGGTAGCTTATCCGACGGCATCTTCTCGCGCCATGCATTGTTGAGGATTGCCGATAGTGCTCCGGATATCGGTGTTAGCGGACTGACGCCTAGCCGTGTCGATATTTTCGCTTCCTTCTTTGCCAGGTCTATGTGTTCGTCGCACTCGTCCGTTGGGAACCAAGTAATGGTGATGCTGCTTCCCTCTCTTCGTAGTCTCTGCATCGCTTTGTAGGCCTGTCGGACGTGTCTTTGGCCAGACTGCTGGCGGGGTTCCTTTAATATAAGCACCGCTGCTTTGTTCCGTGTTAGCAGGATGATTTTGCGGTGCCGCGTCCTCAGCAGCGAATCCAAGGCACTGGCTATGCCTGCTAGCTCGCCCGTAAACGGGTTCTGTTTCGATCTTGGGCCGAGAGTCGCAGACCAGGTGTTCGTCGTGGACTCGCTATGAACCGACGCCTGTGTTTCGGTGGCCACGCCATAGCCAACGAGGCCGTTTCGTGCCGAGCTGCTTACGGCAATGCATACCGCACAGTCGGTGGCGGGCTCTTTTGCCGGTTCTTCGGTCACTATCCGTACTCGGCGCTCCCAGGGGGCCAGCGTGAACGGGTCGACCGTCTCAAGGCATTCCATAGGTATCTCTTTCAGTAAATGGTCGATCCACCACCCTCGAGGCAAGGCGCGGGTGGTGGGAACCGCCAAAGGCCTGCCCCACTGCCCGAGCCTTCACCTCCGGACTCCAGAACGCTATCGCCAAGCAGCAACACGACACCTGGACGCAGCCCAGGAACTATTCCCAGCACTATAAACGGCTTCAGACGCTTCCTAGCTGGCGACTCCGACCTTGCAAACTTGGTCGCAGCCGTATAGGCTGCCGTCCCAGTCCTGGATGAGGCAGCTAAGGAACCAGACAGCCAGTTCAATATCGAGCAGCGCATTAACGCTATCGAGAACACGCTGCAAGCCATCCATAAGGATATTAAAGTTCCTAAGACGTATAACGCCGCTGCCACCACTACGAACGCCGCTCCTCTACATAGGGCCCCCCAAGCAGCTAAGGCACTGCCTCCTCGACACGAACGGGAGGTCATGGTTAAGGCTGCGGGAACTGAAGGCCGCACTTACGAGGAGATCGTGCGGAAAGTTAACGCAGTAACAGGTAGAGAAGCAGCAGTAGCCGCACGTAAGCTCCCTAGTGGAGACTACGATATTACTTGTAAAACAGTAGAGGAGAAGCGAATGCTAGAAACCGACCGAACCTGGATCGCTAAGGCTTTCAAAGAGAACGCCTCAATCAATAAGAGAAAGATCTTAGTAGTGGCCCATGGCACTAATAAGGAAGCTATAGAGACGAACCAAGGGCAGCTAGGAGCCCAGCTCCGGAACTAGCCCGGCGGCCCTATCGACGTCCTAGAAGCAAGGCTCCCTCGTAACGCCAAGACTTCGCCCAGGAAGGTCACGGCCCTATACATCACCGTTGCCACAGTCCAGCAAGCGGAACAGCTATGCCGGGACGGCCTTATCTGGAAGTATGGTTACTACCTATGCGAGCCTTTCGCGGAGGGATCGCAGTTAAAGTAGTGCTATCGATACGGACGCATTGCCCGAGTCTGCCGCCTCGCACGAAGGTGCGGACTCTGCTCTTCGATTAAGCACGACAACAAAGAATGCTTAGAAGCCGAGAATCAGAGCCGATACTGCTGCCCTGCATGCCGAGGACCGCACACAGCGTGGTTTAAGGACTGCCCAGTCCGCTAAGAGCAAGTCCAGATCGCCAAAGCAGCTTATTTCACGAGACCAAAAGGATTCGCCCTGCCCTTGCAGGAAACCCCCAAAACAACCGAGGACTGGCAGAAATTGCAGCCACGGAAGAGATAAGCAACTAGCTGCCGCACTAGAAGCACGGGCAACGCCCGCAGCAGAGCTCACGAAGCAGCAGACGACATAGACATCGAAAGGCCGGATCTAACGCAGGACAGCATTTACGCCCAGCTATGACAGCGCTAAGGATCCTACACTGGAACACGTGGAAAAGCAAGAAAGCACAGATACCGGCGGTCGAGGCTATCCACGAAGAGTACGACGTCCTAGCTATCTAAGAGCCCTAGCGAAACCCACATATGCCGACTACCTACTGCCCGAGATCCTCTCCGTACTACCTAATTTATACCATCGCAGGAGGTAGAGCATGCATTTATATTAATAAGAGGTACCCCCCAGCGTAGTGGACCTATAAGGCGTAGCTAGATAGGTGCCACCTCACGATCTAGCTGCCCGATGGTCCCATAACTGTTATCTACGTATACTCGCCTCCTAGGTCTAAAAGCAGGCCGAACCTGCCAGCTATCGAAGCCCTCTATACCGGACCAAAGCTAAGACGAACAGTCCTCGTGGGCGATTTTAATGTTCACTACCCGGTCTGGGGAGGATATAACGTCCGGCCTCACAGGGCAGCCGATAAGCTGCTTCAAATAGCAGAATCCTGGAGACTCTAGCTGATCACACCTCTAGGAACACCGAAACAGACACGGAAAAGATGCACAGACTCCACAATCGACCTAGCTTAGGCTACAGACGATCTCAGGGTTGCCTAAGACGGATATGGCCCGTACGCTGGATCAGACCACCTCCCTTAAGTGGTACGTGTGGCAGGATCTTAAAGTGACCCTCGCGACAGGCCTCGGCGAAGCTAGAAAACAGCTGACTACGACCAAGGGAAAGCAGAAGCGGTGTACCTACCACAGCTAGGACTACTCGAAACACCCAAGGAAATCGACGAATACACCGAAACGTTAACCAAAGAGCTCACCCGGATAGCTGACTTAGTTGCCCCTCTCCGCTCTAAGGGAAGAGGCAAGACTTAGTGGAACCGCGAAACAAAAGAAGCTACAGAGGAGGAGAGAAGAGCCCAACGGACATGGCTATCCGACAGGACGGACGCAGCCTAGCGAACCCTCCAGCAAGCATCCCTTACGAAAAAGAAGGCAATCCGCGAGGCAAAGACAGCGACCTAGAGAAACATGCTCTACGAGGCTTCTAGCTAGCTAACCGGTGTCTGGAACATCGCGAGATAGGCCAGAACCGAAGGGGTCGCACCACCGCTACCTCTAGCCGTCCCCACGCTTTATACACCATGAGGCGAAGTAACGACTCACAAAAAGAAAACAGAAGCCTTCCAAGAGAGGTTTTACCCCTCCCTAAGGCTACATACACCGGCTTCCGAATAATAAGCCAGCCTGTAACGCCTCTTAACATCGACTGTAAGGTGATAACGGAGCAGGTCCAAGACGTCCTAACTAAGGTAGGTCAGTGGAAGACGCCTAGACTAGATCAGCTCCCGAAAGGATTCCTTAAGCGCCTAGAAAAGTCCCTCTTCTAGGCCTTAGCCTCCCTAGAGGAAGCGTGTTAGCGTATAGGATACTATCTAAGAGCGTTCCGGAAAGCAGTGACCGTCATCCTCCAAAACTAAGAAAACAGCTAAACGAGTACCACTAAGCTAGCGATTAGAGACCTATCGCCCTACTGATTACCATAAGGAAGGTGATCGAGAGCCTGCTAGCGCAACGGCTGGTTAGTCTTACCAAATAGAACTAACTGCTTCCAGACGAACAGATAGGCAACCGAAAGGGCCGCTCTACCGAGACGGCTTTGCGGCTGCTAACGAACCTAGCCCGCACGGCCTGGAAGCATAGAGGTGCAGAAACTCTTCTATCGCTGCATATCTCGGGCGCTTTCGACTCCGTCGACCACGGAAGACTCCTCGTTAACTTACGAGCGCTACGGGTCCCTTTCTGGATTATAAATTAGATTCGAAGCTTTCTATGTAACCGATCCACTACGCTGCTTTTCGATAGCCAGGAGTCGGACGAGATCCCGATTCCAGTCGGTTTTCCGTAAGGCTCCCCTCTCTCGCCTATCCTCTTCTATCTCTATAAAGCTAGTCTATACAGGGCTCCCCGCGCTATTTTAGGGATAGCCATTATAGCGTTCGCAGACGATACGAACCTTATAGGCTTCCGCCTAGACCTAGAACAGACCTGCGAGCGGCTAGAAGCCGCCCACAGAGTCCGCAAAGAATGGGAAATCAACCACGACATGACCTTCGCAGTTAAGAAATACTATCTAGCCCACTTCTTCCGAAAACGAATGATCCAGACACGAAGATGACCCTGGAAGACCACGAAATTAAGCCAGAAGACTCCTACCGCGTCCTCGGCATCCAGGTAGATAGACACCTCCGCTAGGACACCCATATCTAGTCGGTCTCGAAGATGATAGCCACATAAGTCTATGCCCTCTACCGCATAGCCGCCTCGACATAGGGCTTGTCTCTCTAGCGAGCCCTCCAAGTCTACAAAGCGGTCGTACGGTCCGCTATAGGTTATGGAGCCTCTGAATGGCATCACCAGATCTCGAAGAACCGGGCTAGAACACTTAGTGACATCTAAACCGAGTGTCTCCGTAAGGTCACAAGGGCCTTCAAGGCGACAGCAGCCAGAACACTTAAAATTGAAACTTACGTATCACCTTTAGACGCATGGCTCAGCAAAATATTAGCGGCATCGGAAGAGAGGCTCCAACAGCCGCGTATTGCATCGCTTATCCAAGCGAGATGTGACAAGGCAGCTAGATAGATCCTAACAAGGCCAACTCGACGGCGTAGACTAAAAGGTCCGGAAGTCCCTAACCGCAAGAAATAGCTAAACGAATGGCTAGCGGGAGACTCAGCAAGCAAAGCCGAGGAGAGAGACTAGCTCTAGAGATAGAAGCAAAGCTAAACATTACGGTAAAACTAGACATCGCGAGCTCCAGTAACCACTAAAAAGCCGCCGGATTAGAGCGTCCTTAAGCTTCATAAGGGGCTCCACAAGGCGGAGAGCTCGATCCTCGTCCAGGCAAGGACTGGCAAGATCGGGCTTCGAGACTTCCTCTTTAAACGCAGGGTTCCAGGCTTCGACAGCCCATGGTGCGACTGCGGTCAAGGAAGGGAGACGGTCCGGTATATCCTCGTTTTCTGCCCAAGAGAGAGACAAAGACGAGAGCATCTCGTTCAAGCTCTAGGAGAACCGATAGACACGGACAGGATGCTCGATACCCCAGGGAAAGCAGGGATTATAGCCAGATGACTATTCCGTTCGGGCAGGTCGGGCATGTTCCAGCTTTCAAATCAACTTATCAGCTAGGAAGCGGGCGCACTGAGCCCGATCTCGGTATGGAAGGTCAGGCAGAAGAAAGGAGCGGTGCGACGCAGAGGAACCTAGGTTTTTCATCCGACCGGACAACAGCCCGGAACGGTTTTCCTAGGCTTAGACACGCAAGGGGTCCTCATGGTATAACTAGATCGCTAGGTGTAAGAACAACAACAACAACAATAATAATAATAATAATGTCGCACCTCAAAGGCGCTTGCACGCCTTTTGCAAGGCAAACAAGGTTAATCATTCAAAAGGAAGTAACTCAAGGAGATGCCAGACATGGCGGACTATATATAACAGCTGCCAGGACCCCTGCAGAGCTTCCCCACGTGACCTGACTAAGCAATCCCCACTTGGGAATGCCCTCACGGCGCGACAAATAACAATAATAATAATAATAATAATAATAATAATAATAATAATAATAATAATAATAATAATAATAATAATAATAATAATAAGACCCCTGCATGGTGGCATCGTCCTTTGCGGTCTCGCGCATAACTTGGCATCGAGTATTGGCCACAATCGATGCGTAATGATTATAGATCTCCAGCTGCCCCTCTTCCTCAGTTTTACCCCTCTTCTACGGTTCAACCCCTCTTCTACGGTTCAACCCCTCTTCTACGGTTCAACTCCTCTTCTACGGTTCAACCCCTCTGCTACGTGCTAACCCCTCTGTCTTTGTTCTCATCCATCCCCACGCCGCTTCAATACCGCCACGAAGGGGCTCCCATCAACGAATGACAATGCTTTGCCTCGATATCCATGTGCCAAAGTGTCTCGACGATCTTCGACGGGAGCCGCCGGTGTGTTGGCCGAAGAAGGAAGATGCCGAAGCTCTGGATCTCCTCAAGGCGTTTGGCCAGAGATTCCAACGCTCAGAACATGAGATCAAGCATGCCTGCAACCTTGCGTCGGGGTTCTCCGACATCGTCGTTATTCTAGCGCGGCCACACAAAAACCAAAAGTATTCGGTGGACTTTAAAACGTTCGTGCGAGACTGCAACACGCTCACTTATGTCGATGAGCTTATCCTATTCGGCTCGAAGGGGAAGCGAAGCATTCACACTGTCACCGTACTCGATGCGTTTTCTTTCCAGCCTATTCCTGAGAACGACAAGGCCTTTGAGAGGAACGGAGTTCCTTCGAAAGATTGCCACGAGCTTACGAAGGAGATACTGAAGTTGAAGCGACCGAAGGTGGTGGTGTGCTGCTGGTCCACCTCAGCCGGGCCATGCAACGATGAATTTGTCTTGAAGTTTAAGTCCCACGGCGTTGGCTCCAAGCCTCTTTGGGCTGACATCCAATTGGATGATCCTTTGGGGATGCAAACAAGAGCTATACGATCATTTCACCCCGCAACGCTCCTTCGCCATGCAGACTACAAATTTTCAACTCGGTTCCTTCTCCTTTCCCACTTCGCGTTAGCCTTCAGGTGCCTAGAAGGCGAGCCACAAATTCCTCCATGGCTGGCACTCCTGAGTGATCAAAGCGCCGGGGAAGCAAAGTGGGTGTATTCAGCCCCATCCTAAGCGAACCTAACATGTTCTTTTAGGACATCTGCCCGTGAAACACGCGAAACCGGATACGCCGTACGAGAGCCCTACAGGTCCTTGGACCGATACGAAAGAGTATCCCGAATCCAACGCACCTTGAAGGGAGTCCTTGGTGAAGAGACGTACAAACAACGAACAACAACCGAGCATGGATTGGAGAGACAGGAGTCTGTCATCGATCGGGACATGAAAATATTGCTTACTTCGCCGCCCACTGATAAAGCACAGGCAATCGCAAATTTGAAGGCGTTGTGGAGGGACTACTATCACCCAAAAAGACAGGAGATTCTTGACCGCCTTGACGAGATCGCTGCCAAACAGGTTTACTTCTTTCCAGCGTCTCAAACCGAGACAACGATCACTGAAACAGGCAGCGTGTCTGTTGAATTCGCAGACGAGAGCGACGAGACTGGTCTCGAGCAAACGGTCACTAAAGCATACAAAGCAAACATTGGGTTTGCAGATGAGAGCAATGAAACTGGTCAACAAAAAGCTACCAAAGCACACAAATTGCACGTTGGATTCGCAGATGACGATGTTGATACAAGTGTTGAAGTCACAGTTCTGAAAGGATTGAAGAGCCTGTCCGTTCAGGACGGAAACTTGTAGCGAACTCTAGCGCGACAAATGTGCGCTATTGGGATGACGGGCAGGTGTGAGGTTAAGCACCTCTTGTAGTCGTCGAACAACATAATCCAGATCTTCCATGGTTCTAATCTGTTGGTGTTTGGGTCCATATCCGAAACCTAGGCTTCGAAGGCGTTGCCCGTGTTCCGGATGATCATCTGGCGTCAGTTCAAGCGTCTCTTCGCACGGTTAAATAGCCAGCTCTAAGTCCCCTAATGCACGAGCTCTTTCGGATCTCTTCTCATATTCGGCTCCACGGCTATGAAGTGCATGCGCGTAATCAGTGTGATCATCTGGGATAAGTTCGAGCGCCTCTTTATGCCGTTGAATGGCCTGTTCTAGATCGTTCTAGAGTGTCCTTTTCTTCGTATCTATATTCGTACTGAACGCCGAGGCTTCGAAGCCGGTTTGCCCGAGAAATATGATCGTCTGGCATAAGTTCCAGTGCCTCTTGATGATATTGTATAGAGCGTTCTAGGTCATCGACGACGTGTGTCCTTTCGTATCTTGCACCATATCTGGCACCAAGAGTTTTCGATGCGGATCATGGTAGTAATGGTATCTACTGTTTCTTACCCTATTGTACTTTCTGGATTGACGAGCTCGAGGACGATAGAGTTGATCATTGCGGGAGCAATGTAAGTACCACTCCACGACGAAGAGCAAACGGCATCAGAGATTAAAACTGTCAATTGCGTTAGATATGCCATAATACTCACTCTGCTTGTCTGCGGTGCGAATGCATCTCAAGGCTAGGTACAGTCATAAAATGGGAAGACAATATTGGTGGGGAAGAATATTGCCAAGCGAGGCGAGTTGATATATTTTATAACAACGTTAGATGACCCAATCGTTCCATATTGGATCCGTGGGTGTGTGCTTTTTCGTGGACTTCGCTCGATTGTCTTCGAGAAATCGCATCTTTTGCAGGTCTTGCCACTGTCGTGTGCGTAGTCAGCTTGAAAGAGATGGTCTCGTTCTGCACCAGGGTGACTATAGTCGTCTGTCATAGCAGGATGCCGGGCCAACATCTTGTCGAGGTACCGTTTAATATTGTTGCCACTAAGTCTGTGCAAGGCCTTCAGCAGAGCGACGTTGCTAGCGAGCACATGCGGTGGCTTGTTTAAGTGCCCTGTCCTCACGAATCCCCCTGTCGCGCTTTTACCACGGTCGAACTGCACGACGCCACCCAGATCCTCCTGAGCTTCGCTGACAACGACATCGTCCAGGCGAATGTCATGCAGATCATCTTCTTCGTAGTTTTCGTCTGGGATCCCACCACCAGTCCCCACTAGCAAGCCGAAGCGTATCCGACCGAAATCGTTCAGCAGCTGTGTTACCACCATCGCGGCGGCGTTATTGCCAGTCGTCGGCATCGCGGCTACGACAACGTTGTGCTGACCTATCTGACCCAGCTCGTAGGCATTCTGATCGCGACTCGTGCTGAGACCCAGGTGCTTCTTGTCAAGCAAGGCAGGCACGGGGGTCAGCTCGTACCCCATAGGACATATGATCGCGACAGTGTAGTCGTCATGCTGTAGGCAGATAGGCGGCTTTGGATTTGGCCCGATCGGGCTAGGTTCGTGCACTGCGTCCTTAGACATGGGAAATGGGGTTCAGGAGGCCAATGAGTATAGTGAAGACGATGCTTCGGGACACTGCACCAAAATTACTTCCGAGTATTGAGGCGAGATGTTGGAGAGGTCCAGGTTCAATGCGACCCCGCTCGTCTCCAGCCTGAAAGACAGTTCCTCATGTGTGTGACTAGCGGATCAATCAATCTCCGTAGGTGCCATCCGTAAGGGCGTGATCGGCGAGGTGCTGAATCCACGGCTGAATGCACGGTTGAATCCACACTAGTGGCCAATCCACGCTCTGACTGGCGCCACACCCTAGGCATCACGGTACTTCATTACAATGCTCTCTGCTACACGTACCGCGCCGTCGCACCCACGAACCTTCACGAATCGCGGCATTTTACTAGATATAGCTGCTATCTAGGGTATAAGCTGGTTGTTTCAGGTAAGCAACTTCAAAACAGCCGAATTGAGGTTTTTCTACTATGGCTCAATTAGCCCGGAAGCACCGCCGCAAGCAGTTCGTCCGGCTAGTTACGCGTATCCTATTGGAGGCTCAGGCAGGTGTGCTGGAGCAGGGGTCTCCTCCGCAGATTATCCATCCTAGCGGTGTGCTAGACGCTATAAAGCACGTTGAAATGCCCCTACAAGGGTCCAGCAAGCAGTTCTACGAGCCATTCCGGCTGACGAAGCAGCAGTTCTAGGAACTGCTAGAATGGCTGGAATTGATCGCCGGTCTTGAAAACACAACTTACCAAACAGCTGCTTAAGAGCTGCCGATGTTCCTTTGGATCGTCGGTTTCAACGAGACGCGGCGAAACACCCCACCACTTCTTAAGTGCGCAAGGTTCTATCCCCGGCTTGTTCCATACCGTTGTTGTTGTTGTTGTTGTTGTTGTTGTTGTTGTTGTTAATTTTTAACACCTGGGCTCGGGCCATTATGGCACTGACGACCTCCTGAAGGGTACACGGCGTGTCTAGCTAGTTTCGGTACAGTGAGGGTACTTGATTCCCCTTCCTTTCCCTCTTTCCAATGTAGACAAGTCAGGCCTTATGGCTGTTCCAGTCGTTGACTGTTCCCCCCGCTCCATCTCGGGTCCCAGCCTGTAGTTTCTAAAGAACCTCTATTCCTCCCCCTTGTTCCAGGGAGACTTATCTCGGTATGTCTCGTGCCGCGGGGGTCAGACAGCAATGGCTTCGTGGTACCGGCGGGCGTCAACGAGCGAGCGTTGATGTCTTCTTCTCCTCCAGTAAGGGATAGTGGTCGATATCGAGGGTGTGGGTCGGTTCGTTGCCGACTACAGTGGTTCGGTAGCTATGAATGGCTTATGTAGCACGATATTTCTAAGGCCCCTCGGCTAGGGGACCGTTGTTCCATACCGTGCTACCCAAGATGGTCCAGCTATTCAAGGCCTTCGTCAAGCAACCTATGTCAACGTACGTGTCAACCGAGGTCGAATCACAATAGGAGACCAAATTCTCTAGGTTCAGAGGCGTAGCTGGGTCTATCAACCGCAGGTTTGAACGAATTCTTAGAAGAGCTAGTGCTTTCGTAGGAACCGCTGGGTTTCCTGCACTACACCGGACTCCGGACCCACTGCCCTCTCTAGGTAGGCCTGGACTTGGTTTGGCAGAGAACCTATGGTTTTGAACTTCATATCCAGCGCCTTAAAGACGTGGATAATCGTTACGTGGGGCCAGTCGTGACGATGACATTAGGCATGTCAAAAAGGGCTTGGAGAAGACTATGCCCAGGATGGTATTCGTCCAGCATCTCAGACTCGACTGGTACATCTTTGCTGTAGACGTCTGCCTATGCCGAGCGCATACAAGGAAATGCAATCAATCTCTTCAAGTCTTGCCATTTCTGAGGATAGACCCTACCTGCGGAACGCGGAAACGGGGGTGCAGGTTCAAAAAAGTCGGTGTTCCCAGGCACCACATCTATAGACAGCACTTCGACCAATCAGGCGATTTCTGGACGCGGCAAGCTCGAAAAGTGCCGGATCAGCCTTCAGATGTCCGTATTCCACTTGTTATATGCTGCTTTTCGGTTCGAGGGACTATGCCTGTCATGTGCATGGGTATACGTGACAAGATGATTGCCGTTTTATCTTGGCCTACGCGAAAACAAAGCAATGCCATTTTGTTAAAATTCTGTATATACTGGGTTGCCACGATGGCTGTAGATTTGACCAGGAAGCAAACGTCAGCTACTGTTGGACGCCTAGCTCGAAGGCCCAGCCGGAACTATACAGCCAATCTCAACCAGCGACGTTTCCTCAAAGTACAACTCCAACTGCATGTCCTTCTGGAAAACAGCCATGCAGCCTTTCGGCAGTGGCATCCTTCCTGGATTGCCCGAAGTACCGGATGGCTCGTGGTTCAAAGCTAAGGCCTGTCCTTCTCTCACACACACCCACGTATCGAACGCCAGCCGACCCATGGCGTGGGATGCCGTTTTGGTAGCTAGAATAACATGACAAAGGAAATGAGGGTCGGCCTCCATGAGTCTCATCAGCTCACTATTGTTTTTTCTGGCCAAGTTGAAAGCAACTGCATTGCGAGGCAGGCCATCGGACGGAAGTCGCGGGCATATAATCGATCGTCCGTTTTGGTTCAACGATGTATCTTCGAAAAAGGCTTGCACGTCGTGAATGGACCATCTTTCAGGAGGTGCATCCTTGTCGTTGTGCAGGTCAATAACGTCCGTATGGGCATCGAGGTTGTCCAGCGCCGTAAAGTATTGTCGAAATAGGGCGATGGACTGGGCATGGGAGCTGCGATTCGCTGCCATTGTCTCGAGTGGCCCGCAACTTCACACTACTTGACGTCTGTCAGATTGGTTCGTTCTGAGGAAAATAGGCATCTTACGATCGGTGGATCTGTCTAATAGAAAGACGACTTGGATCGTAGCAGATCGGCTGGGTCGATGAGGCCTGTTCCCAATGGAATTCGATCTAGTTGACATTCGGCCTAGGAAGTCATGGAGAGTGTATTGATTCTGGATTGAACCTGGAAGCGAGGCTACTTTATAGCTGATAGTGAACTCCGCCGGCGAGATCGATATTCCTTTCTTGGTCCGGTCGTTCTCGGTTCCCGCTTGTCTTTCAGTAATGATGCATGGAACCAGAGTCTCGGTACGAGCATTCAAACCACTCAAGGCCAATGTTACTGTGACGAGATTCAAATCACGTACAATACCGTGCTGGCTGCCAACGAAAGCAGCGGACCACTAAGGGTGAGGTGACGAAGTGCAGATCCAGAGGCGCTAACGCTGCAGGCTGTTGCATGCTTTCGACGCAGTGCACCCAGCAAACATGCATCAGAGGCCGACCTCATTGGCCTGCAAAACACTGAAGGGAGTCGTGGTTGGCTGGCTCGAACTTCCGCGAAACCAACTGCAGCTCGGTTAGCATGCTCTTTCGTCCTATCTAGAACAGTCTGCCAACGGATGAGGGTGGTTGGTCACAGGGATAAGCCTGATTCGGTGCGTCGGCAATTGCGACATGAGTGGGTGAACGGGATGCAGAGGGATCCTAGTTAGCACACTCCCGCACACCGTTCATCCATGGACAGTGAACCTAACCCAACTTGGAGACAGGAGTAAGGATTCTGTGTCAAAGGCCCTGGCTTGGTTGATTCACGGCCGCCAAAAATGCCACACGCAATAATCAGATACGATTGTATTTATACTCCTCAGTAATGAATTGCGATGAATCAACACCTCTGCGTCCCAGTGCCGTATGCCTACGAAATACATGCGGCAGGTATGCGGTGCTTGGTCGCCCGGGCGTGAAGGCGGCGTTGGAGGTGTTGCTCAGATGAATCGATGTATCGTACTGCAGCTATCCTGTTACGCACCAGCCTCCTGTAATCTAGAGGATCCGACCCCAAAGACGTTGGCGTATTATGGGGCTACATATGGAGGTAGAAGTAGTGGAGCGGCTCGACTTCGAAAATGCCCGCCATCCCCATCTACAAATCCGAGAACGGAAGGTACCTACGGTGGTGGTGATGGATCGGGCTTGAAAGAAAACCAACAGCATCTTGGCAAGAACACCGACCCAAGTCCTCGGAACCCAGATCGTGAACGGATTGGCTCAAATACCCGCTCTCGTCACCTGGTTCACGGAGGTTGGTCGCTGCACACTGTAGGGTGGGGATTGCGCTAGCTGCATGGGAGCACACGTCCATATCATGAGGTCACTAGCAGGCCCCTGGGTCATGCCATAACAGCTCTTGCTGTGCACAGCATCCCTGGTCTCGCCCCCTGCACCGTACGACTTTACCTACGAGACCTGCTCTTCGTCTTCGGGTAGCACCTGACCAGTATGTCTACACCCATAGCGTAGCCAAGTATATACGAAGATACGAGCAATACGATGTTTTCTCAGTGTCATGGTCGTTTAGCGCGCAAGTGTACGTCTTGACAGGTCCGGAGAAAGTTGCTTGTTGTGACGGTGCTGCTTGGTGTGGCATGATCTCCTTGGCTGTTTGCTCCAGTGTACGTACCTGCAGAGGATGTTTGCTATCTGAAATGAACTTCATGTATCCAACCAACAACACCGACGCATGTCGCAGGGGTTCCACGGACCTGTATGTGCCTCGTTGGTTCGACCAACTGCATGGCCATTTCCATGTCGCACGCGACCTTGGGCCTGGTGCCCCAAACTACGCTATCTGCGTATTTAGAAACTAGAAACGGGTGTGCTGGCCAGAAAAGATTGGCATTCAATTTCTTCCCTGAGTTGTAACTCCATCGCACTGGGCAGCCATGACTACAGCATTCCGAGAGTTGGCGCCCAAGCCCTCTGACAGCCCACTACGAACGGCTCGGTCGGAGCGGACTCGAGAAAAGCGATTAGCTGTTCAACTGGCATGCGTGCGATGCCGTAGCCAGAAAGTCAAGGTAGTCCAAGTCTACAGCCCGCCCAAGTGATCGTGGATTAACTTGATCTGTAGTGCAATGGCCAACGGCCAGCCTGCCAAACATGCATTAAGCGGAACGCACCATGTACCTATGGCGCCACAGGCCACCAGAAGCTTCGGAAGGAAATCCAGGAGCGCCGGACCGACAGCCAAGAGCTTCGGGCCGAGAACGAAAAGCTCCGGGTGGAAAACCAGATGCTGTATGCCCAGCTCGAGAGCAGCAAGCTTCAACTCGCCCAACTCTGCGAGAGGTTGGAGACCATGAGGGCTTCAGCACTGGAATGCATCCCTTGGAGCCCTTGTGCGGCTGGTTGGCCCCAGCGACTGCAGCTGCCCCACCAAGCTCGGCTGCAAGGCAGCTCGTTGGCTACCTGCCACACCTGCCACTCATTGGAAGCTTCTCGGAACAGGACGCCACAGGATCTCCTCTCACCTACTCGCGACTATTTGGACGCAACAACGCCAGATCCCCTATACGAAGCGTTCCTGGTGCAGAGCACTGGCCAATCCAGCCTTCTATTTTGAGTACGCCATATCCATCGTTTATGGGAGGGCTGGCTAAATTTTGAGGCACGGGATGCATGATGGTTTCTTGTCTGTTGTGGCATGAACCGAGAGCTTCAAATCTCGCGACAAGTTCGGGGTCGCCAATGACGCACTACCCAGCGAGCCGCCCAGCAGGCGGATAATCTACCATGAAGACAGTTGCATGACTCTCCGAAAGGAGGTACGTCATTCCATTTCAGCAGCTCATGAAACCCGCCTACCCCAGCTACAGCTGTATTTCCTTATTTATACGGTATTTCGAGTGGTCATTAACTATCACAACTATACAGCACGAATCCGAAGCAATGCCCGTGAAAGACAGGAACAAACAAGGGTCACGGAGGAAAGATGTCCGTTTCTTTCTGTGCACTCACAATATGTTGTCCTTCTAATTGTTCATCATACTCCAGCACCTACAGTTCGAGTTAACACACCAAAGACGAACAGCAGTAACACCACAGCTCTAAGAATGATATACGCCTGGAACTGTAGAAAGCGAATATGGATAATCGGTGAATAGGTATATACATTTCCTACCTATTTCTTTTGAACCATGTTAGAGGAACATCCTCGCCCTCCATTCTCACGTCCACACCAATCTCTGTGATAGTGCCGCTCGCATCGAGGCGGCTCTGAGCTCTAAGGCATCCGTATGGTTCTTGCAATCTGTTCTCAAAGGCCCATGCAATCCAAAACTCTCCCGTGACATGCGCAAGTTGAATGATATACGATCCTACGACATCAAGTGACGCAAGCCTCAACGTGAGGTGACAATCCTGCTCCATGGATGAAACCGAAATGTTGGAGGAGACTTTCGCAGTACCGCATTGTAGATCCACATGCAAAAACCCATATCCGGGCTCATAGTACCGCCCGACATATTTGTCCAGGGTCAACGATGGTAAGAGAGGTGGACTGGGCGTATCCGGATACAGACGCTCACGGCAGGACCCAAGGGCTCTCTTCGCATCGGCTGCCTCCTCCCGGTACCTGTTTGGACGTCAATGCTGGCCACAAGTCGCATGGAGTAAGAACACACCTGGTCTCGAAATCAAACCTCCGGTCCTCGCGCACCGCTAAAACGTCGTACATTATGCGGTACCACACCAGGTTCAGCGCTTTGGATCCTGAATTGCACATGACGACAAGACCGATCCTTCGTGAGGGCAGTATCATCATAGCCGTGAGAAACTCATTTGTTTTCCCTTCGTGATACCACGTCTCCACGCCCTCGACAATGCCACTAGCCCACCCTAATGAGTACGTTTTGGGCCCCGTGAATGGCGCAACCTGCGTTCGAACAATGCTCCGTGGTCTTTTCAGCTCGCGATACCCTGCTTTCGACATGGGACCGGTCTCGTCCATCATGCAGCGAAGATATTTTGCATAGTCCAACACGTTAGACATGATAGCGCCAGCGCCACTGTCCCAATCCAGGCCAGTATGCTGCCGATAGACAAACGCGCCGGTGCTGTTCACCCAATGGTATTCGTCTGCCAGCACCATTTTACTCTCCCTGAAGGCTGGGTCCTGGCGACCGAAAAAAGTTTCGTGCAACCCCATTGGCGTTAACAGGTGTTCGCGGAAGAAGTCGCCCAGCCACGAGTGGGTTAAACTGGCAATGAGGTAGCCAGCCGTGGTGAACATATGATTGCAATACTGATACACAGCACGGGGTTTGGCAGACATAAGCAAATGACGTAGACGTCGTATTTGCTCTCTGGTATCTCTTGCGATGGCGAGATCATGGCGAGGGTAGCCGGTGCGATGGCTGAGGGCATCCTCAATGGTAATATGCTCGGTGGCCCACGCATCACTTAACACGAAGTCACCCCGCAGCAAATGAGAAATCGGTGTGCTCCATTGTATGGATGCGTAGTCGGACGAGTTGTCGATCAACAAGGAGAGTCCAGCCGCTGTGAAGGACTTTGTTGTGCTCCCAGTGTAGAACAGCGTATGGGGGGTCACGGGCGTGGAGGGGAACGAAGCATAACCAAAACCCCGTAGATAGGCGGGTTAGCTGAACTGGCTGATTGTGCACCAGGCTCAGACTTGGAGTACGAATACAGCGCCGTTTGGGAGTGGTGCAAAGAACGTGGTGTCAGTCCGGAGGGGAAAAGCCTGTTGTTGTACGTATAGCGGTACGTACTTTGGCCCACGTCTTATTTTCAGAGACAATCGCAACGGCTATGCCTGCTGCGTGCCATCGTTCCATTACATCCACGATGTACTGTTCCAGATCAATCACGGCGAAGGGCAAATGCCCGGACGGGCGGCCGTCAGATTGTCCGCGCCCAAGTGAGAGCCTAAAGGGATTTGTGGACCTTGAACAGGCGACGGCGAGCCATCAAAGGAGTGGGCGCCTGCAGCCACGAAAGTGGCTAGGATATATCGCGGAATGAACTTCATGGTGAGTAGATGTCAAGTTGGGAAGTAAAGCGACCATAAGCGGATCAGGTCCGTATCGTGGCGATAGTACCTTTACGAGGATTATGCATAATTGCTTATCTACAAGGTACGTCAGCACTAGACCTTATCTTCCTCGGCACGATGGTACTGGATTGGTCAATTGCTCTGAATGATACTCACTGACCACCACCTGTCCGCTGTTATCCAATCATCTCCTATATTAGATGCGATGACGATATTGACTCGTCACGGCTTCTATGGCGTTGCATCCAGGCCTTCGTTGCCCTCTTACAATCTCGCCGTACTATACTGGCGCTTCAAGGGCTTAAGCATTACTCAGTGCAATACTTGAAACCCTCGTTTAGCGAGCCCTTACCATCTACTTCCCAATGGTCTTAAGATATATCATACGGTGGACTTGTTGTACGGAGCTATCCCAAATGAACTTCATGCGTTCTACCAATCACGTTGACGCATGTTGACGCGGGGTTCAACGCGCCTGTATGTACCCGGTTGGTCTAGTCAACTGCATGATCTTCTTCTGCGTAGTATTTAGTCTCGGCATGACGTGGTACGATGCCAAACACTTTCTACAAAAGGGACATAGAGGCCAGGGTGGTGTTGGGACAGGCTTGAATTCTTCCTTCTTCCGCCCTTTTTCAACTCTGTCGCACAGGATAGGTATGGCTACAGCGCTCCAAAAGCTGGCGCCAAAGCCCACTGGCAGCCCACCACGAATGGCTCGGTCGGAGAAGCCCCGACCAAAACGAACAACAGTCCAAGTAGCATGCAAGCGATGCCGCAGCCAGAAAGTAAAGGTATTTCAGATCTGTTGCAGGCCCACGTAACTGTGAATTGACTCGACCTATAGTGTGACGGCCAACGGCCGGCCTGTCAAACGTGTATCAAGCGTAACGCATTATGCATTTATGATACCGCATGCCAACAGAAGCTTCGGGAGGAGATCCAAAAGTGCCGGGCCGACAGCCAAGAGCTTCGGGCCGAGAACGAAGAGCTCCGGGTGGAAAACCAGATGCTGCATTCCCAGCTAGAGAGCACCAAACGTCAGCTCGCCCAAAAATACGAAAGGTCGAACACCACGACCGCCTCGACACAGGAATGCCACTCTTTCAGCCCTGGCGCAGCTGGCTTGCCCCAACAAATGCATACGCCCCACTAAGTCGAGCTGTAGGACAACCATATGGGTACCTGCCCCAATCATAGCTCATGCGGAGCTCCTCGGAACGAGACTTAATAGGACCTCCCACCTACATCCGGCTACTTGGGCCCAATAACATCAGTTCCTCTAAACAAAGCGTTCTTGGTGCAAAGCCCCGACCAACCCAGCAATGCTTTCTGAGTTGTGCCACATCCATTTAGTTATGAGAGGTTCGCAATGTCGACTAATGCATATGATGGTTTCCTCTCCAGTGTGACATGGATCGAGAGCTTGAAATCATGGAAGGAACGCGGAGAGCTGCTAAGGCAGAATTTTCTTCCACAGTCACATCAAAGCTGTTTTGTGGTATGCGCTTATCATGGCCTGTTGTTCAAAGAACCAGTGACTAGAATCCAACCCACTTTGGATCTTGGGATACCTCAGCAGACCAGTTGGCTGGTTTACACCGCTCGCAGGTGAGACTACAGACGAGTACACGATTGAAGAGCTACATAGGGCCTGTTCGAAAGACTTGTGCAGTTCTTGTCATCAGTTCCACTAGGTAGAGTGAGCTTCAACAATCACGCTAGCACCGTACGGAGAAGCTCTCTGATCGGCGAGGAAAGAATGGACGCGAGGCAAAAAGTGGGAAGTTCGCCTGTCTGGAAGCTTGAAGCCCGACTGCACGAGCGTGTTTTACTACTATTCCTCTTGATGTCGTTTATCCCACAACCGTGAAAGCTTTCATGAGAGGAAAAAAAAGAACCCGCTTGCAGGGCGCTATCTTTCCAGTGCGCGTTCCACCCCATATCTGCTTCATCAAGCTGGTCTGGGTTTGCCAAGTCGCCCTTGTCGCGTGTTATCGCCGCGTCTGTAGGTACTGGGCAGGCTGGCGCGACGCACCAACCCCTCGTCTGCTGCGGGGCTCCTACGTCCCCTGTAGGTGCTGTCGTATGGGCTGAGCCTTGAGCTCGCGACGAGTGGAGGAGGGCCTAAGCCTATCTAGGATGAGCAGTCCTTGTAGTGTAGGACTTAAAAAACGCGGTGGTCCGTGCAAATTCGAGTCCAAACGGCATCATCCCTCACGCATGTTCCGTCCATCTGCCATTCTTCCCCGTGGCGACAGCACCATGCACAACATGGAGCGCAACGAAGCCCCCCAACAGGGCGAGCTGGATGAGCTCATCCGAACGACAGAAGAACTGCTTCAAAGATTGAAGGCCGCCAAAAAGCAGGGCGCTTCGAACACCCCGACAGAACACCATGGCGGAGAGCCTCGTCCCGAGCCGGCCCCGCAAGGGTCCTTCAAAACGATCCTCAAGTCGATCATCCAAGAAGCCCAGCGCCTGCTGGGAGCATGTGGATCCGATCGCGCGGACCGAACCGAAAGGCATGACGGAGAAACCGCTAACGAACTCTACGAAACTGCCACGAGTGCGCGTACCCACCCGCCCGCGACTAGCTCGGGATTAAACGTTCCCATCGCGGCACAAGGACCCGCGCCCCCGAGCGTTTCGGACCCTGAAATTGCCAGCACTATCCCGGCCTTACCAGAACTTCACTACCGCGATCTGTCCCCTTTGAACGAGGCGGTGCTTGAGCAGCTCTTTGAGCAGGCCGGGAACCGAGGGTACGTCCATATGTCGCTCAAGGATCTGCCACCAGTGCGCCCACCGGACTACATTCGACAACCCAACGCGGAACATGCCACTGCGTTTACACACAGTCCTCAGGGAAGTTACAGGAGAATCACCCCGTCGGATAAGAAAACCCATATCGACTTCCCGGCACTCCCCTTGCCTCACAGCCCGTGCCGGCATCCCCCAGAAATACTGGAAGATATCTGGGTGGGGGCCATTAAGCGCAGGCAGCTGAAATCGACGTATGTGATCGGACCTCCGCTCTTTCACGATATCCAGTTGAGCCCAGGGAGAAGGTTAGAGGAGAGAGGCTCTCGACCCGATGTCCTCAAGGGTATCCAGACCGCCTACGATTACCTGTACCTGAGCGATGAGTCTATGGCGACTGCTATGCACCGGGAGGATCTCGACTTCTTTTCCCTCAATATCCTCCGGTCGGGCGAAGCCAAGCTGTGGCTCATCATCGAACCCGACGCCACAGAGCGATTCGAGGAGTGTATGCGTCAAGAGTTCCCGGACATGAAGCATTGCACACAAGCCGTTCGCCACCTTGGACTGTCCGTCTGTCCGAGCAAGCTACGAGAATGGGACATACCCTTTTCAATTGTCTGCTGTGAAGAAGGCCAGGCCATCTTGACGGCACCCCGGGCTTATCACCAGATCCTGAACCTAGGAAAGAACTACGCGCGAGCCATCAACATCGAGCTTCCCTCGTCACCTGATACGCCCGGCGACTACCAGTTCTGTTCCAAGGCCTGCGACCCGCGTGCCATCACGGAGGAGGACGTACGGCCTCGCCAATATACGAAGCCAGTTGCTAATTGTGGTCGCTCAATGCATCGTTCAGCTCATCAGCGTTCGGTTGTGACGCCACAAAAACGACGGGCTCCCGACCCACTACCGCGTCATCCCAAGAGGCTTTATGTTTCCCCAGCCGGGACACCGCCAAGCCGACCGAAGCGACAAGTGCCGTGTGCAGAATTGAGCGCTTTGAAGGCCGCTTTCAAGAAACATGACCGGCTGCTGCCTGACATTGTGGTCACATCCTCCATCGACCCCGCCATGTTCCGGCGGCTTTGTGCGGTGCAGGGGGGGCCCGCGATTCGACAGCTCTGTTCGCTCGTCGCCTTCCGACGGCAATGCGAGACCGACATTGGGCTCTTGCACACGACTAGTCCCAATGTCCAGCGCACAGTACAGCTCCTCAACAGCCTTGAGTTGCTAAGCAGCAGGTCGGCCCACGACAAAGTCCTCATACGGCTGCTGCAGTTCCACATGGCGCATGAAGTAGACGGCAACCAGCCGGCTCCTCGTTCCCGAGCTGATACCCATGAGATTACGAAGACCATGGAACGGATCGGCTGGCCGTTAGAAAAACGCAGTACGTTTCACAGCCATCTTCGCCATGGGAGGGACTGGCGGCGACTGTGTGGCCGCTCGCCCGGCTTGATGTGCTTGGTACCATTACGAGCGCAAAAACCCTATTCGCTGTCTGTGGACGACTTTTTCAGCATGAAGGACTGCGACCTCAAGTTCTTTCATAATATTGCGCAAGCCTCATTTCTTCCACAGCTCTATGTGGCAGCCGAAGCTGTTCAAGCATCAGTCCTGGGACAAACGCCCGACATGGAGTTCGTTTGGGAGACCCAGTGTCCGAGGCTCGACAGCCAGACCGAAGCCCTGCCCGGGAAAGAACTAGCATCGCTTCTTCAACCCGTACCGGCGTGCGAAGACAACATCTACGATCCAGACAAATACCCAGAATGGACACGGCCAGAAGTCTGGCCCGAATACTGCCCGTGGCCAAGCGATCCCACGTTGGTTCTGGAAGGCCCCCGATGCGAGCTTTGCCCAGAGTCGCAATGCGACTGCATCGTGCAGGGGTTCAGCACCGCAAGGCCTCGTATCAAGCGTTATGAAGACCAGGCTCTCGGGCTCCAAGCTGTATCCTATCAAGAGGGAAAGACTGTCTACCAGGAGGGGGATCTTATCGGGCGTGTCTCTGGTGTCATAGTACCTGTTGGTGCCTATGATAGCGAATGGGCCTTCATAATGACTCAGCCGGGCCTTCCAGCGAATCCATCGGTCTGCCAGATCTATGTTGGCGACGGAGGTAGCTGCTTCCGACTGTTGCGTTCGTCAGAGGACCCCAACGTCTCTGTACGCCAAATGGTTGTGTCGGGACGTATTGTCATTGCCGTGGTGGCGAAACGGGACATCTACCATGGACAGCAGCTCCTGAAGGAGCTGACAGGCCCACGTGGTGTGGGGGTCTCGCACGGGCCACAGTAGTTGTCGCCTACTGTGGCTCGTGCGCATTTCGGAAATTGAATTTGGCCGAGCTCACCTGGTGCGGGGCGTTGAAATTGTCCTGCCTCACCATGCGCTTCGTACATAATCGCACAGCCTTATCTCTAAGCCCTTGCAAAAGCTCAACGGCAATTCAAATTCATGCGTAACTGTAGTCTGGCGTATCCTACGATTAGTTCAACTTTAGGCTGTGTGTCACCACGTGCAATGTTCTGTCGATTCCATTGGGAGCACGAAGTGTTGTAGTTTCGCAGCACGTGTATGAATTAAGTATGCCTGCTCATCACATGCGTTACCATCATAGTGTTGCGAGGCTAAAAGAGTACCTTGGCATCTCCAAGATAATCTTACCCCTCAAGTAATCTTTCTATCACATTGCACTACCCGTTCTCTTCTCTCTTTTCCACCAACGGTCCAGCACAACATGCGTCTCCTACAACTTCAAACAGATGGGATCTTCGACGTTCACCTGCCGTTGATCTACAGTGAGGGGGAGGAGAAAGCGTTCCGTCGACTACGGCAAGAGATCGGTGGGTACTCCTGAGGCTCCTTTTAAGCGAGCGATAGCAAGCGAGCTATGTAGAACCACGCTCTATTACTAATGTCCCTGTTATCAGGCAGAGATACGCTCAGCGAAACTGGCAAGCGATGTATCGCTGACCTGTGCATTACCGACCCGCGCCACGACAAGACGCGCATCCAGGACACCAAAGGTGGCCTGCTCGCGGATTCATACGTCTGGGTGCTCAACAATTCCGACTTCCGCCAATGGCGCGACGACGAGGACCATCGGTTGCTCTGGGTCAAGGGCGATCCAGGCAAGGGCAAGACCATGTTCCTCTGCGGCATCATCGACGAGCGGGAGAAATCACCGGCCAATGGAAGCGTCCTCGCCTACTTCCTCTGCCAAGCCATCGATGAGCGCATCAACACTGCCACGGCCGCAGTGCGCGGTCTGATCTCTATGCTTCTCGAGAAGGACGCCAGTCTCGTTTCGCATATAGAAAAGAAGTACGGTGTCGCTGGTAAAGCGCTGTTCGAAGACACAAATGCCTGGCAGGCGCTATGCGAGATCTTCATTAACATCCTTGGGGATTCCAGACTAAAAGGAGTCTGCCTTGTGGTCGATGCATTGGATGAGTGTATGAAGGGTCTGTCACAGCTCCTCGACCTGATTGCCCAGACCTCGCGATCAACCCGTGCGAAGTGGCTCGTCTCAAGCCGCAACTGGCCACAGATTGAGGAACAACTACTTAACGTGGCGCAGAGGCTATCGCTAGAGATCAATGCTGTGTGCGTCGCAGCAGCGGTGGACAGCTATATCAAGGTTAAGGTTTCTCAACTCACCGAGCGTAAAGGCTACCGAAACAACACCGTCGAGGATGTGCGCCGATATCTGTCATCAAACGCCGATGGCACACGCCGATGGCACCTTCCTCTGGGTCGCCTTGGTATGTCAAGGACTCGAAAAGATGGATAAATGGAAGGTTCTGAAGAGAGTACAGACCTTCCCACCCGGACTTGACAATCTTTACCTGCAGATGATGCAGCAGATCTCTACATCGGAGGATAAAGAGATATGTGAACAAATCCTAGCTCTCGTAGCGACAACATATCAGCCAACCTCGATACCGGAGCTAACCTTGTTCATTGACAAAATGTCGAGAGATTCCGGATAACTACGGATACCTTAGCATGGCTATACAGCAGTGCGGTTCCTTCCTTGTGGTTCGCGAGGATACGGTCTATTTTTTACACCAGTCAGCGAAGGACTTCCTAATGAGGGAACAAGCGGCCATTCTCTTTCCCAAAGAGCAAGCAGCCGTCCATGGCCGGATTTTCTCCAAGTCCATCGAGGCCATGTCCCAGACATTGAAGCGCGACATATACGGACTATGCCACCCAGGCTTCCCTATTGAGGGTGTCACTACGCCCTCGCCCGATCCACTGGCGACAACAGGGTATTCTTGCCTCTACTGGGTGAACCACCTAGTGGATTCCAGCAAGGCTTCGGGTAGGGAAGACGTACGAGATGGTGTGTTGGTCCACATGTTTCTACAAAGTAGTTTCCTCTACTGGCTCGAGTCTTTGAGTCTGCTGAAGAGCATGTCCGAGGGGGTCTTAGCGTTGGAGAGGCTCATCGACTACATGCAGGCAAGTGTATGCTTCTTCTACTCTCTGATTTACGGTTAACGGCTCGAAGACGAAACCGGGGTTATCCCAAGGGCAAGCTCTTGCTCGTGACGCGTATCGATTTACGCAAAGCTTCCGAGTACTGATAGAGAGCCGACCACTTCAAACATACGCATCAGCACTCATATTCAGCCCAATACAGAGCTTGGTTCGAGGCCTTTTTCTGCACGAGGTGCCCCATTGGGTCCAGTGTAGAACAAAGATAACAGAGAAATGGAGCCACTGCTTGGCGACGCTTGAGGGCCATGCCGATGACGTTAACTCGGCTATCTTCTCGGCCGATGGGCGGCGTGTCGTCACAGCGTCGGACGAGAGGACCGCCAAGGTTTGGGACGCGGCCACAGGCAAGTGCGAGGCGATGCTTAAGGGTCATACTTCCTACATTAACTCGGCCGTCTTCTCAACCGACGGGCGGCGCGTCGTTACGGCGTCAAGCGACAGGACCGCCAAGGTCTGGGACGTAGCCACGGGTAAGTGCGAGGCGAGCCTCGAGGTCGGCTACAGCTCCTTTGTCTCGTTTGACCTAACCGGGTCGCTTATTTATACCGACACTGGCGCTATTCGTATAGACGACGCGTTCCCATTAAATCAGGATCCCCACAAGCCGATGCCCGCGTACCAGCCAGATTATAGTCTCAGTAAGGACCGTGATTGGATTCAGAGGCAATCGCAACCTGTTCTCTGGCTCCCTTTGAAATATCCCTCAGGGTCTTCTGCCGTGGCCTCGGTGGTTGGAGGCACAAATGTCGTCCTCGGTTGCTCGTCGGGCTGGGTCCTCGTCTTTCATTTCTCCCATATTTGGATTTAACTGCGTACTATTGGTGCTCTTCTCTTTCCTGTTTTCTCTTCCTACTCCCTGTAGATAGAGCCCTGAAGGGCGGCATAAGTTTATAGACCTGATAGTCACACTCGAGTGTTAGAGAATCGGTATCGTGGGCAACGGAATCGTGGTAGATAGCCCGTCACTTATGTCAGTTCGTCAAGAAGACTCTCATCGACTGCAATGGAACATCTCGACACTTCTAGCTATTAAATTTTCAGCTAGGAATTTCCGAGTCTCCTCTCGCCTGAGCTTCTTAGGCGGTGGCAGCGAACCGCGCAGAGGGTCCGGGGACGAAGATGAGTCTGTGATCGCCGGGTGGTGTCACGGCAGTGCGAACAGATACTCTGACTAATTGAACTATTTCGCCCCATCCCGACAAATGTTTCAATGTAGAAGCTGAGAAATCTGCCTCTATCAGAGCTTATACTCCCGCAATAGGTGGCGGTTTGCTGTGGCCCATAACAGCATCGCCGTCTAGTACGGTATTCTCCTGGTCTCCCCCTTCAGCATGGACAGAGGCCGACGAAGTCGGACTCTACAGCCTCTCCGCGGCGCCGGCTGGGAATCTCTTAAGTGAATTGACTGAGGGAGAGCCGATATAGAGACGCATTCTGCACGAAAGTGCAGCGAGTTATCATCGCTGCGTCGTTGCTCTGGGGTTGCTGTGCCGATATGGCTTTTGATGCGAGATTTCCGGGCGTCGCACAACCGAAAACTATGCTCGCCCGCGCCCAACGCAGCAACCTTGTAAATCGACACCACGCGACGCCGGATCGACGACAAATCAGCCGCATAGCAAAGGCCCTCATCTCTGCGGAGGTGTTTGGCTAGAAAAACCATCCGACGTCGACTCGGTTCTCGGAGCAACGATAGGATACCCTCGGCCCTGCCGAGCTCTGAGACGGCTTGTAGCAAATAGTCGCGAGGGCATTGAACAAATACCTAAGTGAGTGTGCGTACGGAGTAATGGAAGTTGTTAAGAGCAGGGGAACGGAGTCTTTAAGGCAACGGTGGCCACGGCTGGCTGCCCGTGTCGCCCTTCGGGGTGACAGCGCACGGCTCCGGAGACGAATATATGGCGGATTAGGGCAGGTTAGTCGAGGCTTTACGGGGTACTATGCCGGCGTGGCGGTACCCATTACCGAGGACCTACGGCAAGACATGGTCGGCTCGCCGGCAGAGATGGCGGCGAGCAAAGGGAAGCCGGTCTAGGGCTCGCTGAAGACAAGGATGAGACGGACTGCCTTCGGTTGTGCCAAAGGGCATTCTCTCTGTCGGAGTGTCGCTGGCGCGGGTGCTATCCTGGGAGGTTGCGGGTCGAGGAGGCCGTGCTATGGCTCGAGAGGACGGATGCGCATGGTCCTAGAGAGGGATATGCCCTTGCGGGCCGCGTAAGGTGCAAACTTTCTATTCCCCACCTCTTTCATGGAAAGCGCAGAATACTAGACCCAGGAGAAAGGAGGCCTAAAAGGCCAGGAAATCGAGCTAGAAGACTCCAACCGCGTTCTCAGACTCCAGGTAGACGGAAGTCTCCGTTGATACACCCATATACAGCCGATATCTAGGAAGATGGCCACGTAAGTCTATATTCTAGACCGTATAGCTGCCTTAACATGGGGCGCGTCCCTTCAGCGAGCCCGCCAAGTTTATACGGCTGTCGTACGGTCTACTAATAAGCTACGAAGCCCCAGAATGGCACTATCATATCTTAAAGAACAGGATTAAAACGCTTAGCGATGTCCAGACCGAGTGCCTCCGTAAGGTCACAAGGGCCTTCAAAGCGACAGCAGCCACGACACTCGAAATAGAAGCCTACGTATCACCCCTAGAGGTATAGCTTAACAAAAGAGTGACAGCATTAGAAGAGAGGCTCTAACAGCCGCGTATCGCGTCACTTATTTAAGCTAGATGCGATAAAGCAGCTAGATGGATCCTAATAAGGCTAACTTAATAGTGTAGACTGAAAGGTCCGGAAGTTCCTAACTATAAGAAATAGCTAGATGTGTTTCTAGTTGAAGATTCAATAAGTAAGGCCGAGGATAGATTAGCTCTAGAGATGGTAGTAAAATCAGACATCATAAGCTCCAGCAATAACTAAAAAGCTACCGGACAAGCGTGCCCCTAAGTTTTATAAGGAGCCCCATAAGGACGAGAGCTTAATCTTCGTCTAGGTAAGGACTGGTAAGATTAGGCTACGAGACTTCCTCTTCTAGCGTAGAGTCCCGGGATTTAATAACCTATGGTGCGACTGTGGCCAGGACAGAGAAACCGTCCGCCGTATCCCCGTTTTCTATCTAAAGAAGATAAGAGCTTATTAAAGCTCTAGGAGAGCCGATAGACCTAAACAGAATGCTTGATACCCTATAGAAATCAGGTATTATAGCGAGATAACTACTTCGTTCGGGCAGGCTAGGTATGTTTCAGCTAGCAAACTAACTAATTAATTAGGAAGCGGATGCGCTAGGCCTGATCTCGGTATTGCAGTTCAAACGGTAGAGGAAAGGGGGACGACGTAGCGGAGCCTAGGTTTTTCGTCCAGCTGGACGTTAATCCAGAACGGGTTTCCTAGACTTAGACAGGCGGGGGTCCTCATGGCCTAGGTAGATCGCTGGGTATTAGAAGAAGACTAATAATAGTACTTTATGTTGCTTGACTCGACCAAACTGGCGCACATCAAATTCATTTTCTAACAACTATCCACATCTTGCTGACGAGACTTACACCAGTAAGGTTGCTATAAGAAGACCCTACTTTAATAATTTTGAGTACCCGACAAATGGCTTGTTGGTATAGTTCTCGTCGTGAAGTGTGCTGCAAATGGGTTTTGCAGTGCTCTGCGTCCAAAATAGGTTGGCGGTCAGCTGCTCCTGGTAGCTTCGCCACTTCCAGTCAACCCCACGATCAGCAATTGTTGGGCGCCCTACCATGGCACCTCTGGGACTATTGCCGTAGTTCTGCCGCCCGGCTGATAGCTCATCACGTGACAATAATGCCGAGAATGTGCCGCTACCCCGCTCAGGATAAGCTGTTAAATGCCTCCGCCGTTTTTGATCACGCCTCGGCGCGCATACAAGGTATTCATGAAGAAACGCAAGACAGCCGCTCAATTCCCGTGATGGCTCCAAGAAAGACCTTGATGTTCCTCGGCGCCGATGGCTCGGGGAAGAAGACGTTAATAGGCAACCTCATATGGAAGGTGAGATTTGACCTCGGATCATGTTGAAGTCGCGCACTAAACAACCGTCGTGCTCGCTCCTACAGATGGGCCCGAACATGCTTCTTGTGGAGAAGCTCGAAAAAAACGGCATCAAACGTTTGGACCAAATCCAGCCCTTCGCGGAACAGAACGATCTAGAGCTCGCTGTCGACTTGTCGCCCTATGCCTACTACATTGTAGGATGTGCGTATCCTATAGCAACCCTGTGATGATTTGGGAATGCTGATTTGGACTGGTCTAGCAAGCGAAGAACCGGATATTCTCCTCTGGGTGGTTGATGCAAATGCTCCAGATGCAGGGGAGGCATCCAGCCAAAAATTAGCATCCTCCCTATCGAATCGAACACTTCGACCAAAGGATCGATTGCTAATTCTAATCAACAAGATGTGCGAACTCTTTTCTGAACAACCTGATGCGTTCTAACTGCTGGTATAGGGACCAGACGAAGTGGGCTGAGGCAGCATTTAACCCTCTTGCTGCGCGCTTCCAAGACCTTGACGGGCTACCCCCTAAGTAAGCATTTCTCCTGGTCCCCTTCGAAAGGCACGTCCTTTCATTACACAGCTTTCTAATGGCATAGAACCTACATCATTCCCGTGTCTGGGTTCGACGGTAGCAATCTCGTCGAGGTACCCCAAGATGTCGAGTGGATGAACCAAAACTCGACTGTTGATAGTGGCGCAGTCGGCATTGTATTGGGAAAATGCATGGCCGATCTGCTTCTGTGAGCTGGCATTGAGCCGACCATTGGTCCAGTCGTGTCTTGCTAGCCTCATTGGGGCCCTACTCCTTGGTTGAATAGGTTGCTCTGATAGTCTGTCACCGGAGTGAATCCGTTCCTTCTTCACTCTATATTCAAAAGATTTTATTCCAGTGCCTGAAATGCCGTCAAAACCCACAAGATCGCAAGGGAGCGTATGTTTTTAGTCGCTGCTCAAGGTATTCATTGGCAGATGGGTAATGTGCGGCGTCGAACCCCGCTCTTAAGCGCCGGCTTGCCATAATCTCCACATATTTGTTACACCCTTGTAAATCTGTGGATCAGGTCCCATGGCATCCACGTCAACAGGCTAAAGGCGCAATACCCCTCACATCAATAAATAACGGAGAGGAGGCTGGCAGACATTCAACCACCACATGACCCGGTGGAATACAATCTAACACATTGCTTTTCGATCGAAATGCATAAGCTTACACGACAGTTCAAGAAGAGGTTTGGTCAATCGTCAACACGGCCTGTGAACGGCGAACCCGCACTCGTCACAGTGCCCAATGACGGCAACCTATCAACCGAGGGACGAACCGAAAAGTTTGGCTTGTTCCCCGTTGGAAAGGTGTCTACCTCGCCAGAAACCCAACAGTTCAATGTCGATATCATTGCAATCCATGGTTTGAACGGCGACGCATTCACAACATGGACCCACGCGAACGGGACTTTCTGGCTGCGGGATCTCTTACCTGAGTGTCTCCCCGGCAGTCGGGTATTCACCTACGGCTACCCCTCACAGGTTGCCTTCAATTCTTCCTATGCCACTGTTCGTGACTACTCTAGGAGGCTACTCAGCTCAGTCCAGAGTTTGCAGGCCGAATCCAAAGAGGTAGGATACCACGCAAGCTATTTGGCTTACAATGCGATTGACAATCAAACTTAACAGGCAATGCGACCGGTGGTTTTTGTTTGTCATAGTCTAGGCGGTATCGTGTGCAAACAGGTGAGCTACCTCCCTCCCACACCAAACGGCCTTCCCTGGCAGAACCCTAACTAGCTTAGGCCCTGGTTATTGCCCATGAAGAGAATAAGCAATACGGATCAATCCTGAAGGCCGTAAATGGCATCATATTTCTCGGCACGCCTCACCAGGGAAGCAAAATCGCGGACGTCGGGACGGTCGTGGGGATGATCATCAATTTATGCTCGGCTTCTCCTACCATTCGTACCGATCTCTTGGACACTTTAAAATATGACTCGGCAGTGCTGCACCAACTCTCTGTGTCAGTCAGACAACGATTGGAAGACCTTGATGTTGTCACATTTTACGAGACTGCCCCAACCCCACCCCTTCGTTCACTGGTGAGTGCCCAGCCTTACCCATCGGCTATATTGCCGGGCATTGGAAGTTCAGAAGTTCATACGTTTGCAGATTGTTGAAGAGTCCTCCGCCTGCATAGGAATCCCCCACGAGGTTTTGGTTCCCCTCTTCGAGAACCACCGCGACATATGCAGGTTTCCTGGGAACACAGACGGCTATAAATTGGTTCTTTACCACATACGAGAGATGTCACTCAAGCGCTTCACTCCCATCCAACCCAAAGAACGCTCTGATACGCATTCTTCCAGCCGCTGTACGTTTCGCAGGATCACAGAGGTGGATGTCGACTGACCAGTTCTTTCAGCACTGTCTGTGACGGAGAAAGAGTGTGTGACTTTGTTCCGTGTCTACGATGTGGCCGACTATCTAAGATCGTTGCCAAGACCGGCCAAGGGTACCTTCCAATGGATCCTGTCCCATCCTTTATTCTCTTCATGGAGAGCTGCGACCAGCGCCGCCGTGCTGTGGCTCACCGGGCATCCTGGCTGTGGCAAGACAACCTTGTCTTCTTTTTTGATGGACCACCTTCGACAGACCCAAGCCGACTCTGAGAAACCCAACGTCTACACGTATTTTTGCGACGATAAGATCAACAAGCAAAAGGATGGAAAGGCGGTTCTTCTTGGACTGATATTCCAACTCCTCACCGCACATCGGTCTTTGGTCCATTACGCCAAAAAAGCCTTCGAGCTCCTGGGTGCCGGTTTGGCCCATTCGTTTGCAGCGTTGTGGAACGTGTTCCAGCGAATCGTGAGCGATCCAAAATCGGGGTCGCTCTTCATCATCATTGACGCGCTGGACGAATGCGAAGCAACGACCCGGCACGAGCTTCTGGTGTCGATACATGATATGATGCAGAGCCCTGGTATCGCCTTCGAGAATGGGCGATCAATTAAATTTATTCTGAGCAGCCGACCATATTTTCCGGGATCCGAGCGATCCTGGGGATACTTTCAGAACCATCGCCTGTCAATCGACGAAGCCGGGGATGCCTACACTAGAGACCTAGAGATCTACATTGGCCAAAGGGTTCATGAGGTTGCTGAAAGATACCATCTCTCATCAGAAACAAAACAGTACCTTCACCAGTCCTTGCTCACCAAAGCCGACCGGACCTTTCTATGGGTCCACATGGTCTTGTCATCCTTGGAAAACCACTTCCTCATTTCGACCAAGGACTTCAGGAAACTCGTCGACGAGATCCCAGCAGACCTACGGGCAACCTATCATGGCTTCCTTATTTCTATACCGGCAGAACATCGGGCGGCGGCATCCAAGCTTCTCGGTCTATTGCTCGGAAGTTCCCGGTCGTTGGGGTTGTCAGAGATCAACATCGCGTTCACACTGGACCCGGATCATCGCAACGAGAAGGACGTCGAAGCGGATCTCCAGCCATCTATGGCCCGGACATTGCAAGGTATTCTTGGCTCCCTTGTCAGGGTCTCGGGATCCAAGGTATCGCTGATCCATCAATCGGCCAAAGAGTTCCTGACAGCTCACAAATCGAAAAGCACCAAAATCGTTCCAGGGTTCTCTTCAACCCCGGAAGAGGTGGCCTTGACTCTTGCCGAAGCATGCATTCAGTATCTGGCTCTTGATGACTTCTCGGCGGATTTGTTCACACTGGACGACTCCCCAGATGAGACGGCATCTGACACATCCGATGAGTTTCATATTTTCAAGGAAGGGGATTTGGGACCAGAAGAAACTCTTGGGATTGAAGCAATGTTTTTGGAGTCCAGAGTCCTAGCCCATGAGCGCTGTGACTCCATTGCTCAAAGGCATGGGTTCTACGATTACGCCTCCCTCAATTGGGCACACCATTATGCCAAGTGCCAAACAGTTGCGCCGCCACGATTGAAAGAAGCAGCCAGACGCCTGTTGGAGACCGACTCTTGCATTTCATCCAACTGGCTGAAATATTTTTGGCTGCAATCGAAAGCCACGGAAACCATTGCGTCGCCACCTTCTGATATGTTGGAGCTGGCTGCTTACTTTGGTTTCGACGAGGTTGTTGCTGAATTCCTGACTGAAAGAACGCATGTATCACAGGGAAGGAAAGATGCAGCGTTATTTTGGGCAGCTATCAACAACCATTCCAAGGTTGTCCAGCTTCTTCTCTCAGCCGCCGCGGACCCGAATGCCTACAGCTCTGCAAGTCAGACACCTTTCATAGGCGCAGCTGCCCAGGGCCACTCTGAATGTTTGATAGTGCTTTTGAACGACGAGCGCATTGATGTCAACTCAGTCGACGAGAATGGTCGCTCTGCGCTATCACTGGCCTGCAGGCACGGATATGGTCAGGTCGTGAAGCTACTCTTAAGTACTGGGAGATGCAAGCCAGACCTTGCTGACCATTCTGGCGCGACCCCTTTGTTGTGGGCTGCGGGTGGAGGTTACGCAGGGATCGTCCTCGATATGTTGAAGCAGCCGAACGTTAATCCTAACCACCAAGACAACGTCGGTCGGACGGCTGTATCATGGGCTGCGAGTGATGGCATGAAAGCATGCCTAAAAGCTCTCTTGGATGACAAGCGGGTGGATGCCAACCTTGATGATTACCAAGGTCGATCACCTTTGATATGGGCCGCACGCAACGGCCAAAACGAGGCCATTCGCGCACTCATCCGGAAACGAATCCTCAACAGAGACAAAACCGACCGCAGTGGAAGAAATGCTATCTCCTGGGCGTGTGGAGGTGGAAAGGCAGACACAGTTCAACTTCTGTTGAGGAGTGGTTGCACTGGTGTGAATCAAAAGGACAACAACGGATGGAGTCCGGTGGCATGGGCTGTTGAGCGCGACAACCCAAATACTCTCAGGGCGCTTCTGTCGACCGGTTTGGTCGACCCAGAGGACCGGGACCCCAGTGGCAAAACTGCATTATACTGGGCCGTGTCTTATTCACATGTCCGACTCGTCAGAACCCTTCTTGAAGTGGGCTCTGATCCAAGAACGAGAACTGACGACGGAAAGACGGCCCTATCTTTAGCTCAGGATATAGGCCACCCTGATGTCATAAAAGAGCTGCAGTTCTTTCTCAGTCGGAGCTCACCAGGGTCAAAGTCAAACTAGACGGAGCATGCAGGGTAGCCCCAAGGTATAAGACAGGTATGCATTGTTCATTCTGTTCTAATACAAGCTTATAGCTATTGGCAATTAAATTGAAGAGTGTCGAATGCCGTAAACTGTGAAACTACTGGGCTACGAGGGGTCTGATGGCGATTACCGACGATGAAAAAGTACCCAGAGGCTGGCCCATCAGCCTGTGGGGGCTGCCAGTCGCCTTCGGAAGAGTCTTTGGCTATCTAGGACATAGTTACATCTCACACAAGCCTTCAGGCTGTGGCATATCATGTTTCCCAGTTTGTGGGCTCTTGTGGCGTTGCATTAACTTCTCATAGGGGTACCTGGATCGTCATGTGCCCATTACAACGCCGAAGGCCGCTCCTTATGCTACAAGTCTCAAATCCTATCCAGGCTTGTCCTGATTTCTGTTTATACTGATCCATTTATATTCTCGATGAGGGATGACGGCGCAGTGGGTCCATTACGTTCGGAGCGTGACGGGTTGACTGCACCTGGTCAGACGCCGCGCGCATCGGGAGTCGGGCCTCGGAGGAACCAGCCTGGACGTCGGACGGTCGTCCAATTCGGCGGTCTGCGTATGCAAAAGTACTGTTGCTGCTTTTCGTGTATGTATCTAGCTAAGGAAAAACACGATATACCTTGTTTGACCTTTGGAAGACAATTGTTTGTAAAGTGACAAAATCTATTATATTGCTCGCAGATAAACACAATTTTTAACCCCGCCTCACGATCAACCCAGGTTGGCTTGAGCAGCTTGCACGGCAAGCTGCAGGCACATTTGCAGTGCTAATCTTTTTGGCATCCGAATGCGTAATTGCATAGACATGGGATAAGCCTATTTCTTAGCGACAAGACTCGCTCTCGACTTGAGAAGTACAGGGACGAAGTTCCCCCCGGCTTGGATCAGCATACTGCTGCTGGTCTTGTATCGTTACTTTGCGGGGTCTTCCTCTCTTCCGAGGTACCTTGTTCGTTGGTGGGGCGCCATTCGGGTACTTTCTGGGCCTTCCCCGCTTCCTGCGCTGCCCCATGACGACCAAGCCCTCACGTTGTCCATTGGGCTCAGCTGGGACAAGCTCCGTGCATACACGCCCACTCTCCCTAGGCACAAGTGTAGAAGCACCTGTAGAAACAAGTGCTACATCTGGAGGGTCGGCTTCGTCTTGTGGAATGTCGAGCTCAAGGCCGGGGCTAGGAAGTGCAAGAGTACCGCGTTCTGGATGTGTGGCTGTTTGTACATGGTATGATGCGCTCTCCAGGGTCATGGTGACGAGGTGCTTGTGGTCCGGGCGAAGGAGTACATCAACCTGGATGAAAGGCCAGGTGCTGTCATTCATGTAGCCCGTAAAGAAGGTCAGGCGACAGGTGGAATAGGGACTGGAGTCGATTGAGATAGGCCGTCCCTCGCTCTCGATAGACTCGGGGAAGAAGTCAAAGTCTGCAATGGGTGCCCATAGTTCGACGGTTCCGTCAAGCGAAGTTGTAGCTGTATATCTCATCGCGGTACCCAGGACTGTCCCGTCAAAGCATTCGAGAATCACGTGAAGCCCGACGAGGGGCTCCTTGCCCTTGTCCAGAGCTTGACAAGTAATTGGCGCCATGGTGTCTTGATGATGGACAAACCGTCCCACTCACGGAACGCTAACGCCTCAAGCCTAAATACAGGATCAGCCATGATTTGACTGGCGAGATTCCATTTCGTGCAATTCCATTCTGTGCAAACGCGATTTTGTCTTCTGTTAAGTTGCAGCCCAGTTTCATTTAGCGCGCGGCTACGAGGACGCGCGGCCGTGCCAAGAAAAGGCGACTGAAGTAGTCCTCCCACGACTCGTACAACGGCATTACATAGACGCGCAATCGCCCCATGCGTTTTCTTAACGGTTCAGAAAACAGTGTACCAAGGGGATTGAGTTCTGCCTCGATCGCATGGAGACGCATGAGTTCGCTGTCACCTGGCTGCACCTTCAAATAGTCCCATTTCCGTTGTACCGCCTTTCCTGCATTGCTTGAGGGAGTCAGCCGTACCCAGGGTGGATGGAAAATCTGCCGCGTACACAGATTTGCGCCTACTGTTGGAGAACGACCTCAGATTGCCCTGTATCCATGGCGCTTCGCCGCAGCTTGATGTGTCAAGGTCAGGAAGGCGGCAGATCATCCTGAGGTCTATGGCCCATCCCAGTACCTCTAGAACGAGGTGGTAATTGTCTATGGCATTTCATTCCACTTCCAAGTGTGGCCTGTGTTTCAGCTCTTCTTCAGGAAGTACGCTGAGTTGGGCAGCTGCGGAGAAGGGAAGCTGGAACTGAAAGTCGCCCAAACGAGAGTAGACAACCACCTGGCCGAGCTCTGCTGTCGTTGAAGAAGGGAAACCGGCCGAATGCCGCACAAGTCCTCGCTTCATAGCGCTTTGGACGGGGTCCCCAAGCTTCTCCATCGTGCTGGTGCGTTGCATGGCCCCTCCAAAAAGCTGACGGACTGCCTCTATACATGCCATGACACGCACCTATGATACACTAGAGGCAACAGCAGCAGCAGCAGCAGCAGCAGCAGCAGCTTTTTGGAGGGTATGGTTCCTCTTGCTTGCTCTCCTCCCTTGCAAGCCAGCCACTCACTTCCACGCAGACCCGCATCTCCTTACGAGTCGGTCACACTTTCAGGGAGCGAGATGAGCACGGGATATGATGTGCTGACATGGCGCATGGATCTTCCCATGCTGGCAGGTTGCCCGCAAGTACTAGTTCAGCAACCGAAACGCGTTGGCGTATCGAGGGGGTAATTCAGTGGCCTGACAGCGCCGGGCCAGAAGTGTGCCTGTACCGGACGAGACTTGGAATCGGTCGACCTTATGGTATAAGGGGTTTCCCCCGACACCTTGCCGAGACCAACCCAGCCCACTCGCCGAAGCCGTGTGTTGTCGCACCCTGGTCCAATTCCTTGGTCTTCTATGCGTGGTAGTCATGTCACAGCGCCGGGGTGACTGCCTGCAGGGAATGGGATCCAGCGTGGAGAGGCGCCCAACCAGCCATCGCCACTGTGTCCATGCAGGGTGGCATGTGGCGAGTACATGCACGTTCGTGTGTTCCGTTAAGAGCGGAGGACCCTTCGCGGAGTCGTTTGGCGTGTTTGTGCAGCCATGTGGGGCATGCTGCAAGCATCCTCATGCGCTTGAGGTTGCTGGCTGGTATCAGGGGTGCATGGGCGGAATCCACTCTCCGACAGCCCGGCGGGCGCCAGCCAAGAGAATCACGGCTGCTGTAAACGGAAGGCAGAGAGGAAGAGTGCCAAGGGGTATACCTGGCCCGATAGGTGCGTGAACGTCGAGGCACTTTGTGTGTAATCGTAACTGGGTGGTAAGATCATGGGACGTACCCTCACACCACGCGTTTTCGATGCAATACCGCACAGTACCGCCTTCCTCCTTCAACGGTTGTTTCTTCCCAATTAACATGTATCCAACGGCACGTGCCGGCCCAACCGGGCGATCCAGCCCTCATTCCAGTCCATTCAGATGGGGCTGACCTAGCTCACCCTCCTTCCAGTTGTACTTCATCCCGCAGTAAAGCACCTTAGTACACATCAGCGAAGACAAGACTCGACGGTCGTTCCTATTCGCTATTCATGAGTTTCAGTGACCATAGGCTGCAAAGAACAGTAGCTGTGTTGAGTAGCCAATGGGTTGGAAGCGATGTGAGGGTGGCTATCTTCATCTTGGAGGTCTTCAGTGGTCACAGTTCGTGGCTAGCCCGCAGCGTCGATAACCATCGTGGTATTACACCACATAAATACCAACGAGTCCGAGTGGCTGATTTGTATGATGTGCAGTGAAGTCGCCCTCCGTACCGGTAAAAGTTTACTATGGAAAAAAGAGCTTGAGTTGGTCAATGTAATGAGTGTCCTATTTCATGGATACATATTGTTGCTTGAAAAGCCTGGCCGAGCAGGCGTCGGCGAACGACATGAAGGAAAAGAAATGTAAAGAAACAAGACCAAGCCACCTAGATAAAACGACTGTATGAAATCTGGAGCATTCCATACCACCACCTTCACTCCATCTTCTTTTCCACAATCGCTGGCGTCGGCTTGCGGAGTATCCAGCCGAAAAGGTTCCAGCGCCCCCCACTTCCAGATGTTGACTTCAATGACTTCACAACAGAGTCCGGTATGCCTTGAGCTTGTGTGATCGAGGGCAAAGGCCGACTTTGGTACGTCGGTGGCAGTCGAAGGCCATCAGAGATGGGAGCCATCGCTCTAGTCATGTTCGGAGGCAGTGGCTGACGGGGTGGTGGAATAGGCGTTGCTTCCTGGTATTGGAGCGGGCGGGAAAACGGAGCTGGCATCGAAGGTGGCACCGAAGATGGCACATACAGCTGAGGCGGACGGGGAGGCAGCTGTTGGTGGTAGGTTATGGGCTCCTTGTCTTCCTTGCCCTTGCGTACAGACGGGCTGAAGGCTTTGAGGTGGATAAGATGGTTTAGAACCACCGATGAGATGTGAAGCAGGGACAACTCGGCAAGATCGGTGGAGGGTTGAGGCGAAGAAGAAATCAGAGAAAGAAAGTCTCCTGTGTCTTCTGGAAAGATTATAGCCTGTGCTATGTATCCCTGGCGTTTGGTATCGTAGGGGGACACAACCGTAACAGTTTCTCGGCCGCGGCATTCCGTCATCATCTCACAGTTTGCTGGAACCTATTAGTACATACTGCAAAGCCGGCCTAAACCAAGTTACTCACCGAGAAGAGTGCGATAGACGGCATCATTATGTGTAGGAAGAGAACCGCGAAGTAGAGCTTTGCCATCTAACTTCTCATGCTGAAGCGCCACACGAAGCGGTGTTCCCACATCGCAGCCCCAGTAGGTAATGAGCCCTTCGGCATACTCGGAATAGTTGCCTTGGGGTTCTGCTTCTCCAGCCATGGGTGAGCCGCTCATGATGATGGAGTACGGGAAGAATACGCGATGCGGAACGGTGGCTGCCGAGGATTAAAGGAAGGCGGATGGTGCCATATATAGGAAACAGCTGTGAACGAAAGAAGGCATCCACTTCAGGCAACCATATGTAAGCCTGGTGAGAGCCATCCGTATGGGTTCATGGTGTTCAACCGCTTCTGGGCCCCTGCGACCCAGTGCGCATGGGGCTCGAGCCCGCCCCAGTACGCTGATACTACGCTTGAGAAGGATTGTGGCAAGCCTGGCTGATGCCGCACTACGTACGCACAGGCTGGGTACTTCCGGGTACAAAAAATCTGTATCGTGTAGAACTAGGGTCTAGCTTTCTCAAGAAATCATTTGACTTGATTCGGCACACCAAGGTGATATCACCTGCAGGCGACGCAGCGCGCAGCAAGGCAACCTGTCACAGGCCTTCAACCCATGCTACGGATTGCGGTGATGCTTCCTAAAGTAGAAAATAGAATGACTCATGGCTCACCGAGGCGCAGCTCTGGGTCCAGTGGCCTCTGTCATCCCAGCCTGCAATGTGGTGTGAAGCCCGGTTGTCTAGGTACGACTTTGGTGATACCGTAATAAGCTACTTGGCTGGTTGGAATGCTTCAGGGGTGCATCTACGGTGGTTATCTCGATAGATTCGGTGGGCTGCTGCTCGAGAAAGCCACAACCGGTGTATATATAAGCAGAAGTCGGAGTAACTAGTACCGAGTAGAAAGTATTGCCCAAAGACATGGGAATCCTCAGGGAGCCTGGCGTACTGGTGCAGCTAAGTCACAAGGTGTCGTGGCCTGCCCTTAGAGCCAGCCTTTCATATCAAGTGACGTAACATTGGCTCGCAAGAGTAGTGTAAAGCGCACATGCATACATGTAACGTTGGACTTCCTCGTGCTAGTCCCAGCCAGTCTCTATAGCAAGGTCCCATGATGGCCTAGAATACAAATAGACATCCGCACCATAGTTGCTAGTATCTTGTCTCTCGTCTTCATTACCATCGTACCCCATACGTTACATCCTCCTCTCCCAGCTCGCCATGCCCATTTGCCTGTCAAGTCTCCCCAACGAGCTCGTGTCCATTATCTGTGGGCTGCTCCCAAACCGCGACATCAAAAACATGCGTCTAGTATGTTCACACTTGGGAGCAGTGGCGCGGCTACGCCTAGATCGCGTATTTCTCTCAGCAAATCCACGTAATGTGGACGTGTTCAACGCGATCGCAGCCCACGATGTTTTCCGCAATCAGATTGTCGAAATCGTCTGGGACGACGTGCTTCTTATGGAAGGCTACAATGCAGTCCGATTCAATTTACGTACTTACTGCTTGGATGGCCAGGACTTCTACGAAGTCTCAGACGGAGGCGAGGCCGCCCAAGTGTACTTCGAAACCTCGGAATACGACGACGACGGAGATACAGGCACAAAAAGGCGGTTTCCGGCGTGGTTCGACTGGGGGTGTCGGGAACATGTCCGCGAAACTATGGCTGCTGATGAATTTGGACTCGAGATGCCAGACTGGACAAAACGCCCGACGCTACCTATCTCGGAATGCTGGACATACTACCAGCAACTGCTCCAACAACAGCGCGATGTGCTACTTTCGAAGGCACATGTGCGCGCTCTCGAAGAAGCTTGGCGACTTCGTCGTTTCCCGGCTGTTCGCACTATCACCATCACGCCTGCAGCTCATGGTCGCCTATTTTATCCCCTCTTCGAGACCCCCATGATCCGTGCCTTCCCCCCAGGTTTCATCTACCCCCTGCAACGAGGCTGGCCGTTCTCCAATGATTTTCGCCACATGGCGGAAGAGTGGGACGATGAAGGCAGCGGTTGGTCTGGGTTCCGCATCGTGACATCCCTTGTCGCCCAGAATTCACACGATCTGGCTGAGCTGCGGGTGGACAGTTTCCAGCTCCCAACGGGGCTGAACTCGCGCTTGTTCGAGAAACCCTGCCGCGCCTTGGAAGATTTCGCCACCATACTTGCCAGTCCATCATTTCAGCATTTACATCTCGATCTTCTGGTTGGCGGCCAGCAACCCCATCGCCAGGCTGCTTTTACGAATGGTCATCTGGCCCGCGTGCTATCCGAGGCCACGCTACTATCACTCAGCATTCGAATGAAAATCGAAAACCCCTTCTCAGTACCGCTTTCAGAGTATCACTTCCCTCTCAGGACTATATTTACCCCTGCTAGTTTGGCATTCTTGCGTCACTTCAGCCTTTCTGGCTTTTACGTCCGAGGGAGTGAAGTACTGGAGATTCTAGCCAACCTACCGCCTGCGTCCCTTCAATCCGTTGAACTCGGTTTTCTTTCCCTTATTGAAGAAGACGGCTTTGAGTACTACAATGATTTCCGAACCCTGCTCCAGCGCATGCGTGATCTACCCTGGCGGAACGTCAAGGTCACTATAGGCGAGAACGTGCCCGACATCATACACGGACAAGCCATCTGGGTTGATGTAGGCGATTTTCTTTACCGAGGTGGTGACAGCCCTTTCTCTAAGGATGACCCACAGGGAATCGCCCTTGGTTTTGGCATCGAGAAGGACTTGTTTAATTTGTCGTTTGAACGTCGACACCTTAAACTGAAAGAGGTGGAAGTGGCCGGGTACCGGAATTTGTCTAAGGAGCTGGATTCTATCAAATTTCCTCAGTAGAGAGCCTTGAGATCACGAGCTGTCGGCTCCCATTATTTCTCGAATACATCCCAAATTCTGTGTGTTCATACCGAGACCATGATGAGGCACTCCTTTGTACCGGAAATCTAGCCTAAAAGGGGAGGTAGCGAGGCATGCACCCCGTTCATACCTCCACGCGCGTGCTCCACCCGGATAAACTTTTATACGTACCCCGCTACTTCATTCTACGCTCAATCCCGGCTTTCTATGTATTCAACATGTACGCAGTAGTATCATGGCGCTCAATTACATCAGTGAGAACGGGGAGGAAGTGGACATAGCCACAGCTATACACGACCAACCAATTCGTTTACGCGCTCTTCTATCCGAGTCCTTGTTCACGTACTACCACGGTATGCCCGATACGATTAAGTACGTTCGTGCCGAACAAGCGATCAGAGACGCGCTTCTTGCTTTTGATATTAGCCAAGATCGTTGGCTAAAGGAATATTTCAAGCATCGCGCACTCAAAAAGAGTGTGGAAATAAGTGAGCGGGCAAATCTGATTCATCTGGCGTTTGACAAAGGTGGTGTGGTGGCCTTTGTGGGTGTATACCATGCGACGATGGACACGCAACGAAATCGCGAAAAACGAGAGATACTTGCGTACCTACTTCAAGCAACGCACGAAACCCTCACCGAGCTTTTTTCAAGGGCGAGCGGATTCCCATGCAGCAATGCGTTGGGAGAAGTGCTTCAAAAGACCCTAACGAGCCTGGATTTGGACGACAAGGATTTGGCATGCCTTATCATCGCCCTAGGGGAGCCATTGATTCCCCAGTGCCTCTTTGCCCGAGCGAGAGCGCCAACAAAGGTCTGGGACCGCCACGGCGAGAAGCAAGACATCGCCACAAACGCCGCTCTCCTAGTGCGGAACGAATCAAGATACGATAAAGCACTCCAAAACTTAGTTACTGTGGGGTTTGTGAAGCCCAAGGGTGATCATCTGCAGGTGGACATCCAGTTCAAGGAGCTATTGGGTGGCTGGGGCCAAAGCACGCAATGGAGATCCGAGGCTGTCCGGCTCGTGTTCCATGCGTTCCCGAAAGCTCGAGTGCTGGAGCCGGAGTAAGTGCCCGTGGGAGATGCTTGGCTATGGGATTTTCTGACCGTGATCCAGTTACGTGACAGCAGGGCAAGCGTTGTTACCGCTCCTTCGGCATGTCTTGCCGTACGTGGGCCAGGTCTCGATCCTTTCCGCCCACGTCCTCGTGATCATCGAGGGTTGCCTGTCTGCCTCCTTTTTTTCCGACCATGCATGGAAAACCGGTGTGCTTCGTACCGCCGACAGCCTGCTTCACTTGGTAGGCGAGGCAGACAGGGCGCTGCTCCAAGCACGGATACACATCCGGCAGGCCGCGGTGTCACGCTTGTTCGAGAGGTACAGGGAGCCTGCTACCACCATTGACATTGTTGACAAGCGGTCCAATGGCTTCGCTGCTGAGCAACTTCTTGGGAAAGCCCAGAACCTCATCGATCTTGGGCTCCTGGCAAGTGCTTCTCACGAGTTGGCGAAGTTCAAGCCCGACATATACGGGAGTCCTTCCACTTTAGAGCATGCGCAGTACCAGGCAATCACGTTTACTCGGGGGAAGGTTCTCCGTTACGAAGGTCGCTTCGCTGATGCGTTTCTTCTTCTGGAGGCTTGCATTTCCCATGACCAGCTAGCATTACGATGTATCCTCCACCTAGCCGCCGTCGAGTGCGAACTAGGCCGCAACGAGGCAGCCATTCGCCGTCTGGAGCTCTGGAGCGCCTCTCATGCACCTGGGCGGCGTATCCGGTTGGCTCTTGCCACCGCTCACATCGCCCATATCCTGGCCGCTTTACGCGGGGCCAGGCCTGTATCACACATGATAGGACCTGCGAAAGACCTCCTTGATGCTGTCTGGGGGAGGACGACCGAACCTGCGGCCAGCAAAGTCTGCAAGCTTGACCGCGTCACAACAGCTATTGGCCACGCCATCCTCCAGCACGTTGCCGGCAATATCAGCCAGGCGGTCTCTGCTTGGCAACAGGCATCCCTTGCTTGCAAGGAGTATGATCCTGTGCCGGGGTACTTCGATATGGTGGTTGCGTACGCCCATTGCGAGTTGGAGGTCCGACGTGGCAACCTCACCGAAGCCTCGCTCCTTGAGTCCCGAGCAAGGGCGCTCTTCGCAGGGGTGGGTCGCCAATACTACCTGACCTCCCTCGGCACGCTGTGGCCAGACATCGTTGGCGATTGGTTCGAGGCATCTGGGCGGGACCGCATCATCTACTAGCTCAAGCCACGCCAGTGTCCTGCTACGCGCATGACGTATCATTCTGCGCATGCCAGGGGGGTGATACCGTTCAGCAGCTTATCTGGGTCTGGGGGCCTTGCCACATAGGTGGTGTGCTATCCTGCGCGTTCCCAGGGGGTGCTACCGGTCAGGATCTGGCTGGCGGTGAAGATCTGAGCTGTCTGCAATGCTCCATCCCCTCCAAGCCAGATGATCACACCCAAAACACTTGGGTGTGCCACGGCTATCATGCAACCGGCCTGCGAAGGCACGTCTCTTTATGAAATGGAAAAACCAGGGAAGTATGAGACGCTGGTTGCTGGACTCTTGAAAGACAGGGGGCGCCAAAAGGAGTAAGGAAACGGGAACACGGAGGGACAGCAATTGGACGAAAGTATCCTTGGCGAGGCAATTTTCACAGACTCGTTCGATGGAGCGGAGCAGGCTTACGCAAGAAAAAGCAACCGACGTGGTACTCATGACTGGTTCGTTGTCATGGAGAGCAGATGGCTTGTCATTTCGGTGGTGTCTCCGGGGGGGGCCGGCAGCTCTCGCCTGTCAAGTGAGGGCAGTAAGCCTTGATTGTTCGTCCCAGTACTACTAGAGCACTTGGTAGAAGTACCGTCCTTGTATTCACTACTTCACATAGCGCTCATCAGTAGTCCGTGGGTGCCAGGGCAGGTGGACACTGGGGAGTGCAGCCGGTGGGCGGATCATCGGGATATGCCTCCAAACCCATTCTCACTCCCCTCAGCGGAGCAGCAGCAGGCCAAATGCGACTTAGTCTCCTTGGCCATGCGAGGACAGACATGTGGCATACGGACGCCTCGACTTCACTCAGGCCACCACTCTACTCACGCGTCAAGCCTGCTGCACAATATGTTGGGACAGATGGCTTGATAATCCAATGCCTTGCACTGTTTGACAAGACTGGGGTAAATCGTTTTCCATCATACGCCAGGCAGCTGATCGGATCTAACGACAAGCGAAGCGTCCTTTTGGATGCAAGACGGGCGAGGAGCGAGCCCTTCAACCCAGTGGTGGGTGTACATGAACCTCGACGTCTGTAGCTTTCTCCCTACGGCGGGTGACTGGTTTTGGCTACAAGCTCAAGATACATTTATTTGATTGTCTGAGTCTGTTTCTTCGTGTATGTGACCCGAAAATCACCGTTGAATCCAACATTACCCTTTCGATGGCAACGCGAGCTAACAACGTGCCAATTCAAGTTCTATCCCGCCACTGCGACTACTCGTCCACCTTCTCCCGTACTATAACGCTAAGTGCTTCCGGAAACCACTCCTCGGCTTCACAGTGCCTCCCATCGCAAAAGCCATCGATAACTCCGTCCATTTCTGCTTCGTGGCCCCCCTCGCAGAACGGCTGTCTACACATCGGGCACTGCTTGTGAATTTCTGGATGACAGTCTCCACAAACCACATGACCTGTTGTTCGTCAGCGCAGGCACAAGGTATCTTGAGCCAGCATGATTCGAGACCTACCGCAGCCGTACCGAATACAACCATCCTTCCGTACAAAACAGATCGGGCAGCTGTCACCATCGAGATGCACCCTGAAGGCTTCCGTTGGCCCGGGATGGGATGGATCAGGGCAAACAACGGACCCTTCGTCGTACTCCAACATTCTGCGCGAAGCCTCCGACCGCAAATTCTCTCGACAATCGCCATAGCAATCACAGCACAGAAACTGTCGGTGTGTTAGATATCAGGACGGATCATGGAGGTACTGAACCTACGCAACGGCAAAGAGAGGAAGTACCCTCCATCATCAGGGAACAAACGACATCGATGACACCGGGGACTCACGCCATCAAACGGCTCGCTGGAGGAGGGTTCGGGCCGTGTGGGTGGTGTGAGGTCAACTGAGAGCCGGTATGTCCCTAAGTACTCAACTTTGTTGTCTTCTTCCTCCGGATTGTACGTATCGATCCGTCTCTTCTTCGTTCAAGGGGTGCTTTCTTCGGCCGAACTGGAATCGATGATGGGCCGCTTTGACCCGTGGTATATTACCTCGTCGCCCACAGCGAGAGTCTCCACAGATGAAGATGCTAATCCGTTATCGACATCATTAGGCTTGATTCGAATCGGTCCAGCTTCGTCGTCGTCTGAGCCCTTATCTTCCCTCACGGTGACTTCAGGAGGGTGAACTGGTACATCGCTCGTCGTAGGCGCAGAGGGTTGAAAGGTCTCAACACCAGCCGTGACGGCCGGGGCGTGTGGGAGGGAGGAGAGAGAAGGCATCGCGACGGCAATACGATCCAGGGTGGAGCCACGCAAGATAGAAAAACCACTCATCGGAAGAAAGGAGGGAAATGTTTCCAGGACAGAAGAGAGGCAAGCACCAGCCCATTTATACAACGAGCGTTGGATTGCCTCGGGTCACCCCCTGGGTCGTATGCAGTGACTGCATCATACATCACATTGGCAAACGTTCTAGAGCCATTGGCTTGGGATTGGGAGATGTATCTAGGTACGGCACTGGCTGCACAATCAAACATGGATGTATATTGATTGACGGAACACCAAGCTCCATAGAACGAGAGACCAAACAAGAATGCCTTCGAAAGGAGTTATTGCTCCTGTCCGACCCGTCGGACAAAGTCATAAGAGTTCTGCAAACACTGTCCACATCGATCGATCACGAAAACCTCGATTCCCTCATGGGAGAGAACAGCACGTCCTGCAGGTCCGTCGGCGACACCAAGGCAGCATCGTCATCCCGGCCGTCGACGAGTGTTGGTGTACTGGAGTCAGTCGCGCCACTCCTCATGTAGCCCCTGCCCTCTTGGTACGCTTCTGTGGACCTCGTTCCTTCCAATGGAATCGCCATGTCAGATACAGACCAGGAAGGCACGCCCCCCTGTTCGGCAAAGTGCCCACACATCTGGTATATGAACTCGTGGACGTGATCCACCAACAGGTTGATATCGGTGGTAGGCACGACGTCATGGCTGAACTTTCCAAGTGCTTCGAGTACACAGGCTTCCAGACAGCCTGAAGAGGATTCGTCGTTGTACTCTGGAGGCGGGGAATCATATGGCCAATGTTGGGAACCTGGCTGCATCAATGGGTCTGGGTGCTCTGGAACGAGATGGTCTTGGTGAAGAGCTCCTGTGAGACAGCTTGGATCCTCGCCCGTAAGAAGACGGTTCACCTGAGAAGCCTCTGATTTGGCCAGAAGGTCGCGATGGAAAGCAACCCCCGGGGGTGCCGAGAGAAGGGGTAGGGGCAAGGAAGACGGGTTGGCAGGGTTTTGGCTTCGTTGGACAGGCGCCGCCATGCCGGTGGGTAGCTCCTGGGACCATGGTGGGTCGAAACGGCCCGGGACTGGTTCTGGTGGAGGCAAACAGCCACAACACGGACAACACGCCATCGTGGGGACAAGGGAGGAGCCGGTGGGTGTACGGGGTTGAGGAGCGTTCTGATTGTCGAAGAAAGGACTGCAGCAAGGAGAAAATGGAACGCGGCTTACGACTTGGAAAACGACGCTACAAGGGTAGCCTCTGGGGGAGTAGCCGGTGTTCATGTTGGATTTTTGTGCAGGAAGGACACAAGAGGGGATGCAAGAGCGGAAAGAAAGAGGAAAGAGAAGAGAGAAGGGAAGTGATGCAAGTTGGCCAGCAACGAGAGACGAGAGGGGAACACAGGGCGTTGATATTTAAACGAGGCTGTGTTGGAGGTGGCATGGGCCTCGAGATACGAGGTTTGCTCTAGCCGCCACCTGGACCATGAAACACGCGGTGACAACAGGCGCCCAACGAGGCCACCCACCGAAAGAAGACGGAGGCATGGCGAGACGCCGGAGGTGGTTGGGTGTGCTCATCCCAGGCGAGCTCTTGCCCCAGGAAGATAAACTAAGAATAGCTGCTGTACCGCCGACTGCGTCGTCTCGAGTCCCGTGAGCCTTGGGAGTGCCTGGAGCCTCCCGAGGAAGTGGATCTATAGTACACATGCTCTACGGGGCGGGCGGGTTCTTCGGCTTCCTCTTTCTTGTCCAGTCTGTTATTCAATCAGCAAGTGCTGTGGACGGAGACCGAATGGAACGTACACAAGTTTCGTCAAGAGGTATGCGCCAGCAGCAACCATGGATGTCTTGATGAACCCCATCTTGTAAAGCAGAAGTAGTGTGATGAAGAAGACGAGCCAACCCAAAGGAAAGCGAGTGGCTGCTATTTATGCACGGCTTCAGAGAAGTCCTATTCGATACAGAAAACCAGAGCTCAGATCCATGTTTCGCCTTCCTCATTCTTGTACACCGTGATCTCGCGCGATCCCGAAGAGGCTCCGCTGTCATCCGAGCCCCTGGTCATTCTGCCCATCTCGTTCTTGTAGTCGCCAAACACGGTGTAAATCGTATCAATCACGTTCGTGATGAGCTGGTTTTGAAGACGAATGTGCCGCTTCTTCTGGTCGTTGTCTTTCCGAAGACGGGTGGACTGTGTCGTCATGTCGGCCGCATGTCGACGCACTGCTTTCAGTTGACTTTCGAGCATTTCGACTTGGTCTTGAAATTGATAGATTTGGGCACGCAGACGTTCGTTCTCGTCCTCCAGCTGGCGTGAATTGGTAAGAATCAACTCGTCCGACCTAGGGGTCAGGTGAGAACGCCCTGACGAGGAGTACGAGGAAGATGGCGTCGCAGGCGTGCAAGGGCGCCTGGGCCGGGCAGGAGGGGTGGAAGGGATAGGCGGGAGCTGCTTGTCACGTGATGGAAGCATTCTGCACGTCGATGGCTCCATAGAGTCGCAGGCAGACCGATCGTATGCGAGGGGGGCAGCGGGTTGACCCTGAAATTGGTGGGACGACGACCGGGTGGACATGGTTTGTGGGGGGAACAAACTCGTCTGCCCACGTGCATCACTCAACCAGGTTCCCGCTGTCAAGATTCGGACTCCCGATTCGCTGGTCCCGGAAGCAGGATTTGGGAAGTAAGGGAATGCAGGCAGGGGTCCCGGTCGGCTCCTGCAAGCGCGTCGCGCTACGCATGCATGTTGGTGCGCTAATTCTTATCTGAACCACAGCCTCGGGTCCCCACGACCGAAAATGGACGTCGTCGACCATAAACGGCCACGCCCAGGCAAAGGCTTGGTTGTTTGCTAGTAAGCTGCCTGTGGCTTGGGTCACGCCGCCTTTACGAGGCCCTGCAAAGAGACCGGGAAATGCGACCCTCCTATTCAAAATTGAAGCGAACATTATGCTCGTTCATGTACTCTAGCATGTCTAACCCCCCGTAGTCAAGTAGCGGCGTGCGCAGGTCCAGCTCGCTCACACTCTCGTCCCTCGGCTCTTTGCTTCTCCCTTGGTTGGCGCCGCTGCCTTCGGTGCCCACATCGCCTGGATTCAGCCAACGTTGCACATCCGTCGAGAAGTCGTCTAAGCCGGCTTTGATGCCTTCCAGTTTCACCCCACACACGTCCATTCTCTGCTGCACATCGACCTCCAGTGCGCCCAACCTCAGCTCAAGGTCCCCCACCCTCGTATGGAGGCGCTCCAGGGTCTCTCCCAAACGGGCCAACGTGCCCTCCATGAGCTCCAGCTTGGCCACCACCCGATCGAGACTATTGAACAATGCATAAGCTCCACACCATCCTGCTATGTACGATCCCCTGACATACCTTGGAGGGGCAAACCGATGGTTCACATTTGCTGGGGGCGTACCCTGGGTCGCACCGGTCCATCTGTACTGGACAGGGATGGCAACAGGCATACCAAGCCCGGAAATGACGGCATACTCTGGAGAGGAAAGCGGCATGTTGGAGGATTGTGACGAGTTTGTAGGAGGGGGAGCCGGTCTTTGTGGTAGTGGGTGGAAGCTGAAGCTGTTCTGCTCCGCCCCAAAGGACCCAAACGCTTCAGCCGTAGTGTACATGCCGTATATGATGGGAAGAAGTGATCTAAAAGTGTTTCGCGCAAAAAAAGCTTCTTGCCATGGTCCACGCCGCCGAGCGGGGCGCACTGGTATTTATGAGGGCTGGCGTGGACACATACAGGACCGTTTCTCGGTAGTTGAAATCGAATTTCTCGTTCGGGGAAGTCGGTAGCCAAATGCTAGCTTGCCAGCCAGTTATTTAAGCGCGTTGTGGAGCCCACTGGGGACGACATGCCACCCTGTTTGCGCTTCATCGCCGCGATGCTGCCCTTTCGCGTCCAGCTCGTGGCTATGCTTTTCGCACCCTCTTTCGCCCTGCGGAGTGTCCCCCAGGTCTGCCTTTGGGCCCCCCCTCGCGTCGTCCGCGCAGGAAACAATCTGACGGCCCAGTATACGAAGGATCCCCAGTAGGCCAACACACCGCACAGTGCTGACCAACAACAGGATCTATAACGCTTCGGGAAAACGTTGCGAGGCAGAGTTGGCGTTCGATGACTCGGACTTTTTCCCTGTCCGGTTCCACTTCGATGCCGTCGAGTGTCCAGGGTCGCAGATCGCAGAGTTTACGGTCCCAGCAGAAGTCCCGGTGGGGGATGCCTTTGTCACCTGGTATGTAGCATCACCCCTGTTGGTGTGAAAGCTGACAACCCTAGGCATTGTGCAGGACAAGACTCGTCCACCTGTGTACAGATCAATATTCCAGACGGTGCGGGAACCCTCGATATCACGGACGCCGCCGGTGTGAACCACTGTGTCGTAGAGACACGGCAAACATCCACCGTGACTCGAAGTACGATAAGCGCCGGCCAGACCGTTTTAGAAACAACCACTACTGTCTTGACTATCCCGTCGACGTTACTTCCATCCCCCTCCACGACAATAGACGCGCAAGCCGATACCACACTCACAGGGGATGGCACACGCCCCTCGGTACCGAGTACAAAAGCCAGTGCCACCACGACAAGCGCTACTTCCTCGGCCACGAATAGACTGGCGCCAGTGGCGTCTAGCAACGCCAGAGATCCCGCGTTGCCGCCGCTGCCGCTGCCGCCGAGGCCAACGACGACGTCCAATATGGTTGCGCCTACCCCCGGCGCAGGACGTACCACTGTACTGGACGAGAGGACTGTTACCTCCGAGGCAGCGCCTGCCGCTTCGATCACAGAGACGGTCAAACAGTCTATGCAATCAGACCAAAAGGGCTCAGAAGCCGCGTCATCTTGGGACACCGGGGTGGCACCCACAGCAACCGTGGAGGATGCAGTGCAGCGGCAGCAGCCTGCAACGGAAGCCATCGGTGGCATTACCTTCACGAGCCTTGCGTCCCCGTTGGGAAGCATCGCCGCCACTGCTTTGGCAGCTACTACTGTTACGGTCCTGGTGACGAGCGTGGTATCGTCGTGTGCGCAGGAGACAAGGGTCTGAATAGTCATCGTCCATTCCTGTCCTCTTCTTATATCTAGGAGCACCCGCTGGCCGGGTGATGGTAGTCTCTGATGTTACGATCCACCACGTAGTGGACTCAGAATATCACTATTTTCGCCTTTGCTTCCCATTGCATGCTTTGTGCTCTTCGTACATCATGTCTTCCCTCCATGAGCCCATTCCTTCTGCCCCCTCCATGGTGCACCCCGTTCCGCAAAGGCCGCCTTCGTCTGGCTTCTTCGCGACCACCCTTCTTCCTCGCTCGCCACCTTCTCCCCGTTTTGCGGCGCCGGCACTGCCGAACCATAGCCCTCTTCTACCTCCAACACCTCCCACTCCCACGCGGGCAACTCAATTCGATCCACGCTACGTGCCCCAATTCCCCTCGACGCTGTTGTACTACACCCAAGACAAGCAAGCCTTTGACAGAGCCGAGCGTTACCGCACCTCCTCCCTGTACTGGCAGCATGCCTACATGAAAACGTACAAGGAGCTCACGGGGGCGATCCAGACGCTGGAAGGGAGACTTCAAACAATCGAGGAGAAGGTTTTCGTTGACGAACTCAATATCTCCGTTAGTTCCCATGTCTTGCATCACAAAAGACGAGACCTGACCACCTGCAGGCCGCCAGCGGCGATACCGCCGTCACGAATGCCTTCAATCCTAGCACGCCAGTCGCAATGGATCTCCAGACCCCCAAAGCACCAGTGGCTACACAGTTCCCTTCCTTCCCCTACTAGCACTCATCTCGGTCGTGTAAAGTGTCAGTGGAACAAACACTCTTCGTGGAGAAGTCGTTGGGGCTGTATTTCTTTGGTAGCGTGCGGTACTGGATCCTGTCAGATATCTAGCACTTCACCGCAACATGCTAGGTACTTACGACCTTGGATAGCTGAGGAGGCCACTGCTCATCCTCGAGGGAGGAATAGGTGAAGAATTTGCCGTCCCGATAGATGAGTACGTATACGTCGGCCTGGCAGTCTTTACTGAATTGATCCGCTTTTCTCATCAGCGTGATGCGTCTTTTCCGTGCACGTGAGTATTCCCTCTTTCTGGCGCGTGCCACGTTTGAGCGTAGGGTCGTCATGGTGATGGACGTGCTATGCGACGTAAAGATAGAAGAGTCCACTGTTTAAGGGGGGCCTAGTACATACGAATTTGGGTTTCGAGGTAGATAATTCGTTTTCCGAATTAGGATTCGAGATTCCGATAGGGGATTTCGAGATACCGCATTATTCACTCTCAGGGCCCCCTCCCTCCAGATAGTTGGTGGGAGCAGCCTATGAACATGAATGTGATGAGCGAGTTGTGGTTCCGTACTCCGATTTCGAACAGCGCCCTCGCCGAAATTACACAGCATATCGTAGCTTTTCTGCCTCTACAAGACACGATTGTGCGGCGTCTTATATGCCGCTTCTCTGCAAGAGCCACATTGCCTCTTCCTAGGCATCCATCTTTATAAAACATCATCTGCGGTCATCGAGCTTCGTGGTTATATCAGAACAAAGAGGTGTGTATCCACTCATGTATTGCAATATACCACGGAGAGTTAGCCGGTGCACTCGAGGATAAAACAGGATTTGTTTTACATAGTTACGAGCCATACTGCTGTAGTACTGGAGCCTTGGCGATTTTGGACCAGTCCCATTCAAGCAGTGCGTACCACCATCACCGGAACTTCATCCATATTAAAACAACCGGGAGGCGTGGAACGGATGCCAGAGCGTTTGTCGAGTTCCTTTGCCTCCATTCTAATCTCGAAGAAGATACCATTGGCCAGCCAGTGAGAGGTATTTTGAAGTGGCTAGACCCGGTATTTCTTTTTCTCTAGTTCATGACCGAGGTTACGTCAATGCTGGAGCATCTCATGACGCTAGCCGCACGTGACCATGAATGGACTGCCATGACATATCGAAACCTGGTTTATCGTGCTCCTCAATTCCCATGTCGTACATCCAAAATCTTTCCTTGGAAATGTTATTGGTGATATGAGTGCCAGAAAAGAAGACAACCTGAGTGCTGGGCCGCCCAGGAAGTAGTTGGGTGCAGCCGGAAGGCCTTGCCAAGAGGGGACAATCAAGTGTGGGGCGCCAAGTGCTAGTTTGAGCTGTTAACCTGTTGGTTCCGATTGCAGCTGCATGCTGCATTAGTCTCGGTATCGTTCCCAAACAAGGCAACTGCCGCTTCCCACGATGACCCTTGCACATACAACGTTTCCTGTTTGATCAAATCCCTTGCATCGTGGATGGGACCTGAACCACGACCACCGCACCGCCTGCATGCCACCGGTGACCACCCTCGGTACCGAAAGCACACAACGTCTTCCTAACCTTAGCAAACTACATTTCTGCCCATCCCTTCACATACGGAGGCTGACGACCAGGGCCGTCCCAAGGGCTCGAGGTGGCGATATGGTATCCCGATCCGGTAGCGGGTGGAGTCAGCACCGGCAGCTCGACTGGTGGTATCTGCCGAACGGCAGGCGATTCGAGCTCCTGGATGGCAGCGCCCCGAACGCCATGCGCGCCTGTCGCTCCGTATCAGCTCACCATGACGCGTCCGTACCACCATTGCAAGCGCGCGTGTAGCAACTTACCTGGATTGTCTATCTCCGGGGCCGCTAGGCGCAAACGTTCCCTGTGGTCCTTGCGTGACCGACGAAGACCCCAACGCATAAACAGACACAGGGCAATCAAGAGAAGTACGACGATAGCACCCAAGCCTGCCGTCAAGGGGATCACGAACCGAGGCAGCTCCCCGCCGTCTGAGTTGCTATCGGGCGGCCTGGGATCACCCGTGGGCCTGTTGTTTCGGTGAGAACCGGTGGACGACGGCTGATGAATGCCGGTGGATGGTATTGCAGACACCGTTCCCAAGGTGGATACCATTCTGCTGCTCTCCTGTGTAACAGATGTTGGAGGCATAGAGGTAGTCCCATCGGCAAGGGAGTGACAAGCGTCGTGCTGGCTACATGGGTCGAAAGGACAGCAGCCGCGGAATCCGTTCAGGTTGCACACGTAAAACAGCTGATGAGAAGGGCAATTTCCCGCCATGGTGTGCAGTTGGCGAAAGAAGACTGGCACACTTCCCGTCAAATGACTGGGGCTATGTCACTGTTTTGTGGGTGAGCTGTTGGTCTTTCGAAACCAGAAGGCAGGAATTGGTTTTCCCTACCAGATTCGCAAAACAAGAATCTTGTTAAGCGCTCTTGTGTTTCAGGCGTAGCAAACGTAGAAGCTGACGTACTGCTTTTTAAGCGCCGCGTTGTCCTTGAAATCACCGTCTATCCCCAAACCAACATGGGCCAACTCAAGAAGGCCCAACTAGCCCGCCTCATTGCATTGGCGGCGGCTGCATGTAAGCCTCAGTATCCGTGGTGCACAACAACATACTGACTCGGGAAACAGACCAACTCGTTGCAGCGATTCAGGGTTTCATTTGGCCCAAAGTATTCTGGGACTTCATAACAGATAGTTTGGACGCGCTGGTGGACCCCCTACCTTGGCTGCAAATATGGAATGCCATGTGCGCCATTCTGGTACTTTGGATGGAGTGGCCCTTCTGGACAAGGTCTTATTGGGCCTCACTTCATTGGCGCATTGCAGCGATTCCCATGGCGGCCTCGCCTGCCTTCCTACTTTATCAAGCCACAAATGCTGGGGTTTATTACATGCTTAGTCTTTTTCTGTACATCCGAGCGTATCAACAGGGAGAGGTACGTAGCATTGAGTTTTCATCTTGAACGAACTAGACTAACTCATCCAGGCATTTACTATATAGTATGACTATTGATCACGCTTTTCTGATAAGGATTGGAAGTGTCTTTTTTCCAGTAAGTCTTTCCTGGTGATTACGCGTAAAAGATGACTGCAAAGGAAATCATGTCCCTGAACTCCTTATAAGTCTTTTCCTTTCCCAGCAAAGCAAGCAATTCCGGTGTGCTACTTTTTTATCTGTAAAGTATTTTAAGCGCTTTACTGGTAAGTCTCTTTTGATCCTGTTTGTGTGGGTTTTACCGGGAAACTCTTTACTGAACTAAATAGTATGGTTCGATTCCTATTTATAGACGAAGTTGACTAGTAAAATGGAGGCCTCCGACAATTTAGGGGTAAAATATTTATTCAGATGCTATTTTACCAGTAAAATCTATATATATCTAAAATTTACTGGTAAAGCGTTTTTACCAGGAAAACCAGTACGTATAGATGTACTTTACCAGTAAGTCATATTTATTGGTGTAAATCACTAGTACACCTTTTTTACCAGTAAAATCAGTACGTATGACTTTCCTTTCCTAGTAAACGTACTCGTTTGGCGGTATTTACTAGTAAAACCCAGTTTACCAGTAAAATAAATATTGATTTTATCAGTAAAGTTTACTTTTCAGCCAGGTTTACCAGTAAACGTCTGATTACTAGTAAAATTAGTACTTGTACCTGTGCTTTACTAGTAAACATAACTCATAGGCTGGATTTTACTAGTAAAAATACCTTTACCAGTAAACACGGTACCTAGGGTGCTACTCTACCAGTAGATCCTGTCTCCACAGGTATTTACTGATAAAGATCTCTTCGCACACCAATATTACTAGTAAGAGATAGATGTTACTAAAACGCTTAAAACTTACCAGTAAACTATCTCAACTTACATAATAGCGAATCATTTGGTTGCTGCTTTAGAGTGTTTCAATAGTTTACTGGTAAACGAATGCCAATATCCTCTTTACTACCAGATTTGTCGTCCCTAGATAATGTCTTGTAAAACATCCTGTCACGCTACTTGCGTGGAAAACTTACCAGTCAATCGAGAGTCCCAAGTTTGCAGAGGAACAACAAGTTGTATCCATTCAAATCCTCCAGTAATCATCTAAACTCCCGGGGAAACTGCTTTCAGTGGGCCGTCTCGGCCTTGCTCCCACAGTGTCTGTGCTACTACTTGCGACAGACGGTAGCAGACCGGTATCTCTCGGCAACACGCTGTTGACGGTATTCCAGTCGAATGATGCCGAAGCACTGTGAAAGGTCGTCTGTGGTAGCAATTCTGGCCTGATTATGGAATGTGTTCCTGCTGATGTATTGGGAGAGAGCGGTATATCGGAAGGCATTCCGGGAGCTGGCATCATGAATGACGCGTTCTGTAGCCAGTTGCTCACAGAATCCCCATGGCCCTGTTGTTCATTCAATTGAAAATGCATTTCCGTAGGAGTTTCCAGGATGAGATTCTGCCCTTCCGATTGCGTGACAACCCTCGACAGGTCGCTGTCCGCTTCCTTTGGCCAAGATGGCACAGGAGGCCCCTCCGCGTCGGACGGAACCCGTTGCATCCAGATCATTTCCGGGATGACCCGGGATCTCTCGGTGCTTTGGGACGCATAATCGGCAGGCACATAGGCTGGCTGGCCAAAAGAATCCTGAAAAGATAACCCGGCATTTTCGAAAAATGGACGCCCATTCGCCGTGATGTTCTGCATTGGGACCTGGAGCGAACGGCGGCCGAGCATGCTGGACGTCTCTTCCCTCCATACTCCAGTGGAAGGTAGCGGATATTGTGGCAGACCTGGCTGCCGATTCCATAACGTCCGCGACTGGTTTGGTTCCTGGGATACTTCGCCGTTGTGTAGAGTTGGCAATACTGAGGGGTCACAGACCATTTGTGGGTTCACGCCTGATCGGCTGGAGTTCTGAGATGACAGACCGTGCGGCAGATAAGCGAAGTCAACGTCCCTGTCGGGTATTTGTGGAGAAGTACGGCCTCGTGGAGTCCATCCAGATGCCTGGTCGCTTCGCGAATGCACGTCAGTCGCTTCCGCGCGATATTGTGGGGCTCCTGGAACCATTACGCTCGACAACGTGGCGGGATCCCTGATAGGCGAGCCGAGGGGCGTCCAAGTGGAGCGTGTATCGCCGCCCGCCTCCCAGCCGCCAATTCTGTCAACATGGTTTATGGAAGGATCCGCCATTGCGACGCCTGGCGCGGGCACGTCCTGCATAATAATATCTTCTTGGATAGGCGCGGCTTCGTGGGGGGTCTGAAGGTACTGTGGCGTGTTTTCCATTACCACATCCTCCGCAGGACTGTTCGCAAGCCGGGAATCGGGCTCCTCATCGATGGCCTCAAGCACGGACGGCCTTGCACCACCAATGGTGATAGTTCGCAAAACTGGAGCTTCCGGATAGCTGCTGGATCCGAGAAAGGCATGAACGAAGTCCCGCTGAAGGTAAAGAACGGTGGGGAATTGCGTCTGTGCTTGACAGGGCTGGAAATGAGGCAAAAAAGAAACCTTCTGGATTTGTCTGAATGTCTTGACGAACGGTCTGCCCCACCGGCGATCCAGGCTCGGAACTTCCACCTCCACGGGACCTGCGCAGTTCAACGGGCCTTGCTCGGCCCGGCGGGCGGGGGTCGACCTGCCTGTTGGTGGTACCAGGAAGCCGAGCAGGGCAGCTCGGGAGTAAAACATGGACACGGTAGACGGACAGACGGAGGCCGGGATCCGGTCGCCACTGTCGACTTTGGGCGCCTCGGCTGTCAGCCCGGGAAAGTTGCGAATGGCTGCGAGAAACAGCTGCTGATAGGCGAGCTCAAACGAAGGCGGCAGCGCAAACTCATAAAACCGCCCTTCCGAATGTTCCACAAGGAGGTGCGCGGGTGGTTTCCATTGGTGGCGAAGCAGAACTTGCAACGATCCACGGGTACGATCCGTCAGAAGGTAGGAGCGGAGGACCTTCGCCGCGATCGAAAACAATTTCATGTTCTCATGAAGTGACTTGATGCTGGGTATCACGGTACCCAGATTAAGGAGTCGTTCAGCAAGTTGTTTCCGAACGATGGGGTCCTCTATTCCTGCGAAGATGCGTCGCTCCTCCAGTAAGGCGGCCGTCAAGTTTCGATCCGAAAGGCTGGCCGTAGGGGCGAGAGATTGAAGAGACCGCGCTGTGGGGATATCGACAGACCGCTGGATGGCTGCGATGCCTCCCGTGATCACCGTCCATGTGTCGTAGACGTGCGAGAGATACCGGATAATCTCCGCTTCGCAATGCAAAGCCAGGTGCTTATGGAGATTCCCCAACTCGAGGCCTTCCCAAAGACCGGGAAAGACTAGGAGGCGATCGAATGAAAACCTGATTTCGGCCATGGAACCCGATGGCTTGGCTTCTCTACCGGGCTTGTCGCTTCCCAGAAGCATACTCAGGCTTATTCTTTTACTGGGGCTGAGTCGCGACAGCCATCGGCGTGTCGTCCCTAACCCCTCACAACGCCTCACGTTCCGATAGACCTCGCCATCAGACAAGGGGAAGCTAGGAAAGAATCGCTCCGAAAGGAAGCGGACCAAATCATCATAGACATCGTTTGGTACTCCATCGGGAACACAATGGAGCTGAACGAACCAGGTGGTATCCTGGCCAAACAGTTGCGTTGCCGCTTGCACGCGATGGCGGTCAGCTGGACACCAGATCCTGGTCGACTGAACCAAAGGATACCGGCCACTATATAGAGTTTTCTTGAGTTCTTCTCGGGAGATCTCCAGCTCGGCAAGAATAGTCGCCAACGCACCCTCGCCGACGATGCCGGAAACATGGTTCTCCGGCACGTTGGGCTGGAACGCTTCTCGGAACAGCTGCCCGAGCCGCTCTGTGATCTTGTCGTCTATTTCGCGAGAAAAATTGCCCCGGGACTCAAAATCAAGCATGCGGATAGGGACTTCGATGAATCCCGAGAGGAACCTCGTAGGAAGAGGCACGTCGCTTGACGAGGATGCCATGGTCGGCTCAAAGTAGAAGTGAATCCAGGAAGTCTGAGCATGATGTCCTTGTGGGTAGGTATTTAACGCAGCGATGCGAAGGTTTTCGAAGTATGAAACCAAGATCTAGAAAGAGGTTCTGGCCGGGTTATGGAAACCGGAAAACGAAGTAAGGGTACGCCACCCACTGTTTACTTTAGTGCGGCATATCCTTGGATACGACGGACAGTCCAGAGTCAAAGACAGCCGTAACCATGTCCGAAATCGCCAAAGAGATCCTTAGTCAGTTCCTCGCACAGCAGGACCGAAGCATCGAACAGAGACGCTATGCGGACGAAATCAAAACCGCTGCGGTTACCACACAGCTCGAGGACTGTGCCATGGAATTGACGGTGTATCTCGAGCTGCAGAAGCAGGAGAGGGAAACGTTGACGCAGCACTTGGAGGAACTGAAAAGAACCATCCATGATACAGAGGACAAGCTCAACTCTGTAGTACAGTGCGAACGGGAGATGGAGGCCAGGGCACTCAAGCAACGGGAGGCCATCTTGGATAGCTACGAGAGTACGCAGCAAGAACTCCTCCTCCGACGCCAAGAGGATGACCTTGAGAATTCGGCCTGCGTGCTTCGACAACTGGTAAGCTACCACGTCCGAATTTGTGCTGAAGGGAAACTGACTTGGACTAGAAACACGTCCTCTGCGACGAGATCCCACCACCGCTCCCGAAGCGCCGCACCCAACGCCTTGATCACGAGGCACAGGATGTTACAAGCGCCGAATTTGAAGAAGCCATGGATGGATTCTTCGAGGCTGTGTAGAGATGCAAAGCGCGCGGCTAAAGTTGGCTGGCTTTCGCTGGCGAACCATGTGGCTGGCTTTACCGCGCGCCAATAGGGATACGCGTAAGCTATGTGAGTGGCAGGGTGCGAAAACAGAAAGCAAGAAGATGAATACAACACACTAGTTTTCTGATCCATTGCCTCCATAGAATCCGAATTGCTGCTGGACCCTCGGAGATTGAATCGACAGTATTTCTTGTTCGGATGCATTCCTAGTTATCGGGGTCATTCGAAGCTGCGAAGCCTCTCCTCGTAGGCATCATGGAAATGCCCTCCTGGCTCAGGCTATGCTCGCCAGCTCCTGGCTTCCAGGGCATGAGCGTAATCCAGAACACCGAAGTTTCTCTTAGCACTCATTCTTCTGTCTTATTTGGTATGGGAAACCACTTGAAGCATGCGTTCCTCGAGGGCTTCTGTACGGCCAGACGATCGGCTTCCAACACGCTATCCGTCTACGCATGGGGGCTCGGCACGGCAATAGACTACGAAATAGGAAAGTCCCAGGACCTGCATCGCATGAATGGCGGCCCAGTACCCCCAACAGCCCAGCGGCACCATTTGGCATGCCTCCATCCTCCCCAACTCATCTCCCGCATCATGCGTCTCACGTCGACCGTGCTACTGTTCGCGGACGATCTGGGTGGTACCGCTGGGTCTGCCCGATTGCTTGCACAATGCATCGAGGACTCTATGGATGATAGGAATGTCGGTTGTCCAGTATTAATCATCGTGCAGCACGCCGGGCCGTCCGGATGCCGCGACTTCTGCCGAGCGCTCAACATCGAGCTCCTCACCAGACTTCGCCGTTCACGCCCTGACAGGCCTTACTCCATGACAGAGATCATCAAGATCCGAGAGTGTTTCTTCGATAGGATTGTTCTCGTGGGGTTCGCGGATGTGGAGAAGACAGTTCTTGAATATAGCAAACAGTCTAAGCGTGCGTTGCTGTCGGACGTGGCCGTTCAAGCCTTGCTATCGCATCTTCGCAATCACCCAAACACAAAATTCGATGTCTTGGAAGCCATTTGTGCGGAAGACCCTCTCCCACAGTCCAGCCACCGCTCTGTCGAGAGTTATCTCGCCGTGGCCCGTAAAGCCAAAATCGACCCGGCGCCGCTTCTCGCCTCGTGTTTCAGCCAAGACTCGGCCAGCCTGTCTCACTGTGCGTCGTGTTCCCCGTGACATCTGTAGTAAACTAACAACCACAGGCTACTCGGCACACGACATCTTTCATGCGCGTTACGCTCAACTGCTCGAAGAAGTGGAAAGGGCAACCAAGCAACGCCATCTTTCGCAAAGCGTCCTTTCCGACTTCCGTCGCATCATACGACGAAGTCAGATCGCGGGGCAAACGCTCTCGCATTACCACCTTGCACTCTTGGCTGCCCTGGATGCCCCGGCTGGCGTGAAAATCTGCTTCAGCTGCATCATCCGCCCACCCCTCCATGTTCTGTCCTGTTCTCATAGCTTATGCAACACGTGTCTCGCCACCACACGCCGTGCGGTCGAACCGGACGTCGAGGCCGACATCTGCCCTTTTTGTCAAAAGCGGAATACCCGGTCTCTCCATATCCCACCGCGGCAAGGCGGCAGGGTGCTCATCGTGGGGGGCTTGTCGGTCCTATCTGGTGTCTGCTTCCTTCGGGACATCCAGGCACGCTTATTTGGTCCGATACACGAGTATGTGGATATGTTTTTCGGGGTCGACGAAGGTAGACCAAGTTCTTCCCACGCTTTTGGTATAGCACTCATTCCATCAGGCCAGCGCGTGGTAGGCGATCTTTTTGTGCGCAGCATGACGCCGAAAGAGTGTCTCGAAAAGCATGCGTCACGGCTAGACCTCAAGATCGCCCCTCCATGGTCGGACGTGCTGTCCGTGGCCCCCCGCTTTCCAGGTAGCTTGCAGGTAGCCACCGCCCACCGGGGCAAGGTCAAGACGAGCTGGGGGAAGCCCCACAAGTTGCCTAAGTGAGCCTGTCTTCCGCCCCTCTCGGCAAGGCTAACGTGGGCTTAGATCGCTTTCCCACGGCGAGACGGCCATGGAGGTCTGTCGTGATTTGTGGACGTCGCCCATGGTTTTCGGCGAGCGCACAGAGAGTGTGGAGATTGCGGGGCAGCTGCTCGCGGCGCTCTTTTATCCCACCGTCGTGCCTGTTCCGGATGGCTACGTTCTTGAGATCCTATGCAGGCTGCCAAGCGGCAATCACCTGCTCAACTTGGTCTGGCACTTACACAATTCCGCCGTTCAAGTGCACTGCCTGGTCAACGGGGCCTGGCGCGCGAAGGAAGCCCTCTGTGATGGAGCCACCAAGGCCCGTTGCAATTCCGGGGAGCGTTTTGTGAAACGGCTCCCTCTGGGCGACGTCTTGCATGAGTCCATCGTCCGCGTCGCTATGGACAGCATGACGGGGCCAGGGCAGACAATCGACATCACTGGCTCCCCTTGTACAGCAAGCACTATTACGGCAAGGCGGTGTGCAGAGGCCGCCGATGCACCAGCCAGTCCCCCGTACCCTACCCCAAGCCTTACCTCCCAAAGCACTCGAGAGTCGGTAGAGTTGGATGAAGGCTCGGGTGCTAACAGTGATTTGGGATGCCAAGACGGGGCCCAGGACGGATGCCAAGACGGGGTCGAAGACGGGGCCCAAGATGGGCCCCATGAACAGGAGTGTGGTCGAGTTTTCAGTGAGATTGACAAGCTTCAAGAGTTGCTGGTGGCCATTCGCAACAAACATATTGGTTAGCTAGGGGTTTCTGGTCCATAGTCAAGGATTCTTAGCCAGTACTCGATTCTGACGACCAGGAAACAGGCCTTCTTCGGCTTCGAATTGATTGCACCACCTTGGGTCTCGTTTGCTGTCAGTTTACCACGCGAATACGTATTGGGCCGTCGCCTGCTGCGATAGCCAGGCCCACTATTCAACCGCCTTGGACGTGGTTATCCCGTCAGACCTCTTAGTCGATGCCGACTTGGACCTTCATACATACCAATCCCTAAGGGTTTGGGCTGATACATATCGATCTCTAAAGGTTTGGGCAGATACATATCGATCTCTAAAGGTTTGGGCAGTTCTAGTGCACTGCTCATAGGTACAGGTGGGCCGACAGGTATTCAACAGAACACGTGATGCCATGTACGGGTCACGTTTAGGCGCCCCATTAGACGCTGTGGATTATGGGGCTATGCCACACGACTCCAAGCTTATTTCAGCACCCGCGGCTTGCACTTGGATAAAGGCATACCGATTCTTTGCTACCTACGTCGACTATCTGACATGGCATGCCCCAAGCGTGGTCTAGTGAATCCCTGCTTCACCAAACCAGACACAGCGCGCTCACTGGTCAAAGTACCTCTTAACTCGCTGTTGCGAGCGGGTGTTCAGGGCGCGCCGTGGGGTTCGTCGCAAAGGCGCCTGCTGCGAGGCGTCGTCAGGGCTAGCAGCCACCACAGGCGGCGGCACCGGCTGGTCCACTCCGGCGATGGTAGGCAGGGGCGCTGTTCGGTCTGGTCCGGCAAGGACGGGCTGGTCGACAACAGACGAACTCTCCGAGGGGCCGGTGGAGAACGATGTGAACGAGTCGACCGAGCTCTTCCCCGGGGAGTAGGACGAGGCGGAGCTTTGGTTGGATGCCGTGTCGGAGGCCATGGAGGACAGGTCGTGCAGGCGCTCCGAAGCAATGTATGACTGAAGGGCCTCAAACACATCGCTAGCCGCGGCGGGGATGTCTGCCGCGTTGTGGGCGGGATCCGGCAGAGCGGGTGGGCTGACTCTATCGGCGACCGTGTCGAAGTGGTCCGGGCTGAAGCAGCTGCCTGGCGCTACGTTCAGCTGCACGGGCGGCCAGGCCGAGTGTGAGCGGTAGGAGGAAATGGAACCGCCCCTTTCGACGAATACAGCAACGCGGGCGCCGTGCAGGCGACTCAGCGCATTGGCTTTCTTCATCACGCCATGGCGGCGATTGGCAAAGTTGCGGGTGCCAGAAGGGCTGAAGGGCGTGGAAGGGGCCATGGCTGTCGGGAGGGAAGAACGGTGTATAGAAGTGGGGATCTGGACGTAGGGATCTGAAAGGACTATTGGATGGGGACAGGACGGTGTATAGAGTTGTGGAACTTGGGATGGTGACGCAGGCGGTTGTTTTTGTGGGGCGTGTGGAAGGGGGTTTTATAAGTATGGAGTAGCACGCGGGATCCGAAGACTACCAAGACGCGCGCTTAACCCGGCGCCAAAGCCGGGCGCCTGCGTTCCGCGCTTCGCGGCCGCGCGTCAGCAGGGGCTGCGAACCGCCGCCGCGCGTAGCTGTTTCGACGTCCACGATCGGTTTTCGGTTCTGGGGATCCTGTAGCGGCATCCCGACTCCGGTTTTGTGTCGTCGCTTGCGTGGCGGGGCTGCCTTGCGTCTGGGTGATATACAGGTCGTTCGAGAGACTCGGGGAGCATGCGGGGCCCACGTCGGGCCAGACAACCATGGCCGTGTTCATCTCTTTTGTGGGTTGGTACGCCATCTTCCTGGGCCTGACGGCTGGGTTCGCCGTCGGCGTACCCTGGTCCCGCTTTCTCTACCCCCGCATCGCAAACCGCGCCAAACGACACCTCGTACACCCTCTTTTTGCCTGGCAGCTGACACGATGGCAAGTTCTGTGGATGGTGGCCTATTTGTCTTTGAACGTTCTTGTCCTTGCCTTGTTTCTCCAAAGCCGGGGCGATCTCCAGCGGCGTGCGGCGCTGCTCTCCACCATCAACCTGACGCCGCTCTTCGTGGGGACTCCTCTGAGTCCCCTTGTCGACGCACTGGATATTGCCCCACGCACGCATTTATTTTGGCACTATCTGATCGGCGTTGCCGTCACCGTGGAAGGCCTGGTGCACGGTGTCACGGCGCTCTTCTCACCGCGGGAGTCGGGAGAAGTGGCAATCTCAGGCTGGCTGGTAGGGAACCCCGTCGACGGTGCACCGCTATCCTGTGTGATCTCTGCCCTGCGGTGGCCCTTGAACTATACTGAGACGCAGCAGTCAGGAGCACTTCTCGTCCTCGTCGCGCTTTCTTCGATCCCCGCTGTCCGTCGTCGGTCTTCTCTCAGTACGAGCATTCATCCCATCCTGGTCGGTGGGAGCAGCATATCGCTCATCTGGCACGTCCTACCCCGGGCGCCCCTGAACCAAGCGCCCGTGTTCATCGCCACGAGCATCTGGCTTCTGTCGCGACTGCGTCGCCTGACTCTTCTCCGCCGCAGCCAGACGGTGGTGGCCACCCGGGCCGACGGGATGGTGCGCCTACACGTCACGCTTCGTAGGCCCGTACGACCACGGCCGGGCTTGTACTTCAACCTCGTCTTCGGCAACAACGCACTTCGATACCGGTTTCGTGGCACCCCGGCGCCTTCCCACTCGTGGAAGGCGTGCCATACCGAGAGGGACACAAAGGAAGTCTACTTCCTGCTACAGGACAAGCCCCCCATTCCGTCCGACATTGGCACGATGTACCTAGAAGGACCCTACGGTCGAGACTTGTTGCTGGACCGCTACGAGACTGTGATCCTCATCGCTCAAGGTGTCGGCCTTGCCGGCCTACTTTCGTATGCACTGGACATTGTGCATCGCCGTCGGTACCACCAGAAGGAGACGAAATCCGCAGGTTCCAGCCATCGGGTCCCCCCAGACCCCTACTATCACAGTATCACAAGAAAGATCAACATTGTATGGGACATGCAACATCCTGAGCAGCTAGCGTGGTGCAGCGAGCAGCTGAAAGACCTGGCGCGACTGGATCGAGAAGGAAGTAGGGGCGTACGTAGACCCCATCCACCCGCCACGCGTTCGCTAATCCGCTTTCAGCTGGTGATAGCCCATCTCTTCTATCCCAAGCAATCGAACTCGGACGCAGACCTACCGTCCTCCTCGGAGAGATGGGGCATGTACGCATGTCCACCATACAGTTCTGATGCCTTCTTGGGGAGCGTGATTGCTCAGAGCTCGCCTGGAGGAACGGCGGTAGTCGGTTCGTTGTCCTTCCCGAACACAGCTCTACGCTGACCATATAGTATCCGGCTCTCCCACGTTCGTCCAACGGGCGCGAGGTCACGTTTTGCGCCAAAACGGGGCACAGAAAGCCATTGATTTTACCGTGGCGGATTACGTCTTTCATTGGGATCGCCATTCCCCAGAGTCGGGCAGGCCAGCAATTGAGGAGGGCATTCAACTGCAACCCAGCACACGGGCTGCGGAGCGGCCTTCACCTCCGGCAGGACCACCCAATACAGCCCTCCGTACGGAGGAACCACCAGGCCCGCCGTCCAAGAAGAGACCAGGGAAAATACTGCAGACTTCAAGGAAGTTGGCGTGAGAGAAAGAGCAGATCCGTATTGGTCGAAATCTCCAGTGACAGCAAGCAGGATGGTATCGTGTTTCGGGTTTGGGTATCCAATATTTCGAATTTCTCCTTTGCTTTTTAGGAACGAGTATACTGTTACGAGGAAACAAGATTCAAGCTGAGAGCGAGGCGTCTATTCTCCATTGATACTTATAGCACGCTGGGGTTGGAGCCACATGCCAGCTGTCCCTGTCCATTCAAACTTGTCTCATCCAAAGAAGTCCTACCTATAAGCAATGAGCCCTACCTAGTTGCGTGTCTTTCATGAATCAGGAACCATGTCTTCGTACGATGAGATCAACTACTTTCATCTTCAGACACTTGTGGCACAGAGGTGCGTACCGCACGACGGAAAGTCCAAACACGTCCTCGTCACTGCCCTCGAAAGGGAAGACAAAGATGGTCGCAAGTACGAGGAGTGGGACAGGCGCCTCTTGAAGAAGGAATTGAGAATCCGGGGCCTAGGAAAAGGAGGGGCCCTTAGTTCTCAGGACATCGCCCAAAAGCTGCGAGAAGATGACGCCTCCAAAGGTGGCCGTTACAAACCCTGTCGCCCATTCCGAGACGAAGAGGATGAAAAAGATGAGGAGGAGGATCCTGGTTTAGAGAGCGATGAAGAGGGTGATGATGATGGGGAGGGCGACGATGATGGCGACGACGAAGACGCCGACGATGGTGACGAAGACGGTGACAGAAATGACTCCACAGTCCAGACGGAGACTACTGTACTGCAAGTCTCAGAAGACGGACAACAACAGCCACTGCCGTCGGTCGCTGCGGAACGTCGCGTGCAAAATCTCAAGTCGGACCCGATTGAGTCAGACCCACAATGGTCTAGATCACGCGATACGTCCCGATCCACCGCAATGTCCGATACGTCGTCTGTCTTTTCAGAAGCTCTGCGATCAACCACAGGAGTCACCCCGGCTGTAGAAGAAACCACCGCGCCTCTGGGATCAAAACGTCACGCCTCGCACTCACCTTCCATCAGGTCGGATGAGTCAGGCCAACCACATCGCCAGAAACGGTTCGGGACGACTGACGACCAACACAGCGTAATGAGTCTTGACGAGGTTTTCCACCCTGGCTACGAAAATCGTGAGATCGGCCCACAGGGAGGCATGAAACCCCTACAGGCACAGAACCAGGGGCCAAGGGACACTTCCAGCGATACAAGCTATGAAAGAAATGAACCATCTCTCACGAGCCAGGGGAACGACGCTATAGCACGAGTCAAGACAGCTGTCAAGAGCAAGACGGCTCCTTTAGATGAACACGTTGTGGTAGAGCAGCACGAGGCGTTACAGGAGTTGGAACAAAGCCACAAGTACACAAAGATGACAAAGGATCAGTTGACAGCGGAAGTCGTCAAAAGGAAGCTGCCTATATCTCGTCAAAATTTGTCTGACGAGGCCTGGGTTCAGCTTCTGAGCACTGTTCTCCGGGTCGACGATTTCCATCGCCAAAGGAATGGCCGTGGGCCCGCATCTGGAATGTCTTCGAAGCCAGGGATGAGCTCCGTGCCGGAAACAGAGGACCCAGCCCAAGACGCAGAAGGCTTGCCAAAAAAATTCAGTTCGGAAGAACCAGACCACTCAAGAGACGACTCTCAGCCCGGTTTGCCTTTCAGTTGGAAGCGCTACTTCGCGGAGAATCCAGTCACAGAAGAGTACGATCCTCAGAACCCCCAAAAGGAAAATCCGAACCGTCCTAAAGAGTGCTGGTCACCCTTTGGGCCCTTTGAGAATGCCAAAGAACGATGGATCAGTATCAATCTTCCAGGGACGCAGCAGAAGATCGAAGCACATATCCACTCGCTCAGCAAAAAGGATCAGCTCATTGTGGAGTTTCCTGGTACGAGCACTAAGCGCCAGAGCCGTGGCGCTATTTTGCCGAACAATGAAGTATTTCTGGAGGAACGAGACAACTTTCGGTCGTGGTGTGCAGACAATAACCTCAAAGACAAATTCTTCGGAGACATTGAGGACCTGGAGGCACTCGATTTTGGAACCCAAGTAGATAGGGATAGCAGCATCGTATGCAGTTTTCTCGCGCCAAAGGCCGGATCATTAAGGGTCGCGGATACACTTATTATTCTGCTTCTCAAGAACATCGACCTGGAGAAGCATCGGAATGCATCTGGGAAGGTGTATACCCGCACAGCATTGGAAAGACGTTTTGGAAACAGCATGAAAGCCTGGATTCTGAAGAACCGCGTAGACCGTATTCTCGCTAAGGAGACGATGGTCAAGAGGCAAATGGTCAAGAATCAGCTAGTCAGTGAATCCTTGGCGCAAGACTAGCTTTGGGGCGCGGAAAGAAAAGCTGCGGGCCAGCTTCTCTAGGTTGCTTGTCGAGGACAGTTCGTTATGAGTCTTTCACTTGTAGTTTCTTTGAAATGATAGTGGTTCCAAACACAGTATGAACGATTGGTCATGAATAAGAGGCCTAAAAAGTTGGTCCGAAGACGTGGTACAGTTGCTTCCTGCTATGTGCCTTCTTTCGATCGCGAGAAATAAATACGTGCGACATATTCAAAAGGATCTCCATCGTGTCTGTGCCTATAGTCCCAGCTGTGCTCGAGGGCGAAAGCACGTGCTTCCATGTCTTCTACCTGTCCGTGGCCCTTCCGCATCCCAAGTAGGAGAACTGGCTTCTTTCCAAGGAATCTAAGGTCCATTCTCTTGATCATTTGGAGCGATCCGGAATTCGTAAGAGGTATAATACAGGCATCCCCGGAAGCTATCCAGTCTTTTACGAACTCGGAATAGTGTTCGGGGTCCCCTGTGTCGAGAATGGTCCATCTTGTGAGCTTCTGTTCCAGGCGAATGTACACAGAGTACTCATCCTCTAGCGTCGGCTCGTATGGCTAATGGCGTATCAAGTCAGCCTTGTCATATTTGGGAGCTCCGCATACCTAAAACTTACTATATTGTACGAGAAATAGTTATTGATTAGCCAGGTCTTCCCCACACCTGATGGGCCGATAAGACAGATTTTCCGTGCTGCTATGCTAACCTGGGATTGTCGTGGTCCCAAGGGCTCAAGTGGAATCGAGGACACAGCAGGTTGTTGCATCCTCTTGCACACCTGCTCGAATGCGACACAGCCAAGGAAAACAAGCAGATAGATCTATAGAATGTATCAGTACTGGAGTGAAACCCTTTGAATACAGCACCTACAGTCCAAAAGGCGATTTCGAAACTATAGACAAGAAAAAGGACGCTGAAACAGCCGATGCATGACGAAAACAGGCGTGGGTAGTTCCAGCACCACAAGGCATTCGAGAAATTGTGAATGGCTACAGCCGCAATTTGTAACCACCCTCGGAGGGAAAACGAGAGACAAAGCAGCAATAGCTCCATGGCTATGAAGAAAGACGCGGTTCTATACCAGAATCGCTCGGAGACTCGATAAACGCCAAAAGCCATGGGTGTCTCGTGAGTCATACCGGAAATGACATAGACAGACTGGGCTGTGAGTACCGCTTCAGAGCTGGGTTTCATGATACTCACATCGCATATGATGAAGAAGCTATCCACAACCCAAAGCCTTCTCGTCCATGATTCATCACCATAGAACGCTTTCCAAGACATTGCACCTCCTGCTGAAAGGAAGATCAGAGTGAAGGCAACGCTGAAGGTGAGAAGATGCGGGCTTGGATGTGTTCGGTACGGGGGTCGCAACAGAAGGCGGAGGAGTGCTAAGACACATAAAAGCCCCATGACCAAAAGCACAACGAACGGAGGTAGAGGTCCATGCACTGAGGTGTCCATCTTTGCAGAATGGAATATTATTATTGTTGGAATACCGATTTTGTACTTTCGTTGAGTACCCGGGGGCCTTGGGGTTCTTATAGGAGTAACATCCGTCGTTTCATTCGTAACGTACAAGTCGTATGAATTCTCGGATAACATCTCATCATCCTCTTCCCGCTCACTTGGTGATGTTCGCAACGGAAGCAGAGGCTCGTTCTGCCATATCAACTTCAAATGCTTTGGACATGCACAGCGTCTTCTTTGTTACACTCTTTTCACAATACGCCCCGTACTCCGTTCCATTCCTCACCCTGCACCTCACCCTGCACCTCACCCTACACCTCATCCTGCACCTCACCCTGCACCTCACCCTGCACCTCACCCTGCACCTCAGCCACACTCCATTCTGCACTCCATCCTGCATTGAATCCCAAGTCCGATATGACCACATCACCGGACCTCCTCGCTTAGTATCCAAAACCAGTTTCGCTTGCAGCCCTCGCCTCCATACGCATCCTCCCTTTCCATGTGTCCTGACAAAACAAGTACTGCCGCATCAACTGGGCATATTCTTCGAACATGGAGAAGATAAGGACCTCTGCAACACGCGATGACGAAATTGTATCCCTTTTGGAAGAAAAGGTGTGACCCGAAGACAGGGGGAAACATTCAAGCTGACGATCTTTAGACTGGACTTTCCTGCGCACGTCCGAGATGGTACGACCACAAAGACCTCGAGAAGATAATACCGAACAGCGACACCGTTGCAATCGTTGTTGACCTCCGGCAATCAAATGGAGGCATTGTGAAGATCTTCAAAAAAGAGGACAATCATCTAATAGGCATGGTGACCATGGAAGAGAAAGAGGATCTCGCAATTATCCCTTGGACTGAGGAGTGGTTCTATTACTGTTATGGAAAGTCTCGGGTTGGTTGTGTCACGAAGGAATACCCGCTCAGAGGATAGTCCTTCGGCCGATCGTTAATAGCATGGCCGTCTGGTCCGATACCTGGAATGTGATGAACGGGTTGCTGTGGCCGAAGGGAACTGTTAGGATGATGCCCCCTTGATGACTTTGCTCGATTGCCCATAAGGCGTCTTGCAACCCCAGATCGTACACCGCTCCCGTCAAGCCGCCTGTTGAATGCTTAGTATCTATGTGAATTCTGTGAGAAGATAGTAATTACTCACCCACTTCTTCTCCTGGAGCAGTGGCATCAGAAACTAGTGACGGTGTCCCCCAGGGTGGTTCTTGGCTTAACCGTTGTGCAATGTTGAGGAATGATTGTGGCTGTCTGGCCTCTGCCCACCACTGTCTGAAATCTGAATCCAGTCTGGATCGAAACTTGGACAGTCTGGAAGGAGAGATGGCAAGCGCACATATTAGAAAGGCTGCAAATCCCAGCTGATTTCGGATGTTGTCTAGAACCCGGCGAACCGCTTTGTCTCTCTCCTCCTGAGCCTTCGAGGTCGCCCTTTTTGTGCCCCCTAACCCGTAAATATCCTTGATCCTGGAGAGTGATCTTTCTTGTTGCTTCGTCAAACAGAAATCATCCTTGAATGTGTTGATTTGGGCTTGTAGTAATCGTGCAACCAATGTAGTCATGATGTAGGCATACCAAGCGCAACGAACAGAGGTCATAAGGAAAGAGTAGTGGGGGAAAGACCAGCGAATTGCCTCGATAAGAGAGCAAGGCCCCATAATACTGCCTATGTAGCGGACTTATGAGTTCCCCGGTTCCGTATATAGCTAAGTGGTGTAGGGTAGCTAGTCTCGTTGCCCTTGCATGTGCCGTCCACCAACGGAAAGAAAGCTCTTCTCAACATGTGGTGGTTTGGCGCGCCGTAACTCCCTACCGCCCTTTCCCCACTCACCTCAGAATCTGGCAATGACATTCATACGTAAGGGATGTTCGGTTCTGGAAACCGGTGTGCAGCATCCGTGGTGTACCTGCCAGTCAGACTACGGTTGGCGTGGGGAGGCAACTGTCACGGATACGGGACATCCAGGGACCCAAACACACGGCCCTGTAACCACCCAACGGATAAGAAAAAGAGGGGCCCGTGCTGCCGCATTGGCCATCGTGACACAGTCTCAATATACATGCCGTCCCTCCCCGCTTCAGCTCCAGCTTGGTTGACGCCACGGAGCACCACTCGAGGCTTTTACAGAGGCAAGAGCCAATTGGAACCACTTGCCTCCCTCCATACCATTTCTCCGCAGTTCGGGCACGCTGAAAAGCCCAATCAGAGGAACCCAGAATGGCCATGACAGGGGGGTGAAGCATTCTGCAAGGGCCGGCTGAGGTCACGCCCCCGTAGGTCCGCGTCAGCGATCTACCACCCCCCTGCCTCCTGGAAGATGAAATTCCCTGTTTATCTATTGAACGAGTTTACTGCTGTCTCCCAGATACAACTCAGCTGACCTTGGTCTGCTGGCTATCTGTGCTGCCGCTTTCCCGTATGGTAAAAAGCCTTGGTACATCATTCGCCGCGTCGCCCGGCACACGTGGTTCCACATCAACAAGCTGGGAGTCATCCCTAGAGCACAGTCATATTTTCAGTCAGTTGATTTTCTGTCTCAACGTTCGAGTGCTGTGATAGCTCGACCGCCTCTAGGAATGGCAGATGCATCGTTCATCGTTCACAGAGCGCCGCTGCAGCCAGCGACAATCGACTTCCGGCATCTATCCGATCCTGAAAAAGACATTCAAGTAGCCAGGGACGTAATTCATAAGCACGCCCCTAGTGCAAAGGGGTAAGCATGGCCGACTTCACCCTTAGGCTCCCCGCTAATCGAGTATAGGCTGCCTCTTCCAGAGGACATACGTTACGTTCACTTATCTCACAAAAGCCTTGCGACTGCGAACGTCCTACTTCGGCATGCATACATGGAAGTTACGAAAGACGAGATACGATCCTGCCGTGCAAACCTGAAGGTCGCTCAACAAGAATTCGAACCAGTCCGAGTCGCCGTCACAAATTCCTTCAACAAAGAACGCCCCCTTCAGAGACGTTTGGCGAAACGACAAAAGATCAAAAGTCCCAATCCAATATACCAAAGGGAAATCACTGAAATAGAAGAACGTATCTCTCGCATCAGAGAGGAGCGAATGAGTAGCAGCAAGGACTGGTTTCCTCGCAACCGTCGGTGCTGGGATTTGGAGAGCCAGCTGCATGACCTTCTGGTTCGACTTCAGAAGGAGAAGAGGCTTCTCGCAACAGCCAGAACACGAGAGTGGCAGGCAAAGGGGTACGCTCCGAGTAGGTCTATCATAGGTAGTTGAAAGGTGTCTTGAAGTGGATGGCCCGAAGGTTAGGGCCAACAAGGCCAGAGGACCAATCGAGTGATAAGCTTTTACACCGGGAATACGTAATGGCTATCTCTCAAGTGGACAAGACAGAATCACCTTGGCGTGCATGTCAGTAACGAAGCTGCGTTGCATCTGGCGCAACATACAGGTTCCCGGCGTGGAATGCTTGTGGTGGACTGATGAGACCTGACGTGCTGTTGACTCGCCAGCAGGGACTGTGGTTTGCCACATCCGGCTACTTCTTGTCTTCGGGCCCCGAGCTACACCGAACCGGGTTTCGTATCAAGTCATGGCATTAGGGGTCCCATCAGCATGCTGGGGTGCATGGTCTTCCGGGTTCCGCGAACATGGTCTGTGATGTCCCCGGTTCTCCCATGGGACGTTTTCTCATTGCCGCCTGTCTTTTTTGAAGACGAACCAACAGCGAGACCTGTCCATATGCTAGGTAAATAGCCAACTAAGAGCTCCTGGTTTCCATTGCAGCTCATGGCCGCTTGACGCCAAGGGTCGAAGCGAGGCCGTATCCTTGCTGAGCCATCGCCTCGTTCCAACTGTAAAAACTGAATGGTACTCTAGAGAGTATGAGGGTGTGAAGCCACTTTTCAGCATGCTTTCGGGCAAGGCTGCAACAGAAGAGGCTTTCCAGATTTGTTTTCATGATGGCTGTCGCCTCAATTGACGATGTCCCGGCTATCACGTTTCCACAAGAACACGGTCTTTTTATATGCCTCTCCACCGTGGAGGCAATAACTCTGCTGTCAAGTTCCACCCTGAGTACCCTGCGAGATATTCAGCAAACCACGATTCACATTGGGTGAATCCTGTCTTCACGAGGCTAATGGAGCGCCCCGATGATACTGAGACGAGTACTTCGTCAAAGCCCACCCGAACTTCCAGCTTGCGTCCAGAAAGCCTACCATACAGGCATCTTTCCATACCGGAGAATGATCTAAAGGTCGCCCGCTGGGTTCTCCAAGAGTTCCCATCGCTCTGTTGGTCATTATTTCCAGCCCCAAGTCACCTTGGTTGGGTTTCTCACCAGTTGCAGTATTGCCGAGCTCCTTCCTGAGGACATCCGATATGTTCACATCAGCCATCGGCCGCTTCCTGTCCTTCACATCGCGAACTTCCAGCTCAGAAGGGCGTTTTACGCTATTTCGAAATCCAAGGCGGTAAATTTGCAACAACGGCGAAGGAACCTGGAGCAAAAGAACAGCATCATTTGAACCAGATACCAGTCTTCTCAGGTCCGTCGGCAACACCTTCTACGAGAGACGCACTTGGACAAAGCCGAGATGGAAAATATCGAGAGACTACATGAGTTTATCCAAGAGGAGGCAGCCGCTATTGATAAAGAGATCGAGGGAATCTCCTTGCGGATGCAAAGAGAGTGGGATCTCATGGTGACGGCAGGGTGGCGTCTGGATATTCGACGTTTGGCGCGGCCTATGAATGTTCTGGAGATCCCGGAGGAACTGTACGAAAACTGACCCAGAAGTTGTGGCTTCTGTGGCCATCATTAGAAGGCCCGTGTTCACCCCACAGGAACATGCTGTAGCGACGACATTCTAGACACTCCGCAGTGAAGTAGCACATCAGAACAGCTGGCAAGCTTTCTTTTAGTAGCAGGCGCCTATTAGGGTAATACTGGGAGGTGCCTCGTTCACTTCGAGCTAGATTGAATACAGAACTATGAATACTACTGCTCCCCGGGGCCCAGAAGACCTGCCTCATGTCGCGCCACACATATGTTTCGCCCTCATTCACTGTACCCCAAAATATCCGCTTTGCGGGAAGCGCACCCCATTCATTCAATACAGTCGCTTCTTATCGCGTGGGGGAGGGCGCGTAAGGGGTGGCGCTGACCGTCCCGTTGATCAATGATGGGCTGTACGAGTGAGAAGGCCCAGGATGCCTTCCGGAGAGCCACCAAGGAGGGCAGATTCAAATAGCCAGTGACGATGAGTTGCAGTTCCGGAGGCAGTGCATGTATTGATAAACGCACGATCAGACTGACTGGAAGTCCAGGGTGAAGGGTCGTGGCCATGCGAAGGGTTTCCCGGCAGTCGCGCCATCGGCTTCTATGCATCGAATTCCGGAGTCTTCTCGTTTAGGAAACTACGCAATGCACCTCGGAAGGCAAGGCAATATTTCCCGCCCAGAAGTGTGCCAAGCGAGGGCACTTCGGGGTGACACAACATGTCTCCATGCATGGCTCGTTGGCCTGGGAGCGGTGCCGATGGATGGGCTAGGGCATGCCCCCCAGAAAGACAATATTGGCTGGGGCAAAGCAAAGAGACCAGGGCTTCCACCAGCAGCCCACACCTCATTTGATACACCATCGTGCATGTGACGATTATGGAGGGCATATGGCCCCCAAACCTCAGCACAATCTGTCCGCTTTACGAGACCATGGCACTGGATGTTGGAATTTATCCTGACGCACTACAAAGGGGCCAGACAAGCCAGTGCCACCATAACAGGGTACGTCTTCTCCTGTCTGTCCTACTTGCAGCAGGCCAAGACAGGTCATACAGAAGCGAATACGACGAGAACCATCCTTTGCCACACTATGTGACCGTGTCTGTGCATACCGAGGACTCCAAGTGCAACCACCTCCGCAAATGGCGTCCAATAGGAGCTAACCCCTTTGTCCATGCCAGGGGTCATACGGTGGTGTGGCCAGAGCACGCTCACTCGCCGGAAGGACGGGACTGCCTCCCGCATAGTCTTTGAACGATGTACGTAAGAGGCCCCTGCTCTCATAGTAAGACACGGACGGACATCCTTACTGTAACGAAATCAGGCCACAGTAGGGTACGTGGCAATCAACTACCAACACTGACGCGAGCGGTCCAGAAAGGCAAGTGCCTCATTGGTTCCATTACAGGAAAAACTGACAGTACCACACAAGCGGCCCCACCCCGGGCCAAGGCATATTTCACAAAGGACATCGTGTCGATGACTTGTTCCGAAGTCTCTAGTGGCCAGGTAGCCACTGACGCGAACCTTTGGGGGCCGATAGGAGAGCAAAGGGACGCACCTCCCTTCGTGGCCGTCGCAGGTCGATATTCCTCTCGAGGACACGGGCCGCACGACACAGGAGCTTTTCGAGTCAGATAAACTGCACGTAAAGAGTGACTCGCCTACTCTCCCTCCGGCCGCCAGGGATGCACCCATTGCAGACGAAGGCATGCTGGGAATCATAACAGGCGTTTTCCTCAAAATTCACTTGCTCTGCCACCAGTTCCATGGCCTTGCTATGTCCACACGAAAGAGCGGCCTTGACCAGCCCCTTGCTCCCCTCGCTTTGCTGCAGTCAGTGCTGCACCCTCTCGACTAGCGCCTCCTCGCTATACGTCCTCGTCGCGGGGTGCTACCAAACCGGCTTGGCTCGTGGCGCCCAGCAGAGAGCTCATCCTTGTCGCCCAGGCCGAGTAGCAGCGCTATGATGATCTCGATCCTCGCACAAGGGCTCTCCTGGGTGCGGATGGCCGGATCACACCACCCGTGCCTTCCAAACTCCCGCAGGCTGTGAAATGGGAGGCCTCTTGCAAGTCATTGGCTTATTTCTTCTCGACCCTGTTGGTCCCAACCTGAGGCAAGCAAAGCTCGCTTCCTCGACGGCCGAGCGCTCGGCCTCGCGATGTGTACCACGTCGGGTTCGTGGTATTTCGACTGGCCCTGCACGTCGGTCTCATGCGTGTCAGCTGCCTACCCAGGCCGCTCTAACAGACCCCCAGACCGCCTATGCAACCAACTCCGTTGCTGCCCACATCGCACCCCTCCCAGAAGTGAGGGGAATGTCCGTGGTCACGCCGTTCATCAACAGGTCCTGGTTTGTGAAAAAGAAGTAGGGCATGGGACCCCTCCTCTGATACCTCAGGGACGGCTGATGGAAATAAACATCCATGGGAGGAACTCTCTAGTCCGAACGTTCCAGCTTCGGAGGGACGGGAAGGCGGAACTGGCCCGAACAGCTAAGAAGAGGGTTTACAAAGGGTATTCAGAGAAGTGATGACGGGATTGCGTTCTGTATTCAGCTAAGGAGGTAGTGGCCATGTGCGTCGTGTTGCTCCTGACGGAGTGGCTCAAGAAAGCCACAGGCGGTACGTTCTGAAAGTCTTGCCGCGCTTGCATCCCGAACGGAAGGTAGTTGGAAGGGCCATATCCACACGAACTCTGCAACTTCAGCCTTGCACTAGCTCTGCTACGTAGGAAAGTTTTCAGTATCCAAGATCGGAATTTCATGGGATCGCGTCGGATGGACGCTTGAATGCGAGATTGCGCGACTACCTTGCGCTCGTCCCGGCAGGCGGACTACGTGTACCCTATGTATACGGCCTGTGCCAGTGGCACGCCGTTTTGTCCGAGAGGCAAGCGAGAGATCAGTAGGAACGTGCTTCGGGGTACTTGATGCCCTGCAGGGGGCCTTGTGGTACCTGAGCGTCCCCTGTCCACGGGATGCCGTGGCGCCGGCCCTGGCACCCTGACACCCTTGTTACCTGGACCAAGCTGGCATGGCACGTTGCCATGGCAAGGGCGGATGCGGATATGCCCGGGTGTGCTAGTCGAGCCCACAGTTTCCTACACGCCTCCTCATTTCGTCTTGGCCGCGGTTGCTCCCTCTGTGTTGTGGAACCCGGCCGACCGCGTCACGGACTCGCGCGACCTGTGCCCTCTGCAGAGGGTGAATGTACTCGCCATGGCAGGAACGCGGTGCGCCGAACGAGGACGAAACCAAAAGGGTACCAAGAATGCCCAGGACCCACGATCTATTTTTCTCGTGTAAACATGACACCCACGCGCCTGTGTCTTCGCCTCCTATGACGCCGCCTCACCATCCCACCCGACACGTGTACCCCGCGCCCCGACTTCCCTTGGTTCGTCACTATCCAGCTTATCTCCGTCTCCTCCCCCCAACAGGTGCCTTTACGGCCTCTCTGAATCCACTTTCTTTCTCCATTCGGGTGCAACGGCAAATTGGTGCTTTGTCTTGTCGTACACCAGCCACCTACCAGGGTCGGCCAAGCGGGCCCCGAGCCACAGGATTCTCTCTCTGCGCTCCTCTGTCATGGACGTCCCCTCAGTGTACTGTTCGTCGGAAAACTCTTGATGAGAGAACCAATTGGGGGGGGAAGTACGTTTCGGTCCAAAGCAAGCCCCTCATGGCGAAGTCTTCGGGGAGCGGGCGTGGGGATTCCTCCGCAAGACGTGGGAACTCCTCGCTAAGCATCGCCTCATAGTCTCGGTAAGACAGAAGAAGTGCGTTCAAGAGCGCGCTGAGCAAACTCCACGGAAAGGTGCCGTCGACAAGGTCCATGGCGGAAGGGTGCGATTTCAGGTGCGACAGGAAGGCAAGGACGACATGGACATAGGGAAGGATGTTTGGGTCGGCAAGGCGACAGAACACCTTTTCGTGCGTGCCGTTGACCAGGTGGAGGGCCTGCTCCCACTGTTTCCCTGCCTCCCTCTCGCTCGGCGCGGTGCCGTCTACAGCCTCTGCCCCCTGGCTCGCGCGCCGTGGCCGGATCGTCCTGTAAAGCACGTTGTTGCGTTGGCCGTAGGACAACAATGAGCAACAGCTCGCGATGGCCACCATATACCTGGTCCGGATTAGCTTCTCTTCGCTCTCTCTGGAGGCATATACATCGTCACGCACCCTGGTTCCATCCATTTTGTACTTCGTTCGATGTGGCTGTCCACGTTTTCGACGAACTCGGCAACGGTGGAGGTGTATTCCTCGGTTATCTGACCACTGAACAGAATTCCATGTGCTTTCACTAATGCGGCATAAACAGGCGCCCACGGGGGAGGCCGGCCAGGTGCGGCGTCCAGGGCGGGATCGAACAACGTCGTGATGGATTTGCGGGCCGGGTCAAAAGGGGCAGTCACACAGAGCGACTTTGTGTAATAAAACAGTTGCCACAGCGGTTCAGGGCGAGCGAGGATGGCCAGATGGTGGTAAAGACGACCCGTCGCCGGCGCTTCATGTGACGCCTTGGAATACCAGTGACGCGAGATCGACGTCCAGTGCTTTCGAACCTGGACATCCTCGTCCTCGATCGCCATCCTGTAGCGCGCGACATCCCCCAAACATTCCGCCCACGTATCCTGGAAAGAGGGCACAGTTTCGTACAGCAGAGCCAGCATCGAGTACGCCGTGTAAACAAAGGCCAGCATGTGCTCCTGCGAGGCAGACAAACGATGCCGCAGAAGTTCCAGAAACGAATGAATACCATGTCTCCACATACGGGCCGGCATAGCGTATTTGGAGGCTAGTTCTTGAAGGGCTGGGCTGGCTGATGGATGCTGAGACGCCAGGAAGAAGTCGTGGTGTTCTTGCAGCAGAATGCGGTGAAGGGCAATAAGCGCTTGCCATTGGTCGTTGTTGAGCTTTGTGGCTTCCGGTGTGCTTTGAGCATTGTCGACCTCGATGCATTTAGACTCAACCATGATAAGACCTGCGTAGATGCCCTTCACCTCAGCAACAAGTTTTTCCTCGCTGATTGGTCGAATTTCGAGTTGTTTGATCAATTCCAGGCTGGCAGGGTCTTCGCCCCCTTGCTGAGGGTGAGAGTGGGTCTCCTTTGGGTTTGGGGCCCGATCCGGCGAAGGTCCCGTGCCCTCCGCATCCTCGATGCCGAGCCAGCCATTGACGTGTATGGCTCCCAGTTCGCTCTCGGGCGCTGCCGAGCTCGCTGAAGTTTGACTAGTCGTTTCCCTAACCATGACGAAAGTTAAAAGGGATATTTTCCAGTCGAGTAAACAAACGTACATAATTCCAAGCTGCTCGGGTGGTTTCTGTCGTTGTCTCGCGATACTGCGATTCGCTTCCGTCGTGGTAACCTGCCCGCAACGAGTCCGTAGAAACGACGGTGCGCAGACGCTGGCGCGAATTCGAGAGCCCGAAAGGAGGTTTGATGGTTTCCGGCTGATGTGCTTGTTCGGCGTTTGGTTAGGGGCTCCAAGCTACGCAGGGAGGCTTTCTTTAATACTCGTAGTTCGAGAGGCGTTTGCTTCACGGAAACTGTCTCTGCGAAGCGGCCATGCTAAGTAACCAGAGAAGTTACACAAGGCAACTACAAGGCAACCACAAGGCAACCGAGCTAGTGCACACAGCACAGCCTATCACTCCCGGATGGCAGCGAGCCTCGCGTGAAGCAATGCCCTGGCTCGCTGATGACCGTACTTTTTAGCCTTCAGAAAATAAGGCCTGATCAACGCAGAGCCTGTCAGCGGAAAAATTCCAATTCATTCAGGCTAAGCGCAAATAGGTATATACAAGCCGTCAGAATCATGGTGACGGTACGGCAGCTACACGCTTTAACCACAAGCGTTGGGTTTGAAAACGCAACCATGAGAGGGTGGGTAGATAGGAAAGAAGGCTCTGAAGCAGGGCATCCCACTGATAATCGCCATTGGCTGTGACTCATGCCTCCTTACTTTTACCTATCCTGTCATTTTCGGTGTGGATCCTAGAACGGAACCAAGGAAGTACTGCAGCAAAGACTCGGGACCGTCGGTTGCAGCCAGGGGTGTCCATACGAGAGTGGGCTGCAAGTTGTGCTCCATGGCATTCAAAGTGGGCCCATCCATTGGATACAGTCGCTTCCTATCGCATGAAGGAGAGCGCGTGATGAGTGGCGCTGGCCGTCCCGCTGGTAGATGATGGGCTGTACGAGCGAGAAAGCCCGAGATGCCTCTCGGAGAGCCACCAATGAGGGCCGATTCATGTAGCCGAGAAAGAGCTTCAGCTCTAGAGGGAGAGTTTTTGTCGATGGAGAAACAATCAGGTACTGATTAGTGATTCAAGGGTGGATGGCCACGGGCATGTAGGGACATTGCGGGTAGTAGCACCGCCGGCATTTAGGCATCTGATTATGGAATCTTCTCGTCCAGCAAGATACTTCAGACGCCCCCGAAAACAAGGAAACATCCCCCGACCGGAAGCGCAGGGTGTAAAAGAGGAACAAATGAGGGAATCTCGGGGTGGCATACCATGAGATCATGGATGAAACGTTGGCCTCGGAGCGTTACAAGCGAGGCGAGGGTATCAAGGCTTCCACCAACAGCCGACTTGCCAATCACTGTATCATCATGTATGTGCCGAACTGGATAAAACAGATGACCCCGAGATGACGGCATACTCCTTCCGTTATGCGAGCTCATCGTACTGTCTAGTGGGAAAAACCGTGACGCAAGACAAAAGAGGTCAGGCGCGTCACCGCCATCGTCACAGGGGCGCGTAGTGAACTGCCTGCAGGGCTCACAACAAGCTGACACAGGTCATGCAGAAGCGAATACGACGACCGCATGTTTTTAGGTACAATGTGCTCCATGGTATCTTTACATAGAGGGCGCCCGATGTGATTACCTCCGCAGATGGCGTCCAATAAGAGAGACCCTCTATGTCCATGCCAGGGGTCATACGGTGGTGTGGCTAGGCGCACACACTTTTCGGGAGAGCGGAACTGTCTCCCGTGTGAGTATCACAGGATTTATGTAGGAGGCCCCTGTCGCAATATCAAGGTACAGACGGATATCATTTCCGCAACAGAACCAGCCCACGGCAGGGTATGTGTTGCGATCGAAGATTAACCCCCAGTGTACGCGGCCCGGAAAAGCAAGCACCTCGTTAGTTCCGTTACAGAGGAAGTTAAAAGGAGTGCACAAGCGGCCTAACCCCGTGCCAGGATGCATTCTACAGGAGGCGTTGTACTGATGGCTTGCTGCGAGTCCTGTCGCGGCCAGGTCGCCACTGCCATGCAACGGCCCAGGCCGATAGGAGACCAATGGGATGCTCTTCACTTCGAAACAATTGGGGGCTAATCTTCCTCTCAAGGCCTCAGGTGGCAGGTCACAGGAGTTTTCGACTTAGAAAAGCTGCATGTGAAGAGCGACTCACCCAGTTTTCCTCTGACTGCCAGGGACGCCCCAAACGTGAACGAGGGCTTACTGGGAATGAGAACCGATGTATTCATCAAAGAATGCTTTCCATTGGCAGTCTCATGGCCTTGATGGATCCGCACTTGATATTGGCCTCTACTATGCCATTTGCACCCCCTCGCCGTGCTGCAGTCAGCCCTGCGCCCGCCGGACCAGCGCCTCCTCTACTGCCTCCTCCACTGTCCATCCTCGCCGTAGGGCGCTAAAAAGCCAACCCGGATCGCCTTGCTCATCAGCGAGCTCATCCCTGTCGCCCAGACTGAGCAACAGCGCCATGATGATCTCGACCCTGGCACACCGAGGGATCTCCTGAGTCTTGATCATCGGATCACGCCACTCGTACCCTCTGAACTCCTGCATCATGTGAAGTAAGATCTCGACTCGTTTGTGATTCGAAAGACTAAGGGCCCAATCTTTGAGGTTACTGGTACCGTCCCAACATTCATTGGGGGAGACCTCATGCAGTTCTTTGGCTCGCCTCTTCCGGCGACCTTGGTGGTCTGAATCAGCGGCAGGCAGAGCTCGCTTCATTGATGACCGGAGACTCGGCCCCGCCACAACTACCACGTCAGGCTCGTGGTTTTCTGACTGGTTCTGTACGCGCGTCCCGTGCGTGTCAGCTGTATGGCCAGGCCCATCAGTGCTGACCTCAAGGCCGCCTATGCGGCCAGATCCGTCGGTGCATGCGTCATTTTCCTCCAAAAGAGGGGAAGTGTCTGCAGCCTCACCGGTCATAGCGTTCCCTCCTGTTGACAGTGTTTCGACGTCTGTCGGAAGTGCCACTTCTAGCTGCTCCGGTGGAATCTGAACTTGCTGCTGGAACGATGATTCGTGTCTAGTCTCAGAGAAACCTTCAACAGAGTAGTGTGACTGCGGCGAATCCTGTGGTGATGGCTCGTTGACATCTTCTACGTCGTCGACAGGAGGCATTGCGTGAGACTCCTGCTCCGAGCACTCTAGGATGGCTGATGGTGACAAATACCCATGGGGGTAACCATCCAGTCCTGACGTCCCAACTTCGGAGGGGTGGGGGGAGGAAACTGGTTCAACTGGCCAATAAGGCGGTTCCAAATGAATACTGGTAGAAGTGACGGCAGTACTGGGTTCTTGGTTCAGCCAAGAGGGTGCGTGGCAGGGTGCCTTGTGTTGCTCCTGATTAAGTGGCTCGAGGGAAGCCACCGGTGATACATCCTGAGAGTCCTGCCGCGGTTGCACCTCGAACAAGAGGGACTGCGATCTCTCCTCAATATCGGGATGAGCAGATGGATCTCGTGCGGCAGCGGGATATGAACATGCATCCCCAGCCGCCGACCTTGACCTCTGCTCAACGTCTGCTTCACAACCAGGAGAACACCCCGCTTGATCAGGCTGGCTGGGGGAATTCTCCACACTTGGGGGTGGAGTAGCGTATCCAGGGCGAGCATCACATGCTTCCTTTGGTTTGTAATGTATGATTCGCACCGCATGTTGCTGTGTGTTCTGGAAAGGCACGGCTGCGACAGGAAGGGGGACACTTGGGTCGGCTTGGAGTGACTCTGAAAACGGCATGGAACGGGGTTCGCATTTCTTTCCATGGTCTTGGGGGTCCTTTGCATGATTCTGGCGATTGCCATGCCGCTTCTCTCGTTTGGCGCGATACCCCGGTGGTTGGTAAAGAGGAAGGAATTTCAAATTCATGATGAGAAGGACGGGTAGGCAGTGTTCGGGGCTTCACCAAATCTGGTAGTCTACAGGCTTCCGTCCTTGGAAAGAAATGGATTGAGGGGTCGCTCTTTATAGACTTCCCCTTAAGGGGCGTGACGTACCTTTCAGGAAAGTCACGCTAGGTGCCAGTAAGTATACCGTTCGGGAAGGTTCACCGTTTTTGCCACCTTCCTTAAGTGGAAACAGGTAAGATAGGAGACCACACAGCTGACTATCCATGCAAAGAATCCAAGTGACGAGGCTACAGACGCAGAATCACCGACTGTTGGGGAAGGGTTAGTGGTTCATTGGCCCTTATTTTTAGACGACCACAAGCGGTAGCTAGATCTTGATTGTTCAGTAAACGAAGCCCAACCTCGCCACCATGGGAATACCAAACTCGGGGTGCTCTCACTCACTCCGAAGGTCTACCTTACCATGTCAGCTTCATTTCCCGGCTCATCATAGCGGATCCCGGGACCATTGTAGATGTAGCTACAAGTAGCTATTTCTGGTAGATGGAGTCAGCCTTTACAGCACACTGCTGGCATATTGCCTATCCAGACACTTCACTTGACAAAATAATACATTTTAGTGGCCGAGGCTTTCTAGGCATGGGGCTTGCACTAATGACATAGAACCGGAAAACAATACCAACGATAACACTGTATCAGAAACCCAAATCACATTTGAAAATTTTAACTGCCTTGGACCAGCCAAACTGATGGCCCAGTACATCCATCCTATCCTGAATCCCCCCAATGTAGCGTTGATTATTGATGAACCCCCTTACGAACATGCTCCTCCCGCTTCAAAAGCTTGTTACCGTCTACTTGCTCCCTAAACTCCTCCAGGTCCAAGGGCACTGTGGGCAGCCAGTCAGGCCCAAGGGTACTCTCCACAGCTATGGAATGGAGCACCCGTATAGATGCCTCCTTATGGTCCGTACAGGCCCAGTGAAGAACGAAGTACCATGCCTGACGATAGTCGACTGAAGGGACAACCAACGAGCCCCTGCCAAAGAGCGCTTTGAAGTTCGCGGTATGTCCGTTGACGGAAGCGATATAAACTGCCGATTGCCATTCATCATAAACTGACAACTTTTCGGAGGCTGATGGTGCGGCAGGGACGGCTTCCAGTAGCTTCCGTATCTGGTCAGGGGCATTGCGTCTGCTCATGTATTGGAACAATAGCCGCCAGATTCGGAAATCTGGTTTTGTATCCACGAGTTCGGTCGCACGTTGCAGGTACTTCTGAGCAACAGGGTGAAACCTTTGCGATACCAGTTCTTCCAGGGCAGTTCGTAAAGCTCCGTCGTGGAGTTGGGCTTTCCGAGAAAAGATATGCAGCCATGAGGGGTTGGGTAGGTAGGACAGAAGTATCTGGAGCTGAGGATCTCTCTGGTAGTCTCTGAGGGTGCTGAAGCACGCTTCCATGACGATGGCACCTCCTTCGTTCTCGGATGTGAATTCTAGGACGGTCTCGAGGAACTGTTGCAGCATCTTCTCGGAGCCTTGAGTAGCAGCCAGGGGGATACATGAGAGTGCAGGCTGCAAGTTTGGCTTCATAGCGTACAAGGCAAGCTCCATCCATTGGATATTGCCGCTCCTGATAGCATGGGGAAGGGCGCGTAATGGGTAGTACTGGCCGTCACGCTGGTAGAGGATGGACTGTATGAAGGAGAAGGTGCAGGATGTCTTTCGGAGGGTTGCCAATGACGGCAGATCCAGATAACCGGCAACGATAACCTTCAGCTCTAGAGGGAGCGCCTGTATTGACGATAGAGACATGATCAGATATTGCTTGATGATGAAGGGGTTGAATCGCCACGGGGAGCCTGAAAACGGGGCTCGATGGGCAGTAAGACTGGCCGATGACTTATGTACTAGTTTCCAGTAGTTGTGTCTCCTACGGCCTGCTTCCCTATGTGGCCATTGACGCAGGGCTCGATTCCCCGTTTAGGAGTGGTCAGTAAACAGGAGAGACAGGCCGTTGCATCCCAGGGCATTCCAACACCACAACAATGCATAGCATGCCGTCTTCGGAGTTCCGTAACCTACAGGCTGCGATGTACCTTCCGGAAAGAGCCAATGTTAGCGGGTCGAGAGAAAGGGTCGGGTATTCTGGCCACCAGCATGTACCCGGCTCGCTTCACCAACATCATCTATATGACGAATGGGTGTGAGGACAAGACCCACAAATCACACCATCCTGCTCCTCGGGATGACTGTATTGGATGATGGAGATGGTTTTTACATCCTGGAAAAGGGACCCTGCATGTGATTATCGCCATCATAGGCAGACACCACAACCTTGGCGTCATGTCTGTGACAAGCCAGAGCATGCTGTGCAGAAGCGAATACGACGGGTACAAAAACATGATAGAAATCGTGCGATGAATTCATGAGTATGTACACCTAGCATCGCTGTCTTCGCAGGTGGCGTCCAATGACATCTGCCTTCTTTGCCCGTGCCAGGGGGCATGTAATGGTATAAACAGGGGCACACGGTCTTCGGGGAGGGCGGGACTGTCGTCCGCACCGGCATGGGAGGATGGCACACTGTAGCGGCCGTCTCTGCAGAATACCAACTGGTGTTCGAGCCTCCCATCTGTGAAGAAACCGGATAGGATTAGGAGTCTGCCGCTATCAGTGACCAAACCCCTGCGCTGGCGGCCGGGGAAAGGAAGCCCCTCGCTGGGCCTGATGTGAATTAAATTGACAGAAAATGGCAGATGACGTAGCTTGTCTGGAATACCGTTTCAAGGAAGTGTCCTGTCAATAGCCAGATGCGAAGGCTCTGTGTTGTGACCAGCCCGTCGGCTGCGGGCGCCGATTGGGACCAACAAGAGACGCCAACAACATACACCACGCATTGCGGGCGCCAATGCTGACCCTCCTTTCAAGGGCCTTGACTTTTCGGTAGCCGGGCACTCATTCTAGCCACTTGTTTTTCCTGACTTGAAGTCATCTAGCACACTTTTCAGGGCTGGCTTAGGTGTGAGAGCTACATAACTAGGTCTATCAGGGCAGACTCCGGGGTGTCTTGGTGGCTACTACCGCTAATAGTCCACTCTCCTTACCCTGAGAAGTTAGAAAATGAATAATATGGGCAGTTTTCAAACTTTCCTCTTCGGTCCCTGGTAGTTGAATGTCTGCTAGTAACCATGATTCTGACGGCCTTGGTGCAAACTGGACTTGCTGCTGGAAAGGTGGTCTAGTTGTAGGTTACTCAAAAAGCTCGGCAAATTGATATTACTAAATTGCCTCTGAAGTGTGTTTCACCATTTCTCCTAGAACTGTCGAATCAAGGTTGGCAGTTTGGCTTCTCCTGAAGGAACTCAAAGATCGTCGAGGGTAGTGGTTATCTAAATAAAAGAAATCATCCAACCTCGGAGCCGCGGTCTCTAATCAGTTGGGAGGGAAATCCGACTCGACGAGCGATATCAAAGACACCAGAGAGTACTTTTAGAAGTGATGATAAGGTTGAGTCCTGTATTTTAAATTAAAGAATAGTGGAAAGACACATCAAGCTGTCACTAGTGGTGTCGCCTGGGAGTAGCGAGCAACGATGCGTACTGGAAGCCCTTCCGCCTTCCCTCCGTGACCTAGAATAAGTGCGATATTTCTCAATATCAGGATTAACGAGTGTCTCTTGCAAAAGAATGGGTGGAAACCCTCAATTTAAGCCACCAAGCTAATCTGTTGTCCGACATGTGTCGCCATTGGAAAAGACTTATTTTGTTCAAGTCGGTGGAGGGAACCCATAGTTAGCACTGGGAGCCGCGGTAGTGTACCCAGAACCCCCGTCAGGCATTGTATTACAGCTCCTGGAACCTCTGATTACTGTGTTACTTGGGGTAGTGTGGCTTCGAAGGGAAGGAGACATCTGCTACTCTGAACTGGCTGTTAAAAGGGTTTGCAGCGTCTCTTACGCTTGTTATTCCGTGCTTCTCTTAGCAAGCAGAGTACACCCTGGTTATTAAGGATGAAGAAAGTGGAAATCTATGAGAAATTTAGGTATGTAATGGCATGGGTACTGACTTGGTAACCTGTAAGTTTCCTTCTTTGGAAGAGACGGCTTGGAGAGCCGCCCTCGATAGGTTTCCTATCTTGGTATCATAACCTGTCTTTTACTAGAGTCCAACTCTGTGCTTGTAAGCATGCCATTTCGGGAAATCGCCGTTTTCGTCACTTGCCTTATAGGGAAAGTGGGAAGAGGGGAGACCACGTAACGGCATCTCCCCACAGAGAGACTAAGGCGTAAGCTCACTGATGCCGCTCCAAGCACTGTCATGGCAGACATCCTGCAGCTCTTTGCTTTATCCTTTCTTGTGGTCCGACTAACCTGGATAAGGAACAGGCAGAGCTCACTTCTTCGGCAGCCGATAGTTTAGTCTCGCTACTCGAAATGACTAGTCTTATTTCCCCCTAATTCGCTCTACAGGCTCGGCTTATATATATCAGCTATAATTAAGCCCATTATTATAGACCAAGACTACACACGAGTTCGGCATCGGTGCTATCCTAATCTTCCCCCTTAATAGAGGGGCAAGTGTACGATATTAGTAGTTAGGTATTTTTTACAACTTCTACTAGCACGGTACCTGTTAGAAACTCTCCTCAATTTTTCGTCGTAAATTAGGTATACTTCCGAAACAATCGCTAGTGTCCCAGCTCAGCTTAACATACACTAATCTCATAATCTACTAACGTTAACACCTAAAGACAACGCCCCATAGTACTCTCGAATCTTAAAAGGGACTGAAGGAAAAAAAAGCTTCTATTATGAACGCTAATAGATAAAACTAGGTATCGTAAGAGGAACCGTCCTATACCGGTCTTATTTTAATAGAGTAGTAATAAGATGCTTATATAGCAGATCAAGTAGAAGTTTTCTACAGGACGCCCATAGAGTCCGCGGGAGAACGTCGTCGCTTCTAGGTATAAAATTAGGTACAACGGCGTTAGGGCCCTTCTAGTTAAATAAGCTATTAAGACCTCCCGTGCTGCATTCATAGAATCCAGGTGCCCACCGTCTCGAGAAAAGATAAGGACCAAGCGGCGTGGGTGGAGGTAAGGCTCAGCCTATTGCACTAAGACCCTTTCGTTCCCTCGTAGGGAAAGAAGTAACCCTAATAGAATAACATCAGCTCGGTTTGTATAACTACCGCTAAAAAAAATAAGTAGTCATAGCCTACTTCGATAAATTACCATATTAAATACGCACGAAAAGGGATTATGTTTTTATACTATTCAGCTAGCTTTTAATCAGGATACAGAGGCTGTTCGCTTCTCCGCCTAAGTTACTCCAAGGGCTTGCCCTAAACTAAAGACTAGTCTTAGCGGCCTACGTCGCAAACGAGCCCTACTCATGGCACGGGCCACAGTGGGTGACACCCATTGTGGCCCGTGCGGGTATTAGCGCGACTCTTTCGTAGGCGAGGGTTCGTATGACGAACGCGAGGCACCCGACTGAAGTAGCCTTTCTACCGCAGTGAACGGCGTGTTAAAAGCCCACCGATGGGTGCGAAACGTAGGACGACGCGCTACTTTACCCCACTGGACCCTACCCCCGCTGCGTCGCGGTCTCGCGCGTGTTGTCCACTCGAGCGACCTTTCCGTCGCCAAAACCATCCGTGACCCAACGAGCGCTCCCACCGTGCGAGGGCCGACGCGCGCGGTATCGCCACTCTACGTGTTGCTTCGACCTCGCGCCGCACCACCCTGCTATCGTCGGTCGACCTGGGCCCCCGCCTCACCCGAGCTTGTGCATGCTATGCCGCCGTGCTCTTAGAACCCCCTCCGGCCTTCCGCGCCCGCCAGGGGATGAACACATTTTACGATCTATTGACGCGCCGGCAGGATGCTGACTTCCTCGACGCCCCATCGAACACGCGCTTGCCCCCGGCAGCCTTATTCCAGCGCGGCCTGTTCCGTTCAGTTCGTCCCTGTCACAATCTCTACTACGACAAGAATTTATACAATACGGCGGCCTACAGTGTTGCGTGGATTACGTGATAGCAGGGGCCACGTAGTTCTGCCCCAGTGAATGAAGACCCATGGTCTAGTGCCCACGAACCTTGCCCTCTTCACATGTCTCAACAATGGCAGACGATACTCCTATTCATCTTGATGTGCGTCAGTGCTGTGGTATCTGCAGCCATGGGATCTATAGTAACGAAAGTTTCATTGCGTGTCAGCCGGATCAGATTCCGAGAATGATGTTTATCTGAACGGCAGAAGTGTACCGCGACAAGACCACATTCCAAACCCTTGTCTCCAGGCTGCCAGACTATGGTCCTTGCTTTCGCTGTGTGGATGGTAAACGATACTGTCGATACTTGGACTGCGGTCGTTCTCATACCGCCCATTACCTATGCGGGAAGTTTATTACAGCCATCATATGCCTTGATGCGACATACTCAGTGCTTTCGTGGCTTGCCCCACCGATTGCTTCTGAGCCCAATCACGGCTAAACTATAATCTTTCCTATCACTGCTGTAAAGCAAAAGAAACGCACCGATTGTGGCGGCATCTAGACCGCTCTTCTATCGAGGAGGTATGCCTTCTCATTGACCTATCAGGCATACAACTAAATCGCGACGTGTCCGATATCGGGTCCTCGTACTCTAAAAGCGGAGAATTGAAGAACTATCGTTTTGGAGCCCATACGGGTCAGTTCGAAAGTGGCTTCTGCCAGTATACATTGGCTGCTCGTGTTGCAACTCCTACAATCTGTAGCCAGCTTCGAGTACACAGCTAACGTTCATGGGATGTCTAGTACATGGTCTTGAACATGGTGGTGAAGGCTTCCGGACCAGGGAATGCATTTTCTGATATGCAAGACCATGAGATAAGCGGTGTGACTTTCGTGCTCTATGAGTCAGGTAGGCCTTTATCAGTACGAAATGGGCTGCTTAGATGGCTTGCTAGGCATGCGAAGCCAATGCTGCTTCATGCACACTAGTACGTACACCGCCCTCTGCCACCACTTCACATGGAGTAGCTAGATAAGAGATAATCGTAGGTTATAGCGAGAATTATGTACCAGGTCAGTATCCTACGCTTCAGTGACAGCGTGTATTTCACTCGACTACATATTACCCGAACTTGCCCTACTTGAAGCAGATATAGCCAAACGATTGAATCCTATCGATTCGAGTGCAGCCACCCGTTCTCAGCGACTCCTTGGATTGCCAGAATCAATGGTACCTAAGAATCCACCACCTGATGAACGTGTGGTTTATTTGGCCTTGAAACATGTCTTTAAGGGCGCCAATGCTGAAGTTCGAAAGAGCAAAGCTATCAACAAACTTATCAAACAGCATCAAAAACAAGAGGATGTAGCAGATTTGTTTCAACAACATGACTTTGATGTTATCTGCAACGTAGCACGGACGTTGTTGGCTGACGACATCTTTGCTTCTACCATCAAAGCCAAGGCCAGGTTCCCTGAACTTTTCGACCTATCACCCACCCAAAGCGCGGAAAGAGCGGCCTCGGAAAATGAAGCTGCCAAAAATGAAGCGAATGCGATCGAGGACGCCGCACTGGGCCGGTGGAAAACGACCCAAGTCGCTGATCGGGAGAATGCGCCCGGGATGGCAGGTAGGTGATCCTTTCCAAAATCACAGCCTTTGCTTAACGCTGTATACAGCCAAAGACACGCAACCAGAGCATCTTTCTTCAATACCCATAACCCAGGCACCACTGAACCCAGAGTTCATCGCGGAAACACGACCCGAGGTGCCATCATTGCAGCGTCTTCCTTCAATACCTCCTCTTTCACCAGTCTACCTGCCTTTTGGAACCCAGCATCGGCTTTTCGTGCACCTCCAGGCTTTATTGGAGGCAGCTTGCTACGAATTCGGGCACAAAGAAATGCCGCAAACCTTACAGCATAACGGGTGGGAATGCGCGGAAGCGGCAGAGCTCAACCGTTGGACCGAGGAGTTCCTAAGAAGAAAGGGGGAATTTCCCAATGCCCAGCTGGTAAAACGGCCTCTCGAGGAGCTTTTCAGATCCATTGCCAGTATTAGGCACACAGCTGTTCATCGGATACGGGTGAGCACGAAGCGCATTGGAGATTTTCTTCTCGATGCTGAGACTCTGGCTCTACTGTTGGGGCAAACCCGCTACACGGACAAGATTGCAAAGTTGCGACGCGAAATTCAGACGACCATGGAAGAGCTACAAGGAAACAGACACCTTTTACGCTCAAAGCTTGATGAGACACTGCGGGGGATAGCAGCCCAGCGTGCTGAATTGAGCCGGTTGGAGGAGGCAGCCATCGCCGAAACGGAGAATGAGGATTGGGAGTACCAGAAACTGGCCGGGTTAAGTGTACAAGAGGCCATAGAGCCCTCCGAAGCCTCTTTTTCGACTGCCATCGACACAGAAAAGGAAAATACCCTGGGGATTGAAGAGACGGATAGTGAGCCCGGAGATGACCAGCAAGAAGATGACTGGGTTGAGAGTGTTCGTGGCGAATAGAAGCAAAACGGTCTGGAACAAATCTTTTTTTCCTTCTTTAAGTTACTATTGCTATGATTTAGGTCTTGTATATTGAGGACGATTTCAGTTCCCTATCAGGAGAAGCTACGTCGTGAGTTTATGTTGCCTAGATATAATGATGTTCATCTAACGATAAGATAACACTCATCTAGGTACAGATAACTGCCTTTAATAAAGCTTTAGACGTTTGCATCCTGTTTTGACTAAATTGTGTGTACGTAACCAGATAATTGATTTATATGCTGAAAGGCCCCCCTTGAACATCGTAATAGAACGTTCGCCTGTCTGCTCCTGATGTGCTTGCATGACCCTCAGGACCTTATGGGCCAGGTTGGCGACCCTGCTACCGGTCGTACGTCTGCGGCGATAACTCAATACCCGCAGTATTATCGGCACGTAAGAGTTAACCATCGTACCTCGCCTCCGTGTTCTGTATCTGAAGGTAATCACTCCGTCGATCCAACTCGCTGGCGCGGTTGCATCTTAGGATAGTTTCGAGAAAATGCCGCAGCAACGCCTCAGAACAGCGGGTAGCGATAAGGTCGATCCATACGAAAACGGGCTCCGATTTTGACCTGATAGCATCCTACACGGAGGCTGTCTCTTAGATACAGTCGATTCTTATCGCAAGGGGTAGGCTGTGCAATGAGTGGCGCTGGCCATTTCATTAGTAAACGATGGGCTGTACAAATGAGAGGGTCCAAGAGGTCTTTCGGAGCGCCACTAAGGAGGAGAAACCCATGTAGCCAGAATGATAAGCTTCAGCTCTGGGAGGAGTGTTTGTATCGAGGAAGACATGATCAGACGTTGATTATGGGTCAAGGGGTGGACGGCGATTGGGCACAGAGCACGCTGGGATTTTTATATGCAGTAGCACCGCCTGCTTTCATGTATCATGTTCGGTAATCTCTCCTTCTAGGAAGATACTTCACCCAAACTCGGAAGACAGGCTCATGTTCCCCGCCAATAAGAGCAAGATGCAAAAGAGGAACAAGAGAGGGAATCTCAGGGTGGCATACCACACAGTCATGCATCGTACGCTGGCCTGGGAGCGGTCCAGTCATGTGAGCTGGGACATCCCCCCTCCGGGGAAAGAGACGGTGTCAGTTGAAGCGAGACGAAGAGATAATCGTCTCCAGTGACAGCCCACATTCCGTTCGCTGTAGCATCATGTGTGTGAGGCACTAGGAGACTGCATGGCCCCTGTACCACAACATCATCTGTCCACCTTACGAAATCGTCGTATTGGGCAGTAAAAACCATCATGGCACACTACAGAAGGGTCTAGGCGCTTCATCACCACCATCACGGGAGTACGTCGCCGCCTGTCCGTCCTGCCCGCAGTGGCCCGACACAGGTCGTACAGAAGCGAATACGAGCGCACACCCTTATCTGCAATATGCGAGACGAATACAGAGGGCTCCAAATGTAACCGCCTCCGCAGATGAGGTCCAATAGGAACTACCCCGTTTGTCCATGCCAGGGGTCATACAGTGGTGTAACCAGTAGCGCGATCACCTGCGGGGAGGGCGGGACTGCTTCCCGCATAGCTATTAAACAATTTACATAGGAGGCCCCTGCCGTAATACCAAGGCATGGACGGATATCCTTGCTGTAAAAGAACCAGGCCATGGTAGGGTATACGTCGCGATTAATATTATCCCCGGCGCAGGCGGCCCAGAAAAGCAAGAACCTCATCAGTTCCATTACAGACTAAGTTGACAGTACCGCACAAGCTGCCCAGCTTCAGATCAGGATACGTTTTGCAAGGGACGGCGTGCCGGTGACTTGCTGCGAGGCCTGTCACAGTCATCTCGCTACTGGCTTGAATGTTCTCTAGGGCCATAGTCCCCGCCGGCCATTCGTATCCCCAAATGCCCACCCTGGTACTCGCAGCTTTACTGGTCGTTAAAATAACTTTTTCTACCAGAATGACGTTCTATGCAATGATTCACAGCATGTCTCATTGTATAGATCGGCCGATTAGGTAGCATCGGACCAGGACCTATCTGCTATTAGATACGGTTCACGTCGCGCGTTGATTCGCTATTTACGACCAGTTCGTAGCCTGTCACCTCCATTTTTCCACCGCGCACGAGTAGTACTTTGGTCGGCTGTAGCTCTAGGGCAGCTACAGGTTGCGGCTTTGATTCATCCTCCGTATTGGTTCTTTAGATTGTTTCCGGGCACTCCCTGTCTCGTTTTTGGACTGATGTGAAGTACAAAAAGTTTCTACCGGATGTTTTGGCTATGATACATCGCGTTCTTCTAATCATAAATTTGATCAGTTCCTATGTATGCCCGTCTAGGATGCCCAGGTTACATCAGTGAGACCACCAGCCAATGCCCGCAGAATAAGGGAGCAAGGATAGGCCACCTCCCCCTTGCCGCCCCTCGATAGCTTGATACAAGCTGCGAGCTAGGTAGAAGGAGCGTTACCAATCGGCGTCATCCCCGTGTACGAAGGCACCCCTGGCATTATAACCCCTCGAAGCCAAGTTACTTTGAACACCTCTCCGATACGTTCTCGCTCAGAGTCTCCGGTAGGACGGTCTGCTGTCCGATTGGACTAAACCCCAAGGTGCATGTGATCAACATGCAAGGTATGTGTCGAGTCGTCACATAACCTCTTCGTCATGTGCCCAGCCCCTCTGATAACACGCATTCAGTGTGACGTTGGATGCAGAAAGATCCTCGGGTTTGAAACGAGCGAATAGCTGAGGCCGTTAGGGTCAAATCTGCTGTTCGCGGATGACGCTTCCGACTTCCCGGCGGTACTCTGGTCAGTTTACATGGGACCCCCAGCTCAACTCACTACTCATTTTATGTAACAATTTTGATAATGGTCGTAACTTTATCGAGTGTGCCTCGGGGCTGCGAGCAAAACAGGTATAAAGAGACCTGTAGAACTATCCTCATTGAAATTTCCTGCAACCGAATAACCTTTTCCATCCACACTACCTCTCCTATCCAGACTACTATCACTCATCGCTTGATCCATCACACCCGCTCAACGTCAGGGCTACAACAACACGTATACAAGTTCTGAGTCCCTTATCACGATATTTTCATTGCTGACCAATGCGCTAGTATGTGCACCAAAACAGTCGCCATCAAGATCTACACTTGTGGGAATCGCAAGAAGGAGGATGTCAATTTCACATCTTGTGGAAAGCAATCGGAGGCGGGCCACACTGTGACCGAAGTGGAGCTCGGATCTACTCGTATGAGAACAGCTTGTGGCGACTACACTTGTGCCAGGTGTGGATCTTGATGTATACATAAAAACCAGCAACTCTCTAGGCAAGGCTGGCAGAACTTGGGCATGATTCTTTCAGAACGACTGGTGACGGAATATCAAAAGCTCTCAGAGGGATAGTGACGAGAAATCTATATTAAGTCTCAATGGGTACGACAATATTCGGTTCAACCATGTGTTAAGCCCGTTGAAAATCAAGCCAGAAGACTCGTGTGGTGTACCTAGCCATCCAGGTAGACAGGAGGTTACGCCGGGACACACATATCTGATTGATCTCTTAGAATAATAATAATAACTTGCCGCTAAGATTCCCTGTAAGCGCACCACTCACCTGCATACACCACTCATGTGATACCTACGTTACTGCTGATGGGCAAAACGTGCGAAAGGTCAGGTCTGAGGCCGCCACTTAGACAATAGCCCCACCACTTCTGCGCACGGACATATCGTCCCAATCTTAGAGACGTATTTAAATGGGGAACCCTTTCCTACTATGCCTTGTGTCATTTATTCCGCCTTCTTACCTTTCAAACCCAGCAACCTTACCTTATTCTTTCGATCACAATGACACCAGTCACTACTGATGCCCAAGGCTCAAGTGGTACTGTGAAGACAATTGAGCCAGGCATTGTTGAAAAGAAGCCCTGGGACTTCAAGACCGAGGCATTTCGAACCGATGCGCAGAACTGTTTCGTTGTCGAACAAAAGATTCTGGAGCATCTAGGCCATCACCCTAGGCTTGTTGAGTAAGGCAGCATATCAGACTTGTGTCTATTATTCTAATGGCATATTTTAGGTACCTTGGTCAAGCCCCCGATAGTCTCGCTATTCGGTTACGCCAAGCCACCCACGGCGACCTTCAAGACTACCTTGACCAAAACCCCACTATCGAACAGGACCAGCGCACCAGATGGTGTCAACAAGCCGTGGAAGCTGTCGCCTTTATCCACAGTCGCGGCGTTCTTCACTGTGACTTGCGTCCCGGCAATCTTCTCGTGGACGAAACAAGCGAAGGTTCTCTCGAATTGCGACTCTGTGACTTTGGAGGCTCCGTTTGTGAGTCTCTGGAGCTTAACGGCAAGGGATTACCCAGCATTCCATTCTATGACCCAGCGTTAGGGTTCGATGCATCGGCTACTCTCGACATTTTCAGCCTCGGATCTGTCCTCTACACTATTCTCACGAGTCGCTGGCCCTTCCGAGATGTGCCTGGTCGTCCCTTGACTTCGGCGGAGAGAGACGCATATGAGAAGACGGTGGAGGGGCGCTTGTGCCGAAACGTGTTTCCTTCCTTGGCGGGTTTACGAGAGAAGGATGCGATTGTAAAATGCTGGACGCAGCAGTACCAGTGTGCACAGCAGCTATTGGATGACCTTGTTGCTTTGGAATTTTAAGCAGATACCAGTAGGGATGGAAAATTATCCTTACAGTCATTCCACACAGGCTAGGGTAGCGATGATGGCAGAGCAGAGAACGGCGAAGCCTCGCAGTCCGTGAGTTGCGATTCCCAACACTGGGCTGTGACCATGAAGCCCTAGCCGGAGGTGTACTTGATAACTCCGTGGAAGGGCACGACACAGGTACCGTACTTCCCCCGTACGCGTCCTCGGGTGGGTCAGGAAGAGCGGATCGGTTAGGCGTCTTACAGTGTATGGTGGATTGCCCAGACCAGGCAGCGAGCATCGCATCCACTACCAACAGCCACGGAACCTTGTGTAACTACCTGCTCGTTCTCAAGGAACATACATCGTGGTGCCGCTGCAAGCGGAGCCTTAAGGCGTCACCTCGGAAGGAGGCGTGTCCTTAGAAAACGAACAAGAGTACACTTTTGCTCAGTGGCAAGGGTAGTGGCAGGGTAACATCCGCTTCGTTGTTCTCGGTGCGGCTCTAGACGGGAGGTAAGGTGTCGCGCCCCGACGCGTCCGCCTGGCGCGTGCGGGCAGTGGGCGGGCAATGTCTGAGCCCCCGGTTGGTGGATTCGTGTACCTGCCTCCACTCACCCCGCCTTCCTGTACCTTCAGAAACCAGCTCCCACATGCAATAGCGCCTTGCACAGCTCGTTCCAGGCCTTGTCCTCGCCGCACGGCAATACAAAGAGTCTCCACGGCCTACGGGCACAATTGTATCGTAGTGCTAAGCTTTCGGATAGGTGGGTAGTAGTAATCGGCGGCGAGTCTCTCGTCCTCTTGAGGACCAGGAAGGAAGCAGCGGATCTGTGGGCGATTATCTGGCTCAAAGGCTGACTTGCGGTGCCTTCCGTAGCGTGGCCTCGTGCTGGGATGGTATACTGTGGGCAAAACATCGGAGGCTGCTCGCTAGAAGAAGCTAGCCAAATGTACCTTAACCGCAGGAGGCAGCTGTCTTCGTCGAGCTACGATGCCTTGATGATGTGCTGCGGCGGGTGGCTCAGCGGCCTGGGACTTGAGGCTATACACATATTGGCCCGAGCCCCGGCTGAACGTGCATGGGGTGCTCATGTATTGCTCCAAGCTGGAACCCACCACAGAGACCCAGTACCTACTCGAATCTTGGGCTGAGGCGATGATGAGGCAACCGATGGAACTCAGACGCGTTGCCATAATCTCGGGACTGGATGCATACAGGCACTGACTGAGAATTTGCCAGACGCCCCAGAGGCTTCGTTTCATGCATACCAGGCCATCAACGCCGCCAGTTGAACAACCAATTCGTAGAGTAAGCAGTACCTGCTTGGTACCGAAGTATCTCAAGGAACGAGGAAATCATAGGACAGCAACGTAAAATTTAGGAGAAAAGGAGAATGAGAAGGTTTCCATTGGGGCAGACAGGTCACAACGAGCCGTCAAGCTCCGACCTCCCTTGATAAAAGTACGTCTTGGATACCATCGCGGCCATTCAAGCCCCAGGCTAGTCCGCCACAGCGGCTGCGTGCTCATCTGCGTTGGTTGTCTCTGGACAGAAACATGTGTTCTTCGATATAACTAAAGAGTTCGATAATAATAGGAGCGAGACTAAGCGTACAGAGCTAGCAAGTGGAAAACGCTGGTTTTGGTCCCATTCGGCCTGAAATGATCTACTTGTAGCAATATCATGTCTGGTAAATGGTTGCGGGGTGAGCACAAAAGTGAGGGCGATTTTGGTCCAGCCTGTAAAGACCTATGAAATCATCTTGTGAGCTTCCCTCTTTTGTGCTTTCGGTACTTCTGTCACGGGACAAGATCCTGAAGGTCTTAGGGGACTGGTAAGGTTGGGTTAAGATACGAGAACTAGCACTGCAGAAGGAAGGAAGGAAAGTCTATTGAAGTGGGAGGCAGGACCCCTACTGATCCCCCGTCCCTCCCATAGGCCCATGGCTGCCTGAAGAACCTCCTTTATGGAGGCCTTTGTGATATCGGTGCCTATCCCCTTTGTCTTGTCCCTTTGTTCCCAACACCAGGCCCTTCCGTCACCTTCCAGGATCTGCTCTGACCTTCCAGGTCTGTCTTTCTTTGTCCTGCCGTAACAGCTTCTACGAAGTTCGAAGGTTGTAAGTTATCATAAGGAGAGGTTAGGCAGACAAGTAAACTCCGCTGGAAATGGATATTTTGGTGAGGCCTTCTTAGGAACCATATTAATCTGGGAGCTGCCTGGTGTAAGTAATGCTTTTTTGGAATCTTACCCGGCAGTCGAAGGACTTCCAGATGAACACAAAAATACAGAGAATGAAAAGGACCTGCACAGCATTTTGCCTATTGCAAAAAGATCGTATGGTCGGATTGCCTCGGCTTCAACAAGAGATCAGATAGGTGCTCTGTCGTTATAGAAGAAAAGCGGTTCTAGAACATTATAGATGTTAGAAATAAGAGTCATGGAGCTATCAGAATTATAAGAATGCACAAGGGAAAGCATTAAGCTGGGGTACCCCTCTGCGCGCCAGCCCCTTCACACGCCACACGTCTGGAGTCAGTTTCGCGATGGCATCTAGACCGTCACTCGCTAATATCTCAACAACCATTTAAGTTGAAGCTATCGCGATGGATTCATAAGCATCGCCTTGATCTACTATTTCTTATGAACCATCTCCGATGGACGAAGACCAACTAGTTCTTGCCTTTTACCTCATCGCAGGTGGCCAGTCCATCCGCCAGACTGCCAAACAGTTCAACGTCTCAAAGGACTGGCTGTGGCGCCGTATTGAGGGTATCGACACTCGCGAACAGACCAATAGGAAGCGGCAGATCCTATCTCAAGACCTTGAACAGCAACTAGTCGACTGGGCCTTGCTGCAGGCAAGGCTCGGCTGGGCTCCAACGCACTCTCGCTTTCGCTTCTTTGCGCAAGCCCTTGCCAGGGCGTCTGGACACCCAAAACAGCTCGGATTGCATTGGCACCAGGCCTTCTTTGGCCGGAATCGCAGCGTCAAGTCCGTGACATCCAGCGGAATCGATTTTCTCCGCGCCAACGGCGCCTCACGCGCCAATATCGAGGAGTTTTTCAATCGCCTTGATCACCCCAAGTTGGCGGAGGTGATGCCGGAGGATACATGGAACGTCGACGAGATAGGAAGCATGATTGGCCTTGGAGATAACCCCCTAGTTATCGGACCGGCCGATGTACGCAAGGTCTTCACCATGGACCCTGGCAACCGCGAGTGGGTGACGATCCTGGAGTGCGTGTCAGCTGGAGGTCGCGCGCTGTCGCCGCTGGTCATCTTCAGGGGCGCCGAAGTCCAACAACAATGGTTTTCAAGCCATTTACACGATCCAGACTTCGAAAACTGGCAATTCCACGCCTCGGAGAAGGGCTGGACCAATAATCCAATTGCGTTGAGGTGGTTGAAGGACGTCTTTTTGCCTCAAACAGCGACAACAGGAGACGGATGGAGACACCTTATTCTGGACGGCCATGGCAGCCACGTTACAGACGAATTGATGTTGGCTTGTGTTGAGAACCGGGTCTGGCTCGATTTCCTTCCGGCGCACACTTCGCAAGTCCTTCAGCCTTTAGACCTAGGCTCTTTTTCAGTGTTGAAGAACACCTATCGGAGGACCCTTCGAGAAATCTGCGCCGACAGGTTGACCATGAACCCGAAGAAGCCAGAGTTCCTAGAGGCCTGGAATAAGTCTCGCAAGCTGGCCTTCAAACCTTCCAATATCGCAGCAGGCTGGAAGGCGACCGGCATCTTTCCAAGAGACCGTCCAAGCCCTTGAACAGCAGGCTGGCGCGCAGGAGAGACCAGGACCTGCCAGACCGACCTTCAACGCCAGAAACAAGGCCTCCAGAGGCGGACGCGTTGGCCACGATGTCTGCCATGGTGTTTGCCACACCAGGGAGTTCACGCCAGGTCAACGAAATCGCCAAGCAGCTGCGCAGGCTCGAGCCAGCGTATAGCTTCGCAACGTTCCGCTTATTCGTTCGCAAGCTCGGCAAGGCCCTTGACCAAGCAACAGGCGAAAACACCAGACTCACGATCGAAAGAGACCAACTGGCAGCTGCGCTGGAGCATCAAAAGCCTCAGCGACGTCGTAGAGTGCGTGCGACTGCGCAGGAGCGTTTTGTTGCACTTCGGGACGTCAGACGAGTCAAGAGGGAGATAGGGATCTTGCCTGATGGACCGGACCTTGACTCCGACGGAGAAGGATGGGTAGACCTTGAGGGTTTTGAAGAAGAAACCGATAGTGAGGCAGATGAGTGCATCGTCGTTTCTTAGTTTAAATAACTAGGTGCCAGGATGTCTGGTTAAGGAGATATCCGTCTTTTCGGTGGCCGAAGGCATCGCGAGACGCCCCTGAAACAGGTGGCGCGTGAAGGGGCTGGCGCGCAGAGGGGTACCCCAGCTTACTGAGTTCTTAAAAGGACGAACAATTGGCTGAGTGAAATGGCCTATTCACTCTTCTATACGACGCGTGGATGTGATATCGAGCTATTTGGTGCGCCAGGCGTCTAGTGTAGTGAACGAGGATTGGGTATCTGGATGTTCTGCCCCGAGGACTCGATTGCGTGCTTGTGCGCACTCATCCATCAAGCCAAGGGCCTCAGTAGTATGGCCTTACGACATCCAAGTGTGGGCGAGGTTGTTCATGCTGGTCAGCGTGGAGGGATGGTCCTCTCCCAACACTGTCTTTCTCGTCTCCATCACTTCCACCTCCAGCTTCTCGGCCTCCTCCCATCGGCCTTGCTGTCTGTACGTCGACGCCAGGTTGTCCATGCTGGTGAGCGTGGAGGGATGGTCCGGCCCCAACACCATCTTTCTCCTTTCCATCACTTCCACCTCCAGCTTCTCGGCCTCCTCCCATCGGCCTTGGTTCCCGTACGTCGACGCCAGGTTGGCCATGCTGCTCAGCGTGTCGGGAGAGTCCGGCCCGAGTTTCTCCTTGAGTGTCTCCATCACTTCCACCTGAAGCTTCTCGGCCTCCTCCCATCGGCCTTGGTTCCCGTACGTCGACGCCAGGTTATTCATGCTGGTCAGCGTCGAGGGATGGTCCGGCCCCAACACCGTCTTTCTCGTCTCCATCACTTCCACCTCCAGCTTCTCGGCCTCCTCCCATCGGCCTTGGTTCCCGTACGTCGACGCCAGGTTGGCCATGCTGCTCAGCGTGTCGGGAGAGTCCGGCCCGAGTTTCTCCTTGAGTGTCTCCATCACTTCCACCTGAAGCTTCTCGGCCTCCTCCCATCGGCCTTGGTTCCCGTACGTCGACGCCAGGTTGGCCATGCTGCTCAGCGTGTCGGGAGAGTCCGGCCCGAGTTTCTCCTTGAGTGTCTCCATCACTTCCACCTGAAGCTTCTCGGCCTCCTCCCATCGGCCTTGGTTCCCGTACGTCGACGCCAGGTTAGCCATGCTGCTCAGCGTCGAGGGATGGTCCTCTCCTAATACCGTTGAGCTCGTCTCCATCACTTCCATAAACAGCTTCTCGGCCTCCTCCCATCGGCCTTGCTGTCTGTACGTCGACGCCAGGTTATCCATGCTGGTGAGCGTGGAGGGATGGTCCGGCCCCAACACCATCTTTCTCCTTTCCATCACTTCCACCTCCAGCTTCTCGGCCTCCTTCCATCGGCCTTGGTTCCCGTACGTCGACGCCAGGTTGGCTATGCTGCTTAGCGTGTCGGGAGAGTCCGGCCCCAACACCGTCTTTCTCGTCTCCATCACTTCCACCTCTAGCTTCTCGGCCTTCTTCCATCGGCCTTGGTTCCCGTACGTCGACGCCAGGTTGGCTATGCTGCTTAGCGTGTCGGGAGAGTCCGGCCCCAACACCGTCTTTCTCGTCTCCATCACTTCCACCTCTAGCTTCTCGGCCTTCTTCCATCGGCCTTGGTTCCCGTACGTCGACGCTAGGTTAGCTATGCTGCTTAGCGTCAAGGGAGAGTACGACCCGAGTTTCTTCTTTCGTGTCTTCATCACTTCCACCTGAAGCTTTTCGGCCTCCTCCCATCGGCCTTGGTTCCCGTACGTCGACGCCAGGTTATTCATGCTGGTCAGCGTAGAGGGATGGTCCGGCCCCAACACCGTCTTTTTCGTCTCCATCACTTCCACCTGAAGCTTTTCGGCCTCCTCCCATCGGCCTTGGTTCCCGTACGTCGACGCTAGGTTATCCATGCTGGTCAACGTGTCCGGATGAGAATGCCCGAACTTTTCCCTTTGCTGTAGCATCTGCTGCAGTGCTGTCTCCACCTCGTGAGTCCCCTGCTCTTGAAATGGCTCTCCCAGTTGATCTACAAAGAGCGCGTCACCTGCAAGGACGTCGTTACTGGTTGGGTTGATTCCATCGCCTCTGTTGCTATCGTTGCTAAATGTCGAATCGGTCTCCGTCTTCGATACCTTTTCACTGATGTCGGGTATTTTGTCAAGCTCTGGGTGACTGGAAGAAACTCTCCTCTCATGTGTCTCATCGATAGGGCCTTGGTTGCTCGACTGGCCTTCGGCAATGGAAGATCTGGCGGAGGAAGTACCCTTCGCAGTGCTATGTGCAGACTGTGATGTTTCCATGAAATCTTGGATTGTGCTTCGATCTTCTGGGCCGAGGCTCCCAGTGCTTCCGTGCTCGAGTGAATCATCTTCTTCGTCCTCATACGCAGGCAGAGACTTGAGGGCAAGTGACCTGAGATGTCCTGCTACGTGCGCCTCTATCGTGTCGGGGTTTTCATGGCTGCCACATAGAGGACAGTATTCAAACAGCGGGCCCATAGGTCGAGCACTCTTGTCAGCTAAAAGGTGAAGTTGTGCATCCGTTAGGCTCGTCCGATGCACGGTTCTCATGTGCTGTATGTACTCCTCTCTAGTGTTTCCAAGAAACTCTTCGTGAGACTTAGAGACACATCGCCATCGTGTTATGTGTTCCCGCATATGCTTCAACCACTGGCTGCTATGGTTGTACAGTTTCATAGATGATTCGCACTCTTCAAAAAGACAGACGTAACCGTCAAGGTCTTTTAGTACATGTGAACTGATTCATGTTAGTTAGGGGTTTTTAAATCCAATCAGCCACGTCTTTAACGTACCTCCACTTCTTCTGGTCGGCCACATCTGAAGCTGGAATTGCATAAAAGCAAAAGGGACACATCACCTCTACCACAGCACTAATAGCGAGCTCCAAATCCTGGGTAGGCGTACTCAGGCTTTCCTTGCCACAGCTATTCTCTCGCAGCTGCTTCTGCTTTTTTCTGATTACTCCAATTGGTGCAGGTGGGAAGACAAGGTTTTCGTGGCTGTTGAGTGCAACGGTCTTGGTTCTTGATACCACCGATGGAACCGACGCTTTACGGAACTTGTCAGGCGCCAGTGTCGTTGCACTCCAAGCGATTGCACTCCCACCGATGGCGTTTGGGTTCTGCAACATTGGCTCCCTCGTATTCTGGGGTTTTACTGGGTCTGGAGGTTTGCTTGCTGGCTTCGCTGTGGGCAACTGGGCCTCGGGTTGAGATGGAACGTTCTGCACTGGGATAGGGTTGGTCCCGTACCGCGATCGTCGGTACAGAATGCGCTTCCGTCTCAATACCATCGAGTCTGTCAGTCGTTGCTGGATGTCTTCGCTAGCCGCTGGGAACCCGTCACGGATATAATGGCCGAAAATGCCTCGAACGAAATCCTCGATGTTATTACCGTCCTCATCGCAGATCCCGAATGCTTTGGAAGTAGTCATCTCGGCATCGTGTAGGTCCTTGCTTGCACGGCGGATAGTGTTGGATAGCTTGTATAGGAGGCTGATCTGGTCTGCAATCCGGCAGATAGCTTGCTGAAAGGCTTCGTCGATATCTCCTAGGGTGTCATCATCTCTCTGTGGATGTAAACTCTCCAAAGATGATGTACCTTTAACGACTGTGAAATTAGCGAAGCATCCGCTCAAAGATGCCATCAATGGGTATTAAAGGCAATACATACAAATCTTGATGCGGCAAGAGATTGCGTCCAGAAGAGCGGCGCAGGTATCCTGTACCTCATGGGCCTTTCGGAGGCGATGGTCAAGAGATTTTCGACCCGGCTCGAAGACACACATCGTTCCCGTCCAAACGGAAAATCTGGCTAGTTGATCTTCCACCAGGGAATGCTCTCGAGCGTGTATTAATGCAGCCTGTTGTAGGCATTGTTGAAAGAAGGCGATGCACGTTTGAGCCTCAATTGCAAGTACGGCCATAGTGCTAACGTTTAGAAAGCAGAACGGAATAGATAGTAGTTTCGTAGTCGATTTCCCAATCTTGATGAAATAACACTAAAATCGTCAAAGTCATAATTGTCGCATGATCCAGGTGTTTTCGCCACTGCTGCGGGGTAATTAAATAATCCGACGCCGCGACAAGGCTCTGAATCACGGCGACCGATTGGCTAACGCTCGCAATTTTCCCCTCCCGCAGTCTGACTTTAAACCCTAGAGCATCCAAACAAACAAACCCTGCTTGGTATCTCAGTATCCAGTGCGCCCGCTACAATGGCGACAAGTCGATTGTCTGATCTCCATGAGAGAGCAAACGAGAGTACAAGTTTGATCTACGCGACACTGGGCATCATTCGGGACATGGCTGGTCTTCTGAGGGTCAATGTCAATGGCGAGCTCCGTGACTTCTATACTGACTTGATGGTCTACTGCGTCTTGATCAGGGACCACCTCACCCGAATCGTCAGGGTCGGAACGCGTCTAGCAAACGAGCTTACCGAATCCATCCGCGAACAACTTCGGACGGTCCTGCCCTCAGATGCATCCGTGGAAATCGAACTACGAACGTTAGAAGTCGGATGGGCAGAGGTACGACACAAAGACACTGCCACCCAGGTCGAGTTTATAAGATCTGCTCTTGCTTTTAGCAAGCAACAAGGCCAACGCATGGATTTCATCGATTTTCTCAAACGGTGGGAAAACGAAGTTCGGGTACGGTACCCCGAAGATGAACCCCTGTGGGAATCGGAAAGCTTTGTGCCCAAGAAGAAGTTTGGAAAACCACCACTTGCTGTGGGGGTTGCCGCTCAGGACACCTTCGGAGCTTTAATTGCCTGCCAAAGGTGCAAGTGCTTACCTGCACATGACTTTGGTGCTAGGCTAGGCCTTGGCACATACCGCAGACCCAAGGGCGATTTTAATGATGGAGAGGAGATCAAGTTCGACATGTTCCTCTCCGCCAGGGAAGATTGGCAAGAAGTGCGGGTTCATACGGCCAAAGAAGTAGTTGTCCAGTTCGCCATCGATGGACAAGGGATACCCAGGCAGGCCAAAGCACAAGCCGCGCCAGTTCGGCAATTGTGCGAAACTATCGACAAGGTTCGACGTACCATGGCAACGCACCGCCTCGAGCTTAAGGTCAAGCGGGGCCGACTGTTCAAGGTGAAATCTGAGCGGAGCAATGGCCAGATTAATCTGACCCAGGACCCTGTTACTCTGGAGGGGTTTCTGCAGGGTGGGCCAAGGGCCTTCACAGACAAGACAAAGAGAATCCTCTCGGTGCTGCTCAGCTGTGCTGTCCTACACCTTCAAGACACACCATGGCTACAGTCAACTTGGAGCTCGTCCACCATTCTCTTCTTTCGTACGACGGCCTCGGAGGTCCCTATTAGGCCGTTTCTCCAAACACATCTTTTTGAGCCATCCGGAGATGATTCGAAACCTGACGAGCGGATCCCAAGTTTAGATGGATCGGGTGAAGATGGGTTTGATACCGATTTCGATCCCGATGACGTGCTCGTGCACCCCTTTCCCACCATTGTCGCGCTCGCAGTCACTTTGATGGAGATTCACTTCATGACACCCTTTCCTGATCTCGCCAGTCAGCTCCAGGTTCCTGCTCAAGCAGCTCCGTCGGACTTTTCGAAGTTCCTCCATGCATGTGATGTATTCATCGCCTGCAAGAACGAAATGCCTGAATACGTTCTCCATGCCGTTGACAGCTGTCTGAATCCTAAAGTTTGGCAAGACGAGGACGGCAAAAAGCTTGCCACCCAGAAGCTGAGAAACAAGATATACGACGAGATCGTCGAACCGCTGGAGAATGACCTAAGCTTAGCTTTCAGCTCCATATCGATTGAAACACTGGATCAATTTGCGCAAACATTGGACTTCAGCAGCTGGGCTCAAAGATTACGACATCAGCCAGCTATCGGGAGAGCAGACGTCGCTGTAGATGGTGGTAAGATGTGTTATGATAGGAAACAACCCTGATACGCGCTAACAAGAGATAGCCACCCAAAACATCGTTCGACACGCCACAGCTTCCGAGCCCTCGAAGGTTCCCGCAGTCGCTCTCCCAACGGTACATGGCGGGCTAAAACGGCCTGCCTCACGAGAGCAGTTTGGGATCGCCGTCATCTGCGCGCTGACCCTCGAGGCCAATGCCGTCGACGCCCTGTTCGACCGCTACTGGGACGAGGACGGCCCGCCGTACGATAAGGCCCCCGGCGACCCCAACGCCTACTCCACCGGCGTCATCGGCCGGCACAACGTCGTCCTCGCCCACATGCCCGGCATGGGAAAGGTAAGCGCCGCCGCCGTCGCCGCCCACTGTCGGAACAGTTTCCCCAACATCAGGCTGGCCCTGGTGGTGGGTATCTGCGGGGTCGTTCCGTCGAGCTCGGAAGGCGACGAGAGGGTCCTGGGTGACGTGATTGTCAGCAGCGGTGTCGTTCAGTACGACTTGGGACGGCAGTTCCCCGACCGATTCGAACGCAAAGACACTCTCCTAGACTCACTTGGGCGCCCTAACACGGAGATCTGCAGTTTGCTAGCTAAGCTTAGCGGACGCCGGGATCGGAAACTACTCCAGAAAAAAACAGCCGACTACTTGAACGATATCCAGAAGGAGCCTGACCTCTCCGCTATGTATCCTGGGCTCGCACAAGATATTTTGTTCGATGCAATGTATCGGCACATCGATGATAGAAAGTCGTGCGCCGACTGCGGCTGCAACGGCGTGCTAGTGCAGCGAGACCGCCTTAAGCAGGCCAACCCCCAGCCCACTGTGCACTTCGGCCTGATCGCGTCCGGCGACACGGTGCTCAAGTCGGGCGAGCACCGCGACAGGATCGCCCAGCAGGCCGGCGTCATCGGCTTCGAGATGGAGAGCGCCGGGGTGTGGGACAACTTCCCGTGCGTGGTGATCAAGGCCGCTTGCGACTACGCCGACAGCCACAAGAGCAAGGTGTGGCAGCCGTATGCGGCGGCGACGGCGGCGGCGTGCGCGAAGGCGTTTCTCGACTTTTGGGTCCCTTCGCTCCCAGGTGCGTGAGGTTCCGCCGGAGGCTTCGTGTAGGCTAGGAATTGTATGTACTAAACGACGTAGGCCCACAACCTGCGCGGGACGAGCCTACCGGTCCATGGTGTAAGTGAATAACGGATGCCATTTCGAATACAGCGATTCTGGCCCACTGGTAGTTCTGGTGCTATACATGAAGAACGATCATTTTGGTGGTCGAGCGGCTACCCTAGAAGCGCTACAACGGCGGCCGCACAAGCCTCACTCGCAAGCACGCATCGCGTAATTCGGCCTGGGTGGCATTGGGTGGGTTAGCCTTCGAACCGCGTACACGTCGCTTCTTACTGATCGGTACCAGGAAAACGCAGATCGCGCTCGAGTATGCGTACTGGCTCCGGGAGGAGCATCCAGACATGTCCGTCTTCTGGGTCCACGGCGGCACAGCCGCACGATTCCGCGAGTCCTTCGACTCGATTGCCAGAGAGTGTGAAGTCCCCGGCTATGACGACCCCAAAGCTGACGTGCTGTCACTTGTGAAAGGGTGGCTCGGGAGGAAAGAGCACGGCGGGTGGCTTATGATTATCGACAATGCCGACGACGCCGATATCTTCTTCCCGCGGCCACAGCCTGGTAAGGTCAACGCCAGCCAGGATCAGCTACTAGGGCGCTACATACCGGAGTGCGCCCATGGATCGATCCTTGTTACGACCCGGAACAAGCAAGTAGGTGTAAAGTTTACGAAGGGGAAGCCGCCGGTCGAGATCAAGGCGATGGACGACAACGAATCCGATCAGCTCCTTCGTCCGTACCTAAGCGACGGTAGGGCGACACCGGACGAGCTAGCGACGCTCTCTTCTCGGCTGGAGCACCTCCCACTAGCGCTTGTTCAGGCGGCCGGTTTTATAGAGCAGGAGAGCATCGATGTCGACAGCTATCTGCGACTTCTAGACGAAGGCGACCAGAGTCTCATCGAGCGGCTTAGTGAGGAGTTCGAGCCGGTTGGGCGGGACTCGGACATGCCTCAGGCTGTCGCAGTGACGTGGGTTCTTTCTTTCGAGCAGATCCAGCGCCAGACCCCGTTTGCAGGCGAGCTGCTCTCGCTGATGAGTCTGTTCGACCGGCAGGCCATCCCCCAGGCCTTTCTGTCGGACTTCGCCATGAAGCAACTGGACACAGAGCAACAAGGAGCCGGGCCCGTTATCAAAGCTTTAGGTGTCCTGAAAGCCTTTTCGCTCGTGACGGAGGAGAAGAACCGAGGTGTCGATATGCACCGCCTGGTTCAGCTGATTACCCGGAAATGGCTCGTGGACAAGGGCACGATGGACGAGTTTGCCGGCCAGGCGCTTTGCACGATATCGCACTGCTACCTATATGGCGGGGAATTCAAGAACCAAGTGCAATGCCGGGCCTACCTTCCGCACGCGCAGAAGGTTCTCGAGCAGGTCGGCCGCCAGTCCGAGGAGGAGCAAAAGGCAGAGGCGTCTCTCCTCCACAATGTCGCTGGGCTTTTTTATTTGGAAGGCAAATGGAAGCAGGCGGAGGTATTCTTATTGCGAGCAGAAAAGATCAAAACGGAAGTCTTTGAGGCAGATGATCCCTCAACACTGGCCAGCCTCGGTAACCTGGCGTCGACGTACAGGAAGCAAGGCCGATGGAAGGAGGCCGAGTCGCTAGAGGTGCGGGTGATGGAGACGAGAAAGATGGTATTAGGAGAGGACCATCCCGACACGCTGACCAGCATGGCCAACCTCGCCCACACCTGGATGTCGCAAGGCCTTACTACTAATGCTCTTGACTTGATGGATGAGTGCGCATAAGCACGTAATCGAGTCCTCGGGGCAGAACATCCAGATACCCAATTATCCTTTGACACCTTGCATGATTGGCGAGCTGCATAGTTGTAGTGTCCAGTATTGGCTTCTGGTTTCTTTTGTATTTAAGCATGTTTTTCCCTTCCTCTTTCGCCCATTACTCGTGTCTACCTCTGGTCATCGCGAGGGTCGGTGACGCGGAGGTCGGCGAGGCATCGGTCGACTGTCTGCTGGATGTTGATAATGTTGCCGCTTTGGAGGGATCCTGACACGTTGTACTGGCCGTGGAAATGCGAGCCGTATTGGCTGTCCTGGGTCGGCATGTCGACGATAAAGATTTCAGTCGGAACTGATTGCAAACACCTGAGTATAAAATTCTCGCCGTACTTCTGGAACAAAATACGTACCTTAACTCCAGGATTCACCAGTCTTGTGCCCATCAAACGAGTCAACGGTATGCTACATTGAAGAACCTCAGAAATGTCCGAGTTGAAAACCTGTCTGTGTGAGATCTGGCCTTGGCCACCCGGGCCAGACAGGGCTTATCTTAATGAGCCATCCTAGCTAGACCAGAAACGATTTAGATCAGATGCTTGATCCTGGTGCAGCAGCACCTTGCCGTCAGAGGTAGATGCCCCGTCGCCAAGCGCATACGGCGCCACTTCGATACACTCATTATCAATGAGGAGAATGAAATTTATGAGTACTTTAGGCTTCGATGCAGGTAATTCAAACACTGCTACGATTATCATTTGTCCAGGTATAGCCATCACAGCCGACTTGAGTTAGAATGAGCTTGGGCAGAGAGGAATTCATGGTATGAACGATACAGCTTTGATCCAGGAAGCAGGGACGACTTGGAGCAGGGCAAGCGCCCGTGGCGTTCAGTGGTTCAGCTGCGCGCAGCGCCGTCCCTACGGCAAATTGGGCAGCAGAAAAGCAAGTTATACGGGCGAATGCGATATTGTATGAGCCATGCCCAATAGCCTTCTCGGCTCGTCGAGCTGTTCAGGTCTAACCTATGCAGCCGCATCGGCCAGCTGTCCTCTGGCCATTCCGTTCCGTCTCGTCTCTTTTCCGGCATTGGGGGCCGGGGCCACGTGTGTATCGTAGAGCGCAGCGTATAGCAGTGCACCATATGCTGCGGCCCCTTCTCCTGCCGTCCGTGTGCGTAGGAGGTACACGGGCAGTGCACTTCGGCGTCCCGGTGGTTGTAGCGGTCGTGGTACCACTTGAAGTCGCCATGGGCCGAGAGCACGCCGAGATACTGTCCGAGGACATTTCTCTCCAACGTAAGGGCTTTCGGGCATTTACCCGGGTTGTACTTGATCCTTGCTGTGAGGCAGTGGCTCGGTACGTTCGTGTCCTCGTGCGTCCACCATTTCGTGGCCTGCTTCCTGATCTGTTGTTTGGCTATTGCCTTGATCCCGGCGGCTGTGGGAACGGCGCCGGGGTCCTGGGGCCCTTTCTCCGCACCCGCTTTCGCGAGTTCGTCGGCGGCCTCGTTCCCTGCGATGCCCATGTGTCCCGGGCTCCATTTTATGGTGACCTCGTGGTCTGCTGTAATCTAATGGATGGCTACGAACACCCACTGGGACGTTGTGGGCGCGTCCTTCTGGGCGCTCCAGATCGTGGCTGTGTTATCGATGCAGAGGGTGATAGGGGCGTCGGGGTATAGGTTGGTTGCTTTCTCTAGCCCGCGTAGAGCCCCGAGCGCTTCCGCGTCGTATACCACGCTGCAGGCGTCGTGAGCACCCTGTCCCTCAGCTACCCTCTGCTGTCCCTCGTAGATCACGAAGTCGTATCCGATCCCTTCCTCCGTCCGGGAGCCGTCCGAAAAGACTGTGATGTCCCACGAGGCTCGTTCGTCGAACCAGGTCTTGAAGGCGGCCGCTGAGTCTTCCTTCTTAACCCCTCCCGTGGGGTCGTGTCTCGAGCCTGTAGTAAACCGCGGGGCGTAGAGTAGCGGCCGCTGGGCCGGGGGGGGATAGTGTGGCTGTGTGTTGTAACGTGGTCAGCGCCCTCTGGACTCTGACCTCCTTCCTCGTCGCTGGAAAAATCGACGGTCTCAACCCCTTCTGCCACTCTCCACCGCCTACCCCGTCCGATCTGCAGTTGCCACCGCTGTCACATACTGTGAGACCAAAGGACAGTTGCCCGTTCTGTTCGGCCATGGCATTGCTCTCAACCCTCAGACGGGGCCGCTCTCGCAGAGAATGGCAGTCTGGAATTATATGGATCGCTTACAACGGTTGATGCGACAAGCCTACTGAGAGGGGCAGTTGTGGCCCGTCCAATTCAGGTAGGTCGCCCGTGTCAAAGGACTGCGGTTTGTCGCAGGGCCAGCGCCAGCCGCTATGTCTTGCCCACGCCATTTTGTCCTACCCGAAAATCTTCGACCCAGACAAGGCCCCCAACGCGGTGGACAAGAAGATGGAAGCTTTGACATCACAGTCCATCCGCAAGGGGTTTGTGGGCTGCTTGCTTCTGGTCATTACCCGTCGCCTCGGCACGGTGACGGACTTCAACAAGATCCTGGTGACGTGTGACAGCGATGCGGCCGAATACAGGACACCCAGAGGTTTAGGAGACCAACGAGAGCCATGGCAGCTTCTAAACATATGCGAGCAAAGCAGCGAGAGGAACGCACTGCGATTGAAGTAACTGGGAAGGCCATAACGCGGGGAATTAAACTATGACGGTCCTGCGATACAAGGAGGGAGGTAGGGTGTGGTGTAAGTCTATAAGATGTCTGAATAGACTACTACACTTAACTTGATATGGTCTTTGTCCTACTCAGGTGTATCCAGTCCGAAAGTGTCAAATCAAAACGATTGCCTAATCCAGATTGCATCGATGGCCTGAAGAGGCAACCAAGGAGAACAGGGGCCCAAAACTTCATGAGACGCGGTGGCTTATATTTCCGTGTGATGATTGGCTGGTTAGCATCAGGCAACCATGAGTTGGTAAAGCAGCAGGTGGCCATCTCATGGGCTGCCCACCCATCCCACGCAACGGCTTTTACTCAAAGAGGAAATAAAAGTTCATCGACGATAAAAATACTTTATTATTTTAAAATATTAAAATAATTTTTATATTTTAATTTCTTTTATAAAAGTAAGATTATAAAAAAGAAATTACTATAAAGATAATATATATATATTATATTACTTTTTTATTAAATAATCTTTATAAAATAAGTTATAACTTTTTATAAATTAAATATTCTCTTTGAAATATTTTATAAATAAGTTATAGAAGTTTAAATTAATAATATTACTGAATAAATTTTTAAGAAACTTTTATTATTAAATAATATATTAATAAATTTAAAATAAAATACTTTTTAAATAAGAATTACTAAATAAGGTTTTATCAAAAAATAATAAATAGCTTTTATATTATTTTCATATTCATTTACTTTAAATAAAAGAAACTATATAAGTTAACTTTCTTTTAGTATTAATAATTTAAATTTGTAAAAGATATAAATCGGTTTAAAATTTATATTCTTTTTTTTACTTTATAAAAAGCTTAAAAATTAAATATAAAAATCATTATATCTCTTTTAAAATTTTAGTATAAATAATACTACTCTTAAAATAAATTTAAAATATATATGAAAAGAAAAGTAAAAAGATAATATTTTAATTACTTATGTATTTAATAAATAAAGTTAATATATCGTTTATCTTTATATAATAGATATTAAAGAAGTAAAATTCTTTTATAAAAAAGGTTATTATAAATTTAAACTTATTAATATAAGAAAAAGAAATAAGCGCTTTATTTTATATTTTCTTTTATAATAAGAATATTCCAACTTTTAAGATTAAAATAAAAGCTAAGACTTTTTAATTATTTATAATCTTGAAAATAAATAAAATAAAGAAGTTATAAAATTTAGTTTTATATTTTACTTTATTTACTATATATTTTAAATAAGTAACTCAAACCTATTTTAATAAAATATATAAAATTAATATATTATTAAATTATCTTTATAGAAAGTAAAAAGAGTTTCTTTTTAATATTTTTATGTAGTAAATATAAATAAAGTAAAATATTATAGTTTTTTTCTTATAAAGGAATTTAATAAATAATTTATATAATTTTAAAATAAAGTTTTATAATTACATATTAAAAATTTAAAAAGTGTTTTTAATAATAAATTAATATATATATATATAAATAAAGTAATATTTCATTTTAAATTATAAATTTCTATATGAATTATTATTTTTTGTAGAAAGTAATTTAAAATATAAATAAATGAAGTAATAATGTTTTCTCTTTTTAATATAATAATATATACTATAAAAGTTTCAAAAAGCTATATATTTTCATTATAATATAAATAAGTTTCTTTAAGTTAAAATAAAGAATAAAAATACATTAAGTATAATTCTTATACTTTTATTATAACTATTTATAATATAAAAAAATATTAAAAACTTATATAATATAATATAAAGTGTGTTAAGAATAATACGTTCTTATTATAAAAATATTGTAAAGCTTACTTAATTAAAAATTAACTTTTAAAACATTATAATAAATAGTTAATTATTAATAATAACGGTGTATTTAGATAATTATATAAAGGAATTACTTATATATAGAATAATAAAATATAGAATTATATTAAGGATAAAGATAAGAAAAAAAGATTTATAATAAATCTCTATAAAGGAAAGTAGTTTAATAATATTAATATATAATTTTATTATAAAATATGAACTTTTAAAAAAGTAACTATATTAGTAAAAGAAGTATAAAAATATTATAATATTAAAATAAAAATAAAGTAGAATTAAAAACCTTTTATTAATATATTTCTTATAAAAGAACTTAAACTTAACTTCTAACTTCTTTTTCTCTTTCTTTAATTATTCCTTTTTTTAGATTTATTAAAACCCTTTTTAATTTTAATAAAAACTTTTAAATTTTAATAAAAGTATAACGTTTTAAATTATAATACTTCTAATATATTAAAAAACTAAATATAAAATATATAAATATTTTATTAAAAAGTTTAATTTTATAATATTTTAATTAAATATTATTAATTTTCTTAAATAATATAATTATATTTTGTAATTTTCATATAGTTTATTAAGAAAGTTAAAGTTATTTAATTTATTTATACTTTTTTATAAAGATTTAAATTACTTAAAGTTATAATTTCTTTTATTGAAAGTATATTAAATATAAATTTAAGTAATAATAAAACCTTATAAAAAGTTAAAATTAAGATATAAAACTTATTTTTTTTAAAAAAACTAATAAATTAAATAATAATTTAATTTATATTTTTAAAATATAACCTTTTTACTTTTTTAAATAAATTAATAAAAAAGGTTTTTATATTGTTATAAAAAGCTAATATATAATAATTTATAGATAAAAGTTTTACTTAATAAAAGAAATAAAAATTATAATATTCTTTTTTATTAAAAATATATATTTTAGAAAATCTTTATTAATTAATATAAAAAAATAAAAACTTTATAACTTTTTAAATTTATTTTATAAATATTTTATTATTTTAATTATAAATTTCATATAATATATTTAAAAATAGAGAAAGAAATATTATATATCATTTAATCTTACTTTTTATTTGATTATATTATTAATAATAACTTTCTTAACATTTTTTTAAGTTTAAGTTCTTAATTTATACTTGAAAGAAATTAATATAATATTATAAATTATATATTATTAAAGTATATCAAAAAACCTTTTATAATTATTTATTAAAATAAATTTTAATATATATTTATAAAACAAAAATTTAAAAAGATAAGTAATTTTTTAATTAGTTTTAGTAAATAATAAAAAGAACTTTTATAATAAGTTTAAGTAAGTCTTTTAAAATACAAAGAAATTAATAAGTAATTATATTAATTAAAAAAGTACGAAAATATTATAATACTAAAGTTTAAATTAATTAAAATTAAAATTTTTTTATTTCTATATTTATTTTAAAAAAAACTTAAAGTTAATCTCTCTTTTTTCTTTTTTAATTAATCTTTTTAAATCTTAAAAAAACCTTTTTAACTTTATTAGAAATTATTTTTCTTTAACTAATATTATAATAAAAATTTATTTTTACTTTATTAAACTTTATATAGTGTTTTTTAATTAATTATAAACTTATAATAATAAAGATAATTAATTATTACTTAATTTATTATTATAAATATAAAGTATAAATATAAATAAAATACTTATATATATATATATATATATATAAGACCTTATTAAAAAAGTAACTTTTCTAAGATTATAATGTTGAAAATTAAGAAAGTAATATTTTAAATTTAAAAAATGTTAAACTTTTTTTAAATTTAAGATATTACTTTCTTAATTTAATTATAAAATAATTAGAAAATAAAAAGTTTTCAACTTTTAAAATTAACTTAATATAATTATTTAATAAATTATAAGAGTTATTTAAATTAATATATTATAAGTTTTTATTATTAACTTTTTTAATAATAATAATTATATTTTTAATAAGAACTTTTTAAAAAAATAAAATAACTTTAAAATTTAATTAATATTTGTAATTTATTAAAGAAATATAATTAAAACTTTTAAACATAGTTTTATTAAATTAAAAAATAAACGCTTTTTTATTTTATTTAAATTTTATATATTAAATATATATTAGAAAGTTTTTTTTAAAAATAAGTTATTTTATTTTATTAAAAAATATAATTAATTTAAAATTTAATATATACGGTTTTTTAATTTTAAATTTTTAATAACTTTTATATATTATAAATATCTTTATAAATGTTACGAACCGGTTAAACTAACAAATATCTTATAAGAACGGATAAGCGTATATACAGCTAAGAACTAGCTGTATAAATAAACGGACACTAGCCTTAAGAACATTAACAAGTAGTATAACCACGCTAAGACTAGGTCACGTGACTAGAGCGATAAGAGCGAAGCGCTCTTAGCGCTCCTAGAGCGATAAAAGCGAAGCGCTCTTAACGCTCTTAAGGTATTAATAAGGGAATGATTTAGTATATAAGTTAAGAAGGATTTTATAGTTAGATAGTCATTACCTTAGTGATTAATCTAAGTATTTATCTTACTTATAGATAAGAGTAATCTCTTAACGACTTATTATAAAGATTTAGTTATTAGTTAAGACACCTTAACTACTTAGTTACTTTACGACTAGTGTTTAAGTAGATAAACGCTCTCTATCTTTAATTATATAAACCTTACGTCATGTAGTACTTAGGTATAACGTTCGTTATATTTTAATTACTTGTGTTTAGGTTAGTCATTGTCTATTACTTGAACACTAATAATAAACGACCATTATAGTTACTAATAATAACGTTAACGAGGATGCTACTAACCTTACGGGAGGACCCGATATCCTCACCCTTATTTAACAGCTTTATAACGAGCTCTAGGAACTCCGAGAGGATAATTAACAGCTTACGAATTAACTTACCTCCTTACCTATAAACTTAAGAGGGAACGGTTATAAGCTCACTCCTCCTTAACCTTACGATAGGAAGGACGGAAGTGTCTAAGGATTCCTCACGTAAATAAAGGTATACCTTCGATTCTATATAAGCACGATTCGGAACTAAGAAGATAAGGTCTTATATACCGCCGGATTTCTCTAAGGCGACGTACTTAACTAGTTCGAACCTATTATACGCGACTATCTCGATAATCTTAATCTTAAACGATAAGACGACGAAACTTAAAACATCTTCCGAAGTTATGCTTAGTTCGAGAAATAACTTAAAGTAATGTTCGGAAACCTTGATAAAGTCCGCACAGCCGAACGACACCTTATATAGCTAAGATAGCGAGGGTCCGTAGCTAAATACGCCTCCGAATTTAAGTAACTCGCCTCTAGAACGGAATAAAGCGATAACGATGCCCTTATAACTCTCTTTTACGCCGGACTTAAGGAAAAAGTTAAAGACGAAGTAGCTAAGGAAGATAGACCCGAAGACTTCACTACCTATGTGGAGCGGGTCATTAAGATCGATAACCGCTTATACGAACGGCGCGTTAAACGATAAGGATAGAAAGCGTGGAAGCCACCTTAATAAGCTAATACGGGCCGTAAGCGATAAAATAACCTTAGCTTCCTACGACCTCGTAACTACGGTTAGTAGAATAAGACGTCTTATAGGTAGTATTAAGAACTTATAGACCTCGATGTTACTCGTTACGATAGTAAGCTTAAGCTTAAAGGTGAATACTATAACTATAGTAAGATAGGGTATTTCGCTAAGGACTATAGATAGCTAAAGAAATAATAGTTTCGATTAGTCCTCGAGCGATACGCGAACGTAGCTAACAAAGGGCTAGCAGTACTAGATAAGACGAGCACTATTGTCGTAGAAGCCTTTAGTGTACCTTACGAGTCCCTCACCTAGACTGCTTATTACGATGATAACTACGGTATCTACTAGTCCGTTAAAGATAGCGCTAGGTGGTACCTTAGGAAGCTACGAGGGAGACGTACCTTTATTATAGTACGCCGCGAGGATCTCACACTAGCACTTTCTATTACGGAGGATAAGACTAGCGAAAGCGATTTAGAGGAATTACGATAATAAGTCGAGTTCCCTGAACCTTACGAGCTAAATAAGTACTCCGACGAGTAACTTATCGAGTAAGCTACCTTCCACCGAAGCCTCGACGACGACGAATAGATCTTATTCACCGGAATATCCTTAAACGAAGACTGTACCGTAGAGATACTTATTATTAATATACGTAATAGCGGAGAACTACAGCTACGTAGACGATTCGGCGACGACGAACGAATTTATCCCCGCGTTAGACACTACGAATAACTAGTATAAATCTTATATATCTTTAACTCTTACTTCCACTATATTAAGGAGAAGCTTAAACACTAAGTATTTCTACGACGTATTACGAAAGAAGCACTTTACCACTTTTACACTATAGACGAGGTCGAATAAGCCGTTATTAAACTTACTAAGCGACGAGGATTCGTCTTACTTAAGGTAGCACCGGAACACCCTCGAGAATGTATAGTAGGAAGAGTAGAATAGCATTAATATAAGACTAACGAATACTATATCTACGGAGCTAAGAAGGTTAAAGTATAAATAAAGTTAAAGACCTCTTATAAGAAGAAGGTCCGCGAATAACGATAAGCACGATTAGTGGTACTTACGATAAGTTACGAAGCCCGGGGATTAATAAGGGTTCTTATATTATTTTAATATAGTAACACCGAAGACGATGAGGAGTCCTCTCACGACGACGACCTTACACCACGAGTCTACGAAAGATATCTTAAACGACGAATCGCTTAGTAGGAACGGGAAGACGCCCGACAATAAAGAGTTGTACGACGATAGTAAAAGAATAAAGAATTAAAGAAATCGGGAAAAGTTCGCTACTAGCTGTAATAGGGCTACACCTAGCTGTAATAAACGATAAGTCCTTATATATAATAGATAATAACATAGGAAACTATCTAGACTTATATAATTATATCGTACTCGACGTATAGATTATAAGATATACGATACGCGTTATACTCGATAACGGCGTATAAGGAAATTACATCTCACTAAGAATCGTTAACCGGTATAGAATACCGTGGAAATAGAAAGACGCCTTATACCGACTTAGAACCGTGGATAGAGATCTAGTACACTATAGAGGAGGACTCGTTAACATAAAGATTACGCCCCTACTTATCACGATTTAAGGACGTAGCGAACGACTCGAGTACGATATTATAGAAGTATTAGGATATGATATAATACTAAGGATACCTTAGTTACAGGTAAGTAATCTTAAAGTTAACTAGAGAACCGGCTAACTTTAGTAGGAAATACTAGGAAGAGACTTAGCCTCTAAGAAACGTTAACGACACCGACCTTTAAGTAAGCTTACGACCCTTAGAGCTTACTTAATAGTTAAGGAAGTTAAGTCGATATAGAAATACGAAGTACCGGACATATATAAAGAATTCGACGACTTATTTAGTAGAAAGCTACTTATAGGAATACTAAAGTATAGTAGATAAGATTACGAGATACCTTTAAAAGAAGGTAAGGAGCCTTAATTTATGTAGACTTATCGACTCACACTAGAATATAAGGAAGAACTTAAGAAGTACCTTAAGGAGAACCTCGAGAAAGGTAATATCAGACTTTCGATATCACTAGTAAGATATCTTATCCTCTTCGTCCCGAAGAAGAGTAAAGACGGTAAACCTAAATAGCGACTATACGTCGACTATAAGAAGCTTAACGAAATCACAATTAATAATTGTTACTTATTACTATTAATTAGCGATTTACACGATAAGTTAAGTAGGGTTAAGATCTTCACAGCCTTTAACCTACTTAATAGATATAATCTTATACGTATTAAGGAAGGCGAAGAATAGAAAACGGTATTCCGAACTAAGTACGGACACTTCGAGTACCTAGTAATACCCTTCGGCTTTACTAACGCGTTAGTAAGCTTCTAGAATATAATGAACTATGTCTTATAAGAATTTATCGACTACTTCGTTATAGTATATCTCGACGATATTCTGATTTACTCCGAGACCCTCGAGTAACATTGTAAGTACGTTAAGCTAGTGTTATAAGCACTTCGCGATACTAAACTACTTGTGAACCTTAAGAAAAGCAAGTTCGAGAAATAATAAGTTAATTACTTAAGATATATGATATCTATAAACGAAATCCGTATAGAAGATTTTAAGGTTTTAGTAGTTAGAGACTAGCTAACACTTTAGAACGTAAGTGATATACGATCCTTCCTAGGGTTAGTAAACTACTATAAGATGTTTATTTACTAGTTCGGGAAAATCGCCACTCCCCTGACGAACCTGACTCGTAAGGACGTTAACTTCTAATAGACGGATATAGAAGAGATAGCCTTTAGAGAATTAAAGAAGAGGATTACGGACGAACTAGTGTTACGTATAGCCGATCTTACGTAACCTTTTAAGGTTAAAACCGACGTATCCGATTATGCGATCGGAGGGTAACTAAATTAACGAGACGATAATAGTAAACTATATCTAGTAGTATTCTTCTTAAAGAAACTTAACGGACTATAGCTTAATTACTAAATTCACGATAAGGAGTTGATAGTAATTATCGAAGTATTCCGAGAATAGAAGCACTACTTAAGTAGCACTACTTATTAAGTTAAGGTGTATACGGACTATAAGAATCTCGTATCGTTCACGATAAATAAGGAACTTAATAAACGATAGATCCGTTAGATAGAATTCCTCTCGGAATTTAATTTCGTTATTATCTACCGAAAAGGTAATAAGAACGGTAGGGCCGACGCCCTTAGCCGCTAACCGGATTACTAATAAGAAGTACCGATCGAGACATATACGATCCTTATAACGGATTAAGAAGGAAACCTAGTATTATTCCGATAAATCGACGTAATATACCGCGTATAACACGACGACTAGATAAAACGAATTTAAGAAACTAGCGGTAATAAAGTCTCTAGGTATAACGGTAAAATCGAGATCTTTAAACGTCTTTAAGTTAAACTTGTTAGAGACTTCTATAAACGCCCTGTTTATAGACACTAAGGAGTCTTTAAAACCTTGAATCGAATTAAGCGACACTACGACTACCCTAGACTTAAAAACATCGTTATAATAGTTATTCGAGAATACGACATCTATAATAAAGTAAAAATAACACGATATAAGCTTTACAGAGAACTATAACCGATTCTACCACTAGATAGAGTATAGAAAATAATCGTATTAGACTTCATTATGAAGTTACTACTATTAAAAGAACTAATAACTTAAGTAATCTACGATAATATCTTTATCATTACTGATAAATTAACGAAGTACATGTACTTCTTACCTTATAAAAAGTTAAGTAACATAAAGGAACTTATATACACCTTCTTTAGAACTATCACTAGTTAGTATAGACTACTAGAACAAATTATCTCCGACCGAGATAAGCTATTTATAGCTAAATTTTAGAAATCCCTTATAGTATAGCTAGGTGTTAAGTATAAGTTATCTACGGCTTATCACCTTTAAACGGATAGATAAATAGAAAGAATAAACTAGACGTTTAAGTAATATCTACGATACTACGTTAACTACGAATAGAATAATTAAGTCGAACTACTTCTAATAGTATAGTTTATATATAACAGCTCCGATAACGAAGCACTCGGTATGTCACTATTTAAAGCTAATTACGGATTTAATTTAGAAATCACACGGGCACTTTTATAAGGAGAACTTATACTAATAGTAACTATCACAGTCGATAAACTTAAGGAGCTATAGTAAGGACTATAAGAAGATTTAATATTCTTATAAGATAAGATAAAGATATATTACGACTAGTTAAGGTTAAAGGGACTAACCTTTACGAGGGGAGATAAAGTCTACTTACTTTAGAAAAACATTAAGATAAAACGACTAAGCGATAAACTCGACTTCAAAAAGATTAGACTATTTAAAGTAGAAGAAGTTATTTCAGTAACTAACTATCGACTGTTATTACCTAGTATAATACGGATACACTTAGTATTTCATATCTTATTACTCGAACTAGCACTAGTAAACGTTAAACTCGAAACTACGTTAGAAACCGAAATAGATTAACACGAATACGAAGTCGAAGCTATCTTAGATAAAAGAAAGGTCGGGAAAGGATAGTAATACCTCGTTAAATAGAAGGGATACTCACCTTAAGAAAACATATAAGAACTTAGGAGGCACTTTACTCCTAACGTTCTAGAGGAGTACTATTCTTAGGAATAAGAGGACTTAAGGACTTAAACTCTAAGTTAAAGCTAAAAGAAGACTAATCGACGTCGTTAAGAACCCTTATCGACTGAAGATCCTCTACTAAGGCTTGTTCGTAGCCGTCGAGAGCGGGAATTAAGTCGTCCTCTACGTCTAACTTATATATCCCCCTCTTAAAGAGCTCGGCACTCTTTCCCTTCACTTGACTCCGAATCTTACGGATCTGAGATAACCGACCGGCGGCTACTGTTAGCTAAGATTAAAGCTCTACTAGCTACGTATATAAGGCTAGTAAGTTTTCGCTCGCCTCTTCCTCCTCGGCGTCTAACTTTTATTACTAAGAAATTAACTTCTCGAGAGAAGAAGCTACGTAGGTGTTATCGTAAGACTTCCGCTACCGAGCGTACTCCTTATAACAGTTTAACTTACCTGCTATCCGGTAAGTAAGGTTACCCCGAAAATAACGAGTGTACGGTATGTCTATAACCGTGCCGTTTAAAGTAATGTAGGAAAGAAGAGAAGAACGTTCGCGATCTTTACGCGTATAAGACTTTTTAATACGACCTAATATAATAAGTATATATCATAAAAACATGAAGGAAAGAAAACGATACTTACCGATTACGCTTAACGATGTAGGCGGAGCGACCTTTTTATACGACCGTAGCTTTAAGGATAAAGACCTTAAAGAGGGGAAGGGTAGTGTTACGAACCGGTTAAACTAATAAACATCTTATAAGAACAGATAAGCGTACATATAGCTAAGAACTAGCTATATAAATAAACGGATACCAGCTTTAAGAATACTAATAAGTAGCATAGCCACGCTAAGACTAAGTCACGTGACTAGAGCGATAAGAGCGAAGCGCTCTTAGCGCTCCTAGAGCGATAGGAGCGAAGCGCTCCTAGCGCTCCTAAGGTATTAATAAGGGAATGATTTAGTATATAAGTTAAGAAGGATTTTATAGTTAGATAGTTATTACTTTAGTGATTAATCTAAGTATCTATCTTACTTATAGATAGGAGTAATCTCCTAACGACTTATTATAAAGATTTAATTATTAGCTAAGACACCTTAACTACTTAGTTACCTTACGACTAGTGTTTAAGTAGATAGACGCTCTTTATCCCTGATTGTATAAACCCTACGTCACGTAGTACTTAGGTATAACGTTCGTTATAATAAATTTATATTAATATTACTTTTAATTTTTTAATAAATTAATTTAAATTATATTATTTTTATAATAAGTTTAAATAACTAAATTAAATTATTATATATTTTATAATATTTAATATAAAACTTTTTAAGATTAAATAAATACTAATGTTTTATAAAAATTAATTTAACTTATTAATATATACTCTTTATAACGTTATTTACTTTGAAACATATATTTAATAAATTTTAAAATATACTTAAAAATAAGCTTTATTTTAATTATAAAAAATAAAAATATTATATTCTTAATTTTTGAAAAAGGTGAATATAACTTAATTATATTAGTTTTATTAAAATTTTAAATTATTAATAAATTAAACTTTTTACTTTTAATTTAAATATTAAGTAAATAATATATATTATAAATTTAAATTATAAATATTAAATAAATAATATATATTATAAATTTAAATTATAAATATTAAATAAATAATATATATTATAAATTTAAAATATTAAATACTTTTAAATAAATAAACTTTATTTTAAAACTCTTATTATTTTTTATTATATATAATATAAAGATAAAACTTTTAACTTTTTAAAATAATATTTAAAAAAATAACTTTTTATTTTTTTATATTATAACTTTTAATAAACTTTCTTTTTTTATTTTTATATTAATTACAATTAAAGTTAATAATTACTTCTTTATAAGTATAACTTCTATAAAAAAAGTAAGTTTTATATTTATAATTATTTTGTTTTTCAATCTTTTATTTATAATATTTTAATAAATTTAATAAAACGTTATTATAATTAATAATTTATATATTATAAAATTCTTAATTCATTATTATATAATCTTTTATATTCTTTCTTTAGTCTTTAATTTAAAGTCTAATATAATTATTACTAATAAGTAATTAAAACTTTATAATATATTTTAAAATATACGTTAATATTACGTAATATTTACTTTTAAATAGATTTTTTTATATATAAGTTATTATATAAGTAAATAAAACATATTTAATTAATATAATATATATTATATTAATTAAATGTATTCTATTAAAATTAACTTTAAGTAAAAAAATAATATTAAAAAGATACATATAATTTTTATATATTATTATAAGATTTTAATATTATTTAATTTTAAGTAAATATATTAATTATAATTTATAAGTTAATAATATATATATTCTTATAAGTATAAAATTTAATTATATTTCAATTTTTATAAAATAATATTATTTATAAGAAATATAAAATATTTTTAAACTTTTATTAAAACTGATAAAACGAGGTTTTACTTAAAATTAACGAATAACTTTTATTAATTAAATATAGAATATATAACTAACTTATATACTATTAAAACTTATTAAGGAGTTTTAAAAAAAAATATTTATATTATTTTTAATTGAAAATAAGTTATAAAACTATTTAATTATTATAAATTGATAATTTATTAAATTCTTTATTTAAATAAAATTAATAAAATAAAAGAAAAAATATTTTTAATTGAAACAATGTTTATTATAATTTTAAAACTTAATAATATAAAATAATAAAAGTATTAATAATTTAGTTTTATTTAATTTTAAAAATATTTAAAAAATATAAATTTAATATTTTATTATTATATATATAATATAATTATAACGTTTTTTAAAAATATAAAGTTAAATTAAACTATTTATTAAAGTATTTTGAATTTAAAAAATTTTATTTAAAGAAAAAAGATATATTAGAATAATTTATTAAAACTTAAAATAAAAGATTTATGAAAATAAATAATATATTTCTTTTAAAAAGAATTTTTTAACAATAAATAAAAGTTTCTATTTTCATATAAATTGTTATAAAATTAAATTATTTTTATTAAAAAATTTACTTTTTAAATATAAAAAGAGTTTAATATATAATTTAAAAGTTATAACTTTTATAAATTTAATACTTAATAAATTCTTTATTATATTTAGATAATATTAAAATTTATATAATATATTTTACTTTATACTTAATATAAACTTTTTAATATAATACCTTTTTTAATTTAATAAATACCCTTTTTCTTTTTTTATAACTTATAAATAATAATTTAATAAATTTTATAAAGAAATTTAAAAAGTATTAAAAGAGAATATTAATTTTTTTAAAAAAAATTAAATTTAGAATTACTATTCGTAAATATAAGTTTTATATATAATATATTAAGTTTTAAAAGTTTATTAATTATATTAATATATTTTAATTATAATTATAAAATAAAAGTAAATGTAATTTTATTTATTAAAATTAAAAAAACATTTATTTATAAAAGTATAAGTTTAAAAATAATAAAAGTAAAAAAAATATAGTAAATATACTTCTTAAATAATTAATAAATTAAAATTTAAAATATCTTAAAATATTTTAATTTTTTTATTTTAAATTTTAAATTAAAAGAAACGTTTTTAAAACTTATTATATAAGTACTTTAATATAAATTTTATTAAAATAAAAAAGAAATAAGCTTTTATATTAAGTATTTAAGAAACGAAATTATATTTCTTTACACTTTTAAAATAAACATTAAAATTATAAAAATTAAATAAGTAAAAAAGTTATTAAATTTAAAAATAACGTTTTTTAAAAGTAAATAATCTTTTTTAAAATAGTATTATTTTAAAAATATATTTTTAAAGTTATATTATATTATATTAAATATCTTTTATTATAATCTTTTTAAAAATCTTCTTTTTATATCTTTATAACTTTTATTATTTTTATTATAATATTCTTAAAAAATATAATTTTTAAATTAATAATCTTTTATTTATACCTTATAAAGAAAAGCTTTACTTTCTATTACTTATAAAAGATAAATATAACTTTTTATCAAGTTAAAGATTTATATTATTTAATCTTTTTAAACTTTAAAATTTTATAATTCTTTTTATTTAACTTTTAATTTATTATATAACATAATAATATTTCTAAGTGTAATTAAATTTAAAAATATTTTTATATCACTTAAAAAATATTTTTAATATATTTTTTTTTAATTAAATAAAAGTTATATAATAAAGATTATTTTATATAACTTATTTTAATATAATTTGATACGAGTATTTTAAATATAAAGATAATAACTTTTATATAGAAACTAGAATTTTATATTTCGTTATATAATTAAAGGATTATAAAATTCTAAAATGAATATTAATTATAAAATAAATAATTATATTATAAATTTCTTTTTATATATAAAAGTTTAAAATGTTAAAATGTAGTATAAAATTCTAATTTAAAAAGCTAAGAAAATATAAAGATTCTCTTAGTATAAATTTCTAAATTAAAATAAAAATGATAAAAAAAACCTTTTAAAAACATAATGATGTATAAAGTAATTTATTTTTTAATAAAACTTTATAAGAAAGTTTTAAAATATATATATTTATATTATTATTAGTATTATTTTAAATATTTTTAAAAAGCTTTTATATTACTATATAATTATATATTTAATTTATATATTATAAATATAATAACTGATAAAGATCTCTTTTAAAAAAATTCCTTATAAAGTTTTAATACTTTTTTTAGTTGAAAAAAGTATAATTTTAATATTACTAATAACGAAAAGAATTAATTAAATAAGAGTTTTATATACTAATATAATATATTTTATATAATTATAAAAATAATCTTAATTTTAAAATAAAATATAAAAACTTATAAAATAATTTTAAAAACATTTAAATATAAAGAAATAAAATCTTAATATTATATTATAAAACTTAAAATATACTTTTTATTAAAACTAATAATACTTTTAATATTTTTTAATTTTAATTTTTTTAAATTAAATAAGGTTTTTTTATATTAAATTTATTTTTATAAATTAAAATATTTACATAAAAGATTTAACTTTTATTTTATTTAAAAAGTACTTTTTATTTTTTAAAATTATAATCTTTACTTATTTTATATTTTATAATTATTTTAACTTTTAAATATTTATATTAAAACTTTATTATAATAATTATTTTTATTATAATTTAGAATTTTAAAACTTTTAAAAGTTTTTAAAAGAAATATTTTTAAATTTTTTAATATCATTTTATATAAAATTATGATTAATATATTTACTTTTTAAATAAAAAATAAAAAATAAAAAAGTATATTTAAAAAATATTAAATAATTTTTAAAAAATACCTTTAAATAAATATAAATATTTTTTCATTTTTTATTATGATAATATAAATTTTGTTTAATTATTATTATTTAAAATTTATATTTTTTTATTATAAAAAGATTTACCTTTTATAATAATTTTAAAAAATTTTTAAATTTTTAAATTTTTTTAAAATTATTATAAAAGGTAAATCTTTTTATGATAAAAAAATAAGAATTATAAAAACTATAAAAAGTTTAAATTTTAATAAAAAAATAAACTTAATATTTATAAATATCTTTAAATATAAAAATTAAATTAAAGTATAAACTTTTATAAATATTATTTTTAAAAGTTCTTTTAGAACTTTATTTAAAAATAACTTATTTTTTCTTTTTTTTAAACTTTTATAAAATATAGAATTTAAATATAATATTCATAATATAAAAGACGTTTTAATAATTACTATTTTCGATTTTAATTAATTAAATTAAGAAAATTAAAATCATTTTCTTCAATTATTATTATTAATTAAAATAATTAATAAAGTAATATTTTAAATCTTTTTAAAATATATAAACTTAAATCTTTAATTAAATAATATAATATATAAAGATTTTACTTAAATATAAAATACATTATTTATTATATATTTTATAAACTATATAAAAAGAAAAGTAATATATTATATTTATAATCTTTAGAATATAATAAGTTTTATATTTTTATATTTTTCATTATAAAATTTATTTTACTTTTAATTACTTTTATAAATTTTAATAATTTAATTTTTATTTAATTTTTATTTTATTTTATATTTAAAAAAGGTAAAAAAACTTAATATTTTAATTATTTGTTACTTAATATTTAAAAAGTAACTAAAAAATAAAAAGAGTCTTTTATAAGTTTTTATTATAATAAATTAAAAATTTTTTATAGAAAATAAAAATATATTTAAAAAATAAAATATGAAAAAAAACTTTTTAAAAAGATTTATATTTTTTATATTTTTTATTTTAAGTAATATAAAATATAAAATAAAACCTTTTTTATTATATATAAGTCTTTTAATAATTATAGAAATATTTTTTAACTTAATTTTAAAAGTTAATAAAAAAGATAATTAAAATATAATAAAACTTTTATTATTTTTTTCTTAATATAAATATAATACTTATTTTAAGATATTAAATTTTAAAAGAAATTCTTTTATTTATAAATATTTATATAAAATTTTTAATTTATTATATAACTTTAATAATAATAATAATAATTATTTCTATATATTATTTATTTTATATTTAAAAATGAAATAAATAAAATAAAAATTTTATTAAACTTTTAAAATTTTTCTAAATCTATATATAAAAAAATAAGAATTTTAAGTTATTTTATAAAATACCTTATTAATATAAGTTAAGGTAATATTAATTTTATTTTATATTTTAATATATATACTTATATAAATATCTTTTAAAAATATTAAATTCTTTTTATATAATATATAAAAAGTAATTTTAATTTTCATAATTAAAATAGAAATATTTATATTTAAACTTTAAAATCACTTATTTAATAGTTCAGATTATTTAGTTTTTTAATTAATAATTTAAATGTTATAAAAAGATATTAATCTAATAAATTAATAAATTCCCTTTTAATAATAAAACTTTATATTTTTAATAAGATACCCTTTTACTTTATATAATAAAATATAAGTATTTAAGTATTTACTTTTTAAAAAGATAAGTTATAGATTAAATAAATAATATAATTGGTATTTTTTAATAAAAAATATATATATTATAAAAATAATAATAATGAAATTAATATAATTATAAATCTATTTAATAAGTTTTTATATTAATAAAAGGCGAAAAGATATTATAATAGAAAACGTAAATTAAATAAAATTAAAAACTTGTTATTAGTCTATTTATCTTAAAAAGACTTAAAGTTTTTTACTACGTCGTCTTTTCCTTTTTTTTAATATTATAACTATTTTTTAAAAGATATTTAAGTTTTATAAAAGTATTAATCTTTTAAGTTTTATTATATATTATAAAGCTAATAAAAACTTCTATTTAAATTTAATATTTTAATTAAAGAAAATAAGGCTTTATAATTAACGTTTTTAATATTTCTAAGTAAAATGTTATTAAAAAAATGTTAAATTTAAAAATATTATAAAATAAAAGTAAAATAGCCGTTTAATAAGAGATTTATAATAGTATTAGTAAGTATATTTAAAATATAAAATATAAGATATATATATTAAAATATAAAAATATATGAAAATTAAATAATATTAATTTACTTCTCTTATAAAATTTATTAAAAGGTATAAATTTATTTAGATAGTTTTTTTAATAAATAATCTAAAATTATAACATAAACTTAGATAATACTAATTTAAGATAAGATATAATAATATATTATTTATAAAAGTCTTATAAAAAGTTTTTAAGAGAATAAAAATAAATTCTTTTTTAAAAAAATATTATAAAAGAATTAATTTAATTTAAAATAATATAAAACATTAAATATAATATTATACTTTTCTAATACTTATAAAACTTTTAATTAAGTTTTAAAAGAACTAATATAAATATTTTATAATAATATATAAATTTTTAAAAAGTTTAAAAGTATTTCTTTTATAAATTTTTTAAGAATTTTATATCTTAATAAAAGTTTCTAAACTTAATATTTTACTTTTAAATCATAAAATAATATATTTATTAAATTCGTTTAAACTTTTATATTAAAATTAAAAGTTTATATATAAAATTCTTTTTATTAAAATGAAATATACTTTTAAAATATAATATATAATAAAATAATAATTTTTATTACTTTAATATTTTATTTTATATAAGTATATTAAATATGATTTTATTTTTTTATAAAATTTATAATAAGGTTATACTTTCAATAGTATAAAGTTTAAATAAAATATTTAAGAAATTAAAAAGTCTTTTTAAAAAAGCGTTTGAAAAACATTTTAGATAAATTATATATATATAAATATATTATTTCTATTTTAAAAATATTTTAAGTTAAATATAATTTATTTTAAATTTAAAATACTTTTATAAGTTATTATAATAAAAATAAGTAATAATATTAAAAATAAAGGTTTTTAAATAATTTAAGATTTTATAAAGAATTATAAAAGTATTATTAAAATAAAGTTAAAACTTAAGAAACTTAAAACGTTTTTTTATATTTATTTTAAAAAAACTTAAAGTTATTTCTTATTTTTTTTACTTTTTTTTAATAAAATATTTTTAAGTTATAATATAATAAAAGATTTATTTTATTTTTAAAACTTTATATATCTTTTTATTTCTTTAATAAAATCTAAACTTATATATATATATATATATATATATAATATTAATAATAAACTTATTTTTAATATATTTATAAATTATTAAGAAATACTTACTTATTATATATATAGAATTCTAATAATAATATTAAAGTCTTTTAAATTTAAGAAGGGTTTATAAAGTAAATACTATAAATCTTAAGTTTTTATAAATTTATAACTAAATTTTAATTATTTTAAAAATTACGTTTTCTATTTTAAACTAAAATAAGTATTATAATTTTTTAAAATATTTAATATAATAATTTATTAATTTATAAGTTTAAAATAAAATAATACCTTTTATATTTTAATAAATTAAGTTTAAAAAGTAAATAATAAAGACTTTAAATAAAGCTTTTTTAAATATACTTTTTAAACCTTTTTAACTTTTATAATTAATTATATAAAAAGTTTTTAAAGTTCGAAACTTAATTCTTTTTTAAAATAAATTAAATTAAAAATAGAATTTAACATTTCTATAAATAATATTTATTTTAAATATATATTAAAAAGTATTAATTAAAATAAATGTACCTCTTTTTAATTTCTACTTTTTTGATATATACTTTTTATTTATTTAACTTTAATACACGTTTCTTAATTAATTTAATAATAAATATTAAACATATAAAAGATAAAAGTTATTATTTTAAACATTAAAATATAATATATAAAGTTAACTCTAACCTTTTTGAAAAGAAATAACTTTTATATCTTTATAAATTTAACTTATAATAAACTTTAATCTTCGTTTTATTAAAGTTATATAAATTATATTTCTTTTATAATAAATTAAAAAAAATAAACTTTATTTTTTTATAAAATTTAATATAAAGCTTTTTAAATATACTACTTATAAAAATATAATATTAATTCACCTTATTTATTAATACTTATAACATTATAACTTTATTCTTTCTTAAATAAATATTTAATATATTTAAATAACTATTAAGAAAATAAACTCTATTATATCAATAAAATATTAAAATTTTATATTATTAATTTTTATAATAAATATAACTTATTTATATTACTTATATTAATTTTTTAAGAGAATATTAAAACAGGATATTTATATGTATTATATTTAGTTAATTCTTAAAAGAAATTATATTAATTTAATAAATTATTTTCGAAGTTAAGTAATAAAGATTTTTAAATAATTTAATATTATATATAAAATATACTTTAATATCTATAATATTTTATATAGAAATAAATCTTTTAACGTTTAATAATAATGTTTATAAATAACCTTTTATTTCTTTATATATTGTAATTTTTAATAAACTTTCTTTTTTTTTCAGTTTTTAACATTAAAATAAATAATACGTTTCTTATAAATATTACTTTTATTTAAAACTAACTTAATAGTTATAATTATATTACTTTTAAGCTTTTAATAAATAAAAAAAGTAAATTTAAAAAACTATTATCTTAACTTATAAGTATAATAACATTTAATTCTTTATAAGTTTAATATTATATAAGTATTTAAGTATATATATTTACTAATAATATATTTATAATGTAATTATTATTATTAGATAACTTAAATATTATAAAAGTTTATTAAATATATATAAATATTACTTTTTTCTTTAAATAAACTTTTAAATATATAATATATCATATATTTAAAAATAAAATCCTATTTTTATTATATTAAAAACTATACTTATAAGATACGTTTACTTAAGTAAGGTTTCTTATTTAAAAGAGTATTTTTATTTACAAATTAAGTAATTATATATATATTAATATAATTACATTATTATAAACTTAAAAGTAATATTAATATTAATATTTATAAACTAAAACTATTTATAATTTTAAAATATAAAACTTTATTTAAAATAATGACTATTTATAATAAAAGAATTTAAAATATAAGTTAAGTTCTTTAAAATTCTTATATAAACTTATAAAAAGTAATTTATTAAATAAAATAATTACTTTTATAGAATTAAAACTTAATATATTAATAATAGTATTTATTATATAATTATAAAATTACTTAAAAAAAAGTTTAATTTTTTTAAAAGTTTTACTTAAATAATTTAAATTTTTTAGATTTTAATTTTAAGTATATAAGTAAATTAAAAATATATTATAAAAGCTAAAGATTAAAAGCTTTATTAAAATAAATATTTTATTTTATATATGTTACGGTAGTAGCTAGTAGGCGGTAAGGACCGGTAGAATAAGTAACTAGTGCGCGACGTACCTACACGTACTTCTCGCGCGCCCCGCACCTTACCTTTTTTTCCTTTCCTTTCCCTTCTTTCTCTAATCTTTTATTTTTTAGTTAAAATAGATTATAGCTTACAAGCTTACGTAACTATGTCACCGTGATATTATACTTTTAATTTTTTTGAAAAGAAATTTCAAGAATTATATTTCTATATAAGTTATTATAAATTTCATTTATTTATTTAAAAAGATTATTACTTTATTTAAATAAAAGAATTTAACTTCATATTTTAAAAGTTATAATCCTTAATTTTGTAGTATTTTTTAAAGTTTTAATTATATTAAAAAATATTAAAATAAAAAAAGTTTTTAATTTTTAACACTTATTAAAAAAGTTTTTAATATAATAACTTTTTTAACTTAATAAATAAAGAAATTATTTTTTAAAAATTTAAAAATAAGACTTTAATAAATAATTTAAATAATTTTTTTTTACTTCTTTAATTATCTTAGTTTCGTTTTTAAATATTATTAGAAATAAATAAAATATAAAAATTAACTTTAAACTTTTTTACAAAATGTAAAATTCTAAATTAATATTTAAAAACATAAGTTATATATATATATATTATTAAGTACTTAATATTTATTTTAATTAATAATATTATTATAAGTTCTTATTAAAAAAGTATTAAAAGTTATTACTAAGTATTTTTTTATTAAAGAAATTTTATTATATTTAACACTTTATAATTTTTAGTATAATTTAAAGAACGAAAATCTTTAATAAAATTAAAAAGGTTTTATTAAAATATAAGTTTAAAAATAAAAGAAAAAAGAGGAAGTAAGAAATCAACTTTAATTTTTTTTTAAAGAAATATAGAAATAAAAAGGCTTTTAATTTAAATTAATTTTCAGTTTATTATTATAATAATTTTATACTTATTTTATTAATATAATTACTTATAAAAGATTTTATATTATAATTAACTTTATTATTACTCTTATTATTATATTATTTTTTTAAGAAAATAAACTCATTTATAAGTTAAACTTATTATAAGTTTTAATTTTAACTTTTTTATTAATATAAATTTTTTTATTTTTTTATAAGTTATTATTTTTATATAACTTTTTAAAAGTTTTATTTTTATTATTATTAAGTATTTATTTTAATATTCTTTAATTTTAATATTATAAAAATAAACTTTATAATAATTTTTTAAAAAACATATATTATACAATATTTAAGTTTTATTCTTTTTAACAAATTTATTTTTATAATTAATTATAAAAAAATATGATAATTAAATTTTTTTCTACTTTTTATTCTTTATTCGAATTTCACTTAATTCATTCTTTTTAAAGTTCTTTTACTTTTTAATTAAAAAAAAGTTATTTTAAAATTTTTAAAGGTTTATTATATCAAAAACTTTAGTATTATAGTGATTAAAAAAACCTTTAGTAAAATTAAATAACTTTAAAAAGTTTTTATAAAATAAATTTATTAACTTAATAAAGAAATATAAATACTTCTTAATTAAGTTTTATATATAATAATAATTTAAAAAAATCTCAAAGGAGAATAACTTATATTATATTAAAAATTTTAATAGTTACAAATTATTGATTTTGAAATTATATTAAATAAAGTAAAATATATTATTAAATTATTTAATTTATAAATTTTACTTTTTTTTAAAAATAGAGATACTTAAATTGTTTTAACTTTTATATTACTTATAGTAATTTAAATATCTTTTATAGAAATTAAAATATAAATTAAAATCTTTAAATATCTTTTATTTACTATAATATAATAAAAACTTAAAAATAATCTTTATAATAAAAAGTATATTAATTTTATTTATTAAGTAAATAAAGAAAATCGAAAAGATTATTATACTTACATTTATCTTTTAATATAAGTTTTAAACTTTTTAAAAAGTATTATTTTATAAATTAAAAGAATAAAAAACATTAAAATTTTAATATCTTGTTATAAAAGATTTAAAAAAAATTAATAAATAAAGTAATAAATTATAAATCGGTTTTTATTTTAAAAAGAGTTAAGTTATTAATATTAAAATTAAAATTAACTTATAAAACTTATTATAACTTAAATAAATTAATATGAATAGAGTACAAAGATTATTAATAATTTTAATTTAAAAGTTATTTAAAATTAATATTATTAACTTATTTTTTTAAGAAAAAAGGTTACAAAGTTATAAAATAATATTATAGAATTATAATTATAAAATATAATAAAAAGATATTAATAAAAAAAGCTTCTTTATTTATAAGTTATTATTAATTTTATAAGTATTATAAAAAAGTAAAATAAAATAATATAATATAAATTATTTTTAAAGATTTTAATAATTAATAAAGTAATTCTTATAAAAATTAAAATTAATATATAAATTATATTTTTATTTTTTAAAATAATAAAATAATATAAAACTTTAATTTTACCTCTTTATATTTTTAAAACGTTTTAAATTTTTATAGACATATATGAATAATAAACTTTTATATATTTTAATAATAAATTAATACATAATAATATTTAATTAGTTACTTTATTTAAATAATTTTTTAAAAGTTTAAATTCTTTTTTAAAATAACATATTGAAAGGACTTTTAATTAATAAAAATAATAAATTAAAAATACTATAAATTATTTAATTTGACTTATTAATACTTAAAAATACGAATTATAATTAATAAATTTTTATTATAAATCTTATAATTAAATTTTTATATTTTATAATATATCTTTAAAAAAGATTTAAAATTTCTTATATGTGTATTAACGTAACTTTAATAATAAAAATAATAAAGTTAATATTTAAACGGTTTTAACATTATAAAAGTTATATATAAAAGGTTTTAAGAGTCTTTAAGTAAGTAATTATTTTAAGTACTTTTAAAATAAACTATTCTTTTAATATAATATTAAGAAATCTTTTGAAAGTTTTAAATTTTAAAATATATCTTATATATAAAGTTATAAATCCTTAAGTAGATATAGTAAGTTACCTAAACTTATAATATTACTTAAAAAGTAACTAAAATTAACTTATTAAATCCAAATTAATATTTTATATTTTAAAAAAAGTCTTTTCAATATATTTAATGAATTAAAAAAAAAGTAAAACCTTAAAATAAAAATCATATTTAAAATAACAAAAAATAAAATTAAATAATATTTTTACTCTTTTAAATAGAAATTATAATAAAATTATAATTCTATTTCATTTTAATTTATAAAATTTTAAAAGAATTATTTTTATTATTTATATTAAAAAGGATAACTAAAGAGAATAAAGTTTTATCTTTAAAACTTTAAGATTTATTTAATAAGATAAGAAATATATTTAGTTTTTTATTTAAAAAATATTTAATTTAATTAAAACTTATAATTAAAACTTCAAAAAGAATTTAAATTATAAACCTTAATATTCATTTTATACTTAAAATATAGAATTTTAAATAAGCTTAACTTTATATTTAAATATCAATTAAAAATAAAATATTTTTAATATTTTTAATAATTATGTTTCATATTTTAAGTAAAAACTAATAAAGAACTTATTAATAAGTTATATTAAAAAAGAATCTTTAAATACTTTTAAAGAAAAAAATAAAAGAACTATAATTTTTATTTTTTAATATAAATAATATAAAGTTTTATATTATTTTAAAACTTTTAAATATATAAATAAAAAAGTAAAATTAAGTATTTTTAAAAATTTATAAATAAAAATAAGTATTTTATAAATAAATATGAGAATGTTTAAGAAATAATAATTTTAATAAAGAAGATTTAAAAGTATTATAAAAATAAAACTCAAATTAATTAAATTTAAAAGTTTTTATTATTATATTTTTAAGAAGGATTTAAGATTATATTTATTTTTTTTAAAATTTAATTTAAACATCTTAATAATCTATTTTTTAGTTTTCTTAAAACTTTCATTCTTTATAAAATAAAATAATATAGTTTTCCTTTTTAATTTAAAAAAAACTCTTTATAGTATTATAACTTTTAATAAATTATAATTAAATCTAAAATATAATCTATTAATTTTTTAATTATTAAAAGTTTATTTCAAATATAATTCTTTAAACTTAAAAAGATATTATATATTTATATAAATTATTTTTAAAAAAAACCTTATAATTTATTAAAAATAAAACATAAAAATTTTAATATAAAAATAAGTATTTTTAATTTTTAATTTTTTTACTTTATAGTAAGATTTAAAGTATTATAAGAATATATTTATAAGTTTAAATAATTAAAAGAATTTGTAAAATTTTAAAAGTATTTAAACTTATTATTTTATAAAATTATTATAATAAATAAAAGTGATATATTTTAATTTTTTATAATTAATTATATTAAGATAAGTTTTATATTTTTTAAGTAAACTTTATATTAAGAAATTAAAGAATTTATAAAATTTATTTGTTATTATAACTTAAAAAATAAAGATATATTAAAGTTTAAAATAAAATTTAAAGAAATAAATTATATTATAAAGTTTTATATTTTATATTTTTTTCTTATATATTAAATAAATAATAAGTATAAAAATAAAATTCATTATATATTATACTTATAAGTTTTAAATAAAGCTTTTTTTAGTTTTTTAAAATAAAATATACTTTTTTAAGTACCTTTAAACGTTACTTTATTATTTAATATAAAATAAAATTAATTATTATAAAATCATTATATAATTTATAAATACTTAAATATAAAGCCCTTTTTTATAAAGAGAATAAATTAACTTTAATTTTTTTAAAAATGTTTATTTTTAAAATATTTATTAATTTTTGTATAGAACTTATACTCTTTAATTTTATATTTTTAGTACTTTTAATAATTCTATTCTTTATTTAACTTAAATTATATTAATATTATAATAAGGAAAATAAAAAATATATAGTATATAATTTATAATACTTTATATAAAGGTTTCTAAAATAATTTTAGTAATAGAATTTAAGTAAACTTTTAAAGTTACTAATAAGGATTCTTTATAAATTCCTTTCTTTAATAAAGAATATTTAATAAGTTTTAAATATTATTATAAATTAAGTTTTATTTTATTTATAGGAAAATATAATGTTAATAAATATAAATAAAGTAAGTTTAATTTATTTATAATAAAAAGGTTAAAAATTAAATTAAATAAAGTATTAAAGTATTTATTTTTTATATTATTCTACTAAGAAATTAAGATTAATAATATTAAGAAAAGAAAAATATTTAAAAATTAAAAGTTTAATAATTAAAAGGACGTATATTTTACTTTATATACTTATTTTAAGGTTTAATATATATTATATAAAACATAAGCTTTTAACTTTCTATAATAACATTTAAAGAGTTATATTTTCATTTTTTATATATTATACTTTTAATAAATTCTTTTTTAAACTCTTCTATTTATAAAAATTATAATTAATGATTTCCTTTTTAAATATAGTTTTTATATAAAAATAATAATAAAGTATTAAGTAATTTTCTTTTTTTATTTATAATAATAAGATAAATTTTATAAGATATAGTTAAGATTAATAAGTTCTATATAGTTTATTTATATTAAAAAATAATATTATATTTTAAATTTAATAAATATTTATTTAAAAGAAAATAATATAACTTTAAAATATAAGGTATTAAATTTTATTTCGTATTATTCTATTAATCTTATTTAATATTTAGTTTTTCTTTAAATAAACTTTTAATTTATAAGTTAAGTTAGTTATTTATAATATTAAAAATTCTATTAAAGAAAAATATTTTAAAAAGAAACGTTATAAACTTTAAATAAGTTATTATAATAAAAGAAGTATTATATAAATATAAAGATGAAATTGTTTTTAAATTATTTAAAAGAATTATATTTATTTTTAGTTTTATTATTATATTATTTAAAAAATTTAAATATAGAAACTTAATTATAATAAATATTTATTAAAATATATTAGATTTAAAAACTTAAGAAATTTTATTTTCTTATTTTAAAATAAAAGATATTATAATTTAATAAAAGTTATTTTATATTCTTTTTTTAATAAATAAAAGTTTTATATTTTTTTGAAAGAGAACCTTCTTTATATGATTTAAATTATAATTCTTTTAGATTTTAAAATTTAATTCACTTTTTATTCTATTCAAATATTATATATATATTTAGTTTTATAACTAAGTTAGTTACTTTTTAATAATTAATAATAAATAACGTAATAAAATATTTCAATATTTCTTTTATTTTTTTAAAAAAAAAACTTTTAATAATATTTAATATTAATATATAATAAAATATATATAATATAAGTCTTAAAGTACTTTTAAGAAATAGAATATGAAATATATAATAATAAATATAAGTTTTATATATAATATATTAAGTTTTTAAGATCTTTTCTTTCTAAGAAGTAATATTATGAATAATTTTAATTAAAGGTTTATTTTAAGGATAAATAATTACTTATTATTAAAACAAAAGTCAAATTAATTTTAAACTCTTCTTATATTTTAAAGTTATAAAGTTAAATTAAAGTTTTATTTAAATTAAGTTTTAATTTTTTTAAAGTTATATTTAATATATAATCTAATATAATAAATAATTTAAATTTTATAAGCTTTATATTAAATTAATCTTTAAAAAATATATTATTTTCATTTATTAAAATAAGTACTTTTTTATAAAACCTTTTTTCTTTTAAAGCTTTTTAAATAAAAAAGCTTAAAGAAATATATATATATATAAGAAATAATATATTTAAAGTAGAATATATATATATGTAGTAAAATATTAAGACGTTGATTTCTGAAAGATTAATATTAATATATATTTAATAATATATTATAAAATAAAAGTTATTTATATTTACTAACTATTATTTTTTATATTTTAAGAAAAATATTTAAATTTAAAATAAATAAAGTATTACATGATTTATTAACTTAAGAAATCTTTCATTTAATTTATAACTTTTTAAAATTTATATTTTAAAAAGATAAAAAGTTATAAAAATTATTAAAAACCTTTTCTAATAGATTTTTTTATAAAATGAAACATTATAATTTAAATTAATATATAAAAAGAAAAAAGATTTATTAAAAGTTAAAATTTTTAAAAAGTAATATATTTATTTTAAAACTTATTTTATATAAAATAAAAAATTATGTATTAATATTATATCTTAAATATTAAATATTTATTTTTAAAGTAATCTTTATTAAATTTATAATTTTCTTTTAACTACTTAATATATTCTTACTTAAATAATAAAATTTCATTCTTAAGTTTTTTTAAATAGAAAAAACTTTATTAAATTTATTAATTTATAAAATTATAAATATACTTATTAAAGCTTTATAATATTTATTTTATAAATAATACTAAATTACTATTATTATTTTTATAAAAAATAAAGTTAAGTTTTTATTATTTATTTAACTTTATAAGACTTAATTAAAAAAATAAGTTAATTTTCTATAAAAATAAAATAATAAAGTTTTTAAAATATAATTAATTCTAATATTATTTTCACGGTAACGGCTAACTAAGCGGTGAGGACCGGTAGAATAAGTAGTTAATACGCGTATACTTACACTTAATTCTCGCGTACCTTCTAGATCGATTCCTTTATTCCTTTTTTTCTTTAGTTCGTTATTTTCTAGTTAATATAGACTATAAGTTATAAGCTTACCTAACTACGTCGCCGTGATATTATAACGAACTTAACCTCCCTTCTTACTTAAAAAGGTATTAATAATACCTTATAAACCGAAAAGTATAACTAATTAAATATCTTTAGTAGTTATAAAACCGATACTAAGACGTAACTAAAAGATGTTAAGAAAAATAGAATAACTGACTAACGATAAAATAGTCCGATCTAAAGAGGAGCGTTATAAACGCGATCTTTAGAAATCGTAAAGTAGAAAAGAAGTTTATTTTAAGCCCGACCGACTAGATTAGATATTTTTAAGATTAGATAAGACTTTTATAAGTAAACGAGTTAATAATACTTTTAAACGTTAATCGATTTATAATCTTTTTAATATAAGAGCTTTCGATATCACCGTTTCTTATATACTCGGAGACGTCGAGACTAATAAAGAAGATATTATAGAATTTCCTCCCGTTAATAAAACGTATAACGATTTTAAGAACGTATACCGAAATAAAGACTTCTTAAATTATCGATATATTATAAAGTTATAAGACTTACGAAAATAAGATATTAACGATTACGTTAATAGTTACTCCGACTTATATAATACTTATAAAGATAAAGCCTAGATACCTTTTAATACCCTCTCCGATTTAAAAGTAAAAGTGTAGTTTAACTTTTATAGTATTATAAATTAAGTCACGTTCGAAAAGATAATTAAAGATAACCTTTAAGTTTTATTCTTAAAGTTTAAAATACGAACCTTTCTTTGAATAATATATTAAAGTTAAGTAAGAAACTTATACTTAACTTATAAAAATCTAAACGAGCTTATTTATAAGTTATATTAGTAAGTATATTACTTAAAACGTTTATCTTAATAATAAAATACTATAATTAAACCTTTAGTTATTAATTAAAGCGTAAACGAGTTAATCGATTAGATTAAGGTAAAAAACTAAGAAATCGTAAACTTAAACGATGATCTTAAAGATACTTTCCGAAGATTAAGAGAGAACCGCGCCGGAACCTACATTACTAACTAAATAACTACTTTAAGTAACGGTTAGTCGGCGAAAGTTCCCGATCTACTTATCTTTATTAATAATAAAGACTTAGACGTCCGATTCGGCTAATAACTAATATTAATTAAAAGTAAGTTAAAAATTAATATAGATTACTTCGTTAATAATAATATTAAAAAAAACTATATTATTAGACGTATAAGCGGTTAAGTAATAAATACACTTTATACTTTCGTAAATAATACTTAAAGAACCTTTATATTAATTACTTTTAAAGAAGTCCTCGGATATCTCTAAGAGTTATATATTAATCCTTAAGAATACGAGAAGTCTCGCGACGAATTCTAAAACCTTAAGATATTAACTTTAAATTATTTCTAAGTTTAGCGATTAAAGTTCGTTAAACTAGCCGGTATAACCCGCGTATAAAAAAACGATTATAAACGTAAGCTTAATAATAAGTTACCCGCTCGCTTTAACGAAATTATTATTAAGAAATTTATAAATCTAAAAGTAAGTTTCGAGGTTTTTTATATTATAATTTAGATATATAACCGTTAATAAAATAAGAACTTTTTAATTAGAAAAGGGACCCCGTTTAAAACCTTTTCTTATAAGATATTAATAACGACTTAACGCCCTCCTCCTCTTAATAATAAAATCCTAACCGAGGCTTATAAAATCGCTACCCGAATTAAAAAGCTCCCCGCCTTAAAGATAAGAGAACTAACTAGTAAGGGGGCTTACTTTAACTATAAAAAAATAAGTTATTAGTCTGAGGAATATCTTAATAAGGCTGAAAGACGTAAGGATGAAAATATATCTTAAGTCGCCGTTATTATAACTAAAATAAGTTACTTAAAGGAAGAGATTTCTTCTAAAATGAAGGCACTTTAAGTTAACGAAATACTTAACGCCGATATTAACTAAGGAAACTAATTACTTTAAAGAATCTAAACTTTATCTTAAAAGAAATATTTAAATATAACGTGTTAATATTAAGAATAAATAAAGAAATACTTTTTAATTTATTATAATACGTAAGTAGCCGTTTACTTATAGTAATATATATAATATTACTTAATAAACTTACTTTAATTATAAGAGATACGTTTATAAATATTAAAGTAAACGGGAAAGTATTTATAAGTACGAATTTCGCTCGGAAAGTGCTAAAGTATATTAAATTAAAGAAGATTATTAATTTCCGTTTATAGAAAATCGGTAGATATAACGGGAAGTCGTACTAACTAGCGGATATCGTTATCTAGTTATACTTTAAAGTTTATAATAAAGAAACCTTAAACATCCCTTCCTTTATATTAAATATAAAGTACGACTTAATTTTAAGCTGTTGATAATTTAAAAATAGTAACGTTTTAATCGATTACTAAAAAAGGATATTAATATTCTTTAATAAGTATTAACCCGTTTAAAATCGACTAATATATATAAACGAGGTTAAAACCTTAATTTAGTATCCCGATATATAAACTAACGTATAACGGAGAGAAATCTTTATAAATCGAGAAAATAAACGTTAAAAAGATAAGAAGAATACGTATAAGGTTATCTTATAATAAGTATCGTAACTAGAAGATTTAGAAGACGAGGAATAAACGCGGAAAGATATCGCGACACGCCCCCTTATCGTATACTTAACACCTTTTTTATATATTAATACGTATAGCGGTAATTTTTACGAGGTAATAAATAAGTACCTCGAGGATCTTAACGATACCGCGTCTCGTGTATTACTCCCTTAAGCTATAGATAATATAACTTAAGAACTTTAGTAATTTTAAAACAAGAGGGAACTTATTTTACGTAAAGATTTTATAAGTTAATATTAAGTCTAAGAGCTTAAGATCGTTACCCTCGAATTCGAAGAGTTTTAATCTAAGGTTAGAGAGGACCCGGTAAAAGTTATCTTACTAAACTTAGTTAACTTTATAATTAACGAACTTTTAATATAAGATATATTAAAATTATAAGATTAAGTACGATAAGTTATTTTATCAGTATATTACGAATTTATAAACGTTTTTAATAAAGTAAAGTTAGACGAGTTAATATTAAACCGTCTTAAGAAATACCGATATAAGATCGAACTACCGGTCGGTTACGATTTTAACTTATTAAAGTATAATAAGTTATATAAGATAAACTTAAAAGAGTTAAAAACTTATAAAGAGTATATTACCGATAACCTTTATAAAGGATTTATTAAGAGTAGTAACGTATTATAAGTTATATTTATATTAATAACGCTTAAGTTAAGTAATAAATTATATTTTTATATAAACTACTAACGATTTAACGTATTAATAAAGAAGGACCGATACCCGCTACCTTTAATCGACGAGACCTTATCGCGGATTATAAAAACGAAGTTGTTAATAAAAATCGATATCCGATAAACGTTTAATTATATCCGATTAAAAGATAAAGACGAAAACCTTACGACGTTTCGTATTTATTATAACTTTTATAAGTATAAAGTTATACTTTTTAAATTTACTAATAAGTTAGTTACTTTCTAAAGGTTTATTAATAAGGCTTTATTAAATTACTTAAATAAGTTTTACTATATATACGTTAACGATATCTTTATTTACTTTAATAATTTTAAAAAGTATAAAAAATATATACGGAAAGTCTTATAATACCTCCGTAAAGTAAGGTTATAAGTTGATCTTAAAAAGTACGAGTTTAATATTTAATAAACGAAATACCTTGGTTTTATTATAAGTATATCTAGAATAACGGTAAACTTAACGAAAGTAGCTACTGTAACGGACTAGTAACCCTTTACGTTTATTAAAAGCGTATAATCGTTCTTAGGTTTTTATAATTATTACCGACGTTTTATATAGAATTATAAACGGTTAGTTAAGCCTTGAAATATACTAATATATTAAAACTCTAGCCCTTTCGAGTAAACCGGGGAGTATAAGGCCGCCTTTTAAAAGTTAAAGTATAAACTTTTAAATACCTTTATCTTAACTTATTAAGATCTAAACTTAAATATTAAGTTAGAAACGAATATATTTAATAACGTAGTAGCCGAGGTCTTACTTTAAAAATAGCCCCCGTCGACCGGTAAAGTAAAAAAAGATTAACGACCCGTTTACTACTATTTAAAAACGATATAAAGAGTAGAACTTAATTATCTTATATAAGATAAAGAACTCTTAATTATCGTATAGTATTTATAAGTATAATAACTAGAGTTAATAAGAGCTTAAAATACCTTTCTAGTAGTAACGGATTACGAAATACTTTAATATTTCTAAATAAAACGTTTATTAAACGTTTAGTAAGCTAGATAAGCGGATTTCTTATATTAATTCGATATAAAACTCTCTTACTAATTAAGCTAAGATAACGTTTTAACGGTGGTTTTATTATAGAAATCTAAAGACTTACGTACTTAGAAAATAAAGAAAGAGGCTTAAAAAACGATAACGTTATTCCGTGTAATCTTACTAAGACACGTTATAAAGTTAAGGATAGATCCGGAATTATTAGTTACGTTAATAAAACTTACCTCGAGCGGTTTAAGATATATATTATTAAACGAATTAATAAATATAAACGTTATAAGTTTAAGTTTAGAAGAATAAAAGAGAAAGGTAATAGAACTAGACGACGTAAATATTAATTTATAAGCTATAAAGGGCCGTCTCTTAATTTATAAAAAGAAGTCAGTAATATTAAATACTTAAAAATTAAAGATAAAGATTATCGACGAGGTACACTTAAAAAGAACTATAACGTACTTAAAACGGAATAAGATTAAGACTTTAATATAATAATAATATTAGTAACTTAATATAAACGTAAACTTAGAAAAGTTTATATCGAATTACTTAAAATACTATATAGTTAAAGTGTTATAAGATAAAACACTTAAGTTACTCTACCCGTTACTAATACTACTTCGCTTTTAGATAAACGTTTTTATTGACTTTAAAAGTATATTTATAAACCGTTAAAGTAACGATAACTTAATAGTTATTATAAATTAGCTAAAAAAAAGTCGTAAAGTATTCTTTACTTAAAAGAGGTAATAGTAAAATAAACGGCTTAACTTTATTTTTAAAGGCCTTACCGAATTTATAAGTTACTAACTATAGTTAAAACGGACCGCGGACTGTAATTCGACTCGGATTTTATACGAGAGTTATCTACCTTATTAAGTATTAAATAAAAACTCTTTACTTTAAGTTACTTATAAACGATAAGTTAAGTAAAGAATATGTTATAATAAATCGATTAACGTCTCTACCTTTTACTAAATTATTACTAAATTAATTAAGAAAACGTCTTCTTAATTATAAACGGAGTATAAATATACTTATTATACGACTCGATAAGCTTATCGTTATATAAGGTAGAAATAAGTTTCTTAATACCTTTATAGTTCGATTAATACTATAAGACCGTTAACTTTATAAATATAATTATACGAGAGACGCTTACTTAATAAAAAGCTTAAGACACTATAAAGACGATTTTAAGTTATTATAAGTTAACGAGAGGTAATATAAAAATTATATAAGATAAGATAAAAACGTAAGTAAATAAATATTAACATATATTAAATTTCGACGTAAACGATTAAGTACTTATTATAAAGAAAGTTTAATCGATTATTAAACTGTCAGATAAACTCGACTTCTTATTAACGAGGTAATATTATAAGATTTCGTAGAAATCGGGATATTCTTATATCTTAAAAGTACTAGATAAATAAAAAGGAATAAATACGTTTCACGTTAATCGTTTACGCTTATTCTTAAATAACCCCCTCTTAAAATAAGAAATAAAATAACTAAGCTTTAATATTATTAATCTTAATAACGTTAAAGTTAAAGAATTCGAAGTCGATCATATCGTCGTTTTATAGTTATATTATAAGAAGTTATAATATTAAATAACTTAAAAAAGATGAGATCTAGACGCGAGTTAGTAGTATATTAACACTTTAAAAAATACGTTAAAGGTTTTAAAACGTTATTATAATAAACACCTAGACTAAGTAAGCTTATTAAAAAAGCTTAAGAGTTAGTTACACGTTACTATAATAAATATATTCGACCCGACTTATAATAACGATAATTTACTTATAATAAAAAAGAATATAAAGACAAGATAAAGATAAAAAAGATAAAACCGCTTAAAGACGAATAAAATATATCTTAACGATAACTTTAGTTAATAAATAAGAACTGTATATAAAAAGCTAGCCGATTAACCGAATAATATATAAACTTATAATAACTAATTAACTTAATAAACCCGAGGGCACTTTACTTTTACTTAAAAAGCGCTTAAGGTTTAACTCTAGTTAAGACTATACCCGTTACGTTTTTTTCTCTCTTTTTTTTTATTATTTATACTAAACTTAAAACGAGTCTAGCTTATAAGGCGGGGGTAATAATATAATAACGGCCGACTAAGCGGTAAAGACTGGTAAAATAAGTGGTTAATACGCGTACACTTATATTTAATTCTTACGTACCTTCTAAATCGATTCCTTTTTTCTTTTTTTTCCTTAGTTCGGTATTTTCTAGTTAATATAAATTATAAGTTATAAGCTTACTTAACTACGTCGCCGTGATAATTATTAATTATATAGTTTAATTTTTTTTATAAAGAAATATTAAAATAAATATTAAAGGATATATAAAAAGATATAAAGATAATATAAAATTTAAAAACCGTTTCTAATTAAAAGATATTTTTAATTATACTTAAATTTAAAGTGTCTAATCTTTAAATAAAAAGAATTTATTCTTAAGAACTTAAAAATTAATATTAAATTTTATATAAAAATTAAAACTTAAAAGTATCACTTTCTTATACTTATATTAATTTTATTATTTTTAAAACTATTAAAAAAGTTTAAAAAAAACTTAATATAGAAATAATACATATTAAAAAGAGAAGGTCTTAATTTACTAGTATTTTTAACTTTTAAATGTTTTTATATAATATATAATAAGTTAAATTAATAAGAAATAAAAATGAAATAATTATATAATTTCTTTTTTAAAAAAAGTTTAACTTTATAATATTTATACTTTTAAATCAAAAAGAATAATAAAATTAAAAGAATTTTTATTCTTTAAAGAAAGTATTATTTAAAACTAATATTAGTTATTTTTAAAAAGTTAATTATAAAATAATAGATAATATTAATAACTTTAAATAAATATTTTTTTAATAAATTATTTCATTTTACTACTTTTTAAATTTAATAACTATTTAATTACTTAAAGTAAAAAAGATTTTTTTAAAAAAGTCTTAAATTATATTTTAAATTTTTTTAAAAAATTAAATTTATTTATATTTTCTTTATATTTTTTTTAAAAAAAGGTTTTATAAGTTTAATTCTTTTTATATAATTTCTTTCAATTATTAATATATTTTTCAATTCACTTTCTATAAAAAGTTTAAATTAAAATATATTTATTTATATTTATCTTTTATTTTTTATATATATAAGTTTTAAAATTTTAATTCTATTCTTTTAATTTAATTTTTATAATAAAAATCATTTTATTTCTACTTTTTTATAACGAACGTTGTACTTAAGTACTATATGACGTAAGGTTTATATAATTATAAATAAAGAGCGTTTATAAAGTAAGCTTAGCTTACTTCTAACTAAATATTAAGTAACGGGGTAATTAATAACTAAGGTATTTAATTGAGGATTAAGTTAAATCTTTATAATAAAGTCGTTAAGAGATTACTCTTACTTATAAATAAAGTAAATACTTAAATTAATTATTAAAGTAATAATTATATAATTATATAAGAAATCTTTTTAACTTATATATTAAGTTATTTCTTTATTAATATTAATTAAATTATAAAATTATAAATTCTTAATTCGCGAGCTTATAATTTAGTAAATACTTTAAATCGTTAGATCGTGAATTCTTAATTGACAATCTTATAATTTATTACGTGATCTAATATTAACGTAGCTCGTACGTTCTTTTATAGCTAGTATCTTATTTAGTTACTTACTATACTAACTTATCTATTTATACACTATCCCTTAGTTATATATATGCTTATCTATTCTTATAAGTAGTTTATTAGCTCGTCTAAGTCGTAACATTTTTATAGAAATCTATTATACTAATAAGTCTTTATAAAACCGTTTATAAAAAGTAATATTACTTTTAATTTATTTCTTACTTTAAAAATAAATTTATATGAATATAAGTAAATAAAATATAGAAAAGGATATTAAAACTATTAAATAAAGAAATTAAAAATATAATAATATAAAAATAATATTATTTTGATTTTCTTTTTACCTTAAAAATTATTATTTCTAACATTTTCTTAAATATAATAAATTATAAATGAATTTTTAAGTAAAACTATATAATTTAAAACGGTTTTCTTTAAGAATATCTTTTTCAATTTTGTATATTTTAATATAAAGTAAGAAAATTAATAATGTTAAAAAATTAAGAGTTTTAAAATATAATTTATAAAAATAAAAAAAAACACTTTAATATAAAATATATATAAGTATATATATATTTTAAAAAACTTAAACTTAAAACATATATAAATATATTTTAAGTTTTAAATATTATTTTAAAAAAATTATAAACTTATAAAATAATACTTTAAATATTTTAAAAAAACCTTGAAAAAATTTACTTCTTAAATTTAATTTAATTATAAACCTTTAAAACTTATAATAAAGTATTAAATTTTATATAAATAACTATAAGTTAACTTTATTTTTATAAAACATTATATCTTATATAAATTATTATAAGTTAACTTTCTTTATTTAAAAGATTTTATCTTATATTATTAAATAAAACGATAAAGGTCTATATTTTTAAAGTTATAATATCTTTAAAATTTTAAGTTCTATAAATATTTTTTTAAATTAAAATAAATTTTTATTTAAAAAGATATAATACCTTTTTATTTATTAATAACTTTTCATTTCTTTATTTTCTTTTCACTTAATATATCTTATTAATATTTAAATAATACTTTAGTAAGATAATAAAATAACTTTATTTATATATCTTTAGAAATATTACTTTTTATAAGTTTAATAAAGTAAAAAGAATATATAAAATAAGTTTAATAACATTTCTTTAGAAACTAAAGTTTAAATATATTTTAATATATACAAAGTTTTATAAAAGATATATTAAATTATTTATTTTTATTATATTCATTTTTTATATTAATATTTTTTAAATATAATTCTTAATAATAGAAATAAGAAAAATTTATAAATATAAAAAAGTGAGATTATTTCCTTTTTTTTATAAAAGTATACTTAAAATTATAAAAAGATAACTCATTTTTTATTAATTTTAAAAAATTTATATTTAATAAAAGTATAATATAAAAGTAAATATTGACAATCTTTTAAAATTTAAATAAAAAATATTTAATCTTTTAGTCTTTAAAATGTAATATTTAAATAAATAACAGATTTTAAAATAAAAGGTTTATAATATTTATATTTTAATTTTTTTAAAAAAATAAATTATTAACGTTTAAGTTATTCTTACTTTTTATAAATATATATAAAATATAAGATTATTTAATAAGATTTATAATAAGATATAATTAAGAATAATTAAAAATTTTTAAAAATAAAAACTATTATTTTTTATAATATATATATAAAATAAATTTAAATGTTTTATATAAAAATATTATTAAAGTTTTAAAAAATAAAATAATTATTATTAATAATAAAGTTTTTTTTAAAAATAAAGTATTTAAATAAATAATGAGACTTTTTTAATACATAAATATAAGATATAGAGCTTTTTAATAATTATTTAATACTTCTTTAATTATTTTAAAATTAATTTAAGAAAAGTTTGAAAAGTTATTTTTTAAAGTTTATATTTATAAATATAATTAAATATAATTTATATAAATTAATTATATAATTAAAAAAATCTTTTTTTAAACTTAAAAAATTAATGAATTGAAAAAATTAATATAAATTAAAATAAAAACGTTTTATTAATATCTTTTTATATTATAACTATAAAAAGTTATGATATAAAACTTATTATTAAAAACTTTAATACTACTTAATATAATATAAAACGTTTATAAAGAATTTATAAAAATATAATAATAGAATAAAAGTTATTAAAAAAAGAAGTTTTTTAATAAACTATTTAAATAATAAGAAAGAACTTATTTTAATAATTTTATTATATTTAAGATAATTTTAAAAATAATATATATTAAATTATTATAATATATAAAATAAAAAAGTCATAATATTCAAAACTAAGTGTTTTTTAAAAATAAAATTAAAAATTAAAAATATTTAAGTTTTTTAAAACATGAAAATACTTAATAAGTAATTAAGTTAAAAGAAAAGGAATTATTAAAATTATAATTAAAGAATTTAAATTAAATAAAGTTTAAAACGTTTATTAAAATTACATAAAAAAGAGAATATGAAATTACTTTTAGTTTTGAATTCTTCTTAAATACTTTTTATAAATATTAAAAAAACTTATTATAATTATAAAAAAGTTTTAAAATTTATATTATAATATATTTATAAAAAAAGAAAGTATATATAAATAAAAAAGTTTTAAATACATTATTATTATTTATAAAAAATCGAGAGATATTTAATTTAAAAAAGATTATATACTTATACTTTTTATATTTTAAGAATTAAATTCAAATCTTAATTTATTTAACTTTTTATAATTATAAATTTTAAATAACTAATTGAAAGTAATAAAAAAGTGTTTTTAACTATTTAAATTTAAAATTTACTTAAAAAAACTTAAAAAATTAAGAAATTAAAATTTAAAAAAGTAAAATATAAATTTAAAAATAATAATATAAAATAAAATAAATAAACTTTTTTAATTATATTTTTTTATTATATTATTATTACTATAAGAATTAAAAAGAAAATATTTATATATTTTTGTAAAATTTATATTAGAATATATAATTTAAATAAAGACTTTTTTAATATTATATAATATTTTAAATATTTATAAATAATATATTTTTAAAAATATTTAAATTTATATTCTTTTTTATTTTTAAAATATGAAATTTCACTTTTTAACTTTTTTTAAAAAAAATTAAATATACTTATTTTTAAATTTATTTAAAAAAAACTTTCTTGATTTTAAAAAGTTTTAAATACTTTTATTAAGTTAAAAAATAAAATTTCAAAGTTTAAAAAAATATTAAAAATTAAAGATTTTAAAACTAATTTTCTTTTTAAAATATATATTAAATTATTAAAAAAACTAAATCCTTATTTTAATTAAAAGTATTATTTATATAGAAAGTTAAATTATAAATTATATATTAAAATATTATTTTAAATTATACTTTATTTTAGTCCTTTTATATTTTTATTATAATAAATGATAAAAAATATATTTAAAGATTATATAATATTTTTTAAATATTATATTTATTAAAAAGAATTAATATTAATTTATAAAAAATTTTTAAAAGTTTTTTTAAATTTATTTAATGAAATAAAATATTAAACTTTTTTAAATTAATAAATCTTAAAAATAAGTTAAAATAAAAAATTTTAACTTATAAAATATTTTAAATTAATATTATATTTTTATATATAATATTTTTTTAAAAAAAACTTATTTTTAAATTAATAAAAATTTTAAAAATTTTTTATAAAGTATAAAGTAATAAAGAAAAACCTTTTTAATCTCTTTTTTTTAAAAAAATTCAATAAGTATTAATTTTTTTTACTTTCATATTTTAAAATTTAAAATATATTCTTTTTTATTTTATGTTAAAATTTATATTATATTTTTAAAACGTTTTTATAAATTACTTATTTTATATAAAATATAAATATTAAAAGTTTTAAATAAATTATTTTATTATATAATATATATAAAAAGTATTATTTTTAAAAAAAATTAATCATGTATTTAAGAATTAAATTAATTGTAATTTTATAAATTATTTTTATTATATTTTAAAATATCTAGAATATTTTCAATAAAAATATTATAAAATAATTATAACTATATAATACCTTTTTAATTTTTATCTAATATTTAAAAATAAAAAAGTATAAATTTTTAAAAAATTATAAGTTTAAAATAAATTTAAAAATAAATTTATATAATATATTTCTTATTAAATCTTTTATTTTTATATATAAAAATAATTTATATTACTTATTTAAAAAGTATTCTATATTTCTAAAAGAATAGTTTTTAAAAAAATAAAGTTTAATTTTTAAAAACTTAAATTCCTTCTCAAAAATTAAAACTAAAAGTAAAAAGAAAATAAAATTAAATATTCTATCAATAAAAAAGATTTATTTTTCAAGTTTAAAAATCTATTATTAATATTCTTAAAATAAATAAATTCCTTATTCTTTTTTTATTTAAATAATTAATAAATAAATAAAAAAAACTATACTTTTATTTAATAATACTTTTATAAAATTTAAATTTTTTATTATAAATTTATATTATAATATCTTATTTAATAAATTAACTTTTTATAAATCATTTTATTTAAAGTTATTATCTTAATATAACGTTATAAATTTAAAAAACGTTTTATAATATAAAGGTAATAAAAGAAGTATTTTAACTTATTTTACTTTATTAAAGTTTTTTATATTTTTAAAAAAAATAAAAATAAATCTATTTTATTTTATTTTTAATAAATTCTTAAATAATTACTTTTAATAATTTCTCTTCTTTTTATTTTAAAATATTTTAAGTATTATTCTTTAATTACTTTTTTTCTTTTTTTATTAATTCACTTTATAATATTTTTATTTTACCGATTCTTTTTTTCTATTTTATTTATATACTTATTTTAAAGTACTTCTTTTATTAAAAAATTTACTTTCTTTTATATTAAAATTAAAATATTATAAGTTTTAAAATATACATTTAATAAATACCTTTTTAATTTTAATAATATTATAAAAGTAAAGTATATTTTCTTTTTTATATTAATAAAAGAATATAACCTTTTTAAAATCTTATAAAGTATTAATTAATCTTTATCTATTTATTATTTTTATATTTATACTTTAAGAAGATTTATAAATATAAGTAACAATAAAACTCACGTTATTATTCTTATTAACTTATAAATTTTATACTTTTAAACATATATAAAAAACTTAATTATTACTTAGAAATCAATAAAAACTATTAAAATATATAAGTTTATACATTCCTTTTTATTAATTAAAAACTAAAAAGAACTTAATAAAGTACTACTTAATTATTACTTATATAATAAAATACTTTTATTAATATTTCGTTTTTTTATTTTATAAATAATATATTTAATACTTATATAAAGATTTTATTAAGTAGATATTTATAATAATTATATTAATTATAGAAAGTTATTTATACGATATTTATTTAATTTATTTTTCATCTTTCTTTTAAAAATATTATTAATTTATAATTTTTTTAAAACATTAAAATAATAAGTTATTACGCTTTTTATTACTTAATCGTTAATTCATTTTTAATGTATCGTAATCATTTTTACTTATTAATCGACTTTAATATTCTAATATTGTTATTAAAATTTAATTCTCTATTAAAAATGTTAATACCTTTATATTTTTAAAGATGATTCTTCTTCTTATGTATTTTTTAAAGATAACTTAAAAATAATAAATTTTTATCGATACTTAATCTTTAATACTTAAAGATTAAGATAATTTTAATAAGTTATATAATCTTAATGTATATAATAGAAAATGTCATATATAAATAAAGTAATTATTAAACGTTCTTTAAAAACTGAAAATTTACTTTTTATTTCTATATTGTAATAAATTAAGTTAATAAAAAGTATAAAAAAGGAGAGGAGAAGTAAAATAACGCTTTTAAAGTTTATAATAATTAGTAGGAAAAAGATTAATATATCATTAAAAATTAATAAAGAATATTAATTTACTTATTATTTAATTTAGAAGTAAGTATTTTAGGAGTAACTTTTTAATAATAATGAATCTTTTTAATAAAGTAAATATTTACTTTAACTATACTAAGTTTTTATCATTCTATTATTAACGTGTCGTTAATATTTAACTATTTATTTTAAAGGTTAAATATTTAAAAAATAATAAAGATTTTCCTTATTCTTCTATATTATGAATTATACGCTTTTAATACGTTATAAATAGATAATTCTTCATTTACTATGTTTTATTTTTTAATAAAATATCTTAAGTTATTATAACTAGATTTTAATATTAATACTTTTTAAAGTTTAAACTTTTAAGTATATTACTACTTATTTTATCTTTTTATTACACTATTATATTATATTTAAAAACGTTCTTAATATTTTTTCAATTTTTTTAATTATATTAAATAAGTTAACATTTTTTCTTTTTTGAGTACTAAGAATCGCCTTTTTATTAACGTTTCGTTAAGATTTATTTAACCTTTTATTCTTATTCCTTTCCTCTTAACTTCGGTACTTAAGAAAAAGTCTTCAATTTTCTTATTTTTAAAAATACTTTATAAATTAAAAAGAAGAACTTTAAAATTTTTAAAGCGTAATTATTATTCTATTAATAATATATTTTTAAATATTATATAATAAAATTTTGAAGAAATTTAAAAAACCTTTAAAAATATAAGTTTAAATCTATTATTGATTTTATTATAAGTTTCTTATAAAAAACTTTATAAAGTCTTTCTTAAAATTCGAAATAAAAAAACATTCTTTTTTTATTTAAAAGATAAAATTAAATAAGCTTTTATCTAACTTATAATATAACTTAAAATATAATTAATTTATATAGTTTTTAAACATGAAAACTTCTCTTCTTAAAAAGTTATCAATTAATTAATTATATACTTTAAGTTTAATTTATATCTTATTATAAATAAAGTATATTAATTATTATTATATTTCTTTTTCTTATTATTTTCTTTATTTACTTAAGTAATTTAAGTTATAAAAATACTTATTTCTTAAAGAAATATAAGTATTTTATAAAAACTTTAAGAATTATTTTATTTTATTTCATACTTTATAAATAAAACGTCATAAGTGGTTTTTACTTAATTTATAAGTAGGAATATAAGTTAAATTTAACTTTATTAAAATTTAGCTTCTTTATTTTTAAGGACATTTTTAAAGCCTTAAATATTACTTTTCTAAGTTTTAAACTTATAATTATCGCTTTAATAAGAAAGAATTAAGTTATCTTTATATATTATCTTTTAAATAACGTTTAAAAGTTCGTTTTATTTTTGAACTTTTTTAACTTTATAATAAAACTTATAAAGATTTCTTATAAAAAACTTTAAAGTAAAAGAAGAGATTATAATTTATTATAAAGTAAATCCTTTTTTTTTCGCTCTTTAATATATATTATAAATGTTGATTTAATTAAAAATATTAATAATATATAAAGTGATTTTAAAAAATACTTTCTATAAATTAATTCTTTAGGTTCTTTTTAAGTATTTTATTAGAAAGTTATAATAATAAATTTTTAAGATTATATCTTTTAAAGTTTTATAAATAAGTATTATTACTTTACTTTTAAAAAGGAATATAAATATTCTTTATTTTAATATATATATTTTATTCGAAAATATATTTATATAATAAATTAAATTACATTACTTTTTAAGTATATTAAGTCGTTAAATCTTATTAACTTTTCAAACTCTCTTTACTTTATATTTAAATAAATTATATTATTTTATAACGTTTCTTTTACTAATAAAAGAAATAGGTTTTAAAATCTTTACTATTTTAATATATATTAACATAATTTAGAAATATTACATTTTAACTTATATTTTTTAAACTGAAGTATCTTTATATTATATAGTATTAAGTAAGTTATTTTTAATAACACTTTATTTTTAAAGTTTAACTTAATTAGTAATACTTTTATAAAGTTATCTTTCTTTAAAAACATCTTATTATAAAGTTATATAAAGTCATATATATATATTCTTATATTTAATATTTATAAAAATATCTTTATTTAAAACTTTCTATAAAGTTTAATAATTAAGAAAAACTTTTTTTAATTCTAAACTTTTAAAAAAGGAGTTCTTTTAATACTTAAAGGTTTTTATTAATATTATTATTTTTTTATTTAAAGTAGTATATATTATCTGAGTATTATAGTATTTATAAGATTAAAATGAAGTAAAAAAGTAAACTATTTATCTTCTTTTATTAAAGGTCTTGTTTTTTATATTATATAAGTTATTATATTTCTTATATAAGTTATAAACTCCTTATTTAAACATCGTGAAAAGAAAAGAAAAGTAAAAGCGTTTTATTAGTTTTAAAAATATTAACCTTTTATAGTTTTATTAATTTTATTATTAATTTTTTTTTATATTCTTTTTAATTTATTTTTTCAAAGCTAACTTTAGTTTAAGATTTTAAAAGTTATCTTGAAATAAATATTAAAAAGCTTACTAAATATGTATATATATATATTTAAAGCTTTATAATTATAACTAGTTTTTAATAATAAATACTTATATTTATTTTTAAAAAGTATTTAACTTAGGAATAATAAACCTTAAAACTTAAATATAATTTAGAAAAGTTTTATATTTTAAATGTTTAATAAATTAATATTTCTTAAAATTATTTAAAATATCTTAATTATTTAAAAGGATAAAGATAATATTAAAACGTATTATATATATAATATAAGTCTTTTTTAATACTTTTTAAAATAATTTTAAGAAGTTATTTATATTTTTATTAAGCTAAAGGGTATAACTTTATATTTAAAATAAATATATTATATATAAAGCGTTTTCTTTATTTCTTCACTTTAATAGAAAACTTAAGTTTAAAAACTTTATTATTGTTTTATTATACAGAATATAGAGTAATAATTCTTCTTTATAACTTTCTGAAGTCTTTTATAATAAAAATGAAAAACGTCTTTTATCCTTTTTAATATAAATAAGATAAATACGTTTCTTAAACTATTTAGTAATAAAATCATAATAATTAAAGAGGTTTTTATAATATAGTTTTAAAAACTTTATATCTTATATTAAAAAAGAAAGTAAACTAAAATAAATTAAAAAAATATATAAAATAATAAATCGATATTATAACTGAAAACCTTTTAATTAAAAACTTATATAGTATTATTATTTTAATTATAAATATTTATTCATATATCATTAAGAAATATATTAATAAAGTTATTATTAATAATTCCTATTCTTTTTTTAATAAGTTAGATTTAAAAAGTATATTTCTAAGTCTATATATATATTAAGTTCTATATATACTTAAAGAAATAAATAGTATTAAGTATTTCGTTCTTTAGTAATATATTTAGAATTTATTACTTTATTATATTTTTTAAATAACTTTGAATTCGAATAAAAAGTATAAAACAATAATATAACGCTTTATTTAATTTAAAAGTTATAAATTAAGATTATATAAAAATATATAAATGATTAAGAAGTATTATACTTGTTTATAAAATATAATAAGACTTCTTAAATACTATATAAAAGATAATATAATTATCTTATATTATAAATAAATTAAGTTAGAATAATATTATTATAAAAGTTTTTTTTAATTATATAAAGGTAGAACTTATATATTTTACTTTAATTGTAATATTTAAGTTAATATTAGTTTTAAGATTCGTTATATTCTTTATTATAACTAACACTTATAAATAAATCATAACTTTTAAGGTTAAAAGGTTTAAAAAGTAATATACTTTTATGAAGTTATAACCTATCTTTAATTTATTTTATGTTTTCTTTCTTTTTATTTATTATATATTACGTTTATATTTATTATTAAGTAAAGTAGTAATGAATACTTTTCACTCTTATGATTATAATTTATAAAAGTATATTATATTATAACCTTTTTAGTTTTATTTTTTAGTAGTTATAATAACTTTTATAAAGTTTAATATAATTTCTTCTTATACTTTAAAAGGTATATATTTTAATAAAAACATATAAAGTTTAATCGACTTGATATCGCTTTAATAAGCTTTTATAAAAGTAAAATCTTTTATATTTTCTTTTTTATTTAGTTTAATATATTTATCTTATTAACTTCAACTTTAAGTATTTGTTTTATTTTAACTTGTAAGCTTAATATAATTATATATATTAAAGTATAAATAAGATTGAATTTAACTTTGAAAAAACTATTACTTTTTCTTTATTTATTTAATAAATCTACTTCCAAAGGTTCTTTAATTAAATACTAAAGGTTTTAATATTTAAAACATTATATTTAAGTTATATTAAATAAGTATTTAATAATAAAGTACTTTTATTTTTAAAACTTTCTTATAATAAACGAATTTAATTTATTAAACCTATTTAATAATTATAAAAAATATTTTATTAAATAAAAGAACTCTTAATAATAAATTATTACTTTTTAAAAATTTAAACTTATGTTTTATTTAATAAACTTTATAAAAATGTTTATTCTTATATTTCTTAAAATATTTTATAACTTTTATAAAAGTGAATTTAAAGTTACTTATTTTTTCTTCTTTTTTTTAAATCGAAATAAATATTTAAAAATATTAATATTATTAATATTTTAAATTTAAACATCTTGATTTTTATCTACTGATAATGAAACGTTATATTATTTTAAATTTAAATTAAACATATTATCTTTATTAAGCTTTAAAACAGAAAGAATTTGTTTTTAAAAAAAACTTTTCAAAAATCAAAACTTATATAATAATATTTTTTTATTCTTTATAATTTCTTATAAATCTATTTTTAAATAAAGAGAATTACGTTATAAAAAACATCGCTTTAAATATTTATTAGAAGTATATTTTGTAATATTACAAACATCTTTCACTTTTTACTACTATATAAATAAAAGGATAGAAAAACTTGAAAATATAAAACCATAAGATATAAAGAGATTAAAGTTAGATATATAATAATAGATAATTAATATATTAATAATAATAAAATTTAATCTTATAGAAAAGTACTCCCTTTTTATAACATTTTATAAACGTTTTATTAATACTTAATCTTTTAAGTTATATTTTTTTTAAATAATAAAGTAATAAATTATACTAAGATATAATAATCTTTTATAATATTATAGTTATTCTCCTCAAAATGTTTATTTTTATAGTTTATATAAATTTAAAAAATCAAAATATATATTTATAACACTTTATTTTAACCCCTTCTTTAAGATAATATATATATATATATAATAAATTACTAAATAATGTATTTTAAAATATAAATCTATAAGTTTTCTTTTTTTTCTTAAAAAAAGGTTTAAAGTGATTATTTTTTATATAAAATAAAGCTTTTTATAAATATTTAAAATATAAATTTAATAAAAAAACTAAGAAAATTAAAATTCTTTTTTTATTTTAGTTTTATTTAAATATCTCTTAAAATAACTTTAATAAAAAGTTTTATTATATAAATTTAAAAATATAATAGAAATAATTTTAATTATATATTATAAATTTAAATTTATTTATAAGAAAAGTAGTTTTATAAAACTTTTTAGTTTATAAAAGCTTTTAATTCAAGAGAAATAAGTTTTTATTTAAACTTTAAAGTAATAGTAATTAGTATTCTTTAAAAGTTAAAAATTCTTTTATTTAAATTAGAATATCTTATTAAATTAAAAAAAGATATAAATATTTAATAAATTTATTTATAAATTCTTATTTTTAAAAAACAGATATTAAAAAAGAATAAACTTTAATTTTATAACTTATAAAAAGAAATTCCTTAACGTAATTATTATTATACTCTGTTAATTTAAATAAAAACTTCTAATTTTTAACTATATATTATATTTCTTTTAATAACATACTTTTTAAGAATATTTCTAAGAAAGATATTTATAATAAGTTTTCTTTTTATTTGAATATATTTTAAATAAATTTAAGATTTTATAAGGAAACTTTAATAAAATATTATTTTATTAATTAAAAAGAAATCTTATTTCTTTTTCAATATATATATATATACTAACTTATTTTAAAAGGTTATTAATAAAGAAAGTTATATTTAAGTTCTTTGTATTAAACATTTAATAATTTAGGAAGATTAAAAAAAGAAGTTAAGAAATATTTTTATATTAAAAGTATTTAAGAAAGAAATAGTTTTAAAGTTTTTTATAACTTAAGTTTTAAAAGGTTTTTAAAATTTAAAGAAAAGTTAAGTTATAAAAAATATAATTATAACTTATAAAATAAATAATTTTTATTTCTTTTTTAAAAGTAGTTTACTAAAAGTATTTAAAAACTTGAAAGAAAAATAACGAATAAAAATAAATAACTTAAAGAAACTTCCTTTTTATTTATTCTTTACTTTTATTATATATAAATTTAAAATTTTAATATTAAAAATATTCTTTAATATATTAAATATTAACTATGTTATAAATATTTTCCTTAATTCTTTTAAAAAATAATTATAAGTTCTTTTCTTTTAAAAATAAAAAAACTATAAAATAAATATATATAAATTTAAAAAGAATCTTTTTAAATTAATACCTAAAATAACCTTTTTTAAAAACGTTATATTAGTTTAAAAGCTTATAAATTACTATTTAAAATTTTAAAAAATAGAATTTTCATACTTTTTTTTACTTTATTAAATAAAATAAATATAATAATTTTTAATTAGAGTTTTTTGAAATATTATATATATAATTTTAAAACTAATATTAAAACCTTATAAAACTTTCTTTTTATATGTATTTTTAATCTTTTTTTATTTTTTATTTTAAAAAGTTATAATATTTTGATATTTTTAAAATTATTTAAATAAATACATTTCTTATTTCTTTTTTAAAAAGAATAAAACTTAAGATAAGAAATATGATTATTTTTACATTATTTAAATATAAAGTTCTTTCCTTTTTAAAATAAAGTCAGTATTTTCTAATACTAATATAATTTTTTAAATTCTTTTAAAAGTTTAAATTTAATTCTAAGTATTATAAAATAAAAAAGGTAAAAAATAAAATATATAAATTTATAGTTTTAAATAATATAAAAAAGTTTACTTAAAATAATTTAATTATTAAAACTTATAGATATTTATTAAGTTTCTTGTATATATAGTAATTATAGTTTAAGTAAATCTTTATTATTTTATATTAAAATAAACTTTCTACGTTATTACATGTTTTTTAAAAATAATAAGAATATATATATAAATATAAGTATAATATTTTTATTTTCATTTTTAAACAAAATAAAAGTTATAAATATATAATTATATACTTTTTATAATATATTTAAAGAAAACTACATACCTTTTTATAATTTTATTAAAAGAATTTTAAAAAAGTATTTTTAATATTAAAAATATGTCGTCTTATAAATCGTTTTATAATGTCTTATAATTTATAAAACGTATTATTCGAATAAGTTATATAATTATAAATCTTATTTCTTTTATATTTTATAAATAAGTTATTATATATATTATATTTTATTTTCTAAAATATAATATATTAAAAAAAGAACGATACAAAGGTTAAAAAAATAAGTATTTTAAAAGAATATAATAAGCAGAAAAAATGAAACTAAATATATATTTAATAAATAATTTACATAAGAAAACTTATTATAAAAGCTATTATAAGAAAAGTTATTTAAAAACGTTAAAAATAAATTAATTAAAAATTTATTACTTTTACTTATAATCTTTTTAAATAAATGTTTTTAAAGTTACTAATGAATAATAAAGTTAAAGATTAAAAGAAAAATCTAAATTAAAATAAACCTTTCATTTTATAATTAAAAAAGTCTAATAATATATTATTTTAAGTATATATTCATAATTAAGTTTAAAAGGTTTTTAAGAAAAAAGCTCTTTTTAAAAAAAAGTAATAAAAGAATTAAAATTAAAATAATAAATTTATTTTATATTCTATAGCCTTTTTTACTTAATAAATTATATCTTTAATATAAAAAATATTATAAAAAGGTATCTTTTTATATATTTCTCTTTTTTTATATTAACCTTTTTATAATAAACGTTTACTATAATATAAATTCATATTTTAAACTTTTATAATATAACTCTATTCGACTTTATATTACTTTTATTTTAAAGAAAAAAATTAGACCTTTCTATTTATATAAGAAAATATATTTATAATATTAAATACGAATAAATATTTTAAAATACTAACTTTCTTTATATTTATATACCTTTTTTTAGTTACTTAAAAAGACTTTTAAGTTTAGAATAAAACTAGAATAAACTTGATTTATAATTAAAATTTAAGTTATATATTAAATATAATTTCTAAGAAAGTGTTTTAATATAAAGTTATTTAAAAAAAGAATTTTCTTTTTAAAACTAAATTTATTTTGTTTTTAAATTTCTTTTAATTATTATTTAAAAAACTTAAGTATTTATAAATCTTTTTACTTTAAAAGTAATATAACTAAGATTATATAGTTTTTAAAATACTATATATAAGCTTTTTAAGTTTTAAAACTTATAAGTATTATTCAATTTTTAAATAATTTTTATAAAAGGTAGAAATTTTAATTTTTAAGTGTTTATTTATAATTATAAAAAACTTATTATAACTATTAATATTTACTTAAAAACTTAAACTTTTAATATAAGACTTAATAATTTTTAAACTTTAATTACTAAAATAAAGTAAAAATTAAAAATGTTTAAAAGTCTAAGAAGATATATTCTTTTTCTTTCTTATTTAAAATAGATATTAAAATCTTATAAATAATACTTAAATCTCTTTAAAGAAACTTAAAAAATTAAATGTTTTTAAAAAGAAGAAAAGATTATAATTAAATATATAATAAAGACTTACTTAATTCTTTCTTATTAAACTTCACTACTTTTAATTTCTATTTTTAATTTTTATTTACTTATTATAAATCAGTTATATAAACCGATTCGTTGTTATATTTAGTTTCTAAAAACTATAAAAAGGGATAAATATTTATTTCTTTTTAAATAAAATGTTATTTATATTTTTTAACATAAAAATATAATTTAAAATTTATAAAAATCTTTTTTACGTAATTCTTTTCTAAAGTCTTTTTTAAAAAGAATAAAATAAGGTTCTTAATTTGTTTTTAAAACTTTTATTTTAAAAAACATATAATATAAATCTCTATAGTTAATTTATAAAGTTTTATCTTTTTTATAATAAAAAAGACGCATTTTTAAATTATTTATATTTAATAATTTTTAATAAAAGAAAAGTAGTAAGGTATCTAATGTTGAAAAGTTATATGTTTTATTAAGTATTTAAAATTATTTCATTTTAAAATAAAATAAAATAAAACGTGAGAATAAAAGGTATTTCTATCTTTTTAAAGTTATTATTCTTAAAATTATAAAGACGATTAAATAATTTATAATTTAAAAAGGTTATAGAATAATAAAAGACTTTATTTAACCTTTTTATTTTTAAGTATTTAATACAAAGCTTATTTTTAAATATACTTTTAAAGTAATAAAACTTTTATCTTTTATTATTATTATATATATTAAAAAAGTTATATGGTTTATTTTAGTTCAGAAAGATTACGTTTTTAATATTTATTTACACTATTTACTAACTAAATACAATTTAAATAAAAAAGTAATAAAATAAGTTTAAGAAAATAGACGTTACCATTAGACGAAATTACTAAAATATAATTTTAATATTTCTTAAAATATTACTTTTAAAAGGTTCTTAAATATTAAAGAATATTAAAAGAATTCATAAAAGTAATATATACATAATATAGAATAATATAATTATAAATAAATACTAAAATAGTTATATATTTACTTAAGAACTTTAAAAAAAACTTTATTATTTTAATAAAAGTATATATAAATACAATAGAAGAATATTATCTTATAAAACGTATATAAAATCCTTTTTTACTTCCTTTTTTGAAAGCTATAAGTATTTTAAAAGTATATAGAATTTAATCATTTTTAAAAAAGTCTTAAAGTATAAATAAAATTATAAGGTATAAAATAATAAAGTTAAAAAGGATAAAAAATAAAAGTAAAGTAAAAACTTACTCTTTTAAAAAAATTAATTAAATTTTAAATTTAAATATTAAAACTTATATTTTATAAGAGAAGTTTTATATAAGGGGGATTTATTTTAATACATTAAAAGAAAAGTTATATAAAGCTTTCTATTTAAAAAAGTAAAATTTATCTTTTACTTCGTTATTAAATGAAATAAATAATTATTAGATTTTTTCTTTATATAAGTTTAAATTTAAACTAATAAGTTAAAGAATATTAAATTATATTTTTTTTAAAAAAGAGTTAAGCTTAAAAACGTTATAACCTTTATAAGAAATACTGTTAAAAACTTTAAGAATATTTTAAAATAAAAGATCTTTTATTTAAGGATATTTTGATTTATATTTTATAAGTAATTTTGTTTTTAAAATACTATATAATATTTAAAAAGAGTAAAGAAAATCTTATGTTTTTTAAAATACTCTTAAAAATATACGTAATTTTAATTAATATCTAAAAAGAACTTAATATAACGTTTATATTTAATAAGATGATTTTTTAATATTTTAATTAAACTAATATATTAAATAAAATATATATCTCTTAAAGAAATTTAAAACTTTTTATATTAAAAAAAGTAAAGAAAATTTATTATTCTTTTTACTTTTATTTATATAAAGATATATTACTAACTATACTCTTTATTTATTATTAAGTATAAAGGTTTTAAATTTTAAAAAGATAATAAAGTTAAATAAAATATTTAAAACTTCTATATTAAATTAGTTTTAAGATTATATCCTTAATATAACCTTATTTATAATATATCTGTATATTTTAATATTATTCCACTTTTTCTTTTCTTTTATTAGTTATATAACTTAGTATTAAGAATTAAGAAACATATTTTAAAAAGGTTAAAACATTTTAGATGTATAATAGATTTTAAAAAATTATCGTTTAAAGTGTTAATATATAATTTAAGAAATATATTACTAATTACTTTACATAGATTTATTTTTAATAGTAAAAGTGAGTAAATACTATAAGATATCTTTTATAAAATAAAATACTAAATCTTATGAAAAGAATATTTTTATTTATTTACTAAGATTATAAGGTTTAATTCTTTTTTTATATAAAGTATGAATTCTTTATTATTTATTTTTTTTGGTATTATTAAACTTATAATATAATTTAATATTTTTATTAGTTTTATTTACTTTATCTTTTCTAAGTAAAAAGAAGTGGATATATATTGATAAATATTCTATTAACAAATAGAACTATTATATTTAAAGAAGTTTCTTTTATCTATTTTATTAAAAAAGAAATAATAAAGTAAGGAAAAAGAAATATTTCTTATATATAATCTATTATATAAGCTTTTAATAAAAATAAAGAATTATTATAGTTAATAAATATTTAGTAATATAAAAGAACTCTTCTATTATTTTTAAAACGGTAATAGAGTTATTTAAAAAGGTCTCTATATAAATTTAAATATATATATATATATATATTTTAAATAAATTATAAATATAAGTAAGTTTTTATTTTATAAGCAATGTATCTTTATTAGTAAAATATATTGTATATTTTTATCATATAAATAAAAATATACAATTATTAATTACGTCTTATTTATTCTTAAATAAAATTTTAATAGAATTTATAACTCTTTTTTATATATATTTTAAAACTACTTTAATAAAATTTAAGAATTCATTTATATTTAAACGTTAAAAACTTATTTAATAATTAACATTAAGGCTTTTTATTTTTAAATAAGATTCATTATTAAGCTTTTATTTAAAGGTATGTAAGTAGTATTTACTTTAAATAATTTAAGTTTAAAGATTTTAATAAATAAATTAAAAGAGAAAAAAGAGTTATATATCTATATTTTAAAAAACTTATTTTATATTTTTATACTTATTAATATATATATTATTTTATAAAATTTAAATTTTTTTTAACTTATTTTAAGTTTAAATTTCAAAACGCTTAATCTTTAAATAGTTATTTATTTATAAAATATATCTTAAAAAACTTCAAAAAGGTTTTAATATTAAAATGTTTTATTTTATTAGTTTTTTTAAGTTAATTTAATAATACTTTTAATTCAATATATAAAAATAATTTAAAATAAGAATTTACATTAAATTTAAAATAAAATATCAAGTTATTATTTTAAATTATGAAATTTTTCTTTTCTTTTTTAATATTAGTTATTTTATATTTTTAAAACTAAACCTTTTTTTATTTTTATTTATTTTTAAGATAGAAAAAGTATTACTTATCTCTTTAAATTTTATTCTTATATTTTAAAAAAGTGATTAACACGAAAGAATATATACCTTTTCCATATTCTTTTTATATAAATAATAAATATAAAAAGTTAATATTTTTATTTTAAAAATAAAACATAAAATATTCTTAAACCTTTATTAGTTAAAATACTATTTTCTTCACTTATTATTCTTTTTTTATCTTTATTTAAAGTTACTTTAAAATCTAAATAATATAAATGTTATAAAATTTAATAATAAAACGTAATTAAAAATATAAACTTCTTAATTAATTAAACTTTAAGAATTTAATTTATAGTTCTAATTAAAAGCTATTTTTGAAGTATTTTTAAAAATAAAAAGAATTAAATATTATTTATTTTCATTCTACTTAATAAAGCTTTTAAGTTATTTTTAGAAATATTTAATATTTTATATCTTTTTATATACCTTTTAATTTATATATATTTATTTTATTTAACTTAAAAATAAAAACTGTAAATCTTAATAATTTAATAAAAATATAATAATATATTTCATATAAGAAATTTAAAGTTTTGGAATATTTATAAAATAAAATAATATACTTTTAAAAAAAGTAATTTTAATTATTATAAAAATATTTATGGAATAAACATAAAAAAAACTTATAAAAGAAAAATTAATATAAATATTATTATTAATTAAAAATATCTTTATAATTTTAAAGTTATAAAGTCTTTTTTCTTATAGTTAAAAATTTCATTAATTAACAAGTAATATAAAATATCTTAAGTTATAAAATTCTTATGTTAATATTTAAAATAAAAAGTAAGGTTTTTTTTTACTTATTATATTTAAATTTAATTACTTTTAGAATTTCTTTATTTATTAAAACTTTTTAATTTATAATTTCTTTATATCTTGTATTATATTTTAAATGTTAAATTCCGTTTTAATTTTATACTTTTAATATAATTTATGAATTTTTAAATAATTATAGTATTAATTTAAATATAAAAAAATAAAATAAAATATTTAAATTATATAAAAAAGAATATACTTTCTTAATATATTTAAAATAAATACTGAAGTTATACTTTTTTAATAAACTAATAATATATAAATTTAAAGTTTCTATTTATTTAAATATTATAATTTTCTTTTTAAAAGAACTATTAATTTTAATTAAAAATAATGAAATATAATTTTTATAATAAATAAAAAGTTTATATATTAAATATACTTATATTACTTAAAAATTACTTTTTTATATATATATTAAAAATTATATTTTAAAATTAAAAAGTTGTAAGATATAATAAAATTAATATTTTTAAGAAATAAATAAAGAAATATTTTATTAATATTTTATTAAAATATTTATTTAAAAAAGAAAAATTATATTTTTAAAAAAATCTTATTTTAATATTATAATTTAAATTTTTAATATTATTAAGAGAAAATTTACAAACTTTTAAAATTTAAAATAATTTAATTAAATTAATTTAGTTTTAAAATATTAAAAAATCTTTTTAAAATATATATTTTAGTTTTCTTTAAAATATATTTTTACTTAAATAAATAGATATTAAAAATTAATTAAAAAGTAAATATATAAAATTATTTTTATAAAAGGACTTTTAAAACTTTTAAACTTTTAAACTTTATATAAGAATTATATTTTATAATAAATTTTTATAAAATAATAAGTTTTTATTTTTATAAATATAAGATTTAAGTTTAGAAACTTTTAATTTTAATAAGATATTAATATATATTTTTATTACTTTTGATTATTAAAAAATAAGTTAAAAATCATTTTAAAAAAATTATTTTTAATAATAAGTAATATTAAAATAAATTTTATTTAAAAACTTTTAAAAATAAGAGTTAAAATTTTAAATTTTGAATTTTAAATTTTAAATTTTTTATAACTTTTTTTTTAAAATATAGAAATAAAAACCTAATATTTAATAATTTCTATATTTAATATATTTCTTATTATAAAAAGCTTTGTTTCTTTTAATTTCTTTTTTTAATATTGATAATATTTCTTTTAAATAAAAAATTTTTATATAAATTTTAATTTAAAAAGTTTTTAACTTTTTAATCTTTTTTTAAAATAAATTTAAACGAAAATATAATTTTTATATTAAAATAGGTAATAAAAGAATAAATAATTTAATAAAAACTTATAAATATATTATAAATATAATTAAACTTGTTTTAAAAAAAATAAAATTATATATTTTTAAAACTATTTTTAAAAATTTAAATTATTTAATTTTTAAAGACATTATCTTTTTAAATAAATATTTTATTAAGTTTCTAAAAAGTTAAATATTTAAAATAAAAATACCGTCTCTTTTAATTTTTAAATTAAAATAATTTTATTACATTTTTTAAAAATAATTTAAAACTTTTTTTTAAAAAATAAAAAAAAATATCTTATTGAAAAAATTTTAATATAGAAATTAAAATATAATTTATTATATATAAAATTTATATTTTATTAAATTTTATTTTTAATAAACTTAAAGAAATACATAAAAATAAAAAGTTTAATATAGAATGAAAAATAATTAATTTAAAATAAATTAAATACTTTATAAAACCTAGTTTTTTAAAAGGAAAAATAAAGTGAAATAAATTTTAAAATTAAAGTATTTATTTTAATATAAACTGTTAAAATGAATTGAAATAAATAAAATTTTATTTCTTATTATTTCATATTTAATACTTTTTTAATAAACGAAATAATATTTTTAAAATTTTTAAAAAATAAAATTTTAAATTTAAAAACTTAATTATTTATTTTAAAAAGTTTAATTAAAAGTAAACTTTAAAAAACTCTTTATTTAATATAAAAATAACTTAAAATTTATATTAAAAGTTTTTTTTAAAAAGTATTTATATTTAATTAAAGACTTTATTTTATTAAAAAAATAAAGGTTTTAAGGATATAATAAAGTTTTAATATTTAAAACGTTTTAAATTTTTTTAAAAAAACTTTTTACACTATAAGATATTTAAAAATAAAAGTATAATCGTATAAAAAGTTTATATTTTTAAAACTTTTATATAAGTTTTTTAAAATAAAATAACTTAATATTTTTTTAAATATTTATATATATAATATTTTTATAAAAGATATATATACCTAAAATTAATTTTGCTTAATTATATAATAAAGTTTTAATATAAAAATAAAAGAAAAATATACATATTATATATATATATATATACATATATTATAATTTTTATGTTATAATATAAGTTGTATATATAAATATACATATAAAGATATATTTTTTTAATATATATATTATAATTAAGTTTTAAGTTTAAATAAAAAAGTTATATAAAAGTATTATAAAAAAACTAATATCTTTTATAAATAATATAAGTATTTTTAAAGAAAAAGAAAATAAAATAAATAAAAAGTATTTATAATAAAAATAAAAAACTCAATTTTTTTAAGAAAATATATATTTATAATAAGATTTTTTCAAAACGGAACTTATAATAAAAGATTTTTCTTCCATAATAAGTGATAATAAAGTATATAATAGAATTTATATTATAATATAAAACTTTAAAAACTTTTATAATTTATTTAAAACTTTTTAAATTTAAAAATTATAAATTTTTAAGATTTTATAAGTATTTTATATTTTTTAATATATATATATATATATATATTTAAAAAGAGTATTTAAGTTTACTTTTTTTAAATTAAAATATATAAAAATTATAAAGTTTACTTATATAGAACTTTTTTATTTAAAGAAATATATAAAACATAAAATTATTTATAAATTTCTTAAAGAAAAAAAACTTTATATTTTTATAAATATTTTTTAAGAAAGTAAGTTTTAAATTTTTTTAATTTTTGAAATTAGTAAAACTTGAATTATTTATTTTATTAAGAAAATATTTACTTAATAAAAAGTAATACTTTTATATATTATTATTTAAATAATTATATATAAGTTTTAAAAATAAAAAGTTTATGTTAACTTTTAAAACTTATATTTTATAATACTTTAATATTTCAAAGATACTAAATTATTTAATTTATAAAGTTTTAAACTTATAAATCTAAAATCTATAATTTAAAACTTAAAACACTAATATTTTATATATATCTTATATATAGGTTTTTTTAAGTAATAAAAGTATTAAAAGAATATTACTTTAAGTTTAAGATATTCTTTTTTATTAACACTTATAAGTTTATTTCTTCACTTATATTAATAAATAATATAAGTATTTAAAAAGAATTAAATTAAATTTAAAATTAAAAAGCTTATTTTACTTAAAAGTATTATCTATTAAATCTTTTAGTTTTTTTTAAAATTAAAATATCTTTTAAGAAGTTTTTTAATAAAAATATAATATTATATTATATAATAAAAAAATATATATTTTAATTTATATAGTAAAGAAATATAATAAAGAAGTTAAGAAACTTTATATAATATATATTATAAAATAATTTCTTAAAACCTAAAATACTTTAAGGTAAATGTTTTTTAAGTTATTAAAAAATATATACTTTTTATAACTTAAAAGCTTTTAAATTACTATTTTAATACTTAATTCAAAATAAGTTAAACTTATAAAATAACTATAATAAAACTTAATAGTTTTAATATTTTATATTATATTATAAAAATATAAAGAATAAGAACTTTATAGCTTTATTTTATTTATCATTTTTCTAAAAGATAAAAGAAATTAAATTAATTTAGAATATGCTTTTACCTTTTATATATTAATAACGTCGTTTAATATTTAATTTTTAATTTTAAGAGAATATTATATCACGATTTATAAATTATTTTAAAATATTAATATATTTAAAAAAATAATTTATAATGAAATATTAAAAAGAAATTTTTTAAAAATAAATTTTAAAATAAAACACTTATTAATTTATTTTAATTACTTTAAAAGATGTTTAGTTTAGATTATTTAAAATCTTACTTTTTAAAGGGATAAATTTAATCATAATTTTATAAAATTAAAATTATATTAAATATAATTTTTTTTATTTTAAGTTCTTAAACTAATAAAGGTTAATCGTCTTACCTTTTCATTACTATTAAAAAGGAAGAAAAAATTTAAAATTTAAAAAATTTTTTAAAAAAAAAAGTTTTAAAAAAGTTTATATTTTTAACTAGATATTCAAATATATTTAATAATATTTTTAATTTATATTAACAATAAAGGATATATATCTTTAAATTAAGTTTATGAAAAAATTTATAACGTTTTATTAAAATATATATATTAATATAAAATAATATAAAAGATTATTTTATAATTATAAAAAAGTTAAAAGATTTAATTTCTTAGAACTAAGTTTTATTTATATACTTTTTTAGTTAATTATAATTTCGTTTTAGAATTTTTAAAAGTATAATAATTTCTTTTTATTTTACTTAAAAACTATATTATTTAATATAATTATAAGATAAAAACTTATAATAAAGTATTCAAATATTAGTTTATTTTTAAATACTTTTAAAAAGGTAATAAAAAGTTATAAACTTATTTTATAAAATAAAAGCTTTATTTTAAAAATTAAACTTAAAAACTTTAAAATTATAAACATTATATTATATAGAATAAAATATAAAAAGTTAACTAAATATTTTAAAGTAGGTTTTAAAAAAGATGATATATTTATTTATATATATATTATTTTAATAAAAGATAATTAAAAGTTTATATTTTAAAAAGTAATTAAAAATTATCTTTTTAAAGATTTCTTTTTATAAACTAACTTTAATTAAAGATTTAATGTACCTTTTTACTTTCTTTAAAGTTCTATCGTTATATATAAATTTTATTTATATTTTAAAAGAAAAAAGCTTTACTTTTAAGTTTTTAAATTATGTTAAATTTTTAAAGGATATTAAAAAAATATATTTTTGAATAAAGTTTATATTTTAAAAAAATTATAAATTATATAATAATTTTTAAGTTAAATTTAAAACTTAAATTTTTAACTATAAATAAAATAACTTTATAAGTTACTAAAAGAAATAAATATTAAAAGTGAAGTATTTTATAAAAGATATAATTATTAAATCGATTTCTATTTATAATAAAAGTATATTTAAGATTTAAGATGTAATTTTTTTTATTCATAAATATATATTAATATAAATAAAAAAAGAGCTTACTAATAAGTCTTTAAGTAATATAACCTTAGAAAATATTCTTTATTTTTAAAAGTTTTAAAAAATTATATATAATTTTTATTTATTTTAAAGTAAGTTATATATTTATTTATGAATAATAACTTTAATTTAAATATTAATATAATATAATTCTATTTTAATATTTTTTTATTTAGTTTTTATTTAATTGATAAATATATACGTTATAAAAGAGAATATTTATAAAACAAAATAAATATTTAAGTAATTATACTTTTATTAAAACGCTTTATAAGTACCTTTTATTTAATAAGTTATTTTAATTATTTCTTTTTATATATTTTATTATTAAATTTTTCAATTCTATTTTTTTAATTAAACTAAGTAACTTATAAATAATAACTTATTAATTACATTATTCTACTTTATATTTTTATATCAACTAGTTATAATATTTAACATATTACATTACGTTTTTATAAAGCTTTATATTTATATAAGCTTTTTAAATAATAAGTATATTTAAATAAATTTAATTAAAATATTATTTTAATATACTTAGGTTTTATATATTATAAGAAATAAGTTTTATTTAAAAACGTTTACTTTAAATTTATTAATTACTTTAAATATAAATATATCAATATAAAAACTAAATTATTAATAGTATAAATAAAATTATATAAAGAATTAAATATTTTCGATTATTTATAATACTTCTTTTTATTATAAAACTAATTTTTAAAAAAGGTTATTTTTAATTATATTACATTTAAGATTATTTTATTTTATTAAAAATAAAAGTTTTCTTTAGATTTAATTTATTATAAGTACTTTTATAGTCACTTTTATAATTTATTACCTTTTTCACTTTTCTTAGTCTTATTTAAGAGCTTTATTCTTTTATTTATTTCTAACTAATCTTTTAAAGATCAGTGATTTACTATTAGGTATAATAAGTTATTTATCCTTTTATTAAAATATTTTTAAGATAATTTTAAAGAATGAATTTTAAATACACTTTTTATATCTTAAAATATATTATATATATATATAGAAATATTAAAATCAAAATATTGAAAAAAATCTTCTTTATTATAATCTTAGTTATCTTATAGATATTTTTAAATTAAGGTTTTTAAACTTTTATTAAACTATCTTCTTAATAAAAAGTAACTTTAAACTTACTAAATTAATAAATTCTTAAATAAAAATTTTAAATCGTATATTTTTACTAATAAATATTATTAAAAGTTTTCTTTAATTAAAGTCTAAATTATATTTTACTTTAAATTAAATTAAAAAATTTTATAATATAAGTTATAATAGTAACTTAAATAAGGCTTTATATAAAAGTCTTATTTAAAAACATAGAAAATAAATAAATACTTTTAAATAAAAAATTAAATATTTATAAAAAGAAGTAAGAACTTAATTATATTATTTATGAATTTATTAAAATAAATAATAATTTTTCTATTTTATATATAAAGTTATATTACTTATACTAAAACGTTAAAGTTTAATTTTTATCACTTAAAAAAAGAAATACTTCTAAAGTTATATACTTATATTATTATAGTTAAAATTTCGTATAATAATAAAACGTTTAAATAATCGTTTTATTGAAAAGGTTTTATTTAAAAATAAAATTAAGGATAACTTATTTTAATTTTAAAATTTATTTATTAAATACATTTTAAACATGTTAACTTATTAAAATATATATTAAAATAAAATACTATTTATATATTTCTATTTCTAAAAGTGAAAGTTTTAAAGTTTTTTAATAGATTATATATTAATTTAAGAATAAAGATATAGTTATTTTTATAATTAAATATGAAATAAACTTTCATATTTCTATTTAATATTATTATTAAACCTTTCGAAAATATAAAGGTTTTTTTAATTTCTACTTTCTATATTATTTTTTTAAAAATAAAAGAAATCGTTTTAAAGTTTTTATATATTATAAGCTTATAATAAATATATTTTTAAACATATTATATAGTATAACGTTTTAATAGCCTTTTTTAAGTTTTCGTATTTAAAATAAACTTAAGTTTTATTAAAAAAAACGTATTATTTTAATTGAAATCTTATAAAATATATCTTATAATTAAATTATTATCTTTTTATTTATAAAATTAATTTATTAAAGTATAAAATAAATATTAAAAGGTCTTTTTATTCTTTTTAACTTAATCTTATTCCTTCTATATTTAAAGTATATTTTAATAAGATTTAAATAACTAACCTTTTTCGACTTTCATTTTATATTAAAGTAAGTAAAACCTTTAATAATTTATAATTACTTATTAAGATATTATTTTTGTTTATATCTAAAAAGGCTTTATAATATAAATATAAAAAATTATAGTTTTAAAAATTAGATATATAACGTTTCAAAAGTTTTAGTTAAAGAAATCTTTATCTTTTTTAAATCAAATTAATTATTTAGATTTATAAACTAAATAAAAATTTAAGCTTTATAACCATAAGTTTTATAGAAATTAACTTATTTAATATTATTTTATATCCTAAAATTAAATAGAAATAAATTAAGAGAATTACTTTCCTATTAGTATATATATATAATATCTTAAATTTAAAAGATTTATTATAAAAGAAATTATAAATGTCATTATTTAAAGAAATATATATCATTAACACTTTTTAAAAGTTTTAAAAGTGTTAAATACTATTTATAATAACGAAAGTATTATAAATATTATTAAATTACTTATATATTTTGATAATAAGAGCGGAAGTACTTTATTTATTATAGTTATTTCCTATTCCTTCCAAGGGAAGTATTTTTTAAAAATATTAAATAAAAAATATAAAGTTCTAATAACGTTATAATTACTCAACTTCATTTAATTATAGAAAAAGTAATTATATTAAAGATTAAGTTTATTAAGCTTTTAATATTCATATAAGTTCTAATATATTAATTACTAATACTTAAAAATCTTTTTTTCATATATATAAGACTTTAATAAATTTATTAATAATTCTTATTATATAAATTAATAAAAGTATTAACTTATTATTAATTATATTTTATAGTATAATATTAAAGTTCTTTATAATATTATATTAAAAGGCTTAAGTTTTTATCACGTATTAAAAAGGATTACTTTATTTATAAATAACATTATTAGATATAAAACTAAGGTTTAATTAAAAGATAATAGAAAACTTAGAAAAAATAATAATATAAAAGTATAATATAGAAAGGAATATATATAAGTAATATTATTTTATAAATTACAATGTTTTATTATTATTTTTATTATTATTATTAAGAAAGAAATTTAAATTTAATAACAAAAAAGGGTGAGTATATTATATACATATAAAAAAGTATAAAAGTTTATAAAATATTCTATATATAATAGAAAGGGAAAAACGTGAATATTTCTAATAATTAGAAAATATAATAAACTATAAAGATTAATAAGACGTTTTATTTTAGAATTATTTATTATTAGGTTTTAAATAAGTTTAATGAAAATATCTAAGTTATATAAAAATATAATAAGTTATATTTATTTTAATCTAATATTTTACTTAATTATTTCATTTATTATGTTTATTTCTTTTATTAATAAGTTTATCATGACTTTTTTCTTTTAAATAAGATATTTTAATCTCTTTTACTTTCTTAAATAAAAAAGTATATATATAAATTTCAACCTCTTTATATCTTTTTATTCCTTAATCAATCTGTCTTCTAAGTAAAGGTATGTTCTTATTATTTTAAAAAGTATTAAATACTTTATTTTTTAAAGTTTTAATGATAAATGTTATATAATAACATTAAATATAGTATAAAAGTAACTAAATTAGTATAACTTATTATAGTACTTGAAGAAAATAAAAATATAATAATATTAAAGTTTTCTATATTTTTAAAAATAAATATTTTTCAAGTATTTTATTTTTTATAAAAAAAGATATAAAAGTTTTATTACTTTTCTAATTTTTCTTTTAATAAGTTTATATTATCTTCTAATAATAATATGTTTCATGAATATAAAATATGTTAAAAAATCTTATATGAAGTCATAATTCTAATAATACTCTTAAAGAAAAAAATATATACTTAATAATTAATTTCTTTATTCTTTTTCTAATAAAAATATTTATAATATTTAAAACGTTTTTAAATAATATATATTTAATTTTCTTTATATATAAAAGTGGTTATTTATAACTTATTTATTAAAATAAAAAATAAAATGAAAAGATAACTTTAATATAAGACTTTTATATTATTTTTATCTTTTGTAAAATGAACTTACTTATAAATTCTATAAAATATGATTAAAAACTTTTAATTAAAAAAAGGTTTATAAATCTTTACTTTATTTTATTTATATTGCGTAATTTAAATTATAAAAAGAATTTAAAACTTACTTATTTATGAATAAAGGTATTAATTATATTAAAAATACTTATCTTATTATTTTTAGGAAACTTTAAAAGAAAAATAAGATATATAAAAGTTTAATATTCTTTTTAAAAAGTAACTTTAATATTAAAAGTAAAATACTAAAAGAAAAAATATAAAATGAAATTTCAAATTTAAATAACTTAAAAGTAGAAAATAAGTAAAAATATTAAGTATTTATAAGTATTTTTTTAATTTAATTTTTTTAAAGTTAAGATTCTTTTTTTTAAAACTTTATATTATAACTTTATATTAGAATTTTTAAGAAATTTAAATGAAATTATTTTTTTTATTCTTTTTTATAAATAATATAATAGTTATAAAGCTAGTAAAATACAATAAGTATATTTTTAATAAAACTTTATAATTATAAAATAAGTTAAAGTAAAACTATTAAAAGATCGTCTTTTAATATAGATGAAATATAAAATAAAAATTAAAACATAATATAAGAAAACAAGAATAATAAAAAAGTATTATAATAAAAATATAATTAAAAATAAAACTAAAAACAAAAATAATTTAAAATATATAATATATATTTTTTATTTTTAATAGATTTTTATTTTAAATCTTTATATATTACAATAAATAAAGTAAGTTAATTTCATTTAAAATATATACTTTTATAATTCTCTTCCTTATTTCTTAAATGAGTCTTATTATTTAATAAAAGGTATTAAAAAAGAAAGTTTTTATAACTTTTTATACTTTTATTACTATTAAAAAGATTTTAAGTTTTATAAAAACGTTTTATAGAAGCTTTTTAATAATCTCTATAAAAGATTCTTTAAATGAATATTTTTATAATATCTTATATCTTTAAATATTTATTTAAAAATATATTAAAAACTTATAAAATATTATTTATTAGAATTCAAGTTTTTATTTATAAAATATATTAATAATATATATATATTTATTTATAAAAATTAAGTAACTTATAATTAATAAAATATTTTATATTTAAACTTTATTATAAGAATTAATATCGCACGTTTATTATTCTTATAACATAATTATATAATATATTTCTATAGTATTTTTAAAGTATTTATCTAAAATTTAAGCTCTTTAAGTAATTAAACTATATTTACTTTTTGAACTTTAAAAGTGAATATTTTTTTAAATTAATTATTTTATAAAAATTATTTAAAATAGTAAGTTTTTTAAATAATTCTTTTATAAGTTTTATAAATTCTCTATTTTAATTTTAAGTTAAAACTTTATATCGAATAAGTATTCTTATAAGTATTTAAAACTTTTATAAATTTAAAAGTATTTTTATTCTTTTAAGCGTTTTTCTTTTTAATATTATCTTAATAATTTATTTTGAAACTTATAAACTAGTATATTTTATTACTTAAAAAGTTTAACTTAACTTTTTATTTATTTATTCAAATGTTAATTTCTAAGTAATACTAAATTATTTTATATTTTAACTGAAAAAAGTAAGGATATTTATACTCTTATTTTTATTTATTAAATATATTTTTTAAATTTAAGTTATACATATATTAAATTTAAAAAGTATGTTATTATTAATTTAGTTCTTATAATATAAAATAAAACTTAAATTTTAAAGTATTTAATAAGTTAAAGAAACCTTTTACTTCTTTAATATCTTTTCAAATTTTCTAGTTTTTTATTTTTTATATGCTTTTAAAATTATTAATATTTATTAAATTTATATAAGAAATTAACGATTTATATTTAAAAATAATACTATTATAATATCTTATTTCTAATAAAAGTACTTTTAAGTTTAATATTTAATAAGATAATGTATAAGTTTTTAAAATGTTTTATAATAAAGTAATAAATTTTTTAAAAAGATTTTTAAGTATTATAATATATAAAAAGTATCTTAAATAAATAACTTTTAAGAAAGTCGTTAATATCTTATTTTTAAATATAAAACATAATCTTATATTATATATTAAGTTAGTTTTATAATTAATAAAGCTTTATAATAATATTATTTTATATAAAATTTTAAAAAGTATAAAAAGGTTCTTAAGTTTTAAAAAGAGAGAATTAGTTTATAATTTCTATTTTTTAAAATATATCAAACTTACTGACAGCTTTATAGTTAATAGAAGGTTAAACATATTTAGTATTACTTTTTTAAATATAACGTTTTAAAATATAAATTTCGAAAAGAATTAACTTTATTAAATTATTAAACGTTTCTTTATTTATTTATATTAATAAAGTTCAAGTTTTAAAATAAGTTAATATATACTTTAAGTATTCCTTTTTAATTATTTCTTTAAACATTTTATACTTTATAAAAATAAAAACTTTAAAATAAGAATACCTTTAACTTATTATATAATATAAAATATATAATTCGGATTTTGTATAAAAGTAAGACTTTTAAAATAATTTAACTTAATTTATTTTAAATTTAAACTAAATAAACTTCTTAATTTTAAAAGGGTTCTTTTAAAAAAGCGTTTCTAAAGATATAAGCTTTAAAGACTTAAGTTAACTAAACGTTAATACTTTTTACTTATTAATTAGTTATTATTCTTTATTATAAAAATAAAATATAATTATAGATTTTTTATTAAGCTTTTTTAAATCGTTTAAATATCTTAGTCTGTATTAATACTTTACCTTTTAAATATTTAAAACGTTTTAAAATATTAATAATAAAAAGGAAATTATGAATAAAATAAAGTTTTTATATAGTTATTTTATATATCATATTTACTTACTGAGTTATATTATATTATATATAGAATAGAAGTAGTTTTTATCTTTTTTTTCAAACTTTCTTATCTTTTTAAACCTTCTTTAATAATACTTATAAGGTTTTATTAATAATTAATATAAAAAAAGAAAAAACTTTAATATATTTAATTATAAAGTTATAAAATATGTTAATTTATATAACTTATAACTTATTTCATTTCTAAAATAAATTTAAGAAGGTTAGTTTATATAAAAGAAATTTAAAGACTTAATCTTTTATATTTAATATAATTATTATCAAGATAATTGCTGAATTAAATACGATATAAGTGGTTTTTAAATAATAATTCTATTAATAAAGAAAAAGAAAAGATATTATAGTAATGAAACTTTAATTAATTAAAGCTAAAAGCTCCTTATTTTCATATTTATTTTAATGAAACTTAAACCTTATTTCTTACTTCTTTTCTTTTTTATTATTTTTATATTTTAATTAAACATTTTTAATCTTATTTTAACTTTAATTTCTAAAATGAAAATATAATAATAACTTATTTATTTGACTTATAAAAGCTTTATATAAAATCTTATACTTTTAGTTAATTATATATTTATTATTATAAATATAATAATTTTAAATTGTCATTATTACCTTAAAAAATACATAACATACTTATGATATATATATAAAGTTTTAATAAAAAAAGTAAAGGTTTTTAAAATTAAGTTATAATATTATTAAGTTTATTATGAAATTTAAAGTACTTTAAAAACGATACTTTTAATTTATTATAAGTTAAAAACTTATTATTTTTAAAAGTCACTTTATATTATAATTTATAAAAATAAAAATAAAAGTGAAAATAACATTTTTTAACTTTTTTTACTAACTTACTTTTTAATAATAAGAATAATTTTAAATATAAATTTTATTTAAAATTAAAACGATTTGTTTTATTTATTTTTATAATTTAGAAAAGATATTTTAATATTTAAAGTTTAATTTTATAATATAAATAAGAAATTTATTTTTCTTATAAATCTTTCTTTTTTAATATATATTTTAAAACCTTTTAAAAAGATATTAAAAAATAATTATAATATTATATTTTAAATATATACTTATAATTATATAAGTTTTATTAAGGCTTTTAAAAATACGTTTTAAAAGAATATTATAATTAATTAAAATAAGTTAAATTATTCAAAATAATGAAAAAAAACTTAATTTAAATTTCTAAACTTTAAAATAAAAGGTCTTTTAGTTTATAAAGAGGATAAGTTTATTTAAAGTTAATTAAGAATTTTTATTATTTATAAACTATTTTTCAATTTTATACAGTTTTTCTATACTTATATAATAAACTTAATAGTAATTTTATATTTATATTAATATACTTATTTTATTTTTTTTATTATTATAAGTTAAAATAAATATATATAATTATTATTACTTTTTAAAATATAATTTAAATTATCAAGAAACGTCTTATTTTAACTTTACTTTATTTTTAATAATAATTTAATAAATTATTTTAATTATTTTAAAAAAAGTCTTATTTTAATAATAAAAACTTATAATATTATATTATTAATTTTTTAAAAAGTAAATTTAACTTAATTATATCAATTTTCTATTCTAACATTAAATAAAAAGAACTTTTTTATTCTTTATAATTCTATTTAATTATAAAATTTAAAGATATTATTTATATAAAGAGTTATATAAAGTAAAAAACTATATACTTTTAAATATAAAAACCCTATTTAAAAAATTTATATTTATATTTAAAATATATAGTAATAAAAAAACTCTTAACTTTTTATCATAAGATTAATAATACTTCTTTTTATATATAATAACTTCGAAAAAACTTTTCTTCTTCTTTTTTATTAGTAATATTTAAATTCCAAGTTAATTACTTAAAAATATAACTCTTATAAGAAGCTTAATGTAATATTTATAGTTACTTTATTTATAAAACTTTAATTTATATATGACTTATAAGTTTATTTAAATTTTATTTTATATAATAAATATAGTTTTATATTTCTTTTTAAACTTAATTTTATAAAATTTTAAAGTTTATTTCTTTATTATTAATAAAAAAATAATATAAATATTTTTAATGAATATTTTTAATATTATAATATATTTTTAGAAATAAAATAATATTACTTAAAGTTTTTCTTAAAGTAAACTTTTTAGAGTATAAGTTTATATATATATATATATAAAGGAAATTATTCACTTATTATATTATAAGTTAAGTAAAATAAGTATACTTTTAAAACTGTTTAATTAATAAAAGATTAAATCTTTTAAAATATTAAAAACTTATATATATATATATATATATACATATATAGTTATTATAAGGCTTAATAATAGTATATTAAGACTTATATTTAAATTATTATTATATATAAGTTTATAATAAAAACCTTAAATAAAAAGGAACACTTTTTTTAATAATATATTTTAAAGTATATGCAAAGTTTTTAAAGACTTTATATATAAACTTATAAAATAAAATATTTATTAAAATACAGAAATAACTTTTATTTATTAACTTTAATATAGAAAGGTTATTTATTAAATATTAAAACTTTATAAGAAACTTTTAAAAGTATATTTATATAATCTTTTATTATTAAATAAAAAAACTCTCTTTATTGTAATTTTATAGGTTAAAAGTTTAATAATGTTAATATATTTAAAATAATAAATTAAAGGAAACTTTGTATAAATAATATATAAATTTAAAGATTAAAATCTTATAATTTTAAATAAGTAAAGTCATTTATTTTAATAAAATAAGTTCTTAAAATATTTTTTAAGTATAAGGTTAATATTATATTTATTTATAAAAAGAAAATTTTTATTACTTAAAAAAATTAAAATTTTAAAAGTTATTACTATAGTTTAAAATTAAAAATGTATTAAAAAGAAAAAATATACTTATAAAATATTATAAAGAACTTAAATAAAAAATTTATTAAAGTAAATAATATATTTTAAGTTATTTAAATTTTATTTATTCTTTTAATAAAAAATATTATTTATTATAAATTTTATTAGTTAAATTTATTTATATAAAAAACTAATTTTTATTTTTTAAGTTATAAGGTTTTATTTTTTATTTAAAGTTATAATTTTTTTAACTTAATATTTAAGAGACTTTTTAATATAATAAGTAAAAGAAAAATTAAAAACACTAATTACTCTTTATATTTATTATAAAACTTCTTAATATAATAAAACTTTTTAAAATTTATATATTATTTAATTATTATTAAATTATTTCTAAAATTATGAAAATTAAATATTTAAATAACCTTTTTATTTATTTAAAAAGTATTTTCATCTATTAAAATACTCTTAACAAGTATAAAAAATATATTTAAAGTTTTAAAACGTTTTAAAAGGTATTATTTAAGATTAATACTAATAAATTTAAGTTATATATATGTATTTATAAATTTAAAGATTATATAATATAATACTTTTCTTTAAATTTATAATCTTTATTAATAATATTATCTTAAACTTTTAAAAATAAATTAAAGTAATAATTAAAAAATATTTTCTTTTTAAAAAGTTATAAGTAATTTTAATATATTATAATTTCTAATATCTTCAAAGATTATTTACTTAATATCTTTATAAAAACTCTTTTTATAATAATTACAAAATATGAATTAAAGTAAATACTTCTTTTAATATTTTATTTATATATTTATTTAAAGAATAAAATTAAATAACGTTTTATATTTTATTCTTTTCCTTATATAAAAATAATAAAGTATTTATTTTTATGTTTATATTTATAAAATACATGTTTTAATTATTAGTAAAGTATTAATAAATAAAGTTAAAGAATTATAATATTTAAATTTTATAATATAACTTATTAAAGATTTCTAAAATACTTTACTTAAAAGTAGTTAAACATCAATGAAATTAAATAAATAAAATTATTAATTAAAAGTTATTTATTATTCTTTTTTAATTTTAATAAGTAAAATACTATTATTTGTATTTTTTTATAAAGATTTACAAAATTACTTTTAAGAAAAATAAGAATCAAACTATATCTTTCTTCTTATTTTCTAAAGTTTAAATAAGTTGTATATTTATAGGTTAATTTTAAATAAAATAATAATATAAATAAATTAAATTATTACTTTATTATTTTTGAAAATTGGAATAATCCTTTTATTTTCATATTTAGGTTTTATAAAAGGTATAATATTATAAAATAAAATTATTATATTAAAAAGTACCGTTTTCTTATTTCATTTCATATTAAAGAAACTCCTTATAAAATCAGGTATAACTTTTATTTATTTTAACCTGTTTTATAAAATCTTTAAAATTAAATTACTAATTTATAAGTTAAAGATAATACTTAATAACTATATAATAAACTTTAATTAAAGAAATAAATTAATAATAATAAAATAAAATAACTTTAAAAATCTTTTTTTAAATAACTTATTTTTTTAATATATCTTTATTTAAAATATAATAAGTTTTAAAAGATATTTTATTTTTAACATATTTAATTAAAGTCTTTAGAAGGATATATATCAATTTATAAGTGTTTATTTTATTTAATATTTTTCTAAAGTATTGAAAGGTAAAGTAATAAAATTATTATAATTTCTAAGAATACTCGTAATAACATTTATGTTATATTATAACTTGAAATTTAAAATAAAATAAATTTATAATAATTTATTTTTTATGCTTTCTTATAAGAAAAGTACGATAAACATATTCTTTATCTTTATATAATAAAATAAAATAATTAATATTTATTTTTAAAATAAGTATTTTTAATTTTTTAACTTATTTTAAAAAATTAAAAATAAATAAAAATTATACTTTATACTTTTTAAAAATTAAATATAAAAGTTATTTAAAATGATATTTAACTTTAAATCGTTAATTTCTTTTTATTTTTTATAATTAAGGAAATAATAAATTTATATACTTTAATAATATATTTTATTTTAAATATTATACTTTTATAACATTTTAATATTTTATAATTTTCATTTATATTTAATAATAAGTTTTTTAATTTTAAAATAGTATTAAATTTATTTTATATAAATAATAATTATTACTTTTACTTTATATGATTAATAATTAAATAAGAAGTTTTTAAATATCTTTTATTATAAATTTCTCTAATAAATAAATAATATAATCTATGTTTTAATTATTATAATAATACATTATTCTTTTTAAAAAATACTTATAAGTTATATAATTAAGAACTTATATATATACTTAAGAGCTATGTTACTTAATTATTCTCACTATAAGTTATAAAATATTAATTTTATAAAAACTCTTATTATATATAAATTAATTTATACTTTTAATTTTTTAAAAAATAGAAAATATATATTATAAAAGTTTTAAAACTTTATATATTATATTAAAAGCTTTATAAAATGAATAAAGTAAAAATACATTTCATATTAATAAGTTATATAAGATTTAAAATAACTTTTATTATTTCTGAAAAATAAAATAATTTTTAAAAAGTTATTTTAAATGAAAAAAGAATTAATATAAAATATATTAACCTTTATTATTCGTATTATAAGTAGTCATAATATTTTTTTAAAAAAGCTTATATATTATATAATATAAGATATATATTTTAGAAAATAACACGTTATTATAATAAACTTATTGTAAAGTTTTATTAATTAAAAATAAATCTTAAAAATAGCATATTTAATAAGTTATATAAAATTAAAAACTTATTTATTATATAAAAAATATAAAAGTTTATTATATATAAAAAGAAATAATATAATAATAGTGGTTTAATTAATTATAATAATAAAAAGGTATTAAAGTATTATAAAAAGACTTTAATTTATTAAAGTGAAAAAGCTCTTTATTATTATATTTAGTTTTTAAACAAACCTTAAACTTTCTTTACCTTCTTTTTTCTTTTTTAATCTTATTACTTTAATTTCATAAATCCTTTTTATTTTGATAAAAACCTAATTTTTATACATATAAAATTTATATAAAATAAAAGTATTTAAGAAATTATATTAATAACTTAAAGAAATATAAAAAATGATTTTATATACTTTACTTTATTTAAACTTATATATAAATTATATAATATATTATACAAGAATATTAGAAAAAAGGAAAGTTATACTAAAATATAAATATAATTCAAACTTAAAGAATACTGAAATTTTAAAATTCAAAAATAAATTTATAATAATATAAGAATATACTTAATAAGTATTTATATTTATTAAAATATATAAATTTAAGATCTTAATAAAATTAAGACTATTTTATTAAAAAAATAATAATTTAAAATAAAAAAAAGGAAGAAAAGAGTTTACTTTAAATCTTTTTAAAATTTCTATAATAACAAAAAGCCTTTTATTTTAATTAATTTAAATTTTATTATTATTTTAATTTTTTATCTTTATAAATATAATTCCTTATTAAGTATTCTTATATTATAAATAACTTAATTGTTACTATTATAATATTTCTTTTATAAGAGATAAACTTATTTATAAGTTTATTTATTATAACTTTTATTATTTATTTTTAAATTAATATATATTATATTATATTTATAAAAAGTTATTACTTATATATAATATTCTAAAGATATTGTTTTTAATAATTATTAATTCATCGTTCAATCGTTTTCAAAGTATAATATTATTTAAATAAACTTTATAATTCTCTCATAATAATACTATTTTATTTTTAAAAAGTTTCATATTTTATTATATGGAATTTAAACTATACCTTTTTATTAAGTCTTTTAGTATATATATTTATGATAGAAATGTAATAATTAAATGTATTTTACGTCTTATTTTTTATTTTGATTTAAAATAACTTATTTTTTTTATAACTTTTCTTCTATATAAATAAAAAGAAACTTATTTTAAAACTTATAAAGTTTATTTATATAAAGTACTTAAATATTATACATTCAAATAGACTTTTTAATATAAATAAGGAATTTTAAAAAGTTTTAACATAAAATTTAAAATATAAGTAAGAAAGTATAAGTTTTATTTAAATAATTTATACTTTAGGTTTATTTAAAAAACAAAAACTTTATTATTTATAATAGAAATGAATAAGATAAAGTTAAATATAGTTTTTAATAATTAAGGTTTTATATAAAGTTATATACTTATAATTAAGTATATAGTTTACTTTTAAATAAATAAAACTTATATATACTTTTCTTTTTTCTTATATTTTTAATTATATAATAATATATAAGTTTATATTATTTAAAGACTTACTAAGAACTTCTTTATATGTATATTTCGAAAATATTATAAATAAAAAACATTTCTATTTTAAACTTTTAATATACTTTTATTTTAATTATAAGTCTACTTATTAATTATACTTTTTAATTAAATACTTTACTTATAATATGTTATTATTTTATAATCTTTTTTTATAATAAATACAGACTTACCTTTATTAAATTAATTAAAAAGTAAAGAAAAAAATAAAATATAACGTTAAAGTTAAAAAAAAACATTATTAATAATCAATAGTAAGAAAGCTTAAATACTTTAATAATATAAACTTTTTCAAAAAAGTATTACCCTTTTTTATAAGGATTTAAAACTTTAAATATAAGAAGAGATCGTTTATAAATATTTCAAACGTTAAATAAGATTAATTCAAAAGCTTGATATTAAAATAAAATAAAAGAATATAACATAAATATTTATAATAAAATATAAATAATAAATACTAAAAAGTATATTAAAGAATATATTAAAATATTAATAAAAGTTTAAAAGATATAAAATAAAATATTAACTTAGTTATTTATAATATTATAAATAATATCTTGAAACATTAAAGAATTTATATTTATATTAAACTTTATAATATATATATTTAAAATAGTTTTAAAGATATATTTAGTAAATATAAACTATATAATCTTTAAAACTAAATAAATATAAAAACTTAATAACTAGAAAAAAAATATAATATTAAGAAATTTAAATGAGAAATATTTTAAAAAAAGATTTTAATTCTTTAATATATTTATTTATATATAAAAGTTATAATATATAAATGTATAAAAGAAGAATTATTAAATATAATTTAAGTATTTAAGTTACTTTTAAAAAGTTTTATTAACACTTTCTTTTTATTAAGTACTTACTTTTTATTAATATTTTTAAGAATTATTAAATAATATTCTTTTAAAATTAAAAATAACTTTTATATGTTTAAGTAAAATCACGATTATATAAGGAAAAGGTATAGAAAATAAATTAAGTTATATTGATTTTAACTTAAAATAAATTTATATTGTAAAAATAAAACATTTTATTAAGATATAAGTACATATATAACTTATGAAAAGTTTAAATTAATATTTTTACTTATAATTTAATAAAGAAAATATTTTAAAGTTTTTCAAGATATATAAATTATATGCTTAATAATAAAAGATATTTAATTAAAATAAGATATATAAAGTACTTACTTATTATAAGTAATAAAAAACGATTTTTAATATTATAAAATACTATAATAAATATAAAATATAAAGAGTATAAAGACTTCATTATTTTAAAAGTTTAAAATAAGCGACTTAATGTAAAAAATCTTAATAATATAAAAGTTATATAACTTAAGATTATAACTAAAACTAAGTATTTATAAGAAGTTATGTAAGTATTTTTAAAAGTTTTAATACTTAATATAAGAGTTTTAAAATATAATTAAATTAATTAATTTAATTATTAAAAATAAAAGAAAGTTTATTAAATAAATTATATTTAAATATTTAATATAAGTTATATAAATAATGTTTCTAAACTAATTGTAAAAAAATATATAACTTTTTATTTAAATAATTAGTTAACGATATTACTTGTATTAAAATTTTAAACTTTAAAAGTATTAATAGTTTTTAAAAAAGTAAGTTTTATATAATAAAAAGATTACTTATATTTTTAAATAAATTAAAACCTAAAAGTTAACTTATTAACTTTTATTTTATTAATATACTTTATCTTTTTAAAAATAAAAGCTTTAAGTTACTTAAAACGAAAAATTAAATTAAGTTTTTAAAAGTATAAAAAGATTAAATTTTAATTTAATAAATTTTAATATATATTTAGATTATTTAAAAGTATTTTAAATAAATATTAATCTCTCTAAAAGTATTAATATATATAATAATTAAAGAAGTTATAAAGTTAAAAGTCTTATAATAAAATAACTTTAATTAATAACTTAATCTTTATAAAGTTCTTAACGTTTAATCCTTATTATATTTATATAAAATCTTATTTTAAAAGTTATTATCATAATATTAAAGTATATATCGAACTTTTTAAAATAACTTAATATATACTTTTTAATTAAGTCTTTTAAAATATATATTAATTATTAAAGTCCTAATTAAAATCCTTTATTTGATTTTTAATTCAAAAAAAACTTTTTTAAAAAATTTAAAAATAATTAAAGAATAAAAACTTATAAAAAATGATTATAAATTAATAAAATAAATTAAATCTTAAAAAGAATTAAAAATGTTTATTTTAAAATCTATTTATAAAACAAAAACTTTAAATTAAATTATAAATATTTTTAATTTAATAAATAGTAAGTTTTATAAAAACGTTTAAATTATTATATTACTTATTTATAATTATTAATATATAAATATTAGTTATAATAAGAATAACTTTTAATTTATTTATATTAAAAATTCTTTAGTTTTTAGAGTTATAATGATAAAAAAGCTAACTTTAAAAATAAATTATTAATAATGGATATAATTTAAAAATATAATTAATAAAAAGTTAATAATATTAAATAAGACGAGTATTATTATTATAAAAGTTTTTAATATACTTTATAATTCTTTTATATAAATTAATTATTATAATAATAATTATAATACTTACTAATTTATTAAAAATAATTCTAAATAATACTTTAAAAAGTTATAAAAAATATATATATATTTATTATAATATACTATAAAAATCTTACTTTAATACTTTTTATAATAAAAAGTAAAATTAATAAAAATAGCTTAAAAGAATTATAATAATAAGTCGAGTTCTTTAAGTATTGTAAGTTAAATAAATATTTTAATAAGTAATTATGTATATAAGTTATTTTTAAATAAAACTTTAATAATAATAAATAAATATTATTTATAAAAATATATTTAAACGAAGATTATATTATAAAGATATTTATTATTAATATATATAATAATAAAAAACTTGAATTATATAAATTTTTTAATAATAATAAATAAATTTATCTTTATATTAAATGATATAAATAATCAATATAAATTTTATATATTTTTAATATTTATTTTTATTCAATTAAAAAGAAACTTAAATATTAAGTATTTTTATAATATAATATAAAAGAACACTTTATTATTTTTATATTATAAAGGAAGTTAAACAAGTTATTATTAAACTTATTAAACGACAAAAATCCGTTTTATTTAAAATAATATTAAAATATTTTTAAGAATATATAATAAAAAAAGTAAAATAATATTAATATAAAATTAGTAAATATTATATTTATAAAATTAAAAATATAAAGTATAAATAAATTTAAAAAGCTTTTATAGAAAAAGGTTTATAAGTAAAAATAAGTATAATTAATAATACTTATAATAAATTATAAAATTTAAAAATTAATAAAAAGTTTTATATTATTTTTATTTATAAATAATAAAAAGGAGTTTCTTTAAAATAGTAACTTTATATTATAAATTGATAAAAATTATTTTAAATAATAAATTACTTATTAAAAATAAAAAGATATTTAATAATAAAAAGTTATATATTAATAATAAAAAAATAAAAAAATAGCGAAATTAAGAAAAATTCGTTATTATTTATAATAAAGTTTTATTTAATTATAATAAATAATAAATCTTTATATATAATAAACAATAATATAAAGAATTATTTAAATTTATATAATTATATTATATTCGATATATAAATTATAAGATATAAAATATATATTATATTTAATAATAATAAATAAAGAAATTATATTTTATTAAAAATCGTTAATTAATATAAAATATTATAAAAATAAAAAAACCATTTTATATTAATTTAAAATTATAGAAATGAATATAATATATTATAAAAAAACGATTTATCGATATGAAAATTATTTTTTTACTTATTATATATTATAAATATAATAACGATTTAAATATAATATAATAAAAACATTAAAATATAACATAATTTAAATATATTTTATTTATAAGTAAGTAATTTGAAAGTTAATTAAAGAATTAATTAACTTTAATAAAATATAATAAAAAAAATTAATTTTTAAAAAAATAATTACAATATTAACTTTTAAATAAACTTATAACTTTTTAAATTTACTTTATAATAAAAAAAGTTAAATCGAAATAAAAACTTAAAATATTAAAATAATATTAAAAGTTTAATAACTTATTTAATAAAAATTTATTTTTAAAAATATTAAAAAATGTAAGAAATAAAATTAAAAAATATTTTTATAAAAAAGTTAAAAGTTTTAATTTATATAAACTTATTAATTTATATTTAAATAAAAAAATTAAAAAGTATTTTAAAAAAACTTTTAAAAAAGTAATATTATATTTTTAATATTATTAATAAGATATTTTATATTTTTTATATAAAAAAAGTAAACATAATAAATTTAAATAATAATTATATATATTAATTATTAGAAGTTTAATAAAATTATATTTAGAAATTATTATTTCTTATTTTTAATTCATAATTTATATAATAAGGTAAATAATATTAAGATTTGTATAACTTTTAATTTACTTAATAAATATAATCTTATATTTATTAAAAGAAGTAAAAAATAAAAAATAATATTTTAAATTAAATATAAATATTTTAAGTATTTAATAATACTTTTTAACTTTATTAATATATTAATAAGTTTTTAAAATATAATAAGTTATATTTTATAAAGGTTTTTTAATTATTTTATCATAATATATTTTAACGATATTTTAATTTATTTTAAAACTTTTAAATAATATTATAAATATATTTAATTTATTTTTTAAATACTTTACTATATTAAATTATTTATAAACTTTTAAAAAAATCAGTTTAAAAAATAATAAGTTAATTATTTAAAATATATAATTCTTATAAACGAAATTTATATAAAAGATTTTAAAGTTTCAATAATTTTAATTAATAATTAAATTATTAATAAGAAATATTAAATACGATATATATAATTTTAATAATAAATTAAAAAAGAAACTTTATATTATTTAAATAATTTAATATATTATATTATATTATATATAATAATTAAATAAAACGAAAATAAGAAATTAATAATAATAAAACTTTTAGATATAATAATAAAATTAAGATTTTAAATATCTTTTAATAAAGTTTATTAAAGATTTTTATAAAAACTTTATTAATAAATATTATAAAATAAAGATATTATAATATAAGTTTTATAATAAATTATAATTTATTTTATTATAAAATTATTATAATTAAAAAACCTTATGATATAAATAATTTATAATAGTATTTTTATTTTTTATAGTAAGTTAATAAAATATATATACTTTTTACTTTATAAAAAAATAAATAAAATTCAAGAACTTATATATATATTTTTTAAAATTATTATTATTTAATATAAATTTTTAAAATAAATTATCTTTAATTAAAATAAGTTATTTATAATTAAATAATAAGTATAAGTTATTTATAACTTATTATCTATAAATAAATAAATAAATTAAATAAATAAGTTAAATATTTAAAAAACATTTATAATATTATATTAATTATAAGTAAAATAATTAAATCGAATTACTTTTAAATAATATAATTCGTTTATAATAATTTAAATGATAAAATACTTAATATATTATTATTTAAAATTAATTATAAATTTTACTTAAAAGTTATATAAGTATTTTTACTAAAGAATTAACTTTAATAATAATTATTATAATTAATAAATCTAGAAAATTATAATAAAAATTATAAAAAAATACTTAATTTTTAAATTTAATATATAACACTTTTTTTAATAATTTTTAATTTAACTTTTAACTTCGAATATTAAGAAATAACGTTTAATAATTACTAAACGGAAAGATTTTTAATATCGAAATAAGATTAGTTTTATAAAATATATTTAAAATTTCGAGAAGAGGCTTTTAATTCAAAATACTTAATATTATAATATTTATAAAAAAATAAACGTCTTTTATCTTAATAAAAGATTAAAAAAATAAAAAGTAAGTTATTACGTTTTTTAATTTTCTTATTATAAGATTTTCGTTTATTAATTTAACTTAATATAACAAGTATATATTATAAAAATATAAAGAAAAAAGAACTTATAAGATTATTAATATAAGTAATATAAACCTTTTATATAATTAAGATTAAATTTTAAAGATAAAAACTTAAAAAGAAAAAAAGTAATATTATAAACTTAACTTAATAAATTTAATTAAATAAGTTCATATATATAAATCGTTATTTTACTTACTAATATTCTTATATTTCATAGTTATAATTATTATATTAAGATCATATTTAAAAACTTAACGATATAATAATAAGTATTAAAAGATAAATATTTAAATATAAATATTTAATTATTATTAATAAGAAAACATATTTAATACTAAATATTTAACTAATTAAATAAGTTATATAAAAGATCGATATTAAGTAAAATTAATTTAAAATAAATCGATAAATTAAAATATCGAGTTATTAAGCTAGATTATAGAATCTTTATATCGATTTTATACTTTATAATATTAATAAAAGAATAACTTAAAGATATAAAGTAAAAAGGTTAATAATAAAAAATCTTTTAACTTTAATTAATTTAAATTTTATTATTATTATACTTTTATACCTCTTTTTTGATATAATTACTTATCAAATACTTATATTATAATTAACTTAATTATTATTATTTTAATATTTAATTTTAAAGTATTAAAAGTAAAAGTAAAAATGTCATTTATTAAATAAATAAATTACTAATATAAGTAATATAATTAAGTTATATATATAATATTATATTATTAATAATATGATATTTTAAATTATTATATTTAAAATAAAGCTTATTTTTAAATATTTAATAAAGCTTATTTTATATATTAAGAAATAAATAAAGTTAAAATAAAGAATTTATTAATAAATTAAGTTAACTTATATAAAATAATAATATTAAGTATACTTAAAAAGTTTTCTTATAAGTATTATAAAATATATCATAATTAAGTTTATTTATTATAACTTATTACTAAGTTAATATAATTAAAATAAGTTTATTAATAAATATATAAGAATTAATATTAAAAGACTTTATTAATGTATTTAAAATTATATATAAATTAAAAAGTTATTAATAATTAATTAAGTTTTATTAAAAAGATTTAAGTTTTAAAATATTAACTTTTATTTCATTAAAGTTATAATATTTATTTAAAAATTATAAAAAGGTTTAATATAATTTAAATATATATATATAAGTTATTTGTCTTTTCTAATATAACTTTTAAACGCTTTTTAATATATATTTAAAAAGTAAACTTTATAAAAACTTATAAAATATATATTATAATTTTAATGATAATTTAATAAAATAAATCTTAAAATTTTAAAATATTTTTATTTTTTTAAATATAAAAAATAATAAAATTAAGACATTATTTTATTTTTTATTAAAACCGTTTTTAAAATATATTATTATTTTTATTAAAAAAGTTAATATTAAAATTTAAAATATAATATTATAATTTATATATATAATTTATTAAATAAATATATTAAATTAATCTTAGAATTTAATAAATCTTTATTAATTTATAATTTTTAAATATTTTTTTAAATAAAATTTAAACTTTATAATAAGTTTTATATTTTATAATTTAAAATATTAACTTTATAAATTAAAATATAAAAATCTTATAAAACTTATATATTATTAAGATCTTTTATATATAATAAATATCTTATTAATATTTTTTATTTTTATTTATAATAATTATAATAATATTAATTAATTATACTTATAATTATAAATTTCTATATAATTTAAAAAATATAAGATATTATATAAAGTTCTTTTAATTAAAAGAAAAATAAGTTTTTATTATATTATAATTTAAAAACTTGAAATTTTATTAAAAATATAAAAGATTTTTTAAAATATAAAAATTAATAATTAAAAAAAATTAAAATTAAAATTTAACTTTTTTTAAAAAATAAATATAATAATAAAAAGTTTTTAATTTTAATTATTCAAACTTTATTATTATAATATTTTTATACTTTTATTAATAAAATTACTTATTATATACTTTTAAATTATAATTAATTTTATTATTTTTATTATAATAATATTAATATAAAAGGTATTTTTTAAAAAATTTAAATTTATTAATATTAATATTAGAAATTTTTACTTTTTTATTTTTTTTAAAAAAGTAAAAAATATTTTTTTTTAAATTATTATTTTATATTTTAATAAAACTTTTTTTATTTTCAAAAACTTTAGATTTTTTATAATTAATATTTAATAATTTCTTTTTATTTTTATAATACTTATAATATTATTATTATTATTATTATTATTATTATTATTATTACTATTACTATTAATAATAATAATAATAATAATAATAATAATAATAATAATAATAATAATAATAATAATAATAATAATAATAATAATAATAATAATAATAATAATAATAATAATAATAATAATAATAATAATAATAATAATAATAATAATAATAATAATAATAATAATATTAACAATAATAATATTAATAATAATAATAATAATAATAATAATAATAATAATAATAATAATAATAATAATAATAATAATAATAATAATAGTAATAATAATAATAATAATAATAATAATAATAATAATAATAATAATAATAATAATAATAATAATAATATACTTAAAGTATAAAAGCTTAATAAGTTTACTTTATAACGATTATATATAACTAAATAATTAATTAACTAGTATTATTAATAATAGTTAACGCTTACACTTAAAGGCCGCCCTTAATATTCGCGTATTAATGGCTGAAATAAGTTAAAGCTTAGGCGGTGGTGTCGAGGACGGCGCTGTAAGACCCGATGTCACTATGACCGTCGCGGGCACGAAACATTATCGACAGAGTAGTACAAGCCCTTGACCCGTCCGAGATGGGCTGGGCGTCACAGTTCTATAGGATAGAAGATGGGACTCAAGACCCTAGAGAGTCAGGTTTGGAATCTGGAGCTACTCGGGAAGAAACGGATCGTCTACGACGGCGGACCCGGCGCCGCTCTACCTGGTGGTGTGGTGCTCGGCAGGGTGCCAGGGCAATTTGGACTTCTCATTCATGCGGTGCGAGCAGGCCGAGGCGACCATGTAGAAGGCGCTCAGGAGCGGCACAAGAGTCTGGACGAAGCAGAAGGCTGGGATCTTGCAGCCGATAGACGACGGAACCTGCAAGACTCGTCATGGCGTCTAAAGAGGAATGAAGCATCACAGTAGAAGCGTATCGAAGCCCTGAACTCACAGGTTCGCTAACTCACGCTAGCGTCGGTAAAAACCCCTTGACGGAGGGTGCGAAGGCATGGACACGAGGGCTTCGCGGCCGGTCGAGGGTCGGGCGAGAGGTCTCGTGGGAAAAGTTTGCGGGCAACGAGAGCGGGGACCTAGTGAGACTATTTCCATAGAGGCGACGATTTGGACACGTAGCACGTGAATCGAAAGTCACAAATAACACTAAGTATGTTCACACACATTTGTAAACTCGCCCTTAATTCTATTTATTGCTATATACGGGATCCAGTACTAACTCATCCGCTTATAGCAACGACGGCCACATAATCAGACTTAAAGCGAATTAATGTCGAACTCAGGGTTCTCGCGGCGACGGCGGAATAGCACCTGGGTCGAGGGGTCGAGGCTAAGGGCCATGCCGAGGGTTCGAGGCGCCGTGTTAGTGCCCGGTGCGAGCTTCCAGTCGTACTGAAGCAGCAGGTAGCACAAGACGACCTTAATCTCGTTAGCGGCGAAGAAGCGGCCGGGGCAGGCGTGCACCCCGTGGCCGAAGCCGAGGTGCTCGACTGAGGTAGAGACGAGGTGGGCCCGGTTCTCGCGGCCCGGTTGCTCCCGCCACCGTAGGAACCGGTAAGGGTCGTACGTCTCGGGGTGCTCGTACGTGTTCGCATCCATCATGGCCTGGATCGCGTCCACGGTGAGCCTGTCGCCCGGCCGGAGGCGGACGCCGTTAGATAAAGTAAGAGGCTTAATCACGAGGCGACGCATCGAGGCTAAAGGGGGGCCGTTCAGTTAGCGAGTGGTTTCTAGAAAATAGGAGGGACAGGGGGGCCTACTAGAGCTGATAGGCTTGAGACGCTGGCTCTCTTTAATAGCGCTGTCTAGGAGCTTCATGTTATATAGAGACGTCTTCTTCCAGCCTTCGGTACGCAGTACCCGGGATACTTCCGCCCGGAGTTCCTCGACGAGCGCGGGACGGTCGGCCAGGTCCAAGATAATACGCGTCATAAGATCGGTCGTAGTGTGGATAGCGGCGACGGAAATATTCAGCTGAAAGGTGCACGGGTCGTACGGCCTACCCTTTGCCTCGGCCTCGGCCCACTCAACACAGTCATCGAACTTAGGCTCGGGCTCGCCCCGGGCTGCCGTTCTGGCCTTTAGCTCTCGTCGGGCTTGAATCACGGGCCAGACGAGCGCGTTAGCCTCTGCAGATAAGGCCCGGAGATGTCGAAGCCCGGGCATAAACCAGTGCACGAGGGGACGGAGCATAGGCGGTACCAGGCCCAAGCTAGCAGCGTTCTGAAAGCATATAATGGTGTAGGTTTTGGTGATCCGTAACCATTCTTCGTTACAGCACATGTCCTCACCTAGAAAGACGCGGGTAGAGACCCGTGAGATGATATCAAGGACAACCTTATGCAGGTTAACAGGTTGCCAGTCTGTATGCGGAGAATCAGCGTCATACGAAGACACTGCCACAGATAACAGGTTGAACCTACCGGTTGGGTCCCCTAGGTTTAATAGGATAGCCCGACTGGCTTCCTCGACGATAGGCTCCGTCACCTTGGCTGTGTCACCCCTTTGTCAATACGCGTTGTCCTTAACACCCGAGGGGGCGGAACTTACACAGTGACTTAGTCAAGGCTTTCCGGACCACATTCGTCAGCATCCCATCACTTGCAAAGCCGGCCGATATCCCCTGGAAGCCGGGGATGTTCCCGTGGAAGTCCTAGGCAGTGTCAGCTGACGGACTTCCAACCAGATAGTGTCGCACATATAGGCGCAATTGCTGCAGAGATAATGGCGGTTCCACTTTCTAGACTGACAGGTGAGACAGGCGTACTTTATACACGCCCGCCATAAAGTCTAGTTCAGGGCTGTTGCGAATCTCTTCTGCGAATTGGGGCGGGAGTACGACCATAGGCCCCAGGTTGGTCATCATTCGGTAAGGCTTGCCGGGATAGAGGGCCCGAGCGCGACTAAGGAGAGCCGATGCTGTATGTAGAAACTCGCTCTAGAGGTTCTGTATTAGGACCTCGTGGCTGACAGACGGAACAGAGCGGGATGAGCGGACCTTGATCTCTGAAGTGGATTGTAGGAGCGACTTGGGCGGGTTGACGAGAGGCAGGTCCTTCAGATGGGACTGGGAGCTACCGAGCGACATCCACGTCAAAGCTAGAAGGAAGAAGGCAATAGCCAGGGGGATGGGCTTCACAGCCCCGTCGGGAACCCATCGCTGGAAGTCCTCGGTCAAATGCGTGCTGGGCGCATGTGAGGGTGTCGACATCTTCGCCAGCGGTCCAAGACTGGTGGTGGGAAAAGCGTAGGTGGAGTCTCGGGGTTGGCAAGAGCAAGTAGTTGATGGTTGCGTCAAAAGCACGCTGGCTAGAGATCAACTCAGGGGTAGGCACTCGACTCGCCCAAGTGCTTGGCACCGGCTTCCTAATATACCCGCCAAGGCCGTAGGGTTGGACGGCGGACGCAGCGCTCAGGGCCAAGTCCGAAGCCCGGCGCGATCGACGGGTGAAAACAACAGCTAGTCTTAGGGCAGTCCCACCAGCTCCGCTTCCGAATGCATAACTGGTTGATCTGTGCTTTCGGGACGTTGGTGAGCCGCACCGCTTCATTGACGTGAGCCGGCGCCAGCCCTGTTGAGCCCTGTGCCCCGCTACACGACTCACTTCTATACTTACACCCTGTACGACGCGAGTTGAGGGTTAACCCCCTACATAGTAAAACCCCTGAGCACCCCCTGAGCCCCCCTGAGCCCCCCCTGAGCGCCCCCCCCTGACCATCTGACCGGTCACGGGCCTGACAGCAAAAAGGGAACAGGCGTGCATATCGTGCCTCTAAAGGGCTACGGGGATTTGTACACCTGTAGCTTTGTGTTGTCAGGCGCGTGCCAGCATGTCCAAGCGCTCGGCCACTTCTCTGACTAATACCAGGGCGGGTAAGAGGCATTAACGGAAAATCGCCGAAAGATTCACCCAACTCGGACGGTTGAGACTCCGGCGGCTAAGCACCTCATACATAAGGCTCCGGCGGGGATTTATGCATTCTTGTGACCAGGGGAGAGCTAAGACTGCCGTTCCCGGCCTATAGCGGGGCTTCGGCGCCTTAATGCCGAACCAGGCAGGCTAACTAAAGCTTAGCCTTAATGTCATGCGACTCAGTCGCCGTCGAAATATTCTCAACTCTCGGCTAAGGATGCTGGGCTACCTATCACCATGACCGATGGACATCCTCTCAGCCCTACTCCTATATACCTAAGGCGATCGGGAGGGATGGGCCTCACTGCTCTGACGGCTCTAACGGCGGTTAGTGTTAGCTACGGCTTGCAGCTTCGACTCTTCATCGTGTTAGTTAGGTGGCTGAACAAGCGAGTCGGCTACCTTTCCACACGTTATCGATGAGATCTACTTATTAGTTTAAAGAGCACCGCTTAAGCGAAGTCTTAAAGAAAATATAATTATTAATAAGTAGTTTATAATAAAAGAACTAAACGAATATACTTTTTTATTTTTAAGACTTAGTTTTCAATATTTTATATATTATATATATTTAATTTTATAATAATTATTGATAAAGTTTATATTTTATTTATTTTTAAATATTAATTTATATTCTTAATATAATAATAATATAATATAATTTTTATATTTTTTTTATTATATAAAAAAGTAATTTTTTGAAATAAAACTTTTTATATATAATAAAAATAAGTATTTTTAAAAAAAATTTAAAAAAAAAGAAAAGTTCTTTTTTTATAAAAAATAAAAGAAAATAAAATTTATTTTAAAAATAAAGTAAAATAAAACTTTATTATATTATAATTTATAATTTATAAAAGAAATATTATTTTATTTAAAAAATTATAATTTTTTTAAAAAAATTTAATATATTTATATAAATTTTTTATTTATATAAATTAAAAAATATATAATAATTATTATTTAATATTAAAAAAGAAAATTATATTTATAAAAAAAAGTTTAAATAATATTAAGAATTTAAAAATTTTTATTATATTTTATTTAATATTTAAACTTTATAAAATATTAAAAATATATTATATATTTAAATTATATAAGAAATTTAAAATAAATAAAACTTTTATATTAAAAATATAAATTTTAAGTTATTAAAAATACTTAAATGAATAATTAAATTTTTATAATAAATTATTAATAAGTTATTTTTATTTATAAATAAATAAATATTTAAATTAATTATTAAAATAATAATTATTTATTTATATTAAATTTTTTTATATTTATATATTAAATTATTTTTTAATTTATATTTTAAATTTTATTAATCTTATAAAATTTTATTAAATTTAACTTTTTAACTTTTATTTAAATTTTAAAATTTATTATATAATTTTTAAATTCTTTTTAAATAAGAAATTTTTTTTATTTAAAGAATATTTCTTTATTTTAAAAAATATCTTTAATATTATTTTTTTATATCGATTATTACTTTTATAAATAAAAAGTTTATTAATAAATAATATAATATTTAATTCTTTTTTTTACTTAAACTTCTTAAAATTATAATAATAAGTTATATATTTTATAAATTTTTTTTTAAATTGTTTTAAATTATTTTAATTTTTAAAAAACATATTATTTTTAATAAGCTTTTAAATTTTTCTTTATAAATTAAATTTTATTTTTATTTTTAAAATTATTTATTTCAATTAATTATTTTTATTTAAATATTATAATATAATAAAAGAATTTTAAATATAAAGTTTATTAATTTATTATTTATTTAAAACTTATAATTATAAATTTAATTTTATAAGAATAATTTTATTTTTATATAAATATAAATTTTTAAGTAAAAGCTACACCTTAATAAAATAAGTAATAGTTAAAACTAAAGTTTAAAAGACATATTAAGTATAGAAATTAAAGTTATTAATAAATATAAGTACTTTTAGACCTTAAAGGCCACCCTTTTACGTCTCTAAGACGGCAGCCACTTTGTTTATAGTGACAGGAGTCGCTAGGCGGGCTTCCGGTAGGAGTGCTAGGTTTAATAACAGCAACAGGTGCGCTGGCCCAGGCCAAGCCGGCGCCGGGTGAAAGGGGGCGCCAACGAGCTAGGCTAAGGAGGGAAGGTCGCTCCCCCCGATCCACGCGCCGGCGTATCGGCTCCGACGTCGTGACTGGCCCGAATAGGCAGTGCGGACACCGCGGCCGTCCGGAAGAGGCAACCGTGGAGGCTGAACCGACGACGCCAAGAATGGCCAAGACGCCGCCAAGCGACGCCCGCGAGAACCACGTGAGTCAAGACCCCGCCGGCTTTAGCCAATGCCCGTCCTGGCCCGTTGCCGGCGTCTTGGAATTTATGCGGCCGCCGGGGGCGGAAGGCCAAGGCGCCACCGGCACTGCGACTATCGGGGGAAAGGGCCCGAGGAGGCGCATCGGGTGCAGAGTCCGGGTGGGTTGTCCCGGGGAAAGGCTGACTCCCAGCGGAGCCGCCCACCCCCGACGATGTGACCCTGGCCACGGGTTCCCGTTTCTTTGTTTGCCACAACCAGTTCCTGCCGTACAGTGGTACAGTGGTTATTCCTCCAATAAAAGCCAATGCCCGCATCTTGGCCCCCCCTATCCACCAGCCGGCACTTATCTATCTGAGGTGATGGGGGTAAGTGCCCAGCACGCCGTTCAGCCGGACCAACAACACGACCCAAGAGCAACAGAGGACCGCACAGGACCACCTTTGGGAAGGAGGGTACATATATATTTAGCCATCGTCCTCCCCGTCCCCAGTTGCCTGTTGCTGTCGTCTCTCGGCCATCCCAGCAGTTCAGTACACTCTTCCTTGGACCACCCACCCTGCACTCGCTACCACGATGAAGATCTCCGTCGGCTGGATGCTGGCGTTTGCCACGAGCGTCCTGGCGTCTCCTGTCCCCGAGGGCCTGGATCTCCCCGAAGGCCTCGATCTCCCCGAGGACTTCAACATCACCGCCACCGCCGAGGCGCTGCACGCCCGGGGAATCACACCTGGCCAGGGGACGCACGGCGGCTACTTCTACTCCTTCTGGACCGACGGCAAGGGTAATGTCAACTTCAACAACCTTAACGGCGGACAGTACAGCGTCTCCTGGTCTGGCAACGGTAACTGGGTCGGTGGCAAGGGATGGAAGCCTGGTTCTGCTCGGTGAGTATCGCCGTGCGCCCCTCGGCGGCGTCCATTATCCCTTTCCACGGATTGCTGCACTAGGTCAACTAACGCGCCATACGCCGTCCAGCACCATCAACTACAGCGGCACATACTCGCCTAACGGCAACAGCTACCTGGCCATCTATGGCTGGACGCGTAACCCCCTGATCGAGTATTACGTCGTCGAGAACTTCGGCTCTTACGACCCATCGTCGGCCGCGCAGCAAAAGGGCACCATCAACGTCGACGGCAGCACGTACCGTATCCTACAAACGCAACGCGTTAACCAGCCGTCGATCGAGGGTACCTCGACTTTTAACCAGTACTGGTCGGTCCGGAACTCGAAGCGTACCGGCGGCTCCGTTAACATGGCGGCGCACTTTAACGCCTGGGCTAACCTGGGAATGCGCCTCGGTACCCATGACTACCAAATCGTCGCTACGGAGGGTTACTTCAGCTCCGGCTCCGCCTCTATCACCGTTCGGTAGAGCGCTTCTCGAACGGCCCCCCCCCCCCCCCCCCCCAGCTTCTTTCCCTATGGTCCATTGCTCATGGGGGAGCAACGCGAGGCGAGATTGAAAGCAGGACCCGCACGCGCGCGTGCACCTCGTGCCGCCGCCGGCAGCTGCTGGTGGTAGCGACGGAAGACAGTACTCTTGTTTTCTCGGGCTTTCGATAGCAAATCATTCCATGGTGGTCCAAGGCGCCTTCTGTCCCTGTACACACGTGAAAGAGGGTACACAACCGAAACCCCAAGGAGCGAGCAGGGATCTCTCTGCCCCGACACGCGATGTGGCTCTTCAAGCTGACTCGTGCCTTGCCTCAAGCAACTGCCATGTACGTAGCATGCCAGGGGTTGGTTACTTTGGATGGCCCTGGAGCTCAGTATCATCAGTGTTCGTGACTCTAGATCCACGAAGGACTCCCTGTAGCAGCCACCTTCCGGACCGTAGCGTAGCCTCCAACCAGCATGCTACTGATAACAATACGTCGTGCAGGGGACCAAACATCAGCTGCTCGTCTCACAATACACTCTCGGATTGCCCTGGCTGGGCATCGCCGGCGGCTTTGGACTGCACCCAGTACAGCTGTAGTTACTCCAAATCCGTGTCGAGCACTTGTTTTGGAGTTCAGCAAGTCTTCGGGGTAGGTCTATTTATGCTTTTACGCCGAGCGTGGATAACCAGGGGCACTGCTCTCGATCTCCGTTTTTGTCGGAAGCATCGGCCTTGAAGCTCTCTTGGGAACTTGGAAATTTGGTGGCCAAAATCTGATACGGTCCCAAATCTTCGCCCAACGGCTAGCTAGGGCCTGATCTCGTGCCTCGTATTGGCGATGCTTGTCCCCGGCCTGCTTGAGCTCCTTGGAGGAAGAATGGCAGTATTCAACAGCTGTTACGGCTCCATCTCGTAACGTCCTTTCCCTTTTGCATTCGCCACGCACTTCCTCTCGCATGCTTCATACACTCGCCCGAGCCCTCTCTCCAGCCCCGGCTCATCTGTGCTGCCCCGCTACATTCTGAGTGTCCTTTGTAAGGAGCCTACCCTCCATTTCGACTTGGCGGTCATACAGCGGCTGGACGACGGAGGAACCGTCGGGGAGCTGAGTCTTTCCGCCAAAATTGAAGATCTGCCTCGTCTGGACGCCAAGCCGCTGGGGCTCCCCCTGGCGGCCTGTACTTTGGATGTGGGAGCTGCAATTCCGCCAAGTACTAAGAACTGAGCTGTCGTACTGTTGCACAAAGGCCTCGAGTCCGGTGGGGAACACCGTACTTCCGCCAACGGAAAGGTCCAGCCCCTGTTCGAGAACGCGATAGTCCGTGCCTACACCGTCCCAACTCGCTGTGACGGTCTTCTCGGAACGGAGAGGGTGGCTATATTGGGTTGAAAACGAAAAGCCAGGACCATCAGCCCTGCTGGTACCCGTGGTCGAAATGTCATTTGTCCCCGACTGGCCGTACTGGTATACGCCACCAGTTTTGGAGTATTCCAGGCTCTGCGTCCATGAGACAGTGCCTTCATGCTTTTGTGTTTTGACCCAGGAACTGATGCTGAACTGCCGGGACGCTGCTAATGTGTATTCCAGCGTTTGATTTTCTCCGTTTGTGTCCTGTCCGATCCGTTGATTCAGTGTAACTACCGGGTGCTTACTGGATACAGAATTGATGGATCCCGATGTGATGGAGCCCTCGGCGTCGAGCCAGACGAACACTTTGCCCGATATAAGCCAGGATTCGGGGTTTATTGCAAAGGAACGCGGGTTTGTGGTATCGTCGAGACCGAGGACCTTCATCTCGAATGTGTGACTCTTGCCATCGCACAGCCACGGCAACCATGGCGTGATATCGATTTGCTGCTCGCGCTCATCATAAGCGTCGATGCCCACGATGGGAAAATGCATGTAGAGGCTCAGGCCGCCGGTGTAAACGACAGGAAACGGCCAAACGACGCCAATGAGCCGGCCATCCAGCTCAACCTGGACTTCGCGCCAGGACGAGTGGCCTTTGTCAACGCCAAATCTTGGAAAGGTGGCCTTTGTGCTCTCGGGGAGATTGGTCCACCAGAATTCTTCTATACCCTCGCCCTTGGCGTCGACGGTGAAGACGGCCCGGTTAGCGTTCCGGGGAAAATCGACCACGCAGCTCGCTTTCTGCTGGGGCACGGTAAACTGGCTAGGTTTCCTTTTCAATCTCTGCGTGATAGGGATAATCAGGTCAGCTGGCGGGTGGCCACCTGTCTGGACGTCACTCTTGAAAAAGCTCGCTGTGAGTCTGGTTTTGATAACGCCCGTCCACCGGTCGTCGATGACATTCGGCAAGTCAAAGACCAGGGTCTGAGGCTTCTTCCACAACGAAAGGAAGGGCGTCATATCTTTCTGCCACGTCCACTGGACGGCAGAGCCTGACACGGGCTCAGAAGTCGAGGTACGCCAGACTAGGGTATCTCCAAGGTACATGGCCCCGACGCGGTCAAACTGGTACTCGTTAACTGACGCCTCGAGTGTGATGACGACGCGATCGAAATCACATGTTGGCGGTTTGTAATACCCTAATTTACTGTCAGGGGACGTCTTATACCAATCCGGCCTGGGCGGGGGGACGAACCAACAAAGGGCTTGTAATAGCTGTGTGCGAAGGTGTTAAGCATCAGCAGCTTGGAACAGGAGGCCTTGGGAGCTGGATCGCCTGGGCTGCTCTGTCCCCGGAGACTCAACCCGTGCTCGGTCAGGATTGGCTCGGCCACCTGGAAGGCTTGCCCTCCGGGGTGGGTGTCCCTCGGGGCGACATGGCCAACGGGGCCGAAGGAAGCTGACCTGGAGCTTCTGGGGGGCTCAATGAGCAAATCGTAGTCACCCGGAACCACGTGTATTGGGTTCTCGGTGATGTTTTCGTGGGTGCTGCGCAGCTCAGATTCGCACCAGACGAAGGGCAGCATCCAGAGGGCCAAGAGACAACGGGCGGCTGGCATGTCGGAGGAAGATAACGTCCATGAGAGACGCGCTTCTAGGTGAGAGGTGAAGAGAGTTGCGTCCGGAGACAGAGGGGCATCTAGGCTGTGTTTATATCGGCTTAGCAGCGCCGCGTGCGAGGAGTTGCGAGCTGTCTGCGAAGCCACACACATTAAACCAGAGTAGGTGAGGACAGGCGTGCTCGTGCCCCGGTCCACCGTGTATGGTAGGACCCTTTACGTGTATGGGAAGATCCTGAACTTGCATGGAAAGACCGTGGACGTGCATGATAGAGCGGGTTTGGCGGAAGTGAAAATCCGATAGGATCATAGCTGTCGAACCTTGGTTGCCCACCCACGTCGTCACATGCATACCCGAAATTAAGACATGCAGATGAGGGGGGACGGATTTCCTCGCCTTATTCCAGGGCTCACTTTGCTCAAGGCAAGTACCTAGGCTATGATTGGGTGGATGTGAGAAGGGTGCCAGTCCACACTTTGTTCAACCTGGTATATTCGGGAAAGCGTCAAACCCTATTATATGTACCAGCTCATAACAGGGGTAACTTTATAAAGTACCTAAGTTGAAGAGGGCATGGCCAAAGGTTCGTTCGCTAGCCTCTCAAGAGAAGTCATTCCACGGGGTAGAACTGCAATCTGATCCCCGGCGACATTCGGGTACGTACTACCCCTGCGCTAGTGCCAATGAGCATGTGGGATGAAGAACCGGAATGTTCCAGGTTGCGCTCACCCCTACCGGAGGCCGTGTTATCAACGTATCGATGCTACATACCAACCAACCAAGAACGTTCTGCAAGAACGAAACAAACCCTCTAAGCAAAGCGCAGATTCTATTAAGAATCCATTTCCTTTCCCCCCTTCGTAAGGAATTACACTGTCGCTCAAAAGGGGTCGGCGTGTTTATTCGCCGCATGTTGCGATTTCTGTCCGGCGGGACTCGACTCCTCGGGACACCTGAGCGAGAACACGGGAAATTACTAGGCCCATCCCTGCTCGCCGCATAGCAAGCTCTGCTACCCTGTCCGCCATTAGTACCCCGGGTCGAGCTTGCACAAGCATTGCGCCGAGGTGTGTCCGTAATGACTGTTTATCCTGCGAACGGCGACTCCGGCGATAAAGTCAGCAAACGGCGGCAGCCCGGATCCATCATCGCCCTACCGCATATACTAAGAGTACTGGAAAACTTGTCAATGTACTCCTCGGGATCCGTATCTCCGTAGGTCTGCGGGATTGCCGTTTCGGCGCCGGCCCACTAGTACATACGGAAACCTTCTACTACAAGCCTCTGTTACGTCGGACACTTGATTTTTCTACATAAATATTCTTTGTGTGGCGTAAGTACCCCTCAGCACCCCGTGTTTTATTCGCGTCCACTGATTGGTCTATTTCGGGTTTCCACCAATCCGGCGATCCCGTAGACTCGGGGAGATAGCTACATAATTTCGACACTCAAGAGGACTGGGGCCATGCACGGGTAATTTCAGTGGTGTCGTGTGCTAAAGACCACGCACGATTCTTTTCCTGCCGGAACATCTGGCGACGGGTGAGACACGAGTTGGATCCTATAGGGCGCCGACAAGGGACTCTGGGTGCCTGGGACTCAGGTCTATTTTCAGATGATTGACAGAGAAAAGGCGGAAAGGAACAGGAGAAAACATCTTCTGACTCACCATCCAGCCCAGCCTATAAATCACTTGGAGGTGGATGGTGTTCGTTTGAGAGAAACTTGCCTCGCCCTTCACGCATTTGCTTTCACAACAACGGTGCTGTAAAGTGACACCACCACATCCTCTTAAACTCGCACATTTGGAATAAGAGTGAGTCTCTCCCCCTCCTCCGATTCTGTTGTTCTTTCTCTTTGTGTGTGTCTCTCTCATTCTGGCTCTTTAATTAGTCAATAGCTCAGTCGTCCTACCTGCCAACTCCGTTGAACCAACGGTGCATGCTTCGGGGAACATACTATCGGACCCAATAGGAAGCTTGCTCCTGAATTCAGCCTCTGTCGTGTACCTGTTGGGAGGTAGGCTACCGACAAGGTGGGCTAAATTCCTATCCACGAGCATTGGCAATCCCTACTCCTTCATGGGCGCCTCGATGCTTTTGGGTGACATGATATGGGCGAACTTCAGGCGCTGCCTGCATAGTCGGCGTAGAGTACATTAGGTAGAGCAGGGCGCTTTCTAGAGAGGCGAGAGCAGAGAGGCGATTCGCCCTAAGGAAACAAGGCGTCTTGGATCTAGCTGATGTCGCCCTGGCTGTGGCGAGTACAGTCATAGCGAGATTTCTCGCCGCCGGAAAAGGCCGGGCGAAGTCGCCTACAGCCAGCTACGCGCGAACTCGTAGGCTCAGTAAAAGCAAGAAGGAAGATCAAGTTTTTCGCGAAAAAGAGGCAGAACACAGCACAAGTGCGCGCGGGGGCCCGTCTCAACCAACGTGAGCACCCACATTAATTTGTGCCGGATGTGCTAGGTAGGGACGATTAACATGACTTATAGTGTTTAGGTTATGGTATTTATATTGGTAGCTGTTCCCTCTGTCGGTCTGTGTCTCTGGCTTTTCAATGACCCTCTTCCCATCTATTAGCATTCTAAAAATCATAGCCCCGAAGCACTCAAAATTTCCCCCCGAGGACAGGGACGCGGTAAAGGCCAATATATGAAGGCCCGGGGGGCGGGGGCGGCGGCATTTTCCATCAATGAGCCCTCGTGAACTCGCGACCACACGGACGAGATCCTTTCAAAGCACACGAAAGTAACCAACATTGGGCAGTAGTTAAGGCATTCAAGTTCTTAGACAGGTTCTAGAACGTAGTAAAGTAACAGTAGCAACGCAAACGGGGCACATCGTGCTCGATCAAGGCTCTGACAATGACACGTACGTGGGCTAATTCACGTAAGAATATGCAGCTAGAAATGAGTCTATGAGCCGTTGTACTAGCAGTGGATTGAAAGACTTGGTTCTTCTGCAGGTCTTCACTCTACTCTTAGCAACGCTCAAGCCTGGTTGTGTGAGAAGAAGGTTGAATTCTTAGCTCGGATGCCCAAGTGCCCCCCATTTCGAGTTCTCTCAGGCTAGCAAGATCAAAACCATGGCCCGCACGCCGCAATCATCCTCCCGCGTCGTGATGGAACTAAACAACCGACTTTGAATCAGTCCGCACGTGCTACTCCGGTCCAAAGCTGCCCGCATCCGCTCTGCTTCTTCGGTGCATAGCGCCGTAATCATATCGCCCGGCTTACTGCCACCTAGAATCCATCTTCGTATTGCCATATTAAACCGCCATCCCTTCTTTCTTTTATAGCTACGCCCTCCAATTTTCTGTCACCGGCGTATCCAGCTATGCAGTAAGGCGGGTCTCAAAGCTTAGCTGTAATAGGATAACCATTAGCTATAAAATACCCCATCTGGTTGTTGCCCAGGGAGACAGGACGGGAACCATTCGAGTATCACGCTGTCAATCACCTTGCACAGTTTTTCTTCACGTGACAAGCACCGTATCAACTTCGACTTTTAGCTTATTAGCTTAGCTTGGCCGACCCTACGTCTAATGTACCTAGTCTTCACTTCTGTCTCTAACTCGTAGGCGAACCAATCGTATTAACACGAGGAGGGGACTTCCATCTTTTTAGCGGTTACCGGGACACCCTGAAAAGGACGGTTACCTGGTGTGGCTGTCTAGCGTTAGCTGTCTGGCCTTATAAGTGGGTATATGCTTCTATGCCAATGTCAAAGTATATAATAGATGTTTTCGAAATACTAACCGAACCCCGCAACATGAACTCGCTAGTTTCCCCTGCCCAAGAAACAACATCCTCCGGAACCACTCCTGCCTATATCACTAGCCTCACACTGCCCAACTGTCACTTCTGTCTGACTTCCCCGAGATCCCCCGAGGTTTTGTTGCGACACCCATTGGCAGCGTGAAGACGAGGCACCTCCTCGACGAGTTGTGAGTGCTCGTCATCAAACAAATAGAAGTTCCCATCGACAGGAGCTCCATTTCCAGGCTGTAAAGATTAGACAAGGCCGTTGGACAGCGCCTCACGGCTCTGTCCAACCTCTGCCGTGCTTTGTCCTGGTTTGAGAGACTTGCCTGGCCCGTTCTATATCGCACCTTGCCGGCAGCGATCCAAAAAGCACAGGGCGCCTTCATGTCGACCATTCACCAGTTTCCTCAGTTGGCACAGCGTGTCGAGGCGGCGAACCTCGGGGAAGACATCGGCCAGCAGAGTGAACTCTTCATCCTCGTTTTTCTTCCCTACTACCAAAAGCCGCAAGCACAGGCCTGGCCCAGATCCAAGCTTGTACAGGCGGTGTGCCGAGACCTGCCTAACCTCGAGTAGGATTCAGACGTAGCTAAAATCTGGTTCGCCCATTGGGTCACGATCCTCCCCAACCCGAAGCTTCTTGAGTGTGCACCGCCGAGCTACGGCACGGTACTCCCCTCCGTCATCCGACGCGCAGCCCGGCAACAGCCGGAAGGGGCTATGCGCGACGACGGGACGGGACTGTCCAATGAGCCGCTTTCTCGGTTGGAAGAATTCGGCATCTGCAAAAAAGATAACGGGTGGGGAGCGGTGGGACTGCAAGCATACCAGGAACTATTCCTGCTTCCTCGTCTACGGATCTTTTGTGGCCGGATGGTGGAACGCAATACCGCGTTGGCACGCGGGGCGCCGAGCTCCCAATCGCCTCCTCGACTGTCAACGTTGCGGCATGGGCATATCAAGGAGTCCCTGGCCGAAGCCGAGGGACTCGAGGATCTTTTGCGGACCTGCCCCTGTCTGCAGACATTGCGAATGGGCTGAGGGTGCAGCGAGACATCGTGCTCCGCAGCAACGCGAGAGACGCTACAGATATCGATCCGGTAGCCCAAGATGGCCTGGGATCCCTGATCCCCGACTACCTGGAGACTCTGGACCTCTGCAGCTACGGTTGTGGAGAGTTGTCTGTGCAGATTGGCGTACAAGGAGTCCTGTCGAGACAATGACTGGTCCGACTGAGGACGGTGCAGTTGCGTCACAGGCCGAACCTGGTTCTAGAATGGAACCTGGGCGAATATAAAAGCCGGAATTGTGCGGATTGCGTGGTTTTCGAGAGATGATGCATAGCCAGAGCGAACCTGGTCACCTCTTCGTGAAAACGGAGCCACGAAGTAATGTGAGTGGATCGGTTGACGGAAGAAGAAGATCGTTATAGAGCTGAGCCTCTAGACGGGAAACATCGTCTGATGATCGGCCCAGGAACATGGCCATGCCGTGGGTATTGCGACAGTGCCATGTTTGTCTCCGTCGAAGACTGCGTCTAATCAGTCTCATTACTCGTTGTAAAAGTAGGTAAGTATGCAGGCAATCTCCTCCTCTCTCCTCTGGTATTTTGTATATTCTTTCCCTCTCCGTCTTTTGAATCTATCAACCAATCGCACCTTTGTTCCACACCATGGGCCGGCTACTATGGAAAGTGGCAGAGGCGTGGGCATGGTTCCCCTCTGACCAAGCTGACCGCCCGGGTGCATAAGAGCTGATTTCTATTTGAGTGGGTGATGTCGCATATATGAGGATATCCCCAAGGCTTGGCGCACCGCGTAGGTCACGCACGTGATGCTTTCCTCTGGTGGATAGACCAATCGAGAGCAGGCTCTTGGCCTTGACTAGCTACGATATAGACCGCCAGACTCCTGGTAACCGTTGTATTGTAAAAGAAGATATATGAGAAAAGATGTTCCTTTTTGAAGGTCGGATAGTAAGGGCTAGCTATATGCACTAGTTTATTCCTTATCTTATTAGTGATAGGGTTCTCTAGACCCCTCTAGATAAGAATAACGTACCTCTAGTCTTAAGGTCCCCTTTAGACTCCTGTGTCAGAAGTGTCTCTACACTAGGGACCCCGGAAACTTTGACCGAGCGCTGGTCTGCCCCGGGGTAATACTATCAGCTATCTTATAGTCCGCCTAGGCACTAAGAAGGCTGGTGCAATAAAACCCGACGTCTATTTAGACCCTGGATAGCTCGTTCTACCATGCCCCTAATCTCATTCCATCGCACCCGTCTACACGCCCGCACGGTTGCTCTCTCCCTTTTCTGTCTACTCTTGTTCGTTCCGCGATATGCACCACTTTCGCCCTTTTTGGCTTGCTACCGTGGCTCATGCAGCTTCGGCGCATCGTGTTCTTGAAGAAAGAGAGACCAGTATCCCTAACGTGGTCGAACTTTCCGTAATACAGCCGTTCGCACCATGGCCAGGTTACTTCGAAGACCAAGGGGCCCTCGGGATGACGCCCGAGTCCGTCAATGCTTGCCGCAGTATTCTTTCGGCGTCCCCCCAAGACGCAGGGTGGTTACTGAAGCAAGCAGTCTGTGACAGACAGGACCCCGACTTGGATTCCTTCACGGTGGATTGTGTCGGCAAAGCGGATACCACGATTCCTGCCGAGGGCACGCTGGGCTCTTGTGCCATGAACCAAATGTGTATCGAATTCCACGGTCAGAACGAGCTGAACGAATCCGCCTGGGGCGTCACCTGCGGTTCCTTGGAGACCGCCAGCGAATGGGTCGTCAATGCCCAGCATCCCGCGCAGGCGGTATGTGGTCCTTACTACTGGAACAATGTCGGGAGTAACAAGGCCGTCAACATTTCGTTACAAGTCAACGTACTCGATGGCCAGCAACTGAACCGCATCGGGCCGGCCAACATCTATTTTTACTTGGACGACAAGGCCAAGATCGGCGTCGAGCGGGCTAATGACCCGGTGGTGGGGTCGGGGATTATCACCGTCCCTTACAACTCCCAGGTCCAAGCCTGTGTCGAGGCTATGCCCGGGCAGCTTCTCAACAGCTTCGCCAACATAGACGGCATGGCTCTTCTCGCTTAAGCCGCCCGACCCAGGCTTTGCTTCGGGGGCTGGAGCGCCTGCACTGGGCGATACGGTGAAACGAAGGTGCGGAGGAGTAGATTGCTTGATTGAAAAGAAGGAGAAGAAATAGCACCAGAAGAGAGAGGAGAGACTCCCATATATAGGTACCTATACACGTGTGCAACTGGTGTTGCAGTGTTGCAGTGAGGTTGGCAGTGGGGAGACCGAGTTCGCTTTCTAACAGGCAGGTACCGACGGGGGGAAAGGGGAAGATGGCGGTGTCGGCGTGAGGAAGGAAGGAGGCCAGACATATATCCCATGGGAGGTTGCCCGGATCAATGCTATATCGGTTCCCCTGAAGGAAATCGGAATGGAAGTGGATGGATGGCTGGGCCACGTCGGATCGCGTGCGGGCTTCGGAGGTGGGAGGGATGGAATGGGATGGATTGAAGTAGACTTTTGGTAACCATATGGGCGCCCATGGGTACCTAAGCCCAGGGAAGTAAGTCCATGAGTATGGTAGGGTTATTTTTAGGCTTGAGAAATTAGTAACCATACCCATGGATAGCCCGGGAAAGTCTAGGGGTTATTTTAGGGCTGAAGAACTAACCTATAGGCTACCCTACCTATAAGCGACTCAGACCCCGTATGTTCCTTTTTTAACGCATGCTGATCGAATATAGGTTAGGTACGTATAATGTTTTTTTCTTTTCTTTTCTTTTCTAAATAGAGCTGGGGAGTCTTTGGACGACCTAAAATAGCTCAGCTGCCCATTCATTCATGGGCGACCCATAACCATTGGATAGCCCTTGGGTTCCCCAGAGGCAGGCGCGACAGGACTTACGCTAGCCCCAATGGCGTAATTTACAGCGATTGCGCACTGACCATTCGTTGCCCCGTTCGGTTTGGGGGGTCACCCTGGGACTAACTAGTGTTCGGGGCTGCACCTGCTGTTGTTGTTGTTGTCTTGGCTGCCTATTTTCGTCTAGCCTCTCCCCTGCCGAGAGGATTGGATGGGACGGAATTCATACCATCATTGTTATTCGTTTGCACATCGACGAGGATGAGTCGTATTCCTTCATTCGCAGAGCAGAGCAGAGCAGAACAAAGCATCATCCCTTCCGACGACGACAAGTTTCCGCCAGCCTGGCCCCAGCACGCCCGCTTGGACTCGGCGTCGAGTTGGCTGGGAATGAATGCAGTGCATTTGCCCGTGCCGTAACGACATTGGATACGCCCTCACTTCCTCACGCCCTCACTTCCTCACGCCCTCACGCCCATGCCGCCCGCCCCGCGCTCGCGCAATGGATGCCTCCGCTGCAAGTCCCATCGAGTGCGTCTCCTTGCAGCAGTAATGCTGACGGAGCTGCCTGTTATTGACTGACTGACTGACGGCACCCCCGCAGCTCAAGTGTGACGAGGCAACTCCGGTCTGTGGTCGCTGTCGCCGCCTCGGTCATCACTGTTCCGGGCCGACGATGCACTTGCGCTGGTCCAACAAACACGAGCCGTCACCCACCCGCCCGCGTCCCCGTGATGGTGATGGCGATGGCGCCCTCGGCGGCGCTCTGCCCCGCCCCCCGCGACCGGCAGCAACGGCTGCGCGAGCCGCCGCTGCGGCCTCGTCAGCGCCATCTTCGCCCACTCCTCACGCAGTGCTGTCCCCTGCTGCCCCTGCAACCCGGCAGCACGACCTGGACGACGGCCTCATGACTTGGTTCGACGACAACAGCCTGCATCTATGGGACTCTCCCTTCTCCCCCCCTGTTGCTTGTCTCGCCCCCTCAACGCCTTTGGCTCCGAATCTTCCAACTGCCTCTTTCCCCTTCTGTGGCTCCCCTGGCTTGTGGACAGCCACCTACGAGTTGCCCGACAAGTGCCTCACGTCTCTCGACTACGCTACGTCCCAAGCAGCCGGCATTCAGGCCGAGCGCGTGCATCGCCCACTGCGGGATGATGCTTCCTTCTTAGTCAAGGTCTATTTCGAGGACGTAGCCCCCATCATGTCCATCATCGACGGCAACATGAACCCTTTTCGCTCCGCTGTATCTCGGTTTTGGCGCTCCTCCGAGCTCCTCTACATGACCTTGCAGTCCATAGCCGCAAGCTTCATCGCCAAGGGGTATCCTCACCTGTCGGCTACTGGCTTGGCACTGCGGGAAAAGGTTACAATGCACGTCGCAACCCTGCAGGATGCCGACTTCGACGAGAAAGCCCTGCTGTGTCTGTTGATGATAGGTTCCACCTCATCCTGGTGCAACCCAGGCGATCTAGGTTTGCCCTTCTTCCGCTTGTTTCGACTGCACCTGGACCGCCTGACCGCCTCGGGTCGGTTGACTGGAGGGAATTGGTTCTTCTTCCGCGGCTCCTTGATTGCCTGGGAGATGCTTTTGTCCTTCGTTGTCCACCCTGAGGCCTTAGGCCCCTGTGAGGTCTCTTTGCGGTGAGGCCCCCTCGCACCATTGGCTCCCAGCTGCATCCAAGCACTCCGCTGCAAGACTAACAGGCGTTTAGTGACGAGACGGCGGACCCCCTGTGGTGTTCTTCGCCTGAAGAAAGTTCCATATTCCCCTTGCGCCACATCCCGCACCCGTGGACTGGAGTCGCTCGTGAGGCCCATCTTCGCGTCGAGCAGGTTGGCCGGCTAATACGCTCAAACCGACATCGTGCCCGTGTGCGCCAGTTCACCAGCCAGACCGTCATCCTCGCGCTGCAGCAAGAAATGGCCCGCGCTTTTGAGCTTGAGGCCGCACTTTGGGCAATCAAGACACCGAGGGAAGCAGATATGACGTGCCCAAACGACCAGAACACACCAGCTTCTCATATCCACCTCATAGGGGAGATAACTCGGCGCGTCGGGCTTCTTCAGCTCTACAGGGTATTTCCCGATGTCCTTGAAAGACGGGCAGGCGACCTTTGCAGCACGACCCATGATTATGCCCCTTTGCTACATGCTAGGGCCAGAGTCGAAACCAGCCTCCTTGAAAGCCAGGACCACAAGACACCGGGGCATTGGCTATCGCGATTCGCTCTTGATACAGTTCAACTCCTAAAGTCGGTTCCGGCCGATTCCGGGACTTGCGTTTTCCAGTTGTTTCTGCTTGTGGCATCTTGTAATGAGCTGGGACCGTGTGGCCAAAACCGCAACGCGGGCCACCCCAACGATACGGAATTCACCCTTGGTCCCCATGCCCTCTCCGCCATGGCCGAGATCTTAGAAGCTCGGGGATTTATCATCAGCCGACTGCGGGCCATACTGCCCTTTTTGGCGCACGAGCCCGTCCAGAGAGGCATCAACATTGTAAAGGCGACGTGGGAAAGGATGGATGAGCCAGTGAGAGCTGCTAGCCTGCATCATCCTCCGTACTGGATGGACGTGATGATGGAGAAAGGTTGGGATACGCTAATGGGGTGATCATGAGTACGGCGTCTTCGGGCAGTCCTTGCCTTCCTAACCCGTCAAGTCGCAGCCGTCGCAGTCTTATGACGTCTACACAAATAATTCCTGCGCCGGTGCCGAGCGCCCCCAGTCTTTCGTCTTCCCCTGTGCTCGGTTTTGCTCGGCCCACGGCCAAGAAACCCCTTGGTAAGCAGCCCGAAGCCGCCGCCGACTATACCGAAAAGGGCAAGTATGGCGATGGGGTCCTGATCCATGGATCAGTGTTCTGGTCACGCCCCACCCGAAAGGAGTTGAGCACCCGGTTGAGGACTGCTATATAACACCTCCGTGGTGCCCGGCTTCGAGGACGTCCCTGAGGAGACACCCAACGACAATATTAGCACGCTGCAACCAAGAGCCTATCTATCGCGATGCCGCCACATTTCACAGCTCAGCGTCCCACCCTGCCAGTGGCAAATCCCCACGACGAGCAAGACCAGCAGAGCCATGTAAGCCACACGCCCGAGGCAGGCGAGGCCGTCTCCCATCTGTACCAGACCATTACCGGCACCGCCTCGCTAGACGCGGAGCGTTCAGGCGAGGCCTTGGCTCGGTTCACCCAGTTCGAGAAATACCTTGAGCACGATCGACAGGCCCGGCCACAGCGCGCACCGCTCAGCGTGTGTTTCAAATCGGTTACCACGTACGGAACACCTGGTGGCACGGCCAAGGTCAAGACGCTCAAAGATGCTGTCTGGCGGACGTTGACCTTTCAGGATCTATACGAATGGACGCTCCGGCCCCTCATCAGCCCCACGAGGGAGGATACCGGCCAGGCCTTGATACGAGACTTCTCAGGCGTCGTCCGCAACGGGCAGATCATGTTGTACGTCGTTCTTGGGCGGGCCCCTTCGCCACCATACCCGGACAACAACTGACCACAACCTCTCCTTAGGGTCCTGGGAAACCCCGGGTCTGGATGCAGCACGTTCCTACGCACTATCGCCAACGACCATGCCTCTTTCCTTGGGGTGAAAGGCACCATCCATTACGCCGGCCTGACGCCGGCTGAGATCGCCAAGCACTTTCGCGGCTCGGTTGCCTACGTACCCGAGGACGACGTCCATCTGCCCACGCTCACCGTCCGCCAGACGTTGGAATACGCCCTCCGGAACAAGACGCCGAAGCGGTGGCTAGACCAGATTCCTCGCTTCATCAACGAATTTGGCCGCATCTTTGGCATGACGCATGTCATGGACACGATGGTGGGCAACGAATATATCCGAGGCGTCTCGGGCGGAGAGCGGAAGCGCGTCTCGATCCTCGAGTCGCTTGCCTCGGACGCATCCGTTTCCGCCTGGGACTGTTCCACGCGTGGCCTGGACGCCGCCTCGGCGCTGGACTACATGCGTTCCCTCCGTATCCTAACGGATGCGTGCCAGCGGGCCACGGTTGTCTCACTGTACCAGGCCTCGGACCCAATCTACCACTTGGCCGATCAAGTTCTCTTGATCGACGAGGGACGGATGCTGTACCAAGGACCAGCGCGTGAGGCCGAAGCCTATTTCCACGCCCTTGGATTTCGTCGCTTGCCCCGCCAGACCATGAGCGACTTCCTCACCAGCGTCACCAGAGCAGACGGCGCCATGATGCGGAAAGGTGATGAGTCTAGTGTGCACCGTGGTGCCGCCAACCTCGAGCAGGCCTTCCGTGCCAGCGACGCCTACATGAACTTGCTGAGAGAGATTGAGCAGTATGAAATGGATCTTCGAGGCCGTACTGATGGCCCCGAGAGTCTGAGCGACTCTAACAGCTCAATTCTTGCGGAGCGGCTAAAGAATTCCGGACAGCTCAAGTCGAAGTACGTGCGCCACAAGTCGTCGTACAATACCTCAACTGTCAGGCAGCTCGTGCTCTGTGCCCAGCGCGAGATCTGGCAATTTCAAGGCAACTTGGGTACCTTCTACTCCAAGCTCTTCACTGTCTTGGTCTGTGCCTTCCTCATGGGTTCCATGTTCTACAGCATGCCCGACGACACCGACGGCGTATATTCCCGGGGCGGGTTCTGCTTCTACTCGGCGGGTCTTTTGGCGTGGTTTCAGATCTCAGAACTGGAGACGGCCTTCTCCGATAGGGCAGTGGTCAGCCGGCAGAAACGGTACGCCATGGCGCGTCCGAGTGCCGTTGTCATTGGCAAAACCCTGGTGGACGTGCTATCCGTCACGTTCCTGTCGGTCATATTCTCTCTGATTGCCTATTTCTTGGGCGGAATGAAACGTGACGTGAGCCTGGCCCCCCATTCCCGCGGCGCGCGGATCCCGTGTGCGGCCTTCGTGGTACTAACGCCAATCTCACTCACATAGTCTGGTGCCTTCTTCATCTACACGACCTCCATGATCCTCTGCGGCCTCGCTTACACGGCCTTCTACCGATTGTTCGGCGCCGTATCGCCACGCCTCGAGGTGGCGGTTAGATACTGCGGCATTCTGGTCCTGGTTACCATGGCCTGTGGTGGTTATGTGCGGTCTGTGGACAGCATGCTATCCGCCGTACCATGGGTGGGGTGGCTAGCGGTAAGGACTGTCCATCACCCCTTTGGCATGTATGCTCATGCATGTGGCGACGGCGGCTGACACAGGCTAGTACTTGACACCGGTATTGTACACGTTCGAGATCATGATGGCTACCGAGTTTCACGGGCGCCAGTTTCCTTGTGCAGCAGGCTCTATCATCCCGGCGGGCCCAGGCTACAGTGATGCCGCCTTCCAAAGCTGTGCCTCAAAGGGCGTCGCAGCTGGCGAAATTGGCCTGGACGGGGATGCCTACCTTGCGGGCCAATTTGGCTTTCGGTACGATAACATGGGGCGAAATTACGGTATTTTATTTTTGTTCATTGTGGCGCTCCTCGCTGCCACCATGTGGCTCGTGGAAGTGGTTGACTGGGCCGATGGCGGCGGCCAGGCGCTCGAGGTCGCCGGCACTGGCACATCAACTGTGTCCGAGGTGGTGGACGAAGAAAGCGGCCGCGGTACGGGCGGCGGCCCGGTCGTCGTGACGGACACCAGCACGAAAGCCCGCCCTGACGGGCTCCTGAGGTCAAAGCAGGCTTTCACTTGGCGCAACCTACATTACGCGGTCCCCCATCAAGGTGGCGAGAAGGAACTGCTTCGCGATGTTTCGGGCTTCTGCGAGCCCGGCCGGCTCACAGCCTTGGTCGGGGCGTCCGGTGCCGGAAAGTCCACACGTGAGTCCCTGTCCCTGTCCCTGTCCCTGCCACTCGCAGTGGTGCGACACTGCGCTCTGTTGACAAGCGACACGCTGCAGTGATGACGGTTTTGACCCAACAAGCCACGGGAAAGGTGACGGGTCGAATGATGGTCGGCTGTCAAGAGGTCCAATCATCTTTCGGACGAAACATCGGCTTCTGCCAACAAATGGACATTCACGAGAACACCAGCACCGTCCGCGAGGCTTTCGAGTTCTCGGCTTTGTTACGGCAGGGCGCCGAGGTGCCTCGGGCGGAGAAGATAGCGTACGTGGACGAGATGATTGGAATTCTGGGCATGACCGAGTTGCAGCATTTCGTCATCCGCTCGCTCTCACCAGAGCAGAAGAAACGCACCACGATTGGCGTCGAGCTCTGTGCCAGGCCGAGCTTCCTTCTCTTCTTGGACGAGCCCACGAGTGTAGGTGACCCTGGTTCCACACACCCTCGGCCCCGTGTGCCTTGCTCGTATGTGTTTGCGTGGGAACGCAGGCTGACCCAAAGGCAGGGACTCGACAGTCAAGGTGCCATCGGCATCGTCCGATTGCTCAGACGCTTGGCGGATGCGGGCCAAGCCGTCATTTGCACCATCCACCAGGCCAACCAGGAACAGTTCGAGCTGGTGAGTGACACCGAAGCGGGCTGCCTACGCGGGTGACTTGCTAAGAAGGCCGACGGCGCCTGTGTCAGTTCGACGACGTACTTGCCCTCCACCGTGGCGGCCGCGTTTACTATTTTGGAGAGACGGGCGCCAACGGGGCGACGGTACTCGACTACTTCGCTCGGAACGGCGTGGCGGCCGCACCTGACAAGAACATAGCCGATCTGCTGATCGAGGTGGCATCCCACGCCGAAGGGGACACACAACGCGACTGGTGCACCGTGTGGGACCGGTCGCCCGAAGCCGCCGCCGTTCTCGCGCGCATCGACCGGCTTACGTCGTTCCCAGGCGAGGAGGCTGAAGGCCCGGATGCGGCGTCGCACGGCGGTTTCGCCTCGTCGACGGCGCAGCAGATGATGCTCCTGACTCAGCGGACGCTGCGGCAGTACTGGCGGACGCCCGACTACGTCTACTCCCGGCTGTATTGCTCGGTGCTCCACGCCGCCCTCAACGGCCTCCTCTTCCTGCAGCTCGGCAACACGGTGGGCGAGCTGCAGCACCGCATCTTTGCCTGCTTCCTCGTGCTCATGGTGGTGCCCGAGTTCATCAGTGCCTGTGCCGTCATGTTTGAGCAGAACCGGGCCGTCTGGCTTGGCCGCGAGTACCCAAGCCGCGTGTACGGGTGGGTCGCTTTCAGCACGGCGCAGGTCGTGGCCGAGATTCCCTATGCCCTCGTGGGCGCCGTGGTGTTTTACCTTCTTTTCTACTTCCTTGTCGGCCTGCCGCTGGGCGAGCCGGCGGGCTATACGTTCCTCATGATGGCTCTGTTCCATCTGTTCAGCACGTCGTGGGGCCAGTGGATCGCCGCGCTGAGGTGAGAAGCACTGCGGCCCTCCGCCCCCTAACAAACAACCCGGACTATGTGGATGTGTCCTCTGGCTAACAAGTTGGTGTACAGCTCCGATGCCGCCATGGCGGCGAGCCTGATGCCCTTTTTCATCGTGATGTGCGAGTTTTTCAACGGCGTTCTGCAGCCGCAGCGCCTGATGCCGGCGGTGTGGGCCTACAGCATGTACTACGTGGCGCCCTTTACCTATTGGATCCAGGGCGTGGTGGCCATGGCTCTCCCCGGCCTCGTGGTCCGCTGTGCCGACAGTGAACTCGTCCGCTTTCAGCCCCCGCCGGGCCAGAAGTGCCTCGAGTACGCCGGCGCGTGGCTGGCCGACACGACGGGCTACCTGGAGGATCCCGGCGCCTCGAGCGACTGTGGATACTGCCAGTACGCCGCCGGTGGTGATGTAAGCGACATTCCGCCGGGAAATCTCCATCCGCCTGGACCGGTTTGCTAACCAAAGAGGCAGTATTTACACACGATCGACGTGACGGGTTCCGTGGCGTGGCCCTATCTGGCCGTCTTTCTGCTGTTCACCGTCACCAACTACGCCTTTGTGTTCCTGTTCGTCTACGTCAAGTCGGTCCGGAACTGGCTGCCATGGTGAAGTTGCATCTCGGCCAGGGTAGAGATTGAGGCCGAGGGCATGGCTGACAAGATAACCTCTGCACGGATCCACTGCATGTGGCAGGCTTTTCTTCAGCCTAAGACAACCTCTTCGCTTGTGTGTAATATTTTAGTCTACGCCTATTAACTTAGCAATAGACATTCTGTACCTCACCTTGCCGTATAACTCACCTATGCATAAATGGTATGACGACGTGGCTATGCATGATCAAGGCCCGACCAAGTCAGTTCGCGGGGCGGCCGCACCACGGCTCCAGGCTCCGTGCGGGGACGGTGAGAGACGTGGCCAACACGAGAAAGACAAGACGAGCGCCTGCGCAGGGTAGCAACCCGTCATCTTGAAATCGGCTCTGCTGAATCTTGACTCAGGGCTCTTCAGTACATCGACCTGGAGATAGAAGTATTCACCCATAGCGTCACATGATCCTAGTCGTGTTTATGGCTGCACCATGTACGGCAACCGCTATTCTTCTGCCCTGTCTTTCAAGGAGCCAATCTCCGCCATTGGATCGCGGCTGCCTAGCTACCACGCGTTGCCATGCTCCTGCCGTTGTCCAGAAGAGCAGACGACGACAATATCCGGCGGCTGCACAGCTATAGATAGCGTTTGTGATTACCGGTGAGCTTTTCTGCTTTGTTCCCTTTTCCGAAAACGAGACGAGGTGAATGAGTCAACCGCCCGGCGCCCAGGCAGTCGTTTCCTTCTTCTTCTTCTTCTTCTTCTTCTTCGTTGTACAACTGCAATAACTAAACCGTGAAGCTCTCCCTCACTGCTGCCCCAGGTCACATACAGACCGTGCTGTATAACTTGAATTGCGACCCCGGATCTGCGGCCCGCGAGAAACCTTCGCAAGAGCCACGGAGAGAGGCGGCGTGACACGGGTCAGTATGTATAGCAGAGCACGCCGCTCTCTGTGTCCAACAACTGCTTCAAGGTGGCGTTGCCTGCCAGCTGGCCCATGTTGATTTGGAAATCCAGAGTCACGTTGGGGCCGTGGTAGTCGAATGGAACCACCGGACCGCCCACCTGGCTCAACCGGGTCGGCAAGTCTTTCTGCTGCCATTGCCAAAGCACGTGGTCGAGGTTGCCGTGGTGGAGGTAAAAAAGGGGATCTGTCCCACGCACCCATCGGTATCAGTCATTTTGAGCGAGGGAAGATGCTCGGAGCAAAAGGGAGTGAACTCTACCACGTACCGCCCGGGCTGTTCTCGGCGTTTCCAATCGTGCCCAGCACGCCCCCGACTCCGAAGTGGCCGCTCCCGTGGATGTTGGGCCTGTCGAAGGACGGGCTCCTCTCGATGGCGCGGGCGAAGGCGGTGTAGTCGGGCTGGTCCAGCACCTCGCGCACGAGGGCCGGGTCGGCGAAAGAGTTCAGGATCCACGGTATAAAATCCCGCCGCAGGCAGCCGGGGTTGGGCCCCAAGTTGACGCGGAAACGGTCGGGCGTGAAGGCACCGTCGCGGACGCAGCCACCGCCTGTGCCGCCCGTGAGATTGAGCGGGTTTTGTTCCGGCGTGGGCACGACCGCGTCGCCATTGCCGCCGAACGAGTCGTGTCCGGGACCGAAGACGGCGGGAGAGAAGGCGGCATGGGAATGGGGCTCCTCGGGGCGGGCGTCCCGGGACCAATCCCAGTACCTACGTGGCACTCCGTTAGCTTGTACTGCTGTCATGGTCCGCCCGGAGGAAAGGGGAGAAATCTCACGGCTGGCCGCCTTGGTAACCACACTCGTCCCTCAGCGCCTTCTCGTACGTGGCGACGAAGTACCGATGCCACAGAATGAAGTGTCCCTATATCCGTGAGCACATGAGACCATGGGAACACCCACACCGGCGCGAGGCCCAGCTAGGGGATAAGAGCACATACCACCCAGTGAATCCGGGGCGTCTGGGCGCTGTGGACAGCCTGGTGGTCATCGAAGCGGTTGATTGTCCCCGGGATGCCCGACCTGGCCTTCCTCTTCGTCAAACACAAGACCGAATCTACGTAAGACGCCTGCTGCTGCTTCGTCATCTGCCGCCATTCCAGCCTTTTCGGTGGGTTCCTGCACACCAAAACGGACGAGGGCGGGAGAACGCCGGGGATTGGGGCACCGACGGTCTGTAAATCCGCGGTGGGAGAAGCAATAGCACTGTGGAGCAGTAAAAAGGTACCAATCCATACGTAAAGGGACGAGAGATACATAGCGGCGACGCTGACAGTCAACCACGAAGGCCGTGATGACAAGAGGGGGCTAGCGAAGGGAGACTGCGGCGGAAACCGTGAAGAGAACGATGAAGGCAAGGAGATAGCATTCCCAAACCCTCAAGTCGGCGCAGGAGGGGAGCGATAAGTATAGGCATGGCAGACCGCTGCTGCTGCGGTCGACAAGCAACATTCGTATACCGGAAGACCCTGCTCGCGGGGTCATAAAGGAAGCACTAGCGACGTGACACAGCTACAGTAAGCAAGCCAGATAAGTGGTCCAGCTGTGGTACAGGCAAGGATTGAGATTGCTCGGCATGGCGCGGTTGCATTCGCTTGCCACTTCTCGGTTCAGACGGGCCACTCTCCGCCCCCCCTTTCATTCGGCGAACAGTCAGCCAGTACGCCCGTGAAGGTCAGACAGATAGCCGAGGCCACGGTCCGGACCTTCTCTCCTCGGGATCGGTGCGGAAGCACGGGAAGCTGTTGGAGAGACGGGGGCGGGCCGGCCACGCTCGTCGTCGACGGCTTGGCGGCCGTCCTCGCCGTTCGGCAGGCGCGTGTACGCCGGTAACCGCGTGCAAGTGGAAACGGGCCGTGGTAAAAGAGTCCAGCTGGGACCGCGGGCGACCAACTTCGTTCACCCTCCACCGATAGCGCCATCAGGTTGCGGGTCCCATTGCTAGCAGCCCAGCATGCGATAAGTTCGGGCCGTGATGGCCAGTCTGCCATAGATAGCTGCCGTTCCTGATAAAGAGAGGCGACGCCGAGCTGTGGATAGAGCTAACGGCGAGGCCGGGTCGAGGCAGCCTGAATAGATGGATGCTTGAGTTCTAATCGTAGGAGGTAAGTGCTGAAGTTGGAAGTAGGTATTTAGGGTGATGGAGTATGAATTCTTTCTCTGAGGCCATCATCCCAGAAGCGCGGTTCATACGCTGCAGTCGACGGCTGAGAGAGGCGGAAGAGAGACTCTGGAACGTCGCCCCCAGAACAGCGAGCATCATGTTCTGAGTACCGAGATGGTAAACAAAAATATTACTCTTGATGCGGCCTTCCGGCGCCGATGTCCATTCGAAGTTCGAGTGAACATTCCATGCCCGCTGAACGTTGACCTCTTCGGGTGGGAAAGCCGTCGAGAAGACGACCTCCTCCAGTTGGTGGCATATGAATACTTCGTCGCTTTTGCGGCTGGAAAGGCAGTTGATATGGATACCAGCGACTTGCAGGAAGTTGTCCATGCTGAATGGATCACAGAGCGTTTCGTCGTAGCAATAGAGATTCGCTGGTGGCATGGACACTGAACCCGCTGCTTCATTGCCTGACACGGATAGACTGACAACACCGCGATAGCAATCAGCATAGTCGATGACCTGTGACAAGAGCTGGTACACCAACGGACCAGCAACCCTGGTGATGGCATAGACGTGATGCGTGCCATGTGGGAAGGTCTTGCGACCTTGGTCAGTAGCTGCAAGCGACTTTGTGCTGGGGAACAGGGCCTCGTGACGATACAGACGTGTCCATTGGCGTGCACTGCCTCACCGCACTTCTCCCGGTGTATTGCGCGGCTGAAAACCGAGAACTTCTAAGAGAATGAAGCGCACGCCTGGAGAGAAAGGCACACGGACGACTCGAGGATGTTCCGAGCGGTGACGATAATATAACATCCTCAAACTCTAACACGTTTCTTTTGTAGCGTGTACTGTCCCCGGTGAGTGCCGTAACGTACTGGAAGACCAGTTCTAGATACATGGAAGCTGGGCGTAAGCTCTGCCCTGTCACTGAGTGGCCACGAACAGCGTGTTGGAAAACCGGGTGGGCCGTATGCACTGAAAAGACGTAAAAGTCACCCTCGTGCTTTTTAATGAGCCAAATAAGGTATGTTTGCACATTGAGAGGGGTAAGTGGTACATCGGCGGGCTTGAGTTTCTGGGAAACCCAATGATTCGTTGTTTCGAACTGATGGGTCGGGAGACTGACGTGCTGATACCGTGAGCGGGACAAAGGGTCAAATTGCCAGTAGACAGCGCCACAGCCAGACTCCCACAGCTGCTGTGCTGCCTGCGCCAGTGTCGTGTAGGCCAATGTATTGTTCAAGCTAGCAGTTACGAAGACATCCCGCCTTGATGGAGCACACACAATGCGACGGATCATGGGAATGACAGGGCTCTCCGAGCCGGCTTCCACCCACACGGCGGACGGGAGCCGTGTTGCAATGCGCTTGACGGCGGCGAAGAAGAAGACGGGCTCACGTGTATGGCTGACGATGTCGTCTGTTGTCAGACGGCCTTTGAACGGTCCGCTAGTGCACATCTCAACCGGAATGCGCGGCGCTTGAACTTGCACGCCAGCGGCTACCTTGGCGTAGCCTGGAAGAATACTTTCCGTACCGACGGAATGGTACGCATGCGTGCTACCGAGGCGCTTGGTCCTTGATGCTGGGAATGCTTGTTTGGCCCTAGCTATCGCAGCCTCGCCCCCGGCCAGTACGAAACTCTGGGGTCCATTGTAGCAAGCAATTTCTAGTCGGCAGCCATCAATAGCATTGATGAAGCGGATCTCGTCCTCGAGCTCTGCCTGGGTGCATTCGATTGACAGCATGGCGCCCTTCTCCGGACCCCAAGTATCCCGGATCAGGCGAGCCCGGCCGGCAACAAGGCGGTAGGCGTCTGCCAACGAGATGGCATCGGCGACGCATAGTGCTGAGAGCTGGCCGAAGATATGGCCAACGAGGGTGTCGACCTTCAAGCCAGAGTCGAGCCAGCTCCTTGCTGTGGCCACTTGGAGGGCGAGGAGCATGCAGTGAAGTAGTACAAGGTCGTCCGTGGGGCGACCGTCGAAGCTTTGTGGAATGATGGTGGGAAGGCCGAGCCGCCTGCAGACAGAATCACATTCGTCCTTCGGTCATTAGTGATGTTCGTGGTGGTAGACGAGACCCCTGTCAGAAAGATGAACTCACCAAGTGGAAACGGAGTAGGTCGCATTGGTCGTACAAGGCCTTGGCGATGAGAACAGTGTTCCCCGACTGGCCACTAAAACATAGAACCGCATTCCTCTTTTCTGTGAGGGCTTGGATGCGGCCAGAGTTGGCCGAAGATGTCATTAGGGATTTCTCGAGTTCGTCGATAGTGCGTGGCGTGAACGCGGCCTTGTATTCGAACGAGGGGTTTTGCCGGCGTGATAGAGCAAATGCGACGTCCCCGAGACTGACACTGTTCTTCCTCAGGAAAGGCGCGAGGGCAGCTACGTACGCGCGCAGGCTGGCAGCTGTCCTGGCCGCAAGTAGGACGGAATATGGCTAAGTCGCAAGAGGAGCTTCCGACGGCTGCAGACGTCTCGCCGATGGCTGTTCATGCTCCGAAGGGGACCGTATCAAGAAGACGGCATTGCTGCTAGCGGCACCGTAGTTGTTGGCCAAAGCGACACGGATGGAAGCACGCCACGGCTTCGTCGACATAGGAACGACAATGCGGTCCTCAGGCAAGCGTTCGATGTGCGGGCTCAGGGCGGTGGAGTTGGCTTGCTTTGGAATGGCATTGTGCTTCATTATGAGGAGCACCTTAACGACGGCGGCAGTGCCCGACGCGGCTCCGGTGTGGCCGATGTTGTCTTTAACGGAGCCCAGGAAGAGGTCGCCGTCGCGGTAGGGTCCACTCAGCGCCAAACGTACACTTTCGTATTCAATCAGATCGCCCACTGGCGTTCCTGAACGGGACAGAATGCCAGCTCAAGAGTTTCCAGGCGATCGGTGGGGGTCTCTTCATACCGGTGCCATGGGCTTCCACATACGTGACGGCAGCAGGTGCAATGCCGGCCATATCCAGGACCTTCCGGTACAGCCGACTCTGGGCGCGGGAGTCGGGCACGGTGATGGGCGTCCCGTGGGCGCCGTTCTCTACGGCCGAGGCGGCAATGATGCCCAGGATGTTATCCCCATTGGCCAGGGCGCACGAGAGTGGCTTGAGAAGAACCACGCCGGCGCCTTCGCCTCGGCAGCATCCGCTGGCCGCGGCATCGAATGCCTTGACGCGCCGTTCCCCCCGAGGAAGGAGGCGGCCGCGAGCTTTTGGTGGAGGTCCAGCGCAGTGATGACATTGACGCCCCCAGCCACGGTCAGGGCGCATTCGCCGCTGAGCAGCGCCTGCGATGGAGGGTGGTTAGCAGAAACCCCTCTGGCGCAAAAGAAGTTTGGGGGGATTCATTGCGTGCGATGGATGATAATGACGGGGTGGCGGGAAGAAGCCCGGAACGGGGGAAAACAAGGGGAAAAGGCCGGAGCAGCGAAGAAAGGGCAATGACGGCACGAGAGGAAAGAGCAACCCCAAGCACAACACACACGGAAGGCGCCGAGCATCGCCTGCGAGGAAAGAAGGAGAAGGTAAAGGTAAATAGCCAAGCGCGCCCAGAATCCACAGGCGAGCCCGCGCAGAACTCACCCGACAAGCCGTGTGAATGGCCACGGCCGAAGACGAGCAGGCCGTGTCGATGGTGAGCGACGGCCCGCGCCAACCGAAGAAGTGACTGACGCGCCCGCTAACGAAAGCCCGCAATGTGCCGGTGGCCGAAAAGGCATTCGCGTCGTGGTTGGCGACGTTGCGATCGTAATCGACCGAGCCCACGCCCAGAAAGCAGCCGACGTTCTCGGGCCCCGCTGTCCTGCCCGTCTGGTAGTGACCGCCGGCCGACTCGAGAGCCTCGTACACCACCTGAAGAATGAGGCGCTGCTGGGGGTCCATGGACTTGGCTTCGAGGCCCGAGATGCCGAAGAAGCGATGATCGAAGGCGCCCGGCGCGTCGAGAAAGTTGCCCTGGAACCCGGCCGGCGACGGCTTACGGCCTCCTGCCTTCGCCCCAGCCTCGCTCTCGCCGGCCACAGCCCCGAACCGCCCGGCCGGCACCTTGCTGGCCCGCGTCACGCCGCTGTGTATGAGCTCCCAGAGCTCCTCAGGATTTGCCGCCCCCGAGAACCGGCTGGCCATGCTGATAATGGCCACCTCGCCCCGCACCTTGGTCGCCGGCTCCGTCGCCCCCCGCCACAGCGACGGGGGTACGCAAGGCTCACTTCCCAGACTGACGAATTGCACAGGCCCGTGCCTCGACGATTCCCTCGCCGCCGCCTGCACAGTTGAGAACCAGTGTGCGTGCTGGCAGAGGATCGTCTGGATCGCCGCGTCGTGAAGCTCCCCGCTTGTTATTACCTGGCCGTCCGCTGTGGACCTCAGAGGCCACCGCAGCGCGTGAGCACCTGGGAGGCCTGTCCACAAGGTTAGCTCTTGCAACTTGTATTGATTCGCCGGCCCTCTAAAGCAATGATGCGAGAGCCAGGGAGGGGGCTCAGTCGTACTCCTGGGGTACAATCAACTGCCACGTCGACCAGCGGCCGGTCCGCCGGTTCCCTGCATTGTACTGTAACGGCACAGCCGCCGCCATCGGCGTCCTTGTGAACAACCAAGCCTATACAGGCGGCCAGACGGATGGCGTTGCATATATTAGAGAGAAACTCGGTATTGGTCCATGCTGCGCCCAGAGCAGCGGCTGCAAGAAACCCAACGTAGAAGCCCTGCGCCGACTGGAACCTCCACAGATCTTCGCCGCCCTGGATAAGCTCGATTGCCTGGGCCAGCACAGTCAGGGGCGCAAGGTGGACGGACGTTGCTGAGGTTTCCAAGGTCCAGCATGGCGCCACCCGCCACAAAGTCGTGGAGCTGATGGAACCCTTGGGGAGTAGTGGCGAGGCCCGGGTTGAAGAAGGCGGCGACCGATTCCTCCCAGAGCGCGGGAAGACTGCCAAGACTACTGCAGAGAATGGCGAGTGCCGGATGTCACATCTCCGACGTGTAAAGAGGGCTGAAATTGCCACTCCGTTTCTCCCGCATTGCCATGCACCGCACCATCCATACCGGCGCCATGAGGCACACCACGTGGGAGGCACAGAATGCGCTGTAAATAGCGGCATCACAACGCGCAGGGCGGACTTTCCCGGTATGCGTTGGGCATCACCCCGGTCTCTGGTTTATGAAGGCTTTGATTTCACCTGCCCACGCATAAACACTTCGTGTGCCCGGGTACCACATTGAATCAAATCGGATGTCTCCGTTTTTATCACAATACGAAGGCCATCGCCTCTATTGAGTGCTCCTGGACGCCACGACTGTAGCTGGACTGGCGGCTCCCAAACCCGCGAACGAGGTAGGCAAGCGCCGTGACCCGAGCGAGGTACGTAAGTTGCTTTTTCACACCGACAAGCCACAACTGGAAATGACGATTCTCTCGTAGGAATGGGACTGCGGCAATCGGACAACCGGCACCCGGAGACGACTGCTGAAAACGGCTCTGCGAGGGGGGGGGGGGTGGCAAAGTCCGGGGTTTGGCCTGATCGCTGGTCGTGGGGATGGGTTTGCACGCGATGCGTGGTTGGGCTTGGGCTTTGCTTGAGTGGAATGCAACCCCGGCGACTTCGCTGAATCGGTCCGCCCTCCGGATTGCCGAGAGCGAAATGAATGTAACTGAGCTATGGGCGACGGCGGACTCCTTGCCGTCGCCGTCAGGTGTTGTCGTTATGCTGCATCACCCAGGCGTACACCTCCCCGAAGCGGAAGTGCCGTGGTTGGGACTCGGTCCTGAAGGCGCTGTCCTGGGCCGACGGCTCGCCGCTGAAGCCCACGAGCAGCACTTTGCCTCCTGCAAAGTCATTCTCGACGCGGGCGCCACGGATTCTCGTCATGTCGGCATCCATGCGGTCGCGGAACCGCTCATAACTCCCCTCGTTCTCGCTCACTGTTTCGCACCGAAGCTGGACGACCACGGGCGGCGAGTCGCCGCGCGGCTCGAGCACCAAGTCCGCTTGTTCGTCGCTTTCCTTCCAGGCGTCGACGCCGTGGAAGACGATGTACGAGCTGCCCAGTGCCCTTTCCAGCGCCATGTACAGCTCGTAGCGTGCCCAAAGCTCCCATCGGGCACCGATCCAGAAGCTCAAGATTCTCTCATGGTTCTCCGACAGCCAGGCTTCTATGGCCGAGATGACGTCGTCGGGTGGGGTCGGAGAAGCCATGAGCCGGCATTGACTTTATCGCGTCTTCCGAAGTCCTCAGCGGGAACACGAAGTGGAATGGGATGGAGGAAAATGATGGCGGTCTTGTATGCCGCACGTATTGCAAACGGTCGTGAGGCCGGAGCAGCCAGCAGTACGTAGTTTGTCACAGCAGAGCTTTCTGCGAAGAGCCAAGGTCGGCAAAAGGAAGAAGGGGAAAAAAAAAAGTAAAACTCCAGTGAGCCAGCAAGCCAATGACCTCATCGTGACTGAGCCCGCGCACCTCTCAATTATCTCGGGTAGGAAAACTCTCGTCACCGCAATCGCACGAGACGTACATGCTTGGCCGTACTTTGTATGCGCGCATCCGACTGGATGTCTTGTTTCCTCCAAGCTAAAGCGGACCCTCGCAGTCCCAATAGGCGACGACTTGGAGGCTCGCAAGACCTTGGACGGCGAGGTCGAGGACGCTATTCGAAACGAAAGGGTCAACTGGTTCTGATTCCCACCCACCGAACGCTGCCACGGCTGCCAAGGACACGTTGAAAGGCAGAAAGGGCGAGAACAATGGACGTCTGGGGTTCCGCATGGGCACGGCGCGCCCCAGTACACGAATACTTGTTCGAAATGTTTCCAAGCAGGAAGAAAGTAGCATCCCGACCAACCCAGGCGAGACCAGACTCAGACCGACAGACAACGCCGAGATCCCCCAGTCGTAACATCTTGACAAAGACATAATCATGAAACCATCGGACCTCAGTCCTCGTCCTCATCCATCTCGTCTGCAACCGACCCTTCTTCGCGAGGCTTCACAGTCGACGCATCGCTTGCCATGCCGTCGTCGGAAGCCTCTTCCTCCTTCACGGCCGCCGGAGCCGCCGCACTGCCGCCGTCCTCGTCCACGACCGATTGTTCGTCGCCCGCCACAGAGACACTCACACTGCGGCTGGCGCTCCGGTGGGGCTTCTCCTGTTCGTTCAGCTGGTTCACAATTTTGCCCAGGCTGACGTGTATCTTGTACAGAGCATTCTTGCCCGTCGCATCCGAGACGAGGCCATCTTCGACTGCGGTGGACACTTCGGCATACAGCTCTCGGATCCTCTCTTGCGAGGATGTTGGCGAGATGTACAGTTTCCCCAGCAGTGGCGCAATGACTTTCTTTTCCTCTTCTGTGGGTTGCGTCAGCCTCGCTCCATGCGGTCGTCCTTGCGCGCTGGCACTTACTGCTTAAATTGCCATCCAGCCTGTCCAGAATACCCTTGGCAAAGTCAAGGTGGACGTCCCCATTTACGTTCTTCTTCTCCGCATCCATGGCATAGCCCGGCTGGTAGCACTTGCGGGGATCGGTCCAGTCCACCAAGCAGGCTCCGATGGTGTTGAGACTCGTCATCTCCGCGTCCACGTCTTCATCATCATCGTCCAGACTTTCTCGTACCAGATACAGAGAATGGAGAGCATCAAGGGCGATGGATTGCATAAGATCTTGGTTCTCTGGCCGCGAGTAGCAGAACACCGGCAAGAAGTAGTTCAGAGCTTGCCGCACACTCTGGTTCCCGGAAGTGGCAGGGTCAAAATAGGCGACGATGAGAGTCCGGAGCAGCTCGGCCGCTGTGTCGTGGTCCGTGACGACGCGGCCCAAAAGGAGCTTGGAAATGGCCACGGTGGCCGTGCCCTGGACCTCGGGGTTTTTGGAGCCCGATCGCATGGCTTTGACGTAGACTTTGAGCACTGTTGGGTTATCTGTAAGGAGCTGTGCACCGTGGACGTTAAGGATGTCGGTGAGAATCTGCAGAGCTGTATTCTGCAGGTTAGAATGGCCTTTGTTGAAGAAGTGCACAAAGAGCGACAGATTCTCCTCGGCCAATGGCCGGTCAAGAAGAGCACAGAGGCCGAGGCAGACGAGGCCGAGCTCTCTCACAGGTGCCTCGTGGCTTCGAACTGCCGGAACAACTAGGTTGTTGAGCATCGACACGAGGTGGTCGTTTTCCTGCAAGGTGCCCTCGACGTTGGACAACATGCTCTGCACAATATGCAGGCACTTCATGTTGATCATGATCTCTTTGATGGCCTTCTCTCTTGCCTCCTCCTCGCTCAGCTCCGGGCCCTTTTTGCGCTTCCCGTTCCCGTTCTCCATTTCGTCATCGCTTACCTCGGAGCGCGCCGAGTGGAAGCTTTCGTCGTCGTTTTCGGGGAGCTGGTCGTCGACGATAGTATCATGCACATCGGCCACGGCCTCCAGAACAACACTGCAGAACTCTTTCTCGCCGGCTGCGTCCGGCGCACAGATATCGCGCAGTGCGACAATAACGAGCTTGGTCACCTCGTCAGGCAGCTCGGGGATTGACAGACTCTGCCGCAACAAGGCGAACATCTTCCGGCGACCAACTTCGTCCGAATAGTCCAGCGTCAAGATAATGTGGAGAAGTTGCTCAACAATGAACTCTTGCTCCATTGTGTCCTCTTCCTCGTCCTCTTCGTCCTCGGCCGGCTCGTGGCTGTTCACTCTTCGGATGGCCTCGATGAGAACATTGAGGTAGCGCTGGAGGAAAAAGGCAAGCTTGGTGACCTCGGGCAGCTTCTCCTCAACCAGGGACTCGTACTTGCGGTTGCCTTCGGACCGGCAGAAATCGTTGAAGCTACGCGCCATGAAAACGGACTCGGCGGTCAGCGTCTCCCAGAAGCTGTCGTCAAAGGTGACGGCCTCTCGGTAATCTGGACGGCCTTCCCAGAACCCCTTCATGGCTTCGAGCGCTACTCCGTTCTCAACGCCCGAGTTCACCACGTCAATGCGTTCCAAGAGCTCGAGCAGTCCTTCCACACTGGGCGCGGCGGCCTCGGCGGGCTGGTCGCCCTGGGCAGGACTGGCTTTGGCGCAGTCCTCGATCCATCGCTCGCGGAACAAGCGGCCGGCAGCCTTCCTTACGTTCTCATCGCGATCGCGCAGGCCCCAGCGGAGGAGCTTTTCGCGCATGGTCAGAGACAGATGGCGGAAATCGCCGAGCGAGGGCAAAAGCTTGGAGTAAACTGCGCGGCGCGTTTGAGGGTCTTGATCACGAGCGCGTTCCAGCAAGGAGGGCAGAGTGTTCGGGAGAATGGGCAGGTTGACCAGGAGGGAACGCCTCACGTCGGCGCTTGGGTCGTTCTGGAGGACTTCGAGCAGCTTCTCTAACAAGCCCGTCTCGGCGTTGTCGTCACTGTCGTCGGAGTTGGCCATGGCTTCGATCTGGTTGCCGGCCAATCTCCCGAGCCCGAGCACAGCCTGCGCCCGCACCATGGCCTCCTTGTCACGAATGCGCTTCAGCAAGCCGAGGCGCAGGTTCTGGAAAAGATCGTCGTCGATGGCGTCCAAGGAGTTGAGAAAGTGCGATATCAGCTGCGTTGCCCGGTACCGGACAAACTTGTCCTTGGAGGCCAGGAGAGGCAGGACGGCCTCCATGACCTGTGTGGTCAGTCGAGTACTGGGGGTCTCGGGCATGGTGCTGGCATCGGGGTCGGCCTCGCCGAGAAGCTCGTTGTCCTTGTCGTTGGCATGGCGCAGGAAGAGGCCGATGAAGCGAATGGTTTTCTCGCCGACCGTCTCGCTCTTCTTGACCGGCATGACGCGCAAGACGCAACGCGTGAACTCCTCGTTGAAGTCGGACTCATCGAAATCATGGGCGTCATCAGGGCCGGTCTTCCCAGCCTTGGGCGGCTTGGTAGGCTCGTAGCAACATGCCTCGTGGATTTTCCGCAGGTTGACGACGAGTTTGCGGTGGGAGGCCGTGGTCCGCTGGGCGTCTTTGAAGACGGCGCACACCTGGTGGCGCAATGCGTTGTCGGGCTTCTCTTCGGGAAGGTCCAGCGCGGCCGGGCCGCGGGTTCTGCCCGAGCGTGTCGCTCTCGGTGGCATCGCGGGGCCGTGCGGAGGTCGTGGGCGCGTCGTCGGAGGACGGGGAGGAGCGGGCGGGAAAGCGAGAGAGGTATCCAAATGGCGAGAGAGGGTGGTGTGTACCGCGTCGGGAAGCCGAAAGAGGATGGACGCGGGTCAAGGCCGGTGGCGTGCGCAGAGGCAGTGGCGAGCGTGCTCGTGATACCACTCACTGTTGGCTCGTGGGAGAATGATGCGGATTGTAGGAGCAACGCGCGCGCGCTGTGTAAGTAATGTATGTAAACTGAGCACACGAGGCGATTGATTGTCCCACGGATGGGATGTCGCTTTCGTACGTGCAACGGGAGCAAAAATGGGGAGCGCCTGTGATTCGCCGCATTCAATGTTTACACAGTACTAAAAACAGCCGAGCTGGGCAGCGCAGGGGAGGAGCAGAGCAGCAGAGCAGGAGGAGGAGGAGGGGCAGTGGGAAAGGCAAGCGCGAGCTGGTTGTGGCAGGCCCCAAATGGCAGGCGTGCCCCGGGCGCGCGGCGAGATGGGATGGGAAAGCGCATGCGCCCGCCCATTCGTACCTCCCGCTTTGGATCCGATCTGGGGTACCTCTTTGCCGGTTCAGAGAGACTCAGCTGAGGTACTCCGTACTCGCGGTACTTCCTTCCACCTCTCCCCTCCTGCACGATCCACTCTTCCCACCGACGGGCAACCACCCGTACTTAGCCTTATCCGCGACCCACCTAAACTTCCAATTTATCTTATCCGAACTTTTTCTTCCTCGCGAGTCCCTCCGGAGAGCGAGCGACCTCACCTCCGCCGAGAGTCCCCCAAGTAGCCGCCTCTGCGAACTCAGCCGAGTCACTGGAACCCGACGTCTCGTCAACCCACCCCCCACCCAGCATACACAATGGGAGCCGCCGGGAAACTCAAGCGCCGTCGCGACCAGGGCGAGGGCGACGAAGCCACCGCCGCCAGCCCCGGAGCCGCTGCATCCTCGCTCGTAGGCTCCAAGGTCGTCGCGAAGGCCGCGACTGAGAACGACGGCGCTGCCGAGCCTGCATCCGCCGCCCCCGACACGACCGAGCGCGCCGCAAAACGGCCGCGCGTCGAAGAGAACCGGACTCTCTTTGTTCGTTCGCTGCCCGCCTCGGCAACGGACGAGAGCCTGGTCGCCTTCTTCTCTGAACACTTCCCCGTCAAGCATGCCACGATTGTGAAGGACCGTGCCACGAAGGCCTCCAGAGGCTACGGATTCGTGACCTTCACCGATGCCGAAGACGCCATCGAAGCGAAGCAGAAGCTGCACAACCAGAAATTCGACGGCTCCAAAATCAATCTCGAGGTTGCCGAGACCCGAAAGCGGAAGCCCACCGCCGACAGCGCCGCCGGTGCCCTCTCGCAGAAGGAGCAAAGGCGGGCCGCCCTGGAAGAGGCCAAGAAACCCCAGAACTCCAAGCTGATCATACGTAATCTGCCTTGGAGCATCAAGACCTCGGACCAGTTGGCTGCCCTGTTCCAGCGCCACGGAAAGATCAAGTTTGCCGACCTGCCCCAAAACAAGGGCAAACTGTCAGGCTTTGGCTTCGTCACCTTCCGACGCCGCAGACATGCCGAACAGGCGCTGGAAGCCGAGAATGCCAAGGTGGTCGATGGCCGGACCATCGTGGTAGACTGGGCCGCCGACAAGAAGGAGTGGACCAAGCAGCAGAAGCCCGAGGCCTCTGAAAAGGCCGACAAGTCCGACGACAAGTCCGACGCAGACGAAAGCGAAGAGCAGGAAGAAGACGAAAAGGACGAGGCGGACGACGAGGAAGACGAGGATATGCGCAACTTCATGAAAAACCACATGGAGAACCTTGAAGACGAGGATGACAAGGACGACGACGAGGACGACGATGAAGAGGGGGACGACGAGGACGACGACCAGAACAGCCAAACGCCGCCCAAGCCTCTGATGACGAGCAACGATACGACTTTGTTCATTCGGAACCTGCCATATTCCGTCACAGACGCCGAATTAAAGGCACATTTCGAGCAGTTTGGCCGTATCAGATATGCCCGCGTTGTGGTGGATCGTGCTACAGACCGTGAGTATCCCCGCCTTGATCCTGCCGGGTGATCACTCTGTGCACATTTGCTGCCGTACATCATGCGGCCGGCCTTACCATGTTTATCTGTTGCTCCTGACTTACCACAAGTGCTGACTCCCTGGTGCAGGCCCCGCGGGTGTGGGATTTGTTTGCTTTGTGAGCGAGGAGGAATCCAAGACATGCCTCAGAAATGCGCCGCGCCCCCGCCTGTCCGAGGCCACGGGAAAGCGTTCCGTCCTGCAGGACGAAATGGCCGACGCGGCGGGCATGTACACACTGGACGGTAGAGTCCTGCAGGTGTCGCAGGCCGTCAACAAGGACGAGGCGACGCGCCTTGCGGCTACCGGTGCGGCCGCCCGAGAAACCAAAGACAAGCGCCGGTTGTACCTGCTTTCGGAGGGTACCATCTCGAACGGGTCGCCGCTCCATTCTCTGCTGTCCGAGGCCGAGATCAAGATGCGCGACGAGAGTCTGGCGCAGAGGAAGAAGATGATCCAGACCAACCCCAGCTTACACCTGAGTCTCACGCGTCTCGCCATCCGGAACATTCCGCGCAACGTCGACTCCAAGGACCTCAAGGTGCTCGCCCGTGAGGCCGTGGTCGGGTTCGCAAAGGACGTCAAGGACGGCCGGCGCGAGCCCCTGTCGCGCGAGGAACTTACGCGCGGCGGCATGGAGGACCGCGAGGCCGAGCGCCGCCGCCGTGAGAAGGGCAAGGGTGTGGTCAAGCAGACCAAGATCGTCTTCGAGAACAAGCAGGGCTCCAAGGTGGCCGAGGCCGACGGCGCCGGCAAGAGCCGTGGCTACGGCTTCATCGAGTACCACTGCCACCGCGCGGCGCTCATGGGCCTGCGCTGGCTCAACGGCCACGCCGTCAAGAGCGACACCGGCAAGACGCACCGCCTGATTGTCGAGTTCGCCATCGAGAACGCTCAGGTCGTGGCGCGCCGCCAGGACCTCCAGAGCAAATTCCACAAGAAGGGCGCCGAGCAGGCGACCGGGCCTTCGACGGGCCGCCCTCCGTCGTCTGCCGACAAGGCCCCCTTCAAGAAGGGCAAGCCGCCGGGATTCAAGGGCGAAGCCAAGGGCAACAAGGGTGCCAAGGATACCAGGGGTGCCAAGGATACCAAGGGTGCGGCGGTCAATGGCGAGAAGGATGCCGCCGGGGACGAGTCCAAGAGTGCGGCCCGGAAAGCGCTGGACCAGAAGATCATCGGCCGGAAACGAACGGTGCGGAAGAAGAAAGCTACAGCTCGCCGCGGGTGAAGCTGGTTCCGCGTAGGAAAGAGTCCGCTGCAGGGTGGAGTCGGATACCCCTCATGAAAGAAAAATGGGTTGTGCGGTAGCTAGCAGAACCATGGAGAAAGGCCAAAGATGTCGGCAATAGAACATAACCACCCATCACGCACATGATTGGTGGAACGGACTACTTGTGTGTATTTGGATGCCATTATTAAATAAGTAGAGAGCCGGGCAATGCTGCGACTCGCCGGATCTGGTTTACTAGGCGCTGCGTCCCGTGTCATAGGCTCATTCAGTTCATCGCACGCACTTCTCGGTCTCTCCGGGTGCTCGTGAGTTTTTGCTTTGGGAAGCATCACGCCCGCTAGGCCCCAAAGTCCATCTTCAGGGCAATAGTGGGCTGTCCGCTCGCGCTGCTGACGCTCTTGTTTTCGGCGCCCGTTTGCCGGCCGGACCGAATGACCTCTTCCATGAAGGCCTTTTGGCCCTCGCTCATGGCGGTCACGATGCCCCGGAAGGCCGTCTGGTGCGCCGACGCCATCTCCAGTAGCCGGGCGCTGGTCTCCTGGTAGACGTCGGCGCCCTCGCTCGAAGCCCGCGACAGGAGCGCGGGCGCCACCACGGCCATGACAATCTGCGCGTGGTCGGCCTCGATGGTGGCCACGTATTGCGTCAGGCTGTGTGCCACCAGCTTCCGCGCGTTCTCGGGGTCCTCGGGGTCGGTATTGACGACGAAAGCCACCAGACGCGGGAGCAGGTACCGCGAGATGGACTGATCCGCCGGTGTTGGGGAAGCCTGCAGGAGCAGAGACCTGACACAGTTGGCCGCAATCTTGGCTGTCTGAAGGACAGTGTTAGCAATGCCATAAGGATTCGGAAACCGCCGCAGGCGAAGGTACTTACCATGCGGTCTGTCAAGCAATCCATCACCTCGTCAAGGAAGCGCGAGACGAGCCGGTCGTTGGCGGCCAGCTGGTTCTGGCCGCCCGTGAACAGTATCGTGATGGCGAGCAGGCAGTTTTTGACACACTGAAGCGAGGTGGGCGACTCTCGTTTTTGCGCATTGAGGTAGATGGACAGGAATCGGCGGAGGCACCCCGACAGCTGGATGTCGGCGGGGGCTACGGCATCCGAGCCAGCACGGGACGCCGACATGCTCGCAACGAAGCGCTTCAACATGGGCAGCGCCTGGGGCACTATAACCTCCTGGCAGGTCTGCGTGGCCAAGATGGTGCCGAAAATGTGGATGATGCAGGCGTGGAGGTCCGTTTTGATAATGGCTGGGAACACCTCGGCGGCGTCGACAATGGCGCTGAGCGCCGTTCGGATGAGCAACACGGCCTCCTCGGTGAGCTGGTGGCGCACGGGCTGATTGGCTTCGACCAGGTTCGGCAGCATCCCCGACAGGACGAGGACGATGATGCGCGTGAGCTCAAACAGCTGCTCAATGTCCTCGGTCAGGTCGTTGTTGTCGGGTTGTTGCTGCTTGCGGGCCGAGGGATGGGCGACGCAGAGTGCGCGTGCGATTTCGACAATGACGGCCTGGACGTCGAGGCCCTCGGTCAGCACGAGGCGGTCGAGCAAGTCCATCGTCTCAGAGAAGATGGCCTCTCGATAGATGGCATGGCCCGAGACGCTGGGATGCAGGATTTTCTTAAGGGCCTGGAGGATCTCCAGCGTCTGTTCGTGCGTGGCCAACGAGTCAGCTTGGCCTGGACGGGTTGCCAGCGCTTCGAACGCGATGCCGAAAAGAACGAAGAAAAACGCCACAGGCTCGTCCCGGTAGTTAATGTCGGGTCCCTTCGACTTGTCGTTGGCGGTGGGGCCATCCGTCTCCTTTCCATCCAGCGCGTCGAAGACAAACTCGCTATCCTGTTCGATGAGGCTTGCAATGGCGTCGACCAGCTTGAGCCAAGAGTCCTGGTAGAACCTTAGGAGCGTCTCGCGGTTCAGGGCGGCGTAGACGGTGTCCAGGCTGCCCGAAAGCGACGGGGGCCCCAGCGTCATAGAGATGTCGGGCTCGAACCGGAGACGAGCAAATTCCCGCAGCGAAGCCAGCCACAGCGGGGTGAGCTTTCCAATGTGAGGCTTCAGGACCTCGTGCAGGTACTTCTGCTCGGTGCTGGCCACTTGCAGGTCGGCCCAAGCAGAAAAGACCGACATCTTGACCATGACCTGAGCGTTGGAACTGAGGCCCTGAAGATCACCGATGCTGGCGTTTTCGGTCTCGGTGGAGAAGTTCTCCAGCCCGGTGACCAGCGTCTTGAGGATGCGCCCCATGCGGTCAACGTCGGTCACGATGCCGGTGGCGATGAAGGCCGCGCAGACATTGACAGCTTCAGCAGCCAGCTCCGGAGACGAGTCGGCGGCGAAGGCCGGGGTGAGCGCAGAGCTGATTTGTGCCTGGTACTGCTCCAACAGCATGGCCTCGTCGAAGTCGGGATCGGGCGCTTTGCCAAACATGCGCAGGACCGCCCCTATGATTTTGAGGCCCCAGATTCTCAGTTCCAGGACGCTCGAGGTCGAAGCCGAGAAAGCCATGCGGACGACGTCGGCAATCTTGGTCTGCAGGGCCATCTGTGCCGGAGACTCGCCGTTCGTCGCCAGGTCCTTGTTGATGAGGACGAAGATCTCGTTCAGGCAGCTGATGGCGAAGGTTCGGACCTGCCACCGCAGAGGCTCGACTTCGGATGCCGCCGGCGCGTCCTTGTCATCATGGGTGACGCCGGCGGCGGCGGCGAAGCCAGCGACCTCTTCGTCGCGAAGATCGACGGCGGCACTCGCCTTATTCGAGTTGCCCTGTGTGTCCACCATGACCTTGGCGCGCGTTAGCTTCATGACGTTCTGGAGGCGCGTGAGCCATGCCGAGGTGTCGGCTAAACACGTCTGACGCATCCAGTTGCGAATAATGTTGCGAATGCCATCATGGTTCGGTGCGCTGTCCAGCACCAGCCACAGTTGGTCCTCGAGGCCTGGCTCAGCGGCCTCGAGGACATCCCGGGCCGTCCTCTTCATAAGGTTGTACAGCCCATCAACGGCGGCATCCCGCAGCCCCCCGGCTGTGCCGTTGAGGTACTTTTGCAGCAACTTAACGTAGTCTGTGAACACCATAGTCCCGGGAGCATAGAGCGACAAATGTTCCAGGCAGCCGAGGCTGGCGCGCTGGACCAACACGTCGTCCTCTTCTTGCAGCTGGCCCGCCAGAGTCATGATGAGCTCGCGTGACTTGGTCGAGTCCTGGAGGTCGGGACCCAGGACGTTGATGAGAGAGTCGACACAGCGGGCGATGGCCGCGGGCGTAGACAAGTCCATCTCCAGGTTCATCGTGATGGCAGATGACAGTTCGGCGTGATGGGTACCGGAGAGGTAGAGTTGAGCCAGCATGCCCAGCGTGCTGGGCACGAAGGAGGCGAAGCCGAGGCCGGCAGCGTCTGCCGCTTGCGACAGGGCCTCCAGAGCCCAGAAGTGCACCGTCGGGTGCGGGTCGTTGCACAGGGACATCAGGATGCCCAGTATGGTCTTGAGGTGGTAGCCAGCGGCCATGCCGCCCACCTTGGCCTGTATGCAGCCGAGGGCCATGGCGCACCCTGCTCTCGCACTCGGCTCCCGGTTGCCTACAATGGTATCGACGAGGTGCTTTATCTCCTGGTTTGTGAATGCATTGCCACACGCGTTGCACAACCGGGCAAGCGCCGCGTAGCCAAGGCTGCGGACATACTGGTCAGGAGCCACAACGAAGCCTCGGATCAGCTCCTGGAGAAGTCGCTCGACGGCCAAATTGGTCACATCTCCTGGGCTGGCCGAGGTCTCTTTGACGGCCACCTTCAATGTGGAAAGGAGTGCCGTGGCTACGTTGACGTCGATGGCGGCCTTGCGTCCGGGGTCGCGTTGCAGCGACCCTGCCGAGAGGAAGGAGACCAGCTGCTCCAGAATGCTCTCCTGAACCTTGGTGGGGGTGAGGGGGAAGACAAAAGCAAACAGCTGGATGGCCATGTTGACCACCTCGGTAGCCGGGGGGTCGGGAAGACCCTCGTCATCGGGCGCGCCCACATAGAGTGCCGCGGCATCATGCTCCAGCGACGGGCAGATGGGCGATTTCAGGAGGTCGTCAATCTGGCTAGCGGCATCAGATTCCGCCCTCGCAAGGTCGTCCTCGGAAGCTTCCTGCTGGCCAGGGAGAGGGTTCGTCTTGAAGCCCCGCACGAGGCCCGTGATGCCAAAGCCCGAGTTATCCCCGACCTCCCAGACGCCCTCGATGGCGCCGGCAGCGTTGGCGATGGATGCGCCGAGGGAGTTGGCGCCATAGTTCTCGGGGTCGGAGAAGAGAGAGATGGCCAGAGTGAGAAGGTTAGACTGCAGCAGTGCCTCGCTCCCGCCGGCTGGACTCTGGTTGACCAGCTTGATATAGCACTGGAGGACCCGCCTCTGCACCATGAGCTCCAAGTCGTGCAGTTGCAGAGCCGGGGTGAGCCGCTGGGATATGTCGTCGCTCGTTTTCTTAGAAGGGAGCGTTTTGAGAAACATGGTGGTGCCCTGCAGCATGGTGGCGATCCGTTTCGAGACGTCCACGGTGAGCAAACGGCTGTTGAACTGGAGAAAAGCGAGGATGGAGCCCAGAGCACATTCTCTGACGTGGGTCAGGAAAGAAGCCTCCAAAAGGCTGCGGCTCGACGTGTTGTCCTTTGCCAGGGGCTTGGGGAGGGCATTCTTCCATAGCAGCAACAGCTGGGAGAGGTGAATCTTGACAAAGTTGGGCCCGAGGGACATCAGGCCACCCATCAAGATCCACGCCACCTGAATCTGGGTGCTCGACACGCGAAGCTCTGACTTCCCGCTCGACTTGAGGAGGCCGGTCGCCATAGTGAGGACGCGGCTGTTGATGTCCACCGACCCGTAGAGCGGCCGCGCTGGGCTCGCACTGAGCGTCGCGGCCAGCCCGTGGGCGAACCCGACGCAGCGCCTGGATGATTGCCGGCCCGTAGTGAGCAGAGTCAGTTCGCGGCTGAGGCTGTTCATGCATACCGACAGGCACGGCAGGAGCTGTTGGGGGCAGGCGAGCACAAAACTCTTGAGACAGCGCGAGGCAAAGACTTGCACGCTGTAGCTCGGGTGCTGCAGCACCTGCAGGAGGCCATCGCGACACGGTTCGGCGAAGTTGTTGGCGGCCGAGCCCAGCGAGTCGACGAGCGAACCGACGGCGCCCAACGCCGCGATCAGGGTTTGCTTGGAGGGCTCCGGGCGCTCCTTGAGGGTCTGGGGGTAGTTTTTGAAGATGTCGTTGACCACGGCCCTGGCAGCGGCCACCTGGCCGGACTCGCCGAGGATGCGGCGGCCTACGACGTCCTGCAGGATCGTGTCGACGATGCGCCGGGAGATCAGCAGGCGGTAGCGGTTGTTCGTGATGCTAGGGGCGCCCAACAGGTCCACGGTGAGGTTTTCCAGAATCTTCAGGTAGTTGGCCGAGACGACCTTTTCGCCCAGCTTCCTCAGCAGGCGGCCGTAGCAGACGCCGAGGGCAGCGCGGGCCTTGTTGGTCGTGGACATGCGCACGTAGTGGCCGGACAGGATCCTCAGCATGTCGAGCAGGGAAAAAGCCAGGTCCTGGGTCCGCTTGCCGCCGGGGGCGGGGCTGTTGGGTCTCGAGCTGGGAAGATCGTCTTCGTCGGCCAGGCCGGCGCCGGGCTGGACCGAGGCGCGTTTGCTCGCCTTGGACTTGGACTTCTTGGACTTGGCCATGGCATTCTCGGCGGCGCCAATCTCGGAGTAGCTCTTGACCAGGGCCTCGGCCAGGCAGTCGGCGGCGGCATGGCGCACGCTGGGAGAGCTCGAGTCGATGGTCTTGAAGAGGGCCGAGGTCAGCTTCTCGAAGTCGCTCGAGTTGTCAAAGTAGGGCGTGTGGCGCTGCAGGGCCTTGAGGGCGCGGCAGGCGGCCACAATGGCCAGGAAGCCCTTGTCACTGGAGGCGACGCCCCGGGCCTGCTTCCAGATGTCGCGGGCGATGCTCTCGTCGGTGCTGGGGCCCACCATGGCCACGATCTTGGACAAGGAGGTCAAAACGGCGGCGCGCAGGCCGGCGTTGCTCGAGGCCGACTTCAGCAACTTCAGCAGGGTGGTGCAGGCCAGCTGGTGGAGGCCAATGGCGCTGTCGCCGGCGGTGGCGTAGACGTCGCCCAGGCAGGCGACGGCGGCATGTCGGGTGCGGTTCTCGGCGTCGGTCTTGGCCTTGGAGTTGGCCACGAGGGCGATCAGGTCGTTGACCGTCTCGAACAGCAGCTTCCGATCGCCCTTCTCGAAGACGTAGGCCAGGATGGTGCCCAGGTTGTTCCTCACGACGCGGCTCGGCGAGGGCGCGGCGAGGTTGATGACCTGGAAGACCTCCTTCTTGAGGTAGAACTGCTGGGCGGTGCAGTCGTCGGCCGTGAGGCCCAGCACATGGTTGCGGAGGGACGACACATAGGTCAGCAGGAACAGGTCTTGCTGCTCGGCGGGCAGCGACTGCAGCTTGGCCACGTCGAGCTCGGGGTTGGTGGTGGCGTGCAGGGCACTGGTGCGCGGCGGCGACGCGGTCGCGGCAGCGGGCGGCAGCGCAGCGCCGTTGGGATCGCCGGCCGCGGCGTCGTCGGGCGAAGACATCTAGGGTCCGGTGCTTCGATGGGGGGGGAGGCGGAAGAAGGAAGGTAAGGGGTCGAGAGCGAGGAGGGAGGGGAGAAGGGAGGGGGCGCGCGTGTTCAGTTGCCCGTAGGGGATACCATCGGGAAAGCGACAGTCGATCGGTGGTCGGTCGGTCTGCCGTCTGGTCTCCAGGGTCTGTCTGTCTGTCTGGTCGGTCGGTCGGTCGAGGATGGGGAGGTGGGAGAGGTGGGACAGGTTGTAGGGCGGCGGCGCCTTGGGGGGGGTGTGGGTAGCGGATGTAGACAAGAAACTAACTACCTAGGTCACAACTTCACATCCAGAAGTCGGGGCATGGGGACGGGAGGCATGCAGGTGATGGTATCGCGCGTCGTCACTTGGCAGGGCGAGGGCAGAGCTGACAGGGTTGATCCAACGTGGGTGTTGCCGCGCACGCACACATACACACACTTTCTCTCTCTCTCTCTCTCTCTCTCTCTCTCTAACAACGAGGGGAGGAGGCGGGAAGTAGGGGGAGGGGGGCGAGGCTTAGGGGCACTTGAGACACCGCATGCGAGCTTGTCGTTTTCCTCGCCTCGCCTCGCGGCTTTCCATTTCTAGGCTAGGAGCCGCCTCAAGCAGCTAAGCTTCCAGTCCAGTATCCCAGCCGCGGTGCCTGTCGCTCCAAAAACTCATCCTCGTCAGCGAGAACGTGGCGACGGCGGATGGATCACAGGTTGACAGGGTTTATCCACAACGCTTCCAAGGGCCGTTTCAGCTGCCAGAGAGGACCTACACAGTAGGATCCCATGTCATGTAGGTACATGACATGACCGTGGCTACTTACAAAGGTACAGTACCTACATATGTAATGTATGTACCTACTGTTTTTCGGCATTCCAGCTTTGGATCCTGCGAAATCTGCAACGAGCCCGTTGGTTGTAAGCCGGTCGGCCTTTGATGCCCTGAGAGACACTCGCCAATACCTACACACCCGATCGCTATCTGCATTGGGCCACCGTCCACGACCGAATTGAGGGGTTCGTCGTGGCTCCGTGGTTTGCCCATTACCCCGCGCCGTCTAGGTAAGTACCTTAGGTACCTACTCAAACACCACGACGGCTTTTCGAAGAGGCGCCTCCGGCCGGGGGAGGACGGACCGAATTTCGGGGCCTGCGGGTGCCGGCCGAGCAGCAGCAGTAACAGCAACAGCAGCAGCAGCAGAAGCAGCAGCGGTGAAGAAGACTCGGGTGTGTCCGTGTCTCGCTTTCTGCGCGTGTGCGTGTGCGTTTGCGTGTGAGTTTGCGTGTCCGCGTGTGCATACGTGTGCGACCCTCACCTGCAGCTCTCTCTCTCTCGGTCCACGGACCAGTCTATACCCGCAATTCCATCGTGTACTTCTTCATAAGGGCGACTTGACGTCCGATTCTCATCCCTTCTCCCCCCCCGTCCGCCCTCCGTTCCCCTTCCGGCAGGGATGGAGTTCCTCGCCGGCAGCGGCCGACTGGCCCTCCGAGCGCCTCTGCGAATCCCCGCCCTCCGGCCGGCTTGCGCGCGCTGCTGCTGCTGCTGCCGCCGTCGCGCCTTCGCCACCACGGCGGCGCTGCCGTCGGGCCACAACAAGTGGTCCAAGATCCGGCACGACAAGGGCAAGGCCGACAGCAAGAAGGCGGCGCAGCGGTCGACGCTGTTCAAGGACATCTCGATCGCGTCGCGCCTCTTCGGGCCGGACCCCCAGTTCAACTCGCAGCTCGCCGCCGCCCTCGCCGCCGCGCGCAAGGCCGGCGTGCCCAAGACCAACATCGAGAACGCCGTCGCGCACGGCCAGGGCCGCTCGTCGACGGGCGCGCGGCTCGAGAACGTCATGCTCGAGGTCCTGACGCCCTCGTCCGTCGGCCTCGTCATCGACGTCCAGACCGACAACCGCAACCGCTCGCTGCACGACCTGCGCCACATCGTCAAGAGCCACGGCGCCGTTGTCACGCCCACCACCTTCCTCTTCACGCGCCAGGGCCGCTCCGTCCTGCGGCCCAAGACCCCGCGCGAGGACGACTTCGACAACATGATGATGCAGGCCATTGAGGCCGGCGCCGAGGACGTCGAGGACGTGGGCGAGGGCACTTACGTCGTCACCACCGCCCCCAACATCACCCACCAGACGGCCCAGGCCCTGAGCAAGACCATGGACGCCCAGATCGTCGAGTCGGACATCGTCTGGACCCCCACGGCCGAGATGGTCCGCCTCCCCGACGCCGACGCCGCCCGCGCCTTTGCCGACCTGCTCGGCGCCCTCCGCGAGTACAGCGACGTGCAGGGCGTCTACGCCAACGTCGAGCAGGGCGACGTGGCCGACGACGCCTGGGAGGCCATCCAAGACAACCTCGACTAGAGGCCCCGACAAGGTCACGGAAAACTCAGACCGGCCGTATGCAGACAGATAGATATACATGTAGACGCGGGACCGTGGCAGCCGAGACCGGCCACGGCGCCGCCCTTTGGAGCCCGACCTAAGTTATTTGTACAGTATGGCAGCACCGCATCATCGGTAGGCTCATGCCTATTGCGAGAGCACCGCAAGCAACCCGACCCCCGCGCGACGCCTGGAACTCCTGTTAAATGCGCCGCCCTTTTAACCTCCCCTCCCCTCCAATGAAATATGAACACTTCTTCATTCGCTCCTCTGTCGCCGTCGTTGTTGTTCTTCTTCTTTCCCCCCTGATACCCGTTTTCGCATGGCACCCCCATCATGGAAGCATTCGCCCCCCTCCTCTTTCACCGTGGGGTTTAAGCCTTGTCCTGACCGTCGGAGGGCGAGCCCTGCTGCTGCGACGAGGGCGGCGGCGGCGGCGGGGCGTTCCGGGCGGCCTCCTCGAGGCGGCGGTCCCGCAGGTACAGGCGGCGGGCGCGCAGGCGCTGCAGCTCCTCGTGGATCTCGTCGCGGTCCAGCGGGATCTTGTTGGCCTGCTCGGCCTTGGGCCAGAAGTCGGGCACGGAGAAGCGCTCGTCCAGGTTGGTGCCGAAGTAGTACATGATGCCGATGGGGAACATGACATACATGCCGAACTAGACGGGAGAGGAGGCGCGGCGGCGGCGGCGTGGTCAGCAACCCAACGTCGGGGGAGGGCCCGTCGCCCCAAGGGAGGGAAGTGGCAGGTCACAAACACACCTTGAAGACTTCGAGGTTGAGGCCACCCATGGTGACGGTTCGGCAGGTGGTGGTGCGGCGGGCGCAACCTGCGGATGGACGGTTTGGAAGTAGCCCAGCTGGGTATTTTACTTATGTAGGGATCGGTCGGTGATGCCACCGAGAGCGGCCAGCTATGGAAGAGAAGCAAGCTAGTCGGGAAGTCGTCGAACGGCGTGCGGGGCGTATGCCGGCGGGTGTTGTCGACTGCGCTCGCGGACGGACGGAGAGAGAGCGGAGAGAGCGGAGACGGAAGTTGGCCGACGGGATTTGTGTACCAATTGTCGATGTCGTCTTCATGTGAGTGTCGGCCCATCGATGACCTATCGATCCATCGTAGGCCCGGCGGCGGAGCTGAGTTTTTCCCACTGGGCTACGGGAGGGGGACGGGAGCTGTTTTTTTACTTTATTTTTATTAGCGCGGGGCACTGGCGCCAGTGTGAGCTTCATATGTCTGGGACTTACACGCAGGTAAGCTCTCCATGTACATAACAGCGACATTGAAAATGCACGACAGGGAAGGATATAGTTAAGTACTAATGTAAATCGCATATCCATAGCTGCATGGCTACCTATCCCCGTCAAGGAATATCCCTTACAATATCATACCGGATACTTGTCGCGGGGGCATCAGGGTGTGTAGCGGCAGGCCAGCTTCTTTCAACCAAATACACCTACATCGATGCTGGATGCCAACTACTCTGGTTCCAGAGCTTACGTACCTAGTTACATCACATTCATCCATGATACTACGTGATGTACATATGCCTTTTTTTTTTTTTTTTGCCAGCCTAAGTGTTACAAAGTAGCTCCAGCATTGGCCGGCTGTCCTGTCCCGTTCATCTACTTATCTATGTACCTACATATCAACACATCTGTACTGACACGCCGAGAGCCCGCGACAAGGCTGAGAGCCTACCCCTGTACATATACCGCACCAAAGTCGACCTGCACTTTGCTATACACCCACCCCCTTGGGATCAGAGAACAACCGATCCGATGGCACATGAGCTTCAATGCTTTCTTCACCCAGATACCCAAAGGGGTGCGGCCTTCGATACTTCGGCATGGACCCGCGCCTGCCATGCCGTGCCGCGCCGTGCGCCGAGTGGGCCCCGCGTTCGGCAACAAATACCGGCTCCGCCCCCGTGCGTTGCCCGCGTCGCTATGGATGACGTCCACATGTCTCTATCATGGATTGCTTGTTCGTTGGCCCCCTTGTCGCCTCCTCTTTCTTGGCACCGAGCCCGCCAGTTTCTTTTTTCCAGCAGAAGGGTAAGCACTTAAGTAGGTAAGGGACCTAAATGGAACTGGCCAAAGTGGGAGAAAATCAATGCTCGAGCGGCTTGCATAAATTAAAGCCAATGTGGCGGTGTAAAATAGACAAAACGTGTCGTGTGGTATCATCATGGTCTAACATAAACTGCCTTTTCATCTCCCGCATTACGGCAGCCGCAGGGGGTGGGTATCCATCTCGCTCATTAACAGCTTTTCGTAACGCGCCAGGCCGCGAGGCCTCTCCTTCCCACAACTCGTTTCAGGGTCGGCCAGAAGCCGTCTTCGCCCCAGTCCAGATCGTCTAGGTTCAAGTGCTGCCGGTGCCGCCACACCTCGCGGAACCGCAGGCCCTCCAGCCCCTTGTTGGACAGATAGGGGTCCAGCCACGTCGCCGACAGCGGCGCTACGAGGTACGTCCCGTTGGTCTCCTTGAGGTACTCCTGGTTGCGACGGTCCGCCGGCGTGTCGCATGTCGCCAGTGCCCCCAGCTTCTCCAGGAGCTCGGGTCCGTCCATGCTCGACACGTCTTGCGTCCGCAGCACCTCGTTCTTGCCGTTCAGCAGCCATATGGGCGGCATGTACGTCTTCCACCAGATGGCCTCCGTCGCGTCGGGTTGCGTGCTCAGGAAGACCTGGCCCGGGACAACGCCGCCCTGGTGGTAGACGCCCATGAGGAGCCCCAGGAGCACGTTGAAGACGATCCAGGCGCCCACCCACGCTCTGAAAAGCGTCGTGCTCTTGGGCAGTTGAACCGACGACAGAATCAACGGGACGGTCGGCAAGAGGAAGCGCGCCTCCTGGTGCGGGAACATGGACAGCACGATGATGCTCGTCACGGCCGAGTACAGCCGCAGCGAAAGTTGCGGCTGGAAGAACAAGAGCCCGGCCGCCGGTCCCAGCAGCAGCGGGATGTTGCCGAGGACATGTTGGTACCAGGGGTGGAGGCCGTGCTGGGCCAGGTTCTCGGGGGCCCAGTTGTAGCGGATGTTGTTCCACGGCGTGATGACGGGATGGCGCAGCAGGTCCGACCACGAGATGGAGTGCGGCGTGTAGAAGGAGGTATCCAGGCCGATGGCCAGGGCCGCGGTGAAGAGGGCCGCCGCCACCGCCACCACGAGCGACAGGGGCCGGGCCCAGAAGTGGGGGAGCAAGCGCAGGCCGGGGATCAGCAAGAAGGCCGGGAAGGTAATGCGGTTGAAGACACCGAACACGGCCAGGGCGCCCAGCACGGCCGGCGCCAGGAGCGAGGGCGAATGCTTCGACTGGGCCAACGTCAGTGAGTACGCGAAGGGGGGCGCGGGGCGCAGGGCGGCGCATCCGGGGCCGGGGTGGCTTACCGTGGTATCCAGGATGCGCTCGGTCAAGACGAGGCTCCAGGCGACAACAAGGGTCTCGATCGAGTTGGAAAAGGTGTGCATCTGGAAGGTCCAGGTCACGTAGGACGAGGCGAGCAGCAGCACGGCGACGCGGCGGTGGCGCGGCGAGGGCACCAGCTCGTGCAGGGCCCAGTCCTGCAGCACGAAGCTCAGGATGAACATGAGCACGCGCAGGGTCCAGAAGACGGCGATGGGGGCGACGTCGCCGTCGTGGCCGTTGCCGAGCCACAGCCAGCGCAGGAGCAGCATGGGCAGGCCGTAGACGGGCCACAGCGGGAAGACGCTGCGGATGGGGTGCTCGCTCGTGAACTCCCACGTCAGGCGCACCGGGTAGCGGAAGATCTGGCCGGCGATGACCTCGGGCCCCTGGAAGTTCTCGTCGGGGTGCAGGTAGCTGGGCGACAGCGCGAACCACAGCCGCACCAGCACCAAGAACAGGTACGTCCTCCGCCACATGGCGCTAATCCGGCCAAACGTCGATGGCCTTTTGCAAGGCGAGCGAGACGGGGCGCGATCGGGCGCGGTCGCGACGGGGAATGAGGGTATCGGCTTTTGCGACGGACGACCTCGTCTCTGGCTAAGAAGAACAGGTACGGCTTGTCATGGAAACAGTCGCGTGGCGGTCTCGGGGTTGTCTTTGGAGGGCAACGGGCGGGCCCAAGTACGAGGTAAGTACGTATGTATTATTCACCGCCGTGTGCGACCGTGTTGGCCGGCTCGAGGTGCAAGAGGTGTCGTCGGTGTCGCTATGGCGCTGGAGTCGTGGAATGTCGCATGGCGAGACGATGCCACGGTCGTACGGATATGTTCGCACGGATGCAGATGAACACCAAGCAAACAAGTATGTAGTAATTACCTACCCCGTATCCGTAGGCACAAAAGAAGTATGTAAGCAGGTAAGCTATGTACCTAAGCAAGTAGGTACTTAGATTCAGGGATCCTGCGGAAGGGGCCGTCGTCGCCTTCCAAGGTGTTTGGTCCGTTCCGGCTGGCAATACAGACGGGACTTGGAAGCAGACAAGAAGGTAAGGTAAATAAAAATGCAGCAAAAGGACACACTACACAGACGCGAGAGAGAGGGCGAGAGAGAGAAAAAGAGAGAGAGAGAGAGAGAGCTGTGGAGGGCGCGGTCCGGAAGGAAAGGCGACGAAGCCGTGTCGCACAAGAGCCGACAGCACAACAGCGGCAGTGAGACTACTTCCTTCTCTCTTAGCTACTACTTGCCTATTAGCTGTATGTACTTACTTAACTTGGCTTAGGTACTTACTTCTTACCTTAGGTACCCTGGACCCCTGGCTGCTTGCCTATGAGATGGATGCAGGTAAAATATGGACATATGTACTTACCGTGCCAGCCCGGCCCAGGGTATAGCGGCGCACACGCGCGCGCGCGCAAGCACTAGGATGATAAGTGTTGTCATGCCGGCTCGTCTGATGATCTCCAGTTGATCACAGCGAGGGGAGGGATCTGATACCGTTCCCGTCGGTACATGGGTAGCCCGTATGCGAACCGCTATGTACGTGCTAGCCAGTACGGGACGACAAAGTACCCCTCCCTCCAAGCGTCAACCGACCTTCAATCCAATCAATCCTCCACGGGTATGGATGGCTTCATCACCATGGGACACTACATGCCTGCGTACCTCTTCTTCACATGATGAGGATGCATACTTAGTACATGGGCCTTATCGACCTCATCTTCCGGTTTGCGTACAAATGAGTACAGAGGGGAAGGGCGGACTGAACGCGTCTGTCTCCCTTACGCACTCTCAAACACCATCATGGAGCCCGAGAAAGCAACTCCAACGGGCCACACACTGGGTCAAACGGTTTTGCTGGGTGCCTGGGTGGTGCCTGTGCTTGTGCTCTGGATGCCTGTGCTTGTGCTCTGGATGCCTGTGCTTGTGCCCTGGCTTGCTCCATTCGCGCGCGCGGGGGTGGTGATGTTACCCGCTGCCCTCAAGCGATGTCGCGACGGTGGGCCCTCCCTTCCCCGTCTCCATTCAGGGCGGTGTTCTAGAAATCCATCCCATCCATACATACATACCCCTTCGGAAATTCCCACCTTCTACGGGCAGCCGGGGTATGGGAACAGACATGGGTATGGCGTTTGGTTTGTACCCACCCGCATCCCAAGAGCGAGAGCGAAAGCACGAGCAGAAGCACGAGAGGGAGAGATAGAAATGGAGAGAGAGAGAGAAAGAGAGACAGAGAGATAGAGAGACACTGGGACAAAGAAAAAAAAGAATAGAACGAGCGACGAAAGACACACACCCCTCCCTATCTTTCTTTTCTTGCGTCTCACCCTTGTCTGCTTTTTGGCACACCTGCAACCTCCCCAGCAGCGAAATTTCAAAAGATGCCACCATCATACTCTTCAGACCAATCAGGCAAAGCCCTTCACCAGCCCCTGAGCCGGCAGGAAATAAGCAACCAACCTACAGTAGCCCGTGGGGCTGCTATCAAAGATGTGCAATACTTTGCCCAAGTATGTACATACTGTCAGTAGCCCCATGGTACATACATGCTCATATTATTGTCGGCGGGCTATTTCTTGATTTACTTGCATCCCCTCTCGTTCCGATGCAACGCACCCAGTCCGTCCGGCGCTACCCAACGACGGACGTGGCACTCCGTGGACGGTGCTGCCGTAAGGCTGCTCCCTTACCTGCTTCAACTCAGCCCACGGTACACACGGTGGCCTGGTCGATCCATGGGTATCAAACGACCCGGGAGGGCTCCCAGGAGCTTCCCAGGGCTGACACCCCTCCAGCCTTCATTGGGAGACGGAGCTGCGCTCCAGCCATAAAGAGCTCAGGTGGATACTGACCTCTTAAACGCGTGCCCAGCCGTTTACCACGACGCGTCGACCATCTGAACCTCCGCATGTGCCCTACAATGTACGTAGACAAGACGCGGCCTTCATGCGCGAAAAGGGGCTTGTCCCAACTGAAAAAGGGGGGAACCCGATTCCTCTAATGTGTTTGACTGCCAGCTTTCAACCACGACCAACCCAGAATAGCAGCCCCCCGAGGCCCACATTGACGACCAGATGCTGCCCTAGACTCCACGCCATGCTGTACAAGTACTTGGGGGAGAACACAGTCCAGATGAATAGATGCGTTCTCAGCGCCGTGCATGCTGCCATCACAAACACCAGGCTGGCCGCAACAAAGACGGTCAAGAGCCCCAAATGCTGCGCAAGCGTCCGCTGTTCGCCGGCGCCCGCCTTCTGGAGCAGGAGCAGGTTGGTAGCCGACATCCACCACACCGGCCCGGCCCAGTTGCTCAGAAACGTGAGGACGCCCACGGCTATAATGTTGTATCCGCTGACGCCGTTGTATGCGCTCGACAGATCCACTGACGAGATGGCGTTGGACCCGCCCAGCGCGAAGAACGACGCCATCTGCAGTGCGAGAGATGAGATCGTCATCTCGACAGTGCTGAGACCAAGCCGCTCGAGGAGCCAGTGCAGTGCCTGGAACAGCAGGAAAACGGGAGCGTTGGTGGCGCGTGACTGCGTGAGCGCCAGGAGCGTGTACAAGTGATGCAACGTTCGCATCTCTGCCCCCTTGTTAGCATCCGCAACCCTGAGATGGTTGTCTGTGACCGTCGTGAACTTACGTTGCTGTCTGACGCGTCCGCGGCTGCCCGTGGCCAGGCGGTACACCGGGTACGCAGACGTGATTACCAGGCCCAGGAATACGGCTCTTGCGCGGCTAACCAGCGAGAAGCTCCCTAGTGAATGGAGCAATGCCCTGGCTACGCCCGTGACGAGCTCCGGCGCATCCTCGTTCGCAAAGGCAAGCTTGAACGAGACGGCCAACGACACCAAGGCAGACACCCAGGGAAGAGACACGACCCAGGGTACACCCCTCAGGCTGCGAATGAGCCTCACCCCAACCGTCGCATATGTGAGCATGACCAATGACCACAGGAACTGGGGGTTTGGCGCCATGAATAGCTTGACAATGTCGGGCTCTCCAGCAAACTTCTGTCCGGTTTGGTTCCATCCCCGGATCAGACGCATCGTAAGCAACACCGCCACCGCGCTGGGGGCTTGCACACGATACGCCGTGTGCCTCCTGAGTCATAGTCAGCAGAATTTCAATAGGCTTCGTGACCCGAGTGCTACCTTGTAAGAACGAGGTAAAGGAGCCAGGCCGAAGTCGACCAGTACCAAAAGTGCTGCTCTTCCTCAACATAACTGCTGGCAAACATCATAATGCCGTAGAGTAACGTAATCAGAGCAAACGGCACTGCATCAACGGTGCCGCCGACAGACATTGCCGACGAAGAAGCAGCAAGCAGGAGAGCAAGTGCGGCCGCCGAGGTACCTTGAATGAGCTTAGACATGTCGTAGTTACTCGCCATGCTACTCATGAGGTCCTGGGCTTTTTGAAGCCACTGCGACTGTCAGTTAGCATCGGCGGTGCCGTTTGCGTGCTGGCAACGACAACGAACCTGGTGTACGTGATCGTTCCAACCGCTGTCCGAATGGCTCATTCGATTGATTGCTTGCCACCCGCAGATCAACTCCTCCCCCGTGCTGGACAGCTGAGAGCAGTCCTCGTCGGTGTACACTCGGTTTAGCATCGACATATCCGAGGCTGCCGTAACGATATCGTATATCTGCTTGGCATTGCTCAGAAGCAGCTGTCTCTGATGATGGTCTGTCTCGAGTTAGCCCACGCGCGTCACGGCGCCGTCTCCAGGCAGCTTACCGTCGGGCCAGAGCGGTAGGAAGTCGCGAATGATGGCGCCGAGATTGTTCTTGGGCACCGGGAAGCCAAGCAGGGCCCCCAGTGTGGGTGCCAAATCCGACTGTTCCACCATTGCATAATAACGGAAATCCTCGTTGAACGGAGCGGGAACAGGCACGGGCTTCGATACGCCCTTCAGCTTAGGCGACATGAAGACGAGGGCGGGCGATGTTTCGCCGGCCGACGAGGCGCCGTGATTGCCCGCATCGTTCATGCCATGGTCGCCACACAAGACCAGAAGGGTGGACTGCAAGTGCGCCTCGCTTTCCATGGCCTCGTAAATTTGACGAACGATGGCATCCATCTCGCGCTGTTTCGGAACCATATTGGGGCTGAGCGGCTCGGTCAGCGTTGCCGCGGCCGTGGGGGAGGTACGTCTCACCTCCGGGGGCCGGCTTTGTGTCCGATGTGGTCCAGACCGAGGTAATGCAGGATCATGGTATTCCAGTCCTCTTGTTGCAGCTCGCCTGCGACGTGTCTTGTTACGTTGTTGTCGACCTCGGTGAAGTCCTGAATCCGACAATTAGCCCTTCAGGCCGCGGCGGGGTGGGGTTGGCGGCGCTGGGAAACACACGGATACGAAGAAGCTCGAGGTCCCGTCGGCTCGATCAAAGGTGTCGGGGAAGAGCTTGAGCCAGGTGTCATCGCCATACATGAGCAGCTTGCCCGTCTGCTTGGCCTTCATCTGCGCGAGCCAGGTATCCTGGGCGGATAGGGTGGAGCTGGTATCGGCTTCGTCGAGGTTCAAGATGACGTCGAGGAACGAGGGGACGGAGCCCGTCGTGATGGCTTTCAGGCGCGGCATGGTAACGGTTGGGGAGGCGGCATGGGCGGTAAAGGGCAGAGCGGCGCCGTCTCGTATCAGACTGGAGGGGCAGGGCGGGTTAGAAGCGCTCCGGGACGCGACGGGCGCCGACTGACCTCTGGGTGAATTCGAAGCCGCTTCCGGCGGCGAAGACGAAGTCACTGCGTGGCGAGTTTAGTGGGCGGGCGGGCGGGCGGGCGCAAGCGGCGCAGGGCCGACCTACCTCCTCAGCGCATCGACGAGCATGAAGACCACGCGGTCGAAGGGCGCGGGGGGCGGCTGCCCGTACTGCATGGTGTTGTCATAATGCGCGAGGCCGGCGAGAAGGGGCTTGTAGGGGAAGAAGCCGGCGGCGAAGGTCAGGATGGCCAGCGGAACCAGCAGGTTCGCGGCGGCGGTCAGGATGGTCGACACGGAGAGGCCATACTGGCTTCGGCGCATCTTCGAGGTATTGGGGGGGAGGGCACGGCTAGCAAAGGACGGCGACGGCGACAATCTCCATGGTCCGGCGGTTTCGTCTCGTGGTCTCAAGCGCCTGGTGTCTGGTCGGGCGCGAGCGCGTATGGCCTGGGTACAGTGGCAACGTCACGGCGCAACCCAACCCGTCCAAGAGTAGGCGTCGCAGGGGTAACGATGGGATGTCGCGAATGTTGCTGGCTGGTGGTGTTCGGAAAGGTAGGCAGGGACTGGATGTGTGATGTACCTTGGTATAAATTAGAGACACATGTCAGCTCCAAATTACTACCATGGAAGGTACATTAGTTCGTTCTAGAGCTGCACACAGTAGGTGCATCAGGGCCCCGGATCTTGGCTGGTACATCATCGGCAGGGGCCCCCATCGCAGAGCCCTCCCTTGCATCAACCTACGTGAGCCGGCCATCAAGGTTATTTCAATAAAGCCCGGAACGACGACAGACTCCAGAGGTAATTAAACAGAGTACCTCTTTACTTGTCGTCGTCCGGAGCTATTCACACTTCATCCTACCGGCTACAGGGACACAGGTTCGCCAGCTTTGCCTCCAGTTATCAAGCAGGACCTGTTCGTGTTGGGCCCATAGATCCATTGCTCATAATGGAGTCCAACACCAAGATGTACCTCCCCCGGAAGATTTGCAGCGACTCCGTACGGGCAGCTACATGATGACTACATGATGACTACATATGTAGTAAGTACATCATGAGATCCCACATGGGCCGGACGGCCCGCCTGGATACTGTGTAAGTAAACGCGCCTGCCCCCGGTTGACGGGCCATTCGCGACCCACACAAGCTCGCTGTCCCTCCGTCCGTGGATTCCGTCATGCCCGATCCTTGTATCTTTGTTCTTGTGGAAGCTTCTACCCAGAGCCTCCGGTCTTAACCTGCCAAACAATCTCGTGGCACTTACCTGCGACGACCTATCTTCCTTCCAACCTACGTCGCCAGACCATCTCAAAAGAAACATCTGCGGTTCCCCCGCCCTCCCAGCGTCTCGCCTTCGTCGCCAAGTTCCTATCTTGTTGCTGCGCTTGCCCGACAACCGCAGACCGGCACCGCATCCACGAGGGCACCGCCGTTCTGATTGCCACCTCATCCCGGGAACCTCGTCATGGCGTCCGGCACGGGGTCAGGCTCCGGACCGGCCTCCGGCTCGGACAACCCCTTCATCCGCTTCAAGCGCCAGGTCGACGAGCGCATCTCGAACGGGATCCGCGCCGCCTGGGCTCTGTCCTCGTCCCCGCGGACCCCGGCGTCGGGCCCGGCCGCGCCCGCCGACACGGCCCCGCAGGCTCCGCCCCATATCGCCGCGCTGGAAGCCAGCGTCGCCGACGGCCTCCGCCAACAGACCGTCTACTCCTGGTTGGGCCACTCGCCGTATTCGCCCTTGCGCCTCCAAGGCCTGCGCCCGCCGGTGCCCCGTGACGCCCCCGCGGAGACGGCCGACCAGTACTCCTTCCGCGACGCCTTTGAGGACCTCTTGGTGGTCAGCGCGGGCCAACCCCTCCCCGCTCTGCCGTGGCGCCGGCCAGGCCATGACCTACACCCTCTCCTCGGCCCTGCTTGGGCGCGTACGATCCCGGCCCTGCTGGCGCCCCCGCTTGCCCCTCTCCGCCACGGTGAATTGACGGATTTTGCGGATGGCGTGTCCCCCACGGCCTGGGCAGCCCAGCTCGAGCGCCGGGGGCTTTGGACCTCCTACTTTCCAGCCCAGGCCTTTGCCGCCGAAGCCAGTCGGATCGTTCGCCAGGTCACATCCGAGCCGATGAGGGCGGAATTGGGCCCGGCCGAAGCCGAGCGTCACGTCCAGTTCTTGATCCGGGAGAGCTCCATGCGCGACGAGGAAAAAGCCGATCGATTTGGCCCCCTTGATGGACGGGGACTTCTTTTCCATCTGGCCGCCCTAGCCCCCACGCTGATTTGGGGCGGCGATGATTCCCCGCCACAACGCGAGACGTGGGAGAGACCTGCCATCGACTCCGCCGGCGCCCAAGAACCACCTCAAGAAGCCGAAACTTCAGAGGATCTCTTCCTCAATCTCCGATCGGATTTCGCCAAGCCGAGCGGCGGAGGTCAGTCGCCGGCCGGCGACGCACTCGTCCCTGCCGCCCATCAGAAAGAAGCCATCAACCAGTCCCCGCGGAAACCCGAGGACTACGAAGCAACAGAAACAATTGAGAACCCCGATGGGTCCAAGACGGTCAAAACGGTTGAGCGACGTGTGTCTCCTCACTCTAACAGGGAGACCACGACAACAGTCCGGTATGACGCTGAGGGTAATGTTGTACACCGAAGCACCACAAAGCACTACACCGGAGGCTGGTCCTTCGGAGGGCAATTAACGGGCGACCAGCACAATGAAGAAGATAACACTCGCTCTGCTCAACCAGACAAGAACAAGAAGCAGAGCGGCTGGTTTTGGACGAGATGAGTCTTGACTTATGGTGACGTATAATACGACAAACCCCCCTCCAATATTGACATGCTACGTTCTCTGTGTAAGCTACCAGATGCCCTCGCATAAATTGACTCATTTCGGGGCGATTTAATACCCCTTTGAAAGAGATGTTGCATGCTCCATCTACAACATGAGTACAACGACGCCCACCGCTCCAGCGAGCAGGGCGCGGATAAGCCCCACTCCAGCGCCTGCGGCTGCAGCCGTCACGGGCTGTGCGACAGGCTGTGCGACAGGCTTGACTGCGTAGGCCACAGGCTTGTTGACGCCGGTTGACAGACCCGGCTGCAAGACGGTGACGGAAGGCAGCGCGCTCGTTGTATTGTACCTGCCAGCGGCTCCCGCGACGGGCTGTGGCGCGGAGTCGATGGCCTCTGGCACGGCGGGTGCCAGGACGGGCGCCACGGCGGGCGCCAGAGCCACAGCCTTGACATGGGGCGCCACGGCCGCTGCGGCGGGCATGCTGGGGCCGGGGTTGGGCGGGACAAAGGTCGCGACAATGGGTGTCGCGACGGGCGCCAGCGGGACTGCCTGCGTCATGATGTGGTACACGGGCTCGACTTCGAGCACCGAGACGCCCAAGGGGGCCGCGGGCGGCAGCGTCACCTCGACACCTGCAGGGCACACGGTTGTGTAGGCATCGATAGTGCGCGTGGCGACGACCTCGTGTTGGTACGCCGCCGGGCAGTTGACGACGCCCGCCGCGCACATGGTGATAGTGTATAGGGCCGTCGAGTATACGGTCGAGGTGACAAGCTCGCCCGCAGGCCCCGTGGTCGAGTTGGTGCCGAGTTTCGCCAAGTTATTGACGGCCGTCGGCCGCAGAGACCACGTGCTTCCCGGCCCGGCGGCGGTGGTCGAGTTCACTATTGGGTACTTGGGAGTGACCAGCGCAGCCGGCAGGCCAAGAACGGGGTCTGATGTCGGCGCCGCAGTGACGAGGGGCGGCGAGATCGTTTGCATGGCCGACGACGAAGCTTCGCCGTTGACCAGAGTCGGTACCGTGGCTAGAGTAGTGGCCGTCGGCGTGGGCAAGAGTCCCACCGAGGTCAGGTTCATGGTGACGGGCGCGCCACCGCCCAGTGCATCCCGGTGTTTCCAGCACTGCGTGGCTGTCGGCGCCGTGAGCAGCGTCGTGGATATCGTCGGGACCGGGCCGAGCGTCTTGTAGTCGATGACGACGTCGAGGTGCGCGTACGCGCCCACGTTCAAGTCGATAAACTCGCGCGTCTCAATCAGGCAAGTCGGCGTCGACTCGATCTCGGCCACCAACTCGAGGATGTTGGCATAGATGCCCACGACCGCGCCCGCCCCGATGCCGATCATGTCGAGGCTGGTCTCGGCCCCGACCTGGGCCCGGAGACGCAAGTCGGCCTTGAACGTGGCTTTGCCCGTCGTTACCGTAACCGGCAGCGACTGGCTGCTGATACCATCACTAGACACGCCATATCAGTTACCAAAGGCCACGGTGTTCCTCGACGGTCGTGGAGTTCCTACAAGAAGGCGTCCTTGATGTCGCCGCCGAAGATGTCGGCCTCGAGGAAGGCGTCATCTTCCAGCTTGACTTGGAAGCCGCCCGTCATGTCGATCTCAGCGGTGACGCCAAAGACGAGGTCGACAAAGAAGACGATACCGACGTCCAGGCCAGGCATGTGGAGCCCGACGGGGGTCTGCGATGAATAGAGGTTGACGGAGAAGGTTGCCGAAGCACTGGCGTTGAGCCCCACGAAGACATAGGCCTCAACGCCCGAGAATTCTAACTTGACAGACGGATGGGCTATATCCTCCCACAGTCGGGCGGTGACGGTCCCCTTTGTTTGGCAGTCCAAGCAGGTAAGCGAGAGGCCAAGGTTCTCGGATCCGTCGTCCTGACTCCACGTGTGGCCGCTAGACCCATGTCGTTAGCTGTGTTATCCTGACTGACAGATACCAACCGGGTCGTCGATTTTGCGGGCTACCCTACGTGTTGAAGAGCACCGTATTGTTCCAGGCCTGGTCCATGGAGAAGTCGGCCATGATTCTCTTTTCCAGGCCAGAAGAACGCGCCAGCTCAATGCCCTCCTGGACCAAGCGATCGGTCTGCGATGGGCCGAGGGCAGTGACCTCCAGCGGAGTTGGACTCGCCAGGCAAGTCAGGGCGGCGGCCAGGACCGCCATACCCGATTGGAGCCGGAACATGATTAATTACAAAGTGTATGAAGCAAGTGTTGCAATGAGTGTGAAGCTGCTGCCAAAGGAATGTGCAAAGGGGTGTGCAAACGAGTGTGTCGCCTCGCCGGTGCCGTCCAAGTCTCTCCGTAACGAGTGATGGGAGACCTGTAACTGGGCCTGGAGCTCAGCACAATAATTCGGGTGGAAATTACACTGGTGAGGTGTGCCTCATATATGTCTTCGTGTATCGGCTTCCCATGGTTACATACGAGACCTTGGGCACTTGATTAGCCGTGGGGCTCCTGCCACCTGCATGATGGAGATAGAGTAGTAACGGGCGACTGGGTAGACAGGGCGATCGAAGGGTTGCCTTCCAAGTGGGACACTCATCCGGCAGGCAGTGCCTGGGGGAGTTCAGCCCCAAGAGAAGGGTGGCACAGGCCGCTTGACGGCAAGCTGATCCGTGTGCGTGAACGGTCGAGATGGCCCTCTCTGGAGTCCGTGGGGGACCACCGCCCGAAAGGCATCCCACCCGCTGCGAGTATGTTGGCTCGCCGGCCATCCAATCTGTAAAGTACGCCCCCAGGTGGCCTTCGGCTCCGCCGTCGGATCAAGACCACGCCGTCGTTCAACAGGGGTTCGACACCAGTGGAGTCGTTTGAGCCAAGGCCCCCCTGGTGGACCAAGTGGACTGAAGATTGGCACGCCGTCTTGCGTCGCGGCCGCTGGATCAGCAGGCAACGCCGCATTGTACTGACGCATCTTCGAACCGCACAGCCGTCCCGGCCCGCTCGCGAAGCACTCGGCCGAGACCGATCGCTTCCGAGAAGAGAAAGCTGGCTGCTGCAGGGTCGGGGGCGGAGCAGGTAGACAGTCCGGGGGGGGGGGGGGGTGGTTGGCCACAGACAGGGAAAACCAAGGCGTCGAATCCGGGTGCAAGCACTTGTACAGGGGTAGATTGCTTCAGTCAGCCTCTCGGCCGTGGGTGGGGAGGGGGGGGAGGAATTCATACCCACGATACTGGCTGCGTCGCGTACGTCCCAACAGTTCCTCGACAGATGGTTAGAGAAGGAAGGCCCATCGTCAACTAGGTCCTTGAACGACTCGTGTCTTGCCACATGGTAGGTTGGCAGTGGAGGGAAGAAGACGGGGCCTTCATACTCGATATCTGCCCGTCAATGGAAGAGACCTCATCTCGTCCGCAACCCCACTTCCTCTCTCTACCTGCCGTCCATCCATGTCCTAAAGCGTTGGCCCTTGTGGAGAGAGTGCCCGGGCGTCAGGCAGGTGCTACTCACCTCGAGGGTCCAAGCTGACGTAGCAGTACCGGAATGGTGATTTGCCGATTCGGCCGTACTTTCCGGACTACCAACAAGGTATAGCATGACCGGCAAAATTAAGAAGTCTGAAAACTACCTAGGTCGTCGGGTCGTATCCGCGATGTGTGTGTGCTCTCATTCCCCAGCGACCTCGAAGGGTCATCGGAGGGCGAAAGGGGCGCTTCGTAGCACGCCCCTTCCATGTTAGTCGGCTGCACCGGATGTAGATGGAGGCTTATTTCGGGGGAAGGAGCGGAGGACTTCCCAGACGTGGACGTCTGGCATCTCATCCTAGCGTGGAGGGGAAGTCGCAAAGAAGGGTCCATGGAGGGCTTCCTATACGAGTTGCGTGCCCAACCCGACGAGGGCATCTCTGAAACTGGAAGCCATCCAGGTTGGCGGTCCCGGCTGGAGTAGCACCCAACAAGAACCCCGAGAGTCTGTTATTCCACCGCCTCCTTCTGTCCCCCCATTGCCCCGGTCCAAGATCGGCGGCCCGTACGTCTCCCCGGCCCAGCAGGCTGCGAGCCGTCGCTTCGCCGCTTCTGTGAAGGTCTCCCGGGGCCGAGAGAGCCGGCCATGTGCTACATCGTCCATTACAAGTACCGGTGCGGCTGCGAGCACGCCAGCGTCTTCCCGTGCCCACGCATCGGGGAGGCCAGCCAGCAGAGAAGCGGGTTCGAGTACGTGGTGCACGGCTGCTCGCATCGGACGGCCCGCCTCGACGAGCCGTGCCAAGACTGCGAGACGGATCCGTTCGGGGACCTGGGCCAGCGCGAAGCCGGTGACCACGCCGACGCGCTCGGTGTGGAGCTTGCCGTTCCGACGTATGGGCAGTATGCCGTCGAGGCCGGGAACGGCGACGCGGAGAATGTGGACCCCGACCAAGCGAACAACGCGGAGCATCGCCCGGATACCATCGGCGGGCTCACCGATGCCCGCAACGAGCGCCCCGTCCCGCGACAGCGACGCCGACGGCGAGTCCTTGGCGATGCAGACCCGAACCTGATCTGAGTGTGAGGGTAGACTCCTTAGCTGTTGTGCACATGCTGACGCCGACGATCCCGGCTGGGCTTTGGAAGACGGACGATGGTTATATCCTGGCCGAGCGGAACCCAACTCGGCGGAATGGCGGCGTGATGTTGCATCATGGCGGATTCCGGCACGCTTCCCATGCATAAATAACGTTGTTTCTACTTTCACGTAAACCCATACCTCCTTCCCACGTCGGCCGCCTGCACGCAGTGCTCAAGTGCACCAAAGCTTGTGACGGAGTCGTGCCCCCCGCGCCAACGCCAGCGAGAGAAGGGGGCGGGATGGAGCGGCGAACAAGACTTGCTACCAGGCCACCACCACCGACAGGGAGCTGTTGGGGGACCTGGCGCTGCAGCACGCCATGCATACATGCTGTGGCTAAGGTACATACATACCCTGAACGCCAAGCGATGCCCGCTTCCCCGGAATGGCCCCCCACCCCTGAATGCATATACCGCAACATGCAGGGGTTGTAAGCAGACGCAACTATTCGATACAGATAAAACAGACGCCCGGTATTGATCGCTTCTCCCGGGAATGTTGCTCACTGCACAGCCCAGAAGCGAGTGTTCGCCCTAAGCCCCAATTGGAACCTGACACCTCCCGCCCCCGGGAGGACCCATGTCGGGTCTGGGGGGTTTCTTAGTGGCTGCTTTCGTCCCGTGCTCTTCTCGCGCCGTGATTTCCTTCCTCCAGGGCCCTCCTCGCGGCATCGAGCTGGGCAGCGGGAGACAGTTGCACGGGATCCTCCCCAGCGCCCCCGCCAAGGGAGTGCGACCGTCCCGTAGGCAGCGCCTTGCGCGAACCCTCGGACCGAGGGGTCCGGGTCCCTTGCGCCCCGTGGGCCTCCTGCGCCTCGTCTCCGGTTCGGCGCGTCTCCTTGCCCTTCGCCTGGGATTGCGGCGGCGGCGGCGTACGGACGGGCGGCAGCTGCCGTGTGTCGCTCCCTTTGACCGGCAGGGGCCGCCTTTCCAAGCGCTCCAGCGGGACGTCTTCTTGGCCCGTCTGGAGCTTGTACCGGGCCAGGCCGAGCCGCAGTCGGAGAACCTCGGCCTTCTGCCGGGCCTGCTCACGTGCCAATGGCCGCGAGCGCGGCGCCGGCGGCGGGACGGGAGGCGGGGGCTGGGATGGCGGGGGATGTTGTTGAGGTGGCGTGTGGTCTGGTACCGAGGCCGTCGCGTCGGGCTCCGTGGCGGCGGTGACTGCCGAGGCGTCGGCGGCCGCGGTGTCGAAGATGGATGGATCTTCGGGAGAGCACGAGGGCTCTTGATCTGGACGCGTTTTGGTCTGGTCGGTGCTGGGCGCGCGTGTCCGGGGGGGAGGCGGTGCCGGGGCGGGCGAGGTGCACAGCTTCTTGGTCGGTGGCTCTTCGCGGGCTACCGGCCGCTGTTGGGTGCTTCTCTTGCCGGTGGGCGTGTTGGGGGCCAGGCCGAGCTCGGGCTGGCCACTGACTGGTTTCGCGCCGAGCGAACGCGCCACGGCAGGCGAGTTGGCATTGGCGTCCAGGGGCGCCAGAGCGCGTCTTTTGGTCGGGGTTGACGCCATGGCGATGACGGGGCAAAGAAGCGGGCGAGTACGAGTTGAAGAGGCGGGAGGGGGGGAGGTGCCACTGGGCCGGGGCCAGCGGGCTCGCTGGCTCGCTTTAAGGGAAACGAAAGCTATCTATCGACGAGAAGAAGGTAGATAGATAGATAGCTGTGAGCCGCCGGGACGAGGTCACGGAGCCAGTGAGGTGATATGGGGAGAAGAGGAGGTGGGTGTAGGTCGCGTATGCGGGTGGTCGGAGGTTGATGCGCACCTACAACCAACACACTTAAGCTTGGGAGCCCTGGAGAGCAACAGTGCGTGGATGGCGGGAGGTGGGGGTTTCTGGCCAGCCTCACATGTACTCCAAACCTGAGGTCCAGTATGGTCCGGGGGGCCACCCAAGCAAGTACTACCACGTAAATACTTACGGTAGTTCTCGACGCGACGGCGAACAACAACAACAACAACAAGTAGGCGACGCGGGACAAAGACGGGAAGGGGGGCGATGCGATCGATACCTACTTAAGTACCTAGTTAGTTACCCCATCCCATGTACCGGAAAAAGAAGAAGAAGAGGAAGAAGACCGGGGCCCCAGCTTCCGCGGTTGATCCAGATCACCTTTTGTGAGTAAGAGAGAGAGAGTGTGTGTGTGTTTGTATAGTTTGTATAGGGGACCCAAATAGTGTGTAGGTAGGTTGGTGATGGCGACCCGGGTGGTGGCATCTTGACGCGCATTGCATGCATTCGACGTGGCTCTAATTTGTACCTTGGGCAGCATCGCGTCCGTTCCACGCGCGCGTCGAGATGGGGATGGCAGCTACTCAGGTATGTATGTACCTCTCCCATGCGCATTGCCTGCAGCCCGCGAGCCCGCCCGTTTCGCGTGGGTCAACCGGCTGGATCAACCGTCATGACAAAGTGCCCACTGCAGCGTGCATTTCTGGGATGGGATATTATCGGGAGGGATGGGCGACGAGCATCCAGGATGGATGGATGCATGCATATGTACCTACATAGATGGATGGATGGATGGATGCAGGGGCGGGCACAGGGGGTTGGCAGCAGAGCCTCACGCGTGCTGGGTGCGAAAGTGTGGCCACGACCATCCATGCACAATGGATGTGGCAGAATTAATTATGCACACGGAGAAAGAAGCTCGCGTGGGGTGAGAACGTGAGGTCGCGTAGAAAGTGGAAGTACCTCGACGCGTTGCCGCGCGAGAGCGTGTGCTGACAGGGGTTCCATACCCATAGCACCATCGATGTACCTGTGGGCCGAAGGGCCTCGAGGGTCAGAGGCCGGGGGTTAGTTAAAGTGCTAGGGTAAGTAGAGGGTAAGGGTAGGGTACCAAAGGTAGCGCAGTAGCCCGAGCCCCCCCAGGGGCATTTCAGGGCCCGCCATTCAAGTCCAAAGTACTCACTCCCCCGGGGCGTACTCCGTACTGTATCCGATCCCCTCTGCCCCTCTCCCTATCCATCCCATGGATGGAAGGCGTCTTGTCGTTGCTTCGTGTGTACCTACCTACCTTAGTTCACGAACATGGACCCAGAAGGACAGGACATAGGTGGTATGGATGGACCACCTATTAGTAACAAGATTCATGGATGGTTCCCATATAACTTAAGTACTAACTGGCTACTAACAGCCCTCCCTGGTGGCTTGCCTACATACTATATGTACTACTTATGTAAGGTACAGATGTCCACTATGGGTACTGACTGACTTAATAGACCCGCCCCTGGGTCGTCGAGTCCCCTTTGCGGGTGGTGATATGGGAGGGCACGCACGTATGGGCGGGCTCCCATGCGGGCGGGCTACACTTGGCGGGGCGGCCTCCGAGATCCATCCCACGCTGTGGCAGCCCCTGCCCACTTGCCTTACTAGTTTGCCATCGGCAATGGAACCTTTCCAGTCACAGTACGCATGGGACGGAAGAAGCTACGAGTCGGCCGAGTCAATGATAGCTTCCATGCTTCCATTCAGTCAGTGCCTGCGCGGGCGCCATACATTCATTGCTCACCAGCTGCCCTCCTCATCTCTCCTTTTACGGGTATCTCCCATTATACCTACAGTCGCACGACTCTTCGGAGCCCCAGCCTCCCCCCAAAAAATCAACAACTCCTAGCCCTAGTCGGATATCAACGGCGCAGAGAACACAAATATCCATGTCCTAGGTCAAATAATCAATGCCCTGACTGATCGGTGGGCGGGTATCGAGTCCGCCATGTCCCCGGCAACGCCGTCCGCCATCCCGCCTCCGACCCCCCACCCCCACCCCAAAGTCCCCGGCGCTTCTATAATGTGCTTCCGTAATTCCCTTTGCCGAGCTTTCGGTCCCAACGTAAAACGAGAAACGGAACGCCTTGTGAAAAATAAAATCAGAGTTACCCATCCCCACCTCAAAACCTGCCGCATCCTTCTTTAGTTGGTGTCCAGCATGTACAGCGAGCTGTCCAGGGCAAAGCCCTTGGAAAAGTCGTTTTGGACTTCGTCCCACGACGCGAATTCCGCTGCCCCGCTCGTATCCATGGCCAGCAGGCCACCCGCGTCGGCAAAGTTGCTGTCCATGTCGACTGCACCGACATTGAGCAACTGATCGCCGTCAAACGGCTGCCACGTATCGAATCCCAGGTCCAGGTTGAGATTGAGCGCCACGCCTTCCGATACGTCGCTGTTGGGCTCCGACAAGGTACTCTCCTTGCTCGACTCGGGCGTGTCGTTGGGGGTGATGGCTCGGTATACGGCCATGTCCGAAATGGCGCCGCCCCCGCCCGTTTCCATGCCCAGATTCTGGAAAAGGTCCTGCGGGTCGATGGTACCAAACGTGCACGCCGTGTCTGGAAAGGCCGGCTGCGCCGGTGTCGGCGTGGGCATCTTGTCCTGGCCCTTGGCGTCCGTCGGCTTGCCCACCGCCCCGGACGCGCTGTCCGACCGCTTCATCGAGCTGTTGCGCGCCATCTGCGCCCCGCCAGCCGGAGACTGACCGAGGCCCGGGCCCGTCGCTGCTGCCGCGGGCGTGCTGTTGAGCAGTCCATCCGCTGACGGTTTCGCTTTGCCCGTCGCATCCAGACCAAGTGCCTCCGCCAGGTTGTCGGTAGCAAACTTGAGCGGATCCTCGTACGGCTTGGCGTGCTCCTCCTCGTAGTGAGCACGCTTGGCTTCCTCTGTGACGAACCCGACAGTGTTTGCTTCGCAGCCATGCACGGGACACTGGAACTGCGGCTTGGGCGCCGCGCTGGGTGCCGCTTGTGCTCGCTTCGGCATCTGCGGAGACGGTTCCTTGGGGAGCTGGGGCGAGACGCTCGTGCTGCCGCTCTGCCCGGTTCGCGCCTTCTTGCGGGCGGGGAATTTCAGGTCATTAACCCCGAGCGCCGGCTTGTTTGCGTACAGCGGATGCCCATGAGGCGACGGGGCACCAATCGGGAACGGGGGCTGCTTCGTCGTGGGTGCCGCTGGCACCGCAGTCGAGTTCTTACGCTGAGGCTGGCCGATGGCCTGCGTGTTCTTCTCCAGGTTGACCGCATTCAATGCTGCTGGCTGCGACGTCGGCGTCGTGCCCTGGCCCGTCGCACTCGCCTGGGGTGCCGCTTCGTTCAGTTGCGCGCCCGACTTCCGGGGGGGAATGCCCAGATCTTTGTGGATGCTGTCCATCAACGCCTCGACCTGGTCCAAGTCTTTAGGCCGGATCGAAAAGACATCTTTCGGAACGTTAGTCTGGCTGTCGAATTGCAATGCCAGGCGCGCCCGCTGCGAACTGTTAGCACGACTTCATGCAGCGATTTGCAAGAACGGTATCTTACCATCCTGAAGAACAACCTAGCACGGTTGTCGTCATGCTTCATTTGGTACCACCGAGTGACGACCCTTCCACTCTTGCTCATGTCGTTAATGAGACGCCGGGCTTTCTGCGCAACCTCGGCGTGCTCCTCTGGCGACATGGGGACAGGGGGGTGGTGCTCGCTAGCGCATCTGGCCTGCTCCTCATTGCCCAGCCTTTTGAGCGTGGCAAAGTCCTCTTGGTTGTTCTGCATCGGCCCCGATTGCCGGGCCCTCATGAACAATTGCTCCGCCTTGGCTCGCTCTTCGGGGCTCATGTTCGCAAGCTGGGCCCTCTGTTCTGGGCTCATGCTCGCAAGCTGGGCCGGCGTGAAGGTCGGGACGGCTGAGGGGGCGGGCGCATGTTGCTGGGACGACGCGCGCTGCATCGGGTTGTTGTGATTTGTTGTATCGGCCAAATCATCCGTGCTGGGTCGCTTCAGGTTGTTCACCTGCGGCACGGCGGGGGAGGGGTGTGGCTGCGGTGTTGGCGTCGGCGTCGGGCGGTTGTTGACGGGCTGCGGAGGCTGCTGCGGCTTGTTGTTCGCCGGAGCTGGCCTTGGCAGCGCGGCTGGACCAGCTTGCGTCGGCGGCGTTGCGCTCACTGGTGGAGCCGGGTGCGCAGGCTGCTGAGTCGGTTGAGCCACCTGTCCTGCCATCCCGGGCATGCTCTTGGCACGATGTATCTTCATCTGCAGCAAGGTGGTCCGGATCTGCTCATCCGGGACGTTCCTAAATCTGTCATGGGTTTTGGCGCTCTCTATCTCCTGCATTGTGACCGTAAACTGCTGAGGGTTAGGACCCTGTGGCACTTGGCCAGGCATGCCTTGCGGGGTTTGCCCCGGATGTCCAGGCTGTGGTGGTACAGGCATCTGGATGAGGGCGAGAGCTTGCGGCTTAGTTGCCAGCAGCTGGTTAAACTGGGCAGCCTGAATAGCAAGCAGTGACTGTGTGAAGTGGGGAGGTAGGTTCTGTGTCGCCAACCACTGACGAAGTTGCCCCCATTTCTTGATTTCCTGGGGAACATTCGGCAGTTGGCTCGACACCTTCGGAGGTATGTCCATCGAGTTCGCCAGGCTAGCAGCGCGGGGGTTCGACTGCAGGAGCGGCTGGCCTCCCGGCGCCCGCATCCGGTTGATTTGCTGCTGGACCATCATGGGGTTCTGGCCATTTGCCGCCATGGCGGGGTTCGGTTGCTGACCGTTGCCGCCGGGGGTGAACTGTGCCATCGGGTTGCCCTGTCCGAAGTGGCCTTGCTGGGGGCCAGGTTGGGGCCGCCCGGCCATGCTTGCAGCTCGGCTGGCACTCCATTTCGCCATAACCTCGTTCATCTTCTCTTGAGGCAACGCCATGAAGGCCTGGCGTTGGTCGGGGGGCATCTGACTGAGCATCTGGTGCACCATCTGCCTCTGGGCCCCGTTCATAGGCTGCCTTGGATTGCCTGGGTTGAAGCCCGGCCCGAACGGCGCATTGCCCTGGTTCATTGGAGGCTGCTGGGCACCGGGACCCATGGCCACGGGCGGTCGGGTCACCGGCGTGTTTAACGTGCCCATCGACGGGCTCTGCGAAACTGCGCCGGCGCCGGCGAGCCCGCCAGGCTGGCCCTGCATCTGCTTTGCCTGGGCCTGCGCCCTGATCTGAGCTTGCGACTGGGCTGCAACCTGATCCATCTTGTGCTGTTGGGCCTGTTGCATGTTGTTGAATTGCTGGCCCATGTGGGGGGGTCGTCCTTGTTGGTTCGGGCCCTGCTGGCTGTTGTCGCCGGCGCTGAGCGGCTGAGGGGTAGCATTCCGCCCCTGGCTGGCTGGTACGACCATTTGCCCCGCCTCTTGGGCCATCATGCCCGCCTTCTGTTGGTTCATGATCTCGACGTTCGAAAAGGGACCACCCATGTCACCACCGGGCTGCTGGCCAGTCGGATTCATGCGTTGCTGCTGCTGATGCTGGTGCTGTTGCTGCTGGTGCTGCTGGTGCTGCTGGTGCTGTTGCTGCTGCTGTTGCTGCTGCTGATGCTGCTGGTGCTGCTGGTGCTGGTGCTGCTGCTGCTGGTGCTGCTGCTGCTGGCGCTGTTGAGCTTGCATCATGGCCGGGTTCATAGGACCGTGAGGGCCCATGTTTGGCTGTCTCCCAGCAGCACTGGCGAGCACCTGTTGCTGGAGGAAAATGAGCAAAGGATCTTGGCCTTCCGCTTGTAAACGGTCGAAAGTCTGCGGTCCTATCCTCTGTCGTAGTTGAGCACGCATGTTGTTTCTTTGCTCCTCAGTCTGTGATTGTATTCTAGCCAGAGCAATCTGTTGTGCTTTAGCGCGGGCTTGGGGGGTGATGTTAGCCGCGTTCATTTGGGGGCCGGGAGGCATCATTGGGTTTGCACCAGGCTGCATTCCCTGCATATTCGGGTTCATTGGGTTGGACCCCATATTTTGCATGGCCATGCCTTGCTGTTGTGACTGCTGAGGGATGGGCGAGGCTTGCATCGGTTGCTGCAGATGCTGAAACCCGCCCTGCTGAGGCTGGCCCATTCCTCTCTGCATTTGATGCATCGCGTTTGGGTTCATAAACATTTGGGCCTGGGCCTGGGCCTGGGCCTGAGCTTGCGCGGCGGCCGCCTGTTGATTGATGGTGTTTTGCACCTGTGCCTCATTCGCCTGGCGCTTCCGAAATAGGTCTTGTATCCGCGCGCTGATTTTGGTATCATATGTGCCCTAGAGTGCGTAAGCATCCGACTCCAACCGTTGGCATGTGCTCGGTGACTGCCTTACCTTGTCCATGGACTGCAGAAACGATTCTTTCTCGAAATTCAAGCCCATTCCCATCAGGGATTGGGCGTCCAACTGCGGATGTGCGAGGAAGGAGTTGGAAATGCTACCCAGATGTCAGCGCATAACTTTGGTGCCAGAGTCGAGAGGTAAAGTTGTACATGTTCATGGCGTGCCCCATCCGGTTCTGCGGAGGCACCTGCGATTGCCAGCCTTGAGGCACAGGTTGGTTCATGATGTGGGTGTACACCGCGGACGTCAGCTGCTGTTGAGCTGGCCGGCCGCGCATCTGACCGCCGCCGGCCATCTGTGGCATATTGGCGGCCATGGCCGCGATGGCAAATTTTACAAGATGGGAACCCTAGTTCATCCAACGAGACCGTTTCTCGAAAGGACGTGAATTGACCGGTCTGTGTCGATGACAGGGCGCAGTTCGAGCCAAAGAGGAATCGCGCCGTGAGGTCGTGGGCCGAAGAACTGCAGCGCCAATGGTACACAGGTGGTGTAACCGGTGTTGGGATCTAGGCGATGTGCGACCGGTGTTGGGATCTAGGCCATCGCGATGTTAGCCTACAGCCTGACTATGTGCTGCAGTACTGTCCAAGGTGGTCGAGACTCGCGATGCCCCCCTCTGGCCAGGCAACAGGCCCGTAGCGTGGTAGTACTTACTACACGCGACGGCAACAGCAGGGGCGCAGAGAAGCAGGGCAAGAAAGCTGCCAGGCCGGCCGCGTCGGTACCAGCTCTGCTGCCGTGGCTACGAGACGAGGCAAGGGAGGTCGGGTCGGGACGAGGCGAGTCAAATGGAATCGTGGTTCGGGGACGTGTTGTTGCAGCAACCGGGACGAGTGTACGCTGTACGTACAGAGGAGAATGGCCGGTCGCAAAGAGAGCGAGAGAGAGAGAGAGAGAGAGGGAGAGAGAGAGAGGCAGAGGACCCAAGAGGGAAGACGGGCTGCGAGGTCGTGAGAAGCCGTGGCCAGAGCCGGAGGCGAGTGGTCGGAGTGGGCGAGGTAGGTCGCAGCGTTGGGATTACTGCCTAGGTCTAGCGACGAGGCGACGAGAAGCAGAGACGAAGGAGAAAGCGGGTGGTGACGATGGAGACGGTTGGTGTCAGTGGAGACGAGGGTGCAGAGGGCGAAGAAGAAGAAGAAGACGACGACAACGACGGCGACGGCGAAGAAGACGAGGGTGAATAGATGGCTCAGAGTGCCCCAATCATTCACCGGCTTGCTTCCATCGGGGGTCACTCGCAGCAGTCGCGGTGTGGGAGTCGGCGGGTGTGATGGTGAGAGTCGGGTGGTATGGAGGAAGATGGTTTTAGTCTGGATGATGGGGGATGTGGTACTGGACAAGGGCGGGCGGTGGGAACGGGCGAGCAGGTACGGAATCTGTAGTCGGGACGGACGGTAGTGGTGGTGGTGGTGGTACTAACGCAGAGTGGGAGTACGGAGGAGTACTTGCGGTACATGCACGAGGCAGGCAAGTCTGGTCTGGACCCAGCATCCCAGGGAAGTACCTGCCGGCGCTCATGTAACAGCCCACCGCAGGGAGACGGGCTAGTCTGGATGGGGTAGTAGTAGCCTTTTCCCATCCATCCATGGGGCATTTTGATGGTAGGTATCCTTCGGGAGGTGTGTGTGTGTGTGTGTGTGTGTGATTTGAGGAGAAGGATGGAAGGCCTCTCTCTCTCTCTCTCTCTCTCTCTCTTGGGGGACCCTCTCATAAGGTGAGCATACATACATCTATCTACATACCCATCCCTAGGTAAGTACAATGTCTGTCCGGCCACGTACCGGGGCTACCTCTTTCCATTGCCTCCAATAGTCCATGGTAGAAACTGCAACTGGTGGAGTGGACAGTCTATCCACCCGCCCGACCCGGCTCTCTCTCTCTCTCTCTCTCTCTCTCTCTCTCTCTCTCTCTTTCATCCATCTCGCTCCAGATCCGGTAGCTAACGCAGCAGCACCAGCAACGGGGGCTACATATGTACATAATGTACGGGTAGCACCCGCAATACCAGCACCAGTAGTCAAACCACCACAACCACCATCAGGTGGAAGCAACAGAGAAGAGGCCGGCCGGCCGGCTGCTCGTGTGTGTAGGGTGACGGAAAGTAAAAGTGCAAGTGAACCAGGAATCCAATATTGGCAAAAGTGGGCATTGGGGATCTCCCACGTCCACCGACGCCCCCCCCCCTCCCCTCCATGGGCGAAAGCCTGACTGCTCAATGGGTAGCGCTAGCCAGCACCCCGGCACCTAACCTTGTCCAGGGCCCATGTCAGGCTGGATGACCATGTACCTGTCGTCGTTGCTCACGCACTGTATCGTCGTATCGTCGAACAGGGTCCCGCCGACTTCTGCACTTCTACTTTCCAACTGGCTGGAGCGGTACATTCCAACCTGTCGTCGCTCTCGTCGTCGTCGTTGCTGTGCCGCGCCCGACTCTTTCCCCCTCCCCACCTCCTCATTCTCTTCCCTACCCCCTCCCTCTCTCTGCCTTTGCCTTTGCCTCTCCCCCCCCCCCTCTATTTTCTGACTTCCCCCCACCCACCCTCGCTGAGCGCCGGTTGTTTCGTGTTTTTTCTATACTCATGTGCGCTGATAGAAACAACTTCTATCCTCCTCTCGCGCCGTGCGTCGAAGGACGGACTGCGTACATTGGGGGGGGGGGGATGAACAGCAGCACCTTGATGGCGGTGCTATGTAGAGGTAGTTGAGGCCAACCCCCCCCCCCGGGGTCAGCACGCGCGCGGGCACGCACGACCCGATCTCAAGAAACGCCAACGAATCCCTCTCAGTACCTCCCACATACCTCTCAAGGTACCTCCGCTCTCGAGTGGCCCAAGGGTGCCATGAGGTAGTTTGCTAGTGGATATACTACGCACATCACCACTGCTAAGGTTCGGGTGGCTTACCCTGCAAGAAGTCTAATTGCGCGGCGTAGCCAGAAGGTCTCCCACTCGAGCCACTGTCAGGCTGCCAGCCCGTGTGCTGCCAGACGGGGGAGGGGCTATCAGCCCAGCCCCGGAGCTGACGATATCCAGTGTGGTTGAGCGCTGTGGCTGTCCAACCCAATCCCGGGCATCCATCCCATATTGCCTGGATCCCATACCCTCCGGTTCCCATATACCTGCCACCATGCATTGTGGAAACCCCAGGCGGGAACGCAACTCACCAGCTCGCAAATTCATAGGTAATAAGTTCTTATGTAGGTACTTATCTAGGTTATACGGGCAGTTAGACGGTACGCCAGTAGCCTCTGCGTACTTAAGTCGAGGTAAATGGGCACAAGCCCAAGCCCAACTGCGCGCGTGAGAAGCGAATGGGATCCCATAGGCATGGATAGCAGGGCTGTAGCGACCCAATCAAGTGCCAGACAGCAGCACCTCGATTCACTGCCGGACCCAACCTCCATATGCAAAGTACCGACATATCTACCTAACTCCCGTCCTCACAGCAATGATGGCCGGGACGGGTAAGTCATCAACCCAAGAAACCATCCGGCCTCGCTGGTCACAGAACCAGTCTGCAGAGGCGCGAGAGGAGAAGGAGGGGGGGGCATCACTACCGTTTGCACCCTCATGCAGTAAGTACAACAATACGCATACATGCCCCCGGCCGTCAACCGACAGGGGAGGGGAGAGGCCGGGCAACAGGAGACAGGGGACCTGTTTGAGGAAGCGGTGCCCGCGACAGGGATTTCGCCTGGGCGGGTATTATTGCCCTGAGGCGGCTTTGCGCTTGGAGCCGAAGGGCGTCTCAAAACATCAAACCAGCGTCGGGGTACGCAGCAGGCGACCTCAGGGAAGAAAAGAAGACGGAGAAGCAATTCTGCTACCCATCCGCCCTTACTTGGGTAGTCTTCCTGGTCTGGGGGGAGGGGGGCGAGGGCCAGGACCGTCCGTGACCGTGGCCCCGGGCTATCCAGCCGTGCCCGCTGTACCGCTGTGTCGCCGCCCTCCTGATGCGATGCGAGGTCATTCGCCCAGTCAACCTGTCAGGCGCATCGGAACGGAGGGCAGTGGGTGGGTGGCCCAACGGCCTCGCAGAGCGGCCGCCTCCACGTCACATAGCCACCTGGCCGTGCTGGCTTCCATCCATTCATTACACGGCAAGGTTGTGTGTAGGTAGGTAGGCAGGCAGGTAGGTAGGTAAGTAGGTATGTGGTGACCCATTGTCGCCAGCAGCAGCGCCAGTGAGAGGTCTTCACGGAGCGATAGGTGGCACGCCTCGCCACGGACGCCACGGCTCAATAGGCTGGGTGGAATCCAGGATCTAGGATGGATGCTGGCTTGCCCGCTAAACCGTTGCGGTGCCGTGCCCCCATCGTGGATATGAAGGGTAGGCAGGTAGTCCCATTCATCCTCCATTGGTTACTTTGCCGATGTAGATGAGGTATGTAGTGCCTACCTCACTTCCAATGCCTGCCCGGCTCCTGGAGTATTGGCAGAAAGAAAATAGGTATGCAGTGGCTTCCTCCACTCGGTTCAGCGAATTCGAGGAGTTACATACCTACATACTTACCTATACCACCCCCTTGCTCTCTTTTGGCTCTGGAATCCCCTGCCCCGGCCGGGACGGGCCAATCGAGCAAGTTCGGCAGCAAATATCCATTGAGAGTTGCTGCCCCGGGACGACAGTCATACGCCGCAACCCAGTTTATTAGCTTTCCCCCCTCCATGTTACGCATGTCGTCCGGACGAAGACGAAACCATTTGACGTGCGTGCACCGGCTGATGACCTAGGTACAGAATGTTCGCAGGTATGTAGGCGGACTCTTTGGCCTCGGAAACCCCAGGGAGAGAGGGACAGAGAGTTTAGCTTCCCAGGTTCGGTAGGGATGGAATGATTGTATGTATGTAGATAGGTACATACATAAGGTATGTAGATGGGCGACCCTCTCTCGCTCCCCACACCCGGGACATGATCGGCGCTTTTACTGCCCGGATGTTGTACGTGGACAGCTCTGTGCCCTGGTATGGAGATGGAGTATACGAATAGGGGACACAGACAGCCTTGGCACTATTCCGCATTCCGCAATGGGGCTGAAGATAGACGTAAGTATACATAGCTGCTTGCGTACCTACCTACCTACCTCCCAGCGGTGAAATGCTGGTAGTAACGTGGAAGGTTGCTATGTAGGTAAGACCTAGGTATGCCGACAGGTCGCCCTGTTGGCAGGGGGGCGTAGCGCTTGTCCGAACAACCTGCTGTGATCGACCTTCGGTATCCAGGTAGGCATGTGTCGTCTGGAGATTCTGCACGCCGCTAATCTCCATCTCGAGATCCCCTCCCCCGGAGTGGGATTGTCAATTTCGAGCGCCAGCGTGTACCCCGCGCGCATCCTCGATGGAAGAGCCGCTGGGGTAGGACCTCACCACCACCACCGCCCCTCCCCTCGTTCGCTGGCAAAAAATCGCCGCCCGGCGTCGCGCGTCGCGGGCTAGACTGAAAGCTGGCCAGCCGGTGCTACCGTGGGTCTACGGATTCGAGGGACGTGTTGAGGATCCCATGTCCCGCCCGCCAGCCAACCCTTACCGTCCCCCGGTTCGTGAACTCGGTACACCGTACCCCCCCGGCGAGCACTCCCTTCCGCTCTGCCCAACGATGAGAGAGAGAGAGAACAGATACAACCCAAGTGGGCAAACGGGCGGCAAGAACCTACCTTACGTAGGTACCTACATATGGACCGATCACACCGAACGGGATTCGTGTACTCGCAAGCAACGGCCTCCTCCGCGAGGGTGCCACCGGGCTCCCCCCTCACCCCTAACGACACCGAAACAAACATAGACAATACTAACGGAATGCGCGCTCTCTCTCTCTCTCTCTCTCTCTCTTTCCCTCTCTCTCCCTCACACACACACACACACACACCCCCGCCCCCCAGAGCCCCAAAGAAGGTACGCAGGTTTTGCTTGACACACAGTGTGGATACTTGCACGACACCGTCCCGGGGACTTTGGGTTGATCTGCCCAGCATTCTGATGTACCGAATTAGTGTGACCGACAGGGGGACCCCATGCTCGTCTTAGCGCGGTGTCCAGCAGGCGCTTCGTCCTGCTCATCTGTAGGCAAGTCGTAACAGGGCTATCCACGAGTGAGTGTGAAGGCACCAACTGGGTGAGGAGGCGGAGGAGCAGCAGCGGTAGCACATAGCCAGCCGAAAGAGGAGTCATTACGGTGAAGAATCGAGCGCGCAGCCAAGGAAGCTTTGTTGACGACGGGCCGCACCCGGTCGCGCACTCCCTCTCCCTCTCCCTTCCTCTCTCTCTCTCTCTCTCTCTCTCTCTCTCTTTTTCTCTCTTGTCTTTCCTCGTCTTGGGAGGGGGACCGTCCTCGTGCAAGGCAGAACGGGCAGTCGTACGTAATGTGGGCAACGCGATCTACACAGCCAAGATTATGGTTAGGATGGGGAGGCGAAGCAGGGCCACACATATACTACTCCTCGCTACTGCTACATACCTTCGCGGCTGTACCTCGTCCAAGCTGGGCTGGCTGTCAAGGTTTTGTCGACAGGGCTGGTCACGCGCCGGCGGGTTGACTCTCACGCCTCCTGCTTGGGTACGTGCGAGAGCAGCACCGGGGTCATGACACACACACATCACCACACGCGCACACACACACACACACACACACACACACCCACACATCTCCCCTACAGCTGCTATCCATCGACCCGTCGCAGGCCACGATGGGTTGCGAGGGGCCGGCCGAGACCCCCCAAGGCGCCTTCCGAGGCTTGCTGCCTGCATCGCGACGAGCGCATCGAGACGTGCTGTCTCCGAAGGGGACCCGCTTGCCTGCTTCTTCCGCTCTACAAGATGGAGAAGACCATTTGCAGCCCGCATGGAGACTGGGTGGATGGATGGATGGATGGATGGATGAATGGATTCGTACATACCTCTCTCTCCCCCGTGCTGCCTGCCTCCTTCTCTTTTTCTTCCTCGTCTTCTTCTTCTCTTTCTCCTTGCTCTCCCTTCTGCTCGGCCTCATTGGCCATCTTCCCTGCTTGGTCTCTTACATAATCACCGCGTGGGGACCACGGGACCTTACGAGGACGGACGAGTCCTACATACTTATGTTAACCCGTCTCGGGCTGGCTGGCCACGGCCTGTCAGCCCGGGGATGTAAAGCAAGTCAATGACTACTACTACTACTACTACTACTACCGCAGCCAAGCAAGCATGGTACTCTCGTCTTGGCCAAGTACACACACACCATTACCCTACCATAGCTACCTCTTCAACTAAGAGGCGGCGGTCCGGATCTCAGACAACCTTACGAATAGACCCAGGCCATCTGCCCTGCTGCTCTCCCTTCATCCTTGTCGGGCCAAAGTTAATGAGCCGCCACTTGGCTCGAGTACTTGCGTCTTGGCCTGAGTAAGGAGCAAGCGCCGGTACACATCTCAGCTGCCTACTACCGGATGCCTCCCAGATGAGTACGGGGCTTTCGTTTCCCAAACTTCCCCATGCTCAGCAGGCTGGGTGAACTGGGCCGGTTGCCCGTTCTGTCGCCCTCTCTTTTTTTCTTTTTCTTTTTTTTCGCCTCTGCTCTGCCACGAGGTGTGTAGTACATAGGGTAAGGTGGCATCCCCATGTCAACCTGTATGGAGCCCCATGTATGTACCTCTGCTATGGAGTCCATCCATTGGTAGGTACCACCACCAAGTACCGGCGTGGTCTATGCAGACCTGCCAAGGCCGGGTTCCAAGTAAGTACCTACCTGACAACCTCGTAGGTACGATGTAATATAGGTAAGGCCTGGTGGCCAGCCTTTCTGCCCATCGGAGTGGTGCCACGGCCCTAGCAGGAACAAGCCAGCCGGCCGGCGAAGGGGGGACAGAAAGAGAGAGAGAGAGAGAGATGTCAGACGGGGGTTGTCCTGGGACAAATGACCTGTCTGTCGACCGTGCCAACGAAGGCAACGAATCCCCTTCATTCACTGCCCTTGTCCCGGCGGCCTGGGCGATGGCACTACGGGTACTTCGAAAACGGGGCATGGCCTTGTGGAGGAGGCCCTGTGCCCAAACAGCCCTAGTGAAATGGCCTGGGATCTGGAACGGGCGAATGGCTGGCGGGATGAAAAGACGCCGGGGCTGGACGCGACACGGTCACTACGGAGGTATATACGGGGGTCGAGTATTGGACCTGCCTGCACCTTCAAGTAGAGAGACAGACACTTGGGGTGGGCATAAACGAGAGCAACATTGTGGGGGGGAGGTGGGAAGAAGGGTGACCAGTGTGGATGGCAGAGATGAGGAGGGTAGGTTAATTCATGGCGAGTGAAGATGTGTGGAATTCGGGAGGATGGATGGATGGATTGATGGCGCGGGCGGGTGTGGGTGTGGGTATGGGTGCGGGTGATGGATGAAGTATCCAGCAAGTAATGGATGGCCCGTCGACGGAGCCCTGCCTACGGCACCTGCGAACGACGAGTATGATCGACGACGGTACGGCGAACGACCTGTCTGAACCGGTGCATTTATCCTATACGCCCACGAGACCTCAAAGTGTAGCGACACATGGAAAGCCTCTCTCTCTCGCCTGCGCGCCTGCGATGATGATGTCTTGGTATCCATGTATGTATGGTAGCAGCTACCCTGAGGTACTGACTTCTACTGTTTTTCCCTTCCATTCGCTCTGTGTATCCCCTCTCTTAGGCTTTCTGTCTTGTTCTCTCTCTCTGTCTCTCTGTCTCTCTGTCCCTCTTTCTTTCCTGTCCCTATCATCTCTCCCCCCCTTCCCCCCACCCCTCTCTCACTTCTCTCCTCCGAATGTATGGGAGGAGTGTGTACGGATATGAGAGCCGCCCGCTTGAGGCTTAGCCTGACGTTCCGTCCGCTTCCGCCAACCGCTCGCGTCCCACAACACCCACGACGCTTCCATGGTGGTGTGAGCTCTGCCCAACCGGGGGCCGCGCTAAACGACGACGGACGCCCGTGAAAAAGAGCAGGCGGGTACAAGACAGGTACCACGCACAGGTATACCTTTTTTTTCCCTCCCCCCCCCTCACTCTCTTTTCATTCCGCGCCTTATCGTCTTGGACCAGGCTCGCCGGCCTGCCCTGCCTGGCCTCATCTCGCGGCCGGAAGTCTCCGCCTTTCGCCCCTGCCTCCCCCCCTCTCTCCCCCCGATACATATGTAGGTAGTGATCTGGGGGTTATTAGAGGCTGATAGGTAGTCGGTCGGTCAGTTGGGCCGTTGCGATGCGTGTTCCCAACGGCTTCAAAAAAGAACGGCAATCTTGATGTCCCGAGGGGGTGTTCGTCCCTCGAGACGGTTTGCGACTTTGTTTACTCGCGCGCACCCCGGCTCGTTTCAGAGAGGTGTCAGCACCAACCCCCCCCGGCCAGAGACGTCCGCCGAGTCCCCCATTCGAAACTCTTCGGGGTCCGTGTTTGTCTACGGCGGAGAGGGTACCGGCCCACTAACGTTAAGCAGCGTGGTATTCTGGATGTCAACCGGGTGCTATTACTGTAGTTGCTGTAGTTGGAGGCTTGCTTTGCGCGCTGTCGACCAGCTCATGCGCTTCATACCTACTTTACCCATACCTTACGCACCTCACTCCACGTCTTTCACGAGAGTCGAGAAAGCGACCAAGCTATGGCGGAGATGGGGGGGGGGGGGGGGGGGGAACTTTTGCGAACCAGAAGCAGACAGCCAACGCGTCCTCCTCCGCTTTCTCTCATTCCTCTATACCAGCTACCCCCTGCTATAGGCCACCACTCCCCGCCACTATAAAGTTTCGAGTCTTATCGGCTTCAGGCGGGCAACCCCCGAAGCCGCACGAGCCCGGCCTGAGCAACAGCGGGCTGGCACGCGTTCCAGCCTGCCCGTTCCAGAAGCCACAAGAAACATCGATACCTAGGCGTGAGATGCGAGTCGAACGAGGTCGCCGCCTGCAAAGTCAAAACGGATAGAAGGATGCACAGCCGTTTTGGGAGGGGGAGGGGTGGGAACTGGGCCAAAAAGCCGCACGTGCGGGTCGTCAGTTCCAAGCGGAGGAGCGCTCGAGGTACCGAATATACCTCTTCGTACATAGCGATGGGTGAGGATGGATGGGGGATGGGGGAAGAAAGTGGCGACCATGGATACCGGCGCCATTGAATAAAGGCGGGCAATCTCATGCAAATCATCCTGTTTCCAGAAGACGCACCCCCTTGGGGGAAAAAGCAAAGCGACGAGACTGCACGCGGGCGCGGACGAAAGGGCAAGGGGCTATTATGGAGGAAGGGCATTGTCGCCGCGCAGCCTTGCCTTTCCACCCATTTTCGTGGCGATGCTGCCCGTCTCGTTCCTCTCCTTTTTTTTATTCTTCTCGCCAGCGCAGCATTGTCGGCGCCGCCGGGAAAGGCGGGCACGGGGCGGGCGCAGGCGGGCGCAGGAGCCTCTCGACGTCCATTGTGCAAATGGGCATACGACGATACGTGGCAGGGTATGTCCAAATGCGGTATGCATCCCCTGTACCCGGGGGCCCGTCTGCCTGCCGTACCGCCGCCTCGATTGCTTCTTCTTCTTCTTCTTCTTCGCCTGCCGGCGTCCCGATTCGTATGCGAGGGCCGTACGGGTGCGCCCAACGTAAGGACGGAAAGGGATTAGGGGGGAAAGGGAGAGAGAGAGAGAGAGGGCTAGAGGGCTCAAAGAGGCGGGCGAAAGCTGAAGAGGGACCGAAGAGCCAGCGCAGGCGACGCGTGCCGACTTGGAGATCGGCAACCCCACGCACCCTCTCTTGCCTGCCCTGGTGCTTTCTCTTTCTTTTTCTTCCACGACTATACCCAGACTTGCAGGTGCTATGGCCGCTTGGCCTCCCGGGCTCGTCCTTCCCACGCCTGAGACCGGATGGGCGAAAGCAGAAGCCGGCTGCATGTTTGACACCTTTTGCTCCGTCGCCCGCGGCGCCCAATGGGCGACGACGGCATGGCCTCGGAGCCCTGACACAGGCGGGCCGTCATATCTTCCTTTCTGGCCGCAGGAAAGCTATGAGAGCCGATTGTCACCAGATTGTTTGCGCGGGGTGCCCACACGCGTATTGTATGTATATAGGTAAGTGTACGTAGTAGTTAGATGGCACATTACTTCCTTGTACATATGTATATATGTATGTACGTACTGTACCTACTACGTACTGCTTATGCGTCTTCGGCGCATACAGGGGTGGGAACAATCCCGGCAAGGCCTGAGGACCCGACGACGGCCTGGCCTACTGCGACATATACACCGTATGGACTGGCGGGGGGTCGCCACATGGCCATGCGAAAGAAGAAAGGCAGTGTGAGAGAGAGAGGGAGGCAGAGAGACACGCGGGCAGGGAGAAAGAGAGTAAAAGAGAAAAGAAGAGCAGGGCGTCATCTTCCATTATCGTATTCCGCAGTCTGGTAGTCGTACGGTGGTGGTGACGTACGTGCCACTCTCAGCCTGTATGTACACGGAGGGAACGACTGATGTGTGTGAGAGAGAGAAGGGGGGGGGGGGGGGGGGGGAGAGAGCGCGCGATGTTTTCCGCCCTGGGCGCCGCCGACGACCAGGCAGACAGTCTCGACAGTCCCCCCCCCCCCCCCCCCCAGTCATACCATACCCCCCCCCCTGACCGCGTTCACGACCAGAGGGGGTCCATGGCCGGGCATGATTGGGCATCTGTTCGGGAGGGGAATGAGCGGCACAGGGGTGTGGGTGGTAGGGGACTCTCTCAGCAGAGACCCTGACTGGCAGCCCCCGACGGGCCAATCATGGGTTGCGTGTCTACCGAACGTGCATGGATGGCACGACCGTGTGTGCGTGTGTGCGTGTGTACGTATATGTGTGTGTGTGTGTGTGTGTGTGTGTGGAGGGGAGGGACAATGTGGTCGTTGGAAATCTGGACATTGGATGTGGTTGTACTCGTCTCTTCCTACCTAAGTATGCGAGTGTCTGCTTGCTTGATTTCCATGCCTATGTAAGTACATACCTACCCGCTTGAACTACTTGAGGCGCTTGGGCAAAAGGCTGAATGAATGGTACGTTTGTTTTTCTCGAGGCGTATTAGGGCCTGTTGAGGTTGGCTTTAGGTGACTACCCCTGGTGGGCTGGTCGGCCGGGGTCTCATTCCGCCCAGTTCATCTCAAGGTCCCCTGTCTCCCATCCGGCTATTGAAATTGCGTAGACATGTGCTGTCCTTGCTGTGGCGAATAGTCCGAAGCCGTTTGTCTCGGCCAGCAGGGAACAGGTAAGTAAGTAGATACTTAGGTAGGTAGGTAGGGACAGATGCGCAAGATGGCAAGAGAGAGAGAGAGATAGAGAGAGAGAGAGAGAGAGAGAGAGAGAGAGAGAGAGAGAGAGAGAGAGAGAGAGAGAGAGAGAGAGAGAGAGAGAGAGAGAGAGAGAGAGAGAGAGAGAGAAAGAGAGATACCTGTATCCATCCCTCTTACTTTGGCCCACTTACAGCCCCAACCCCGCCAAGCCATTGCCATGGGATGCAGTCCGTACCGACGACGGCCCCCCTCCCCAGTACGGCGATATGGCAAGCCACAGGATTTCCCATCACCAACATGGCCGTCTACTACCCTGTCGGCCGGGCGTATGAGATGTGTGCGTGTATGCTGTGCTTGGGCCCGGCCAGCTGGCCATCCATCCATCCCCCCCCCCGGGGGAGGCAAGCGACTCTTGGCGGGTCATTTAGCGGGGCCTCTTCTCCCCTCCTCTACTATGGATGTTCACAGTAGCGCTCTCCCATGTCTCTGTCTCTCCCTCTGCCAAAGCCAGTCTCTTGCCTCTCTTCATCGGTGTATGTGTGTGTGTGTGTGTGTGTGGTGTGAGCATGTGCGTTGCGACGGAGGGGCTATCACTCACTCACTCACTTGGGGGTTGGTGTGCTGTTCCTTGATGCGGGTGTCCCAATGAGCCGCGGTGCATTGGCGATCGCCAGCCTCGCCGCCCCCATGGATTCCGTCCTGTATTACGATCCATGTCCAGTCACCTGGGTACGCTTTGCCGTCATCCAGCCTCGATGGGCACACCGGGAAGGCGTAGGTAGCTATGTACATCAACTTCCACGGACAAAGAGACAGGCGGTTCCCGCGCTCGCTCTGCGTGCTGTCCCATCTGGCTGCCCGAACCGCCCTTACCGAGAGGCCGCATGGGGGGTTGAGCCGCGCGGAACGGGCAAGTTGGTGGTGCAGATGGAGCGGGCCGTTCGGCGAGCCAGCGGCCACCCGTCAAGCGACCGTATCGTTGGGTGCTCGTGTAAGTATGTAGAAGAAAGTTAGGCGGTAGGGTAGGAAGGCTGTATGTATGTACATTCATTTCCTACCTACCCGTACATGCTTCCAAGGGCATGCGGTTGGGCCCACGGGCAAAGCAAGGGATAGATGCAAACGAACTGGGGAGGGCAAGATGGGCTCCCTCGTCGAGTCACAGAGCTGGCTGTGTGTGCTCCCGTCCCTCCCCTGGGTTCGCTCCGTCTTCTTCTTCTTCTTCTTCTTCTTCTTCTTCTTCTTCTGTCCCTCCCCCCCCCCCGGTCTGACGCCTCGGCCCTTGCGAGGGCGGCGCTGCTGACCCATTCCCGCTCCGCCCCAGCCAGGCGAAGCTGTGGGCAACGGATGCCCCGGGAACGGCGGCGGATGCCGGAGGGGAGGGGAGGGGAGGGGAAGGGGGGGACCATGCGGGCCACGATACGCACAGCCGATCGACAGATAAATCGTGGGCATGGAGGAGAAGCTTGAGCCTGAGCCGTTGGACCCCGAGCGGGCGCTACGATACGAGCTAACTATCCCGATGGCTTCCCATACCGCCATACTACCCGTCACACTATGGCCCCAAGGCAGCGCTAGCTCTGCCGGCGGCCGACCTAGCCAAGTAGACGGACAGACGGGCCAGAAGGGCCAGGAGTCCGGGGAGACTATCCGTGTCGTCGATGCGGCGGCCGGTGCGGTGGGGGGAGGGGGGGGTAAAGGGAGGACGAGGACGAGGTTGAGGAGGAGGAGAGGGGAAAGAGAGGGCATCGTCGCATCCATCTCCAGATCCATCCCATCCGCGGGGTGGAGGAACACGACGACAATTCCTTCCACCAGCTCGGCAAGAGCTTCAAAGTTGATTGATTGCGTGCGTCTCGGTTGAACTGATCACCAACTTCCAATACCCACTGTCTCTTCGACCGCCACCCCATTCGGACGCCGGGCCCCGCGTGCAGCCGAACTGGAGGCAAATCACCACCTCCCCTCCCCAAAAACACACGGCCCGTCTCCCGCACCTCTCCGATCCAAACCCTCCAGCTATCGTCGTCGTGTCTTTTGCTTCCTTCCTCCCCCCCTCCCTTCCCCGCCTTCCATGCGACCGAGAGGCCCCTGCCCACGCCTGCTCGTCCTCCTTTCGTCTTCTTCCTCATCCTCGGCCCGCGCCCTTCGCACGCGAACCCCGCCACGACCCCTTCTTGCCCACCCCGCCCGCTTCCTGACCGTCGCATCGACCGCCACCATGACGCCCTCCCCCTCCAAGTCGACCCTGGACTTCCTCGACTTCGTGAACGCCTCGCCTACCCGTAAGTCCTGCTCTTCCTTCTCTTCGCCCGCCCGCTGACGCCGTCCTCCACCCCCCGCAGCCTACCATGCCGTCCAGTCGTCCATCGCCCGCCTCGAGAAGGCCGGCTTCGCCTGCGTCAAGGAGCGCGACAACTGGTCCTCGACCCTGAAGCCCGGCGGCAAGTACTACATGACGCGCAACGGCTCGACCATCGTCGCCTTCGCCATCGGCGCCCAGTGGCGGCCCGGCAACCCCATCGCCATGGTCGGCGCCCACACCGATTCGCCGACGCTGCGCCTCAAGCCCGTCAGCAAGAAGAGCAGCACCGGCTTCATGCAGCTCGGCGTCGAGACCTACGGCGGCGGCATCTGGCACAGCTGGTTCGACCGCGACCTGAGCATCGCCGGCCGCGTCCTCGTCCGCGACGGCGCCGGCAACTTCGCCCAGCGCCTCGTCAAGATCGACCGCCCCCTCGTCCGCATCCCCACCCTCGCCATCCACCTCGACCGCGCCTCCAACTTCGACCCCAACAAGGAGACGGAGCTGTTCCCCATCTGCGGCCTCATCGCCGCCGAGCTCAACCGCACCGGCGACGACGCCGCCGCCGCCGCCGGCCCGTCCGACGCCGACCCCGCCGGCGAGTCCTTCCAGCCCCTCAAGGCCATGGCCGAGCGCCACCACCCGTACGTGCTCGACATCATCGCCGAGCACGCCGGCGCCGCCGCCGCCGACATCGTCGACTTCGAGCTCGTGCTGTACGACGTGCAGAAGTCGTGCCTCGGCGGCCTGCACGACGAGTTCATCTTCTCGCCGCGCCTCGACAACCTCAACATGACGTACTGCAGCGTCATGGGCCTCGTCGAGTCGGTCGCCGCCGAGGGCAGCCTCGACGCCGAGACGTCGATCCGCCTCGTCACCTGCTTCGACCACGAGGAGATCGGCTCGACCTCGGCCCAGGGCGCCAACTCGGACCTGCTCCCGGCCGTCGTGCGCCGCCTCTCCGTCGTGGCCGCGCGCACCGACGCCGGCGCCTCGGAGAAGTCGTGGGAGCACGTCAGCGCCGACCCCGACGTCAACCTCACCACCGCCTTCGAGCAGACCGCCGCCGCCTCCTTCCTCGTCTCCGCCGACATGGCCCACTCGGTCCACCCCAACTACGTCGGCAAGTACGAGGCCAACCACCAGCCCGAGATGAACAAGGGCACCGTCATCAAGGTCAACGCCAACCAGCGCTACGCCACCAACTCGCCCGGCATCGTCCTGCTGCAGGAGGTCGCCCGCCGCGCCGCCGTGCCCCTGCAGCTCTTCGTCGTCCGCAACGACTCGCCCTGCGGCTCCACCATCGGCCCCATGCTGTCCGCCAAGCTCGGCGTGCGCACCCTCGACCTCGGCAACCCCCAGCTCAGCATGCACAGCATCCGCGAGACGGGCGGCGCCCACGACGTCGACCACGCCATCAAGCTCTTCGCCTCCTTCCTGTCCCACTACTCGGAGCTCGAGCCCAAGATCCTGATCGACTAAAGGAGAGAGACAGGCTGTCACCGACGGTGCCAACTGACTGCTTGTTCCGCACCACACCCTGCATTTTCTGTCACGCCATGGAGCCACCACGTAAGTGTATATATACATATATAAAAACAAAGAGCTACAATGGGCAGCCAGCCCAGTTGGTACGTCCAGGATGGGGGACCGGCGACGTTGGCCCTGGCGTGTACCGATCGTTGTATGCCGTGCATGGGCGTGCAGAGTGCGCGCAGCGGCTCCCTCCAGATAGGTTGCTATACTACCAAACGCGTTGCCTGGGCGCGTGATAGCATTCTCGCTCACTGCGGGCGATGATGCCATCATACTAACATAATTGGCCGCTGCTTGTGCCGCCTACAGCTTGGCTACGAGCTTTCACGAATAGATGAATATACACGCTTGGCGAAACCTGCCCCGTACTTGATTACATCCACACTCGCACTATCATTTTGCCCCAAATTGCTACTTAAGCTAGAACGGCCGAATGCCAGCCGGCGCGTGCCACACGAAGCGTACCGACTTTGGTCACGGAGAGCCCGTCACGGCGTGTAGGTTGTCCAGAGATATTTGTCAGATTGATCAAAGCCCACAAGACGCACAGCTGGTATAATGCCCTGTCTAACGCCAGTGTATGCAAATACCACGAGAAGCAGTAAAACATGACTTCCCTCCCATTCGATAGCAGCATGGCTACCCATTCGACCCCGCCCCGCTCTAATTTGCCCTATCTAAACGCCTTCTGGACTTCTTGGAGGTATTTTGTGAACGTCTTTCTATCCGTCGAGGTCGTCATGGCCCGGAGGAAGTCGGTCCCGTCGGTGCCCAAGGCGGGGAAGAGCGACGACTGCAGGTGTTGCATGAACCGCTCGCCCGTCTTAAGGTAGATGGCCTGCTCGAGGCCGGCAATCTCCATAAGGACCTGTTTCGTTTGCGCGTCGTTGGACGGCTTGAATTTGGTGTCCCGCAACACCTCCCAGCACACCGAGTGGAAGCGGTCAATCAGGAACTGGTCGAAGCCGGGAATCAAGGGGGCCGGGGTGCCGCTCGGCGCCTCCGGGTTCGCCGCGATGTTGGCCACGTCCGGACCACCCCAGACCATCGTCATCTTGGAAAGCAGGCCGAATGCCAGGCGGCTCGCGGGCAGGTTCCCCGTCGCGGGGTCGACGTCGCGAGCGAGGCCAAGAATCGAGGTAATAAGAGAGTCGAAGAAGCCCTGGTTCGTCTCGGACACGAGAACGCTTGCCAAATCGTTGGTTAGGATGATGTTGATGAAAGATAAGTACTCGCGACGGAGCTCGGCAAGCTGGATCTCATCATCGGTGCCGGTAATCGGCTCTGTCAGACCACCAAAGACGCGCTGCAGCAGCGGCGTCAGGAGGAGGTTCAGCACGTCGAATATCTCCGTCTTGAAGCCGTACACAACCTGGTCCAGAAGACGCAGGAACATGGCCATCTCGTCCTTGGACGAGCTTTGGGACAGCAGGCCCTCGATCCACTGCGGCAGTTGCGGGAGCACGGCGACACCCAAGACCCCCAGGAGACGAGAGAAGGCCGATCTACATGCGTTCCGGATCTCCGACGACGAGTTCAGCTCCCCGAGAGCGATTAGAATGGCTTCGGCGGCCCGTGCGAACTCATCCGACAGCACCTTGGGCGGCGGGGGGCGCTGGTTGGCCGATGTGGCACCCGGCGTCCAGTCGGAAAAGCCATGGGCCAGTGTGCCCAGAGCCATGATGATATGATGGATTTGCAGCACCGCCTGTGCGTCGCCGGCTTTGGCTCGCGGCAGATGCTGTTCCATGTCGGAAAACAGCGGATCCATGACGGAGCGAGCATAGACGGCCTGCTTCTCGGCGGGCGTCGCCGTCGTCGACGAGATGCAGCCGATGGCCTCGTAGAGATACAGCTGGCTCGTGAACAGGGCGTCGGCCGAGTTGTCCACCTCGTCCGAGGACATGTCGTCGTCGGCATCGTCGGCCGGGACCTCGGCCTTGATGGGGAGGAGGTCGCCGATGGAGTGGATGACCGTCTCGGCCACGTTGCCCACCTGGGCCCGCAGGTGCTTGACGAAACGGTGGAACAGGTACCACGAACGCGTGCGGATGCGCGCGTGCTCGTGGTGAACCAGGTTCACAAAGTGCTCGAGCACCTGGCCAATCAAACCCGTGTGCCCCTCAGTCTCAAAGATGGCGCAGTACCGGTTGCAGATCTCCATATACTGCAGAACCACGGCCGGGTGGGGAAAGTTGGCGATGCCTGTAAGCGGTCAGAAGGCGCACTTGAGGGAGCGATCGATCCCCGAGGGGAGAGGGGGCGGTAGATGACTTACCCGACTCGACCATTTTGGTCATCATGGCCATGAGTCGCTCCTGGGCGGCCGTCGACTGCTGGTTCCTGGTGCTCAGCCCCTGACCGGGCATAGCCAGTTCCCCAAACAGGTAGATTTCGTGCAACGCGAGATCCAGGTCCCGCCAGTCCATCTGCGAGCCCTGCTCGTCCAGGCGCTGGAAGGTGTTGGCAATAAGGTTTGTTAGGACATCTATATACAGACTCTGGTTGACGGCGGCAACGCTCTTCTGCAGAACCTGGAGTCGCTTCCTCAGCTCCTGAAACTCGGCCTCGTCGGTTTGGTCGTCCTCATGGCCCCACGACGAGGTCTCATCGTACCGCATCTTCATGATGATGGCATTGAGAATGGGCGACAGCATATCGGAGTACGAGGCCGGGAGCTCGGGGAGCTTGCGAAGGTAGGTCAAGACGTCGGTGAGGCAGGGAATCACGGTGGAGCAGATCTCGTCGTACTCGTCCGAGAAGAAGCGGAGCAGCAGAGGCAGGAAATCCTGCAGGAGCTGGCTCGCCTTGGACTTGGTGGCGTCCTCGGCCGGGCTCTCCAGGACGCGCACGAGATCGGAGAGGACCGTGTTGACCAGTTTGGCGACGGCCTCGCCGAGGTCCGTGTCGTAGTTGGGGGTGCCCTTGTACTCGTTCAGGGGCGGGCTGGCGACGAGCTGGGCGATGATGTCCCGCAGGTTCAGGAAGGCAATCATCTCGGTCTTGTCGGCGGGGCGCATCTTCTTGCCCACGATCTCGGTGAAGGCCTCGACGGCAGCATCGCGCACCTTGTCCTCGCCGCCGTTGCCGTGGTTGCGGCCGATGAGGGGAAATATGTGGTTCAGCATGCCGTCGCCGATGACCAGCGAGATGTCGATCCAGCTGACCCACTTGCCTATGACCTTGAGGGTCATCTCGACGATGCCGTCGTTCTGGTTGGCATACTGGGCCAGGATGTCCTGCCAGGACTGGGCAATGGTGCGGACGTGACGTTCACGAACCAGGTCCTTCAGCTCCGAGTGGCTCTTGGCCTCGTTGCCCTGGCGCATGACGAGGGTGTCGGCCACCTCGTCGTGGATGTTGCCCAGGATGCGCAGGTACATGACGACGCCGGCGACATTATCACGGGTCTGGCTGCCGGGCAGGGTGGTGAGGGCAAGGAAGTCGTCGAAGAAGGTCTCCCAGCCCTGGTGGTAGAGGGCCACGAACAGGTAGGTCAGGGTCTGGGTGAGCTTGTTCTGCAGGTTGGGGGAGTCGGGCTGGTCGGCCTGGTGGGTGGCGTAGGTGGCGCGGACGTACTGCATGAGGGCATCGCGCAGGTAGACCAGGCTGGGGCGGTCGAGGACCTGGTTGTGAACACCGCTGTTTATGATCTCGAGGCAGACGTGGCGGACGACCTCGGAGGCGGGCGGGGAGCGGGTGAAAATATTGACCGAGACCTGCCAGGCCTGGGGGTCGGATCGGACGCGGTCGAGGAACTCGAAGGCCTGGCCCTTGAGGGCCTGATCGCCCGAGGGATTCCAGACAATCTCTATGGCATTTTCAATCTGCGACTCCATCTTTCCACACTTGGATGGGGGCTCTTCCCGTCTTGGCCTTGGAGGGGGAAGCTGCTATGGTCCGGGCAGCCCACGGCGGGGTGCATGCAGCATGCTTCGCCGGACGCGGGGGGGAGGAGGCGGCGGCGGCGGCGGCGGCGACAGCGGCGTTTTCGGGCGGGACGGACAGGCAGGCAGGCAGGCGTTCGACGGAAGTGGAGGGGGTAGAGAAGGACGAGAAGGTCTCGTCGAATCGAGACGGGAACGGGCGACCGGAGGGGTCGTGTGGGTTAGGGCGGTGGGATTGGGTTTTTTTTTTGGGAAGTGGGCGGCCCGTCGGCGTGGGGGAAGAAGGCAGTTGCAAGCACGTCGGCCACGATGTACGGAGAAGACTGGGAGTTGGAGTTGGAGTGGACGTATACGGACGGCGATGCCTCGTCGGGTCAGGTCGAAATATGTGAACTGCGTCTGGATGTATAGAGTATGCACTTATCCACAAGGCAGCAGGCACGTCAAGTCGGGTAGGGGGGGCAGATGAGGCAGGTTCTATCGAGAGATGTGTGTGTACTGGTTGGGCCCGGGTGGGAATGCATGGATGGGATTATTGACTTGCCCGCCTGCCTATCTGCTGCCTACAGGGCTCCTCTCCAGCTGCTTGGGCTTGGGCTTGGCCTTTTGGATTTAGGCTAACCGCCCAACACACATCCATTACAGGGCACCTAAGTAAGAGGTAGGTACCTACATACATAAGTAGGTATGTAGGCACAATACATACATCCATACTTGTACTGATGTACTTTTCATATTCAAGTGTGCATGTGCTGCCGGTGGAGGGGCTGGAGGGGCTGGCCAGACCAGATCAGACCAGACAGAGAGAGAGAGAGAGATGCACCGCACCCACTACACAAAATTTGCTTGCTGCCCCGTGGAAAACGACTAGGAACATCTGCACGAGCAACCTCCTTCCATCCATCTTCTCCAGTGGATTGATTGTATGCCAGTACTTACTTACGGTATCTATATGCCAACAGGGCTGTTTATGGAACCGACCAGCATAAATTGTCGTCCTGAGAGACAGCCGCAACTAGAAGTAAGGTACATTAGGTAGCTCTGGGCAGATATACCCAGCAGTAGGTAAGTAAGTAGCTCTGTCAGTAGGTACATCACGCCTAGTATGATTTATGTACTTACCAAGATCGTAGGTATTTCAACACACGTGACTGTTTCCATTTCCTTCTGCTCCGCCCGAGATAATGAATGGCCTCCAGCTGGCAAGAGATCCCAAACCCGGGCAGTCAATTTAATCGCTGCGGCATGAATGAGCCTTCAGTGACAGCCCTTCCCCTCCCTACCTAGGTACCTAAGTACTTACATCCCTAAGTACTTACCCAAAGACATCCCTCGATGCCCGGTTGGCCCAACTGGTTTCAAATGTCTCTCGGAACTATAGAACTGCCAAACCCACGTCATATGCAGACAGACGCGCTGTACCAGTAAGTAAATGGAGGAGGGGAAGGGCTACATATGTATTCGAAAGCTCCCCCGCCTCTCGCATGGGATGCAATGAGATCCGAGGGGTGGAAAAGCTCCAACACAGTCCCGCCGCGCCCGCCCCGACCCAGCTCTGCAGGCAGCTATCGGCAGTAAGTAATACTGCAAGCATCCTGGTTATGAAATACAGATGGGACGATCCATGGCACGGAAAACCAAGTGGGCGGTGAAGCCGCAGCAGATAAAGTCGGGAATGGCGGGGTGGTTGGCTCGGGAAGTCGTCTCGGCTTCTGTCTGCCCTGCCACTGGCTTCCCATGGCACACCTCTTATGTACCAGCCTACACTTAGGGCGCGCCCTCACACTTAGGTAGGCAGCCCTGACGTACACGCTTGCACAATACACAGCATCTTCGAGTCGGGTATGCGCCGCCCGTCTAGTCTGGGTGAACAAACATCGTATCTTGCCTCGAAGGCGTCCCGCTTCTCAGTGGCTTCATGGATGGTCGAGGTCCTGCACGGGGACGTACCAAAGACCCCACGACGTCATCGGGCTACCTATTACTTCCCCGACGGTGCGTTGGCAATGGACGAGGACCCGAGTCTCAACTGTGTTCGCTTTGAGCTTTTTTTGCTGGAAGAGGGAAAAGCACCGATTCCCAGGTCTCGCATACTTGAAGGCCAAGGTCCTCGACGTACGAGCCTAAACCGAACACTACAGCCGGGGTGGCTGCGACTCGGCCCCGAGCATCAACCATTTTAGAGAACAAAGCCAGCCTTGCCTGGCAACTCGTTCACCGGAATGTCGTGCTCTTCACGGGAGCATGGCTCCTCTAGTAAGCGAAGGTGCGGGCGGCGGCAGATTGATCGCAGATGTAGGCGGGTTGCCACGGGCCCGGAGTTGATGGCATGTGCCTCTCTGATCCAAAGACAGGTAGGTATCTTGCCCTCTAGAGAACCCATCCTGCTGAGCGATGTATGTGCGGAACGTCTATGACGCAATCTTGCCCTGCCTCCGGGCGTGAGGCAGGCCTCCTTGTCTTGGTGTCCATGGGCCCGTTCCGTGAGACGTAGTTCTTTTGTGAAGCTTCAGCCTTCGCAGGGCGTCCAGATACCGTCGACGCCCCTGGTTAGCTTACAGCGCAGGCTTTCGGGTGGAAGCGGGAGAGGCCGTGGAAATGCCGGCAAGTGTGAGTTCTACCCCGGAATGGACTCATGTCCAAGGCCTGGGCCCAATACGAGGGAACCGAGATCGGAACATGCCTTCTTGATGGAGCTACGCTGGCTGCCCACCATCGTGGCTGTCATCCTTTCAAGCGCTCGTAAGAGATCGACCATATCCGTCCGGTTTCTCGGTGTTAATAGGCTGTGTTCTGTGCGTGCTTCTGGATGGGTAGGCCAGTTACACGCAGTCATCGACTCAATACAGCCCGACATCCGGCTTCGACAGGGCCAGCATAACTGGGGAGTTATACTCATCGGTGCCTTACTCAAGTCTCTGAGAAATCGAAGGCAGCATTGGCCACGACGGTCAAGTATGGATATCCGTAGGGGGTTGATAAACGTCGGGTTGCAATCAGCCACCTGTCGACCAAGAGACACCCTCGGCTGTGGCGTGAAGACAGCTCATCCGAGACAGACAACCCGAGCTGGTCGTGATCGGCTTTGGGGAGAGCAAACGAGACAGTGCAGCTTTGTCATCAGTCAGACACAATGCCAGCGCCTCCCATCTCGTTCAGGGCGGAAGCCTGTAGGAACAAGCCCAAGGAACCGGAGCAATGCTGCTGCGCAACAATTCAAACATGCATCACTACCGTTGTCCCTCGTGGATGACTGAACGATATCATGGCATGTGGTCCAGTGGGATGAGATATGCCGACTCGGTACAAGTTCCAGGGAGTTGCCGGGAGGCAGCCAAAATCCCCGAAATGGTGAGAGGGCGGCGTGCAGGCTGAGCGGCTGGAAGGGGTGATGGAGGACGAGAGGTCAAGATTCGCCGTAGTCGTAGGAGGTAAAGAGTGAAAGGTGCAGGGGCCGGGGCCTTCATTTCCTCCAGCGGAGCACCTGGGCAAGACCGGCCGGCAGGTCGATTCATGATTGCAGGGTGGCAGAATGCTGGCCTGGTCTGTTCCCATGGTTTCAACTCGTCGCTGTTAAATTGCCACGTGATCCGGCACGGGCAAAGCGGCTCGACTTGGAAATGGGCCGGGGTTGAAAGCCTGGCCCTCTCTGTATAGTAACCCTTCCCAAAGGATTCCATGAGAGTAGGCCAAGGCCCCGAGTTACGCGTCTGAAATTGACCGCCATCCATGGCCATCGGCTCAGGGCCGGAAACGTGTAGATCAGGTGTGTGGCCCCGAACCATGGCCGCCGGCTAGGCCAGTACGTCGCCTAGTGGCGGCGCTTGGCATGAACATTTTGGCTCGGTCGTACTCGGTGCAGACGCCGTCTTGCCAGCGCCGAGCATGAAGTCTCCGTCACTGGCCACGGAGGATTGGTGATACCTTCCGCGATGATCACCATAGACGAGCCGTGACAATGAGACTCGGCGGCCTGCGGTGCCAGGGCCCGAGAGGCACGGGCACAAGCTTGCAGTTCCAGGACGAGTGCTTCATGCTCACCCTCCCCCCGGCACCATTGGATGGAGTTCGGCACTGCCACTAACTGGTCATGCCTGCTGATCGTGGCGGGCCTCGTCGCACGATTGGAATGGCCGGGATCCACGACCAAACACACAGCGGGAGCGGTAGGCGTCTAGTTGATTGTGCAGTCGTCGTCTTTCTTAATTGGCCACACCCGTTGCGGCAGAGAGACTGGTTTGCCAGTGCCCTCGCTACGACGGATTGGTGCGTGCTAGTTAAGTGAGATGAAAGAAGCGCGGTTTGGTGAGATGACGCCCGCCATTCATTTCTAAATCCTACGGCAACGACTTGCCCGTAGGAGCACCGTAAGCGCGGCGTGCTGAAGATTGTTCGTTCAGGGGGGGGGGGGGGGGGCCGTAGCCGATGGCCGCGGGGCCGCAGGTTGCACGCTACCCAATTGAGCAGGCCGTCGCAGTGGAAAGCAGGGGCACGACGACGATCCCAGGCGGGATGGCAGGGCGAGATTACCATGAGGCCCATCCATGGTATGTAGCGCGTGCCTCCAGTGATCACAGCCCGCCCTACTGCCTGGGCCGAGTCCAAGACTGGAGCAGGGACGCGACGAGAGTGGGCGGGAGGGAGCCGTGGCAGCCGTGGTAAGGCTGTCCGTCCGACTCGGATTGACTGCCCCCCTGGCACTGGCAACGGCTGAGGTGGTGCGGACGGAAGGTTGTGTCAGACGTCACCCAGATAGGCAAGAGTTCCACGTCCCTGCTCCCCAAGCTTGGTTGAAGAAGAAGAAGAAGAAGCAGCTCCGAAAGCAAGGGGAGCCCTGAGAGGAGCAGGGGGAGCAGGGACTAGGCCAGGCTCGGGCTCTCGGCAGCGTGTGTGTGGCAATCAGGTTCGTCAGCCAGCGCACGCAGCCAAGAGGGCCAAGCTCGAAGGAAGTAAACGACCGCGGCGCCGGTACCTGCATTAGTAGACCGAGATTGGGTTATCTCAATGGTTCTTGTCACCCCGCAGAGAAGGGCACCTTGCATCGCAGGCGACACCTGCATGGCAGCATGGGATGGATGGGATGACAGCATGACGGCCCCCCTGGCTGAACCTGGCTGAAGGAGCATTGCTGCGCAGGATGATCGGCTCTCCCATGACATATCGCATCGACGGAGCGGCATGAGCGAGGCCCACGGTGCTGAGCCGGCACTGGTGAGCGCCAGGAAAACAAAGAGAGGGAGAGAGGAAGAGACACGGGCCACAGGAGAGGGGCATCGTTCGCCCAGCGGCACGCACACCGTCCCCGCCGTGTCTCGGTCCATCCATGGATGTCGGGGAGGGCAGGACCAGTCACCCGTCACCCGTAGCGGTGGGTGCATGGAGAGGGAGAGGGGCCGAGGGAAATGGTAGGTTCGTAGGTACCTCTTTGCTATGTACCGTTCTCATGAGGTGGTGTTGACCATCCCCCCTCCAGGACGGAACGCCCTGCTCAGCCCCGATGGGATCCCATAAAACGAACAATGGAGGAGGTCGCGAGCGTGCAACCGGCGGACGACGAGACGGTTGACGGCGGCTTTCGCTCTTTGGGGAGGGGGAGGGGGAGGGGGGCCGCCTGTGCTTCTGGGCCAGTAGTTTGGGCCCTAGCGAAGGTATAGATGGGGGATGGATGGAAGAGAAGTAAAGAGACAAAGCGCCTCGGGTAAAGTACCTGGGTAGTAGTAAGGTAGGCAGGCGGGTACGATCTGAGATCGCCCACTACTGGTTCCAGGACCAAGTTTTCGTGAGCTCCAACCATTTAGAGCGAGAGGGTGCTTCGTTTCAACCTCGATCACGGTGTTTTTCCCAATTCCATTTTGATTGGAAAGGGTGCTTTGTCTCTTCATGGGCTATTATTAGCAGCCTACATGTATACTTAAGGTACGTAGAGCTGCGCACCTCAGAGCTGCGACAGACGATGGACCTTTGGGCTGGTGGTCTTTCATCCATCAACCATGAAATGGCATGCCTGCCATCCATAGTAGGCCGACCGACAACCAGCGAGGAAAAGAGACATAGAAAGAGAAGGGAAGAGGGGGAAGGACTGTACAGGTCGGAGGTATGTAACGATTAGGTCTAGGGTCCAGTCGGGAATAGATGCACCACCAAGAAGAGCCCTGGTTACACATGGCCAAAGTACCGTCGATCGTTTGGGACGGTTCCTGTGCTTGGACTGGCGCGCAACGGATGATGTGGGCAGAGCTTGAATGGAGACGGGCCTCCTTGGATCTCAATTTTTGCGGAGACGACCCATGTTTGCACGGAAAGACAGGCACCTATCATCCATCCATCCATCCACTTACCACGCAGCCACGATTGCCCCTCCTTGGGAACCCTCTCTCACCCCTCACCCGCCCTCAACCGCCCTCTTTCTCTCTCTCGGAGCCAGGGCTGCCTCGCCTGGGGGGGTCGGGACGACGGACGAATGGCGTGCCTCATGGCCCCAGGTTGCTCAGGATTCCTTCGGCATCGAAATCAGCGGCCGCCCGGCTGACCTCTCGCATGGCCCGAATCCGCGTCGTGGGCATTTGGGCCGTTCGGCATGCTCATTGGGTGCCCGGCAGCGCCTGTACGAATAAGGGCCAGCCAGACCCCCCGCAACCCGTGCCGCCAGTCGGACGGGGTGAGCGGACACTGGCACTGGAGGCGAGAACGTGCTTACGACTTGCCCACGTCCGGACAAGAAAGAGTCTTTGTCCCGTGAAAAAGCCCGGGGAGGGGGAGGGGGGCCACACCATGGGTTCCATCTGGGTAGATCGGTGGCTACCATGGCCCAGCAGCGAACGGCTTGAAAAGACGAAGCCATGTCGCATGTGGAGCGGCTTACCATGGGAGTCGGGTCTCCAGCGCTCTCCTGCGTACTCCTCGAGAATCCAACCCGGTCCGCCGGGGACCCGCTAGGCGTGGCTATCCAAGGTAATTTCCCTTCGGGCGCCTCCTATTCCTCCACTTCCTTTGTTCGGACGGACCATGGCGACCGACGACCACTGCTTGCCGGCGTGTTTGTCCGCGTGGGCTGGGTATTAATACTCGACGGGCGTCCCTCTGGACCATCTCTTGCTTCCTTTCCCTCCTCAGCCAAGAAGCCAATCCACTGACTCCCATCCTTGACCTCGGTCGTCCATTCCTTAACCAAAGCTCAACTCCATTGCTTGACCTTCGCTCTTCAGCAATCACCACTTACACCCCGACATTTGTGACGTTTTTTCCAAACCCACACCACCCTTTCAACCACCGTCACCATGCGTTTCGCCGCCACCGCCGCCGTCTTCGCCGCCACCGCCATGGCTGGCCAGGTCGTCTACGAGACCGAGTACCACACCATCACCTCGTGCAAGCCCGAGATCACCAACTGCCCGGCCAGCTCGACCGTCACCTCCTCCACCGTCTACGCCAAGACGACCCCCGGTGGTGGTGAGGGTGGCTACCCCGTCGAGTCTGCCCCTCCCTCTCCCCCGGCCCCCACCTACGTGAGTCCTCTCTCTCTTTTCCCCCGCCGCCGGCTTGGTCGAGCGTATAGCTAACCTTTTTTCCAGCCTGCTGGTGGCAACGGTGGCAGCCCCCCCTCGGGCGGCAACCCCCCCGCTGAGAGCAACCCCCCGGCTGGCGGCAACCCTCCTGCTCCTGCTGAGAGCAACCCTCCCGCCGGTGGCAACCCCCCTGCTGGCGGTAACGGCACTGTCCCTTACCCGACCACGCCCGTCGCCCAGGCCTCGAGCGCCACCAAGCCCGTCGGCGCCTCGTCGACGGTCCCGGCCACGGCCCCCGGCCAGCCCCAGTACCCGACCTCGGTCATGACCATCTCGTCGTGCGTGCCCACCGTCATCTACTCGACCGTCACCATGACCCCGACCGCCGGCGGCCCCCCGGCCGGTGGTGTCCCCAGCCAGCCCTCGGCCGGCTTCACCACCCCCGGCGCCGGCAACGCCACCGCCACCCCGGCCAAGCCCTCGGCCACCTACCCCGTGACGGCCGGTGCCGGTGCCGTTGGTGGCTCGGCCATGGCCGCCATCGCCGGTGCCGCCGCTGCCTTCTTCCTGCTGTAAGGGAAGCGGGGATGCGTGGACAAGGCCGGGCATCTCGGGCGGGGGCCCCAAACGCACGCCTCGCCGAGACAGGCTCGGATTGATTTTTTCTTTCCCTAGCTTGCGTCTATACCCTAATTTTCGAATTGTACATATGGGCCTTGGATGCCACTGTTAAAACCATCCTTTGTCTGTCCCGGTTGACCCCATTGGTGACGATGCCCTCCCGAATGTGCCGTGATTTGTGTCCTTGCCGTGCCGAACGTTGTGATTGCCGCAGAGACGGCCGACCCCCTGTCCTTGTTCTTCTGCATGCGGCGATCGCGCATGAGATTTGGATCTACCGTCTTTCCCAGCGCCGACAATCCCAGGGGCCCCCCATGTCCGCCCTGTAATTGAAACGCGCCAGTCGGGGGGCGCTGTAAACTGGGGTAAAGGGGCACGGCGTCGGCGGCAGGGGAAATTGCACCTGGTCCTGATCTTCGGTGGATCCGTCCGTTTCCTGAAGGGGGGGCCCGGCCGTTGGGTCGGTTTCCGCCCACATCCCGTCGGCCAATGTGAAAGCAGATCAGGGTCTCTACTTCTTGTTTTGCAATGGGGACCTCGTCCTGGGCCCGTTGGGTGAAGGTGCTCGCGATGTACACTGAGCCATCGGGTATGGCCGAGGAGGGCGAAGGCACCTGATGCCGCGTCTACTGGTGGTCGCGAGTCAGGAGAAGGCGGTCTCTTAATGGGAAACAACAACATAGCATCGACGATCGCTTGCCAGGTCAACGTTGCTAATAACCCAGGCCAGCAACATGTAGAAACCGCTCGCCCTTCCTCCCTCGATCTCTCTCGTCTAGATGCGTATAGTAGGTGCTCTACGGAGCTATGCGAGCATACATAGGTACAGGTAAAGTACTTACGCATAGCAAAGAAACCATCCAGACAGCTGCCCCACTAACCAATCCGTCCATCAGCCCCAACGCCCAACTCTAAACTCTTCCGGCTTATTGACCACGAGAACTTCTCTTTCAAAGCCCGCATGCGCACACAATTCACGCTCCATCTTTATAAACTCCTCTAAACCAAACACTTCCAATCACAACAGCGGACATAGCTCAGTTGGGAGAGCGCCAGACTGAAGTCAACTTCAGGCACTAAATCTGGAGGTCGTGTGTTCAATCCACACTGGCCGCAAATCTGTCTTTTTGCTTCCTGTCTGGAAGAAGGATAAAAGAGAGAAGTTACTAATCCTGAAATCCTTTTTTGTCTGTCCTTGTTTGGATAATACATATATGCTCCTGTTGTATTCAGGCCCTTCTGAGCTCGTTCGATTTTGGAATGAGTTGGGGTGGAGGGAGCTCCATCCACACTGGCCGCATAATCATAGACATCTTTTTGCATCCCGGAAATCCATGACGGTAATATCTTTCGGTAACGAGAAAAAAAAGTCAGTTATTGGCCAGGGCAATCATTGATTTCAAAAAGCGACGGCGGTCGTGGAAATAGTTAACGAGGAATCGCCAATGCAGGTTGTCTTCTCCCTTCAGAGAGACGAGACGCAGTGACGTTTGGGAACCTCGGGACAAACTTGTTCTCACCAGGTAACTAACTACCGTCTGTCTGGTGTTGGCTCGTCCTCTCTTTTTCTCGCTATTATCCCTTCTCGGAGGTTTGGCCCTCACTATCACCAAGGGCACGATGCGGATGGAAAGAAAACAACGCCGGCAGACAAAAGATCTGCCGCTGTCTTTTCCATTGGCATGGTCCATGCGCATCTGCACGTCTTTCCGCCATCCTTGTCCATAACCGGATGTTTAGCCCAACCCAAGCGACAAGTCCGTGGTGAAACGCCCCTGACTTCCAGATGGACCACGAGAGTAACGTATTCTTTCTTACCTGCGATCGACCTTGGTCGGCCTGTCTTTCCCGGAGCATTTTCATAGTCCCCCCCCCCCCCCCCCCCCCCCCCTTCGTTCCTCCCATCCGCGGCCATTCGTCTTATCAACGCTGTCATGTCCCGGAATCTCCTGTCGCTGGCTTGGCTGGCAAGTGTCTTGGCCCGCGGGGCCTCGGCGTGGGAACATACGACGCCATCCGACCTGGAGACGGCCGTCCAGAGTCTCGAGGTCGCCGTGGTAGCCTGTAAGCCGAAAACCCCTCCAACGTGTGCAGCCCGGGAGAGAGAACTGACGAGGAGGCGCAGTTGTCGCGGTATGAAATCATCACTTCCCTTGACGCTGGGCCGGTGCAGCGCCGGGGACACCGCTGGTGCTTTACTAACTTGGTCCGGGGCTTTGTGTATAGCCGTCCGAGTGAGTCCCAAGCGCCCTTGCCGACGCATTCCTTTCGTTCCGAGTGTACTGACACGTGCATCTCAGGGAGAGATCGGCCGCTTGGGAGACAGAATGGGCGGCTGCCGTGCCCACGTTCGGCGCCCCCGGGTTCAGCATTGACTGCTCCCAGACCGACTTGTGCGGGCGGTACGGCGTCTCTTCCTACCCCGGCTTCAAGCTGTTCAAGGCCGGCGAGGCTCGGTCGACCTACGTAGGGCCCCGGCGGTCCTCTGCGTTCGTAACCCCCCTATTTCCTTGCCCCTCTCCCCTGCCGGTTCGACCTCCTGCCCGTGGGCGCCCGCTCATTCCGCTGCAGGATCAAGGCCTGGGTCGAGCGTACACAGCGCCCGGCCGTGTTGGACGTCTCGGCCGAGGCCCGCGACGGTTTCAAGTCGGCCGACGACACCGTCTTCTTGGCGTATCTGGCCACCGGCGACCAGGCGTCGAGAGCCGCCCTCGACGAGGTGGCCGCCGAGTTCCGCGACGAGTTCACCTTTGGCGTGACCACGGACGAGTCGGCGAGAGAGGCCGAGGGCGTCGCGTTCCCGGCCCTCAAGTGCCATCGCGCCCTCGACGGCGAGACGCGGGATTTCGGCGGCGTGTTCGATGTCGCCGCCCTAAAGGCATTCGTGGTGGAAGCATCGGTGCGTAATCTACGCATAACGAGACCCCTACCCTCCTCATCCCCGAACCTGAGAATTCGCGGCACTAACGAACTATGCGTGTGATATCCAGCGGCCCGTTATTGCCGAGTTGACGCCCGGAAACCACCAGCGCCTTCTGGACGTAAGTATCTACATAGCCCGGAAGCCAACTCCCGCCAACCCCCCGCGGAGAGGATGACGCCCCCCCCCCCCTTTGTGCCCCCGAGCCCCCTAGCTAAAACGGCAAAAACAGCGCGGATGGCCCATGGTCTACGTCTTTGCGGCGGACGAGGCCGAGCGCGCCGAGCTGCGGCAGTCGCTGCGGAAGATGGCGCGCAGCTACTACGACAGCCTGACCATGGCGACGGTCGACCCGGCCGAGTTCCCGGACCTGCCGGCGAAGCTGGGGCTGGCCGGCGCCCCCCTCCCCGCCGGCGCCGTCCACCAGCTGTCCCGGGACCGCGTCTACCCGTACCCCCGCGGCGCCCCCGTCACCTCCGACGCCCTCCAGAAGTGGGGGCTGGACGTGTGGCAGGGCCGCGTCGCGCCCTGGTCCCCGCCGGGCGCCGCCACGCCGGCCCCGGCCCGCGACGAGATGCCCGGCCGCATCCGGGCCACCCCGCGCGTCTCCATTGCCAAGTTCCCGGGCCTGAATATCAGGATCAATGGCCGTGATGAGCTCTGAGAGAGGGCGCGGGCCCTGGGAGAGAAGGAGCGCTCTGTGTGTGCATGAAAGAGAGAGAACAAAAGGGGCTTGCGGCTGGGGGGCATCTGGGCCTCACGGAGCTAGACGTAGCCACGGGAAAGGCCTTCCCAGCTGAATTTCAGGTTCTGATAGGGCGTGGAATACCCAAGCACCACATACACCCAGACAGGCAACGAGATGCTTGCATCAATGAAGATGCTAAAGGGAGTGTGACTGTAGTTGTGTTTCGGACGCCGATACACAAGCCATCATCAGAATGAGAGTAGGGCGAATCTATTTTTCCCAGCCAAACGCTATGCTAAATGACAACTCCGGCCCGTTCAGGTCGTAACTCTTTGTCCTTCGCTCGCCGTGCCGGAACCGGCACTCTATAGGGTATCTTGAAATCTATAACAACTCCGCTTTTGTGTATCCCGACTGATGCGCACTGGCTTGTCTAAGCCTATGCAGGAGTCTTCGCCCATGGGGTGTCCACATATTATGTTTTACGTCTTTTGCTCCTCTTCTTCTCCCCCAATTCCTCCCAGGGATCACTTGGGCGCCACAACGCCCTCCTGGGCGGCGGCCGGCGGCGGGCGCGACAGGACGCTGTCGCTGTCCGAGTTGACGGCAAGAGTGTCGACCTGCTCGGGCTCCTTCTCGGCCGACGGGAGGACTGAGGCCGTCTCGGCCGCCTCAGTGGGCACACCGCCTTCCTGCATGGCGCGGATTTCGGCGAGCACCTGGGCCGCCTCGGCGGCGAACTTGCACTTGGACCGGATCTTGGCACCGTACTTGTAGAAGAGGAACGGGAAGGGAACGCAGGCGAGCGACAGGAAGGCCGGGATTGTCGACGCCCAGTGGATGCCCAGGTTGTGGTACATGTCGGTCGTGAAAAGGGGGAAGGCGGCGCCGAGCAGGGAGCGGAGTACGGCGTTGGCGGCGAGGACCGAAGCGGCGTAGACGACGTACTGAATAGGAATCAAGGTCAGCTAGGGGCCTCTGGGGTAACGGGGCTCCTGCCTGTATATGACTTACCGAGTCCACCAAGTAGTTCATGAGACTGAGGAAGACGAGCACCAGTCCGGCTCCGAAGAAGCCGCTGGCGATGATGGGCACGATCCAGTGAACGTCGAGACCGTTAGTCCAGGCGAACCAGAAGAGGCCAATGGGAAGCAGGCAGGCGCCGATCATAGCCGTAGGCAGGCGAGCCTCGGGCGGCGCGCTGCCTCCGCAGGCCTCGGCCACGCGGGCGTAACGCTTGTTATCGTAGATGCTGTACCCGACGGCCATCATCATGCCAACGAGAACGCCAAGGAAAGCGAGGCCGGAGATGCCGGCCGACCAGTGGCGCTGCTGCTGGAAGACGATGGGGAAGGCCGCGAACATCATGTACAGCGTGCCATAGACGATGGCCATGAAAAGCGCAGTGAACAGGACGATCGGCTCGCTGAAAAGGAGTTTCCAGGGCCGCGACAGTGCCACCTTGAACTGGTCGGCTATAGTCTTCCTGGGCTTGCCTGCATCGAGGGACGAGATGTACACGCGACCCGTGAGCTTCGACAGCTTCTCGGCGCGGCGGCGGAGGATAACGGGCGTGTACGTCTCGGGCACGTAAAGGGTGACGGCGATCCAGACAAGGCCGGTGAAGGCGGCCATCAGGCCTTCGATCCAACGCCAGCCGCCAGCCTGCCCAAGGAATCCGGCGGCAATGGGTCCAATGGAGGGCCCAAGGAACCTAGAGTAGGCGGGTCAGCATACACGCGAGCCGCCTTTAGACAAAGAAAGGGAAGAGAAGGGAGGAGGCCGGAGCCTTTGCTGTGGGGACAAGAAGAAGGGGTTGAGAACATACGGTGCAGTTGCGAACACGGCCGTTGCCATGCCTCGCTCGTTGGCCGAGAACATATCAGCAATGACGCCACCAGCGTTGGTCATGGGGGAAGCACCAAAGGTGCCGGCCAAGAAGCGCAGGATAATCAAGGACTGGATGTTGCTGGCACCGGCGGCACCAGCGTTGAAGGCAGTCAGGGCCATGTACGTAAAGAAGAACAGGTACTGTCTGCCGTAGAGCTCGGAGAGGGGTGCCCATATTAAGGGGCTGTTCCAGTTGTCAGTTGCCGTTCGCCCAGGGGGGGGGGCATAGAGAAGGGGGGAGTCCAACTCACCCAACTGCAAAGCCTGTCACGAAGAGAGAGACGCCCAGAATGGCGATGATGGTAGGCACTTTGAACTCTTGGATGATCTGCACCACACCTCCGCTGTAAGCCGTGCTGACGAAAGCCACGGCGAGCACGGCAATGGCCTGAATGATGGTGATGGACCATTTCTTCCATTCGGGAAACTTCATGGGGTTCTTCGGGTCGTTGTCGATGAAGTCGACGAGGAACGGATCCTCCTCAGTTCCGCTTCCCCGGTACCGCCAAGCAATAACCTCGGGCGTGACGCCGCCCTGGTCCATCAGGAGCTTGAAGTACGAGGTACCTCCAAGGGGCTTCTGAGACTCGACATCTTGTTTCGGCTCGCTGACCGTGACGGACGACGAGGAAGAGGCAGGAATGGCCGACATGGTGCCTGGGTCGATCGTATAGCCGCCGCCGTGTTCGGGAGTCGAGACGGTGGTATAGAAGGCAAGGCGAGGGCAGTCGTCAGCCGTGTGCGAGTGTGTCCTATCGAAAGCGGGTGGCCAACTACAAACGGCATATACGATGGACAGGGCCTCATCCTTTTATCAAGTCTGTGGTCACCCCGTTCGGACTTTGCCCAGTCCCCGTCAACGGGGTCGGTCACCCTCGTGGGGGCCCCCTAACAAGACCGGGCCACGGCTCCCTGTGGCTCCATGATGGGCCGAGAGGCTTCACAAAAGCCTTCATAACAGAAGTCTGGGCGTCGCGGGCCGTTGGACAGGGGGCAATTGTGCAAAGCGCCGCCCGGATGCCGGGCTGCGGCGGACTTAACACAAAGCCCGCCACTGGGCTGCTTACCCGTTTGGGCTCGAATGTCCGGCTGGATCCATGTCAGCCCAGCAAATACGCGGCGACTGCTGGCCTTCACCACGAATCAGACGGGCCTTGCCGGTTCAGCCCCCAACCACGTAGCGGCTAGTGTATCTGCCAGACCCGTCTCTCTGGGAATTGGCGCCATCTTTGGAAGAGGCGTCTAGACTTGTTCGGTGGTATTGTTCGTGGCGATCTCGAGTCGTACTACCATCCCAGGTGTGCCCCTCCATCCCCAACGGCCACGGACGCCCTTCTTCGCGGCTGCGACCCCCCTCGGTGTCCACCAGACTCGTGTCAGGCCCTGCGGATGCGCAGTATCCGTGGCCAGTCACCAGCTCTTCCTGTTGTGCAGCAGTGACTGGCGCCGAAAAAATCTTTTGGGGCGCAGCTAAGCAAGGATCCCTGCTGCCACTGAATCTCGAAGACATGGGCGGGAGTGGAGCCGCAATCACCACGGGCGCGAGCTGTGCCGAGGCAGCGAGGCAGCTTACATATCTACCCACGGCCAGATGGCAGGATCAAGATAACAAGCCCGCAACGGGTCATCGGAGAGGATCCTGCCTCGCATGAACGGACGTGGCTCGGCCGACCCGGGCCGCTGGACACAAGCGAACAGGGGCGGCCGCGCCCGTGAGCGCGTAGGCTGATCGAGATGGATTGGGGGTCGTGATCGCATCTGCGTAGTTCTTTCGTAGGTAATGCCGTGCGAACAGTGCAGCACCTCCGGCCGCCTGCGAGGAGAGGTCGGCTCATCGGAAGGCCGACAGGATGCGCACTATCGGGTTGACGCTGAGGTCGGCAGCTCGGACGAACCGCTCGGCGAACTTGGCTGGAATCCAGACCCATGTCCTCCCTAGTCGCAACTAGAACGATCCCGCCCGAAAAGCGACGCGCCACGGAGTGGGCACCCGTCGGCGGCCCCCTGGCTTGGCACTGAGCGTGCCGAGGCATAAGTAGTAATAGGCCCGTCACTCCTTGACGCCCAACGCACGGTCGAACGAGCTCACGTCGGAATCATGCGGAGCGCGCGGGCACTTCGTACAGGCCGTCCGAGTGGCTGCGCCCGTGGCCAGCGGGCACACGAGAGAAACTCGAGCTGGGAACTTGGTATTGATGGGTACGCTACGACGGTGCCGCTGGGCGAGTTGATGCGTCTGCTAGGCAACGGAAACCGGACTCGGGGGCGGCCCCGTGGTTGGGACGTAATGAATCAGAGGAAGCTTGGGGCGACGCGGGCTTCTAGAAGCGCCCACTCCCCGTCTATGACTAATCGTCGAACCCATCCCAGTCGTTGTCGCTATCGCCTCCTGATGGCTCGGCTCCGGATTGCCCCTGTGTTCCACCCCTGCCGGCGGGTAGATCCGGTTTTGTTGGTGTCGGTGTGTTCATCGCGTCCCCCTTTCGAACATTGGGGCTCTTATCGACCGCATCCAGCTGTTCGCCGTCCCTCTGAAAAGCAGCGACGAAGAAGCCCATGACGCCTCGTCCGTCGTCTTTGTAAGAGCGAATGCAGGCTTCTGCAATGTCCTTGTGGCCGCCGGCGGCTTCAAGGCTCCCGCGGACGGGCCACGCGCGCATGCCCGCGACCTGTTGGTCTTGTTTCAAGATGCGCCAGCCACGACTTCTGGCAATGTCGGACTGGAGGGCTTTCAGGACCACCTGCTCATTCTCCTCGGCGTGTACCGAACAGGTGGAATAGGTAATCTTCTTGGCTGCCGGAAACTTGAAGGCATGAAGAACAAGGGTGAGCTGGAACGACGACAAAGCTTCCAGACGGGACGCCATCTCCCTTTCCGAAGAGAGCACGGTTTTCTCGCCGTCATCGTCGATCAGAACCGGCCTGTCCGCCTCGGCGTCCTCGGCAGCTCGTTTGCGCTTGCGGCTCTGCTCATCGCTGTTGCTTCGAGACAATTTGGAAGTCCCCGGCTCGGGAAGATGGATGGCGGGAACGGAATCCCGACCCACTATGCCGCTGCCTGAGCAACTCGGGTCCAGAAGGAGGCTCGAAACATTCTGGTACAGCGAGGCCTCGGGCTGCACCTTCAAAAAGTCCTGACCCGGGCTGATGCGCGTCATGTCATCTGCACCGGCAAGCATGACCATCTTTTCCAGGGTCTTGGCCCGACGCGGATCTTTCTCAAAGGCGTAGACGGTGGACTGGCCTCTCTGGGACTCGGTGGCCTGGGAATGAATGATGGAAGCAAGGTGGGTGGTCTTGTTGCCCGGCGCAGAGCAGGAATCGATAGCGTCGCCATCCTCGGGGCGGGCGTCCAGGAGATAGGCAGGGAAGCAGGATGCCTTGTCCTGCAGTATCACCTTGCCGGTTCTGTAAGCCTCGGTCTTGATAATCTCGAAGCTGGGCGAGATGGCCACGAGGTTCGGCACGTGCTCGTCAAGCAGCAAGCATTTGCCTCGTCCCAGAACCACGTCCTTGACGGAGTCGACGCGGGTGAAGTCGCGGAAGGTGGTGGCCAGCTGGTCCTCGAGCGTGCTGCGAAGGGCGTTGATGCGGACCCAGCGAGGATAAATGTTGGTGGCCTCGGCAAAGGCGGCCTCGACCTGGTCCCGGAGGGCGTCTACGGTGCCGGCCTTCCTCCGCAGCCTCGCCCTGGTCAGCTCGGCGGACAACCGGGCCTTGTGGCGTTCGACCGAGGCGCGCAGGCCATGGGAGGCGGGGAGGGCTATGCCGCCCTTGGAGAGTAAGAAGTCGTGAACCAGCAGGAGGGCCAGGACGGGGGTGAGCTTGCGCTCGAGCCGCAGGAGACCGGCGTTGTCGATGACCTCCTTCAGCACAGCGCTCCACTTGCACGACTCCAGGGCCAGAGCATAGACCTGCTGGGGCGCGGCCTTGAGGGGCTTCTTGCCGAAAATGCGAGTTTTCAGATTGCCACCCTCGGCGGCGGGGATCTGCAGGATCTCGGCCGTCTCGTGGTACAGAGACATTGCTGGGGGGCGGCGACGGACAGGCCGTGGTTCATGCTGTGCTGTTGCTAGGCCGAGTGATTCCCTGGCAAAGCCGGGCCAGGGGAGAGGGAGAAAAAAAAAAGAAGCTTTTTATCAGCGGTTTGGTGCTACCTACATATGCCTAGACTGCCCAGACCAAGGACGGGGACGGGGACGGGGACGGAATCCATGGGATCCCATGGCACTTCCTGTAATGGGGTAAGCAGGGGCAGGGGCAGGGAGTAGTGGCCCATTACGTACCTTCCCTCCTGTTTGCCCGGCGCGGGTTCCCCTATGATGCCATTGGCCAGGCGCTATGGCGTAACCTCATTAGGGATCTATGTTACCAAAATCAGGGCGCAAATTGATTGAAGGCAGGCAGGAACGAACTCACTTCCCATCCATGATATGGGATCACATATGCATGAGGTAGAATCGCACTTGCTTGCACGTCCGTCGTACCTGCTTAACCTGCTGCGCCTCCAGATTGAACATCAAAATAAAATATGCCACCCCTTGACGTCCACTGTGCAATGAAGCCCACGGGCCTCTATTCAGTTGAGCTCTGCAGACGGAGCTACCCTACCGACGGGAAGAGGGGTAAGGATGAAAGGATGGAAGGTCATGTAGGTACTGATGGGTTGCAGATTGGCGACGAGGAACATGTTGCTTGATCAGCAGGGACGAAGGAGGGGACGGCATCTGACGCTAAGACCGCTATTGAAACTTGGCGTAGAATAACACCCTCAGATATCGAGACGGTATTGGCGACCGGCAGGTACAGTACATACATACCTACCTATAAAGTGAATACCTAAGTAAGTAAATACAGGTAGGGAGGCCTTTCTCGGTCAGGACTTCCAAAGATTGAGTGCCCTTCTCAATATAATCAATCCCATGCCTGCAGCCTCACCTCCTCACCAGGTGATGCAGAAGTTTGGAGAGTTGATTGCGGGCGACAACGTGCCTCTGATGGGGAACCGGCGTTTACCTCTCGGCTGCCACATCTGCCATCTCGGCCTAGACCCAAATCCCATAGTATTCGACTTGGTCATCCGCAATTCAGGGGAAGGTATGGGATGCAAAGTATGAACCTACATCTGTATCTGATATAGACGAAGCGCAGGTCCGGAGTTGAATTGGGTAAAAGAGCCAGCCCTGTAGATCCCATCCCATCCATGGAAATCACAGAGCTCAGCGGCTGGGCTCTGTGTGCCCCACATGCATCTCTCCAATAGCATTAAATGCCCGTCGCGCGCGCGCTTGTGCTTGAAAGCAAACACTGCACATAGGTACAAGACTTATCACCAACTAACAGTGGGCCTATATGTACCGATGTGCAGTTTTTGCTTTCAAGCGCGAGGCCGGTTGTCGATACGCATGCGCGACACGCGACGACAGCTGCTAGTGGATGGACATTAGCCAGCGAGGGCTGCCAACCATCAATTCTAATCCAGCGTCAATGTCAATATATATCCATCCCAACCTTCCAATACCCATGGCAAGCTGATCCCCCCTCCCCAGTGCCGCTGCTCACACTGCTACACCACCTGCCATCTATCTGCCTGATCAGCAGCCTCTCCGACCGCCAACATGGACCGTCTGCCACCTGAGTTGAAGCACCTCGTCGCGTCCTGGCTCAACACTGAAGATGCGTGCTCCCTCCGCCAAGTCAGCAAAAGCTGGGACCAAATTGCTGTCAAATACATACTGCCCCACGTACATATTTTCCTGAACCGACCCGATTTGACGCGCCTCCAGTCCATTGCCGCGCATCCCTCGTTGGCCAGGAATGTCAAGGCTTTGACGTACTTTACTCACCGTTTCCGCACCATGTCCCTCGAAGATATGGTGGTGGAGCACTCGGAAAACGTCAGATTGGACAATGAGGCCCGATCCCCTCGTATACCACAATGGCAGAGGGATTACCTTGCTTGTGATATTCCATACGCGCATCAAGACAACTGCCAAATGGTTGAGGATCAAGCCAACATGATCGAGGAGCGATTTGACTCCTCAATCCTCGAAAACGCTCTCCCCAAGCTCACCGAATTGCATGACATCTATGTCGGCAGGGAGTTCCACTCCCAAAACACCCCCTTCTACTCTGACGGCACGCCATTCTACCCCGATGGCCGTCTGGGCTCCTACTTCGACGGCAGATGCTGGGCTAAGTGGTGGGCGACCCGCGATTACACCCTCTTTGAACCGGATTTCGAACCGTATCCGGCGGGCAAGGCAACCCTCGAGACGGTCCTGAAGGCGTTACTGCCTACGGAGCTACGGCCCAAGCAGATTCATGCCTCCGTCCACTGGCGTTTCTTCGACAGGCCTCTGGGAGAGTTGTTGGCGCTTTTCCGGCCCTTGGCCAAGGCCTCCCTCGTCGAGTTGCGGTTGTCCATGGCCCTTCCCCAGGAGTCCGAGGTCCCCGACGACCCCGATGACTTCCACCATGCATTTGGCGAGGCTCGCCAGTGCTCAGCCGCCCTTGCAAGTACTGGCGTGCTTCGCGCCATCCTGCAAACCATGACAGGACTGAAGAACCTGCGTTTTGGCGTTAAGGGGAGGTCCCCGGATGACGACTTTTTCGTCCCCATCTGTTTAGACATGATCATTACGCCAGGATTCCGTTGGCACTCTCTGGCCACCCTTGCGTTAGCGGATATCAGATGCAGCAGGCAAGCGCTGTGGCAAGTGCTCGAGCATCATAAGGACATCTTGACCGTTCTCCACCTGCAAGAGGTCACTCTTGAGGAGTGTGGTTCATGGAGGAAACTTCTCCCCGACATACGGAACCACCTCAACCTCCAAGAGGCCTATTTCACTGGACACCTGAGGGGGTACATAACGGAGGATGCTGCGACGACTTCCCCCGAGGAAATCTGGCTCGGGCATCGCCAGGAGCCCCATGACATGAGGGAGTCTCTCAACTGCTACTGCCGCCGGGGAGGTACCGACTACCCTGACGAGTTGCCCCTCACAGACCAAGTTGTTCTCCGCAACTTCGATAAGTATGTGTATAAACCCGGGATGGTCTCCCGATTCGAACTGATAAAGCGCATCATGTCTGATCGGTTGGTTGACAAGATCCTCAACGATATCGAGAATGGCGTGGATGATGATGTGGATGAGTTCGAGGATGGGTATGATGGGTTTGATGGGGATGTGTATGACGAAGGTGATGTTGAGGATGAGGAGAGAGAACATGCTGTTGACCAATTCAGCCACAAGTGGTACTCTTCTGAGTAAGACGAGTGGGTTTTTTTTTCTCGGGCATCGAAAGCTTCGTGTCTACAATGATTGGCAACTGCATCTAAGGACTTGAAACTAGTCGCTCAGGCATAGCCAAGTTCTGCTTATTCTATGAACGGCTTGGAAACGCTTATGTTCCCCTCTGTGTTCATACTATATGTGCCGCTCATTTTCATTGTTCCCTCTTCTCTCACCTGCGTCGTTGTTAACAACCCCTGGAAACCCCGGCAAGAGGTAGAGAGCACAAGGAGGGGTATTTCATGTGATGGCACTGGGAAGGCGCGGGTACATGTCTTTCATCATTGAATATTAAGCAGACCACTGCCGTGGTAGCAGCAAAGCGGACACTGGCTCTGAAAGAGTGAAAAGCCTGCCTAGAGTAAAAAGAAGACATACTATATCATGCGCAGTCAACCTCTAGCCGTACACATCATCTCTTTAAAGCTTCGACAGGGCTTGGTGTCTCTTCTTGGTCATATTTCAGAAGGCCCCTTTGACAGGGTTATCATGATTCTTAGAATTATGATTATAAATATGCTACCGAGGTGCAAAAGACCAGCACAACTGCTTCAAGCTGTACGACAAAGAAACTTCAAAAACAAAGATGTTTATGAGTTTCCGAAAAACCAAAAAGCAGAATGTGGCTACTATGCTACGCAATAGTCCATGCTGGTCTTTTCCCAGAATAAAGCCGAAAAGCTGATGATAGGACGGATGTGACTTTTCGGGGACCAACGAGGCTTGCTGATGTAGACTTCGGTCGTTTTCATTTTATGTTTTATCATGGCGGAAGGTTTTTGTGATGGGTGAAATACGAGGAACGGCTGGTACAACACGCGGCAGAAGTTCAGCCAGCGGTTTCGACGCCATCATGGCGCGGTGGTGTCGATAGTGACGCGGCTTCATCCGTCCGACCTCGTGGTTCAGGGCAACACTGTTTCCAGACTGGGATCAAATGACCGCCACGGTTCTTTTATCAACCAGTGGCGTGCATGTGCCGAGCAGGTCGCCCATTCCGGAGCAATTGGTCGATCCAGAACATGTCTGCCTCCCCTGAGAGCGAAGATACTATGCACGGTGGGGAGGCCTTCTCCCAGCGCAATAGGCTGAGCACTCGGGCTGCTCAGCCGGTTGCGGGGTTGCTAAGTAAGACACGACAGGGGACGGATGCCGGAAGTGCTGCCGGTTACACGATACACCCAGTATACCCACTTACATGGATGGTCCCGTGGTTCAGACCAAGAGCCGTGATGAAAGTGCGGTGAAGACAAGCAACAGTAGAGGGAGAAGAAAGTTCGCGGCTATCGATTACTTACGCAGGGCCAACTATCTCGGGCGATGGGAACTACATACCCTAGGTAAGTACCCTGGATATGTACCTAGTCGGGATCGCCAAGCGGATTCCCCGTTCGCTTTTGTTCAATGGCCAGACCACTTTTGGTGTCGCTGGTATGTATGTAACACGAGGACTCACTACGCGCGGGGGGCGGGTTGGCAGTCTCTCGTGGGGTGACACGCGGTAAGTAGCATCAATCCCATTCAGGCCCAGCAATGATTGTTCGGAGGGGTTTTCCGAGGGCTACGAGTACTTTGGGGATCCAATTACCTCACACATCTAACTCAGTCAGTTCTCTCGAGGATCTACCTGATTCCGCGTGAGGCAGCGCGTGCGACGTTCGTCACACACGTGGAGAGGCGCGGTTGCTGCACGCGCCCGCCCGCGCTGCCTCAGAAGTACCGGTTCCTCTCCTGTCTATACTTTCAGTGCCCCGTTGAAACGTCGACGCAAAGCTGACCCAGAAATCCGCGCGCGGTATATCACGGACCTCTACCTTCCATGGAACGACACCGCAACGATCGAGCGGCCTCCCGTTGCCCCAGGATGGCGCTAGGTCAAGATGCGCGATTACGGACATGAACCATCTATACCTCCTCTTTCCCTGCAGCTGCAGTGGCAGGTACCAGCGGTTCGGGCGGGCAAGGATGTGGCGTTTGCCCATCGGATCTGCCACGGGATGTTGGCGGCACGGGGCATCTCCCGACGCCGGCGTGGCCTGGGCATTTCTTTTGCGTCACTGCTACGGAACGCCTCCCGGAACCTCGTCACAAACCCCCTGTCAGCATCCCACGATCTACTTGACTGATCATAGCGCTGTTGGTGCCGCGGGGTGGATCTGAACTATTTGTTACAGACCCAGCTCTTATCGGTGACGGGTGGTCGAGTGCCTATGGGCCAGGGTCAAGCATCGAGTTGGGGAAGAGACCGGCAGATGACGACGATGTTGGCACCCCGGCAGACGCGGCACGGCACCCTCGGAGTTTCCACTCTGCAGGAGATGTCCCATGCGGATGGATCCAGGATGTGCAGCAAACAAACATCCCTCTTCTGAATACATGCTCCGGAGCCTCGGGCGGCCGGAGCAGAAGGCTTGATCGCCCAGTTGGGCCAAGTCGGGAACTGCAGTTTGCTGGGACGGCAGCGCCCTTCCACACCCCCTCCCCTTTTTCTGACGCAGTTGGTTGGCGCTCAGTTCTCCGCAATAGAGAGCCCATCTCGTGAGAGATGCCGTTGCCTGGTGCTGTGGCTAAGACTTCGACTCTTGGCTGGATACCGCAAAGACGCCGGGGCGGGAAGAGGATGGGATGCTTTGACCACGGGGCACGAGGGGGAAAAAACAAAAGCCAGCCAGATGTTGCTGACGCCCAAAAGAGCAACTACTTCTTCTCTTCTTCAGGACAAGAGCTAGGTCCATAGAAGCTTCAATGCTGCCTACTATTAAAGACCGGTTTGTACGCTCGTTTGAAGCTCACTTGCGCCTTCACAGCTCGCTGATAGCCAGAACAAACGGCGCCATCCCGTCAATTTTTCTTCCTCCGTTTGTCAAATCCCTCGAACTCTTCCCTCGTCATCTGTCATCTGTCACTCGTCACACGCCACAGGCCCCGAAAGAAAGCCCACGTCCGGCCAGAAAGATCTCGCTTGCGCTCTCAGACAGACAAGCCCCGGCCACACTGCCTCTGCCTCTTCTTACTTCCTTCGCCATGGCTGCCACCGCCGTCGACACTTTCTCCGTGCCATCGTGTTTCACCACCTTCCCCGTCTACGTCCATGAGGACGAAAGAGACATCGCACGCTGCGAGGACACAGTCCCCAAGATCGTCCGCGAGCTCGCGCCGCACCTCAACGTTCGCCTTCACTCCATAGGCCCCTACGGAAATGTTTTCGCCTTTTGCTATCCCACGGGCCTGACCGAGCGCGTGGGACTCAACGCCGAAATCGTCGAGGCTCTGTGGATTTACGACGGTGCGTTCTTCATCCCGCCCCATGCCCGTCTTGCGCCTCCCACTCCCCTAATATTTCGATTCAGACATCATCGAAGCCTTGCCGCACGACGAGGCCGCCAAGCTTCATGATTCTCTATACGCTTTGCTCGACGGCAAGGACTCCCCGCCGTCGTTGGAGCAGAAGTGGATTCTGGATATCTTCTGCGACTCTTGGGCACTGGCTCTGAAGTGCTCCGAGTACACCGGGCCTTCGAACGAACAGGACTGGGTTCTAGAAATGTTCCAGGACTTCCCGTCTCGGGTAATGGCACTTGATCCCGCAGGGGGCCACATGATCATGGACGTCCTCAAGACCTACATCAAAGAGTACGACAGCATCGACGCCAACTTCACCACGGTTGAGGAGTATGTCGAGTTCCGCCGCGTCAACGCCGGTTTCGAGTAAGTCTCGCCCGTCCAGCCCGGCTTGTAACCACAACAGCTGCCTTCTGACCACGAACCCAGCCTGATGGAAGGTTTCATGCGCTGGGACTGTGACATCCTTCTCACCCCCGCCGAAGTTGCCGCAAGTAGAGATTACGGTGCCGCCGCGGGTGCTGCTATGGCCCTCACCAACGACTACTTCTCCTGGGACTCCGAGAAGGGTGACTCCATGGGCCGCCAACATAACGCCGTGTCCGTGGTCATGCGACTCCACGGTGTGGGTGAGGACATTGCCAAGACGTTTGTTAAGGGTCTTGTGATCGAGGCCGAGGAGAAGACTCGCCGTCTGGGGCTCGAGTTAGCGAAAGATGCGTCGGAGGAAATGAAAAGGTCAGCCCGCATTGCGACTCACGGATTCTTGCACCTGGTAAGCACTAACGCACAAACAGATATCTGGACGCTATGGGATATATGCTGGGCGGGCACCTGTTCTGGAGCGCCACGTGCCCGCGGTACAACGCCGTTTCTTAGGCGCATGGAGGAAAAATACGCGACCTTTTGCCAGATAGGATATGGCTTGGGTATTTTCCTCATCAGAAAGGGGGATGGTGGCAGAGTGGGAAATAGACAGATGGGGGGCGACAATGGGCTATACACGGACGGCGCACTCGGGGGACGGCGCACTCGGGGGATGGTGCTTGTAATGATTGGTTCAGACTGTAGTTTCAGGTCAATTGCCAGTTGAGGCTGAGAGAAGGTAGGTACCTAGGACAATCCAGGTATAAGTCAGTAAATCAGAAAACTTGCCATTACCATGCTGCTCATACCATTTGAACTACATTTGGCATATAGAACAGTGATGTTACGTCTCATCAAAGATTTTGTTTTTCGACTATATTTTACTATTATGTATTGCTTTATGCGTGTGTTAAAACACTCTATATCGTATTGTTTCACTTCACAAAGCAGTAATAGCTTTCAATGTAGTAAACCTGAGTTCTATGGAACGACAGAGTAATTGAATAGCACTATCTGAGTGAAGAGCCACAGAGTAGATTATATGTAGTATGAGTAGTGTTAAAAAATCCCACCTACGTTTCAGGAGCCTGCATAAGGAGTTCCAAGGTATTATTATAGTCAGCAGCGTAAATCACATCAGCCTATGCCAGCCACGCGGGGCGAAGAGCAAGATGGAATAGCGCACTGTATAGTTCTCTCCCAAGGCTTAGGCACCAACCCACAAGACTGATACTTTCCTTTATACTGAATACTGCCACTTTTGATAGGTATTTGTATATACACATAAACAGCGACCTACGCTCCACGCACAGTTTGGACCTGTCATGGCGTCAGTGAAAACACAAACGTGTCAAGACAGGCAATTCTTCAACAGCTCATCAACTACAGTGGATAAGTAAAAGCACTTATCTAACCTGATAAGCCGTACTGCTCTGTGTGGACACCGCATTTGTATATTTTCGTCCCGGCTGAGCTGAACATCTTCGCCGTTGGCGAATTCAGGGGAGAAACGAGAGAGCGAACTTCGTTCTAGCGGGGAGGTTGAGAAATCTCGCTGTCGCCTGTATTATATTCTATCTGATTATATCATTATATCATTCAAAAGCCAATTGAAATCATGAATGGGTTAATGGTGGCAAACCCTGCCAAGCGAGGCTCCATTGATATGTTGTGCCACGTTACACTTCCCCAGATTTGGTGGTCACAGCAACTTACATCATCGTGATTCCTGCAGGGTCCCATTGATGCTCTATTTCCACTTATGAACAGCCCCAGAGGGGAAGAAGAAGGGGGTGTCCATACTGCCTTCAACAGTCTCCGCCCTTAAGTTGGCCCGAACCGCGCCCCTGCGAACACATAGACACATTGTCCGGATTAAGTGCGGTGTGAGAGCCCCGAATGACTAAATTCACGTTAGCATCGGCGTTGTTGGGCTTGGGAACGGGGAAGTACGGTGTAATGTCCCAGACGGAGAGGCGAGCGCTCCCGCCGCAGAGCTGGGTCTGGTCGCCTCTACACGGCATGTCACAAGAACCCTCATCAGCGCGCGGGGCGTCTTGGGCCAGGATACCGCAGTAGCATTCGCCGCCATATTCGAGACCGGCGGAGGGCCAACCATGCGCTAGGCAATGGGCAACGCATTGGCCGACCGTGACGGTTGCGTTGGCGTAGGCGTGCTCGGACAGAAGCCGGGGATGCGTCTCGTGGAAGCAGCCGCGGGAGACGGCGTTGCTCGGCTCAGGCCGAGTCGAAGCTGGCGCAAGGGAAGTGTCGCGCCAGACGTCGAGAAGCCGGGAACCGCCGCACCACTCGGTCTGGTTACCCTGGCAAATCATCCTGGACGAGGGGGGGCAAGCAGCCCGCCCCCTGAAAGAGGCGCCGTTCGAGAGACCGTTGGCGCAGTAGCACTCCCTTCCGTACTCCACCCCAGAGATTGAAAAGCCTCGATCTTGGCAGGTCGATGTACAGTAGTCGACTGTCATGTTGTCTAGCGAAAATCCATAGCTGGCCAAGGCTCTGCCCCGTTTCGGCTCGGTGACGCAGCCGGCATAGGCCCAGACAGAAGAAGTCGTGAGCTTGTCGCCCACGGAGGGGTTCACCATCTCCAAAGGCCCAGCATCCGAAAAGACTCGGTTCACTGCTGGGCGATCCGAGCAGGTCGTCGGCTTGATACGACGGGGGCCGCTGGAAACACTGTTGCAGCCCGGCAGCTTGTCCAGCAAGCCGTGCACCGGCTCGTTGACTATAGGTTCTCTTTCGGGGCAGTTGTTCTCGAACGCCGAGGTCTGCGACTTGGCCAGGGGCGGGCACTTGGCCACGACGCCGTCGAGGCTGTCGTTGTTGAGGCACTGGCCGACGGCGCTCTCCAGCACGGCCGCGTCCCACCCGTTGACGAAGTCGCCGTGGAAGCCGTAGCCGGTGGTGTCGCCGTTGGAGAAGACGAAGCGGCCGCCCTCAGACTGGTCGACGGCGGCCACGGCGTACAGGACCTCGAAGAACAGCTGGGGCAGCGGGCGCGGGTGCGTCGGCGGGCACGCGCCGTTGTCGATCTGCGACAGGTAGGCGACGTGCCCATTGTCGGCCCGGTAGTCCCGTCCATCCCAGCACGAGGGGAAGTGTATCTGAGCTCGCAGGCCCTGGTCGCAGTCGGTCCGCGCCATGTGGTCGTGCTCCGGACGCGGCCCCGAACTGTCGAGACACGCGAAGCTGACGCGTTCCGACTGCGGCCGCCCTGAGCCGTATGTCATTATCGTCGTGTCGGCCGCGCGCGCCGTTGTGTCGCCCGACACCATCTTGAAGCCGGGCGGGAAGGGTTCGATCTTGTCCCGCTCATCACCACGGCCAAGATAGTAGATGGTGTGCCCTCCGCTGGGAACCTCTTCGAAGGTGCCGTTGACGTGCTCGTAGTAGAGTTGTGGTGTCCAGTACACCGATTTGTCGTCTTGGATTTCGCAGGAAGTGCAGCGGGAGGCTCGGAGATCGTCGTAAGTAACCTCAAGGGCGAAGTTGCTTGCCCCAGAGATCTTGTGTGCGTGAGTGGCCACCTCGCCCGGGTGAACGATAGGGTCTATACGACCCGTTTGGATGACACTGCAAGACATGCGCCAGAAAGCATGCGTCGAAGGGATCAAGGCAATCACAGCAAGACCCCCGAGGGTCTTCCCAATAATGCGGACCATGGGTCAAGTTGGTATGTCGGCAATCCGTCGGAAGGAAGATGAAGGGGCCCAAGAGGGAGATGCTACGAGACGCACATCATCTTAGGACCATACCACGGGACGTATATACATCTTTCGACGTAAATTCACTAGGGCGTGAGCTGGCAAGCTCTGCGAAAAGGTACCGCTCTGGCAGCAGTGATGGCAACCACTTTGTGAGAAACCGACAGTGCCGTGGCATGTATATTGAGACAAGCCATTGTCATCGATGTCCTCCTATAGTACAGAGCTTCTGGTTCATGCAGGCTGAAACTGGACTTTCAAGTCACGGTATGTCGCATCTTAGGAAAGCATGGTCTTCCCACCAGAGCTGGCCAACGCAGAGTCTTGGCTCATCCAAATGACGATATGGGAAGCCATCAGGTCGAATATAAGGCCCCTTGTCGAAATGTGCGATGCATTCTGCTTGTGCCACGATCGTCTTCCAGGTGATTCAGCAGGATGAGCTGACATGGCTCAAGTTTCGAACCGAGCACAAAGAACCCACCCGTCTATGATGTGAGAACAGGCAAGACTATAATCAGCTATTGAAAGTTGGGACCCAATCAGCCACGTGGGTCATACTTTGCATACGTGGTTTTCCACAGGTTTCACGTTGACTCTGTCTTGAACAACGCTCAGGGTCTCCCACCCAACACCACTTCGTCCAATAAGCAAAACAATAGCCATTCTCTGCTTCCGGATGCAGCAACCCGGCAGCTCACGATCTGGATTCAATTAATTACCATTCTTCTCAAGCATTAGTGGTTTAGTGGTAAAATCCATCGTTGCCATCGATGGGCCCCGCGTTCGATTCGCGGCTAATGCAAGACATATGATGTTAGACTTTTGCCATGGTGGTGATGTCTCATCCTCTGACATGTGCGGTCATTCTTTTTGGATCGGAGGGAACACTATGAAGAATTTGCAAGAACTTTGTGGCTATGTCGGTGACTGACCTCCTCTCCATGTACTCAGTGGCTGTAGCCAAGCGTATTGTCTCACAGCGTTAGGATCGTGTGAGCTGTGTGAAGTTCGCGTTGTCACAGAGCGAGCAGCACCTTTCAGCGCACATGCGTAGCAGGGAGGCATTGGTTGGCTGTGCTTTCTGAAAATAATCGACTTGCTATAGAAAGCCGTCCCTTCGATCTTTTGAGTAGCGTCCGAATTCGCACTTGATTAAGAGCCAGCGTAGCCATTAACTGCACCCGTTAATTGCTCCGTGTAAGCTGGTCATCACGGAGTGGCTTGCGGGATGTGTGTGCACCGAGGTAGGTATTCACTTCAAGTGAGCGCGGAGCGCAAGTCTTAAGACCGCACCCGAGGTATGATACAGTTGCTTGCATTCATAGTTGTAATGAAGACAGAATACGATCCTTGCATGGCATCTCCCCCGTCTCTGTCATTGATGCCGCGTGTGAGATTCCATCCCATGTAAGGAGGTTGCTTGCTGAATACCTGTGTTCCCTTCCTGGGCACCGGGTTTCTGCCGGGCTACACCGCCACCCCGCCAAAATCTGGAAGGGCCCCTCCTCGTACCCGTTGCCCCGCGGTGACTCTTATTAGCCGATGGTCGGTGTTGGAACCTCCCAGTTATTAGCAGATTTGGTCCTTCGTTTGAAGTGTTCGAGTGACCCGCGATTCTACGCCGACCACGCGACAGACAGCAAAGATGGCGGACGCGGGCAAGATTGTCGAGGGCATGCAGAATGCCAGCCTCAAGGACCTCAAGGGCACCGAGAAGCGCGACACCCTCATCGCCCTCGAGAAGAAGTACCAGAAGGCCTGGGAGGAGCAGGGCCTCTTCAATGCCGACGCGCCCACGACCGCCGACGTCCCCCTGGACTCGATGTCGCCCGACGAGCTGCGCGAGAAGTACCCCAAGTTCTACGCCACCATCGCCTTTCCCTACACCAACGGCCGTCTCCACGTGGGCCACGCCTTCTCGTGGACCAAGGTCGAGTTCCATGCCGGCTTCGCCCGCATGAAGGGCGTCAACGTCCTCTGGCCCCAGGGCTACCACTGCACCGGTCTTCCCATCAAGGCCTGCGCCGACAAGCTCGCCAAGGAGGTCCAGATGTTTGGCCAGCAATTCGAGAACTACAAGGAGGAGGACGAGCCCGTCGTCGAGACGGCCGCGCCGGCCGCCAAGAAGGAGAAGGAGGACGTGACCAAGTTCACCGCCAAGAAGGGCAAGGCCAACGCCAAGGCTGTCAAGATGAAGTACCAGTTCCAGATCATGCAAGCGATGGGCATCGCTACCGACCAGATTCACCTCTTTGCCGACACGGCCCACTGGCTCGAGCACTTCCCCCCGCTCGTCAAGAACGACCTCAGCAACTTTGGTTGCAGAATCGACTGGCGCAGGCAGTTCCTGACCACGGATGCCAACCCCTACTTCGACGCCTTCGTCCGCTGGCAGATGAACCGCCTGAGGGAGCTGAACAAGATCAAGTTCGGAAAGAGACACACTATCTACTCCATCAAGGATGGCCAGCCCTGTATGGACCACGATCGCAGCGAGGGAGAGGGCGTGAACCCCCAGATCTACGTTGGTATCAAGATGAGTAAGTTTTGCCCTGTGCGCCAAACGCTGCGCCACGCGCCACTGATGAACTGTCAGAGGTTCTCGAGTTTGCCGAGAAGGCCCAGCAGGCCGTCAAGGGCAAGGTTCCCGAGGGCGCCAACATCTACCTTGTTCCTGCTGTAAGTTGCCCGGTGCCCGCTGTTGTTATCGTTCAAAAACCGGAGCTAACTCTTGCTCCCTTGCTCCCCCCCATAGACCCTGAGAGCGGAGACCATGTACGGTCAGACCTGCTGCTTTGTGTCGCCAAAGATCAAGTATGGCATTTACAAGGCCAACGACAACGAGTACTACGTCATGACCGAGAGAGCCGCGAGAAACATGGCTTACCAAGAGATCTTCGCCAAGGAAGGCGTCGTGGAGAGATCTGCCGATATCCAAGGCAGCGATCTCATTGGCTCGCGTGTCGATGCGCCCCTCAGCTTCCACAAGGATGGTGTTCGGGTCTTGCCCATGGAGTCTATCCTCGAAACCAAGGGAACCGGTGTCGTGACTTGCGTTCCGTCCGACTCCCCCGATGATTACACGATGATCATGGAGCTTGCCAAGAAGGTAGGTCCAGCGCGAAACGCTTGATTTGGGAGATGATACTGACTGTGTACAGCCCGAGTACTACGGCATCCAGAAGGAGTGGGTGGAAACCAATATCATTCCCATCATCCAGACGCCCACCTCCAACCTTCTCGCCCCTGAGCTGGTCAAGAAGCTGAAGATCGCATCTCCCAAGGATGTTAACCAGCTGAAGGAGGCCAAGGAGCTTGCCTACAAGGAAGGCTTCTACCAAGGCACCATGCTCGTCGGCGACTTCAAGGACGAGAAGGTGGCAGACGCGAAGCCCAAGGTGCGCAAGCAGCTGATAGATGCGGGTCTCGCTTTCGAGTATGCCGAGCCCGAAGGCAAGGTCGTCAGCCGAAGCGGTGACGAGTGCACCGTGGCCCTGATGGAGCAGTACTACATCGACTACGGCGAGGACTCTTGGCGCGCCGAGGTCGTCTCGCACGTCGAGAACAAGGATGGCAAGGGTCTCAACACGTACTCCAACGACACCCGCAATGCCTTTATGGGTGTTCTCGACTGGTTGAAACAGTGGGCCTGCGCCAGGTCGTATGGTCTTGGTTCCAAGCTTCCCTGGGCACCCGAGTTCTTGGTGGAAAGCTTGAGTGACTCGACCGTTTACATGGCTTACTACACGATTGCGCATTTCCTGCACTCGGACAACTTTGGACGGCAAAAGGGCAAGGGCGACATCGCCCCTGAGCAGATGCTGGACGAGGTCTGGGACTACATCTTTTGCCGAACTGAGATGAGCGACGAAATGCTGTCCCAGTCGAAGATTCCCAAGGAGACTCTCGAGTCGATGCGACGAGAGTTCCAGTACTTCTACCCCCTCGATCTGCGCGCGAGCGGAAAGGATCTCATTCCTAACCACTTGACCTTCTTCCTGTACAACCACGTGGCTCTGTTCCCGAGGGAATACTGGCCGCGGGGTGTCCGAGCCAACGGACATCTCCAGCTCAACGGCGAGAAGATGTCCAAGAGTACCGGCAACTTCATGACGCTCGACGATGTCGTCAGGAAGTACGGTGCCGATGCGTCCCGAATTGCCCTGGCAGATGCTGGCGACACCATCCAAGATTCCAACTTTGTCGAGGATGTTGCCGACAACACCATCCTCCGACTGCACAACTTGAAGGAGTGGTTGGAAGAGATGGCCAAGAGCACTGACGTCCGAAGCGAGAAGAACGACTTCGAGGATGCGCTCTTTGACAACGAAATGAACGCTCTCATGAACGAGGCCAAGCAGCACTACGAGGAGACCAACTACAAGTCGGCCTTGAAGTCTGGCTTCTTCGATTTCAACAACGCCAAGGACGTCTACCGAACATCGTGCGCCGCTTCTGGTATCCCGATGAACAAGGAGCGTAAGTACCTCGGGCCCTTTCTTTTTCTTTTCTTTTTTTAGGGGCGCTGCCAGCGTCTACGACAGCAGTTACCCGCGTATCGCGGACCTACAGCGTTTTTTCTGGACCGAGATGGCTGACCCCATACCACAGTGATTGCCAAGTACACCAGACTCCAGGCTCTTGCCTTGGCGCCCATTGCTCCCCACTGGGCCGAATACCTGTGGCTTGAGGTGCTCAAGGAGCCCAAATCGATTCAGCTTGCCCGTTGGCCCGAGGTGCCGGCGACTGATGCTGGACTGAGTGCGGCGCGCGCCTTTGTTCTGACGACGCAGTCCAACGTGACGTCCGCAGAGTCAGCGCAGCTCAAGAAGCTCGCCAAGGGCAAATCGTCCAACTTTGATCCCAAGAAGCCGAAGAAGCTTACCATCTTCACGACCAAGCAGTTCCCCAAGTGGCAGACGGAGTGCATTGAGATCCTGAAGGAGGTGTGGGACGCCGACAACAAGACGCAGACGGTGCCGGACAAGCAGTTGAGCGGGCGCCTCGCCAAGACAGGCAAGGCCAAGGACGCCATGCCTTTCTTCCAGCGCCAGAAGAAGCGCCTCCGAGACGGCGAGCCTGTCAGCCAGGTCATGGACCTCAAGCTGGCATTTGACGAGTCCAAGACGCTGGTGTCGATGGTGCCGAGTCTGAAGCGGGCGGCGGGTCTGGCCGATGTCGCGGTCGTCGAGGTGACTGAGGGTAGCAACAAGGGTGTCGATCTCTTGAGTGGCAGCGAGGTCGAGGTGAGCGCCCCTCAGGCGGCGCAGGCGGTGCCGGAACAGCCCACATTCCTGTTTGAGAACATAGAAGTGTAAGCTAGACGCTGTACATAGTAGCGTGAAAAGAAGAAAAGAAAGGCGACGAGAAGGGAATGTCAAAATAAGGCTTTTTGCTTTTGAGGTGATGACTGACTGCTGGCCACTGTTTGTTTACATGGATGCGTGCGTGTACTCACGGCACGCGCCCCTAATGACCGAGTTGTTCTTCTACTACATGGGATCTATACATGGCAATGGATGATGGGCGCACTTCGCCCGCTTTCGGGACGAATTGGGGGGGTTGAATTAAGCTTCTCGGGTTGATGGGCAACTCACCGGGCGAGGCCCCCCCCCTGCCCCCCGGTAATAACGGCCCATGATGTTCTAGGTCTTCTAAATCGGAGGGCACTATGCGGGGTTGGCACGTCTACCAAGTCGAAAGTCAACACTGCCTGTTCCATCCATAGATGGATGGCTTACGTCTCCAACCCGCGCGCGCAGATTCTCGCAATTGATTGTCCGTCTTCATTGGCTGCCTACCTCTCTATACCTCTTACGTACACCGAGTCCGGTCGGTTTGCTGTTGGATCGTATCATCCCTGCCACCTTGCGAGCGCCGCCGGCAGGGGGATCTATTGACGCACCCGGGCGGTTGCGGATGGATGCAGTCATGGAGACAGAGGCGGGCAGAGAAGCGTCCGAGGGCCACCCGTCGCCCGAGAGCACCAGCACGTCACGGGCGCGGGTGCTGTTACCCGCGAGCTGCGAGCCGCCGATGCCTAACGCGGCGAGAAAGCCGCTCGTATGGATTGTGAGCCCTTCCCTCTCCCTCTCTCCCTCTTCCCCTCCCCCTCCCGGTCGTGCCGTTCTTTACCTATCTACCGGCCCCGGTAAAAGGCACTACTGGCGGCGCGGATTCCGGCCACATGCATACATACACACGCACACGCATGGTTCTTTCGGGGAGGGGTCTCTTAAGAGACTTGTACTTACGCGCACATGCGCCGCTCGCCTAGGTCTTCGGCGGTACGGGCCACATGGGCCGCTCGCTGGTCAAATGCGCCCTCTCCCGCGGTGATCTCGTGACGGCGGTCGGGCGCACGTTCGAGACGACGCCCGAGGCCATGGCCCAGCAGCACCCGCCGCCCACCAGCCTCGGGCTGCTGTGCGACGTGCGCGCGCGCGACAGCGTGGCCCGCGTCATCGAGCGCACGCTGCAGCACTTTGGGCGCCTCGACGTCGTGGCCAACTGCTCGGGCTACGGCGTCATCGGCGCGTGCGAGGACCAGGACGAGCACGAGATGCGCAACCAGTTCGAGACCAACTTCATGGGCACGCTGCACATCATCCAGGCGTCGCTGCCCTACTTCCGCGAGCAGCGCGGCGGCCGCTACCTCATCTTCAGCTCGACGGGCGGCGCGCTGGGGGTGCCGGGGCTGGGGCCGTACTGCGCGACCAAGTACGCCGTCGAGGGCCTGATCGAGGCCATGCTCTACGAGATCGACAGCTTCAACGTCAAGGCCACGCTCGTCGAGCCGGGCCTGGTGCGCCGCGACGAGCCCGACACGCAGGACAACCCGCTGCCGACGTGGGGGCACTTCCTGATCAAGCCGGCCAGCGAGCCCTACGCCCACGCCGCGGCCCCCGCCCTGCACGCCAAGCGCATGGTGCAGTGGCTGGGCGACAAGCAGCCGACGAGCGCCGTCAAGTGCGCCGAGCTGGTCTGGCAGCTGGGCCACTGCTCCTACCCGCCGCTGCGCCTGGTCCTGGGCAGCTACGCCATCGAGAGCATCCGCGACCGCCTCCGGAGCGTCACCGAGGAGCTGGAGGACTGGAAGCACCTCAACCACGCCCCGCCGCCCGAGGCCGCCGAGGCCGCCGCCGGCGCCGGGTCGGCGGCGGCGTCGCAGGAGCGCGGCGAGCGGGACGAAGGCGACGAGGCCATGGACTCGGGCGGCGAGGGCCAGGATCCCGACTCGGCCAGCTGAGTTTTCTTTCTCTCTCTCTCTCTTTCTCTCTCGCTTCGCGGTTCCATGGGTTGTACATACATGTTTTTTATACCTGGCGCAGGAGACTTGCGGCCGACCTTGGCCAGAAGCCGGGTAGTCCTTGAACGTGGCCAAATGCTGGGTTTTGTTTGCATAGCTTCGCGGGCGTGGGAAGGGGGGCTTCCCTTGCACAGCCCATTGATGTGGCAGCGGCCCAGCCCATCCAGGCAGTCCCGGTGCTGCTAGCCCATCCGGAAACCATGTTACCTTTAGTACTTCTTGCATTTATTGTGGCCAGGCAGGCGATCGCTGCCACGGCCCGCTCGAGCCTATCTGTATCTACATACTATGTTGGCCAATCCTCCAACCCCGTTCCTGAATACCTACCAATCACTGGTTGCTTTCCTTTCGTACCTTATGTATGCACCTACCTGACTCGGCGACACACACACACACACATCATGCCCTGGGGATGGATCCACGGACGTCGTTCGATACGTCCGTACGTGGCAGAACCGACGGCGCGGACAGGTTTCTGCTGGCGAGACAGGGCCGGTTATCGCTGGCACGGACGACAAAGGGTCCATGCCGGCCCGGGCTCTGTTTGTTAGACTTGTAGTGGAAGACTTCCAGGTGCTCAGCCGTGGCGGGCTGGCCTTCCGGGACACATTTGATCCAGTCCAACCTTATCTCTCCGCGGGCGGTGTGGAGAAGGGACCTGGTGGTTTGTTCTAATTTTAAGCACGATATACGGGGCTGTAGGCGACGGCCGCGTCTTGGCAGGGTGGCTTATTCCCGGCGAGCCCTGGGCTTTTTTCGCATAGCCAGCTGAAGTGAAGACTGGACCTGGAATCGCCGACGGGCGCGGGCTGTGTTAAGATGCATAAGGTACCTAGGGTAAGTATGCATATACCCGAGATGCTGTACTCTGTCCTTACATGCTTAAGTACTTTATGTACTGTATCCATCCTACGCCCAGAGAAAGAGGAGGAGGAGGAGGAGTTAGGTAACAGGATATATCGGCTACATATGAGGTACATACTTGTAAGGGTTTAAATCTAAATCGCGTACCTGTTGAGTGATTACATGGGAGGGTCCGCCTACCTACATGCCCGGGTACTATATGCTTACTTAGGTGAGATGTCTGTGCTTACTTACGTATCCAGTAGATACATATCGAAGTATACATGTATGTAGGTACTGGGCAAATGAAACACACAAGACACGGGCACACAAGACAAATACACACACACACACACACACACACACACACACACACACACACACACACACATACACAAACACACCCTCCCCGTCTGGTTCCTATCACACAGAATTCAAGTGGGTGGTGTGTCCTGACCGATGTCTAATAAGCACCCAGGTTCTACAGGGTCTCAGTGGCATGTACATACTAACCTACATAGTAGATACATGTACCTACATACATAAGTAGACATATGCGTGCCCCGTGAAAGGACAATCGCGTTCGGATGAGGCAACGCGCGTTCCCCTTGCTCGTGTCCTTGACTCCACTCGCCGAGCCATTTTCCCACATATCCCTCCCGCCAATCTGTCCAGGGCTCCCCAGGGCGGGCGAGACCTGACCAGCTGCCAAACGCCAGCCATTCGTTACATTCGATGGACTCGAACGCGAGCGCAATCAATTTCCCCTTTTATCGCCAGCGCCATTCGAATCTCCATCCCCCAATCGCCCAGGAGTCTGACCCGATTGCAAAGTAGCCTCTTTTTTTTTTTCCCCCTTCACTCCCTCCCTCCCCTTCCCTTTCCACCTGTCAGTCACCGACCGTCAGACGCCGACGCCGACGCACGTAATCGCTTGCATACGAAGTGCATACGCTCTCTTCGACAGCGGCCTGCGACCCCGTCACCCTCGTTCCCTCCCGTACTTTAGATAGTTCGCGACACGTCGCTCGCCCGCCGAGCCTGCCCCGGTGGACACGCCTCCCAGACATAGATCGCCTCTCCTGCTCCCAAACCCCCCCTCGTCGCAACCATGTCGGAGAAGAAGAACGACGACTACGTGGTGCAGATGCCCGACACCGCCCGCAGCCCCAAGAGTCCCTCGGGCAACGAGAAGGATGCCTTCATCCCCTCGCGCCAAGGAGGGCGCATCCCTCTGCAGCAGCCTGGCCTGATGGCGTCGTGGCACAAGCTGGAGAACAGCCCGCTGGCCTCCATCATGGCCTACTGTCTGTCGTCCATCAGCATGACCGTGGTCAACAAGTATGTCGTCTCGGGCGGCGAGTGGAACATGAACTTCTTCTACCTTGCTGTGCAGGTAAGACGCCCGCCCTCCCCCTTGTCGCGCCCACCGCGACCGCAGGCTGACATGGGACCCGTCATAGTCCGTCGTGTGCATCGCGACCATCGAGGTCGCTCGGCAGATGGGCTTCATCACCAACCTGGCTCCTTTTGACCCCGCCAAGGGCAAGCGCTGGTTCCCCATCTCGCTCCTCCTCGTCGGCATGATCTACACCAGCATCAAGGCCCTGCAGTACCTGTCGGTTCCCGTCTACACCATCTTCAAGAACCTGACCATCATTGTCATCGCCTACGGCGAGGTCCTCTGGTTCGGTGGCAGCGTCACGCCCCTGGCTCTCCTGTCCTTCGGTCTGATGGTCCTCTCGTCCGTTATCGCTGCCTGGGCCGATACCACGCACGCAAGCCAGACGTCCGAGGCTGCCGAGGCTCTGGCTACCCTCAATGCCGGCTACGCCTGGATGGGCCTGAACGTCTTTTGCACCGCCTCGTACATGCTGGGCATGCGCAAGAAGATCAAGAGCATGAACTTCAAGGACTGGGATAGTAAGTATTGCCATGACGCAGAATCCCGCGCCCCCCCCCCCCCCCCCGGCGCAAAGGCAATCGCTAACCCCTCCCAGCCATGTTCTACAACAACCTCCTGACCATTCCCGTCCTGGTCATCGCCTCGCTGGTCGCTGAGGACTGGTCGGCCGAGAACTTCGCCAAGAACTTCCCGCCCGAGACCAAGAACAAGATCATGATCGGCATGGTCTACTCGGGCATGGCCGCTATCTTCATTTCTTACTGCTCGGCCTGGTGCATCCGGTGCACGTCGTCGACGACGTACTCGATGGTGGGCGCCCTGAACAAGCTGCCCATTGCCATCAGCGGCTTCATCTTCTTCGCCGCCCCCGTCACTGTCGGCAGTGTCTTGGCTATCTTCCTCGGCTTCGTCAGTGGCACCATCTACACCTGGTCCAAAATCCGCCAGGCCGACGTGAGCAAGAACACGCTGCCCACGGCGCAGCCGAATGTCGTCAGCGCCAGCTCGCAGAGCAACCGCGATGCCAACTCATAACCGAGTCGGTCTCGAACCGAGGGCCTCGGACGTGGCACAGTGACGGGGCCCGCGGCGGAGCAGAATATGTCTTCCATTCTTGACGGGCGCGGGCAAAAAACACTGCGAGACGGCGAAATGACGCGTCCTCCCTTCTCAACTTACGTCCTCCCCGGACGAACAACGGGTGGTTCCTAGTAGAACGACTTGTGGTCTCCGGCAGGAAGGCAGCTGTATAATACGCGATCTCTACCTTCTTCCATCTTGGGCCCAGCCTCCCCAGCATAGAAGTTTTCTTGACTGCGGTGACGGACGAATAGAGGAACACAAGAGAGTGCTTTGAGGGGGCGCGCGCGCGCAGGGTCCCGGTTCGTTTGTGCATGGGTGGGACGGCGTATTATGACGATTATCCGGAAGAGGAAACGTCCGAGGGAGCCTACCTACTTATGTAGGTTCCCCGGCCTTGACGCCCGCTGATGAGGCATGAATATCCAGGCAAGAAAAGCGGCCCTCGAATGGGCGCACCGGTTCCGGTTGGGAAGAAATAAAGTAACGTTGGTGTGCGAGTTGCATGTGCCGGGACTTGGCCCGCGCGTTTCGAGGTTTTGTATGGCGGTCTTGGGGAATAACTAATAGAGGTCTAATTACATGGGATGCATTACGGGGTTCCTGAAGCTCGTCTCTTGGCCGTGCCTGTGCCTCTGCGGTGCGCATCTGCGGCTATGACCTGCCGCCGCCCACTTAACAGATATCCCCTGCTTCCACACGAGTGCGCGCTGTCAAGCGGGCAAGGCGCAATACATACCTATATACCTATGGATAAGGAGGTACTCAGGTGGTGAGCACTGGAGGTGCGTGTTGGTGGTGCTGACGGGAGCACGTGGATAAAGGCCCCGTCAGATGCACGGTTTAACGAGAAGCGACACCCACTTGGAAGACCCCTTGCCCATTCGGTGTTTGGTCACAACTTCACCTACGGTACCCTCCGAGTTGCGGTAGCGAGGCGCCCGTGTCAGATGATCAGGGTCCGTGGATAGACGGGAGGGACGGGTCGATGTTTGCTGGACGGGAGTGGATTGACTCAGAGTTGCGGCGAGACCCGGGCAAACGGAGCTGCAGCACGCGGGTTGTGTTGGTTGAGTGGACGAGGAAAGGCCGAATGCCACGCCGTGAAGTATCGCGTACTATGGATCCTAGCCCGAATAGCATGGACTTCCATTACAGGAAGGGGTCGGAGAGTTAGGAATGATTCTGATGGTCCCTCTCGGCACATAGTAACACTAGCGGGATATCATCATCGTCGTCATCTTCAACGACAACAAAACGGTCTCCCGTATTCAGCCACGTACGGAAAGTTATGTAAGATAGATGTATAGATGGATGTATGCGCTTGGTGACATATATCTACAAGTATACATACCTTACCTACAAGTAGGTACATATGTACGAGGTAGCGCCGGCAGGGCTGCCCAGATTTTGGTGCCGACCTACATACTGGCCGATCTGGTGACATCACAAGCCTCCAGCTAAGCCAGCCAGCCCTACTGTTGGAACCTGCATGTCCAGCTCTCTGGAGCTTTCCAGGCCCGCCAGAGGGACCGACCTGATTCTGGGTAAAGGTACTTTGGCAATTCGAGGGTCGCTGGATACTTCATGTACGCACCAAGGTGTCCAGGACAGCCCACGAAAACGGACGGACGACCACAAAGCTTCACTCACTACTCCCTTTCCTGCGAAAAGGAACTTACCGCCGCGCAGACGCCGACGAAAGCTCAACAAAACCGTATTTGCTACCTTCCCTATCACCGCCGCACCCGCCTGCGCATCCCCGTCTTCAAAGGCCCTTTGTTTCAATTGCTGGGGGAGAGCCATCATGCCTTGACCGCCTCTGCAGGCGAAGAACAAAACCCGCACCGCCGCCGCCGCCGCCGCCGCCGCCAAACGTCCGTTGCGACTGTCGTTGTCTTTCCACTTCATACGCCCTCGTGGGCCCGTCCTCCCCCAGCTTGAAGCCTGACTGGACGCCGGCGACAAGCCGAAACCATTTGTCAACAAGATGCTTCCGTATATTAACAGACGTACGGCCGTCCCTCCTGTCTTTGTGTGACCAACGGCGCTGATACTTGGGGGGATATATTAGCTTTCGAGGCCCTCGCCGGAGCTGTGGGAGCTTCGCCTGATGAACGTGAGTACCTACAGCCGCCATGTTCTGGCTCGTGGCGCCCGTCCCTCTGACTCAGTCGACAGTCAAGCTCATCTTCTCCTTCCTGCTCTCCTACCCGCTCGCCGGTCTGCTGAAGCGCGTGCCCGATGCGCGCCCCGAGTACAAGAACATCTACAGCATAGGGTGCGTCCCCCACGCGACGATGCGCCCCGTCCGAGGCACAAGCTGACCTTGGCCCCCCCCTGCAGCGTCTGCCTCTTCTACCTCGTCGGCCTCTTCGATCTCTGGGATGGCGCTCGTACCATCTTCATCTCCGCCGCCGGCGCGTACGGCCTGGCCTACTTCATGCGCGGCAGCCCCTACATGCCCTGGGTTGCCTTCGTCTTCCTGATGGGCCACATGGCCTCGTCGCAGCTCGCCCGCCAGTTCGCCGACGCCCCCGCCGCCGTCGACATCACGGGCGCCCAGATGGTTATGCTTATGAAGTTGACGGCCTTTTGCTGGAACGTGGCCGACGGAACCCTGCCCGACGACCAGCTCTCCGACTTCCAGAAGGACCGGAGGATCGTGGAGCTTCCCAGCCTGCTCGACTACGCCGGCTACGTGCTCTTCTTTCCCTCCTTCATGGCCGGCCCCTCGTTCGACTACAACGAGTACAAGCGCTGGATCGACTGCTCCATGTTCGACGTCCCCTCCACCGTCGACCCCGCCAAGCGACCGCCCACGCGCAAGAAGCGCAAGATCCCGCGTAGCGCGACCCCCGCCATGTGGAAGGGCGCCGGCGGGCTTCTCTGGATTGCCGCCTTCGTCAACCTCAGCAGCTACTTCAGCCCCAGCTATATGCTCAGTGACAAGTTCATGGACCACTCGATTGTCAGCCGCATTCTCTATCTGCACATGGTGGGCTTCACCGTCCGTCTCAAGTACTACGGTGTGTGGACATTGACCGAGGGTGCCTGTATCTTGACTGGCCTGGGCTACAAGGGCGTGGACCCCGTCACGGGTCGCGTCAGCTGGGACCGCTTGCAGAACATCAACCCTTGGGGTGTAGAGTCGGCCCAGAACAGTCGCGCCTATCTCGAGAACTGGAACATGAACACTAACAAATGGCTCCGGTACTATGTCTACTTGCGCGTGACGCCACGCAACAAGAAGCCCGGTTTCCGCGCGAGCTTGGCCACATTCGGCACCAGCGCATTCTGGCATGGCTTCTACCCAGGCTACTATTTGACCTTTGTCTTTGCCAGTTTCATCCAAACAGCTGCCAAAAGTACGTTTTCCATGCCCCCTGCAACTCGACCACCCCCCAAAAACATATGCTGACTTGATCATGAAGGCGCCCGTCGCTACCTGCGGCCCTTCTTTTTGGACCCCAGCAGCCAGAAACCGCTTGCCTCCAAGCGATACTACGACATTGCTACGTGGCTTGTTACTCAGCTTGTCTTCTCTTTCGCGGTGGCGCCCTTCTACCTGCTCGACTTCTCCGACTCCATCACGGTCTGGACTCGTGTTTACTTCTACGCTATCATCGTGACGGGCGCCGGCATCGCCTTCTTCGCGTCGCCAGGCAAGAAATGGCTCCGTGCCAAGCTCGAGGCTCGTACTCAAGATGCTGGCGTCAAAATACCGCGCAGCATCAGCACCGACAGTCTCACTGCCGCCGGTGAGCAAAAGGACCGCTTCGTTGGTCCCGGTGTCACCGAAGATCTTCCCCGTGAGATGGACGACATCATTGAGGAACTCAAGGCCGAGGTCGGCAAGGCCCAGAATGGCAACAAGCCACTCAAGGATCTCGTGGCCGAGAAGGTGAACGAGATGAACGCGAAGGCGAAGGCTTCGTAGAAAGGAGCCTCGTAGTTCGATCTTGGTGTGACTCTGCAGCTAGGTCATCGCCCGTGTCGTCGCCACGACGCAGTGTCAAAGCGCAAGCATTTGCGACCACCACTCCCGGAGTACACTTACGTAATTAGAAGAAAGCGATAGACGGAGGGCCAAGCTGGGCCTGGTAGTCGAGTTGCATGTCCCTGTGACAGGGCTGGTGGACAGGACGGCACTGCATGTATCTGCATTTTATCTACATTATTTGAAGAGCGGAATGCATCGCGTTGGAGTATTGAGACCCCCGACTTCGGCTGGGGCCGCAGATAGATGCTTGCCAGAGAATCTTGAGCTTTGGATTTCTCCACGAGCGACATGAAGGTATCTGATTATAAGTACCGATCAAGAATTCTCTCTCCTCATGTATCTTGCCTCTGCGGTTCACGTGTACTTTGGTCGACCTGGCGGCCGGGTCGGCACCTACTTCTCTTGCGTGCTCATACAGCATCCACGATAGAGGCAACGCAAAGCCAAGTATCGTTCGACAGCATGACTGACTCCTCAGCATCGCTCTGGCCCCTCCTGTCCCCCAATAGGTACTACTACCTACTTGCCCATCATATTGCGAGCGCATGCTCCACATGATTTCAGAACATGTTGTACCCCAAGCAAACGTCGAGGCCTTCCATCTTCCCCCTTCCTTCCTTCCCCAGGCAGCTGCCCCGTCCGAGTTGGCGCGCCTGCCTTTTACCTTCCTTCCCTGCAGTAACAGCCTGGAATTCACCCCCTCTTTGCTCTTTTTCACCTCAGGCAACCAATTTCTACATTCAAGGTCAATCTCCCAAATTCGGACTGCCGAGGTGGACTTTCACTTTCCCTCATCTTCCCCTCCACCAGCCGCGAGTTCGTTGCCTCGGCCATCATCTCTCGTCACGTGGGTCTTTCTTCAAACCTCGTCTCGTTTTCTTCTCCCACAGATTATTGTCCTCGGAGGGGTCTTCCTTCGCCTTGGGTGCCCTCGAGCCTGGTTGCGTCTCCTCTCGAGCCCATTTTCCTCTCTGGCGTCTATTTCAACTACCGCACCATCTCTCGTCGCGCTGGTCTTTGTTCAAACTTCGCCTCGTTTACTTCTCCAACAGCCTTTCCTCTTTTCGTGGTCATCCGTCGATTTGGTCAGCCGTCGCGTGGGGTTCTCCCTCGAGGCTGATTCCCTCTCCCCTCCAGCCCATCTTCCATCTCTCGCGTCTGTATTTACACGCCACGTTGTTCAACCCCAAACTCGCCAGGATTGGGAAGACATAACTCGAACAGCTCATTCCCAACTGCAGCCTGCTTTCTTGGATCTTCCGGCCCCCAGTACACACACCAAGCATCCTTCATCATTCAACACAACGAACCTCACCATGTCGCTCGTGAGCTCTTATGAGAAGGGGTTTTACAATCAGGTGGTCGGTGAATTGAAATCATGGAGCAAGAAATTCCTCGCGAACTCCCCACTGGAGCAGAGAACCCTCAAAAAGCCCTCGACGGGGTCGCCCCAGGTCAGCCAAGACGCTCAGGAGGTCTTCCCTCTTGAGGAAAACAGACTCAAGAATGGCCGGTCTCCGTTTGCCTCGAAGGAAGAATTTTCAAGCGCACAGCAATACCTCGCAGCGATGTGGTTAGGCGCCAAAATAGCCCAAGAGACTGAGGAAAAGGACCAGAAGTCTACCTTTGATACAAGTCTACACATCGTCCGGTTTGAAGATGGTAGATTGATGTGTTTCTTTTACATACCTGACGACATCAAGGAGGCTATGAGGAAGAATCCAAAAACTCGTCTTGAAGAGGGCGACCATATGATGGCCTGTTTCGAACACGACAAAGAAAAGAGGGACAGGGAGAAAAGGGAGAGAAGGGAGAGAAAGGCGCGTCTCAAGGAGGGCAACCACACGACGACTTGTTTCGACCGCGACCAAGAGAAGAACACGAAGGTGTACTATGATTTGAGAATCATTGAGCCTCTGCCGTTCTCCAAGCCCGGCTCAGTGACAGCCGCCATGACACGGCGATTGCGCACGACCGTTGTCGAAGAAACAGAACTTCCAGACCCCCCCTTTACCAGTTTGGAGTCCTTGGGCAAGATGAGCAACGTCCAAACAATGAACTGCATCATGGCTGGCGAAGGCGCCGAAGTTGAAATCGAGACGGTGTGGCGTCATTCTGAATTCGTTTACGTTTTCAGAGCGGCACAGATGCTAGCAGGTGACGACCCCGGCCCAGACCGCCGAGTTCCGCTCCACGACGTTCACCAGGTTATGTTGAACGACGCTGTTGCTAAAGATCAAGTCCCACGGCTGGATATCTACGAAACGTTGGTCAATAAACATCTTGCGTCCCCCGACAGACTCTGTTTGAATGAGAGTCAGAAGGAAGCCCTGCAGATGAGCAGAAACACACCAGCAGGGTTTATGGTCGCGCACGGCGGCCCTGGAACCGGCAAAACACAGTAAGTCTTCCCTTTTATCAGTCAGTTGGCTCGCCCGACCCGAAATCGGTGATCTAAACAGGCGAGCAGTTTTGTGACGGAGCTTCTCAAACCCTTCTTCCTTGATGAGCGGCATCATCGGATTCTACTCACAGCAGCGGGCAACCGCGGAGCCGATAACATGGCCCGAATTCTCAACAATGTCCTCGAGGACATATCTCCCGCTCGGAACGGAGTGTACGTTGTGCGCATGCACAGTGTGAAGACGGAGACAAGAATCTTCTTGAGCGAAGCTAAGGCAACAAGACGAAAGCACATCGCTGCGAAGAAAGGATTGAAATTACCAGCTGACCGCCAGACTGGCAATGCCAATGATGCAATTTCAAGCCATTTCCGAGCGCACGCCATGGGCAAATACGAAGCAACCGACGATGACCGACTCCAGGAAATTGACCTGTCAGTCGGTACACACATGAGGAAGAACTTGTCTCAAGCCCCCGACGAGCTTCAGGAGCTGTACGCGAAGTATGCCGACGGGCACGATCTTGACGCCTTAGAGCATGCACGGCTTTGGGAATTGGCCCTTGGATTTCTCCGATTGACCATCCTTGGATCAACAGCTGTCTGTTGCACTGTTGCTGGCGCTTTCGACATTGACGTGCACACAAGCTTCAAGGGTGCAGAGATGATCGTTGTTGATGAAGCCGCGAGAGTGACAGAGTACCAGTTGTGGCCGCTCATCGCTTTCTATCCGCAAGCCCGTGGAAAGATCATGGTTGGTGACCCGTACCAACTGGGGCCTTCGGGGCCTAGGAATGAAGACCGAAACCCATTCCAATACCAATTGGAACTATCGCTCCAATACCGACTGCAACTCCGAGAATTTCCGACTGCGTTTTTTACTGTCCAGTACCGGGTCGTTCCTGAGTTGGCGGCTATCTTCAACGAAACCTGTTACGATTCGAGACTGGACTCGGCCGTCACGGCAAGCGTGGAGAGTCGTCCCCTCGCCCAAGCGATCCGCCAACACAACAAGCTGCATTATAACGTGAACCACTCAGTGGTGTTCTTTGATGTCAAGGGGGCAGAGGAGGCGTTGTACAAAAAGCGACCGAAGTACTGTGATGAGTATATCACGACCGTCTCCGAAATCGTCGAGGATCTGCTTATGGCAGGGTTTGGCCGACGGAAACACCCCTGCAGCATTGTCATTCTCACCACCTACAAGCTTGAGGCGAAGCGACTGAAACACACATGGATAAAGATGCTGCAGTCAGAGATGTTCGACGAGAATGCCACCGTCGCGGTGGAAACAGTCGACAGAGCACAGGGCATGGAGTATGACATCGCCATCGTTGACCCCGTAGCGGTCAAATCGGCGGGCTTTCTCACGAGCAACAGACTGAACGTACTCTTTTCTCGTGCGCGCAACGGCTTATACGTCGTTGGCGACAAGTCTCAGTGGCAGAGGATGTTTCAGAAGGAGTGCTGGGAAAGGGATACATCGCGAGGCGCTGCTGCGCTGAAAAGGTTTGCCACGGAGCTGTGGCGAGATAACAGCTACGTCGTCTCATGGCCCCAAAAGGAGTGGCTTGGAGGCCGCCGTGCGAGATACTACGATCCTAAAGACTTTTTGAGGGGCCGCGAGAACGATACCGAACGATAGGGCAAACGATCCACCCGATACAACACATAGGATCTGCGGCGGTTTGCGAAATGGTTATGGGAAGCGTCGGCCAAGTAGGGGAAACGGATTCAGAGAAACGACAGATGTTCATGACCAGTTGCTGGTTGCAGCCTCGGCGGAAGTTTCGATATCATCTTCCGGCTGAAGGGGAGTTGGCATGCGAGGCAGGCATCCTTTGAGAAATGTCTCATACGAATTTTGTGCGTGGGGGTTGGCTACTTCTTTGCTACAGCAGGTAGGCACAGGAGGGCTTTGATATGGAAGCCTGAATGTAGAATAGGTCCGCAAGCACATGAGCCCAAACAAGTGGCTTCTTGATAGTTGCTTTCATACACTGAAAAACCCCAAGCAACTGACTTTCTCCACGTGGCATGTCCACAACGTTTCCACAAGTATCTCCGTGGCCAATCGATGCTGGCCACGGTGTAGGGAAACGGAGACTGTTGCTGGTCTGCCTTGACGTTTGTGGGATAGTTGCGAATATTCGTGTCAGCATCGCATCCGTAGGATACCATGCTGGCCTCCGTACGGACGTCTGCAAGTCTGTCGCCGGCCACGGGCTTGGCGGAAAGTCCTCTGACCTCGATTGTGTCGCATGGCCGGAACGTCGGAAATCAAGGCCCGCTCAGCGATAGAAGCTTGCCCTGATCGCCAAGGACGAGAAGAGGGCGCAAATCGAGCGTGGGTAGATGCGTGAAGTCATTCATCATTAATTCGCTCTACCGAAGCCGGAAAGACACAGGCCCCAAGGGCGGTCAGTCTACGGGCCGTCGAAGCGCATGAAAGCCGACATGGCGAAGAACAGGCCAAAGGAGAGCTTGAAGGCCGGGTCCCGCCTCAGGGCGGCCAGCACGCGCGAGTCCTTGACGCGGTCCTTGACGCGCAGCTGGTCCACGAGGTCAATGCCGTAGCGGGCGGCCACCTGAGGGAAGGTTAGCTCGGGAGCATCAGCAGCGGAAGAGAACGAAGGGTCCGGGGCCCCCCAAAGCCTACCTGCGCAATCACAACCGTGACACCCAAGAGCAGGACCAGGGTCCTGGAAAAGACGCTGACGAGGAGTCCAGAGATGAAGCCTGGGGCAAAAGGTAAAACCGGGGGGCGTTAGCAAACGGTTTCCTCCTGGCTTTGCCTTTGCTCCCTGTCCCATCTGACAGGGTCGACTTTCGCCTTACCCTTCGCCCCGCCCGCCGCTTCAGGGAAACAAGAAGTGGGGGGGGAAACGGAGGGCGCGAAGAGGATGATGATGAGGAGGGGGACCGGAACGTACCGGTGACGCTGCCGCCCGACATCTGCTTGATGACCTCGGGGTCGAGGCCGGCGGGGCCCTTCCGCGGGCCGGGGCGGGCGCCGGAGCTGCTGAAGGGGCGCGGGGTGGCGTGGGCATCCAGGCGGAGCGGGCGCTGGGCGGCGCGGAGGGCCAGCGCGCCGCCGCCGAGCGAGAGGCTCACGACGCCCGCGGTGCCGGCGAGGGCGGTCCGGCGCAGGGCCGTGCGGCTGAGGAGGAGGGCGGCGGCCGACATTTATGTGTGAGGCGGGCGAGCGAGCGAGCGAGCGGGCGGGAGCGCGGGTGCTCTGCGGGTGGTTTGAGGATGAGAAGGGAGGGGGGGAAGGGGGGATCACGGGCGTGGTGGCTTGAAGAAGATAAGGGGACGGGCCGGGTTGCGAGACCTAAGTTAACTACCTCTCACGAGTCACCTACCCTACTTCCTACTAAAGCAAGATACTTGGGTACATGGATGGTTTTCCCCTGGGGGGGGAAGAGAGTGAGGCGACCGGGTTGGGTAAACTCAGGAGGGCGTCGTCTCCGTACTGACATCATGACGGTGATGCCGGAAGTTCCATTTCTTCCACCGACGGGGTGTGGGCGGGCTGGCCAAGCAAGAGAGAGAGAGAGAGAGAAAGAGAGGGACTTGGCAGGTTCTTAGGTGCAGGCGGGCTCTCCGCCCGTCCTTTGGAAGCGGAGCGCGGGGAGGAAGCGGTCAGATAATGGATACCCGCCCGCTATGGATGGTAGATCGTTAACTCGATCACGTGGGGCCGTCACGACGTCCCGGGAAGGGAGGGTAATGAATGCTGTTCGTGACATGGAATGGAATTTCTATCTATCTCGGTACGATAGAGGAGGAGTCAGTGTGGTCGTGTAAGTACATACTTGCAGGTATACATCGGAAGCTTGGGGGGGGGGAGAGCTTGGGATGGATAGAAATACTTGCAAGTGTACCTACATGCGGCTCTAGAATCCATTGATTCGTATCCCAGATACTTTAAGTACCCACCTATAACCCGCGGAAGCCGACCTCAGGGATTTGTCCAGGATGGAAGATTGTCTCGTCGCGATTGGGCTTGGAGCATTTGGACAGTCAACCTCCCTGGCGCATTCTGCACGCTCAAGGAGGCGCGCGAGACGTGTCGCGATTAATTGGAACCCAAGTTGCTGGAAGCTGAGCTGTGATCCACTCCAAAACTCCCCCACCCCTCCCCCCCCTCGGTCGCTCCTCCCCACTGGCGCGAGGAATCCAAATATCCATCCACCCATGCATTCATTCATTCATTGCATCCATTGCATCCCTACCCCTTGGAAAAGGGTAACATCTATCCATCCACAACCCCAATTCTGTCTACGCGAAGAGAACCAAGTACATACGCAGACACGCTCCTCATAACCTCTGTCACTCTTCGTGCTGCCTGTTCCTTGTTTGCCCAACGGTCTTCGACACCAACACTCTAACTCCCGCCTCTTCTCTCTTGGCCCTGTTGATGCCCTGCACCGAACAGCCACCGACTCCCGGTTCTAGGTCCAGGCCGGACCTGAAGACATCTCATCCTGCCCTGGGGTCTGTCACACAAGCAGCTTGAGGTCTCTCCGCCCAGTTCTGTCGAATAACGAAGCGATGCATGCTTGAGAAGCGTAGCGGTTTGGCAGCGTCTCGGCCAGTACCTGCTCCAACCACGGCCCAAAATGGGTACCGGCTTCTTGGTCTCTCCTCTCGGCTAGGTACTTGAAAGTGCCGTATCCGTCTTCGTCCTCGGTCTCCCTGAGGTCCCAGCATCCATACGGGCCGAGCTGCTGTCAGTAGGCGCTGCCGGATCTGCCCAGCCGAAGTACATAGCACGTCCGGGACAGACAGCGGACGATCAGATCCCGTGCCAACAGTTCATGCATCATGAAGACCCCCGCAAATCCCGCGGCACCCGCAACAAACACGGGCTCGTTGATGTTCGTCGACACGACAGTCTCTCTTCATACGTGAAACCGGGCCTAGGAATCCCTTCGCCAGGGCCGCCCCGGCGTGACATAGCGCCTCGGTGCTGTCCAGAGATGGCGACGACAGAGACGTCGAGGGACCCGGCAGGCTGTGCAAATTTGGAACGACGTAGCAGTCCTACTGTATGACTACATGGTTCGGCGTGCGTCAAACTCAGGCGTGATGGCTGGAGCTCGCTGTAAGAAGCCTCGATGCCATGGAGCGCGGCACAGAAGACGGGTATAGGTGTGTTGTAGACACCCTTTCCCAAGCCCCGGACCTACCTGTCTTGACCCGTGAAGAGAACAGCCAGCCGTACGAAGCGGTTGAAAAAAAAAGGACGGGGATGCCTCTAAGCAATCCGCCTGCTGGGTGTACGCCATGCCACGGACTTTGGCGTCGGCGTGGAATTCTTCCATCACCGCTTCATGGTCTTCCGGGTCGACAGTCACTCTTTTCCTTGTTCGCCAGAGAACGCCTCCCCCAAATATTGCCCTTAGGTGAAAGAGATAAGGTAGGGGTCTAACAAGACGGTATCAACCCGTACTGCCACACAGAATCGAGGATTACTTCAAAATGCCAATCTGCTAACATTTCCATACTTCTCGTAACACAGGGAGACTCAATGGAGTTTCAATGTGGCCTTGTCATATCCTTCGGCTGAGATCGCCGCGGCGACCAACAGTGGTGCACATTCCTTTTGTTTATGTACTTGATCCAAATAAATTCGGGCTGCCCGTGAAAAGGAATTGTGTCCGGGATTCCACGAGCGGCGGCTGAGAAGCTGCCGTGTCGTACAGCGCCCTTCTTACTTCCTGGACCCCCAAACACGTAACGGCCTGGCATACCGGGGCCTACCTGATGACCCAACCCCCCGAGCACGTAACGGACGGAGTGACAGGCAAAAACCGCTGGGCTTTCACTGGGATGACATGCGCCCCCTTGCCGGCACAGTGCTTCGTGCAGTGGGCAGCACAGCCAGGGCTTCACTACAGACTCCCAGCCCTGCGCAGAAAATGCACCACAACACACCACCCATATATACACTACAGTTGCGCAGGAGAAGCTGCAGTCGGATGAGGATTGATTCTTACGTCCCGACACGTCATTCTCAACATGGATGCCGAAACCAAGTGGCGAACGCTCCACGTCATGGTGAAGTTGATTTGGGGCGCCCGTCCTGAAGCTGCTTTCTGCCGGCGAGCCGCCCAGCTGTGTCACCCGACCAGCGCACGTGATGTCTCACTCCCGGGCTGATTGATTGACACGGTGTACGACGAGAAGAATCCGAGCAGAGAGCAGCGAGAGGCGCGTGCCGTGTGGGACGAGGCTCGGGTCGGTATAGACCCGATGGCGGCACTCGACGGGTGGTCGTCCATGGGTATAACCCACCAGAAAGAAAGAAAGCCCAAATACCGGCGCATCTTTCCCCCCTCTTCTATCTCTCCCTTCGCCTGCGCGCGGGAGTATTTGCCTTGGCCCCGAGCCTCACTTTCACCCCAAGGCTCCCACCCGCGACAGCAGGCATGATGCTTGGGGGCCATGACGGCCATGAAGGCCTGGAAGGCCCACCTGCACCTCCTCCCCTCGAGCCGACGGCGGCGGACAGCCATCCTAAAGGCCACTCGGCGGCCCGCGGCACGGAAACGACGCCCCTTCTGCGGCGCCGCTCGGCCGATGGCGGCGGCGAGGACGGCGAAGACGGAACATGGATCCCCCCGGAGGCCACTTGGCAGCAAGAAGCCCGGATCATCGGGGTGTGGACCGTACCACTCGTCATCACGTTCCTGCTGCAGCGGTCCATCTACATGGCGAGCATCTTCGTGATGGGCCGTGTCGGTACGACGGAATTGGGCGCCGTGAGTAGTAGGTGCTCCCTTCCGCTCCGCCCGTGAGGAATTCCGGTTGGGCGGTCTATGTCTTGCAGCATGGACAGCCTGCCATGCCATGCCACCTGAGGCGCGGCGAAGCGAGGTCGGGACGAGACGGCAGCGCAGTCGAACGATACTAACATGTCCACGCCGCCCACCAGTCGCGAGCGTCACGACCAACATGATTGGCAACACGGTGATCCAAGGGCTGGCCAACGGTATGACGAGAAAGCAGCCTCTCCCTCGCCCTCCACCTCCCCCCAATCCTCGGCGAGAAAGACAAAGCATCATGCTAATGTATGCGTAGGGTTGGACACGCTGGCGGCGCATGCGTACGGGGCCGGACAGAAACACCTCGTCGGAGTTCACCTCCAGCGCATGGTCTGGTTCGTCCTGCTCAGCGGCGTGCCGCTGGCGGTGATCTGGTGGCACGCCGAGCTCTTCTTGACGCCCATCCTGCCGGACCGTGAGGTGGTCGCCCTGGCCAGCCTGTACCTGCGCATCATGACGCTGCGCATCCCGGCCTTCGCCGTCTTCGAGTGCGGGAAGCGCTACTTCCAGGCCCAGGGCCTCTTCTATGCCCCCACGTGCGCGCTGGCCGTCGGCGCCCCCCTGAACGCCGTCCTCACGTGGCTTTTTGTCTGGCACCTCGACTGGGGCTTCGTCGGGGCCCCCATCGCCATCGTCATCTCCGAGAACGTGATGGTTCTCCTGCTCTTCTCCTACTTCCACCTCGTGAACGGATCGCAGTGCTGGGGGGGCTTCACAAAGAATGCCTTTTCCTGCTGGGGTAAGTGAGCCCGTCCCTAGCGTCAATTTTTTTTCCCTTCATTTTTCTTGCCGCCTCCTGGCAAAACCGTCGTACACGGGAAGCCAGGTGTTCCACAGGTCGTGCCACTAAGCATCTACAATGCAGGACCCATGCTTCGCCTGTCACTACCGAGTATGGTCATGGTGGTGACGGAATTTGCGGCCGAGGAGGTGCTCACCATCGCGGCCTCGCATCTTGGGACGGCCCATCTGGCGGCCCAGAGCGCCCTGGTGATCTTGGTCCAGATCACGTACGTCGTCCCGCTGAGCATCTCGATAGCCAGCTCCATCCGCGTCGGCAACTGGATCGGTTCCCAGGCCACCGGCGCGGCCAAGCTGGCGGCCAAGGTGGTGAGTGCGCTCTGCTGGCGCCCCGTCATAGCCTCCTCCTCCTGCTGCGCCAATTTATGGCTGATCTCCCCCGGTGTCTTACGCTTGTAGTCGGTGGTCATGGCCGTTGCTTTGTGCTTGGTCAACGCCATTCTCCTGGCCGTCTCCCGCCCCTGGATCCCGATCCTCTTTACTACGGACGGCCAGGTCAGCCGGCTCATCACGGGCGCCATCCCCGTCATCCTGATCCTGCAGGCGTTTGATGCGTCTGCGGCCTTTTCCCACGGCCTGCTGCGAGGCATCGGACGCCAAGAGGTGTGCGGATACGTGAACCTGGTGGCGTACTACATCTTCGCACTGCCCATCTCGTTTGGTACCGGCTTTGGCCTCGGGTGGGGGCTCTCGGGCCTGTGGACGGGCATGACGACCGGGCTGTTCCTGTGAGTGGCAGAGCCAACCCAAACATACGACTACGCCGTGATGGCCTGAAGAAGAAACCCCGACTGACACGACGGTTCTCCAGTGTCACGGGCTTTGAGTTCTGGTGGTTGATTCGCTCGAACTGGCGCCAGGCGGCTGAGAAAGCACAGCACAACCAGCGTGCTTAAGTGCAGGGGCGTTGAGCGAGAACAGGGTGTGTCTCTCGTGTTCCCCTATTCGTCGTGCAGCCCTCTGGCTCTGAAGATGTGGTCTGTGATATGGTTCCCACGCGATGGTCTGTGGGATGCACATGTGGAATGTTTCACAGCTCACACGATTCGTACGCTATGATATGGGCATAGGCGATGCGGGCGTGTGCCGCTTTTCATCCCGGCGTTGCGAAAAAAGAATCCGTTGGTCTTCAGAGCGGGCGGTCAGAAGCGTGGGTTCAGGGCCCTGGAAGTTATACTCAGCGACTCTGGTACCTACTTCCCTCCACGCGTGTATTTTGGTTCTCCGAAGGTAGAGAGTCAATACACAAACAGAGAAATGGGTGACTCGTCCCTGAACGTATACAAGAGGCAAAAAGAGTGACTAGAGGGAGGCTCGAACTCCCGACCTTGTGCGTGTGAAGCACACGTGATAACCAACTACACCATCCAGCCAGTTTCTCGGTAAGTCAATAACGACACCACAGCACCCATTGGATCTGATTGGTGAGTTGGTGCTTATTGAAATAGAGACCTTTGATTCAATTTGGCCGTGGCATCGTGAGCGGCTGAACTTGGGTGGGCTGGGGTGATTGAGTGGAGTGGTGGATAGAGGGGCTCGGTGGCTTCAGGCCAGTAAAGACTTCACGGGAGGGCTGTCTGATAAAAGAATCGGTGCGGATACGGCGTCGGGGACTACACTGGTCGTAGGGACAATCGATGGATGATAAGCCCCCGCGGGGAAGCAACAACTCAGGTGGGCACGCACGATAACGAACAAACGGCAACGCGTGTATAGCCTCTCTCTCTGTCTCACCGTCTCTTCCTCTCTCTCCTTGCTAGTGCGCATAGTCATCGGTTTTCTGAAAGCTCATTGGGGATTCAGTCGTCTAGTAGATAGGTATATAACCGAGCAACCCCCCAATTTGCCTGAGAAATGAACTTCATGGGCTTGAGTACCAACATCTCGCCAATCAGACCCAGGTTACCTAAGGGCTGCCCGCTGGCTCAGCCGAGAATACGGACCCATCTGGCCAAGATGCCGGTGGATGAGGATAGGTCTGAAGAGGTATAGATCGATTCCACTGCCTCTCGGATGATAAAATAGACTCATATTTGGTATCCGTGGGCCTCCGGGACCGGCTTCAGCACAAACAATCCTGTGGGGCAAGGACTTGAAGCCCATACATACATTTTACATGACCTCAGCTACAGTCAATTCACCACCGACTAAGAACAACCCCGCAGGTACCGTCACACAAGAAACGGACACAGACACCCCCCAAACGCCTGCCGCCGACACTCAATCGTGACGCCCGGGCTGTTACACCATGGCCCCGAGGATCTTGATTTTCGGAACGGGGAGCGTGGGCACTATATACGCCTACATCTTCTCGAAAGTGGTGCCGGCCAGCAACATCACGGCGATATGCCGCTCCAACTTCGACGAGGCATCCAGGGACGGCTTCACCCTCCACTCGACCCTTTGGGGTAACGACCTGCGGGTGAGGCCCGTCATTGCCAAGACGGTCGAGGACGCGGTGCAGCGGAGCGCCGGGCAGCCGTTCGATTACGTGGTGGTGTGCGCCAAGGCGCTGCCGTCCACGCCGAGCGTGGCCGAGCTGATCGCGCCGGCCGTGACGGAGCAGACGGCCGTCGTCCTGATCCAGAACGGCATCGGCATCGAGGCGCCGTACGCCGAGCGGTTCCCCGGGAACCCGCTGCTGAGCACCGTCGTCTACCTGCCGGCGACGCAGGTGCGCCCCGGCACCGTCGAGCACAAGGAGGTCGAGCTGATGCACCTCGGCACCTACCCGGCCGACGCCGGCGCGGCGGCGCAGGCGGCGGCCCGGGCCTTCGCGGCGCTGCTGGGCGCCGGCGGGGCGACGGCCCGGGTCCACGCCGACGTCCAGGGCGAGCGGTGGCAGAAGCTGCTGGTCAACGCGGCGTGGAACCCCGTGTGCGCGCTGAGCCGGAGCCGGGACCGCGACTTCCTCGACGCCAGCCCCGACGCCCCGGCCTTCGTGCGCGACGTCATGCTGGAGGTGGCCGCGGTGGCGCAGGCCCACGGCTACGCCCACGTCAACGCCGCCATGGTGGACGCGCAGCTGGGCCGGGCGGCGGTCCGGCCCCCGCCGGGCGTGCAGCCCTCCATGATGGCCGACGCGCTGGCGGGCAAGAACATCGAGGTGGACGCCATCGTGGGCAACGCCGTCCGGCTCGCGCAGCAGAAGCGCGTGGCCGTGCCCATGCTGAGGACCATCTACCTCCTCGCCTGTGGTCTCGACGGTAGTTTCACGCGGGCGAGGTCGTCCTGAAGTCTTTCTCTTGGCTCCGAACGCGAAACTCTATATAATAAGAAAGCATGACGAGCGCCGCCCACTAGTCTCGGGTCCCTCCTCCCTCCCTCGTGACGGCATCACGCGAGAGGGACGAGGAGGGGGAGGGGTGGATGGCAGCTGTGGCTGGAATGATGATCTTGCCACCCTCAACAAGAGGCTCTTTCAGTCAATAGTGGTTGTTGACCCATCCCTCCCAGAGGTTGACCCATCCCTCCCAGAGGTGGTGGTGCATTGGATGGACCCTTATTAGATATGTGCATACATAGTACTACGTAGATATATAGTGTAAGTATGGATCCGGATCTCTCTTTCTCTCTCTCTCTCTCTCTCCGCCCGTCCGAGATGGTCCTTTGTGTGGTTGGTGGTTGGCTGGGCGCGCGCTGACGTGCGTGTGGTAGAAGGAACGTCATAAAATGCCCGAGCCGGTGCCACCACAGCAGCCAAATTAGACGGTGCAGATCATTACCTAGGCACAATACTCTCTCGCATGGGGTACATAAATCATCAGTACTGGGGAGAAGCTCAAGCTTCCCATCGAAACCATACCGCAAACGGGATGGCGTCGGCCGCACTGGCTGAGCTCATCGCAAGCCGCTTGGCAACTTTGGGTCGGCTGGAAGAGCTTGACATCATCGTCGGGCGCATCAACCGTCGCAGGCGAGGCAGGGTCGCAAAGCAAGCTTTTGCTGGAGCGGCGGCTGCGCTGGCAACACGAACCCGTCCCCAAAACCTGGCAATGCCACCGGGAGAAGGGGGCAAACGAGAAAGACGGGCTCATAAACCAAACCCCCGTCGTGCCTGATCTCTCGGTCGTGTGGCTTGGTTGGCTCTTTGTCCGTCCCTCCACCGACGCTTCTGCATTGCATTGCCCAAGACCGTCCGTCCATTATTTGCCTGCATTCTCCCCCCCCCCCTCCCCGCGTGTCGAATCGGCCGGGCCATCTGAAACGGCAGAGCCACCTGAGCCTGAGCCAGAGCCAGCCAGAGGCCGCCGGGCATAACGTCAGTCAGCGCGTGCTCGACGGGCAGCTGGGATTCAAAAACCCTTCCCCGCGAGCCGTGGCCGGTCCTTTGCGCCCTTCTTTCCCTCTTGGCAAACACTTGCCTCTGCATCATTCATCCCCGCGTATCCGCCCGCTGGGACTTCGTCTTCCACCATGGCCGGCATCATTCTGAAGCCCGTTCTCAAGAAGATCCTGGGCGAGACCATCGAAAACAAGTTTGGCGGCCAAGTATGTCTGCCCGTCCACCGACCCCATCCGCTTCTTGGCAGGGCCTCGACTGACTCGGCCAACCGCTAGGATCCCTATTTCGAGGCTGTCCCCGCTACCAGAATCGATGGCAAGCCCGCCAAAAAGCCCAAGAGAGTCCGCAAGGCCAATCCGCCCGGCCTGTCGGAACACGACTCCATGGTCCTGACCAAGGTCAAGCGACGCGCCTACCGTTTGGACTCCTGCTTGTTCAGCTGCTTCGGCGTCCGCTTCGGCTGGGGTAGCGCCATTGGCCTGGTGCCTGTGTAAGTCGCCCCCTGCTCTCCCATCCATCCATCCATCTTCTCCGCCGTGGGTTGGACCATGACTGACATCCTCGACAGGGCCGGCGATGCCGCCGACGCGCTCCTGGCCCTCATGGTCGTGCGCTCCTGCAAGCAGGTCGAGGGCGGCCTTCCGTTCGGGCTCAAGCTCAAGATGTACTTCTGGGTGCTCATCGATCTGATCGTCGGCCTCGTCCCCTTCATCGGCGACCTCTTCGACGCCGTCCTGCGCGCCAACACGCGCAACGCCGTCCTGCTCGAGGAGCACCTGCGTGAGAAGGGCCGGAAGAACCTGCGCAAGCAGGGCCTGCCCGTCCCCGACATCGACCCCAGCGAAGCCGACGCCTTCGACCGCCTCGTGGAGACGCCGCCCGAGTACGTATCCCGCCAGCCCAGCCGGCGCGAGCCCATGTCGTCGGCGCGCCGCGACCGCGAGCGGGACCGCGAGCGCCGCCAGCGCTCCCGCACGCCCACCCGTCCCGCCGATGCACGGGTCCGCGACGACCGACGCCCGCGCTCGCGCACGCCTACCCGGCCGGTGGAACCGCGCGTCCGCGACGAGCCGAGATCAGGCGGCGGCGGCTGGTTCGGCTTCGGTCGCAGCCGCGCCGCAGATCCCGAGATGGGACTTCCCGAGGACCCGCCGCGACGGAAGCCAAGCCGGCGACACTAGGATTCGCCACCGAGTTCCGATGGTGCTAGAACGGCCGCTGTCACCACTCAGCCTGGAGTGTAGGTGCTGGTGTGACGATGTCGAACACGAGAGTGGCAGGCACCAAACGCCATACGACAGCCTGGTCCAACAGCCGGATCACTGCTAACGATATTTCCTATCTACTTGTTTTGCACCACGTCACCGACATGCGCCGTGGGTTATGATGGAGTACGGGCGTTGGTTGCGGCCGAGTCTGGGCTGGCAACTCGTGGACAAGAAACGATACCTTCTACGCTATTGAGATTAGATACCTCTGCCGTTATGAATAATGATTAAGATATTATCCCTGCCGAATCATCTCACCATGGCGTGCCTTGCATATTCGCGATTGGGCGCCCCGAGGATAGGATGCAGGATCGGCAATGCGAGTTGGTACCGACGCACCCGGCATTTCTCGGAAGGAACCGATAAAGCCCCGCTAAAACATTCCCGGGCGTCAGAGCCCGCCGTCGCCACCCGCCGCTTCGACCAAAACATCCATCCATTCATCATCATCACCCAGTTCCTACATAAGTAGGTACATTAGGATTGCCTCCTTGTCCACATCCCCCAGTACTCGATTTTTCTCCTTCTCCCCCCCTCCGAACAGTTGAAACCCACACCGGCCCCTTGGTCCCCTCGTCGACGAGAGCATGGCCTTTCGTGTGATGCGCCCCGCCCGGCTCGTGGCGCGGCTCCGACCCGCGGCCTACCGCGCCACGCCGCCGGCACGCTGCTTCGCCTCGGGCTTCGGGTCGCAGCCGTCGCCGCCGCGGCTGCCGGCCGAGGAGCAGGCCGAGTTCGAGCGGCTGCAGCGCACGGCCAACACGCAGCAGGGCTTCAACCCGAGCACGATGCCGCCGGAAGAGCCGGAGGCGGCGGCGGCGGCGGCGGCAGCGGCTGCGACGACGACAACGACGGCGACGGCGACGGCGACCCTCGAGGACGAGCTGGCCCAGCGGGCCGTCCCGCTGCGCAAGGGCGCGCCGCCCGAGTTCGAGGGCGACGTCAACCCCAAGACGGGCGAGGTCGGCGGCCCCAAGAACGAGCCCCTGCGCTGGGGCGCCGCCGGCGACTACAGTTACAACGGCCGCGTGACCGACTTCTGAGACCATTTTCTCTCTCTCCCTCTTCCATTCAAATCGAACGGCGGCGGACACGAAAATGAAAAAGATCGACACCACCCCATACTCCCCCCGTCCGAGCGTTGGCTGTGTCTCGTGGGGGGGAGGGCCGGGGGGGCAAAAGTCGAACGGGGTGGCTTGGCTCGCCTGGCCGACCGAGCGCCTGCTGCCGTCCCCCTTCGCCATGGCGACGCGACAAGCAATGCGGAAAAGGGAGCATCGAGGTCCTCGGAAGAAGCAGACATATCCTTTGCGCGATGCCCTGCTACCGCTATACCCTCCCCCAATCCCTCAGGCGGCTGGACTGTTCATATCCCCAGATCGTGGAGGACGTAAACCGACCTCGCATTGGAGGCGGCCAGCCCCCGCGAAACAGATTTAGCTGCATTCGAACATAATAGTTTTCCAAAACAACAAAAAACGCTACCGTATACACTATATGTCCTTACTATCCCGGCAATACGGTGTCCCGATCGGAGACCTAGAGACAGAAGCAAACAAATGTGCAGGCCCTGACGAGCTTGTACGTAGCATTGGCCAGCGTTGGCAGGCCAAAAAAGAAAGTTTTGGTGAAAAGCAGACATTGACACGCTGGGACCTGGTAAAGTGGTTACCGTAGCGGCGCGTATCATAGGTATAGTAGGTACTTACATACCTACGGCGGGAATCCGGAAGGTAGTTTCCCATCCATGTATCCATTTGGATACCTATGAAAGGGCCCCCATCCATAATAGCCCCGGCGCGTGCCTTGGAGCGTGTTCCGTGTCGAGGTGCAGCACCGAGGATGCACTTGGAGCTATTCGGCCATGCTGACGCGTGTGGCCTCCCACTTTCGGCTCGCGACCCTTTCCCTCCTGCTGTTGCCTGATCTGTGTTTTACCGTGAGGCCGTCCTAGGCCGGGCCTGTGTCACTTGGGAGGCACATTTAGCGGTCTTGGCCTGCGGATGGCATGGATGGCCCGGGTAGGTGGGATAGAGGGTTTTTGCGTGAATCGGTACATGTTACATAGTACCTATCCATCAGTAGGGAAAAAAAAAAAAAGTGCCCTCGTCATCCATGGGATGGGACGGGAACGGATGGAGCGATGCTGGGCCAACCTAACCGTGTCAATGGCTTGAGATGGTTCCATGCTTTCACGTTAGAGTAAGCCGTTGGTCGGTCGACGGGTTAGCGAGAGAGAGAGAGAGAGCACGCGTGTTACCTACCTAAAGTAGATACAATTTACATTAGGCGGTAACCATAGTTCCTACCTCTGCCTATGATTATGGTCACTACATGAGTACGTGTGGTTTCCCCGGCGGGAGCATCATCGGAGGTCGCAGGGTGGCGGCGGCAATGTGGTAATGGATGTATCAGCATTACCAACTGGGGAGGGGGGGGACGCGACTGCGGCCTGGGCCCTGGCGATCCATGACATCCGAGGCTAGGAAAAGGCACTGACTGAGGATTTGTTATCAGATGTAAACGATCTTCGGAGCTAGAGACGCGTCCTGAAGCGCGTTTGGGGGGGCTGATCATCCCTGTCGCGGGGGCTTTTACGTATGTATATCGAGGGGCTAGGGAGGGAGGGAGAGGTCCGAAACCGACCTGAGCGCTGGGGTGCTTTTTTTTAGTTTGTATGTAGCCTGCCATTGCTGTTGCTGCTGCTGCTGCTGCTGCTGCTGCTTGGACAGCCGTGAGGAACAAGACACGCCCGGAATACGAGCTGGTCTCGACATGGACAGTCTAGGTATCCATGTCCGGGCCTCCTGTGATGTGTCTTGGGTTTTTGGGGCTCAAGGGCGGGAAGAGGATGGTGGGATGGGATGGCCCTGGGATGGGATGAGATTGGAAGCTGCCATTGGTGGTGTAGGTACATCCTCTACAGCTCTATAATGATGTACACAAGTACATGTACCGACTGTATCCCGGTCGACGCGCTGAAATGCAATGGCCGGTGGGCCCAAGTGTCTTTGTGCGCGTTCGCGTCAGGACCCACCGTGACTTCGTGAAGGGCTCTTAAAAGTCGCCCGGCCAGACACGCTTCCCAACATGGTATTCACATCAACCTCTCACTCTCCATTGTTACCTGCCTCTTGACACGCTCTGGACGCGCCATATCTTGAAGCAGTCTTTGATCCCTCCGTCTCCTTTCACCCACTGCTCCCTTCCCCTTCACCACTCCGCCCGCCATACACCCACACCCACTCACACAATGGCCTCCGAGATGATCACTCCCTCCAAGAAGGTACGCGACAACTCATCGTCACCGGCCAGCAGCCCCGCGTGTACCTTGCATGCAGATACTGACTGCTCCCTCCCCAGGCTGCCTCGGCCATGGAGTCCCTTCACATGGACTCGCCCGTCAAGAAGCTTGACTTGACTGCCGGCAAAGAGAACCTGCCCGTGGACGCCCAAGTCGCCACTCTGCCCGAGGCCACCGAGGTCAAGAAGCCCGCCGTGCAGGAAAACAAAGAAGTCGCCAAGCCTGCCGTAGCACCCACCATCAAGCCCGAGGAGGCCGACGAGCCCCTCCTGCAGGAGAACCCCCAGCGCTTTGTGCTGTTCCCCATCAAGTACCACGAGGTAGGTGACGCGCCACACCCCCCACGACGCGTATAGTGTTTTCCCGACGCGTCTTGGCTAACACCACCCCTCCCCTCCCCCCCCCAGATCTGGCAAATGTACAAGAAGGCCGAGGCCTCCTTCTGGACCGCCGAGGAGATCGACCTGTCCAAGGACCTGCACGACTGGAACAACAAGATCAACGAGGATGAGAAGTACTTCATCTCCCACATTCTCGCCTTCTTCGCCGCCTCGGACGGCATCGTCAACGAGAACCTCGTGGAGCGCTTCAGCGGCGAGGTCCAGATCCCCGAGGCCCGCTGCTTCTACGGTTTCCAGATCATGATGGAGAACATCCACTCCGAGACCTACTCGCTCCTCATCGACACTTACATCAAGGAGCCCTCCCAGCGTACCTACCTCTTCAACGCCATTGACACCAGTAAGCCGCCACTCTCCCCACTGCCCCGCGTCACCGTGGGCAGTTAGCATCCCCTCCCCCCCGTACTGACTTCTTCTCTCTTCCCTAGTCCCTGCCATCCGCAAGAAGGCCGACTGGGCCCTGAAGTGGATCTGCGACAAGCAGTCCACCTTCGCCCAGCGCCTCATCGCCTTCGCGGCCGTCGAGGGCATCTTCTTCAGCGGCGCTTTCGCCTCCATCTTCTGGCTCAAGAAGCGCGGCCTGATGCCGGGCCTGACCTTCTCCAACGAGCTCATCTCGCGTGACGAGGGTCTCCACACCGACTTCGCCTGCCTGCTCTTCTCCCACCTCAACAACCGCCCCAGCAAGCAGGTGGTCCAGGACGTCATCACCGACGCCGTCAAGATCGAGCAGGAGTTCCTGACCGAGGCCCTGCCCTGCGGCCTGCTGGGCATGAACGCCAACCTCATGAAGCAGTACATCGAGTTCGTCGCCGACCGTCTGCTGGTCGCCCTCGGCAACGACAAGGTCTACCGCTCCACCAACCCCTTCGACTTCATGGAGAACATCTCGCTGGGCGGCAAGACCAACTTCTTCGAGAAGCGCGTCGGCGACTACCAGAAGGCCGGTGTCATGGCCAGCACCAAGAAGAACGCCGAGGAGGAGTCGCCCGAGATCAAGGGCGAGAACGGCGGCGACTTCACCTTCGACGAGGACTTCTAAGCGCCTCGCTCGCAAGCTGTTGTTTCTGTTCCGCATTCCCCACGATACCCCTCTTCTTTTGCCCTCCCCCTCCTCCCCCTCCCCATGACGGTAGCGCGTTCTATATATCACCAGGCATGGCCGGCGCTCTCCCTCTCCACTTTTCTCCTCACCACGGCCTGCAAAGGCACGTTTAGACGGTGGCCGAACAGGCGTCCCGCCTCGTCGCGCCGACGTCTGTTCTCTTTCCTCCTTATTTGTTTGGGTTTTCTTGTATGTCGAGGCCGTTGGTATAGATGACCACGGTCTCCCACGGCGTGTCGGCGTTTGGGGGTTCACGGAGGGATGCAATGCGCCGCACTCGAGTTGAGTGGCAGGCGGGTCCCGAGTATGGACGAAAACGAGATCACGTATGGACATGCATGTAACATAGCGTCGTAATGGAAGAGACCATACGAATCACGTTGTTCTGGCAAGCCCGCTCTGCTGTGTGTGACGTGCTATGTGGGTTGGCGTCTGTATTCTCCCAATTGCGCCACAATTGCGGACTGGTGCTCTCGTGACGGCGAAGTCCAACTCGGGCACCTGCCGGCCCCTTTGCCTCCCCTCGTACTTGAGGTGTCCGGTCAATAGTAGTAAGCTGATCCGCTGCGGGTTGCCAAAGGCTGTAAGTCTGGGGGTTCGAGCCGGCAAATCGTAGTGTTGGCCGCATGGCCACGGCGACAACGCATAGTGTAATATAGGTAGGCAGGTATCCCGAGGCCGAGGCGTGGCTGGCCATTAGTATGGGATCCCATCGTACCAATTCCTGCCCACCCGCCAGTGCGGGAGAGCAACTCTCGACCTTCGACACGCGTTCTCCTCTCCTCTTCTCCCCTCTCCAGATTCGTGCCATACCCCTATCCTCTGTGTTTGCTTTCGTTTTCTCTTCATTTCTTGCCCTTCTTCTTCTTGCCCTTGCCACCACCACCATTAGCCTGCGGCGGCGGCGGCTGCTGCTGTGACGCCCCGGCTTTGGCGGCGAGGGGGTCGGCCTTGTCGGCGGCAGCCGGGGTGCCGGCGGCGGCGTCGTCGGCGGCGTCGGCCATGGGCTCGTCACGGAGCGCGGGCAGGCCGGCCATGGGGCGGCCCAGCTTGCTGCCCAGGCTCGTGATGAGGCGCGACACCTCGGCCGCCTTAGTCGTCCGATACTTGAGCGTCGCGCCCGACACGGGGTCGTAGGCCTTGAGCACGAGGGAGCCGCGCGGCGTCGCGGTGGTTGGCGGTTTGGCGGCGGCGGCGGCGTCGTCGTCGGCTGCTGCTCCGGCGGCGGCGGCGGCTTTCTTGGCCGCCCGCGCCGCTCGCTTGCGCATCTTGAGGTCGTTGACCGAGTACTTGGTCGTGATTCGCGTCTGGGAGAAGGGGAGGGGGGCGCGGGGAGGTCAGCTGGGGTGTGTGCTGTGTGTGTGCGCGCATGCCCCGCGTGAAGGAGGCGGAGAGGGGCGTCGGGCCGCGTGCTGGAAACGTACCGTGGTTGGCCGGGCCTCCAGCAGGAGCTGCGACTGCTGGAGCCAGTCCTCCATCTTCTCGTAGGTGGGCATCGTGGAACGCGGGTGCGCCGGCGGCAGCGGCTTTAGGAGAGGGGCGCTCAGGTCGATGCTTGATTCTTCTCTCGCCCTCTCTCTTTTTCTCTCGCGGGAAAATGGGCCGGCCCGTGTGCTCGTCCGAGTGGGCGTATATGGCGGCAATGGAGGTAGAGGCGGAGGAGGGCGGTGATGATGATGATGATGATGATGGACAGGCAAGGGTGCAGTCGCGGCGCTTCCAAATTCTGGGATCGTCTATTTTGACACCTACCTTATTTAACTTTCCTGTAGCGTGGGGTCGCACCCGCGCGCCTGCAAAAGCGCGGGGAAAGCTTCCCAATTCCACAACGACTATCCCATCCCCTTCGCTTACTAAGATATCGAAGGCATACCCCCTTCAAATCGTTTCTCTCATTCTCAAGCTCAGATATATATCATGAGCAGTACCCAGGATCACAAGCCGCACTTGGCGACAACGTGGCGGGTTCTCTCGCGCTCCATCCCGCGCAACCCCGAGACTTGGCACGACTCTTCATTCTCAGGCATCAGAACCCCTCCCCCCCTGAGCGTTCTCATCACCTGCCCTGTATGGTAAACTTACCGCAGCTATACTTCTACAAATGCACTTTTATCATTTCGCAATGCTTTCATTAGACTCATACATAAGCTCTTGCTTTGACCAGCGCGAAGCTGTCACTTTCTGCACTATACGCGATCCTAATTGTTGCGAAAAGCAAGACTACCGAGCTGTGTCTGACTGAATTCTGCCTATGGCGAGTTCCCGCTATGGCAAAGTTCGTCTCCTCGCCGTTGACGACGACGGGTCTCATGATCCTTCGGGGGACTCTCTGGCAAATCAGCAACGGCCTGACTAGGCTCGCTTAGCGACCTGGATTCAGCCGCGCCTCGTCGAACACGGACGCACCTACTGCATTGCGTTAGGATATTGCGTGCTGACGGCCTGGACTCTCATCGCCAGGGGGCCAAACAATTATATACGAAGCGCGAGTACGGGGGGCCTTTGAGTCACGGGGTGTCCCAATATCTATCGTGTGGTATCTGCCAGCAAACTTCCAAGTCCTTCACCAGCTTTTGTCTATCAGGCAACTCACAACTTTGCTCATCTACCACCCTCTGCAAACGCCGGACTCCTCCTGCACTGCCAGCCTCACGGTCCATCTCTAGGCCGCTTGGTGTTGCTGGCGGCAGTAGCGCGCCAAGCATAGTTCACGGTTGCCGATTGAGATACCCGCGCAAAGATCGCGGCGCTACTCGGCCTGTGGACGAGTCAAGATGAAGCCAACCGGACTGTGGAACACGACTGGGCTGCTCAGCGTTCTGGGCCTAGCCCAGCCGTCCACGGCCGAGAACGCGGGCTTCCTGGAACTGCCCCTGAAAAGGGAAAGGAACCAACCGACAGCACAGGGACTCGTGAAGCGAGCCACTGGCGCCTCCCTCAAGAGAGCGTGGGACAACTCGACGTACACGGTCAATGGTAGCCCGAGCCCCTATCACGCATCCAACCCCCAAAGTGCCGCAGTACGGTAGCTGACTCCGGACAGTGGATATCGGAACGCCCAAGCAAAGCCTCCAGCTGGCTGTCGATGTCGGCACCTACGTCACTTGGGTGAACGGTGATTGCGAATCGGTTTACTTCGAGAACTGGAAGGAGGGTTGTGCGGCGGCCGGGACTTACAATGAATCGCTCTCGACCACCAACGAATATATGTCGACGCCCGAGGGCCACGAATGGCTGAACAACGACGATGGCAGCTCTTGGAGCATGTCCTACGCCACCGATGATTTGACCATTCAGGGCACCAGTCAGTTCCACGTCCCGCCACCCTTCCCCCCGAGGCTACCGAGGTGGCCCGTAGGCTAGGAGTTCTTCTGACGTTTGTGTGTAGGCACTCTGAAGAATGTGACAATCGCTATCTACGACTACCACACCGGGTCCGAAAACGGTGCCTTGGGTCTGGGTTGGGGCCGGGGCGTGAACACAAACTACTCCACCATCGTCGACGAGCTGGTGGACCAGGGCGTAGTGCAGGCGAAAGCTTTCGGTCTGGCCTTCGGTGACAAAGACGGAATTGAGGGGGGGTCATTGGTTCTGGGCGGTGTTGATACGAAGAAGTTCGCGGGGGCTCTGCAGAAGGTCCCAGTGATCGAACCGCCTGCGTACCCTATCGACTACTCCGAGTACCGGTACGGCCCTGCTTATAGAGTCTCTCTACTGATAAATAGTGTTCGGACGGATTCGCTAACGGTTGAAGTAGCTACTGGACGAATGTCGACGGGGTGACCCTCCGGGGCCCGCAGGGCAAGGCGTCCACCTTCCCTGGCTTCAAAATGATGGTCCATTCCAACGACGAGCTCAGCTACCTCCCCGACGATATCGTCAACACGATTGCGGAAGCTTTCGGCATCTACAACACGAGCGATGCCTTCGACGAGTGGTACCTCGTCCCCTGCCGCCAGGCCCGCGAGGTCCAGGGGTCGCTGGACCTCCAGTTCGGCGGCCTCAACGTCAGCATCCCGTACCGCGACCTGGTCTTCGGCAGCACGCAGATCCACGAGACGGCGTACGAGGAGTGCGTCCTCTCGGTCTTCCCGTGGGACCGCACGAGCAAGACGGAGAGCCAAATCGACTTCTACTACCTGGGCCACAGTTTCCTGCGCGCCGTCTACGCCGTCTTCGACCAGGACGGCCGCAACGTGTGGCTGGCGCGCCGCCACGAGTGCGGCTCCGACGTCCGCGCTATCACGGCGGCGGAGGGCTCCATCGCGGGCATGAAGGGGCAGTGCGAGGGGGACGCCGGCCTGGACCCGAGCAAGGCCGGCGGGAACGCCAAGGACCAGAACGGCGACGACGAGAGCGTCGGGCCCAGGCACGGGCTTTCTGTCAGGTTGCTGGTGGCGTGCCTGGCCGCGTGGCTGTGGATGGGACTCTGATGCCCTTGCGCCTTGCTTTCACATATTCCCCCGTCCAGGCCGCCGATGTCTTCCCGCGCCTTTACCCATGAAGCTTATGATGCTCCACACGAAGCCAAGTTTCGTTTTACAGTTGGCTCCGATCTTTTAGATACCTCCTTAAACTACTAATGGATTTCTTTGTCAAAGGTTTGCGTCGAATGCTAGTCCGACCGCCACGACGAGCGTATCATCCAGAAGGTAGCATCAGCACAAGTAATTGCCCTCCTTCGCTGCCATTTAAACCCGCATGAAAGGACCTCCGTTCAAGCTCGGCGCCACCCCGGGCGCCGGATGCCGTGACTTCTCGGAGCATCAAAAACATCGTGCTTCGGACTTGATGTCTTTGTATGGAAGGCAGGAGGGCACTCGCTACGTCGAGTGAGCCATGGTGGCGTCTCGTCTTGCCGTCTTTTCCCGGTATGGGGGCTGGGGGGACAGAGGTCGCTTTTTGAGGGGGTGGAATCTCGAAGACACTTGGAGGTGTTTATCTTCTTGCTTCTCATATACTTCATACATACCTCGTGAATATGCGGGCGTCTGCCTGCCTCTCCGTCATAGCGATGAACCTGGCCATTCTGCTGGCTTGTGTGTTGTTGCACAAGATCCAAGATGCTGAAAGACTCAGCTTTCATTAGGCGTATCTGTCCTTCAGCTCACGCATGCTCGAGGCTTTGAAGATGAAGAAAGGGGAAGCTAGCAGATGGTGGTATTCCGCCTACACCGGTGGTACTGGCTTCACGTTCGCGATCCCGAGTAGGTACCAAGTGCCTCTATGAACCGCCAGATGTTACCGTTCAGCAAGACAGAGCTTGAGTTCGTTCTAACCGGTCCTTAGCTAACGACGTGGACCTATGAATAGTATTGTGTTTATAATACACGGCCTAACCGGCGATCTCAAAAACATATGGACCGCCTAAGGCGAATCCTCACCGTGGCCTCAATCTCTACTACCGGCTAAGCTCCCGAACGCGCGCATCCTCAGCTTCGGTTACGATGCGTCTGTCGCCGGCTGGAAAGGAATGGAGCCGCAGAGTCGGATCGCAAACTGCTTGCAGAACCTACTCTCCGCCATCGTTACATAACGAGAGGATGATACGGTGAGAGTGCCTCGGCCAGCGCCTTATCGCATCATATACGAGCCAGGCTGATTAGGAACCCAGGTCGATCTGCCAATTATCTTCGTGTGTCACAGTCTTGGCGGCCTAGTCTGTAAAGATGTATGGCACCTGCTATCTCATGTATGGAATTTTCATCGATCGCCAGTGATATGAATTCCAGGGGTCAGTCATGGCAAAATAGTAACGGGAGGAGCACCTCGAAAGCATCCTTGACCACACGATTCGAGCGGTGCCGATGCTCGAAACTTGGTTCAGTCGGCCGTCGTTTTTGCTGCTGGCATTAGAAAGATGACCGCAGTTAGAACATTGCTCGTGTTAGGAGCAGATATCTTGAGCGTCCCAGTGAAGATAGCATGGGCGCTCTAGCTGAAGCCGCCAAATACAGAACCGCAGATTAAAACGGAAATGCTCTCCTTTTTAGGAACGGCAATACTGGTGCGGGAATCCATACAAGTAGCACGGCGCTGTAAGTCGCTTCAGCTCAGGGACAGCTCGACGTTATATAGGTACTCCTAAGTAATGGTGTCGCTGTTAACACCCGGAACAAGGACGACAGCACGGCTCTGCAAACGGCTGCAGCTTAGGAACACCTGGACGTCGTGAGGTTGCTTATAGGAAGGGACGCTGATGTCGACCTCTGTAATGACAAGGGCAACACGACTCTACTAGTCGCTTCAGCGCGGGGATGTTGAGGTGCATGAGGTCGCATCTTTGTACTGTGGTTCATGCCCGAGTTGCCCGGGAGGAAAAGTACGGTGGAAAATTTGAACCAAAGTAAGGGAGATATATTATCCCAACTAATGACAGGAGAGTAAAATGTACGAGAAACCCAACGTAGCAACTCCCGCACCGGCCTGGCCAAAAGGGGGTTATAAGCAGCCAGCAGTACCAAAAAGAAGAAGACAAAAGAAAAACATACAACACCGAGGATTCCCAGGTCGTCACCGACCCTAGTACTAATTCGGCGCTTTCCAGCTTATCTATGGGAGAGCGGACGGGATCCCGAGTTTTCTGGAAGCTATGGTCGTATGTGATAGATATCTGTTTTAGCATGCACTATATCTGTAACGGCAGTATCAGCCGAAAGAAAAGAGAAGTTGGTATATCAGTTTCCCTAGAGGAAGCTGAGCATCCAATCCCCCCACTACAGCTGCCGGAGCACACAATTACCCACCCACCTCAACTTCGGTTACAAGTGGGCAGGCTGCATTCCAGCCTCGTTACTCCGACTTCCCATATATTTTCTTACCTGCATCAACAACTGCCGACGCGTCGTGACGCTCGGCTATCCACGATGGCGTCGACGCCCATGGACCTCGACACCCCAGACGGCGGATCGCCTGCCAACGGCGCCGGCCCTTCGCTGAACATCAGCCGGACGCTGAACAACCTGCCCAGCACCTCGGCCGTCACAGATGTCATTGCCAACTTTCGACCGGCAAAGGTAGCCGCCCGCCCCAGTGGCGCTCGTGCAGGAGGGCGCGTACCGCGCCTCTCGCTCCGGCGCTCCAGCTCCAGTTCTGCCAAAGCCTACATCACCGCCGCCTCTCTGGCGAACGGCTCCTCGGCCCCGCTCGCCGGCTCCCCGCTGAAGAAGTGTTCAGTGCCTGGCGAGCCGGACGAGCACACGGAGGGAGACGACGAGCAAGTCGGCTTGTCCTCCACGTCTGCCAGTGCAGGCGCGGAGCCCGACGTGGACGCCGCCGAGGAGAAGAAGACAGAGAAACCTTGCGACGCGACTTCTGACAGCGAACAGCAATTCAAGCGCGACGACGGCAAGGACGACCGGGCCCAGCCTCACATCCTCAGCCTCGACTACGATGACCCGGGCGAGCTCTTGATGACGTCGGAGAGCGACGAGACGATCCAAATATACAAGGTGCGCGAGGGCCGCCACGACAAGCAGCTTCTCAGCAAAAAGTACGGCGTCAAACTCGCCAAATTCACCCATGCAAGCTCCAGCATAGTATACGCGAGCACCAAGGTGAACGGTAGGTGGACGGCAGACTCCTTGCCACCGCTCGGTAGGCGGGAAGCCGTGATGCTGACTGGAACCTTGCTTTTACAGATGCGATACGATACCTGACGACCCACGACAATGCCTTCGTGCGGTACTTTGAGGGCCATGAGGCGGCCGTGACCTGCCTGGCTATGCACCCGGGGAACGACGACTTCATTTCCTGCAGCAAGGACAACACCGTCAGGCTATGGAATGCCGGCACCAAAAACGCCACGGGCACCCTATACCTCAATACACCGTACCTCTCGGCTTTCGATCCTAGCGGGCAGGTGTTTGCGGTCGGCTCCCCCAGCAGCGGCCAAATTCTCATCTATGACCACCGCAACTTCGACAAGGCGCCCTGTTCCACCTTCGACATCATCGAATCGTGCACCTTCCTGGACCCCAAGACTCTGCTCGAGGGCTGGACGAAGCTTGAATTCTCCAACGACGGCCGCAACATCTTGCTGGGTACCAAGGGCGGCGGCCATTTCCTGCTGGACTCGTTCAATGGATCTATGCGCGCCTACCTTCGGAAGGGCAACGCCCGCGGCAGCACCCGTCTGGCCCCGGGCGAGGACGGCTCAGGGGTGGAGAGCAGCGGTGACTGCTGTTTTACCAGCGACGGCCGCTACGTTCTCGGCGCATCGGGCAACAAAGTCCTGGTATGGGATACACTCGGCCAGGTGGAGAGCGAAACCAAGATCATGGATCCTCTGCACATGCTTGACAATGACAACCGACGGACGGGCGTGTTGGCATTCAACCCTCGGTTCAACTTTTTCGCCACGGCCGACCAGGATCTGGTATTCTGGATCCCCATGGAGGAATAGGCGGCCTTTTCAGGGGACGTAGTGACGGCGAGAAACGACATCGATTCTGAATGATACCCATTTGCATTGCGAAGGCGTCGACGAGGGACAGACTACAGGGGTTTTAGGTATTCTTCAAACTTTGGGGGCGGCAGCTTCGTGAGCAGAGGCGATTCTGGAACGTCCAGCAGCTGGCAACTTCAGCCCCGGCACCGCATATCCCCAAATAAACGGGAGACAACATCCCCCGCCCCCATTTTGCAGCACGGGTCCAATTGGATGAGGCTTGACTTGGCCGGTATGTGTGGAGGCCCCCGCGTAGGGACCTGTAAATGGAAGGTTGCCTTGGAGGTGGTATACATTCGGCCGCATCTCTTGCGTGTGGGGTCGCATATGTTACAATTCTTGGCCCCTCTCCCCGGGGCCACGACAGGAACAGGCACAGGCTCGGCGTCGCTCCCGATCCAGCCCGCACTGGTTCTCGCACCTGTCCTCCACCCGAGTCTCTGTTTATTTCTTGAGTGGTGCCTTCGCCTGCTTGCTGCCCAGACCACCCTTGCCCTTCTTGGTGGTGTAGATGTTCCTCGAGCGTCGCCAGCTCTCGATGAGGTGCTCGACGTTGCCCATGTCATGCTTGGGCTTGCGCATGTAGGTGAGGCGCGCACGGCGGGCGCGCTTGGGGCGGCGCCAGATGATCTCGACCTTGACGACGTTGGGGCTGTAGACCTTGTACCACATCTCGACGCCGACCTTGGTGAGGGTGTTGCGCAGCAAAAAGGCCGTGTCGGTGCCGGAGCGGCGGATGGAGAGGCAGACGCCGGCGAAGGGCTCGCCGCGCTTGGTCGTGACCTGCAGCACGTCGCCGACGTGGGCGGCCTCGGGGTTCTTGCGGCTGAAGAGCTTGGTGCGCGCCCCGGTCCGGTCGAGGCGCCGGATCTGCTGCGCGTGGTACGACATGAGCGCCGACGGGTGCGCGTCCCGCGCCGACGGCTTCTGGGGGTACACGGCGAAGGCGGTGCGGATGGGGTTCGCGGGGTTCGTCGAGCGGATCACGTCTGGTATGCGCACACACGGGTTAGAGCCGGTCTGCACACGCGGGCCCCCCCGGGACAGGCAGGCTTACGGAACTTGGTAGGCGGCGCCGGGCCGACGGGGGCCTTGGCGGCGGCGGGGGCGGTCTCGGGGGGCGGTGCCGGCGGCGTGTTGTTGGTCTCGGTGGCCATGGTGCGGGCCACGAGCTGGCGGGCGTGGCGGTGCTGGCGGAGGAGGGACTTGAGGGGCCCCAGGGGCCGGCCGGCCGATTGCAGGACCATGGCGGGCGAGGGCGGGAGGGGGAAGGGGAGGCGGGCGGCTCGGTTCTCACGGGGCTCGTCGACTCGGCCGGCGTTTGGCTGCGGTGATCTGATCTCGAAATTCTTTGAGCTGGTCCCGACGAGGCGCTCGACTGGCACGGGCGTGCAGGGATGGGCCAGTGGGTGGATTGACACGGCGAAGAGGATGTGGGGGGGTCAATGGTTGTTCCGGCCGTTCGGGCGTGGGCGGTCCCGCGCCTTCCAGAGGTACCTCTTAGTCCCATTACATATCCCATACTAGAGGTCATGCATGAATGTACTGGAGTGGGAAGCAGTGCCCACACGCCCGCCCGCTGGACACCCGAAAGGTACATGCTCCCGCTGGGCCCGCCCGCCCGGCCATGGGAAATTTCTAAAGGCCCGTCCAATTGCCGGCACCGTCCAGGCCAGTCCTCCGATCCGCGACAGCATTCACCAGCGTGAAGCCCCGGGCCCAACCACTCCTCCGAGTCCCTCCCACATCCCCCCCCACCTCAGCATGCCCAGGAGTACCATAATAGGCGCCGGCCGGTGCGCCCTCGCGGCCTCCTCGCGGCGCCTCGCCATGGCCTGCCCGAGCCCGAGCCCGAGCCAGGCCCGGGCCTTCGGCTCGACGGCGGCACGGAACGGTGATTCTCGACCTGTCCCTGCGGCCCGCCGAGGCAGACGAGGCTGACTGACCCGGTCTTGCAGCGCACATCCAGAGCTTCACCCCCTCCTCGACGCCCGAGATCGATGCCCTCCTCGATAAGATCCGCCGCAAGATCATCCTCCCCGCCTACCTCTCCCACCGGGAGCGCAAGCAGCTCAACTCGCCCCGCTACCAGAAGAAGCTCCAGTCCGACCCCATCATCATGGAGATTGACGAGGAGATCCACAAGTTCTACTACCTGAACCCCTTGGGCGGCGGCGTGCCCAACTCCGAGAAGGCGTCAATGAAGGCCGTGGACAAGTTCCGCACCGACGAGGACTTTGCCAACCTGCGCCCGCTGCTCGAGGGCCTCCAGGTCGCCGGCCGCACCTTCAGCGTGGCCTTCTGGACCAAGCTGGCGCGCGTCTCGGGCATCCGCGGCCACATCTACGACATCCTCGACTGCGCGCGCAGCGTCAAGACGACGGGCTACAAGCTCGACACGTCGGAGAAAGTCAACGAGATCCTGCACTTTTTTCAGCTCAAGGCCGTCGACGCCGGGTGGGACAAGGCCGAGACGGGCCAGGCCTTCCGCTGGGCCAAGATGGTGTACGAGATGCTGCCGGTCGAGGAGCACCAGCCGGAGCCCGTCAAGCTGCCCGGCGGCCGCATCGCGCCCCGCGTCGACATGCCGCTCGACCGCGACCCCCAGGTCATCATGGCCCCGCTGCACCTGGCGGCCGCCCTGGTGGTCAAGTGCGGCGTCGAGAGCGAGTCCCTCAAGGAGGCGGTGGCCGACTACGCGCGGGACCTCGTGAAGCTGTGGCCCGCCGGCCAGAGCCTGCGGGCCGTCCACCCCGCCGAGGCCTACGCCGACCCCGACCGTATGGGGTACATCCTCGAGCCCAACAAGTTCCTGACCCTGGCGGTACCGCTGCTGCACGGCCTGGAGCTGGCCGCGCAGGCCGTCTCGGACCCCGCGCTGGCCGAGGAGCTGAAGGCGCGCTTCGAGAACCTGTCGGCCGAGATCGAGCAGGTCCGGCCCGACGCCCTCAAGGAAGGCAAGCGCGGCGAGGCCGTGTACAAAAAATTCTACCCTTCATAGATATGTATAATACGGCCACGCCGGCCCTTTCGCAGGCAGATGCTCTTTGGGAGACGGGGCTGTGAGGAATACGTGTAAGACCACGGTTGTACAATGTTCCAGTATCGATACCCGCTCCGCTCTCACAAGACGAGCCGTGCTTATACGAGTACATAGTATGTACGCGTTGGCTCGCGTACCGCGGCGCCCCCCTCGGGACTTTTTTTTCGTCTAGCATGACGTACTTTATGTACTTCCTTCGAACTGGACCGTGGACGAAACGTGGGGCATGTCGATGTGTAGCTATTACCTGACCCCGGAACAAACGACTGGTGGTGGGTGTGTCGCTACTATGTGGCATGTCCGGTCCGTTCTATCATGCATCATCGCATGATTCAGCATCATCCAGGGGGGAGGGGCGCGTGTTACTGGAAACATGATTGTACATTTGTCTTATACAGGTCTAACAGGGCGTTACCCAATATGCCAGTGTTCACTCCTATCCGCGACGCGCACAAAAGTGCCTCATGGCAGCACAATGTACTTCTCCAGGTGCTTGGGTATCGAACTCAACAGGCTCTTACTCTCCAGCCATTTCCTCGAGAACAGGCGGTCGGCGTATCGGTAGGCGCCATCGCACAGGGCGGTGACGACGGTGTGGCCGGGGCCCATGAGCTCGGCCACCTCCTTGGCGGCGACCACGTTGAGGGCGCTGCTCGCGCCGAGGTACAGGCCCTCCTCGTCGAGGCAGCGGTAGACCATCTCGATGGTCTTCTCGTCGCTGATGTGCACGGACCCGTCAATGACGCCGATCTCGGGGGCTAGGTTGTCGGTGATGCGGCCCTGGCCGATGCCCTCGGTGATGGAGGAGCCGGAGCGGTCCTTGAGGACGCCGCCCGACTGCACGTACGAGTGCAGCACGGAGCCCGGCGGGTCGGCCAGGAAGGCCTTGACGCGGCCGTCCGAGGCCTTCTTCAGGTAGTGGGTGACGCCGGCCAGGGTGCCGGCGGTGCCGGTGGCGCAGGTGAAGGCGTCGACCTTGCCGCCCGTCTGGGCCCAGATCTCGGGCCCCGTGGTCTCGACGTGGGCGCGGCGGTTGGCCGTGTTGTCGAACTGGTTGGTCCACACGGCGGCGCCCTGGCCCTCGTCGCGGGTGAGGCGCTCGGCGTGGCGGCGGGCCTGGTGGTTGTAGTTCTCAGGGTTCTCGAAGGCGACGGCGGGCACGGGGTAGACCTCGGCGCCCAGCAGGCGCAGCAGGTCGATCTTGCCCTGCGACTGCGTGTTGGGCATGTAGATGACGAGGCGGTAGCCGCGCGACCGGCACACGTGGGCGAGGCCGATGCCCGTGTTGCCGGCGGTGCCCTCGACGACGGTGCCGCCCGGCCGCAGCAGGCCCTTCTCCTCGGCGTCCTTGACGACGTAGAGGGCGGCGCGGTCCTTGATGGAGCCGCCGGGGTTCATGAACTCGGCCTTGCCCAGCACCTCGCACTTGGTTTGCTCGGAGAGGGTGTTGAGGCGGATGAGCGGGGTGTTGCCGATGGCTGGAGGCGGGGGGGGAGGAAGGCGGATTAGCTCACGGCGGCGCGACGGCCGGGGGGTGGCGACGGCCGGGTGAAGTTCGTACCCTCGGTCAAGCCCCTGGAAACGCCCTGGGCCTGGGACACGGCGATGGTCCACGGGGCGGGATCGTGGGCGGCGGCCGGGGCGACGGCCCTGCGCACCGCCGTCGTGGCGAAGCGACGCACGCTCTGGCGCAGCATTACGGGGGGGAGGTGTGGCTGTTGGGTATGTAGGATGTATCAACGCGGCAGACGAGCCGAAAACAAACCTGAAAAGAAGGAAATGGAAGGAAACACACAAGGTGGCGCGATTTAGAGAAGAGCGATGCCGCCGCCTCCCCCCCGATCACGTTCGACGGTCGAGCTTAGAAATATATGGTGGGGCAAGCGGCTGCCGGCCAGGGTACGGAAGAGCACGCCATTTTCCATGGGATCCCACCCCCTCAGTGCCTGCGCGGGCGTGCCGACTCTTCCCCGGGGCGATGACGGCGGGACGGACTGGGGAAAAAGGGATAGGCAATCCTGACGGACTTTCATGAACTGACTGACCTCTTCGCGTTCGTGTTCTGGAGGGGCAGAAGTTCAGCCCGCCGGGAAAGCACGCAAAGTCTAAAACATCCATCTATCCATCCCACCAACCACGGATACTCATGTACTGACGATACTTTAAGTCCTGCTCATTCATACCTGGGTCCTGGAGGGGGATATTGGTATGGAAGCCCATATTAACATCCATCCATACATTCCAACATGTATGAGGAACATTGGCTGCTGCCCGCTGTCAATACCCGGACAGCCATTGGGTGAAACCAACACCCGAGATGCCCGTCCGTCAAATGTACATGTTAGCCACTATTGACAGATCCATTACTGGAGAGTCGGGTGCTTGTCATCCATAGGATGTAGGTACTATTAGTATCTAGTCTGTACCTACTGAACTGTAAATCTACACGCTGCAATTGCCCGCCGCCGCCGCTGCGAGTGTGATCATCAATTCCTTCCTAGCCCTCCTGCCCTCCTCCACCTCACGCATCACAGCTTCCATAGAAGAAGTGCCAGTTCGTACCCAACTACAAAAACTAAACCCGTACGCGTTAGGTTACTAACATTGTACATCCCAGGGTCAACTTTCTTTCTCGGCGGCTGCTCCCCCTGTCGCTTTTCCCCGCCTTCCGTGATTTAACCCTCCGAACTGATTGATTAACCCGCGAGCTGGCCCAGTCCACAACGGATGGGCTCAGGAAACCGCGCGCCCGCCGTCCTGACCGCGATTTACGCGTCGCTCCCGTTCCTGGAATTTTCCCACCTGCTGCTGCCCATCCCTCCCCCCCCCCCCCAACGCCTCCACCCCTCGCAAGTGATGTCGCGTCTTGACGCCCACTGAGTTCATCTGTCCTATCGTCGCGCGCCCGTCGTCCGCATTGATTTTGCCTCCGGTCCCGCGCTGCCCGACTGGCGGCGACTGACGCGAACATGTATATCAAGCAGATCATCATCCAGGGCTTCAAGAGGTGTGCGCCCACCGCTGCCGCGCCCGCGCGTTTTTCCCGCATGTCGCCCCCCCGAACTGACCGCGCCGCAGCTACAAGGACCAGACCGTCATCGAGCCCTTCTCCCCCAAAACCAACGTCATCGTCGGCCGCAATGGCTCCGGCAAGAGTAACTTCTTCGCCGCCATCCGCTTCGTGCTGAGCGATGCCTACAACGGCCTGACGCGCGAGGAGCGCCAGGCCCTCCTCCACGAGGGCTCCGGCTCCGCCGTCATGTCCGCCTACGTCGAGATCATCTTCGACAACAGCGACGACCGCTTCCCCACTAACAACAAGGAAGTCATTCTGCGCCGCACCATCAATTTGAAGAAGGACGAGTACTCCATCGACAAGAAGGCGGTTACCAGGAAAGAGGTCACGCAGCTGCTCGAGTCGGCCGGCTTCTCAAAGTCCAACCCCTACTACATCGTGCCCCAGGGCCGCGTTACCGCCTTGACCAACATGAAGGAGTCGGAGCGATTGACCTTGATGAAGGAGGTCGCCGGAACCAAGGTCTACGAGGAGCGCCGCACCGAGTCCCTCAAAGTCATGGCCGACACCAACCACAAGCGGGAGCAGATAGATGCCCTGCTGGGATCGGTGAAAGAGCGCCTCGACGAGCTGGAGGAGGAAAAGGAAGAGTTGCGCGGCTACCAGGACAAGGACCGACAGCGCCGCTGTCTCGAGTACGCCTACTACCACAAGGAGCAAGTCGCCGTGCAGGAGGCTCTGGAGGAGCTGGAAGAAACGCGCCAAGGCGGCATCGAGGACACGGATGAGCACCGCGAGGCCTACCAAGAGGGCGAAAAGGTCATCGCTCGCCTGAACACCGAAATCAGCAAACTCCAGCAGCAACTGGAGCTGCTGCGCCTCGACAAGCGACAGCTGGACGAGGACCGACGCGAGGCCGCCAAGGCCCGCGCGAAGGCCGAATTGGCAGTGAAGAACCTGTCCGACAACGCGTCCGCTCAGCAGACGGCCGAGGCCCAGCACGACGCCGAGCTGAACCAGGTCAAAAAAGCGATCGATGCCAAGGAAAAAGAGCTGGCCAAGATCATCCCCGAATTCGAAAAGAGGAAGCAGAAGGAGGAGGAGATCAAGCACGAGCTGGAAGCGGCCGAGGCGGGCCGGAACCGTCTCTTCACCAAACAGACCCGCAGCAGTCAGTTTAAGAACAAGAACGAGCGGGATGCCTACTTGCGGAAAGAGATCGATGAACTGAACATGACGCTCAGTCAGCAAAAGGCCAACCGCTTGAACGCCGACGAGGAAGTCAAGGAGATCCAAAACTCGATTAAGAAGCTCGAGGCTGAGGTCGCCGCCCTGCGAAGCAGGAATGCGGGATTTGGCGACGAGCGCTTAGCGCTGGCCGATAAGGTCACCAATGCCAAGGACTCCCTGGACAAGCTCGAGGACGAGCGGAAGTTGATGCGGCGCGAGGAGGACAAACTGGATACCATCATCGCCAACGCCCGCTCGGAAAAGGACCGTGCTGAACGCGACCTCTCCCACACCATGGACGGCGCCACCTCGCGAGGTCTGGCCACGATTCGGCGGCTGCAGCGCGAGCACGACATTCCCGGTGCCTACGGTACCCTGGCAGAGCTCTTCACCGTGAGCGAGGCCTACCGGGTGGCCGTGGAGCAGATTGCGGGCGCCAGTCTATTCCATTACATTGTCGACAACGAGGAAACCTCGACCTACTTCGTCAACCAGCTGGAGAAGCAACGCGGGGGTCGGATCACGTTCATGCCCTTGAGCAAACTGAACCCGAGACCAGCCAACATGCCCAGGGCCAACGACGCCGTGCCGATCATCAGCAAACTCTCGTACGATGCCCGGTACGAAAAGGCCTTCCAGCAGGTCTTTGGCCAATCGGTCCTGTGCCCCAACCTGACGGTTGCCGGTCAGTACGCGCGAAGTCACAACGTGGACTGCATCACCCCTGACGGCGATATCGCTTCCAAAAAGGGCTCTCTGACTGGCGGTTACATCGACCCTGGCAAGTCTCGTCTCGAGGCCGTCCGCGCGGTGAGCAAGTGGCGCGACGAGTACGAAGACCTGGTCAACCAGTCGATCGAACTCAGGAAGAAGATCGAAAAGAAGGACCAGCAGATCACCCGGGCCATGGGCGAGCACCGCAAGCTGGAACAGAGCCTATCGCAGCTGGACTACAGTTATGGCCCCTTGATGCAGGAGCTGAACTCGAAGAATGCCCAGGTCACCCGTGAGCAGGACCAGCTGGAGGCTGCCATGAAGCGTCGTGACAAGGTCGACCGGAACATGAAGGACTTTGGCGACCAGATCAGCGCATACGAGGCCGAGTTGGCGTCCGACTTCAAGAAGGCACTGACAGCCAACGAAGAGCGCCAGCTCGAAACGCTGGGCGAGACGGTCAAGGAGCTGCAAAAGCAGTGGAGCGAGCTCAGCAAGGCGCGGCGGGAGTTGGAAGGCCGCAAGCAGATACTCGAAGTCGAGCTCCGATCAAATCTGCGGCTCAAGCTGGACCAGTTGACGACGCAGGCGTTCGAAGCTTCGACTTCGGGTGGCGGCGGAAACCTGAAGGAAGCGCAACGGGAGCTCAAGAAGACGCAGAAGGCGCTGGCTGCGATAGAGAGCAAGTTGCTGGCTAACGAGCAGGAGGTCGAAGCCGCCGAGACCCGGATTGCCGGCCTGGAGAAGGAAAAATCACAAAAGGAGGCTGAGCAACAAGATGTGGCCAAGGAAATTGCCAGGCAGCAGAAGAGAATGGAGAAGGCGATCCAGAAGAAAGCGCTCCTGACGACCAAGGCTTCCGAGTGCGCTAAGAACATTCGCGATCTCGGAGTGCTCCCCGAGGAGGCGTTCGACAAGTACGAGCAGATGGAGTCGAAGGTGGTGAGTCTAGCCCCCTCGTTGGGCGTTGGCCGAGGCCAAGATACTGACAAGGCGGCCAGATTGCAAGCAAACTCAAAAAGGTCAACGACGCGCTCAAGAAGTACAAGCACATCAACAAGAAGGCGCTTGAGCAGTACAACATGTTCACGACGCAGCAGGACAACCTCCTCAAGCGGCGCAAGGAACTTGACCAGGCCCACCAGTCGATAGAAGAGCTTGTGTCGCACCTGGACCAGCGCAAGGACGAGGCTATCGAGCGGACGTTCAAGCAAGTGTCCAAGGAGTTTGCCACCATTTTCGAGCGTCTCGTGCCGGCAGGCCACGGACGGCTGGTGATCCAGCGCCGAGCGGACCGGCGCATGGACCCCGAGGATTCGGACGAGGAACAGAGGGGGTCGGTGGAGAACTACACAGGTGTGGGCATCAGCGTGTCGTTCAACTCGAAGACGCTGGATGAGCAGCAGCGCATCCAGCAGCTGTCGGGTGGACAGAAGAGTGAGTTGCTTCCGGAAGGGGGGCGGGTCAGGAGGATGATAGGCGGCATGCTAACCCGGCGACCAGGTCTTTGTGCGCTGTGCCTCATCTTCGCGCTGCAGCAGGCTGAGTCGTCGCCCATGGTCATCTTCGACGAGGTGGACGCCAACCTGGACGCACAGTACCGCACGGCCGTGGCCAGTCTCTTGGAGTCCATCTCCAACGAGGCGGGGACGCAGTTCATCTGCACGACGTTCCGGCCGGAAATCGTCCACGTGGCGACGAAGTGCTACGGTGTGTTGTTCCGTAACAAGAACAGCAACATCAACGTGGTGACGACGGAGCAGGCGCTGGATTTCGTCGAGGGCCAGGCTCCGAAATAGAGGGGGGGAGGAGAGGTGTCGGGCGTGGTAGTCTCGGACGGGCTGGGGTTTGGAGTTTAGCACCACGTGTTTTGCCGTGATGTGGCCCGTAGCTTTTCCTGCCGGGTTGGGTTGTCTGTCTCTGCTGTACAGATATAGGGGACATGGCTCTATCCCCCACAAAAGGAGGCGGGCGGTGGTTCACGTTGGTTCGTTTGCTTGTTAATGAATACCATAGGCCGGATAGTTGCTTGCGGGAGGAGGACGAGGGCTGGATTTGGGGCTTCATTCGTTGTTGGCAGTGATAGGCAGCAAAGAGTTTCCCACCGTGATTTCGCGCCGGGCCGCAAGAGACGATGGCTCACGATGAGGATTTCCAGGGGGAAAGCGACTGCGTGTGATGAAAGAAAGATGCAGGGAGTACCTGACCTGCCTTTGCCCTTTTCACCTTTGGTACTTGTACTTTACATATTAGCCATCGGAGGGGAGCCATACTTTCGGGTGGGTCCACGGCCACGCCTTCTCTCTCTCTCCCTCTCTCCAAAACCCGACTTGGGGCCGATGCGGAGGATCCTCTTATGTCATCCATCGTATCATCTACATCTCTGGCATTCGTTCCCGACTCTGCGAGTTTCTCAACCCTGAACCATCGCCAATCGCTACAGCTCACAGCGCCGCAACTCCTCCACCCCGACATTTACAAGTACCTATCTAGGTACAGCCCGGAAAGAGAGGGAAAAAAAAAAAGAGGGGTCGGAACCTTGCTCGCCGCCATGGACTACAACGCCATCGCCACGCCCGAGCGGTGTTACGCCGACTTCTGCCTCATCCCGGTACGATCTTTGAAAATGTGACCAAACGCGGAGAGGAGGGCTGACGATGCACGGGCGGCGGCGGCCAGGTCGGAACCGCCAACGTCTCCGTCGCCAACGAGGTGGCCGAGGTGCAAAAACTTCTCCGCGCCAGCGGCCTGACCTGCACCATGCATTCGGCCGGCACCACGGTCGGTGAGTTTTTCCCTTTTTCCCCCCCTTCTTTTTCTTTCTCCGAGGTCGGGAAGGGGACGGGAAGAATCGTGGATCACATACTTGTGTGCGTGGACCTACGTATATATATATCTACGCATAAGAATTATATACATGTATATATGTGTACATGTGTATAAAGCTAACGACCTACGGCGGACCAACAGAGGGCTCGTGGGACGACGTCATGAAGGTCATCGGCCAGGCGCACAGCCTCGTTCACGCCCAGGGCGTCCTGCGCGTGCAGTCGTCGATGCGCGTCGGAACCAGGTCAGTCGAAAGAAAGAAAAAAAAAACCAAGTCCCCCCCCCCTCCTTTACCCGTGAAGAAAGCGCGCGCCGGGGCTGACCGTGAGGCGGCTGGTCCTCCTCCTCCCTTCCGGCCAGGACCGACAAGAAGCAGACGGCCGAGGACAAGGTCAAGAGAGTTCAGGACATCCTGGCCAAGGACGCCTAGGGGAGGGTTTTTTTTTCCTCCTCTCGGTCCCTCCTTTGGGGAGATATCCCGATCCGGACCAGATTGTTTCTTACCGGTTGCTGGTAGCGTCGAATGAGATGCAAAATCCCGTGGCGTACACGCCCCGCGGGCGAAAAAGGGTGGAGGGGAAAAGGCTCGGGGTAGCAGAGACGAGGCGCGCAGGAAATGCCATGAATCTTTGAAAAGAGCAGTGCCCTTCGCCCCCCTCTGAAAATTAACTTAGATTGTGAACGGTGTCGTCGTAACTCGCCGCTTTCTCAGTTATAACAAAACGGGTAAGGTACTCGGGCGGTTGGTATTAAAGAGATAATACGGCGGCCCGAAAGTCTGTTAGCTAAAGTAGGGGACGCTCTAAGTCTGCCGCCAGGCCACGAACTCTAGCCTTCCCCCCCCCCCCATCTTCAAAATACTCACATGCTCATAGCTTCTTATAAACACCCATCCCATCCTCATCTCCCTGATCACTCCACTCACCAAGCTCGGGATTATCCCGACCGGGAATACGTCATCATATCCCCGTGGGTGTCACGCCGCAGCTGCGCACAGTCACCGCCACCAGGAAGCCATAACCATAGTATTGCCTATACACCATGCTCCGCTTCGCCAGTCCAGCAATGTGCGGATGTGGACTAATTACTAGGTGGTGGTGCCTGGAGAAGGCTATGTCCTAACATGGATCTACATTGTGGTCACTAAACTGCAAACTGCCGTGGAGGTGGTGCCACGGGGAGAACTATCACCAAGATGGAAAGTATCAACACTAGCAAGTTATCATGGATGGATATGCCGAAATCGACTTGCTACTAATTTTTCTCTCGTCTACCCCGCAATGGATCCGTGCCATCGAAACGTATGCTCTGAAGCTGGCCCAAGGTCTAATATAACACCGCCCAGTCAATACACATATACACAACCGCCTTTCTTTCCGTTGCCCCCTTCTCTCTCCCATCACTCTCGCCCTCGCCCTCTCTCTCTCTCTCTCTCTTCGACTGCGCCGGGATAATAGGAAAATTGAAAAGCAGGACGATGCGTCCGAGTGATTGATACAAAGCGTGTCCGGCTAAGCCTTTTCGTGGCAGGGCTGGTCCCGATCAAGACATTACCGCCGTCTCGCTTTCTTTCCCTCTTCCCCGACTGGCCAGAACACCGCCGCCCCCTTTCTGGGAGCTGGCGACGTCGGCCGAATAAACAAATAAAAGGAAACCCTGAGCTTTCCCCGCTCCTGGTGATGTCTAGGGGCCGATTCCCCGAGTCCGTAACCCCGAACCGAAAGATGCAGCAGGCCCGGCTCGATGCGAAAAGAGCGCCAGTAGTGACAGTGTGGAATCCAAGAATAAAGAAAACAGGACCTGAATAGGAATAGATGCAGTGGCTCGCTAAGAAAGGAATACGGTAGTAGTGGAGTCAAGACGATGTGCTTGCTCATGTGATATTTTCAGGTGCAAAGGCTATATATCTCGGGCGGGTATGTGGGATATATGGTTCTGAGCGGGTACCATGTGGTTATGGTGTGTGTGTGCTCCTCATGGGGACGGCTCAAATACGGCCGCCCATCATGGGGTGCGACGCCGTGGTCGAGGGGAAGAGGCCAAGCTGGGGCGGGTTGTGGCTCCGGCTCGTCGTTCTCGCCCGACGACGCGTCCGCAGAGGCTCCTTGGCGGCCTTGTTCTCCTGGGGCGCGGGCTCGAAGCCGGCCTTGGCCGACAGGATGTCGGCGTGCGACTGGGCGCGCATGTGCCTCTCGCGGCTCAGGTCGCGCTTCGCAGCGTTGTCGTCGAAGACGGGCAGCGCGTTCACGACGTCCTCCTCGGCCGTCTTATCGTTGTCGTCGCTCGGGGCTTGCCAGCCCTCCAAGCTGGTGGATGTGCTACTGGCGGTCCATCGGGTGAAGGCCGTCGAGGTGGACTGGGACGACTTGTGGCGGCTGGAAGACGTGGACTGCTCAGAGTAGGTCGAGTGGAACGTCGAAGAGCTGGAGCGCGCCTTGGACGACGAGTTGCCGAAGTTGGTGGGGCACTCCAAGTAGGGCGAGTGGTGGCCCATGAACTCTTCGTCCTCATCTTCCTCGCGCAGCTCGGCCCGCTCGTGCAGCAGCATCTGCTGGTGGAAGTCGTTGGGGATCACCAGCGAGGGCGACAGGTTGAAGCCTTGGCTCTCCTTGAAAGTCGAGCCCCGGGATGAGGCGGCACGGAGGTGTCCACGGTGCATGTTGATGGTGGAGCTGTCCCGACGCGGCAGCGAGAAGTTGGAGGTGACGGGACCCTGCTGCACCGTCGGCGTCAGGGCCTCGTGCGGCGTGACCAGCGAGGTCTGGCTTGCCGGGCTGAGGGCGGGAACATCGTAGCCGTTGTGCGGGAACAGCGCCCGCAGGGGCGGGCCAGCTGAGGCCTGGCGGGGGCTGGAAACCTGCTGCCGTGGGCTCACCGCATCCTCATCTTCATGCTCGTCCTCCCGAATCATATCGCACGAGGGGCGTTCCCACGCGTAATCGCAATCGGCCTCAGCGGCATGCTCGTAGCAGTAATCGATGTCGTCCTCCCAGTCATCGCGCAAGTAGTCGTCCTCGCACACGCTCGGGTCCTCCTCCTCTTGCAAAAAGCGTTGCGCGGCGAACAGATCAAATTTGCCCAGCGTCTCGGATGCGTTACTCGGGGGGCGTCGGTTGGGCGTGGGCGCTTGCGCTGCCGACGTGCGGCGCAGCATGGGCACTGAAATGCTGCCCCGGAGCGAGTCGCCCCGGGAACGGTGCACAGCTCGGTGTCGCGCCATGACCCAGCTCTCCTCTTCCTCGGGCACGTCGGGCAGGGCGTTGAGAACGTTCGACGTCAGCGGCCACGCGGCGTCGTCGGGAGTCGTGACAGCGTGCGAGAACCCATCGTCCGAAACATCCTCCGATCCGCATTCACTAATCAGGCCCATGGCCGTGGCCGGAGGATCGGGCATCCTGGGGGGAGGTGACAGCACGAAAGGCGCGGGCTGTCGGATGCTGCTGTTGGTCCTAGTCCGCGACAACTCGGCGCCCTCTGCCTCTTCTGGTTCAGCCGGCTCCACTGGCGGCGGCGGCGGCAGTTTCGTCAGGATTGGCTGCATTGGTATCGAGCCCCGACTCGACAGACGGGGAGGGGGCACGGGGTTGTTGTTGAAGCTGGCGGCGAGAGGGGACCTGGGAGGACGCGGCGGCGGCGGACCGCGCATCTGTTCCTCTGAATGGGTCCGCTTCGCCAGGGGGCGGAGAGGCGCCGGGGGTGAGACAACTCGCTTTTGCCAACTGGAGTAGGACCGCTCGCGAGGCGGGTTCACCCGGGCAAGCGGGTCGACGCTGTCGCCGTACTGTTCGACCGAGGAGTCCTCCGGCGTCGAGGATAGCGCCTCGGACGAGAAGTTGTTGAAGTGGAAGCGGTCTTCCATACCCTTCAGAGGGAAGGGGTCGGTTGGCCGCCGGCCCCACCTGATTTCGGAGAAGTTCGCCGCCGGCTCGGGCCGGTTAGACTGCTCAAAGTCGGACGCATCATTCTTGGGTGCGTGCGTCAGGTGTTGGAAGTTGTAGGGGCCCGAGATCTGGACTTTCTTCAGCGACGACTCATCCGCCCGCGTGTCCCGGCTGCCTCGGCGGCGCGACATCATGGAGTTGAGGAAGGCTTGTGAGTCCCTCTCCTTCAGCGCGGGCGCGGGCGGCTCGGCCACATCGCCCGAGTGAATGGAGCCTTGGTCGCTGCTCCCCCTCCGTATTTTGCCCCTACGGTTGAAGAGGGTCTTGCCGAAAATCTGCAGGCTGTCAGGCCGCTCGGCGCGCGGCGGCATGCTGCCCGAGCTGGAGCGCTGTGATGACTTGCGCGACAGCGTTAGTTGGTCCATACCGTGCTCCCACGACGGCCTTTCGGATGTGGACAGAAGCGACGACGAGCCTGACGACGTGGTGTGTTGGCTCTGGTGTTTGTCGGCGTAAGAGTCACGTCTCATCTGCTTGCTCAGCTGGCGAAGGCGGGATGGTGATGGCGGGCCATCTAGTGCGGCATCCAGCGAGTCTCTGTGGTTGTGGGAAGTGGGCTGGGGCGGCGGCGGCGGGAAGCCATCGGAAGCCGTGCCTAGGATCTTAGCCGCCTTCCAGCTCGAGCCTGTCTGGCTGGCGTACATGGGAATCGTCGCCATGGCGAGTGAGTGTACACCACTAATGCGTCAGAAGGAACACCTCGGGGCTGGTGGTGTGCTTGCTTGTTCAAGCTGAGGGTTCCGTGCTCTTCGGCTAGTGGCAATATGGCAGGCTGGGCAGACAAAGTCCGATGACGAGCGGGCGAGGCAAGGTGGAAAGGAAGCCCGACAGTTAAGAGAGACGTCGAAAACAATGCAATGCACTCCGCCGGAAAAGAAATTTGTGGGGGACGGGGGACGGGCCACGCTCGTGTGTTACCCGGAAGGGGAATAAGGGAAATCAATAAAAGATGGGCACGATGGGGACAGGTGGGCGAGTGGGTGCCCCTGCTCCTCCACTTTGCTGTGTTATGCACCGAGGGTGTCTGGGGTGGGATCAAGACCAGGGTCCTGGGCGTGGGCTCGACAGGGGGGGGCGCCTTGCCGAGAGTGCTGCTGCAATGCTGTTGGTCCCTCCAGGGCTGTGTGCGTATCCCAGCACTGGCGGAGAGGGCGTGCCCGTATGCGCAGATTGGGCGCTGCGTCCCGGCTCAATGGGTGAATGCCCAGGGAGGCGGGCGGGCACAGGGAATGGGGGGTATAGCGGGTAGGAAGGGGGAGGGGGAGGGAGGATCCTGCAGCTGCACACTGCTTTCGCTTCCGAGTTGCTCGTCCAACACGGGCAGGCAAGCAAGCGAACAAGCGAACAAGTTGTCGGGCAGGCCGACGGGCAGAGGGCGGGCGGGCGGGCGGGCTTCTCCTGGAAACCGGGCGCGTCCCGAGGATGCCTCTGCACCGATGTCGTAGTCGTAGCCAAGGGATGGACGGAGGCGGCTGAAGAGCGCACCGGCGAACCAACCGGATGTCGTTGCTGACTGGGCCAGCACGGGCGTCAGGCTGCGTAGGTCAGGCCGTCAAGGTCGCCGTCTCACATGCGACGCCCTGGGACCGCACTGTGGCACCGAAGGTGGGCCGGAAGCGAAGCCGCTGTGCCCTCGCCGGATCTTCGGTCGGCGGGACTTGCTTTTTCAGGACGCGCGAGCTGTTGGCCGCCGCGTCCGAAGTGCCGTAGGAACTCCTTACACTGCCGCCAGCGCAAGTGGGACAGAAACAACAACGCTCCGCTTGCGGAAAACCGTGGGTTGCGACCGATGGGAACTACGATGGCAGGCCACGGCGGTCGAAGACGGATTGATGCGCCTATATCTCCAGATCTTAAGCCACGCACGACTGGCTACCGCACGTCCGGAGGGGCCCGTTCCTACAAAAGAGGGCTGATCAGCATCGGGCGAGCTATATGTCGGTCGGACTGTCCCAATGCAACGCTGCACCGGCGCCCGAATCGAGGAGGCAATTCGCCGCCGTTGGAGCTGGGGATTCGCAGCGACCTGCTTGACGCACTCCATGCCCGCTGCTGTGGACGGACCGGCCCAGTGATGCTCATGCAGTCCACACCTGAGGCGCGCTCGTCGTTCCACCGCCGGCGCGCCTGAGGGGGCTGCTCGGGGCTGTGATTGGTATAGGATGCCAAGACGCAGAACGACGTACCTGAGTGGCTCTGGGAACGAGACGATGACGGGCTGAGATGGCGGGCGGGAGCAACCGCGGGGTCCCAAGTTCTCGTCGAGGGCCCAAAAACGTCGCAACCCTGACCTGCGGGCGCCGGCAAATGCGCGCAGGGCTGAACTGGTTGGTGCGGAAGGGGGCAAGCGATATTTCGAGCTTCGGAAGCGGGAGGCGCTTTGCGACGAACTGCGTCGCCGGGGCGGTGGCGCTTGCTGATACGGTGCCCGGGCCGGTCGGGAGAGGGGATTAACGGTCGATAGAGAATGCTGTGTAGCGAATGGCTGACTTCCGGAGGCAGCACGCGCAACTGTCGACCTCGCACGGCTTCGTCGTCGGGAAGTATCAAGGGGAGGGGAGGGGAGGGTTGGCGGTAGCGACGGTGCAGTCGGTGGGCTTATGCAGGTACAAAAGGATCAAGGTTGGCCCAGGTAATTAGACGGGAGATAGGTATGGTTCTCAAGTCGGGGGCAGCGACGTGTTGGAGCAGCAGCAAGGCTAGCTTCCATTCCCAGGCCCAATACCTATTTCGTGCTGGATTGATTCCCTTCCACTGAGCCAGTGTGTTTGGTATCCGGGGCTATAGCTGCGGGACCCGAGGAGGCGTACAGAAACGAGCCAGAGTCGCAGCGAGGGCGATGGTGCAGTTTAATCGGATTCACCGTGTAACCATCACGGGCTGGCGTGGGTCCCTCCCTGTCGGGCCCGCCAGACCTTAGGAACCTAAGGTAGTAGCTGGCTCTTTAGTTACCTAACCTTAGGTAGCCTCTCTCTCTCTCTCTCTCTCTCTCTCTTTTCACTATCCATCTCATCAGTCAGGGCTAGGCCTGCTGTATGGGATCTGCCATACCGTGTGCATCTCTCTCTCTCCCCCATCCGTCCAGGGCTAGCGGCAGGTTGAAATCACGCTATCTTGGGGCCTGCAGCGGGCATCCACCAGCCTCTTGACCGTGGCCAGCCCTCCCTGGCTTTGGCCCGGCCGACGAGCCTGCACACACTCGCTCACGCGCGCACTAGCACGGGTACCCAGCGAGGGTAGCGCAGGTAGGACGGCTGGCGGGGGGCTGTAGGGTACCTGCCGAAACCGGTACTTCGGCTGGGACGAGCACCAGGGGTGCCAGGTCGAGAAGAGACCCTGAAAAAAAGCGAAGGGGGCAATGACCGAAGCACACGTCCAATTCTCTGGCGCCCTGGTAACACACACACATGCGAGGGGCCGAGAACGGGCTGGTGTTACCCAAATCGGCCAACGGTCTGGGAACCCGACCGTCCTGGGATATGGATGAGAGAGAGAGAGAGACAGAGAGACAGACAGAGAGAGGGAGATATGTCCGGCCGGGTTGGGGTGGATGGTGTCCGGGATGAAGCTGGTGGAGGGCCGGCCAGACCGACAAATTGCCCACGCGTGATGTGATAGCTGCGGGGAGCCCTGGAGGAACTGTACCAAAGAATGCGCAGCCCACGATGGATACAGCAACAGGACGAACAGCAAACCACGGGCGTCCGGGCAGCAATTTAGCTCTCCCACTTGGCCGGTCCTCTCTCCAAGCGATCGGCTGCTGCCTGTCTGTCTGTCTGTCTGTCTGTCAGGTGGTCGTGGGAGAGCCCTGGGAAACGTTGATCCTGCCGTCCGGCCCGATCGAGTTGGTTTGGACGGGATCCCGTGGTCCAGCTTGTGGAAGCCAGGGGAAACAAACCCAACCTTGGGCTCCTGCCAAGCCTGACAAAACATCCAGGACAGGGAGCCCTTCTCAGTTCCTGTCGTCCGTCCTGCCGGGGCGGGCAGCCCGTCCAACCCAGGATATGTACATGGCGGCGCAGCGGACAGCCCCTGGACTCTCCAGGTAGGTGATGATGATGAGGCCGACCACTTCGCAAGTGTGGTACGTTGCACACACACGCACACACGCCCACCCAAGGTCCAGCCCAGATGTCGTTGAGAAAGAGGTGCATGGGTGTCATTCCCGAAAGTCAAATGGGACCTTGGAACAGATTCGGGCCTGCACACCAATCAGACGACCGCCTGCGCGTTAGAGTTCGTCCTGACAGAATGCGCCAATCAGTCACGATGCTTCCTCCGCCGGGTCGGACAGATGCCATCCATTCCACGGCATGGACACCGAGGCGCGAGGTATGTACCAACCGCGATGGACCCAGCAAAAACGTACGCATACAGTTACGCATGCCCCTGTCCCCCCCCCCCCTTCCATCGCACCCGCCCCGACCAGCAGCGACCCTGCACTTCGCGTTTCTTTTTGGCCGGCGTTCCATCGTGATCCGCCGTGCCGCTGCCACCAGAATAGCAGCAGCACACGGCTGCTCCACCCCGGCGGCGCGGGAGCAATACTCTCGAAACGTTTCACGGCTTTCCCTGCCCGTCCAACGGCCCTGTCGCTTGTCGTTCCTCTGACCATGGCCTCGCGCACCCAGTCGGGACAGCCTTCACCCCCGTGGACCGCCATCCGGGCCTCCCTTTTTCTTCTCCTCCCCCCCCTCCCCTGACGCCGCGCCCGAGCCGAGCCACGTTGGGGAGATAGACAGGAACCGTCGTCTCTCAGGGCAGGGGCCGCACTGTTTGCGCCGTGGGTCCCCTTCTCTTCCCCGGGCGTTCGTGGGATCATCGTAAGCCGCTGCTGACAGGAGCGCCGACCAACTTGACTCGCGGACGCGCCGACGGGGTCTTCCCGGCTCCTCTCGATATGTCAATGGCCTTTTCTCTTGCTGTCCACAAGCAGTTCGCGACAGGCCGGAATGAGGTTGAGGGCCTCGGGAAGTTCCCGGCCGGGCCAGGTGCATCCTGACATCAGCGCTGCGCCCTCCTCCTTCTCCTCCTCTCTGTACAAATATCGGCCGCGGGTGTTATCACTCACCACCCCCGACTCCGTACTATACGTAGGACTGCATTTGTACTACTAATACGTACGACTACTATCCATACAAGCATGCGTAGGTACACACTTCCCTTCCCACCCACCCATCTGGATCCCATTGGTCCACCCGGGGTCAATACCCAAGTACGAATGCAGCAGCAGGTGTGCACAGGCGCCCGCGGATGTTGCGTCCTCCACTCCCGCCCATTCCGCGAGGTCGCTGCTGCTGCTGCTGCTGCTGCTGCTGCTGCTGCTGCGCCGGGAAGCAGGGAGAGCGAGAGCTGAAGGCCGCGGTGGGCGCGTCCGGGTGCCCGCAAGTCCATAAATCCACGAAAAGCCGCGGCACGCCTCGCTGAAAGGGGGCCATCGATCGACGACGGACGGAGTGGACTGGTACGGGCAGGGCCAGCGCACCCCAAGGCCGGTCCCCCAGGGTTGCGGCTCACGAACACAAACAGGCATGGCCGACAGGGAGGTGGGTTTCGTCCCATCGTTGTGCGCGTCGCGTAGATGAGGCGACGACGAAAACCGGTGGACACGCACCAAACGGCCACCGCGGATCGGCAACGAACTTGTGTGCGTGTGTGGTGAGACCAGGCCATCCGTTCTCGCCGCTGCTTCTCCTCCTCTCTCTCACCCAGGATGCCCGGCCTTGGCCTAGCGCACAGATGCTGCGCAGGGTCGCCCGTCCAGATACCATAGCGTCGGGAAATTTCCTGCAATCTTATTGTTGGCCAAGCCGACGGGCGTGCAGCGCTCTCTCTCATCTTCCATCCCGACCCTACCACCAGAAGTCATTTCGCGCGGCCCGGTGTCTGAACAAGCCCTTCACGCCGACGTCAGTCGCGCGCCCTCTCTGCCTAATCCCACCCAGGCGCATATCCGTTACGTAGCGGCCAGGCAGTGTCGCGTCGACTTCTGCATACGTCGTAGCTAGATCGGGGCGGGATAAGATGGCACGGCGCGGGAGGACGCGAGCGAGCCAGACGAACACGTCTCTGGTTCATCCAGCACGCGCTGCTATTATTGTTGTTATTGCTCGTATGTACTAGCTCCGGCTGTTTAGGGTGCATAAGGTAAGTACTTGTGTACAAGTACTTAGGCCGACTAGTGTGTAAGTACATTGCATACGATGCGCATACGCAGGCATGGGTTTGTCTTATGTATCCATCCCATCGTCTGCCCGCCTGTCCGCCTTCCGGCGTAGGCAGGTGGTAAGACGAGGGCCCTGGCCCGTACATATGCATGCGCCGTAACTGCGCTGCCGGGCATAAGCATAACCCGGGATCCATGGAATGGATTGAGTAACCAGCCCACAGACGGCAGTTTGTCTAACTACTGTCCAGTATCTGCTCGCACAGCCGGGCTGCCCAGAGGGTCCCCTCGTGGTCAAGGCTCACCCGCGTCGCCGTGGCCGAGCTCGCATGGCATGAAGGCGGCAAGGGGAAGGAGGACGTAATCCCAGCGGGTGGAGGGGGACCGACTGGGACAGAGCGGCCTGCGGTCCCCGATGCCTTGGGGAATCATTACCTGCCATTGGATCGCGGCATCAGGAACTGCTGGCCGCGCTGTCTCCCTCCCCTAGCACCCCCCCCTTGATCGGTGAATGGGCGCCCTGTCCCCCGTTCCCCGTCCCCCGTCCTGCTCCACGCGCAAGCATGGTTGGGTGGTCCTTCTGCCACCGGCAGGCCGCGACGGGGGGCAGCTTCTGAAGTCCTGGGGTGCGCGGACGCGTCGTACGAAGGGAGGGACGGCGGTCCGGGGGGGGTTTGCCCAGACGCTGCTTGCCCTTCACCCGCGCCGAGACGCCCTGGCCGCCCTGGCGCATCGTCCTATCCCCTCCCTCTTCTTGGCTGCTGCTTTGGGAGAAGAAGACTGGCGCGCCGGTGTGCAAGCCAGCAGTCTGGGGCCGCTGTGTTGACTGTTACTGGTCCGCTTGCTGAGCCATTTAAGGTCGTTCTGCTCTGGCTTGCCTGGGATAGGCGTCCAGGGGAAGGCTTTCAGAGGGCCCTCCCCTGTCCTTGGAGCACAGGGCTGCACAAGCCCGGGAGTGCCAAGTGCAAAGACAGACACTACCGCTTCGAGAGGGGATCTGCACAATTGAGCCCGGATGCAACGTCAAGGTCGCTGGCGTGTGTCCTTTTTTCTGCCCTTATCCTCATGGGGCCGGCCTCAGACCCCGGCGGTTGCCAGATCAAGAAGGCGGCCAAGGGCAGCTCGGCCAAAGGAGCCGTTGACAGTCGGTCTGCTCCGCACCGTCTCAGGGCTGCTAGCCTCAAATCGAGCTGGGTTGCCCATCACGGAACCATCTTTCTTGTGAGAAGTGACGAGAAAGATGGGCACCCTGTAAATATCGGCGCCCGGCGGCCACGGTGGCGCGGCGAGCCTGCCCAACTGGTCTGCACAGCGTACGTACCCGAGCATGCAGTCAGCCTGCTGCCGGGGCCAAGGGGGCCCGGTCCCATACCGGCGGCCGCTCGTGAGCGCGGGCATCGCGGGCATGCTGCATGGATAGTCCTGGCCTCTCTCTCGCTGGCGACGGGCAGCGATCTTGGCTCCAGGACAAGGCTCCGCGGCCCCGACCAGCACCATCTACGACTAGTAAGTACGGAGAACATACGATCCGGCGAACCTAGCTCCTATATCCCCCTGGGCCCGTGTCGCCAGTCCGCCGCTCCCGCTTCCATGGATGGTCCTTGCCGGCCTCGCCTGCTGTGAACTACTCGGGTCCTAGGTTCGCAGTTGTTTGCCAGCGTTGACCTTGCTCCGTGTGGGCGCAGGAGCTTGGCGCCGCCGTGCTGTATATATCCGTACAATTATACGACTAGCACCGGACGAACGCATGGCCCCACCGTGCACAGAGTGAATGTCCCTAGCATTCGGGTCAGCGTGCAGAAACGCCACGGCTCTTGCGCCTCGGATTGGCCCGCGGTCCCGGAGGGCTCGGAGCATCGTCGAAAACGGCTGCTCTCTGAGAGCCGGCCCAGCGATCCGCTGCGCACATTTCGCCAGAACCGGCCATGGCGGCCATGGCAGCCCCCGCAGGCCTACATAGCTGCTACTTACTGCTGCAGCAGCGGCGGCGGCGGCGGCGGCGACAAGGCGGCAGGGGATGCGTTCGCTTCGTTCCCCTCCGTCGGGGACCAACAGGCCCCCCCCGGAGCCGTAAGCAGAGATGGGCCTGCTCATCACGATGTTCTGGGCCAAAAGACCTGTCGGGCCTTTCCAGGTTTGTCTTCCCCACGATGCTCACCGGTTTTCTCGACCCCAGACATCCATGGATCTGGAGTTCCCGTTGTCGTCCACGTTGAGACCTTGTCGGTCAGACAAACAACCGCCGCATGTGCGTACGCCCGCGTCATACGAAGACCCGAGGGAGGGGGACGACCTGACAAATACGTGCGCGGACTTCGTAGGCACACAGGGAGACAAGCTCTCGGTGCCGGCAAAGACCTTCGTTCGGTTCCTGACCGGCAGATGCCCAATCGACCCAAACAAGCCATGCGGTAGTTACCCATCGCGCCCGATCTGGTGCCCTCCCATCCAAGCTTTTGCCCACGGCTCCAACGTTCCCAGCCGTAACCCGTACGTAAATCAACACCCATCGCTACTATGTACGGGGAGGGGCGACGCTTGCTTATTGCGCGTGTGCCCGTACCACCCGGGACCTTTCCCACCCCCCCTCAACTTGGCGAAGCGACGAGACTGGGGTCAGGGTGCCACGATGTGGGATGCGGAGGGCGGAGAGCGGTCGCCACGGGCCTCACTTTGGGATCAGGGCACGCAGAATGTTGCGGCTCTGCAAGGGCGGTGGTGGTGATGGTGGTGGTGCCGCCTTGCCCCGTTCACTGACGCGTCAGCGGGCCCTGAAGGCCAAAGGGCCGTCCATTGGGGGAAAGAGCAAAGGTTGACGAGGATCCATGCCCGGGAGAAAAATGACTCACTTCCTGGCGTTGTGGTGCCTTTTTTTTTTCGAGTCCATCGTTTTGGAGCACAACCACAGCGCCTACCCATCCAGGCCGGGTCCGGCTGAATAACCGAAAATGCGACGCGGCAGGGCTTAGCCTCCTGCCCGGCTGCCAGTCGTCTTTGCTTCAAGCCCCCCCGGCGCGTCTCTGCTTTTGCCAGTGTAGGCAAGCAGAGCGGGCGATACGGAGAAAAAGGCGGAAGCGAGAGTTACCCAAGAGCACCAGAAGGGGTCGCTCATGCTGCTTTGACAATGCAACTGCAACTCTGGCTTGCAACGTGCCAACATCAGGGCCCCCTTTGCGGTGACATGGGAGCCCTATTCAGCCGAAGCAGAGGCTCGCGGGTCGGGATGCGTTGACGGCTCTGGGCGCCTGCGGTGGGCAAATGGCAGGTCAAGTCACGTCGCTGCAGCTGCAGCCGCGAGGATTGTGATGATATTCCACACACCGTACCTACAGTACATCCATGGATCGTAGGCATCCCCCGCCCTGGATACGACTGAGGCCCACCAGCAGAGCACAATAAGAAAAAGGTCTGATCGCTGGGTTCGTTGCTTCGACGCGGCCCTTGTGCCCACGCGCTCAGGCGCCCACAACGCGCTGTCCACGAGCCATGAGTCGGTCTGCTCTGGGCTGCCGTGCCCGCTAACAACCTCATTGTCCGGAACCAGCTGCGCGAGGCGCGGGTAGGGTGGGATGGGAGATGGTTCAATTTGGGAAGTTTGACGGTAACCCAGCGCCCCCTCCCCTCCCTCTCCCTCGCTCTCTTTCTCTGTCTCTTTCTCCCTCTCTCCCCACTCTCGACGTCGTATCGCTACCGCCAACCGGACCCAAATGGTCCAACCACACGCCAAAACACGGACATAGTCACATCGAGCGATCCGATCTCATATAGCCATCATCAAATCCTCCGAGGGCGAAGGCGCAAACATGCAACCATGGCGAGGTAGGGGGGAAGAGGTTGGGAGGGGCACACACACCCGCCGGGAGCGTTTGCCGGGCGTCCATTGGCAGGCGGCAGTCAAAAGCCAGCATTACATCGCGCGCCAGAATTTCCCCCTCTCCAGGCGAGCCTAGCAGCCCAGGGGGTCCCCTTCCAATCCTTTCTCTCTCTCCTCTCCCAGTGCGACTTCAGGGTTTAACTGGACGGCGAGGTTGTGCGTATGTCGCCGGACAATAAAACGGCGCCGCCTCGCCCCGACTACACACGCCATCGCGGCGCCAGCGGGCGCGACGGCAAGTTCCATAGGGCCCCCCGGGCGATGCTCGATTGGCCGCTGCTCGTAATTACCGTATTTCCCTCACAACCCGACCACCACAGCCTCCCTCTCGAGCCCTCCCCTCATAGGCGCCCCCCCCGGACACCAAAAACCTCGTTTAGCGATTGCGCGCAGCGGAACGAACGAATTTACGGGGGTGGGCCTTGCTCGCCGGTGCACATCCTGTCCACTCAACCCCATCTCGAGCGAGATGAGGCGAGATTGGGCGGGAGAGGGGGGCAGATTGAGGTCGAAACGTCATACGAGCCTGAGCTTGACTTTTACGGATCTGGACTCTGGCGTACACATGTGTGCGTGTGTTGTGTTTGTGTTTGTGCTTGCGCGCGTGCGCGCGTGCGGCGGCCGCGTTCCTGGATCGAAAAAAAAAAAAAAAAACACTACGAGCGCCCGTACATTGCACCTCATTGGGTGTATTTTCCCAATCGGGCAGCCCGGCGAACGAACCAAATGTCTCCTTTCGGCGATTCGTTTAGTTCGCTTCCTTGGCCCGGTCCGCTGCCGCCGCATGCGCGCGCGCGCGCGCGCCGTCCGGAGACCCTGGATTCCATTGCAATAAGACGGTCGGTTCGTGGGACGAAGCGCTACTCTGACGCCGTCGCTGGCGCCGGCACCCCCATCGTCCCCCTTCCTTAGTCGTGGTGGTTTGTTTGGCCCCCTTCTGGCGGGCTGAGCGTATCACCTCCCCCTCCCCTGACTGGGCCTCTCTCATCCTCCACCCACGCCCGTAGAGGGGGAGGGGGGGGGGGGGGGGGGGATGCGCCTCCCGCCCTACGGATAAAGGGAGGGTCGCTGGTTCGTTTCACGAGGGGCCGCTCATATCGGCACGCTGCCGCGCAGGACCGCGACGGCTCCGGCAGCCAGCCGGCCTCTCGCCCAGGGGACCATCGCCCGCTTGGCCCACGACGGTCCAGTTTGAAGACGACTTTCCCCCTTGGTCCGAGTGGTCTGCCCAGCCAGCCGCCGCTCCCTTCTCTCCATATTCTCCCCCCGTCCAAGGTCTGTTCGCGGCCATCCATTAGCTCTGACGATGGCAGATGTCATCTGAAGTAAGAGCAAAGAGAATAAAAATGGTAAGACGGCGGCGGGAGTCTGTGTGGGTGGTGCGTCTTGTCAAAGGACGAACTGTGTGGCTACGTATCGTCTCAGCCCCCCCGTCTCTTGCCTCTCTTCCCTGCTACTGCTACTGCTACTGCTACTGCTACTACATACTGCTACTACATACTGCAATGCAGGTCCTCGTTTGGCGAGCTGCCGGCACTCGGCATCTAAACTTAGATACTTGCCTACATACATGCTGGCCCATTGCGCCGGACACATTTTCGCACGTCGAGGCGGCCGCAGAAAAGGCCGCGCTATGCGACGACGCGGGATGGGTCCGCTTCCAGGCCTTTTCTCTCGCACCCGGCGGCCGGGGTGCTGGTGGTGTGGTCTTTTGACCGGTCATATATCAGACGGGGCTACAACCGCGGGCTTTTTTTTTTTTCGCCTATCCGCATCACGGTCAGCTTCGTTCCGTGCGTGCTTCTTTCCGTTCAGCTTCCTCTTCCCTCCCACACCCCCCGGTCGCTGCTGTATCGACTACCGGTGCAGACCAAAATCGCGGTGAGGGGAGGTCGGACGGCGGGCGAGCGGCGGCGGCGTTCCCAGTGGCTGGCTGGCTGGCTGCGTGTATGCGTGGCCCGGCAAGAGGCACAAGAGGCGCTCAAACCACAAGGCAAGGCGCCGGCGGTCAGGGCCATCCCCCCCCCTCCCCCCTTCCCCAGCTACACGGAATCCCAGCCTCACGGAACAGGTCACACTCCTTCGACTTCCGCTTCCAGAAGCTCTCTAGTCGGCACTTGTCATCTGTCGAGTTGAGACAGGCGTTTTTCGCCGCCTACCGCCCCGCCACCCCCCCCTACGGGAACAAAGGGAAGCGAGCTACGTTTCAGGACCGCCGTGGTGAACCAGGCCCAAACCCTTCTTGGGCAGTAAACCTTAAAAGAAAACTAGAGAATATGGATGATCCGATACCAAGCCGATCGCCGCCCGGCCCGCCCGTTTCCAGTTGAGATCGTCATCCTGCCCAAGTAAAAGGCTCGTCCGCTTTGGGGGGGAGCCGGAGGAGGACCGAATTCTCGAGGCGGGCCCGTAACAATCCCAATATACTTACTTCTACAAGCTGCTGCATCTGTCTGCTGCTGCTGCTGCTGTTGTTGATGATGTTGATGATGACGATGATGATCACGGGCGCCCATCCCCATTCCACGGTCCATCCAGATATAGATAGGTAGTGCAGGAAAGTGGGGGGAGAGCTTTCCCTACCCAGATGGGATATCGAAAAGCAGAGAGGCTCCGCTCCGCGCCCACGTAATAGTGTGTGTGCCTTGGAACAAGTCACCAAGCAGCAAATCCGCGTGGCCCTACCGGCTTGCCAGTTGCCTGGGTCTCGGTAATGGGCGAGTGCCTATCCCTCGGAGCCTTTTTTTGTCTTGAAGATCACTTCTCGCGTTCGCGTCCCCTTGCCCTGTTGGTTCTGGTTTCCTCTAGTCGGTTTGCCCTGCCAGCTTTGTCTGTGCGCCCGCGCAAAGAACCACGGGGCAGGGGGATCTCTCCTCGGTATCGGTCAAGGTAAAAGGATCATCGGGGGGGGACTTGTGATGGGTGGGAACGCGCGCGGCCCGTAGTAGTAATAGTAGTTAGTAACGGCGGCGACGTCTGCTACCACCACCTCTTCTTGGACTGCCACCAGAGCGGCGAGGGCGAGAGAGAGAGAGAGAGAGGTGACGATGGCCCAGACCGCTGGATACCTTCACCCACCGCTCGCCCACCACCACGGTTGGCGGTACATACATAGTTCGGTTCATTTTGGGCTCTGGGAGGGGCCTTCGCATTAGTTTTCCTTCGAGCGCGCGCCCGCCCGCCCGCGCTCACCGCGACTGGCGCTCGTCCCGCGAGACCGCCTTCTCTCTCGTCACTTTTTCGCTCTTGTCCGTCACTATCCACACATGCAGCCCAGTCCGCTCGAAACGGGGGGAGGGGGGGATGGGGGCTTCCAACAGCTCCTCTGGGAAGGCCCAGGCAAAGAGAGAATGGATGGTAGGGCTCCATGTGACAGCTCGTTTTACAGCTTGCTCCCGGTGGGGGGACTTCGGCCAGCGCCCGTCGTGGGCATTTTTTTTCTTTTGCTTTTTCGCCCGGTTCCCACCATGCCCGCCGTGTTGTTCGTCTGCGTGGGCCGACGAATGGGCCCATGGCGCCCCCTCCCGACAGCCTCGCGACCCCCCCCCCCGCGCCGCTCTAGGGCATTGGCAAGGCGTAGACGGCGCTCCGTTCCCCCGGGTTGGGAGGAGTATACCGCGTGGCCGCGGCCGTCCGTACACCGCCGACCCGTGGTTCACTCACCAGCGGGGCGAGAGAGAGTTGCTATGTACCGAGCATCAAGTGTCTGAATGAGGTAGGCCACATACACACACACACTCTCTCTCTCTCTCTCTCTCCCGGTTTCGGCGGCTGGCAGGCCAGAAGTGTGGCCTATTGCAAATGTCCTCCATTTGGGACCATCGGGTCGTTTGTTTTGGGGGGAGGGGGTGTAGTTGCCAGTCGTATGTTCTATTCCCGGCTTGGCAGGCAGGCGGCCGGCGTGCAGGAGATAATCGCAAGAAAAGCCGTTCTTGAACAGAATGCCACGCAAGCTGGCATGACAGCGGCTGGCCCCCCCTTGTCTTCGCCTGCTTTGTTTTCGTACCATGTTTGGGGGGGCCAGCATCGACAGCCAAGGCATGAATGCCGCAACTTTGCTTTCTCGCGCGCGCGCGCGCAACCGCCCTCCCAGGCCAGCCAGCGTCAGCTGAGCTTGAGCTGAGCTCGCAGATGAGGGCAACATTTCCGTCCCCGCCTCTCTCTCTCACTCCCACTCCCACCCTTATGGGTTTTCGTGCGTCCATCCGCGCCCAATCAACTCCCCCCCTTTGGTGATCGATCGTGGCGTGGAGGGGAGGAGGAGGTAGGGAGGGAACGGGAAGGATCAGACCCCCGGGAAGGATCCTGCCAGCGTCCCGTCCGTCCTTGCCGCCGCCTTCCCCCCCCTTGCACGAATCCTGTGGGAATGGCAGCAAAGCTGCGCCTGCGCACGCCCCGACGAATCACGACGGCCGTCTTCCTTTCCACCACCCCCTGGGCAGGATTTCGGAAGCAGAGGCGCGGCCCTGCGGCCAGCCGGCCACTGGGGGCGTGGTCCGGCGAAGGCCCGTCGGCTCGATGGCCGATGGACGGGGGACATGCTGGCGAGAGAACGAGGTGCCTTCGGTACTGCCTTTTTTTTTTTTTTGGACCGGCCCACGCTCGCCGTCTCGCGTGGCTGTGTCCATAGCCATGCGCGTATGGCCGCTTCTGGATCACAGAAAACGGCGCGCAGGTGTGGCCGTTGGGGCGGGCGGGCAGAAAGCGACGGCCCGTGGGAGGGGGGTGCCGGGTAGGGGAGAGGATGGAGAGGCTACATGGAGGCCATGCACGGGGGGGACAGGGTCTTCCTTGCCGGCCGTCCTGCCGTCCTATCTGCTCCTCGCCTCCTCTGCCTCCTCCTCCTCCTCGGAAACAACCCCCCACCACCACGGCTGCGGCGTGTCAGCCTGCAGACACGCGCCTGGCTGGGCTGAATAGGCTTGCGACCTGGTCGGGCTGACCGAGCTGGCGCCGGATCAGGCGGGGGCAGGGCGTCCCTCGTCCTACGTCGGTGGTACGTCTATGCACGCGACGGCCCGTGGGATTGGTTGCTTCCGTGCTTCCATGGTTCCATGCCGCTTTGGCAACCGGGATGGTCCCCCTGGTTCCCGACCGGTTCCTGACGCGCCGGGCTTTTGGGGGGGTATGATAGGGGGAGGCGCGCGGACGCGTCCCCCGGTGACGGAGAGGCGCGTTCTATTGAGTTTTCCTTTCCCCCCCTCTTTCTTTTCTTATCGAGTCTCCAGCCTGCTGGCGCGCGCATGAAAGAACGACGGCGCCGCGAGGTGAGAAGTGACGACGGTGGCGCCCAGCGCCGGATGAGGACAGCCTTCCCATTTAGGACTCTAAGAGAGAGGGGGAGGGGGGCCAGAGAGAGGAAGGCAGACAGACGAGTCGCGCCTGAATACCTGCCTGGGCATAGGGTGGCCAGGCAGAAACCAGAGCCGCCCTCTTCGTCGTGGGCAGCCAGCGTAGGTAAGGAGCAGGGCCCTTCAGTGAAGCGCGCGGCCTAGTCTCGCGAGAGTCGAAAGGGAGAGAGCGCCTGCAGAGAGAGTCGATGAACGGGTATGGGACAACAAGCATTGTGTTGCTGGGGAACATAGTCACAGAAGGGCCGGCCCAATACGCCCCTATTTTGGTAGGCTCGACGGCTCGGGAAGGAGGACAAAAGCTACTCATTCCTCATGCCTTGTATACTCTCAAGCTTGGGAGTCCCCAGGCCGTCATGGTGAATATAGCTTGTCCAGCTGGCTCCAAATTACTTAGCACGTAGACCGGAGATGAACAGAGCCGTACGGCCACTTAACGAAGCACATCGCCACGGTACAAAGAAACTGCCTGCGTATTGACGTGTATCCAACGATCCTGCTCCATCGAGCGGTTTTCGATCCCTCCCACCCTGCCGCGTCCCAAACCCGCCCGCCCAATCACCCAGACCGACCTCTGTCATACATTAAGCAAGTACGTCCAGCCAGCTGTCGAGGCATGCCGACCAGTGACCAGCCCTCGCACATCCTCGGACCCCGGCGACGTGAGTGATGAACCGGCCGCGTGTCAGCGACCCGGCCCGGCCCGGCTTGTGCCCGCCGGCGTGATGGGCGAGTCGGCCGGGAGGCCGGCATCGGGGTTCGAGCAGACTCCAAACGACGACTGGCAGCCGCCGCCGCAGTAGTCGATGGAGGCTCCGCACCATCCGTTCCGAGAACAGCCTGCGACGGTAGCATGATTAGTCCACCACCGCGTCTGTTTGGGGGGGAGGGGTGGGCTCAGTGTCGGAGTCAGGGGAAAAGGGGTAGACACCCACAGTTGCCATATCGGGATCCGGCGCAGGTCACGCTGGGTCCGCATGTGCCGTCCGGGCTCACTTTGAGGGCTCCCGTCGGCGTCGGCGAGGTTTTGGTGGTGGTGGTGGTGGTCGTCGTCGGGGGTCTCCTGGTGGTGGTCGTCGTCGGCTGCAGGCACGCGGCGGTGCCGGTGGGCGCGCGCGCGGAGAAGGTGTAGTCGGGCAGCGGGGCGGAGCCGCCGGCGCGGTACCAGTTCGCGGGCGGGTCGCCCAGGCACTGGCCCACGGTGACGGCGCGGAAGCCGTGGGCGAACAGGGAGGCGAGGATGTGGTCGGTGAGGTTGTAGACGGTCTGGTAGTGGATGTCGTGCTCGATCTGCAGGTAGCTGTCCCGGCACGGGTCGGCCCCGTCGACGGCGTCGTCCCAGATGTCCTTGCTCGTCTGGATCTGGCCGGCGTCGTCGTGCAGGTAGCCCTCGGTGTCGAGGTCGAAGTAGACGACGTGGTAGCCCAGCTGCGCCAGCAGCGACTGGCACGCCGCCGGGCAGATGGAATACGGCGGCCTGGTAAAACGCCCGCGTCGCTTAGCACTCGTTCTCAGCCCCGGCTACCGGGTGGGGGAAGGCCAACCTCATGTACGTCGGGAAGTAGCCCAGGATGTCGTTCAGGGCGATCTCATTGTAGATCATCTGATCCCGGGCCTGCGTCGTGGAGAGCTGGCTGAAGTTCTGGTGCGACCACGTGTGACTGGCAATCTGGTGACCCTCATCGGCCATTCGCTGCGGGGAGATTTCAGCCCGGGTTGCTGGTGATGGGTAGGAAGGGCACGGCTGTTACCTGGATCACGGCGCGCCAGGGACGATCGGGGTCGTTGATGATCCCCTTGCCGAGATTATTGCCAGTGATGAAAAAGGTGGCTTTGGCTTCGTATTCCTGCCCCTGCGTCAGCGTCTCTCCACGGGCCGGAGAAGGCCTCGCCCACGCACTGCCAACTTGTCCAGGAGGTCGTCGGTGTAGTCGTACGGCCCGTCGTCGAAAGTGAGGGCGATGTCGCCGTTGACCACACAATCGTATATGCCCACCCCCCCGTACTGAACCCGGCCCAGCTTCGGTCGTGAAATCTTGGACGTATCGGTGCCGCTGGGCTTCTTATTGCCATCACAGCCGCTTCCGTAGTTCAGTTGGCAATCAGGGGCGGTGCAGTAATCCTCGCCCAGGCCGCACCATCTGCACCGGATCAGTCCTCCCACCCTCGCGGACTTCGGGCGTGTCTGATGGGTAGGCACACACGTGACGGTGTGCATACACTTACCCTTCCTCGGAGCAGCAGTAGCCGCTGGCGCAGGAACCACGTCCCGAACCGCATCTCCCGCTCTTGTTTTGTCGCCTTTGGAGGCTGGTCTGTTTTCCCACGTCGTCGGCACCTTCGGCCTGTGGAAAGGCTGGCTGTCTCGTCCGACTCGGCCCTTCCCTGGTGGGAAACATACCCTGGGATTTCAGCTCAGACAGAACCCTTCGACCGCCAAAGAATTTCGGAGTTGCGTGACCGGGCGACTCGTGGGCAGCGGAAAGGCCGGCGTAAACCACCAGGAGAACAACCTTGGACCAGAGCATGGTAACTAGCCTGTAGCCAATACCCTGAGGTCGTATATTCCGACTCTTTGAGGAACACGAGGAGTGGAATGGCAGAAATGTTGACTCGGGGCGTTGGGTGTAGAATTACAAGATTCTGATTCTCGATGCCAAGACGGGGGGTCCTCGACAAAGCCGGACGGGCAGAGCCTCAGGTACACTTTCTGCATGAGTCTTTCGAGTGGGAGACGGCCGGGAAAAGTCTGGTCTCTTTATGTGATATCAAGCTACGGCAGTAGCGAACACCCCGATACGACCCGGAGACCAAAGCAGCCGGTCGCGACTGGAAGCAACACGATCTGCACGATACGATTGCCCGATTCAGCTCAACTCATGCGTTCAATATGCGAGTGTGATGAAGCGATGCATATTCATGGATCCGGTGAGATTGCCACTGCAACCTGGTCGCGTCGAGCAACGGGGGAGAGGGGGTTTGACCTCAGAGCGGCTGTCGCAATGATGCCACTGAACACGGGCAAAGCAGCGAAAGACTTACCGGGACGGGAAGCAACGTCGTCATACGCATACTCGGAATTGTTGGGCAGAAGCAATCAGCCTAAAATACATCGGTAATATGGACCAGCTCAGGGCCCCGCCGGTCTGCCCTACTCTCTATGGCCTCTAGTGACGGCTTCATTTCTTTGAGCGAAGAAAACAGCTGGTAACCCGTACTATCTAGGTCGCTCTTGTTCGAATTCGTTGTTGGGACACCGAGAATCTTCTATGTGTTCTTCACATGGCGAAGGGGCCGCGGTGGGCTGCTTCCAGATGTCTTCCCTTGGTGTTTTTTTTTGTCGTCGGGCGTAACTCGCAGCGCCAAGGATCGTCCCGGCCCCAATGAGCTTGTTCAATTTCTAGCGTGGTTTTTTTTTTCGAGTTGCCGAATCAATAAACGCATGGATATTAGGCGGAATTAGGAATCCTATAATATCCTGCATCGCATTGCATGGACAGGGGTTCCCCTAGCTTCTCCGCGTCTATGGCAGTATCAACGGATAAATCTGGGCCAGGGCTGGGAACGTAGTGCTTCTATTCATATGCAATGTTACCTATCGGCAACCTCTACACGGCCTTCGTCCATTACAAGGAGGGGGGAGCGTCTCTCCAGCTGCGGGGGACGATTGCGCCGGCCTCGTTGTTCATCATCATTGGCCGGCCGCTGGTGTGTATGTCAAGGAAACGTGCCACGAGAGTAGTAGCGACACAGCGGAGCCGGCGTTTGGACGGCGCTCAACATTCCCGGCACCTTATTCCCGCGTTTCCCCATCTTCCTTGACGTCCTCTTTTCGGGGAGGAGCAGCTGGGGGGGTAGGCCATCAGCTGCGCCTAGTGCAGAACTTCGGCTCGCCCCAGGTTTCCCTCCTTGTCGTCCTTCTCGCATCGCTCGACCTCCAGCTTCATGTCCATCAAGAGGCTGAGCTCGGGACAGTACTCGAAGATGGACTTCCTCTGCGTGTGGTTTTTCCACACCTCGTCGGCCAGGTCGGCGCCTCCGTCCTTGACATGGAAGCCCATGGGGTTGGGGATGTAGACGTCTTCGACGGCCAGTTGCCCCTTGGAGCCCGAGGCCACTTTGGCCCCGGGCAGGAGCCGGACGCGGCGTCCGAACCACTCGTCTTCCGGCCGCGTGTCGTTGGCCCGTTTCTGGATCGCGAGGACTCTGTTGATGGCCGATACGCGTCGAAGGGAAAGGCCGCCGTTGCCGGAGAACTTGTCGCCCGCGGTTCTGCTCTCTCGTTAGCTCCCATGGCCCTGCCAATGCGACAAGCCACCAGGCCGAAGTCCTTGTCACTCACTGTGCGCCCGCCCAATCCCACCCCAGCCACTCATTCAAACTCTTCCCGGAATTGGCGCAGAGAATGCTGTCGTATTCAAACCTGAGGATCCACTCGACCCCAGGGAGGAACTCGCCGTAGAAGCGCTTGTCCGTCAGCACGCGGTGCACCATCTCCTTGCTCTCAATCTCCCACGGAGGCGGGAGCACCATCAGGTCCAGCTTTCCGATAGCCTGTTGGTGTTTGACAGCAAAGGCGCGACCTATGCTGACGACGGACCGGTTGGAGCCGATGACCAGGAACCGCCAGTCCGGAGGAACCACCGCGATCATGTGGAGGAGCTGGGGCACAAGATGAGATAAGGGCCGAGGCTCGATGAGGAGCGCAAGCTTGGACATGTTATAGTTTCTGCGCGGATCCCGCTCGAGGGCCGAGAGGCTTGGGTGCCAGTCTATCTTGACAGTAGGTATCTTTTGCCTTGCTTCATCCAGCCGGGACTTGAAGGATGCCTCGATACCTGGCCGGTGCTGATTGAACAGACCCGCAAAGAACCAGCTGGAGCCGAAACTCAGGTCAACATACAGACTGGCCACTTGAAGAGTGTCGTTGCGGGACTGGGGGCGGGAATATACATACGTGACGGCCAGGGACACAATCAAAATGGCCTTTGCCCTGGTGATGGCGAAAGCGCCAAGTGAGATGTTGGAAGAGCCCGCCATGACTGCGGAAGAGTGGCTGCATAGGTAGGTACAAGCGTTGCGTAAGGCAATACCCACGACACTGCCCGAGCCTATGTATCGACGTCGGGACGGCTTTTGGTCAAGACAAAGGATGATGGGAGAGGAGGAGAATCGGTGAAAGGGGAAAAGGTGTGACGAAGACGGTGGCCAGAGTTGGGACCCTTGAATGCCGAGGACGCTGTTCAGCCAGGGATAGGGCGCCTGCAATGAGGGGGGAGGCGAACTACTGCTGGTGTAGCCTGGCTAGTGGGCGTGGTTCAGGAGGGACACTCAAGGGAGCACAAGACAAGCTGAATGCAGGGTCAGGCAGTGACACTACATGTCTCACGAGCCCGTGAAGTTCTGGTGGTGCCTACATACCTACCCACGCGCGACCGGCCTGGTGGTGCTAAGCCAGGGAGGACGAAGTCAGCGACAGTGGCGAGAAGGTCTTGATAGCGGACATAGCAGCCCTTCTCTTGTTTCACTTGTTCGCGAAGAAATGAAGGCGGATTATCCAATACTTGCCACCTATACCACCATCATCCCTGGTAACGCAAGCCCATGGTGCATTTGTTGGACCAACACTCGAGAGGCAGTCCATCTCTACACATGCCCCTTTGGCGGATTCTGTAAATTCGCTGCCCGGCAGTGGTCGACAGTCTGTCTCTCTTTCCACTACTTCGGTTCGCAGACACGCTCTACAACACCCGCATCCTTACCCTTGCCCTAGAAGCCCACGACCCATCTGTGGCCTTCATCTCTCCAGCACCCATGGCACCCCAGACTTCCCCATCCCGGGAGGGGGAGTCACTGCGTACGTTGTGGGGGAAGATGGAGATGGTCACGCTCGTGTTATGGTCCCGGAGCACCCGGCGTGTTCGCCTGGCCGGCGCGGGCATCCTTCTTCTGTGAGCGCGCCCCACGGCGGCCTGGCCGAGAGAGTCGTTGCCGTTTCCCCGACTGACGCAAAGCAGGTGCCTCGTCGGCCTGTGGGCGCCCCGGCCGGACATGCACAGCATGGAGATGCCGCAGGCGTCGCTCGAATACCAGGCGCCGGCACCGCGGCGGTTCAACGAGAGCAAGGTGGCGCTGCTGATCGAGAACCGGGCCAACCCGATCCTGGCGCCGCTCATGCTGCACTTCATGTCGGTGGTGCCGCCCGAGTGGCGGTTCCGGTTCATGGGCTCGGCCGAGTCGGTGGCGCACATCAACGGGTCGGTGGCGATCCGCGAGCAGGTGCAGGCGGGCAAGCTGGACCTCACGCTCATCCCGGCCAACATGAGCACGGCGGGGACGGAGCAGATCAGCCGCTTCCTGACGACGCTGTGGCTCTACGAGGTGGTGCTGCAGCCGGCCGAGTGGCTGCTCGTTTTCCAGACGGACAGCATCCTGTGCGCCAACAGCCGGCGCAACCTCAACGACTACCTCGAGTACGACTGGGTCGGCGCGCCGTGGAACCCCTGGGGCCAATGGGGCGGCAACGGCGGCCTGTCGCTGCGCCGCGTGAGCGCCATGGTCGAGGTGCTGCGCGACCAGGCGCGCCTCGACGGCTCCGAGCCCGAGGACGTGTGGCTGTCGGAGCGCCTCGCCCACCGGCCCGGCGCCCGCATGGCCAACGGCACCGTCTCGCTCACCTTCAGCGGCGAGATGAACGCCGGCGACCGCGAGACGGTCGACCACGGCCACGACGAGGGCGAGGGCGACGACGACAACGGCGCCGGCGCCGGCCGCTGGGACAACCGCACGCTCGAGGCCGCGCGCCACGGCGCCTACGTGAGCGGCCTCGACGACTGGCGCGAGGGCCACTACGAGCCCATGGGCTACCACACCGGCGGCACCGGCAGCGTCCTGCACGGCGGCATCTGGGGCCAGCCGCAGTGGCGGAAGCACATCTGGGACTACTGCCCCGAGGTCAAGATGACGCTGCAGATGGACGCCGCCCGCTTCGTCCCGGGCCACTGCCACGAGAGCTGGAAGCGGAGCGACGATGACGACGACGACGACGACGACGACGACGACGACGACGACGACGACGACGACGACGGGACCGAAACCATCGGCGCCACCGAAACCATCGACGGCACCGAGTATCCGCTGCTACCGCCCAACTTGGTGCCTTGGTAGTCCTCTCATCCACTACGTCCCTTGAGACAGCCAGCTCCCCCCCCAATAGAGAGAAAACCCCGTGGCCATGGCGTAAAGTACTACATAGTACAGGAGGCTGGTCGTTGCACACTGGCGCTTCCATAGTAGAGGCTGGTACGCAAGTTCGCAGTCCCTTGGTGGAAGGGCGGAAATGAAGAGGCGGTACTCGTACACGAGAGAGATGCATCTAGGGGCTGGGACCTCCCCCGAATTGACTGCACTTTATGGATGGGAGATCAATGGATCCCTGCGTACTTTATTAGTAGATCGGCCGCCAAGAACAACCCCCCTTCTACATATGTACATACCTACAGAACGTGAATGTCTCGGATGGCCAAGGGGTAGTAAAACCTGACCGTGTTGGGGGGGTTATAAATCGTAACTTACGAGGGCGCACCGGCGTGAGCCCAGGTAACACCCTAAGCGAGATTCTGTTTCTCTTTCTTCTTCTTCTTCTTCTTTCCTCCTCGCTGCTCGCTTCGACTGCGAGTACAAGTCGGCCCTGGCGCCTGGCAATTTCAAACTCCCCCCCGCTGCCGCCGAGTCTGTAGATCCCGATTCTCCAGAACGGGGTCCCTGGATGGGGTATCCTCCATAGGAGAGCCCCCGTTGAGAACTAGAGGTGAAGAGAGAGAGCATCGGCTGCGATTGCGCCGGCATCTATGTACGAACGATTCGGCCGAGGGAAGGGGACCTTGGCAAACGGGAATTACAGGGCAACATTGAACAAATGGAAAACCGCGTCCTGCACGAATCTATCCGAGTACCTATATAATTACTAACTTACCTACACGTACATACCTAAGTACTTACCTAGGTAAGGAAGTAGCTATTTCTCTATTCAATCCTTCCCCCGACAGCACGCCCTCCCGTAATCCCGGGCAGAGACGACGCTATCGTGGCCCGCCTCCCCTAATAAGGGTTTTACGAGAAGCAAATAACAACCCGCGCCCACTTGCGCCACGGGCCACCCGCTCCAGCGACGGATCCCCTCCCCGCCACTGCATCCATTCCCACTCACCGCTCGCAGACACAGTTCACGATGCTCCACAGCCCACCGCTTAACCACCACCACCACCACACAACGCCACCCACGCTTTTTGTTTCTCAATAATGCAACGACCTTTCAACAGCAACCAAACCAGCCCGCTTGGCTTAGTGGTAAAGCGCATCACTAGTATCCCCTGGATATGATGAGATCACTGGTTCGATTCCAGTAGTGGGCAGAAAAGATATTTTCTCTTTTGCTTGTTGAAATGTCGTTGCACTACTCTCTCCCTGGATTCCTCAGGGCCTTGCCTCCCTTTTCCTTTTTTTTTTTCTTCTTCTTCTTCTCCCCTTGCCTGCTCTTTAGGTAGACCATGTTGTTGGGTATCCTCAGCAGAGCCTCTAGGTTGTATGAACATTGCATTCCATCAAGGACCGACCGTTCATGCAACCACGGTGCCTCTGGACTTGGATGTTATGTACACACCATCCGAAAAGTGATGGCGTATTATCGGCAGACATTTCATCACACTCGGGCCGAGCCAGTGACTTTTGTACAAAGAATTAGATGCAAGAAACAATATTTGCTGATCCGTCAGTCTTCGCCCCAGAGATGCCGCTCTGTACGTCCGGCGAAGTGGGGATTTCGACCGAATTCAAAATATACCCGCCGGTTTTCATCTATAAACAAGGATACTTTTCTGGTATCTGAAACACCTGATATGCAATAGCTTGAGTTTGCCTCCTCCCGTCCCCAACCCCTTTACTCGTCGTCGTCTTCGGCATCACCCCCTCTAGCCCTCTTCTTCGCCTCCCACTCCTTCACCCATCCTTGGGCCTTGGCGCTGACCATTTCCCGGCTTTTGCGGTCGCCGTGCTTCTCCTCCCAGTCGCCCCATCGCTTGAACCACTTCTTGGCCTGGCGCGGTTTGACGTTGCCCTTGAGCGCACTCTCGAAGATGTCGCGCACAGCCTCCTTGTTGGGGCTTGGCCCGTCCTCGTGGTCAAGCAGCTGGTTCCACAGGTCGAAGCGGTTGGGGAACGACGACAGCAGACCCTTGAACATGGTATGCCCGCGCTCAGGGTTCGGGTGCGCCGACTTGTACTCGAGACCGGCAAACTTGGTCATGAGCGGCAGGTGCGCTTTCGCCGGCAGCGCCTGGGTGGCCCGCGCCATAAGAGCGTGCGCGCGCTCCGGCTGGTTCTGAGCCGAGTGCAACCAGTGTCCGTAGTTATACCAGACGTCGGGCGACGTGGCGCCAAACTTCTTGACGAGCGTCTGGAAAAGCTCATCCGCCTTCTGCACAACATTGTTAGCAATGCCGCCTGATTGGATTATCGACGGGGGCTCGTCTTACCTCGGTCTTGTCCTCCTGGATATAAATGCTGGCCAGTCGCTGGTAGACTTCCTGCTGGTCGTTGACCTGCAGAGCACGCTTGAAAACCTCGTCGACCGTTTCCTCGGTACCGAACCTGACCTCCAAGTTGAGGTACGCAATCCAGGCATTCAGCTTCTCCGTCTCCTCGGCGCTGTTGATAGTGGCGACGGCGCGCTCGGCTACTTTGCGCGCCCCGGAAAGCTCACTGGACTGCATCTGGTACGCCATGTATTCGGTCCAGAGGGCCGAAGAGTTGGGCCGGCGGTTCAGGAGTTGTTCGTAATCAGCCGCGGTTCGGGGCCCAAAGGCATCCAGGTCGCCTGTCTTGTCGACCTCCGCCGAGGCCTTCTTTCGCTTCTTTTTCTTGTCCGCAGCCTCGCCACTGCTGCCGAGTGACTCGGCTTCATGCTTCTTGTCCAGAGCGTTAGGGTCCCAGTCGAAGCCACCGGCATCGAGGCCTTCCGACTCGGCAGGCCCGTCGCCCATCTCCACGTCTTCGTCCTCTTCCTCCGAGTCGCTTTCGTCGGAAATCCCGTCAGTGCCAGTGATGAGTACGCCGCTTCCTGCATCATCCATGTCGTCGTCCTCATCCTCGTCCGACACAAGCGCGGCGCCGGCGTCACCGTCGTCGCTCATATCAGTGTCGTCTTCGTCAAAGTAGGACGGCTTGAGTCCGAGATTAATGCGCTTCTTCTGGACATCGAGTTTCAAGATGATGGCCTTGACAGCGTCGCCCTCGCTGAAAAGCTTCCTTGCATCCTCAACGGCTTTTTCAGCCATCTCGCTCCTGTGACACAAACCGCTAACATTGGCAGTGCCATCCACGAGAATGAAAGCGCCGAACTCCTCGACCTTGCGGACTTTACCAGTGACCACCTGGCCGACCTGGAAATCTTGGTAGTTCTTCAAGGGCACAAAATCCTTCTCCACCACCGAGGCCTTGAGACTCATCTGGACCTGGCCCGTGGCCGCATCGATGGAGATGATGCGGCCCTTGACAAGCTGGTCAACCTGGAAAGCTTCTTGCCAGTCTTTCAGGAACCTGTCCGAAAGGTCCGAGATCTTGACCATGGCCGAGACGTTTCCGCCGAGGGCCACGAAGACACCCTTGTCTGACACGTTCTTGACAAAGCCACGGATAACGTCTCCCACATTCAGCTGGGACACATCCGAAATTTCTCTGTCCTTGACCTCGGCCGACGAGTTTAGAACCCTCGAATGGCGTGAAGAGAGGCGGACCTTCTTGTTGCTCTTGTCCACACTCACAACCGATACGCGGACGATGCTGTTCTTCTGGTGAGCCGATGGGTTGGCCTCATCGAAGTTATCGCTGATATCCGTCAGGTGTATCGGTCCGGAAATGGCATCGCTGAGGTGCACCATGATTTGTCGCTCGTTCACCTTGGTGACGCGGCCCGGAAGAACCATGTTTGGCTTGATTGTCTCCCAGGTCAGGTTAGCAGCGGACGACGCAGATCGGCCCGAAAGATCAAGGCGGTTTTGGCTGGGGTCGACTGCAAGCACCTTGACCCGAAGGGCAGCGCCGATGGGGAAGTTCTTGGGGAGATTTTCCAGAAGGGATACATCATCGGATATCTCCAGGAAGTTGAGTCGTCCGCGCACATTGGGAGAGAGGTTGACCCAGAGCGACCGGTCCTGGACGTTGTTCACGAATGCAAGATGTGTAGATCCAACCTCGAGAGTGTCATACGACAGCGGAGTCTGAGTGTCGTCCTTCAGATCGCTTGCTTTCGCCGACATCTCGAGGACAGAATGCGTAGAGCGGTGGGAAATCGGCAAGAATCGGTGGTTTCTAGCGTCATGCTCACCCAGAACCTTCACCGAAATGACGTCGCCTTGGTTGAATTTGCTGAGAGGCGCCTTCTTGTTCTTAATCTCGTCCCAGGAGTCAAACGCTTGCGACACATCCACACGACCCTGGATGTTGTCAGCTAGCCTCACGTTGAGCTGTGAGTTTTTGACAGCGGCGATCTTGGCTTTGACAATCTTGCCGACAACAATGTCATCCAAAGAAGCCACCGAGTCATCCACTGGGTTCTCTGCCGAAATGCTTGGGCCAGAGGGTTGCTTGGCCGTTTCCGCCTTTTCCGGCTTCTCGGCGTTGGGGGACCCGACAACAATCCTCTTGTGATCAGGATCAACCGAAATGACTTTGACGAGTAGTGACTGGTTCTTCTCCATGCCGAAGTCAGTCATCTTCTGCGCATCTTGCGGCAGCCTGGCCTTAGGAAGCAACGCAGTCAGGTGACCAGCAAATTGCACAAACACAGCAGTGACCGTCAGGTTCCTGACGAAGCCCTGATAGATCTTTCCGACTTTGGCGTCTTCGAAGGAGGTAAGCAGTTGTCCCTCTTGAGCGGCCTTGACCAGGGAGGGCTTTCTGCTGAGCGCGATGAAGCGTCGGCCATCATTCTTGTCCAGAACAACCAGATCTGAAAGTGTCTGCCCAACATAAATCTTCTTCCAAGCTGCTTGGTTCTTTTTGCTGGAGCCATCGGTAAGATGGCCAACGGACAGCATGGCTCTCAGGCCGCTTTCAGCCAATTCCACGAACACGTGATCCTCTGTCTTTTGCACAACCTTGGCAACGACAATATCACCAAGGCTGAGCTTCTTCAGAGCCATCTGTTTCTCCATGCCGAATGCAGACGGGTCTTTGCAAGAGACATACAGCTTCTTCGCCTCGGCGTCGCAGTTGAGCACGTGAACAAAGACGACCTGGCCTATCCGGAAGTATTCCTTGGGATCGCGGATATAGGCCTCGCTCATCTCCGATACAGGTAGGAACCCCCGGAGGGATCCGTAAAATTGCACGATGGCACCGTTGGCGAGAAGTTTGATGATGATGGCCGGAGTTTGCGCCCCAACGACCACTTGATCGAAGGACTTGAGAGGGGTGGCCTCGGAGTTGAGTAGTGTTTTCTTGAGAGTAAGACGAATATGCCGTTTGGCAGGATCAGTCGAAAGGACTCGTGCCTTGACCTTCATGCCTTCCCTGAACTTTTTCTCGGGGTGTTGAAGTTTGACATCCGCCAAGTGCATTTCCGGGACAAGACCCGTAATACCCTCGGCAATCTTGACGAGTATGCCATCGACGCCGTTGGGACCAACGATGAGCTTTTCGATTACACCGTCCACGACACCACCGACAGGCACATCCTCGACGCGCAGGAAGGGCTGTTCGAGAACCGACTTCTCGAACGAAAGCTGGAAAAGCCCGTCCATCGCATTGTAGCCGACGACCCTTCCGGCATGAGTCGCACCCAAACAGAAAGGGCCGGTGGTCTGAGACAGCATGTCGACCTTGCCGTCTTTGAGTCGGGAGATATGAACGAAACCGGGCACGCCCTTAACCCCAACATCGACGAAGACACCGACCTCAGGCTCAACCTTGGTGATGGTGCACTTCTCGACGAGGGCCGAAATAGACAGCTTCTCCAAGGGTGATTTTTTTGCGCTGTCGACGGACTTGGACTGGAGGGATGTAACATGGTCGAGAAAAGAGACGCCAAGCTTGGGTTCATTGGCAGTTGGGAAGTTGCAGATGACACGGGCCTTTACTTTTTTGCTGACCTTGTACTTCTCCTCCAGGTCCAGTGCCTGCGGCCCGGCACCTGAGTGGATGAGGTCGGCAGTCACGTCCAGAGTACCCATAACCTTGCCGGCCAGGCCGCGCGCAGAGATGTCGGACACCATGAGTTCCACAGCTGTGCCAGGTAGGAAAGTGTTGATGGTGGTTGCGCCGGACGGTGTGTTCTGGACCTTGGTCATTTTGCTGTGGAGCGTCGTAAGCTGAGCAATCTTGCCCGTCTTGCCAGTGACGAGGCAGAGCATGACGGCTCCGGGCTGCATTCGCTCTTCCGGAATGCCGCCATCAAGTTCCTTGCGCGACAAGAATGCTTGCGACTTGCCGTCTTCCAGTCCCAGATCCATGACAAAACCATGGTCTTCAACACTGGCTACTGTCGCCATGACGGTAGCGTTGGCGACCAGGTCCTGACTGGACATTCCGCTGTTGGTGTGCTCCGGACGCAAAGACATCTCGATATGCCGCTTGGGCTTCCCAGCGGACTCGTTTTCGTCCGTGGTGGAGGTCACGTAGGCACGCAGGTACTGGCCCTCGGTGAAAAGCGAGTTGAGGTCGACTCCATCGTCCTGATCCCCGTGGTCGTCTTCATCTTCGTCGTCGCCGGCGTCGGCTTCGGCTGCGATGCGCTCGTTGAGAGGCTCTGATATGGCGGTGATGGCGACATGGCCGGTGAGGTTGTTAGGGAGGGTAAGGACGATGCCTAGAGAATTGATTTGGGCGACCTGGCCGAGCACCAGAGATCCCTTAACGAGACGCTTGTAGTTGAGACTCTCGATCTTCACAGCATCCTCGTCTGCTTGGGCATTGGCCTGCTTTCCGTCCTTGAGCTGACCCTTCGACTTCTTCTTGGTGACGGCCTTGGCGGCCTTCTTCTGGGTCGGACCGGACTGCTGCTCAAAAAGCACGTCTTGTTTCGCCTGAATGGAAATTTGTCTGTGTTCGAGCGGCGTCAAAACGCTGCCACCGCCTCGAGGAAAGAGCGGCTCCTCCTCCTTCAGCTTGGAGATCTTGGGGCCGGCCGGCGACTTGGACTCGGCGGGCTTGGACGCCGACTTTGCGGCATCGCCTTTCGCGCCGTTCTTGTCGGGTTTGGCCGTCTTGGAGGGCCGCGAATCGCTGCGAGTCTTGACTGCTTTGGCAGCAGACGAGCCTCCCGGTGCATCCTTTCTCTTGAGCGAGCTCATTGTGTCGGGAGCCTGCGCAATGAGGATTTGCGCACAAGGTCGAGGCGGGAGGAACTCGTCTTTGATGGCGCCTCCAAAAAAGTTCCTACCTTTCGAAAATTTACTCCACCGACAAAGAAGTTGCTGCGACGGCCCACTGAAAAAGTGCGATAAGATAAGACCTAGTACCCTGGAGCTGCTTAGCGCCAAAAGGCTCAATGATGTACATCCAGATGTATCTATTCCTCCAGCTACAGGATCCATTGGGATCCCATAAGTACCAACGGGATGGCGCTCTAGGCTCCTGGGATAGAAGGATGTACTGAGTAGGGGGTAAGTACTAGTGGACCCCAGTGCCAAGACCCTTAGCGCATGTAGCTTGCCCCTCCTCCCCTATCAGCTGGTACGTTCTGTTAGTTAGCACCCTCGCACCCTGGAACACACCCGCTGGCCGCTGACACGGGGGGTCTGCATGTGCATCAAACGGTTCGCCGCCTGTGACGTGACGTGGGTGATGTTGACCTGCCCGACCGACCTACTGTCCCGGCCAGGCAACCGATTTCCCTACTCCTAAACTCCTCCATCATAAGAACCCGTCCGGCGGCTTCTTCCTGCAGCGTCTTCCAGATGCATCATCGCCAAGGCATTTAACACCCGCGGCCATGTTCTCGGCCATAAACCCACGGAAGCGAGTGCGACCGCACATGTCCGAGTCGGGTGCCGCCAGCACCACGAGTCTACCCGCCACCCTGGCACCGCGGCCCAGGGAGGCGTCCACGGCCTCATCGCAGCCGCAGCCGTCCGATAGCACCGCATCCCTGGAAACATCCTCCAGCCAGCCGAAATCAGACAACTCCGATGGGCCGCCAAAAGCGGCGGGAAAGGAGGGCGGACCGAAGGCCCCGAACCCTGCCGTCGCCGCGGCCAAGCAGCCCCGGAAAACGCGGAGCTGGTATGGCTCCCTGGGCCAAAAATCCGTCCCTTCGACCCAGATAGCGCGGGAGACTATAATGGGCGATACGGCAAAGGGCGGTCGGCTACCCGACTTCAGTCGATACAGGGCGAAGAAGAGCACCGACACGCTCACTGATTCTGATACTCGGTCTGTTCAGACACTGCCAAAGCCAACCGACGCCGCGCCGCCGTCCGAAGACGACAGCAATGGCCCGAAGGCTCCGAACGACACTGGGAAGGCACCGGATCGAGGAGGCAAGGACGATCCTCCAGTGTCTGCAACAGAGCATGCACCAGAGCAGAACACGGACAACAAGCCAGCTGAACAGCCTGGACCACCGCCTGAGCCATCCCAGCCCGCGTCTGCATCTTCCGGGTGGTTGGGCTGGCTAGGGGGGATGTATTATGGCCCTGCGCCAGAGGAGCAGGCGAAACCAGGCGACGCGAAAACGACAAAGGATCCTCAGGAGGCGGAATCGACACAGCCCGAGGTCTCGGAAGCGCCTGCGAGCAATGTGGCTCAACCCCAATCACCAAGTTCTGCACAGCCTAGGCCCCAGTCCAATTCTTGGTTCGGTTTGTGGTACGGCGCACCCGCGGCAGATGTTGGGCCAAGCAACACCGAAGCGGCGGCATCCTCGGGTGAGCCTGCAGCAGAACAAGGTGAAGATGTAACCATGGCGGACGCGCCACCCGCTACGGCACCACAACCACCCCAACCGTCAGCAGGCTCAACTTGGGCATTTTGGTCACGAGATAGTGGCTCAAAATCTACGGGGAAAGCACCAGCGCCCGGGGAGCAAGGCGAGTTGGCGGTGATGGGCGAGGGGTCCGAGTCCAGTCCCAAATCGTCAGTTGGCGTGCCCGTTGAAGACAGCGCGGCCCCACCCACAGAACCACCACTGAAGAAAGTCATGAGAGACGTCCCAGGCAAGTCTGCTAAGAAGAACAGGCGTACCCAGCCCGGGCCAATGGATCTTGATTCCGGACCAGTGCTTGAAAGACCAGGCACACCGGGAAGTGTTAAGACTGCCACTGTCAAGCCAGAAACGCCAACCTCAGTGAAGTCCATGGGCCAAAACCTACTGCTTCCGGACTTTAAGAACACGTATCGAATGCAGCAGAACCCATCCATCGTCAAGCAGATCGCACGGCTGCTCTTGAGGACGCGCCAGCCGCCTGCTAACCACGTGTACCTCGTGAAGGACCCTCCCAAGGTCAAGAAAGCCATAGCCATTGGAGTCCACGGCCTCTTTCCAGCTGCATTCTTGAGACCGATGATCGGACAGCCCACGGGGACATCGATGCGTTTTGCAAACCATGGCGCTGAAGCTATCAGGAGATGGACCGAGGCTCATGGGTGTGGGGATTGCGAGATCGAGAAGATTGCGCTTGAAGGGGAGGGCAAGATTGCAGACCGCGTCGACAACCTATGGAAACTTCTGCTCAATTGGATCGATCACATCCGGCGTGCGGATTTGATCCTCGTGGCCTGCCATTCGCAAGGCGTGCCCGTCGGCATCATGCTGGTCGCAAAACTCATTGATCTTGGCATTATAACGACGGCCAGGATCGGTATCTGTGCGATGGGTGAGTTGGAGTCTCCACCAGCCTCCTAACCCGCCACTTGCTGACCCTCTTTCCTTTCTAGCTGGCGTATCTCTCGGTCCGTTTCCCGACTACAAGTCTGGTATGGGCATGCTCATGGGCTCCGCTGCCGAGCTATGGCAGTTTAGTGATCCGGAGAGTGAAATTTCCAAACGGCTGGAACATTCACTGCAAGTGGCGCTCGACTACGGCACCAGAGTCACATATGTTGGCTCCATTGACGACCAGCTGGTACCCATGGAATCGGCCGTCTACTCGCCCGCTTCGCACCCGTACATCTACCGCGCTGTGTTCATCGATGGGCGTATCCATGCGCCCGACTTCATCGCGCACCTGGTTGGGTTCGCGCTCAAACTCCGCAACCTGGGCATCTCGGACCAGGGTCTTGTTCGCGAACTGTCCGTGGCCTTGGCAGGCAGCCTGTATTCGGGAGAGGGGCACTCGCGCCTTTATGATGACGAGGGGATCTACGAGTAGGTTTCTTCCTCACCACCCACCAACGTTCTGTACCGCTCTAACTTTTCTCAGTCTGGCCGTTTCCCACGCCTTGGAGACGACGGTTCTGAACAGCGTCCCGTGCCGTGTTGAGAAACATGAAGGCCTCGCGAGCGCGAATCCGTACGTTTTGCCTTGGATTATGCGGGGCCTTCTCGAGGAGGAGGTTGTCAAGACGGAGCTCTCAGCTGAAACTGCCGAGTTGCTCCGGCAGTTTGACGACTGGAAGCCTGTGACCAAAGCGCTCAAAGACATCAAGTTTCGACTCGAGGCGGTTCGATCCAAGCTGTGACAGAGCAGGCAGCTACATGCCACGGCGGCTATCGAGGTCTTTTTGAGGCCAGAGTGGTGGCTTGTATTATAGGGACGGGGTACAGTTTGTTTGCGCAAGCCTGGAATGATTGGGAGGGCCGGCGTTGGGATACAGGGAAGCGAGGAATACCCGGTGTTTGGGCGAGGCTCGTGAGTTACTTTGGTAAAGGCGTTTGCACCGTACATGGAAAGCCGGTTGGGTGAAGCTTGTGGAGACGATATAGGTAATGTGGGACCGTGAATTTGCATTCTTAGAGAGTACAGTTACGCGATGCTCATCCAAATACCGAATAACCTAAGTACCTACTTACTTACGTACAAACACGAATGATCAATCGGGGTTTTCTTCTCTTGAAGAGCCTGCCGTGGGACTGGGAGCCGAGCAACAAACAGCGCTGGCGAAACGTGCATCCATGGATTTGTAATATCTACCATACCTCTCTCTTCCTCATCTCTTCTTCTTACCGAAAAGCCGCAGGGGCTCGTGTGCCCGGGGAGCTGGGATGCGCCCGGTTCAGGTATCGCGGAGCCAGCCGGCCGGGTCTCTAAGCAATAGCGCCATGGAGCGGAATCCACGGGCTACAGGCAATTTCCCGGCTTTCGGGGTTAAGGGAGGAAAGGAGTAAGTAGGGAGGTAGGGGGGAGGGGCTTACCACGCTCGCATTGGAATGGGAGCACACAGCCATTTGCCATTGTTCGTCCACCCGTCCGTCTTATGGGTGCTAGCCCATGATGGACGTTTCTCGAGATGAGTGGGTAAAGGTATAGTTGGAAGAAAGTAGAAGATGTAGGTACGATTAGGTAGGTACGTAAAGTAGGTACATACATACTAACTTACATACTGATGGATGTAAGTCACAGGGGCTCTTGATGCCCGTTCAGCAAGTACACAAGAGGTACCTACCTACCTCTTTACTTGCCCAAGCAAAAGTGCTTCCACTCGGGTGAGCTGGACTTACTCGTACAATAAGTAATCAACATGTTAAAGATGTACCTCACAACCCTGCAGATGTGCCGTTCCCATGTAGGTTCCAATCGGGAAACACTTAAGGCGATGTCGAAGGTTACTTAACGGCAACGATGTTCCGATCGATCAACGTCTCTTGGTCTCTTGGCTGGGTGCAGCACTCGGTCCCAAACGTGCCGGCGGCTGCGACGTGGTGCGCTTACACAGGACAGACTGCCGTTTGGCAGTACTTACCTAAGGTACTTAAGTAAGTAAGTAGGGACTAGGGTTATTTACAGTATCTACCAAATGTTACCTACTGTACATACCATGGAACTTATGCCGTCTACCTTTTCTTACTGGCTGATCCGTTGGCCGAAGTACCTCTGACTTCCATGACTACGGACTGGCCCTAGGATGGAACTTGGGAGATGGATGGCGGGGGGGGGGAAGTAGGAGAGAGGTCTTTTTTATCCCCACCATGCGCCCCTAGTTGTAAGTAAGTAGAACAACAGCTCTCGCAGGCGAGTGACGTGCATCCGCGCTAAGTTTCCCTCCCACCACCCCCAGCATCTCCTTTCCACCCATATCCCTCGCTGTCACTTTCGAAGCGAAGCGGCCTGCGCGACTTGAAAACCCGGGAGCAGAACGGCACATCCCCTCCTTCTACATCACGGACCTACATAGCTCTGTCGCTGCTGCTGCACAGGCGCTTCCGCTTGTTGTCCCCCCCCTCGGCGTCCTCCCACCCCTCCCGGACGCCAGCGTGCGCCCCTTGCGACCTGGCCGTCTTTTGCTCCTGGCCTCTTGTAAGCCCCGGCGCCGCCGCTATAGCCCTTGGACACATACCGGGATGGGAAATCGCGATAAGCGACAACCTAGATCATGAGGGGATCCATAGACCAATATCACAATACTGTAAGCGAGGAACGCCCGACCTGCCGTCTGTCCCCCCGTGTCCAAGCTACTCATACCCTTATCCGTCTAGTTGGCTGCTACGAGGGACGCCCCGACGCCCAGGGCTAGCTGAGCCTGTCTCACCATGGCTCTACTCAACCCAACCTTCATCTGCGGCGTCGTCGTCCTGCTCTACCTGTCGTCCTTTGTCCTGTTCGCCGTCCTGCGCATCCTCACCGGCATCTCGATCCAACGCATCGGCTACTTCTCCCTCCGGCGCCTCGCCTACACCCCGAAAGATGGCATCAAGATCGAGATCCGCGGCCTGGGCCTCAACGTCCACCGCCCGACCTTTTCCCAGCCCACCTGGCTCAGCATTGTCCTGAGCGAACTCGTCGTGACCGTCGACGTCAAATCGCTGGAGGGCCACAAGGCCGACGGCCCAGAAGGCGACGACGGCGAGGACGCGCGCTACATCCAGTCGAAAAAGCCCAGGGGCCCCAAGCCGCCACTGCCGCGGCGCGCGACCGTCGGCTTAGCGCGCGGCGAGACGTGGAAGCAGTTGACCAAAATAAAAGAGAAGATCAAGAAGCTGCATAGGACCATTCACTGGCTGCGCCTGGTAGACGTTGTTGCGACCAACACCACGGTCGACATCCTGGGCGTCGGCAACTTGCAATGCGGCAGCTTCACCCTTGCCGTCGATACCCGCCACAAAATCGTGGATCGCGCGCGCTTCTTCCTCCAGAGCAGATCCAACAGCAAGGGCCAGAAGCAGCAAGCCGAATGGATTCTGACGGTGCGTAGCGTGCTGTTCACGGCGAATGGAGGGGAGGCGTCCGAGGTCCTGGACAACGCCGTGCTCAACATACACGGCTTCCTCTACGAGAATCTCGACGGCCTCCGCGACACCGCCATAGCTCTCAAGCTTGGCCGGGTGCACATCCCCTACGACGATGTGAAAACCTGCATGGACCGGCATAAGCGGCTCAAACGGCTGTACTCCAAGACGTTCCAGACCGTCGAGGCTATGGAGGTATCCGTCGACAAGGTCGTACAGGAGCTGGACAACCCGGGAAGCACCGACCAGGATATTATGCAGGCCGTCTCCGACTCCAAGGACTTTGTGAGCTCGCTGCTCCGAGGCATCAAGGAGGTCCAATTTGCCGTGAGTCTGGTCAGTCTTACCAAGAAGGTAGAGGATGTCAAGGCTACCGGGGCGCCGCTGCTCCTGAACGCCTCCATGAAGGAGGTGGGAATCGACCTCCACCGCCTCGACCCCAAGTCTCCCGCCCATCGCATGTACTTCCCCTCCAAGGACATTGCGCACGAGGCCCTTCTTGCCGCCCTCTCCATATCCGTTGGGCTGGACGACGGACAAGGCAAACCAGAGAGAATTATCTACATACCAATGGCCACCACCACGGTCAAGACAACACTGCCGTCCAAAACCGTGGAGCTCACAGATGAGGGAAGCGCCGAGGAGAAAAATGCCAACATTCTGTTCGCCAACTCCGTCGTCACGTCTCCCTCGGTCGACCTGGACCCCAAGCATCTGCCCGTTCTTTTGGCCCTGCTCCGGCCCAAGCCAAAGGCTCCCAAAACGAAAGTCAAAGAGCGCCATATGCTGATATCCCGCCTGCTGCCCAAGGCAAACGTCAAGTTCACCATGCACGAGCCCGTTCTACGGATAGCCCTTCCGCCCGTGATAGCGACGGACGACCCGGACGACTTTGATCTTATCATATCCTCCATTTCATCCATCTCGCTTGACCTCGAGTCATTACACTCCGCCGTGGAAGAACAGCACTATTCACTTGTCTCACAGACACGCGTGCAGACGCACCAGCTATACTACCAAACTGTGCAGGGCAACCGTTACGATTTGGTAGAGACCGAGTTCTTTGACTTAAAGGTCACCTTAGGCGCCAGCCCAGATGTCAATGTTATGGCCCATGGGCATCTTCAGTCTTTAGCCATTCACCTTGTCCGTTCCGAGATCACGGACGGCATCCGGGAGATCATTCGGCAACTGAGAGTGGACGTCGAACCAGACAAGCGTGGTCGCGAGACGTCCCAGAAACCGCGGGGTCTTCGGGCCATGCCGCAGTGGCTCCTCCATTTCAAAATCGCCGTCGAGGAGTTCAGTGTCGAAGTCGCTGGGGTCGACGATGACTTCCCTAAAAATACTCGCGGAGTTGCCCTTCAGATCGACTCGTGGTCTGGCGAGTACCGTGCCCAACGCATGGATGCGCACCTTCGCCAGCGCCCTGCATCCAGGCGACGAGCCCTCAGTCGGGCCATTAAGCCCGATCCTGACATTCTGAAGTCACCCCCGCCATCCCCCCGCAAGAACCAGTCGGAGTACTACAATGATGGCGACGGCCGAAAGTTGTCTGTCCACGTCCGCGGCCTGGAGGCGTTCATTATCGACAACGCCGAGAAATGGGAACTCGATCCTTTCGTCCACATGCCCAAATTCGAGATGGGTTTGTCAACGTCGAGCGATAAACAGGGCCCGATGCTGCATGTGCATGCCCACCTTCGAACTATCCTGCTGCAGTACTCGCTGTATCGCCACTACTCGGTCGGCGTTGCTGTCATGGTGCTCATGAAGGCATTCATGCGCACCAAGAGGGACACGGCGGATGCCAAAGCGACACAGACGCACTCTCCACGCAGTCCTTCGGTCGAACACCTCTCGCCGCCCATCGTACCGCCAGACTCGCCAGCTACAGACAAAATGAACAACCCATCTCGATCGACCAAGGAGCTGGTCACCACGGACTTCAAGGCCACCTTGATTCAAATCAAGGCGCAACTGCCTGATGACCCCCCGGTCATGCTCCAGTTTTACGGCGTGGAAGCTGGCCGGCACCGCTGGTCTTCACCCTTTGTCTTCGTGAAGCTCATTCGCTTCCATGCGGAAGCTCCTCGTATGCCAGGCGTGTGGGCAAGAATTGCGAGTATCAAGTCGGCCCGCGTGGATTACAGAGAGTCGCGTCGGGTAACCGCTTATGGCGGCCACCACGAAGACAAAATGATCGACATTGTCACCGAGGCGATGCGGCTATCCGTACCACACGAGATGGTCATCCACAAGATATCCGACAACATTGTCAACGTAATCAAAGCGTCAGAGCAGCTGCACCACCGCTTCAAGACCGGGACGAATGAGTACATCCTGGAGAAGGGGCCCGAAGGACCAAAGAACGTGCCCAAAGTTTCACTCAGGTCGCGCACCCTGCTGTTCGAGATCGAAGACGGTGCCTTTGAGTGGAAGCTGGGCATGATCTATAGGGCTGGGCGAGTGGAGCAGATGCAGCGACTTGCACGGGAGGAGGCTTATCGCGTCAAGGCGAAGAAGATACAGGAAGAGGAATTCCGGAAGGGGTCCAACCGGACGCGGAATCGCTCAGCTATGACCCGAGGAAGAAGCACCCAGACGAGCCCCAGGGAATCCCGGAGCAAGTCTGAGGATATGCGGCCCCGAACCGGTATCGATGGACACGCGCACGATGACGACCATGCGAGGCACAGAAGGCTACGGTACGATCCGGACAGTGTCCGTGGCTTCAGTGGAAATGCACATATCTCGATCCAGGAGGCACGGCAGAGGCTGGATGAGCACAATGCCCAGAGCTGGAAACAGCGTATTGACCGCCACTATCTCATGGCCAAGAACGGTATGAAGGATCTCCGAGGTCTTTTCTGGGGCTCTGACAGCCTGCCCGACGATATGGAGGACCAGGAGAGAGTCCTTGATGCGCCGCAGCGACCAGCCTTAATGAGCGCCGTCATCACGGACTTGCATTTTGTGGTTGACAAGCCATCATTTCCTCTGCACCAACTGCCCGATTTCCTGCACCAAGTAGGCAAAGGCATGCCCAAGGATATGCGTTACTCTCTCCTGGTGCCCATGAGTGTGCACCTCAGCATAAGCGAAGCCAGACTGAGCCTCAGGGACTATCCTCTGCCCCTGCTCCACGTCCCCGCCATCAAACCGGGGCAGCCATCGCGACTGCCGGCCCTGTCTCTCAAGTCGGACTTCGTGATCGCAGAGGAGTACCGTGGAAGTGGCTCGACGCGTCGGATAAAAGTCCAGATCACACCCCCCACAAGGGGAGATGATGGACGGCCCGCCTCCGGGAGCTTTGCGATCGACGTACGTCGGACCATTGGTCCTGTAAAATCGTACTCTGATATGCATGTTGACATCAATACCGCCTACCCGACACGTATCACCTGGTGTCCGTCTTATCAGCCGGCGATCCAAGACATGATGATGGCCATCGAGTCTTTCACCAAGCCACAGCTCGACCTATCCGAAAAAGTCGGCTTCTGGGACAAGATCAGGCTTAACTTCCACTCCCGCGTGCGTGTCGCCTGGAAGGGGGATGGCGATGTCCATCTCGCCCTGAAAGGCAGCCGGGACCCTTACCAGGTAACAGGCAACGGCGCTGGGTTCCTGATGTGTTGGCGCAACGACGTGCGCTGCAATGTCCACTCCGATGACGATCCTAAGAGATTCATGATGGTGGACAGTGGTGAGTACGTTCTTGCTATTCCTGATTATAGCCACCAGGTGCGCGAGGCATCCAGGAAAGACGGCGATAGCGACAGCGTGTCAAGCGAAGACGACTTCAAGTCCAGCGCGGCGTTCAAAAAGGTAGTGATGAAACTATCTGGCAAGGTGCAGTGGATGGCCGGCCTGGTATTTGAGCAAGCCATCGAGGACGGCAAACGCAACTTTACCTTCAAGCCCCATTACGATGTTGTCCTGAGATCCCCCGACTACGCAAAGAAAGACGACGAAGCCCCTTACGATGCGTTCCGCGGTTTCCGCAGCCAGAACATCCATCTATCGATTGCTGTCCGCGCCCCTGTCGACCGGGACTGGACGTCTATCGAACCACAAATGTCGAGGAGCTACAATACGGTACACCTGACGCCGCGCTTCTTTACCCACTTCTTCAACTGGTTGTCTCTTTTCGGTGGCCCGATGTCTCTGCCCGTCCGCCAAGGTGCTCTGTGGCCAGGCCGAGAAAAGAACAGCAAGAAGTTCGGCCGGCATCTTGGCACTATCAAATACAGCCTCCTGCTGGCGCCGTTGTTCCTGAGCCACATCTACAAGCATAAGGATGCTGAAGATCACGTCGAGAATTCGGTGTCGGCCACCGGCATCAAGGTCCGGTTCGACAGCTTCATGCTCGACATGCACCAACGGCGCGAAGAGTTCAACACACGCGACCGCGGTCGCAAGACTCAGACCAGGACTACGGGCATGAAACTCCACGCCGCTCAACTTGATCTTGTGTCTGCCGATGTGCGCGCTGTGTCAGCCAGTATAAAGAGCACGGGATCCGAGGCCGTCAAAAAGAAATCCAGGGCCGCCGGTCTTCCCCAGGAGGAAGGCGCGGACCTCTCCCATTTCACGATTCCTGACAACGACTTCAGCTGGATCGACATGGACGACTTTGTTGAGCTGGACTCGATCCTACCGACAGAGGCGAATCCAGACACTAAAATCTTGCCACTGGGCTTCGCTCCCCGCGTCACCTACTTCCGGCAGACAGATATTGGTGGCGTCATCGCGGGAGACCCCGACCGCACCAGTCCATTCGGTGACGAGCCCACGCACATCTGCATCATGCGGCAAAACGACAATCCAAGAAGCGTCCAGGCCCACCTCACGCAAGAAAGATTGGAGCAGCTCGCAGTGCAAATTGAAGATAACATACGGCAAGTGGGCGAGCTGGAGCTGCGGGTCATCCGAGAGGGCAGCAATGACCCTCAGCTTCAGGCCCAGTTCGAGACTTTCAGCAAGCACACAGAGGTCCTCAAGGAGAAGAGGGACTTCATGGAGAGCATGTTGAGCCAGCTATCCGCGGCGGACCCAAGTCGGAACACGCCTAACGGTGAACCAGAGGTTTCCCAGATTGCATCTGACCAAGCCGATGGCACCGGCGAACGGGATCCCAACCTCATTGGCGCCGAATTTGCAAGTGACTTCACCAACCGATTCGTCATCCACAACATGCAGTTGAAGTGGAACAATCTGCTGCGGAACATCATTCTCCGATACAGCCATCAAGTCAGCCAGCGGCGCGGTTTTGTCTACTATCTGTCACGACCAGCCGTCAAGTTCATCCTGGACATCGTCGAAGAGCAAACCAAAGCCAAGAGCGGCAGTGGCAAGTCCCAAAAGGCCACGAATGAGAAGGATGACCAGTCGACGAGACCAAGTTCGAAAGGCACGAGTCGCGAAGTCAATGAGGACATTGAGCACCGCATCAAGCAGATCCTGCAAGACGGTCGTAAATTCGTGAACGCTGATGATACCTCAAGCCCGAACCAGGGCACACCCAACGTGCCCCTCGAGGCCATCACCAGCGGCATTTCGGATGAGTTTGTCCCCCAGAGCGCCTACCACGTGCGCCTGATAGCGCCTCAGATTCAACTGCAGAGCGAGAAGAACAAGAAACACGTTGTACTTGTGACGGCAAAGGGCATGGAACTCAAGGTAGTCGAGGTCATGGAGAAGGAGAGGCTGTTCGATACGGTCAGCGGTCTCGTCCAACGCAGATTTCTGGTGGGTATGGACAGCACGCAGTTCTTCGTCACGCACCAAAAGTGGTTTTCCACCCAGCTCCTGGCTCTGTACTCGGGCAACAGGTACGGCACGCCCGCGGGATCTTCGTGGCCGCCATGGGTACCCATGGAGGTCATGTATGATTTCGAAAGGGACCCCTTCGGCTTCAAGCGTGTCGTCCAGAAGACCTCGGCCATGTTGCGGTACGACAAGTACAACACGCTGAGACTGAAATTTGACGACGACATCAACGACAACAGCGAGGAGGGGGATGACGCAACGGAAAATGCCGAAAGCAGGATGGACAACCTCTGGGTCGAGTTCCCCCAGGCTAGGGCACTGTGCAATTCGTCACAGTACTATGCCATCTACGTGATCGTGTTGGACTTGCTCCTTTACAACGAGCCCCTGGAAAAGACGCGCAACGAGCGACTGGAGAAGATCATGCTCGCTTCCGACTTCAGCGACTTGCGGGGCACGCCCGAGATGGTGACTCGGCTCCAGGAGAGGATTCGTCAGCTGGAGGACATCAAGAGCCATTTCCAGCTTCACCACAAATATCTCGACCAGCAGGGCTGGGAAGACAGGCTTCTCCTGGAGCGCGACCTCGCTGCCTGCGAGGACGAGCTTTTCTTCATGATGAAGGCCATCACCACCTCGCAACAGAAGTACGACACGACGTCGCAATCAAACGCCCTTCTTCGGTGGAGCATTTCGGCCAGGGAAATTGTCTGGCACCTGATCCGGGACAACAACGAGCCACTTGTGGAGCTGCAGCTCCGGGACGTCGAGTATGACCGGACCGACAACTCGGACGGCTCGCATATCAACTTGTTCCAGGTTGGCAAAGTCCTTGGACTGAATCTCCTGCCTGATGCCATGTATCCCGAGATGATCGTCCCCTATTTTGACAGCGATAAAGTCAGCCCTATGGATTTTGCGGACAAGCAAATGGTCCGGGTGTATTGGCACATGCTCGAAGCCATTGCCGGAATCCCCGTCATGGACCATTTCGAGCTGAACCTGTTCCCCATGAAGATCCAGCTGGAACGCGAAGTCGGCAAGAAGCTGTTTGAATACGTGTTCCCGAACGTGGACGAAGAGGATGCAGGCACGGGCAATGGCAGCAATGCCAGTGGTCGCACCGACTCGCCCTTCATGCTCAAGCAGAACGTACAGGAAGCGGACGACGACGACGCGGATGCCGAGTCGATGGCGGGCTCAACCAAACTGGGGGCTTCGTCCATTTCGGACCGGGACCCGGCTTTTGACACCAGAGCCGGCTCTCTCGAACTCCGGCTCCGACCGACATTGAACTCGGAGTCTCGGACGCCCGATTCCAGCCCCCCCAAGACCAAAGCGCTCAGCGTCCACTCGAACGAGGGCCACGTCTTCCGTCTCTTTGGCGGCAAGTCTCTCAGCAAAAAGCCGTCGCACGAGTCGCTTAACCCCAACCCGTCAGCCCCTCGGCCTGGCGTTGGTCGGACCACGACGTTCGCTTCGACTCAAAGTGACAAGAAATCGGCACGCTTCAAGATCGGCAATCGGGCTGCCGCTGAGGAAAAGCCCTCGGACGATCTCAGCAAGATGATGGAACGCGCATCCAATTACATGACGTTTGCCTACATCAAGATGCCGTCGGTGGTGCTCTGCCTCTCGTACAAGGGCAAAGGCGACCGCAACCTGGAAGACGTCCACAACTTCGTCTTCCGACTGCCCACTATCGAGTACCGCAACAAAACGTGGTCCAACCTGGACCTGGCTCTGGCGCTCAAGTCTCGCGTCATCAAGGCGCTGATCTCACATACGGGTGCCATTATTGGCAACAAGTTCAGCAAGCACAAGCCCAATGTGGCGCAGCAGAGCAAGCTACGGGAGCTGGCCAACGGCAGTGTCCTCCTGGCCACTCCCGCTGTAGGCGGTAATGGCGACACCAGCGACGACTCGTCGAGTATCTTCGGCACTAGTCCTGTCGACTATTCGCGCAGCCCGCCCCGGAGCCTCCGGGAGGGGCAGGGCTCCGTCACCGCACCGCAAGGTACCAAAAGCCGGAGTTCCAGCGTGGCCTCGAGCCAGCGGTCAAACGCCGCGACGCCCAGCTCCGCCGCCTCCTCCATGCTTGGCGGTGGGGAGCAGTCGGCGGACCTGCGACGTGTCCCTACCTTCCTGATGATGACGCCCCCGACACCGTCGGACCGATCGCAGGCCACGGGGCTGGGCGTCGGCACGAGCGGCTCCCGCAGCAGCAGCAGTCCCCGGCCTCAGACCAGCGCGAGCATGCTCGAGGTGGGCGGCTTCGGTGCCGGCGACCGGCGACAGTCCACAGGAGGACCGGGGGCCGGCGGCGCTGGCGGCGCAGGAGCCGGAGCCGCCGCTGGGTCCGGCAATGGACCTACCACCGGCGGCGGCAGTGGGGGCGGCGGCTTCTTCCGCGGCAAGTTGAGCGCCTTCACGACCCGGCGGAAGGAAGCCAAAGAGTCCAAGGATCCCCACGCCCTAACGCGGAGCCACACCTCGGCCGGCGTCCTCGAGGGCGACGACGATGCCGGCAGCGCCGCCGTGGACGAGGACGACGTCCTGGCGCCCGACGAGGATGTGCCCGACCCCGACATCGCCGGCGAGGAAGAACCGCCGTCGGCCCCCCGCGGCAACAGCAAGATCACCTGGAGCGGGCGGACCAAGACGGGCTGAGGTCCTTCTCCCCGGGCGACGACGAGTGCCGGTGGTGATTTTGGTCTGGATTTGCACTTGGTATATACGAGCGAGAGAGTACAGCGGATACGCACTACACCAAGCATGCACGTACATTAAACTTGGAGGCGACCCGACCATGGGAAGCGCGCTTTCCACGTGGGCGACGGGGGGATACTATAGAGGAATGAGGAGGAGCATCGAGGTTTGCCCGTTGGATGACGAGCGAATTGGTACAAAAAGCATCAACTTGGAGCAGTGGGCGAACAAAAGGGAGTGGGGGTGGGGGGTAGATAAGGGGAAAGTCAATTGTTTAATCCTTTTCTTGTCTAGAATAGAGCCAGCCGACCGAGATGGCGGCTGGGTATTTTTTTATTACACCCTTTCCCATACGGCTGGGGAACTACAAACGGTAGTAAACAGTATCAAAGACACGTATAACTAGAGGTCACACACCACTTTGTTTGCATATCGTGCTCACCAACACACACACACACACACACACACACACACACACATAGCGCGGTGAGATACGAGCTGGCCACGCAACTTCGTCGTACAAGGGGGACGGGGACTGTAAGACGGCAAAACAAGGCTGAGCTGGGGGGAGGGGGCGCCGAAATTGTATTTGGAGGCCCGACATTCAATGTGGGCCTTAACTTTGATCAACCGACCACCCCCGAGGGAGGGGTTTTCCCCTCGCCTCTTTGTCCATCACTCCGCGCGCCTCGGGGGTTTTCTACACCGGGGAGAGAGAGCGTGTGCTCCTGTCATGGTTTTTTCTTTTTCTCTGGTTGGCCCACGTGCCAATCCTTCCTTCCCGCCTCTCCCCGGTTCCCTCGGGGGTTGTATCTGCGCACTCCCGTCCCCGCCCCCCCTGTATCCCGTCCATTTCCACACAAACTTCGACAACCCACGTCCATCGTCCACGTGCGAGCCGCGCGCCGCTCGTTATCACGTACCCTCCCGTCCTCGACACGGGCAGGGTTCAGGCTCAAGAAGAAGATGAACAAGTAGAAGAAGAAGTAGAAGAAGAAACAGAAGAGGCCGGAAAAACATTCAATACCCAAAAACAACCAAAATAAAAATCACAAGAACCAGGGGCCCGCTTCGTGGAGGGCTTGGGCTCCAATCAGTACGGGGGAAGATGAACAATGATCGCCGTTTTCTCCAAATCTAGAGGGATATATGCCAAAAAAAGGGATGGGTGGATGAGATGATAGATTCAAGTCGAAAAATTGGCCATGGTAGGCGGTGCAAAAAAGAGGCAGCAGTCGGAGGGGTTGCTGGCGGCATGATGATGATGGGATGGGTGGGTGTCGGTGCCAGACACGGTATTCGTTAACCGGGGGGGCGGGACTGACACGCAAGTCCCGAACCACGGCCGCTCGGAGGAGAAGTTTCGTGGGTGAAACGAGAGGGAAGTGTCGTTTCACCCCAGGCATTATAGGGTGGTGCTATGGGGTGTTATCGCCGCTGCGTGAGCAGAAGGGCGACGCGAAAAAACAACAAGGCTTCGAGAGCCCGGGCAAGAGGCCCGACGGCTTCAGATTTCGTCATTACTTCGTGGAGAGTCGAGTTTTGCAGCTGCTGGGTATCGTTATGTAGATGGTGCCAGAAGGAAAATGGTAGTAGGAAACAGTCTATATTTCTTGGACCCAAATCTGAGACGACGAGTTAGTATCAAGGGCAAGAGCGCAGGGGATGGACGGCATTTCTCTGCCAACTCACCTCCAATTTGGCAACCTCTTGCTTCTGCTTCCGCGCCAGGGACTTGGCCGTCATCATGACCATGTCGAGGTCGTCCTGGTCGCCCATGGTAATCATGTCGCTGGGGTTGGACGAGTCCTCGTCGCGCACCTTGATCTTGAAGCGCTTGCGGATGGCAAACTTGTCACGAACCCGATCGACCAAGTCAGGGAACTCGACGGCCGTGCCCACCATGATGTAGCGAACGTCGTCGGCGTGCACCTTGATCCGGACCTTGCGGATGTCGGGCCTTCTTGACCCGCCCCGGGAGGACCCCGAGACGGACATGGTCGGTCGCCGCTGCGGTTGCACCATCTCAAAGTCGCCCTCGTCGAACGAGTCGTAGTCGCTGCCGTCAGGCTCGTCATCGTAGCGCGGCTGGTTCCGGCGGCCGCGCGTGCTGCTCCGGGGCTCGCCCGCGTTGTACGAATCGTACACGTCGTCAAGGTAGTCGCCGGCGCCCTCGTCCTCCATAGTGTCGCGGCGCGACGGTCTCCGGTCGGGCATTCTCTGCGAGTAACCACGGCGGGGCGGGGATCGGGTGGCGTCCGACATGGCACGCGAGGGTGCGCGCGACGGGGCCCGCTGAGGCCCGCGGGGTTCGGTCTGTGGCGAGGCCGACGTCTTTTGGTAGTTGCTGCTGTTGCTGCGGAGGTCGGTGTTCAACTTGAGAGGCATGGGTTTCGGACCGTTGCGGACGGACGCGGCGCGGCTCATGGTGGGCGCCTTGTCGTTCTCCGGGGGCGGCGTCGGCGGGAACTTGCCGCCGGCGGCGGGCGGCGCGCTGGGCTGCAGCCGGCTCTGAAGGTTGCTCTTGACGAGGTTGGTGGCGGCGAAGGAGATGTTGTCGGTAGGCCGGTCATCTTTGTCGCTCGACTTGCCGGCGTTCTTGATCTCGGAGCCGGCGAAGCCCGTAAAGGCGTTGGCCCGGTCCGAGGCGGCCACCAAGCGAGCCTTGCCGAGATAATCCTTGGTCTTCAGATTCCGCACCTTGGCGTCGTTCGGCCGGTAGACGACGCCCACGGGAATGGAGAAGACGGTGTAGCCCTCGGCCTCCTCCCGGATGGCCTCGTCGATGACGTTGTGATCCTCCACGACCTTCTCCTTGACGGCATACTGCAGGTCCTGCAAGCCGGCGTCCTTCTGCTGCAGGTAGATGTAGCAGAGACCGCGGTTGAAGAGGACCTCGCACGAGTACAGCTTGAAGAGCAGACCAAGCTGGGCGTAGTCGATCATGGTGTTGCCTCTCAGGTACAGCAGCGTGTCGTTGAAATTGGCCAGAGCCTCCTCGAAGTCGCCCAGCAGGAAGTTGGACACGCCCTGCTGGAAATAGGCCACGGCCAGGTATTGGTCGAGGCGGATCGCCCGCTGGTAGCAATCGACCTAGCGCGCCAGTGTCAGCAACGGCCATTGGAGCTTACATGGACGCTTGCACCGGGTACGATGAATGGGTGCACGCGTTGGGCGTCTGCATGCATGTACGCCCGCCGCGCAGGCACAGCAAGACGGGGATTGGACTTACGGCCTTCTCGTGCTCGCCGAGCGTGGCGTGGATGACACCCATGTTGAACAGGATCTTGGAGGTGTCGGCGATGGACTCGAATTCCCTAAGCGCATCGTCGAACTCATTGTTGTCGTAACGGCCGAGGGCCGTGACCCATGTCTCGATTTCCTGAAGGCGCCTGTCAGCCAATTGGACGGGGGTGCTTCTGTTAGGCAGCGGAACGGACCTGTTTCAAAGACATGGTGCAGGAGCGTGCATGTGCGTCGACTGGCGCGACAGAGTTGGTCTCCTGGGAGGGAGAGGAAGATGGGAGGAGAAAAGAGAGAGGAGGGGGGGCAGAGAGGGAGAGAGCCTTTGGGGGGGCAACGACGCCGCACTGCGACAGTCAATCGGCTCTCCAAATGCGAGCGGAATCGATGTTCGGTTTTCTCGTGGTACAGGGATCAGTTGCTTGCAACGGCGGCGGCTGGGCGGGAGGGGCGTCGGCCTGTTTAATATGGGAAAGGCCTGCACTGCCGCTCAGCTCGGAGTGGTCGACGATGAGTGGGCGTGGGCCGGCTGGGCAGAGGTGGGCGGGCAGTTTAGGTAGTCGTTAAGATTTATCTTCCCCGCTCTCTTCTTGGCCGTCTTGTACTGGTTGGCTCCCCTGCTTCCACGACGTGATCGCTTCGAGATGGGCAGAGAAGCAATCGGTCGAGAGGTCAGCTCAGCTAGCTCGACGCGGGCTCAGTCAGGCACACGAGAAACGGAACGAGGGCCGGGTTTCCCAGAGGTATTTTTGTGGTAGCTCTCGGCTGGTTGGTCGTGTACACACTCTCGAGATTAGGTAAAAACGAGAAAGAGGGGGGATTCTTGGTAGAGCCCTCTACGATATGTGTGTGTGTGTGTGTTTGTGTATGTGTGTGTGTATACGAATGTGTCTGTATCCTGTACGGTGAGAGCTGGGCATCGGCTGAAGCCGCGGAAAGGACTGTTTGATTAACTAGGTCGCGGTGACGAGGTGGTGTTGGTGGTGGTGGTGGTGGTGGTGTTGTTGGCCGACTTGCAGCGGGTGTGGTGATGAAAAGAGTGGATGAACGGCGAGGCCAGCGCGTACAGAGAGGCGGAGAGTGGGTGGGATTTTGGGGCGGACGCGAGGGCTTGAACCGTCAGGATGAAGCCGTTCAATGCCAAGGAGCATTAGACGGAAGAAAAGGAACCTCGCCGACTTGGGTCGCCGCTCGGGTACCGCCAGGTATATCATGCGGTGCGGGCAGCAGCGGCCGGGTACGGCGAAGACGGCACAGGCGCCTCGATCACGGTGCTGCGGCCACACCTGAGCTGGATCCCCAGCTGTGTTGAGGGTGGGTACGGAGTACTTGACTTCCTTGTGGGCCAAACCGATCCATCACCCATCCCATGCTCTGCCTGTGCGAGAAAAGGCCCCCCCAGGGGAGACGACGGCGCCAGGGGCCGGGGCCGCCAGGGGCCCAGGGGAGCAGGGGTTCCCAACGTTGACCCTTTGGCCAGCGCCCCGTGGCGCTTATGTCGACGGTCGGGAGGGAATGAATGAATGGGCTGATGGGGATATCCCCATAGGTGCGAATTTGACGCATCGTATCATGCCCATCGTCCGTCGTTAATTAACACGGCGCCGCGGAGGCGTGCCCGAGTACATAACAACACCATGGCCAGCCCAGCCAGTCCCCTCGGTGCTGTGCCTTGTTTCTGTCACCCGGGCAGTGCCGTGTCTGATTGTGACAGCCGGGCCTGGCGCTCTCAGAGGGCCGGCCTTCAAGGCACGCGCGGACGCCGACCCAGGACGAGGCCAGTATCAGATGCGTACCTCCGTCTCTCGGGCAGGAAACGATGGCTTGGCTGCCACCGTCATCTTCGCCGGGCAATGTTGCCCTCCCGTCCCGGGGTCCCCTCACTACCGAAAGCCTGCATGCAGGGCTTGTCGTCGTCGTCGTCGGCCTCGTTGACGACGATGAAGACAACGATGACGGGAGCGAAGGGCTAGAGCAGCGGTGACGACAGCCGCGGCGGATGCGATCGCTGGGTAAGGGCATTGTGCCGACTCGGGCCCTGTCGTTGTAAAGCAGCAAGTGTTCCAGATGGCCAGGGCTAGGCCGTGATTGGCCCGTGGGTTTCACCCCCGGTGCCGTACTCTCGGACGCCAGGCGTTCCAAGGGCGCCTAGTTTTCCACAATGCCCTCGCCTGCGGGACGCATCGACACACGGTACCCTGTTATCTTCCTTTTTTCTTCCTGTCCCATACGGGTCCCCGGTACGGGTCCCAGCAGATCAATGGCAGCTGCGGGAGCGCCGTAGTCGTGGCCGCGGCCGTGATTCGTTTCGAGTTCCGTCCCCCTGACCGGGAGAGGCAGTTAGTTAGTAGGTTCCAGTACTCCCATTACCCTGCAGAGGCTCTGCGGGCTCCGCGCAGCCCCCGAAGTACCGCTGGCCATCGTCTCCAGGGCTCCAGCTACACCTCCAGTGTGTATGGTATTTTTCCTTTTCTCCGTTGCGTGGTTTCTATTGGGTGCTTAGGTTTCCCTGTCTTTAGGCAATGATGTAGGTAAGTACTTGTCTTTCTCCTTGAGAGCTCTAGCTTCCCCCATGGTGCCCATGGTACAGAGGGAGGGAGAGAGGCCGCTAGGGTAGCCACTCGATTGGCAGCGAAGGCCTAGCGCTGTTGCCGGAAGCGGTAATTCGTTGGCGCCATCTTAGGCCCCGATCGTGGGACCCCCCCCAGCTTTGGGATCGCGACATCAAATAGATACGCGCCGACCAGACACCGTTTTTTCCCACCGTCGACCTCCCGTGACCAGCTAGTCAATGTGATGAGATCCTTCCCGTGCACCCCCGACCGCCACGGGCCAGCAGGTCGACGCGCCGCCACACGGTCGCTGATCGCTGGGAATCCCCGACGACCGCCCTGCCGAGCCCGCGTCCACTTCTTCGAATGCTACCTACCTGGTTCCCCAGCCACGACTCAGGAGGTCGTGAGATGGGATGGACCTGCTCCACCATCAGGAAACCTCGCCCTTTGCCGAGTCCCGATTTTGGCGAAGCCGCAGGCCCGCCCGACCTTCCTCCGCGACTCTGCTCCGTATGCCGGCCAGCAGCCTTGGCTGCCACGCCGTCCCTGTCAGATCGCCCGCAGCTCTTCGCCTATGGCGTAGGCCTCGCCTCGTTTTCTTTGTTTTTCTCAGCTCCTGCGGCGCTTCCGCGTCCCACCATCCAGAGCCAGGGCCGGTTCTTTGGCACCCCGTGGCTCCTCGCCATCTGAATCGTGCAGCCCATGGGTTTCTAGCCCGACCAACCCCCGATCCCCAACGGCACGCACAGAGCAGAAGCAAGTCCGGTTCTGACGGTGAGCCCAACACTCTGGGTCCTGTAACGGCTGGGGGGCGACCGCGCTGAACGCCCAAGGATCCAAGCGTCCACTTCTGGCCCTCCGCCCCGCTGGTCTCGGCACCCACTACTACACCCGCCAAGTTGCTTGTCCCGAGGCGGTGCGACAGCGCTGTGCGGAGCAGTTGTGCGCGGATGGATGTACGATAGCCTGCCCATGGGACGGGGGGAAAGCCCGTTGTTCCAAGCAAGTGCCGGCTACGACGCCGTCGGAGAGTTAGTGTATACTCAGCAGTGGGAATGCGGCCGACCCTCTCTGCCTCTCTGCCTCCCCCGTCGCAACCGCTCTCCTTGCGAAACTCGGCGCCCTTCAGACGGTTTGGGAAAGGGCCGTGTCCCCAGAGAGCGGTGGAACGCCGTCCGCCCTTGCCATTCGTCTCCTTCCCGAGATCTCTGCCCGACACGGAGGAGTCGACGAACCCGTGTTGATGCGGCCAGGGTTGCGCATGACCGATTGTTCAGATGCCAAACACAAGAGGCATAGCGCGCGTTTTACCGCGAAGAAAAGAAAACAACCCTGCCACAGCCTTCAGACGGCCGCGAGGTACAGAGGCCTATCCATCCTCTGCAAGAGCTTCTTCTAGAAACGTTTTGCGTGCTCAGGCGCGCCGTATCCATCGCATCTGCACCAGCCAGAGCAAACGCCAATGCTGTTCCCGCCCGGCGTTTTGCCAGACCGAACGAAACCAGGTCGGCCAACCCAGACCGCCCACTCAGATGCAGAGGCCGAGGGGTCGGCGTTAAATTCTGCAGCGCTGCGGCGCGCCGGCAGGTCGATGTTACATACCATCGTATATACATGAAAATATGCCGGCACTTGGGGCCGTTGCTTACTGCGAGTCTCGCTATCAGCGAGGCTCCAGAGGTCCCCCGGCTCTCTCGCCGTGACGAACGGGGAGCCGCATGCAACCTGCGCCCACGACAGGTAGCATGTATGTAAGTACGTTAGTAATTACATAGGTGTACATGGTATGCATACACAAGTAAGTACCCAGATAAGTACTGGTGGCTACATGGGATGATTCAACAACGCCCCGTCTCCTTTTTCTTGTCAGATACTATAGAGAATCCCCGGTCAGAATAGCATATCAGGCAACCATCTGTGATTGGCAGATACTCACTTTGTCGTGTCTGCCGCCTGCCTCAGGCGCGGGGGTCTCATATCCACTCTGGGAGGGGGATAAAGCATCGCCGTGTTTGCCTTGATTCTGTCACGCCCGCAACCTGTGTTCCGTCCAGCTTCCGGTCGCTGCCATGTGGGGCGGCGTTTCGCCCTTTCTGACATTGGAAGAATCCCACCGCCCGTCGTCAGCCTCAGCTCCGTCCCCTCCCCCCCCCCCATGTTCGCCTGGCTCTTCGAGGGTGGACGAGATGGCGGGCGTGGCGGTCCCGTCCCGAGGGTGATGGCGCACCGCCCGAGGCGGCCGAACGCCGTCGTCGTCCTCGCACATGCAAGCTTGCCCTCTTAGTATACATACATGGTACGAATATGTGTCTCTGAAAAGGCCGGCACGCTTCTGGATAGACTCAGCGCCAAGCTTTGCGGAAAAGCGAGTCAAGCCCAAACCTGAAAAGAAAACCGGGGAGGGGGGGGGGGCGCTTCATGCCCTTTTTTTTCCACAACGCGGCCTGTCGCCCATTGGCCACGCAGGAAGGCCGACTCCAGACGACGTACGCGTTCGCGGTCTTGCTTTGCCGTGACGGCCCCCCGTCTCCTTCGCGCAGCTTCCAGAAACAGGAAAGGGCACAGCGCCCTGTGGACATGTTCCCGGGCCGGCTCGAGTGCGAGAGCCCCGGGGTGATAGTCCTGATTTGACCGCCCGCCGGCGATCACACACAACCAGGGCGGTCTGGGTAGCCTTGGTGCTCCGGCCTGTTGTCCCCCCTCGGTCGAAACAGGCAGGTCGGCCGACGCACGCCAGCCGAAGCGACTCCTCCGGCTGACGCCGACGAAGAGGCCAAGCTTTTGTTCCCATTCCTCTTGGGTTCGCCCACCACATGGCAATGGCCTGATTTTCTCGGTAGTGGTGCCACCCCCAGGCGAGGGGGGTTCAATCGAACCATGACGGGGGAGGGGCGCAGCCAGATTGCCGGGTCTTTGACAGCGCCTCGAGTATATTATCCGTGGGCGTGCAGGCGTGTGTACCTCGTTCGATTTCATCAGACGATGACTAGGCGGTGCCGCTTGGCTGTCCGTGCCGGGCGCCGACCCCGTGGGCGTAGCCGTCCCGCCCAACTGTTCCTACGGCGGCTATCCAGGCCACTGAACAGCCTCCGGACATAGACGGCGGCGCATGCGCCCCGGTGGTGTCCGGTTCTTGTATCTATTGCCCCGGATAGAGTAGAGAGGGGGGGTCCGGCAACCTGCGGACTGCGGGGATCCGACGGCAACCACAGGTCGACGAAAGCGTATCCTCGTCGCCGGCTGTCCGAACGGTTGGACGACGACAGCCAACCGTGGTGATAGCATCACACGCGCCTGCTTACACACGCACCTAGGGACTCGGGTGTTCAGGCCGCGGCCAGCCGGGGTTTGGAGAAGCATTTGTGGCGGTCCTGACAAATATGGCTGAACGCATAGCCTTCGTCGGATCATGTGTTCTTCAGCCCTCCCTGTGCCCGAGATGGCTTGACCTCATCAGATCATGCCCTTGCCAACCTCGTCCTTTCGCTCTTCCCAAAGCGTCTTTCCCGTGCAAGAGCAGACAGTCTTATCGTTGTCCCACATGCCGGCGCTTCTGGCGATGACCCCCACCAGCGTGTTCCGGTCGTTCTTGAGAGGTGCCGTCTTGTCCTGGCGAGTCACCACCATAGCATGCCCGATTAATTCCCAGACCTGGAAAGGGTGGTCCATGAAGACGGCTCCTCGCCCGTCGGCCCCGACGTCCAGGGACGCCAGCAGGCCCCGCGGCTGCGTCGTGCCGCTTCCGCCCGCCCACACCGGCCCGGTAGATTGTGCGCCGTCCTTAAGATCGCCGTACTCGCGGATGGTAGCGGTGTACTTGCCTGCATCAACCCCCCGCAGAGTGAGGTCCACCAGTGTGGTGTCGGGGGATACTTGGACCATCCGCGCCAGGCCCCTGACATCCCGTTTCTTGCCGTCCTCAGGCACCTCGGTGGTGCTCTGGCCATCGTCATGAAATGTTTCAAGGATGCATACAGCTGCACCTAATGGAGGTAAAGGCGGACGGTGATCAGTCAATTGGCTGGCCCGGGCGGTTTCGGCTCAATTTTCTCTTTGTCTCTCCCTCTCTCTCTCTTTCTCGCTTGGACTCTCCTATGCTGCAGGGAGATCGGCCCAGAGATCGGCCCAGAGGGCTGACGGTAAGGACCAGATCGGAGGGGGAAAGGGAGGGGAGGGGCGGCACTCGCCGACGGCAGACGTGTAAGAGGAAGGGGGGCCCGGTCGTGAAAACTTACTGTTCGAGGCACCCGATCCTCGTAGTATGGCGTCCCGGCCTGTGGCCTCAATGGCGCTCACAATGGCCGAAGGGGCAGCTGTGGACGGGCGAGGCAGGTTGCTGTTAGCCGGGATTCGCAGCCGTGGGCTCTCGGGAGGCCGGCGGGGGTGGGCCTACTTGTGCCTTCGACGGTGACCAGCTGATCTTTGAGGTTTGCGTCGACCTTGGTGACGCCATCGAGGCTACAGAGCGAGTCTGAAACAGCCTTGACGCAGTGATCACAAGTCATGTGCACAGCGAAGAGCGACTGTAGACGTTTCGGAACTGGTCGTCAGCCTATCAGGCCCACACACGCAATCGCTGACCAGTGCCGTCCCGAGTGCAGCAAGTCGTTTCTTCCTTTTTGTCACCACGGCCGGCGAGTCGTCCGCGCGTCGACCCGGCAGGAAGGGTGGGGTGAAGGTGAGGGTGGTGTGTGTGTATGTGTATGTGGCACGCACCTGGAACGGCGTCTTGATTTTGTTGTCGACGGCCATTTTGGAGACGGGCGCCGGTCGGCGGGAATGGTGTTCGCGATGGACACTATGGAAGTAGGATGCCGTGAAGAAGACAGCGGATGCCGAGGCAGTCGTGGTCGCAAAGGAACGAAAGGAGATAGCATGAAAGTGGTGCAGCATGATGAAAGCCAGCCGGGGGAGGGGAGGGGACGTTCCCGCATAAGCTGCCTACTTACTTATCTTGGATGCCGATGCGCAGGGCCGGCCGAACAAATGGCTTCTACGGGCTACGATGTGTGACGACGGCTCACTTACACGCACATCCCCATAGCCGTCGGCGATTGCACGAAGCCCCAGCAGCGGCAGTGCCCGTAACAATTCGCCGGCCTGGGATTGGTGGGCGAGCGGACGTGGGGTGAAGCTGCTTTGAAATCGCCTCTTTTTGCCCTCTTCTCCTTCGCGACAGCCCCAGGGCCAGCTCGGATTGCGCCGGACAATTCGATGGATGGCCGAGAGAGAAAGCCAATTCATCGGATGACGGGGATTGAGCGGGCGATTTCCGCGACGTCCCTTTCGCAGGTACTACTATGGGATCCCATGGGAGAATGGAGACGAAGGATAGGCTACCTAAGCCCACTCACTCTTATCTAATCACCCGCCAGCGAGCGCCAGCATCCATTTCACAATTGAAGCTGCACCACCCGCAACGGCACGTGACCCGCATTGAGTGCGCCGGGCAGTGGCCATTGATTTTTTGGACCGGATGTACTTGCCTAGAGACGCAGGGCCGGTCCGTCGTATCACGAACCGAACACGCCTCGACGACGTCGCCATTTCCACTCTACCCGCAGTGCTGGCGAAGGCGTAGCCAAAAGTGCTCTGGCCGCGCCGATTACCTGCTCCTTCAGGCCCCCCCGTCACTGGTCTGGGTTTGAGAGCGAGGGAGTAGCTCCCTCCCCACCGTCAATATGTCGCAAACGATCGGCCTGGTAAGCTACCTCTGCCTCTCCCTCTCCCTCTCTTTCGACAGCCCTCTCTTCCCGGCCCTCCCCCCATTCTGACACGTTCGTAACCCGGCAGACCCGGCTTTCGTACTCGCGAGCCTGGCACCATGTTTCGGCCTCGGCCCCTCACCCGACCCTCTCCACCCAGCCCAACGTGACGCCGCCCTCGCTGGGCCGGCTGGCCTCGCGCATCGCCGTCATCCTCATGGGCAAGCACAAGCCGATGTGGGACCCGTCGACCGACTGCGGCGACTACGTCGTCGTGACCAACTGCGCCGCCCTCCACGTCACCGGCAAGAAGATGTGGCAGAAGACGTACTACCGCCACAACACGCGCCCCGGCTCGCTCAAGAGCGTCACCATGGACGTGCTGATGGCCAAGTTCGGCGGCGCCGAGGTCCTGCGCAAGGCCGTCAGCGGCATGCTGCCCAAGAACCGCCTGCGGGACAAGCGCCTGGCCCGCCTCAAGGCCTTTGAGGGCGACGCCCACCCCTACAAGCAGAACCTGATCCAGTTTGGCGGCGTGCCCGTCGGCCAGGAGGGCTGGCAGCAGGCCGCCAAGGCCATCCGCGAGGCCGACAAGCACAGGTTATAGAATTGACGGGCGGGCAGGAGAGGGGAGCGCCGCCACAGGCGCCGAGAGCGACCGCAAAGTGACTCGAATCCGGGGCCGGGAAGCTACTTTCGGGGCCCAGGCCCCGCGGGCTACCCAACGACATCCTGATAAGGAGGTGTCTCACCCCGCAAACCACACAAGGAAGAATTCGGCGGAGGAAATGAGGCTGGGTCTACCGGGTAGAGTGGCCTTGGCTGTGTATGTATAAACTGTACCATGAGCATTGCACGCGTACTACGGTGAAGCAAGACATGCCTCACCATTAGAACCACTATACCTTCCATGTGGTAGTCCGTCTTGGAATGTTGTCGTTTCCTGGGTTGCATCCCGCGACGGCAATTACCGGTAACGGTACCGGCCCAGCCTGGGTGTTGACCCCAGATTCATGGCCAAACAATGCCCTCCGCCTCAAGAATGGCTGAGGACCGGGGCTTCCAAGTAGGAGGTACTTACATGTCTACCTATATAAGTATGTAGTTAGAGAGAGTCGTCGTGGACAACCTCAGTTCTACTATCTACATAAAAATCAGACCTGATGGCCCTTTCCCAAACATGAAAACCCGGATATAAGTTCGTTCTGAGCAGGACTAAATGCCACAAATGGTATCATTACGGCTGCGACCGAGCTTTAGTAGAAGGCAACTATGCTAACACGAAAGCAGGCGCTCTGCCTCGGACGCGCACAAAACGACTTTGGTATCTCAACCAGAAGCTGTTTGGTGATTGGCGACCGCATCATTCACTTCCAAATGACAAGAGCCTGGTTAGTCTCGGGTGACCTCGCATCTGATGAGACCATTTGGCCCCGATTGCGGCGCGTACACCTCTGCGTCTTTACCCGTGTTTTTGATGCCCTTGTGCCAGGAGAGGTCTGATGCCCGCGGTCAGTTCATGATCGATACGTCCCAAGTTCAGGGAGGCAGGGGGAGGGAAAGAGGGGTCTGTTCCCGTACCTATCTCAAAGTAATGCTTGTTGGGCAGCGCATAGGATGCCGACAGCGTCTCGGGGGCGGCGGCCAGGATCTTCTCGCACATGATGTACATGGTGCTCTGGACGCTGGGGCTGTTCTCCTCGGCAAAGGTGGTGAAGGTGATGTCGCGGGCGTCGGCCCAGGCCTTGTCGAACATGGGGGCCTGGGCCTCGACGGCGGCGACGCCGGGCAGGGGCTTCCAGGTCCAGGCGGCGTCGACGTCGGTCGAGAGGATGCGGTCGCGCGTCTCGGGCAGCGTCGTGTAGGCGTCGCGCACGAAGCCGTAGAACATGGAGCCGGTGCTCTTGAGCACCAGCAGGTCCTTGATGCTGCTCTTGAGCTCGACGCCGGCGGCGCGCGAAACGCGCGCCTCGACGTTGCGCGTGTCGGCGCCGTCGCGGTGGAAGCTGTGCGGGTGCGGCTGGCCGCCGACGGCCATGCGCGTCCAGCGGTGCTGCACGACGGTGACGTGGGCGGCCGTGATGTGCGCGTACGTGTCCAGGAAGTGCTGCCCCAGGTAGCTGGCGAACAGCTCGGGCGGGTTGACCGGGTGCTCCTTGGCCTTGATGTAGATGGTGTTCTTGATGGAGTCGGTGGCCACCACGGGCGTGTTGTCCGCCTTGGTGTAGGACACGTCGATGTCGCCCTCCAGGAGGCAGCAGACCGTCATCTCCGTCACCGTCTGGACGCCGCTCGCCGGGTCCCGGTCGACCTTGCACACCCGGACATTGTCCTTGCCGTACTCTGCTGACTGGAGACGCGCCATTCTGTCTGCGTGCGCGAGCGAGCTACTTACTTGAGTATGCACGAAGACGCAACTGCGAATAGGGGCGGGGATATGCAAAGCGCAGCAGGAGGACGGCGGCTCGAGGCTGTCGTTGGACGATTTCCTGTTCAAGATTCCCGGATTCAAGGGGACTTCCGGAAACAGCTTCTCGAATGACACTCGATGACGCAGCAAGACAGCACAACGCGCTGGAGGACAAATAGGGGCAGGCGCGACTATCTCGAAGGTATGAGGATACTCGAGTGAGCAAGGCAGGCCCGCAGGACAGTGCAGGCAGGGCAAGGAGAAGCAGAGACGACGAGGCTGGTCTGGGTGCAAGCGGGCGGTCACATGCAAGAGCAAGGCATGAGAGTGAGAGAGAAAGAAATACACGAAACAGGCGGCGTCGGCCGTTTATATGCGGGCGAGGTTCGTCGAAACCCCCCCCAACCGCCCATGCAGAACCGGAGGATGCCTCCTCACCAATGCGCACCGCGCCGCAGTTCACCGAAAACGCCGGCGGATGGGCACTGAAAGGCTTGGCCGGCTGGGACCCAGTGGTTTGGGGGGGGGGGGGTAGTGAGCAGCAGCGTCTACAACCAGAGACGTTCCCTGTGCGAACCTTAGCGGCTCCCCCGTTTAGCTGACTGCCGTACGGAGAGCGCCGATTGCCCCCCATGGACACAGCCGAACTCCATCCGTCTCTCGTCCCACGACCCCACCAGCCTATGGAGAGAGAGAGGGAGGGAGATAGAGAGAAAGAGAGAGCCGCGGGAGGGTGTTGATCCCGTCCCAGGCCACCAGCCCGAACGATCGCCCGAGAGGGTGGCACACACAGCAAGTCAGCTTTGTCATCCCCCCCCCCCCTCTTCCCCCCTAAGAGCAGACGAGCTGACCGACGGAAACCTCCCCCGGGGACTTGAGAAAGGCTGGGATCATGAGGCTGGTTCCATGGGCAGTGTCCAGCTTCGCATGCCACTAATTCCGCAATGCTCCGAGGTGCGTTGCGAAACTCGGAGTGCGGCGTAGGTGGTGGCACGCCCCTCAGAGACGCGGCCCGAGTGCTGACATCCATACATACTGGCACCCCATCCCTATTCGGGTTGGTTGGACCCCTCAGGGGATATTCCAGCAACGGACCACGGCCGACTGCGGGGTTGCTCTACCACTCTGATCATGCATCTAGTACTATGTATGTAGCAGCTGGGCATATTGCCAGATGCAGTTGGCGCGCAAGATGCCGGATCGGCACATCGTACGACCTCCTAAAGAAGACTGGGCGAATCCGGGGGGGATCAATCAGCTGAGGGTTGCGTCGGTTGGCTTATCTGGGAGCTGAATCAGGTGGAATGCTGTCTGGTAAGTCATATACAACAGTCAACAACAGGCAAATCATGGCGGACCAGGATCCAGGGCAAGACGGCCGGGTCAAATACGGCTCTGGATACCCTGAGAACGAATTCAGCTGAGGAAACCGGCTTGCCTGTGGCTGCTTACTTCTTGCCGGCCCGTTACGCCCATGGATAGAAGGCCGATCGTGACATGATCGTGAAGGCGGATGTAATAGACATTGACCCGAGGGAGGTAATCCAGTGCCCATATTGCTTATCTGCTTTATTCATTTCTTTCTTGAGAACGGTTGCTACGCCGTGGACATAGGTAAGGGGGGGGCAGAGGATGATGGTAGTACTACGGAGCTACCCCTTACAGAAAACCTGGAGGTGTGTACTTTTACATCTATGTAGGATAGGTTAAGTAGTATTTACATACCTATGTATGTATGAATCTGTATGTAAGTACATGAGGTAGGTATGTAGGTACATACTTCCAGCTTCTAGTACTATTGGAAATAGCTATGTAGGTGGTTGTGCACTATCAGCCCTATGAGTATGACCTCAAGTACCTAAAGTACCTACCTAACCCTGCCTACCTCCCATCCAACTTCCACATAGATGCAATCGCCTCTTCTACACAAAGTGGAAGTGCATAATGCACGTGTACTGCTTAGGTAAGTAACCGTAACCGTTGCTTTTCATCCATGGCACTACCCTGTCCCATGTATGTCCAGGTTGTGCGGGATGGGGGCGGGACATTGACCATCAGTTGGGTCCCGCTCCAATCCATCCGTTCATCGTTCTGATACATCGAACCTCCCAAGACTTGGGGTTAGAGGGGAGAGGGGGGGTTGACTTTGCGGGCACCACCAAAGACCAGGAGCACCAGGACTGGAAGATCTATCTACCTCCTCCTACCTAACATTTACCTAGGGCACCTACTTTACCTAGTCTCTCAGCCTCGAGCGACGGGCAATAACCACCGCCCCCAACTTTGCAGCTTCACCGACTCCGATTGGGGGTCCCATTCATTCTTAGCCTTCGCCTTTCTCGTATACCCGGTTTCCGGAGCCATTGGGTCCCCTTCTTGTGCCGTGATCTTACCTCCTACTTTAGCAATCCGGGGCTTCAACGGCCAAGCAACCTCCCAGCCCAGCACCGATATCGTTGTCTGCGGCATCCCCTCGCCCTGCGTGCAATCTACCTCCGTAGTTGGCCCCCCCAAGCGCTACCTCCTACCTTTTGCGACCGCCGACGGACGTCCCATCATCTCCTTTGCCCCCCCGACTACACCGCTGTTGCTCGAAGCGCGACACCGCCCCCCCTTGGGCCTGTCCTTCCCGATCCGTGCCGTTCATCTCCGTGATAACTTGTAGTGCTGTTGCGGCTGCTGCAACTGCTGCCGTCGCCTGCTACTATCCTCCACCGGGCTCCCGAATTCGCTGTGGCTCCGACGTCCATCTCCAAGTCCGCCCAACGACACCGACCCCAGCGGTCGCTGAAGAACCCCCGAGAACCCCGGCCAAGCGAGCGAGCAAACCGACCACCGGGTCCTCCGGCGCTTGCGTGACGCCACCGCATAAGCACTTACCGAGAGAGCGTAGCCCACCTGCTGTCGCCTGGCTGGTCCTTGTCCCCGAGGCTGGTCTCTATGCCCTCTACCAGTACATGAGCTGTTTGTGGGGTGTGTCCCAGATGGTGGACGTTGGGTCGGTGCTGTCACGATGCTGAGCACCGGCTCTACGCCAACACAAAAGTCGCTGGCCCCCCAGCCGCTTCCGTCGGCGAACTCGTCCATTGCCACGGGCCGACCGAGCCTCGAGCGCGATGGCCTCCAACCGCCTCCCGGGGCCCCCAGCACGACCGGCCGGTCCGCGACCACGGCAAATGTGCCCTTCGCCCCCTCGCGGGGTACGACCCCCGCCCAAGGCAGCTTCAACCCCGACCTCCGGAGCCAGATGACAGCGTCGCGCGCGGGGTCGAGGGCCGACCTCTACAACCTGGAGAAGGTAGAGGAGGATGAGGATGTGTCGCCTGACGAGACCATCAAATCGTTGATGGATTCACTGACCCGGGAGCTGAAGATCAAGGAAGGCAGTGAAAACCTGCTGGAAGCTTTGAATATCAAGAAGGCCAAGCAAACAAAGGACCAGAGGCTGCGCGTGGAGGCCGAGCTAACGTCGTCCAACCAGAGGATCAAGGACCTCAAACAGAAGCTCACGGATGCCCAGCGCCAGAAAGCCGCACCTGCCAGCCCAAACAGGACCCGGACAGAGGGCCTCGTCAACAACGGCATGCGCTCCCCTCAGAGTGTTTCGCGCAGCGGAGGCGGTTCCGAAGTCGACGACATCGCCGAGCAGTCCCCCAGCTTTGCCCTCGCCGAAATATTGCAGGCGCTGGAAGTGGAGGGACTCACCCCCGAGTACTACGTCGGCCGAGCGAACAGTCTAGTCGATTTGTTCCGGAGACACCCCACCCTCAAGTACGACTTGGTGTGGTCCATCTTCGGCGATCGAATGCAGGTCATGCTCCTGAGCGACAGCCGAGAGGTGGTGGCCGCCGGCTACCGCATGATACGCTACGCCATCTCCGACATCACCTCGCTCAAGAAGATCCGCGACCTGAACACCGACTACATGGTCGTCGTCTCCCTGGCCAAGGACCGCAAGGCCGACGTGGAGCGCGAGCAGGCCCTCAAGTTTGTGCGCGCCTTCCTCGACGTCAAGGACGGAGTCCGCGAGGTATCCCGGGCGGTAGTGCGCACTATCGCATCCGTGGCCGAGCACCCCGAGGATAGGCTCCGGCCCATATGCATCGAAACACTGGCCGAGATCCTCCTACGGGACCCCGCCCTTCTCTCGGCATGCGGCGGCATCGCGCCTCTGTCGGAAGCCCTCGCCGAAGGAACATACAAAGCTCCCGAGTCGCTCGCGTCCACCTTGCTCTATCTGCTGGACGCACCACAAACCCGCAAATACCTACGAGCGGGATATGAACTGGAGGTTATGTTTACCGCCTTCACCGACGCCCTCTTCTCCTACGAAGGCGTCGTCAAGCAGAACTCCAGAGCTATCGCTACCGCCTTGAAGTCATGGTCAGGCCTCATGACCCTGTCCATGTACAACTTTCGCGCCATCAGCTCTCTCGTGTCCAGCTTGGTGCTACCGAACGCCGGGATCCGAGAGACGGTGGTTGACTTGCTCTTCTCCCTGTTGCGTATCAAGCCTCCCGCGTGGGCGACGTCCTTCCTCGCGGGAAGACGCCTGACAACTTATGGCCGAGTCGCGACCCTCAAGACAGCCAGTGTGGTCAAGCAGGAAGCACCTTACGAGGACGAAGGCGCCGAACAGAACTTCGTGGAGCACTACACGGCGCTTTTGCTGGCTATCCTCGTCAAAGCCGGCATGATGCCAAACCTCCTGCTGGTCGCGCAGGACAACGAGAACCAGCCGTTGAAACGGAAGACGACACTCTTGATCGGCGAGGTCCTTAAGCTGGCCAGCCGGCTTCTTCCTCCGGCGTGGAGCAGTCAGCTGCAACTGCTTCCCGAGCTGTTCTCCGCCGCCGTCGAGTTCAACCAAGATTCGCGCTTCAATGCCACGGGTGTCGTCTACCAGATAAGTAGCGTCAGTCGCACACTCTACCGATCGTCGCCGTCGAGCTTTACGCCGGGAAGCCTGCCCTCAAGCAGCGCTCTGGAGGGTCTAGCATCCATCGAGGACACGCCAAAGCACCCCTCCTCTCTAAATACCGACGATGCTACTTTCCGCCAGTTGCTCATTGACTCGGGTGTATTGGGAAGCTCCAACCCTCTGAAGTGGAGATGGGATGTAGTTCTCCGAATCATTGAAGGTCCCTTAACGAACGGCAAGCGACTAGAAGAAGCCATCCGGGCATCCAAATTCGTGAAGCGGATCATGAGTTTCTACCGTCCCTTCAAGTACCGCTTCTCGGCCTACAAGAGCACTCGCAACACGCAGAAGTACGTCAGGGTGGGCTGTGCCCTGATGCACGCGCTCCTGCAAAGCTCGGAAGGGAGAAAATATCTGGTCGACAACAAGATGCTCAGACAACTTGCCGAATGTTTGGCGCAATGCGACCCTGTAAGCATCATTCCCCCAAGAATGCCACCAGCTCAAAGTGCTTACCCCTCATGACAGACCAGTGGTCTCACAGCGCAGTACCCCATGTTCTCCAAAGACAACCTCACAGACACGTTGTGCGGGGGCTACTTCCCCATGCTCGGCGTCCTGACCAGCGAGCAGAAGGGGCTTCAGATGTTGGAGAGATGGAAGTTCTTCAACATGATGTATCACATCGTGGACTTGAAACAACGGCCAGACCTGATCAAACTCCTCCTGACGAATTTCGACTACAGTTTACAGGGCCACCCACGCGTCCTCTTGTCCAAGGCTCTGACGGCCGGCACCAAGGACATGCGCATCCACGCAACCAACGTTCTTAGGAAGTACGCGATTAAGCAGCGGGTCACCCAGTCCGGACAGGTCATATCGGACTCGAAATGGGCCATCCAACTCCTGGTGACGCAACTCTACGACCCCGAAGTCGAGGTGTGCGCTACGGCAGTCAAGATTCTAGAGAAGGCATGCAACAGCAAGCATCTTCTCGAGTATATTGTGGAGTGCCGGCCGGCCCTGGACCATTTGGGGGAGATCGGCGCGCCCTTGCTGCTTCGGTTCCTGTCCACTTCGATCGGGTACCATTACCTCGACGGGCTCGATTACATCAGCAACGAGATGGACGACTGGTTCCTTGGGCGCAACGACGCGTACGTGAGCCTCATCGAAGCGAGTCTGGCGAGGTCTTTTCTCGAGAACCCGGACGACCAACCCCACCGACTGAGCATTTACGAGGACGAGATGGAAGCGGACCATGACAGCCACGTGCCTCCTCACTTCTACCGCGAGCTGACGCGCACCACCGAAGGCTGCAAGCTTCTCGAAGAGAAGGGCCATTTTCAAGAGTTTGCATCCACCATTGCCGAGTACGGCATGCTGGCGGACGATAACGAGTTGATGACCAAAGTCAAGGGGTGTATGTGGGCCGTGGGCAACGTAGGTTCCATGGAGCTCGGTGCCCCCTTCCTGGAATCGACGGATGTGGTAGAGCATATCGTCAGGATTGCCGAGACGCACGAGGTCATGAGCTTGCGGGGCACGGCCTTCTTTGTGCTGGGCCTCATATCGAGATCGGTGCATGGCCTGGAGATACTCTCGGAGCATGGATGGGATTCCAATACGACGCATTTGGGAACGTCATTCGGGTTCTGTCTGCCGACGAGCCTCACGAGGTTTCTATCGTTCCAGCCGTGGAAGCACGAAAGAGTGCTGTCGGCCTCGTTGCCCGACACCCAGAAGACCATTGTGCAACCTCCGCCGGCCGTGATGAAGGACGCAGACGAGACGAACCAGCGCATCCTCGAGCTCATGACGGAACTGGGCAACATGGTGCTCTACAAGAAAGCCAAGCACGAGCTGCTCACGCTGAGGCAGAAGAAGGCGCCGGGGTTTCGGCAGTCCAGCCTCTTCAAGCGGGTGTACTCGCTGTTGGAGAACCACCACTACCGACTCGGCGATCGGCACATGATCATTGAGCTGTTTGACAAGAGCGTCCTGAGGAACATTGTGTTCGGAGACGACAGCGGAGACGAGGTCGAGAGTAGCTCCGGGGATGAGCAGAAGACGGAACGGCAAAGGAGCATCAGCGATCCCTCGGAGCTGGAGAACCATGCCATGACGACGCACAATTTTTCGGTATGAAGCGAAAGAAAGGGGCGGCACATGATTCTGGATAGGCCCCTGGCTGAGATGCGAGGCGAGCCGCGAAAGTGGATATTTTGGGTCCATGGGGCAGCACCTGCGTGGTTGGCATATAACGAGGAGGGGGGGAGAGGGGGCAGAAATGGCGTTCTCACGAGACGATGGATGTGCTCGTCCTTCTTCCAGACTTTTTGCCAAGCATGGACCGGCAACAGGCGCAGGTAGGCAGGCATTTGCGGATTCCTGCGGGCGGGCGTAGGAGTTACGATGTAGGGTATACTCGATTTTTCTGCGCAACTGGCGTTTTGCGACCGGCAGTGGCGATGGCCCGCCGGTCCGGAGGGGAAGATCCGGCTCGAACCGGAGTCTGCAATCGATTCCACCCGCCCAGGCTGAGTGAGATCTCCGTCTCTCTTTTTTCCATCATCATCATCATCACCACAGTGACCGTGAAAGTCTCGACTCATCGCCCTGCTGTGTTGTTTCCTTGCATTCGCCATTCATAACCCTACTACGCATTGCCAGTACACAGCACTATACTCCAGCGTAGTTCATGATAGGCAGGGGCCGCTGTTCAGTTCCAGAATATTCGCCATGCGAGCCCAGTATCGGGGCTCTCTGGCTTGAGGGGCAGGTTGGTGGTGACGACAAGTTGACAAAATCGGGGGTACTATGTACTTGAGAGCCCCTCCTAATCAGGATAGCCCCATAATCCACCCCCACTACGCGCCGGACCCCGGAGAGGAAGGTGTCGCTGAGTGAGTGTGATTCTGGGACGACAATGGCCTTAACGGGTCAATCCAGGCTCCAGGGAACAAACGCCCGACGGGCGTGTCAGTGACACGGAATCTCTTATCCCCCATTGCATCACATCGCCCACCCCCCATGGACGAGATCTCCACGATCGGCGTTGCGGCAGAGCGGCGGATGATCATTTAGCGGACCTTGTCTGTTGCTTTACGCGTATGTTTTTCGCCCGCCCGCGTTGCGTTTCCGATGCTTGCGGGAAGTTAATTGCGGTCCCGAGAATCGGCAGTCTGCCGTGTTGTGCTCATCCTATATCGTCTTTTTTTCACATCCACGTCCTGCCTCTCCGACTTGATTACAAACCAGCCAGCCAGCCACTCCCAACCGCTGCGTAGCCTGTAAAACACCATACGGCGCAAAGTAAAACAACATGACCTCTCACGATCCCCAGCTCCGCTCCAGGATCCTGGTAGTCGCTGGCTCGGATAGCTCTGGCGGAGCGTAAGTCCTCCCCGCCGGCGACCTGGCTCGCGTTGCCTACCCCTCCGCCCTTCCATGACGGGCCAGCGACGGCTAGCTAACCTGGCTCGCCCAGGGGTATCGAGGCTGATCAGAAAGTCATCGCTGCCCATGGCTGCTACGCCATGACGGCGACGACAGCGCTGACAGCTCAGAACACGCTGGGCGTCGAAGACATCCACCACGTACCCGCCGAGTTTGTGCGGAAACAGATCGATGCAGTTTTCAAGGACATCAAGCCCGATGTCGTTAAAACAGGTGCGCATACACGCCGCCTCGGCCACGTGAAACCTCAAGCCTGACCCTGATCTCCCCAGGCATGTTGGCCACTACGGCCATCATCGAAACTGTCGCCAAGGCATTTACTGGCTACAATGTGAACCGGCTCGTTCTGGATCCCGTACGTTGGGGGTGACTTCTGTGCCGAGCTACTCGGGGACTCAGAGTTGCTGATGCGGTCCAGGTCATGGTGGCGACAACGGGCGCTCGGCTTCTGGACGACGATGCCGTAAAGGATCTACGAACTCTCTTGCTGCCGCTGAGTTTCATTGTGACGCCCAACATTCCCGAGGCCCGGGTGCTGCTCTCTGAGAATGGCAAGGAGCCGCCCGAGATCAAGACAGTAGACGACATGGAGACCATGGCCCGGCGTATTCGGGAGCTGGGCCCGGATTGGGTCCTTATCAAAGGGGGCCACACGCCGTTCCGGAGGGACGGAAAGATTGCCGAGACGGACGAGGAAAAAGAGATGGTCGTGAACCTGCTGGTGGGAAGCGAGGGCGTCACGCGAATCCAGGACGTCTACCAGAAGTCGAAAAACACGCACGGCACGGGCTGCTCGCTGGCCTCGGCCGTCGCGTCAAACCTTTCCCTGGGCCTCAGCCCGGTCGAGTCGGTCAAGGCTGCGTGCAAGTACGTCGAGGCCGGCATCCGATTTGCGCCGGGCTACGGAGAAGGCAATGGTCCGCTCAACCACTTCCATTCCAACTACCGATTGCCCTTTTCACCGTGAGTGGATGACGCCCCCCTTCGAGACGGGGCCCGGCGAAGTGCTGACCGGTACCAGCGACCGCTTCATAGACTACCTCCTGGATAGACCGGACGTGGCTCCGGTCTGGGAGCGTTTCACCACGCACCCCTTTGTGCTGGGTCTGGGGAGCGGAAAATTGCCCCTCGAGTCTTTCAAGAACTACCTAGTTCAGGATTACCTCTACCTGATTCACTTCGCCCGGGCGAATGCGCTGGCATCCTATAAGGCAAAATCGATAGAGGATATCTCTGCGGTAAGGGCTGATTGAGACCCCCCGTCACCCCTTCGCCCTCCACCGGTCTGTCCGGGGGTGTTCCGAGAGGGACGTCGCTAACGGCAACCAAGGGCGCCAAAATTGTAACGCACATCCACACTGAGATGAAGCTGCACCTCGACTACTGTGCCTCTTTCGGTCTTTCCAAGGAACAGATCGAGGCAACTGAGGAACACCAGGCATGCACGGCGTACACGCGTTATGTGCTGGATTGCGGACAGTCGTCCGACTGGCTTGCGCTGCAGATGGCCTTGGCGCCATGCCTCCTGGGCTACGGCGCCATCGCCCGCGCGCTGCACGAGGACCCCAAAACGGACCGGAGCGACGAGAACACGTACTGGAAATGGATCCTGAACTACGTGGCCGAAGACTACGTCGAGGCTGTGAAGACGGGGAGCGCCCTGCTGGAGAGGCATGCCCGCGACCTGAGCCCTTCGAGGGTCGAGGAGCTGGTCAAAGTGTTTATACATGCTACCAAGGTAGGATGCGGCGATGGCCGCGATCCCCTCCCCTCTGTTGGCGGATGCACTGACGAGGCCAAGATGGAAATCGGATTCTGGGAAATGTTTCCCTCGTCATAAAGACGGCGACGGCCCGGTTGGCATTTTACGGGCTGGGGGTGGCACTCAGCTCGTGTCGTATTGACACGAGAGAGAGAGAGAGAGGGGGGGGGGGGCGGGGAGCCACAGAATGAGAATGGCCTCGAGGGTCTATTAGGATGCTGAAATTTATGCCATACTCATCCCGTATTCCCGACTTGCATTTAGCATCGCATTACCCAAGTAATTACCCCCCCCTCCTCACGTCTTTTGCCGCCTCGAGACGATTGCGTGAGCATCCGAGGGGAGAGGTAAAGGCATCCAGACGGGCGAGAACGTACTTGTGGTCGTCGCAGGTTCGCTAGTAGACTGCCCAGCGCTGGAACCCCGGAGGAGGTATAGCGGGCGGAAGAGATAGGCTTCACATCGGGGCCAACTTTCGGAACGATGAGCCGTCCAGCACCCTTGAGAGATGGATGACTTGGCGGCGACGGAATTGTGGATCTGTCTGGGGGGAAGGGATTGACCGCCCCAGGCGTCCAGGCTGGAGAACTGGATGGCAAAAGATTCGATGGTCTCAGCCCGCATGCGGGTTTGCAGAACGATGGCCATCTCTTTGCCATCACCGGCGCCCAGCGCCGCCTGCCAGGTTCTTTATCTACCTCAATTCTTACTGACCATCGGGTGTTTGAAAGTGGGTATGCAGGCAAGAGGTTGATGCAAAATGCCTTTGCTCTCGACTGCTGAGGACTATCTATTTCCATGTCAAAATTATTTTTTCCGTTTCCCCAAGAAAAGGAAGGCCCCCCCAGGGGAAAGGCGCCCAATCTAATTATTCCCCAGACTTGAGTCAGCAATGAATGCACTGAACTGGCCACCTGCCGGTCAAGCTCCTCGATCTAATGCAATACAGGTGTGTAGGTAAGTATGTATGCTCTTCACCCGGGGGGAGGCGAGGCGAATGCCGCTGCCATTGTGCGCCATCCATTTTCACCTCCCATAGCCAGGAGAGGCGGTTCTAAGTACATAGCAGTACTCAGAGGGTATCGATGGATGGGTGGGAGGCAAGTGCCGACGGGGCGTCCCACCCGAAGGCACATTCAACGGGCTCCAGCTTACTGGAGCAATAGGATGGTTGGAGATCAGTTGGACCCTTTCCCCCGTTCCAGGCGAAGTGGAAGGTTTCGCCTGCATTCTATGGTGTTATGTATCTCGCCACCGCACCTGCCGTTCGGAGGCAACACCTTCATTCAGTACCTGAGTAGTACCGATGTACCCCGTGTAGTGAGTAGGTGAGTACTTAGGCATGGACTCTCCAGTAAAAATGCCAGCTCGCAGTTGATAACGAAAACCTTCACACTACTGTACCGCTAACAGCAGCTGCTCCACATCAGACCCTCCGACGCCGTGGAATCAAGGGTCCGCTGTTACTGGCTCGGTACGACCAGGTCGGGGGGGCGTTTTTCGTTGGCCAGCGCGAGGCAGGTAGCAATGGAAAAAACCCGGGGCGCCGGTGTTAGGAGCTGCCGCAGGGGATCCAAACAGGGCAGGGCCTGGAATGGCTCTTCCGCTCCTTCTTCCTCTGGATTTCTTTTTTTCCGATGGCAATAGTTCAGCACGTCTTCTGAAGAAAAGTACCCGGTATGGGGTACCTTATGTTCCATTTGTGCACCCTGAGGGACCGTGACCCTGACGCTACCCTCCGTGGCTCCCTACAGACCGCTACAAAAATCAGGACGGACGAGGACGCGATAACAGAGACGTGCCCCCCCTCCCCTGCCCAGCAAAACGCCGTTCTGGCTCCAGTGGCAGCCCCGAGCCTGGAGGGTGCAGGTGGAGCCGGACTGCTAGTTGTACCACGGGCTATGAGATGGCCCTGCCCGTTGCCTGGAGATGGGAAGTGAGAGAGCGGGAGGCTCGACGGGAGGCTCGAGAGGGTAGGTACATGAAGTACCCTTGGGAAACGGCACCGAACAGCCTCAGAGGAGAGTGAGGTACCCACTGTTAGCGATCGCATCTGGTCTGGCCGGGCCAGCGTTGGTTGTCCAGCACCCACCTAACCTGAAGAACCAAAATCTCTCCAGTTCTCAGTGGTGAATGCAGGGACCGAGCGCACGGGCCATGTCGGTTTGCTTGACTAATGGCCTTGGGTGGATGGGCCGGACTTGCCTTTCCAGAGTGGGTTTTTTTTTTTCTTCCTCTCGCTCTCTTTCGCCCTTCCGCCTAACGGAAGTACCCCCCCAGTCCAGCCAGGAACGGAGACGCTGTTTGCCTTCTGTTGATTTTTTCCGGCCGCCTACCTCTTACCGTCCGTTTGTCTAAAAAACCAATCCCTCCCAGTCCCATCCTGCCATCAGCATCCCAACCCTCCCCCATCCTCTTTCCTCACTTTCGGATTTTCCGCCTGTGATATTTCTCTCTTTCTATCTCCTCCCATCTCTAATCCCAAACCCAGTCAAGTCGCGTCGCAGACCCCAAACAACCGACAGTCGTTGAGGAACGACTTCGTTTGCGCAGCGCTTTCTGGTATTCCCGCCAGTACAGTCAACTCTGTCTTCCCATCAAACTTGACGTTCTCCCATCACACCGACATGTCTTACGGCGGTGGTTACGGCGGCGGCGGCTACGGCGGCGGCGGCGGTGGCTACGGCGGCGGTGGCGGCGGTGGTTACGGCGGTGGTGGTCGCGGCGGCGGTGACAGATACGGCTCGCGCGGCGGCGGTGGTGGTTACGGGTAAGTTTCCCTGCTGTGATCAGCCATCGCTGTTCATGACCTGGCATCTCACCGATGCGACTCCGTCAACACGCGAATACTGACTCGAACCTCCAGTGATAGCAATGGCTACTCCAACGGCGGCGGCTACGGCGGCGGCGGTGGCTACGGCGGCGGCGGTGGCTACGGCGGCGGTGGTTTCGGCGGCGGTGGTGGTGACCGCATGTCGAACCTCGGTGCCGGCCTGCAGAAGCAGAACTGGGGTAAGTCTACCATCGCAGCCGCACAACGCAACGAAATATGCTAACAAGATATCGCCGCAGACCTCAGCTCCCTCCCCAAGTTCGAGAAGTCCTTCTACAAGGAAGACCCTGCTGTCACCAACCGTTCGCAGGCCGACGTCGACCGATTCCGGGCCGATCACCAGATGGCGGTTACCGGTACCGACGTTCCCCGACCTGTTGAGACCTTCGACGAGGCTGGCTTCCCCCAGTATGTCATGAACGAGGTCAAGGCCCAGGGCTTCCCTGCACCTACCGCCATTCAGTCACAGGGCTGGCCCATGGCCCTCTCTGGTCGCGATGTCGTTGGTATTGCTGAGACTGGTTCCGGCAAGACGCTTACGTATTGTCTTCCCGCCATTGTCCACATCAACGCCCAGCCTCTGTTGGCGCCCGGTGACGGCCCCATTGTTCTCGTCCTTGCTCCCACCCGAGAGCTGGCGGTCCAGATTCAGCAGGAAATCACCAAGTTCGGCAAATCTTCCCGCATCCGTAACACGTGTGTCTACGGTGGTGTGCCCCGTGGCCCGCAGATTCGCGACCTGTCTAAGGGCGTCGAGGTCTGCATCGCCACTCCGGGTCGTCTGATCGACATGCTCGAGGGCGGCAAGACCAACCTGCGCCGTGTCACGTACTTGGTCCTCGACGAGGCTGACCGCATGCTTGACATGGGTTTCGAACCCCAAATCCGCAAGATTATTAGCCAGATTCGACCCGACCGTCAGACGCTCATGTGGTCCGCCACTTGGCCCAAGGAGGTTCGCCAGCTGGCTTCCGAGTTCCAGACCAACTTCATCCAGGTCAACATTGGTTCCCTGGATCTGTCCGCCAATCACCGCATCACCCAGATCGTCGAGGTTGTTTCCGAGAGCGAGAAGCGCGAGCGCATGATTAAGCACCTTGAGCAGTGCATGGAGGACAAGGAGAACAAGTGCCTCATCTTTGTCGGCACCAAGCGTGTGGCTGACGATATTACGCGCTTCCTCCGCCAGGACGGTTGGCCCGCACTTTGTAAGACCCCCTTGGGACCTCTCACTTCCTTGCGCCCCCAAGTTCCCGAGACTGACCGAATTTGCAGCCATCCACGGTGACAAACAGCAGAACGAGCGTGACTGGGTCCTCGACCAGTTCAAGACCGGCAAGAGCCCCGTGATGGTGGCCACCGACGTGGCCTCCCGTGGTATCGGTATGAATATCTCCCCCTCCCCTCCCCCTCCCCCCGTAGCAACTTTCAGCAGGGTTATATCCGCTGTGCTTTACTCTCATGTATGTCTAGGGGCTCTCTTGATTGCGCTGCACTTGCCTGACCTCTTCGTGCTCCGTGGTTCTCCTACACCGTGGGTTACTGGGATCCGTGGTACAGCCATGGGCGTACCACTCTACACAAGTTCCGCCCTTGTACCTATTGTGTTCCGCTTGGTACAAGCGCGGAGCTGGCATCTCTTGATTCTGTCAAGCTGTTGTGACCAGATTCCAAAATCCTCGAGGACCCGGACCGTGATGATGAAACTGCTCCAGACCTGGCATTTGGCATGTTGTCGCAACGGACAGCCCCATTCTCCTCGGAGAAAGGCACGGAACTATATACTTAGGCACCATCCGGTCGCTGAGACTTGCTACACACCGTGTCGCTATCCTGAAGCTAACCATATGTAATCAAGATGTGCGCAACATCACGCATGTGATCAACTATGACTACCCCAACAACTCGGAGGACTACATCCACCGAATCGGTCGAACTGGTCGTGCCGGCGCCAAGGGCACGGCCATCACCCTCTTCACCACTGATAGTGAGTATTCCTCTCCTCGTGTTGCGACGATGGGAACGACCGCGGGCTAACTCGACAATAGACTCGAAGCAGGCTCGTGATTTGGTCAACGTCCTCCAGGAGGCTAAGCAGCAGATTGATCCCAAGCTGCTCGAGATGACGCGCTACGGTGGCGGCGGTGGTGGCCGGTTCGGCGGCCGCGGCTATGGCGGCCGCGGTGGCTTCCGTGGTAAGTCCCTCTGCCCCTTTCCCTAACCCCTCGTCCCTCGGCGGTTCTCAGTTCATAGCTGACGTCTCGCTCAGGCCACGGCGGCGGCGGTGGCGGCAACAGCGGTTCTAACGCTATCCCCCTAGGCAACCGACGGTGGTAAAGGCCAGCGGCGCCAGTCGCAGGATGCTTCGTAAATTGGTTGATACCCCCCCGTGTGTCATGACCGGACACTTTAGTGTCTCTGCTTTTTTCATGCACCAACAGCAAAAGTCGGCGTCGGTTAGATTTGGTTCGGTTGCACTTAGACATGTATTTCATGTGGCCTGATGCCACAGCGCATCGCATCGTGTTGCTGCTCAGATGACGACGGCACCTGCCCCGAGCTGAGGCTTGGTCGGTGGCGGCGAGCCCCGGCATGTACAGCACAGCATGATAGGGCTCCCCGGATTTGTTTCCCCCCTTCTCCCTAGACTGCGATGGTGGAACAGATTGCGGTTTGCAGGTTATGACGATCAAGGTGGCCTAGGCCCAAACGGCCTTGAGGCCATGCGATGGCTTGTTTGAACTTGGCTTCGCACCATCTGCGGGGCTTTTGTCGCCCAGATGCGAGCTAGATAGCTTTTTGTGTTTTTTACAACAAGAAAGACGTCGTGGATGTCCACGTGTTGTTGTAGGCGACGCCATGCCTTGACTTGGGCATGGCGATACCGAGCTGTGTAGCTTAGGACACAAGCTGTATCATAAGATAATGAACAAGAAGCGAGGCGGTCAGATTATGTTCTATGACTCCTAAACCCCCCTACCCATTCTGGAGGCCACGACACGTTTCAATTATGCTCGACGGTTGGGACGACTCACTTGAACACGGTCGAGTCGGATGACTGTACTGTGGCGGAGAGCGTGCCGAGAGCCGGCAGCCCAGGGCCACAGGTGGAAAGCGAGGATTTTATTGTTGGACGGGTAGTATACTGGGGTAGCTGTCCCTGTCCCGGCACGCACGGTTGGTTACACACGTACAAGTGATAGATCTATACATACTCTGGTTTGGTCTATTGCTCTAGATTGGGAGAGGATCTATCTAGCTCCTTTAAAGGACTGGCTCCTTTGGATGTCGGCCGCGGCGACAGCAGTGTCTTTTATCTCTCTTTTTTTATTTTGCTCTGGCCGGTGCCCCGAGGCCGCCGGACGCCATGAATTTCATGGACGCGAGTTGGGCGGGACGGAGCTCGCCATCCAGGTGGACCCTCCGTTTCCTTTTCCTTCCCCCCAAGAGCGGGAAACCCAGTTTCTCGGGCGCGGTTTACGTTCCCTGGTTGAGTTGAGTTGACGGTAACCTGGGGTTTGGACTGCCCATCACCTCGCCCACAAGCAGAAAGGGGAAAGGGCCGGCCAAGACCCCCCTCCTCTACCCTTCGTGTCGCCAGTTCGGTCCAGAGGCGCAGGTTGAGGAGAGGGCATCTAGTTATGGTGCGGTATTCCCTGTGTTCGAGGTAGCTGCAGTGATTCTTATCCAGGACGCGGCTTGCCCCTCGTCTCTCGCTTGTCGGCCACGGTGACGCCTACACCATGGGTAGTCGCATGGGCGGAGGGCACAGGGCGGGCATGAGTCGAGAGGCCCGATGTAAAATGCCGTTCCCCGTATGTCCATGTTTGATCCGCCCCCGTCGGGGAAAGGGGGGTGTTGGACAGTCAAGCCTCGCCGGGCCCAGGGTTCCGTGCTCGAGTCGATTCATGAGGGGCGGGCGAGGGGGGCTCGAAGAGTGTTCCGTGCCCTGCCTACCTAGCCAGCTATAGCCCGAGGCTTCCGCATCGCGACGCCGGTTCAGGCCGAGGTAAGGTACCCCCCTAAGCCGAGCCGGGGCGGCGAAGTCGCTCAGCCGTTGTGGTTGGTAGTGGCCGGGGGGTTGCTGCCGGTACTGTTGTTGCCGCTGCCGCTGCCGCTGCCGCCGCCGCCGTCGTTGGCCATCATGAAGCCGGGGCTCCAGTACTCCCACTCGTCGGGGGCCTGCTTGTCGACCCAGAGCAGGCCGGCGCCGACGAGGTCCTCGACGACGGTCTGGGAGCGGGCGCGGGGCCAGCGCAGGTTGAGCATGAGCATGGAGACGCTGACGTAGCCGAGCAGCTGGACGGCCTCGAGCACGGCGCTCTGGTCCGTGTTGAGCTCCTTGGGGACGGAGCGGACGTAGGGGCGGCGGCCGACGGTGACGAGGGCGTAGCCGGCGCCGAGGGGCTTGAGCGTGGCGACGGCGCGCAGCACGTCGTCCTCGGTCACGTCGGGGGCGCCCGCGGGCCGGCCGCGCGCGAGGCGCTCGCGCAGCTCGCGCACGCCCAGCAGGCCGCCGTTCTCGCCGCGCGTGGCGCCGCAGACCTCGACGACGCGCACGGCGAGCTCGAAGTAGAAGTCGTTGACGCTGCGGCCCAGCAGCTGCGCCCAGATGCTGTTGCCGCCGCCGCCGCGGCTGCCGGCCGACGAGGCCAGCGGGTCGACGCCGATGGCGGCGCACATGCGCGCGAACTGCGCCCGGAACGCCGGGTTCGACCGTATGTCCTTGGCGTGCGTCTGCGCGAACTGCTGCAGCAGCGACCGGAACACGGCCAGCTGCGTCTCGAGCGCCTGCGCGTTGGTGCTGCGCAGGCTGTTGCCGTGCGAGGCGAACTGCGCCGACGTCAGACGCGACCGGTCGAAGGCCGCCAGCCCGACGCCCTTGCGGGACATGACGAGAAAGAGAAAGAAGAGAGAGGGAGAGAGAAAGGAGAAAGGGGGGGATGCGACGTGCTGAGTCTCGCGTGTGTGCACCTATCGACGCAGGGAGGGGAGGGGAGAGAAAGGAGGATGGATGGATGATGGGAGTTGGTTAAGTGAAATCCCACGGGCAGTTCCGGGGCACCTGCATATCCAGGATATGCTCTCCCCTCCCCCGCCATCGCTCCTTCCTTCCTTGCATCCCCACTATTGATTGGCCTTCTTACCTTAGTACATACCACACGACATCCATGCTATGCACGGGAGAGTGGACCGAAATCCTTGAATAGGTAGCACTGCAAATAGGCAATGGCATGAGGCCTCAGCACGAGTTGGTTTAGAGTATACGAAGGTGAGAACACCCTGTCACGAGTGTCCGCCGGTACAGGCAGTGCCCAAGATCAGCACTTCGGAAAGGGTCACGAAAAGGCAGCGTTCGTCGTTCTGGGTATGTGTGCAAACGTTGTTGTCTTGATCCCTTTGAAAAATGATGCCGTTTCGGCCCCAAGGAAGAACAACTTGGGGGCAATTCCAACCCCGTTCGCCTACGCCCTCTACATGCATACAAAGCTAGCCACAAACATGATCCTTCTCGTCGGCTCTCCCTGGGGCCCGTAGGTACAAATGAGAGCGCGCTCTTTCTTTCTCTTCCCCTCAGACGGAGACGAAATCGCGCGGCCGGCCGTCTTCGTCGACATCGACCACGACGGCGGCGAACTCGCCGCGCTCGTCCTCGTCCTCGAAGTCGGAAATGTCGACCTGCACCATCTCGCCGTCCTCGAGCATGACGGTGCCGGAGCGGACGTAGTCGGTGGCGAGATCCCAGTCCCAGCGGGCGGCGAGCCAGGCGGCGAGGGCGTCGAAGGCGGCACCGACGGCCTGCTGGGCCGACGAAGACGACGACGACGACGACGACGGGGCGGTGGTGGTCGGCGGCAACAGCTCGCGTAGGCGCGAGCGGTAGAGGGTGAGGGCGCGCTGGAGGGCGCGGCGGCCGCCGCCGCGGGCGGGCGCCGTGTCGAGGACGGAGCCGGCGAGGTGGGCGTCGTCGTAGACGAGCTGGGCGTGGACGGCCTGGACGAGGGCGCGGGCGAGGGCGGGCCGCTCGGCGGCGAGGCGGTAGCTGCGGAAGACGACGCGCGTCGCGTAGTGCCACCACTGGGCGAGGCACGAGTAGTTGCCGAGGTGCATGCCCGTGAGGAAGAGGAACTGCAGCTCGCCGACGAGGTCGGCGTCGGCGGCGTCGGCCCGCCGCGCGAGCTGCGCCAGCACCCACGCCGTCGGGTCGAGCGCCTGGCTGGTGCGCTCCGCGCCCTCGGCGGCGGCGTCGAAGAGCTTCTGGTCCGCGGGGAAGGTGAAGCGGAGCGGCGGCGGCGCCGCCGGGTGGGCGGCGTAGAGGCGGCCCTCGGCGGCGAGCGTCGGCTCGCCCGTCACCTGGTCCGACGTGTGGACGGGCCAGGTTTCCTTGGGCCCCCCCGTGATGCGGTCCAGCAGGCCGGGGCGGATCGCGTGCGTGAGCTGGTACCACATGGTGCT